>CM060832.1:63720000-66120000 GCA_030762175.1 Metallyticus violacea | reverse complement strand
TCCAGGACGAATTAAACGTCCTTTCTTCAGTCGCGCGGGACTGGGTGGTTTATTCGGAGCAGGCACATCCTGCTCCATTACCTCCTGAGAGGGAGGGCTCTCCCGCCTGGAATCGGTGGGATGTAGAGGTAGGCGGTGATGGCAACCGCCCAGCGGGTTTGCTCCCATCATGGGAGCGGGACCTCTGAGGAGGAGGAGGAGGAGGAGGAGGAGGAGGAGGAGAAGGGCTCCTCTGCTTTTCAGCACGAGTGGGTGTTTTTAAAAAGTCGTTCTTAGAGTTGCTGGTCTTAAACTTAATTTCTGATGCATTAAAAACTATGGGTTTGGGCTTCTCAGTAGAGCGCTTCGAAAGACTGGACACATTGGGGACCCGCGTAAAAACAAGGTCGCAGGTCTGCGTACTGCTATCGCACTTTCTGATCGATGAAGTAGCTGCTGCGCTGTAAGTGCCGGTCTTAGGCAGAACGGGTTGGCAAGATTGAAATCGCTTCAGGGCCTCAGTAAAGGAGGGCTTTTCCTTTACCCGAATCTCCTGAATACAGCGCTCCTTTCTAAAACGAGGACATTCGCGGGATGAGGTTGGATGATCTCCGCGGCAGTTGACGCAGACTGGAGCGGATGAACATGCTCCCTCGTGACTATTTTCACCGCAAGTTGCACAGACGGAAATGACACTCTTACAGGAAACGCGCGTGTGGCCAAAGCGCTGGCACTGAAAACAACGCAACGGGCTCGGTATGTACGGGCGCACCCCAATGACCTCATAGCCCGCTGTTATCCTCTGCGGCAATTCAACCCTGTTAAAGATGAGGAAAAGAGTTTGGGTAGGCTGCAATTCGCCCTGTTTCCTCGCCTACACGCGATACACGGATGTGACCCCTTGGTCTTCCAAGCAACTCTGGATATCCGGGTCAGACATTCCGTCCAATCAATTGGTAGAAATAACTCCTCGCGACGAATTAAGTGTGCGATGTTGCTCAACACGGATGGGATAACCGTGGAGAATCATCGCCTTGAGCAATAGTTACTCTGAGACATTCCAGTTGTCTCCACCAAAAGTGATCAATTACGAAGTCGTGTGCAGGCTTTCACGTGCCCAGCTATGGTGTCAATGCCCTTCTGAATTACAAACGGGTTCATCGGGTAAGCGATTGGTCGTCTTCTGTTCGACTAATTACCAAGTAACGAGAAAAAGGTTTCTCAGTTACTTCTTTTACATCCACTCTTTTTCTTTTAATATGTGTGAAATTATTTTCGTTCACCATAGCGATATAATCCCCCACCACTGGAACTGTCTCCGATGGCAGGCTGCTTCCTGGGCGCCACCCCGGCTCAAGTTACTAGCACTGGCCTCAACAGCGTAACCTCAGAGTCACACCCACCTGTGGGTTGACAAAGGGACCCAATCGCCTGCAGGAAGTAAACAGCTCATGCAATGGCCCTTCCCCGGGCCTGGCCTTTACCAGGGGATACGCTCCCGTCCTACATGATAACCCAGTGCTGGGAGTAACGCCGTTACCCAGTCACTTTTTACCGTGTCAAACACGGGGGCAGCCATCCGACAAAGAACGCGGAAGTAAGACGAATAAAAAGTAAAATAGTGTCGAAATAAAAAGGAGTCAAACACGCTTAGAGTGGACGTGCGAGAGCAGCTCGGGTGCCTAGGGGCGCTATGCCCCGTACCCAAAAAATTGGGCCCCTGAGGGGAGGTCACGAAGAATAAACAACGTTCTTATGTGAAAATGGTATTTTTCCGCAGCAGGAATGCCACGCAGAGCTGCGGGAAACACAGCGTGCGCGTGCCCTGTCCTATCGAACTGTAGCGAAGTGAACAGAGGGCTTCAAACGGGGTACAATGTCCACTGCCGATCAGCCACGCAGGGGACGTTCTGTGTCCGTGGACAAGGATGTACGGATAATGGTGGTGGAACAATGTTTACGTGATAATAGGAGCTGGACATTTGTGGAATTAGAAGAGCAAACAGGAATTCCGGCAAAAAATAGTGCACTGCGCTTTACAGGAGGATCTGAACATGCGGAAAATGTGTGCTAACTGGGTGCCGCATCAATAAAGTGAGGTACAGAAGTGAACTCGCTACGAAACATATCGCATCACTCGGTAGTAAATATCATAAATTTTCAATCTAATACGAGGATAGATCCATACGTTTCGGCGTAACCATTTTCTGGGCATGATAAAGACTAAAACTATATTTCACTTTTCAATATAGTTTCCCTTTATTGCAATAGACTTCTCACATCTTTGAATAAACATTTCAATCCCCCCTCCCAAAAAAATATCAGAAGTTTGTCTGCAAAATGTGCATAGATAGCATCCATCACTTCTTCGTCACGTTTAAATTTCCTTCCTCGAAGGTCCTTCATGAGTTATGGGAATAGGAAATATATACTGGGAGCCAGATCAGGGCTATAAAGTGGATGGTCGACCTTCTTGAAGCTACATTTCTTCACAGATTCCTTTGCAACAAGAGCTGTGTGTACAGGCGTGTTGCCGTGAAGAAGGTGCACAAGACCACTCAGCTTTCCTCGCCTTTTCTCTTTGATGGAAGCATGTAGTCTGTGCAGCAGGCCATCCTCCCCATTAACTGTGGTGTTCCTCTCCTTGAAGCCGATTAAGAGTATCCTTCACAGTCCCAAAAGGTTGTGGCCATAATCTTCTTGGTTGGCTGAGTAACCTTGGCCTTTAGAGGCTGTGCTTTGCCAGGTTTACGCCATTCTATTGATTCTCTTTTGAACAAGGGATATAGTAGAGGACCATAGTTTCATCTCCTGTAATAATGGTTTGCAGAACTTCTCTCTCATTGCCACGGCAGAGAAATGCCTGACAACATATGACTCGTTGCTGCTTTTGGACTAAGGAAAGCAGTATTTTGTATTAACATTATTCGTGTTTATATGTTCATGAATAATTAAAAGGACTGTTGTTTTAGAAAGGCCCAACATTTTTGCTATTTCTATAATGTTGAGCCTCCAATCTTTCACAATTTCTTCTTCCACAAGAGTGATGTTTTCAGGAGTGACCACCTTGAAGGGCTCTTCGTCTTCAATGATTCCTCAACCCATCCGAAAAAGTTTGGCCCATTTTTTTACGGTAGAATATGAGAGGGATGCCTGCATATATACCGTCCAATCGCTGTTTAATTTCATTTGAAGTCCTTTTGCGAAGAACTTATTAACACATAGATACCCTAATTTGAATATGTCATAATGTTCTACACATAGCCTTCTTTATGCAACTATATCCGAACAACTGAACACAGCGGAGCGGAAGTTAAAGGTTCAATTATTTACTTAACAGATAACGTATGGCACCAGATAAGGGTTTTGTGAAGGCTATAATACTTATCGGCGAGGCTGGAAACTTATGGTGTTTAACGCCCGTTTTTACTACTGAGGCAAAAACTATATTTCACTTTTCAATATAGTTACCCTTTATTGCATCAGACTTCTCACATCTTTGAATTAATTTATACAGAGGGTGCCAAATATGTATACACACTTCAAGCAAAGAAAAAAATATGTTAAACATAACAAAACTGAATTCACAAAAACAGAAAATAATGAGCACTAATCATCTTAGACTTTTACAGTTACAACAGTTGCCGAAAATGTCCACCATCGACGTCGATACACTTCTGAGTACACTGAAATACTGAATGAGCAATGTTTGCGAAAGTGTCCTCAGCGATTGCAGCACATTTCAATTTCAACCCGAAGTGCTGCAAGTGTAGCTGGTTTTCCACTATATAACATCCTTAAGAGTCCTCCAAAGTCCACCGGAGAACGTGGTGAAAACTTAATCGGACCTCTTTGTCCAAGACTGTCATCAAGGTGCGCACGTACAACTCGGTGGTAATGTGGTGGTGCACCATACTGTTGGAAGTAAAATTCCTCATTTCCATAGAGTGTATGAATGGCGGTTAAGACGAAATTTGTTACTCGCGTTGGCGGTTCTGTTCTGTACACACGTGTCTATTGCCTTTGAACTTCAACCACATTCTCAGTTTTTCAACACCACTTCAAAATAGCATTCCGCTGTTCAAACGATAATCTTGGATCCATTTTGTTGGAGCAACGCTAGCATAACGTAATATGAGTCGCATCTGTTTACAGAACATCGTACGATATTGGCTACATTGGTTCATTGTCGATTTAACTGTTATGTAGCAACGCTATCATAGTGTATGTGAGTCACATCTGTTTACAGAACATCATATTACACATTACTGTGGTTTTTTTGTCCAACTTTGAAATATATTAAATAGATACCTACTGTGAAAATGTGTATACATTTACACACAGTTGTTTGCCTGGTTTAGGATATGTGCAGAATATTTTGCAACCCTTTTTCCGTGAATTAACTGTGAAAGAACGTAGGTTCGCGACTTTCCAACAGAACTCTGCTATGGCACATAATTTATTTCTCCTTGCATACAATTTATGAAATATGCCACCACTAACAAAATACGGCCCCTCGGTCCCCCGATTTAACATCCTGCGATTTTTATTTCTGGGGGGCATTAAGGGAAAAGATGTACAAAACAAATCCACACACACAATTAGATGAACTGAAAAATAACATTCGGGAAACAATTTCTTCCATTTCTCAGAGGCAATTGCTGAGGGTAATGATTAATTTCATTATGATGATGCCAGAAATGCATGGAAAATAGTCACTTCCCGCATCTTCTTACTTGATAATGGTAAGTCAATGTACCTTTTAAATGTTTAAATGCTAGTAATAATTAACATGACAAATATAGGTGCGGACTTTCTGACTCTGTTCACTGCGGTACCAGCTTGAACTTACAGACCAGCGTTACGTGTGCAGCGGTCCCATGAAGGAAAAATCATCCATTGTAAGAAAGCTCTTTGTTACAAATTATTTAAAAATGGTTAAGCCATGAGCTTCTGTATAAGTCAGTGAAGGAGGGAGGTAACAGAAGCATACGAGAAGATAGAGGGCTTAGGCAGGAATGTTGATTAGCCCCTATATTGCTTAATTTATTTATAAATGTGTTACAGGGTTTAAAGGTAGTTAATAAACATATACCATCAAACACCAGGACTGTTAAAACAGCTGGTTTACTAGATTTCTAGATGTGTAGTAAATGAAATTGAAAGGTATTGTAGAGAATGGGTCTTTAAGTAGATAAAACAAAAATTATAGCATTAAAAAATGTAATAATAAATTAAGTAATGATGAGAGGTGGTTATTTCAGGGTAAAGAAATCTGAATTGTTAAGGAATTTATATATTTAGGTATAAAATTTAATAGTGCAGCATTACAATTGTTAGTAAATACCCATATAGAACTCTTATGATGAACATGAAATATCTGAACAGATTTATAAGGCTTTATCAAATCAAGATGGCTGTATATTTTTATAATAGTGTTTAACGTCCGTTTTCACTACTGATATGGACACAGACGGTGGACACTGATGATACATGAGATGAAATTATGTATTTGGAAAGGATTTTTTTTTAAGGAAGGAAACGTTCCAGGCCTAAGTTTAGGGTACCTCCCCGGCATTTGCCACTTCTGAGGACTGGGGAAAACCTGGAAAAAACCTGTCAGGGAGGACAGCCCTGGCGGGATTCGAACCCCAGATCTCCAGTTCACGAGCCTGCGCCTTAAACGACCTTGGCCATCCGTGGCGGTAAGATGGCTGTATGGAATTTAAAATTTGGGGCATAGGAGTTGTGACAAAATAAACATATTATTGAAAATGTTTTGTAAATTAATTTTAAGAGTCCCATATAGTACTATAGGTGAAGGAGTTATGCTAGAGAGAGTGTTAGTGTTAAGAGGGATGATTATGGAAAGAGTGCTAAAATTTTGATTTAGAATTCATTACTTACGACAGGAACTTAAGTAAGCATGAATTCAAAGAATAGGTCAGGTGAAATTATGTACCTACCAACTTAACAAATGGCATGGCAGATATAAGGTTAAGAAAAGAAAATATGTTGGCAAGAATCTGGGAATTAGATAACAATTGGAAGATATGGATATACAGAATTTAGGGCAGTAATAGAAAAAAAAATTTTCATACATTTTATAAGGATCTAGGAATAAATATTGAAATAGAAATTCATATTGAGAAATATAACAAAGATCAAAGAGAGGGTATTAAATGATTCAGATTAGGATTTTGGACACTAAAAGGTTACAGGTGTATTATTATGGAAGGTATTTGCCCAATATGTGAAGAAAAAGAAGATGGAATACTATTTTATTCCAATTCAATTATACAATTCAAAAAAGTTTCTATTAACAATGCAGATTAATAAATAAGGAGAGTTTCTATTTAGAGCTATGAGAAAGTGGATTTGGCATTCAACTTATTAAATTCAGTTTAAATTGAAGTTGCATTAGATAAAATTAAGTTGTTTTTATAGGCATAAGGATAGGAGCTGGGAAAAGCTACCTTCTGACTGGTGGCTCTGCCTTCTGGCTATCTGACTGCGGGAATACTGATCATAGTAATAAACGATTTTGTAATTATTTGTAACTTTTTGGTTTACCACCTCTTTATTATGTATGAACAATGGAACTGTTTATAGAACAGTGGACAGGGCCAGAACATGTGAATTTTAATTTCTTTTTTATCTTGCTTAGCACTTAGTTTTGATTAATCCAGACACATTGCTCATTCACTTATATTCTGAGTATCAATTTTCTCTTAGTGCCAGTCAAATACCTAAAGTGTAAAGTGTCTTAATATACTTAGTGGGCTTGCAATATTTAAGAAATGTTCTGTGCAATAGTCACTTTACATAGCAGTAATGAAGAGGTTTACCACAAAACAATATCTATTTAGGTTTATTTTATTTAATGATGCTCTTTAATAATTTTGGTCATTAGTGTTCAATCAAAGCATGAAATAGCCATAAATTTTGTTCAGAGACCTCTTCTTTCAGGTTTGTGGTTCTTTCATGTGTCATAGATCTATGGCACAAAAGTGGCTGGAGTAGAGCCTTCACTTTGCAAAAATTTCAACTACAAAAATATTGCAAAATGTTTGATAATACTGACAGTCATTGGATTCTTGCTTTCAAGATCTTCCTAGGGTGCAATTTTTATACTTAATGATAAATGGAAAGTAAACCAGAAGAAGCATTGGAATGAATCAGGCTGAAGGAACACTGGAGAAACATAAGGTACAATCAGATAGAGAAATCAGCAGTTGCACATCAGTTTTGGAGATATAAACATGATATAGAAATGAGAGTGAAATTATTGAAATTCTTAGATCGACCCGTTGAGCTGGGAATATGGGGAAAAATTTGTATAAAAAATATGAAGATAAGGTTATGAAATTTGAGATCCCAACAGAAGACAAATTAATCCATAAGGCCATAAAATGTCCATGAGAGCTACACCAAGTCCAGCCAACCAACAACGGAGCCAACAGTTGACTTGCAACTGAGGATGCAGGCAAAAGCCTGAGAAACTAGTTTTGCATAATTCAACAGTAAGTGGAGCATAAGATTATCAAATCGACTTACTAGATAATTAAGATTTTAAAGGGTTGCTTACTTATTATATAATAATAGCTGGAAAGGTAGCAAATATACTCAGTGCAGTGCAGTATGCCAATGGAATTCCAAAACCTCTCCCTTGTTTTGTATAGGCCTTAGAAAAATTTAGCATGCTGACAAGCATCAGTATATTTTATATATAACTTGATTTTAATTCAGTTGTATGAGTGGATTACTCTAGTGAACTCTTTAATGTACAGAAATTAAAATGCACACAATTAAACACTTAAGAACATAACTTGTAGCACAATGGATCAAGGGAAAATAGTATCTTTAAAACAAATGATGTGACTTATTGTGATTGCTGCAATACGTAAAGATGTAAGTATGCTTCTCATAGTTATAATTTGAAATCTAGCAGCTATATCTTAGAAATTCATCTTGAACATGTTGCATGTAAATTCTCTAAGTGCATAGTGTTTAGGTCAATAACTTTTTCTGAAAATCACTAGATCTACAATTAGATGGGACAAAATATTCATAAAAATTAAAAATTAGCAAAATATAAGCAATACTATAATCATCTAAGCTATCAAATATTATTTTTGCTGATAAGGTGTTAAAAATATTTTAAGTCAAGCAAAAAGATGCCGTAATTACACATATAGCAAAGATGAAACAGAGAATTATCCAAAACCTGATGCATTCAATCTTTTGTCACTGCATCATCTAAACCAGCACCACATACACTTTATATGTATTTGTGTAATGCTTTTGTTGGAGCAAATATGCCATTTGAAAATTTAGGTATCCCTACACTGAAAGTATTTCACATAAATAATTTTATACCAGCCCCATTACATTGTGAAAAGACTGCCTTCCAAGATCATATGCATAGGTACGGAAAATTTATACAATAATATTTATTTTATTTTTAATTTCTACTGCTATTTATAACTAGAAAATAATTGATTAAATAACTGATAAAAACAAAACTATTTTAGAAAATAGTCAAAACATGCTTCAGGTTTTGAAATGTGAGAGTGCTTAAGAAATATAAACATATGGACTTTGTAATTATTACTGTATGACAGTCAAACTACACACTCTTGTGGCTTCACTTACATTGTTATATCTAGAACATGTTTTGCAGATATCATCTGCATCCTCAGGGGATGAAAACATCAACCTTAAATTTATGATACCTCCACCAGAGCAGATTATGCATCCCCAAAGAAATAATGTGAGTCTTCCAGCAATCAACAATTAGCTGAGGATGTAGATGATGTCTGAAAAACAAATGAAGCTACAAGGGTTCGTAGTTTGACTCAGTCATACAATAATTTAATTATATGATTTGCTTCACTGTACAAGTTCCAATTCACACTTAAGTTAATAAATATGGACTTTGATAAATGAAATGATGGATTCCCTGAGTTGATATGTTGCAAATTTAATTGTTGGAAAGTTAAGTAAGGATATGGCTGGTATACCATTTACATTGGTATTTATCTATCCATATTATAGGAACTTTTTGGCCACATAACTTACATGACGGAGGTGTTCTCTTTCTGTTAACCCTTATATACTGAAGGCCGGTAAAGCAATTAAGACATTTTATCCTAATTTAAAACAAAAACTTGCCTTGCATTGTATTGTGGAAACAGTTCATTTTAAGTATGACTGCAAAAACATCAATATTGTCCACAAAGAACGTAAATAAATACATACATTTCCTTTATCCTATTTTCAAGTTAAGTATTCTATATTATTTTATACACAATTAACCCTATTTTTTAATATCAAAGGTTTTCTTGATAGCACCAGCCCATGTTGCTCTTTATCACCAAAACCTGTCCTAATAAATGGTGCACCTGGCTAATGGAACAATTTTGATGAAATCAAATTGGTAAGAAAAATTAGAGCTTAGATGAATTATTAAATGACATTATTTCATTATATTAATTCATATTATTATGCAGCTTTTGGCTGTTGATAGTTTTGCAGTCCACAATGCTGTTTGTATTACAAATGTTCAGATTGCATTTATGAATAAGAATGTCCAAATGACTTGAGACAAATTTTGCAAAATTGAAGACTATGGACTATGGCTTACTCCCTGAAAATCATTGAAGACCTTCAAAATTCTTCGGCATCTGTACATGGAAATGTGGCTTTGGCAGCTAAACAAAGACATTAATGGAAATTCTCATTTTCAGTTTATGTGTTCAGTCCAAAATACACACACACACACACACAAAATGCAGTGAAAAAGTTTACCTCATTTTGTCTCAGATATTTGCATTTAAGTTGCACCTCTCATTTCTTGTACTTTAGAAAGGTCATTTTCTGCCTTCAATAACATTTTGATAAGTAAATGTATGAATTTTTACTGTTGAAAACTTGGAAGGATTACTTGATCATTAAGCCATTAGAAAATAACATGTTTAGAGTGCATATATTTAGTGTCTTTTTACTTTATATTTGGTATAATGATAGGCATGAATGCATTAAGATTTGATAATGCATGAAAATCCTATCTTTAGCAATATTGCATGATAATTATCACAGATTTATCTTTTTCACTGAAATATGGAAAAATATTAATATTCGGATTGACAGAGATTATGGAAAAATATAATGGATGTAACATCAAATACTTGTCATATTTAACTCTTTCATTAATATAAAGACACATGATGCATTGATTATCAAAATATATAATTTATGAAAGTAAATTTTCTAAATTTATGGAATATGCTAGATATAATAATCCTAGTATCTTAACTTTGCTTTCTGAAAACAGCGGTAAATTCAGTGATCACAATGAGGGCATATTTGGCATCTAAAAGTCATTACTAAATTAAAACAAAATGGCCTCACATCATTGACATGATGTTACCAAATCATATTTTCTTAAATTTCTAGTTAACATTTCTGACTTAATAGGAAATAAACATTTTAAATATTTAAAAATGTTTTTTTCATGTGTCATTTATGACCCATGGCCATTTTCCATTTGAACTACTGGTAATCTATGTCCTACTAGTGCACTGCCACTGAATTGTATTACAATATAACTATAGTGTTTGTGTTGGTATTGATATGGTAGGCAGTTTCCGGTATAGGGAGTAAGAAAAACTAACGTCCTTAGAGCAAACCAGTTATCCATTACAAATTTGAAAATGGGTACATTGAAGTGAGCACGAGGATTTGCTCTTCAATTTGTAAGAAAGGAATACACAAGTCCAATGTCATCTGGTGGTGATGCATGATTCATATAGGAAAGTATGCTTCAAAAGAAGTACAGTATTCAAATGGCGCAAAGAATTCAAATATGGATATTGGAGACTCATGTTCTCTTCCCATACTTAGCCAAATGCATGCATAATTACCCACCACAACATTCAGACAGTGGACAACATTAGTACGAGAAGACTTCTGATGAGTATTAATGAAATTGCCTTCAATTCCACATCAGTTATCCATGACAATACTGAGCTTCATATTGCAAACATCATGATTCAGAAAGGAGAAACTGGAACATATCCCTTACTCATTTGCACCTTCCCAAACTTTGAACTAATGAACAAATGAAGTGACAGTGGTTTAACTCCAATTAATAAGTGAAATATGAGGTGGAACAGGTTTGCATAGTAACTGGCAAACTTTTTCAAAAAGGTATCGAAAAACTAGTAGATCATTATTCTTAATACCAAAGAAGACTGTCGATGGACTAATCTAACACTGTAATGCATACAGAGTAGGTACATGTATATCCTTTAACGTATGATAAAGAATACTAGTTCACATTGGAAATCAAAAGTATAGGAGTTTTAATCCAAAAATCCTTATAGATATCTCTCTTGTATGCTATTTGCTTCTATCTCTTTTACACCCAGATGGAAACTTTCCCTTTCAACATAGAAAAACATTGTTCCTTCTCAATTTTGTTGAAAAAGGAATATTTGAATTGATCATGGTGTGATGATGACCATTCAATCAGAGTTAGTTAGTTAGTTCTCGGAACTTTCAGTGAGTTCGTGAGTTGCATCATTTACAAAACTAAGGTCAAATATGGATGACATATGTTGATGTTATGATGTTATGTGCAACTCTGTTAGTCCAGCTTAATATTTTTTTTTTTCAGCATAGCATTTTAAGTATCTATTTATATTACTGTAACATTTATTCTACAGTTTTGGGTAAAGTAACCTATTCACTTTGGTTTATACTAAGCAAAAAGTATAATAGTATAAATTTCAATTTCATGATTTAGTTTTTATGAAACGAGGATGTTGAGGAATGTAACTTGATTACAGTTTACACACTACCAATTGATGATGTAAATATTTTGCTTTAAATTTTTTAAAAGATACTTAATCTGACACTCATGCACTTTAACGTACATTTTAATACTAGCTACTTAAACAAAACCCTACATTAATCATACATATTATATATCCTTTCGACTGCAGATAACCTTATACGTCCCACTTTTACCCCAACTAGAACTGTCAGGACAGCTATTTCATCTGTACTGTCTTTGCTGATATAACCCTCCAAAAGAATACCATGCTAGATTATATCGTTATACCAAATGTTCAAATACATGCAGTTTCAAATATTTCTAAAAGAAAATAAATATAATTACTTTAATAAACCCTTAAAAGACAATGCAGGAAATGCTGATTTATTATATCGTCACTGTTACTCGAGACCGATAACCACACATTACTACATAACCTCATTTATTTCCACATATATTACACAACACGGATACCCACTTTTTTTTTTTTTTTTTTAATTTTTATGTGCAACTGTTCACAGGTTGGTCAACGCCACAGTCAATATATTAGTAGTAAATGTTTAAAATTCTCAGTATATTTCAACACATATATTCAAAAGTCAAGAAACGGTAAAGATAGTTAAAAAAAATTGTGTTTTAACGCTATTAAAAAATGCACGGTTATATTAATTTCATTGCACTCAAACATTAATTTTAATCAAAACAAAACAAACGCGTATATTGCAAATTATTTTTGGTTTAATTAAAAACACTTTGTGATTATCGATATCACTTCTCACTCCTCTTCCACTCTTTCGTCATACTGTTGCTGCAACCACTGTTTTTTCTTCTCTACCACCTCCTCGCTGTCATACACGTCAATTTGCATCTTTTTATCATTGCATTGGTGATGGAAAATGAATAGCAGACATAATTTGAAACAGCTGCACACAACATAATGTTTTTATTGCCAATTTGTTTTTTATTTTTGTTTTCAAAAAAGTGACTAAAGAAAACACATGCTTAACTGCAGCACTTGAATGAGAAAGACCCAAAATGCGCCTTGCTAATTCCGATAACAAAGGAAACAGTAGTTGAGTAGAGTCCCCATATGTTTTGTTTCGTTGTTGTTGTTGTTGTTGTTGTTGTTTTTTTTCCTAACGCTTTCCTGAAGCTCTTAATGATATAGCCATGTGAAATATTACTGTTACGTAACGAACGCCACCCGGTATCAATCTGTTGAAATTATTAAGTGTTTATTGTGTTAAGAAAGGCTGTCATAAGAGGGCAATTTATTTACTGACTGCATTTTCATGGGATCTAATAACAGTTCAATATCTATCATGATTTTATCTTCCAAATCGAACCTTTTAAATTTTTGGCCTAACAGACTCTACGTAAAATTGCAGGTACCTTGTTTTGAAAATGTTTACATTTTGTGCAGGGAGCACATTTTGTACATTGACTGCAGTGAAGCCTCCACTCTTGTAGCGAAATACAATTCTTCATAAGGTAAGAAGACCTAGGATTTCGAAAGTCCAAATTTTCAATCCCTGAACTTCTTCAATGATCTAGAAAATAGGCAAAACAAAATCTAAGAATTGTAAGTAGAAATTTGGGGCAAGGGTCTTTCAATCTCTGAAAAATCATTTTCGAAGCAAATAACCTTTCTGTTGTAGAAGAATGAATAAAGGAAAGGATAAGGGCTTCGTACTGTTCCAAATGAAGTGATAACCACGTAGTCTGATAGCGATGCAAAACTTTTATGTTCTTTAACTTTCACAAAAGCTTGAAACTCTTTTAGCTCTTTCGTCCGTTTTGCACTGGCATGAAAGTAACTGTAGAAGTCCCGCGCTAAATCTTCAAGAGTTATCGGGCGTTTGGCGTAAGCACAAGTTGAATGAATGACATGCATTCTTTGTAACAAATAAATATGGTGTGCCTCC
This sequence comes from Metallyticus violacea, assembly GCA_030762175.1. Classification (NCBI taxonomy): domain Eukaryota; kingdom Metazoa; phylum Arthropoda; class Insecta; order Mantodea; family Metallyticidae; genus Metallyticus; species Metallyticus violacea. The sequence goes on along the minus strand of CM060832.1, from coordinate 66,106,257 downwards.
CATTAAAAGAGTGCATGATGATTTATGGATCCCCATCATTACGCCGGCTCTATCAGCAGCAAAACCAATTAGATTTTTTATAGGGAATGTTTTTAGATTCGAAAGTGTACCTAATTTCCGGTACAAATTGACAGCCTTGGTATCACAAAGGGGAACCAAATCAAACCAAAAAATGCATTATCAATATTACATTGACCTGAATTTTCTCTCACAGCAATACACAAATGTTTATAGAGCTGATGTTGGTTGCCTCATCGACCATTGCAGAAAACTCATTTTTGCTAAGAATATCACAGAGGATTTCTTTACTTTCCAGTCCCGTAACTAACATTACAAAAGCCGTAGTTTTGTTCCCCCACAAGTAATCTTTGTAATTATTTCAGAATCTGGACTTGATAAGGGAGGCAAATGATCAATGACGTTAAATGATAAACTGTGTTTATCAACAAACCTGAGGCACGACTTTCTAGTTCTTTTACCTTCGGACTTAAAGTGGTTATTTGAGACACTTGAAGTTAAGGTTTCTGACCAACGATTTGCTTGACATTTTCTGTATGCTTTTTACTTCTTGAATGTTTTAAGGGAAGATTTTCCTTAAGTCCCAATGTTTTTAACAAAATCGCACGCTATACAATATGCAAAACCGTTGTCTTTTCTACTTGGTTTTAACCATTCCTTTATTTTTACACCACTCTTCCACTCGGATTTATAGTTTTAATAATGCTTCACTTTTCCCCCACTTGTTTTTAATTCATTTTGTTATAAAATTATTGCGGTTCTAACAAAATTATGGTGCAACACTCTTGTGTACTCATATAACACAATTTCCTATTGTGCAGCATCGTAACCTGCGTGTGCAGTTTAGTTTAACTGATTACATAGAGGGGGATTTCCAATAGAGAAACAAAGGCCATTGCAGTTATAGAATGGTGACATTAAATGACATTATATATATATATATATATGTCAGAATAACTGCTAATAATATTGCATAAAATAAATTATTTCATAATACCGATAAAAATATCTTTTCATTTCCACCAAAGCGATTCATTTAAATATCAGTGGAAATATAGTCACGACCAATTTCGTGACGTGGGGGTGAGCAGTGGTGAGAGGTATGATGGAAAATACTTTACTCGCTTGGCAGATCCATTTATTAATTATTGGAGTATATGATTACATGTTACACCCGTGGGTGTTGAGTTGGAGTACTACAGATTATGTAATGTCGATACAGGTCCCTATATGACGGAGTTCTTACCTTAGGAGATGTGTCGGCCGTTGCAGGAGGAAGAGTAGAATCACGTCGCCGTCCATGACGTCGATCCTGCAGAGCTAGCAGAAGCGGGCAACTACGGCAGGGCCCAGCGGGCGAGGACGTTTTCGATTAGTCTAAGAGCGCCGTCAGTGAGCAGATTCAGATTCAGATTATTTATTGATCAGATTGCCTTTTTGGCTGTTACTAGTACAGCCGTACAGGTTTAAGATTAACATTATTTACACATTTATATGGAGTTTCCACAAAATTGGTACATGGAACCCATGCATGGGTGATCTGCTTGGGTGCTCCCACGAGAACAGTTACATTTTGTAAAATATATACGTTCAATGTTATCTTAGACCTATGATTGCTTACCGTATTTGCTTATTTACTAGTACAGTATTGATTGAGTGTTACTTATCTAGCTTAACTTATAATGAAGACTAATATTTACATTTTTACAGAGGGCGGGGTTTATGTGTGTGGGTGTACTGGGTGTTTTAGTATGTGCGTATCCTTTTGTGCTTTCGATGTTGAAGCTCACTTTGGCCTATTTGATTAATTAAGGGATTTTTGTGCGTTTTAATTTTCGCCCAGGTGTTTGTGCAGCAACTTGTTAGTGTTTCCAGAAATGTGGGTGTGTTAAGTTCCGTGTGAATCTGTGCGTTAGACGTGAGGATGGGGACGTTTAATAGCTTGCGAAGACATATGTTTTGCTGAATTTGCATGGACAGGAGGTTGGTTCGGGATGTGTTTGCCCAGGTCGTGCAGGCACACAACAGGAAGTGTTGTATGAAGGCTTTGTAAAGGATTAGTTTTGATTTTACTTGCATTTGCTTGCATCTTAATATTTTGGAACACATGCAAATACATTGTTTGGCCTTTTGAACTGTGTTTTTGACATGATTGTTCCATGTGAGCTTGCTGTCAAGGGTTGTTCCCAGATATTTTACAGTAGGTTTGCACTGTAATGTTTGTTTTTTAATGTGAATTTTTATTTTTGATTGCTTGCGTGTTTTCGAAAAGTATATTAATGGACTCTTAGCAGCATTTATTGAAATTTTCCAAATGTCTGCCCATGTTAAAAATGTGTCGACTTATCTTTGTAGTTCAAGCTGATTGTAAATGGGATGAGAATTATGGTTATAAATGGCGTTGTCGTCGGCATATAGTAGGGTTTTGCACTTGTGATCACCAGGCACGTCCCTAGTGTACAGGTTGTACAGGAATGGAGCTAGAACGGCTCCCTGTGATACTCCGGCGTTCATGATGTAAGTTTGAAACTTGGCTTGTTCCACTTGAACGTAGAAGCGGCGCTCGTGTAAGTAGCTGGCCAGTATGGGGAGGTGGGGCCTCATAGGCGCTATTTGATGATAAAGTTTATACAGGAGGCCATTATGCCAGCACTTATCGAAGGCCGCCTCTACGTCAAGAAATAGAGCTAATGTGCTACTGTTGTTATTGTATTCGGTGCTGATGTCGTCGGTTAGTTTGAGTACTTGAAGTTCTGTTGAGTGGCCTTTACGGAATCCAAATTGTTATAAAGGTAGGGCATTATGCTCAGGAGTGTGGTTTTGGATCTGGCGATAAATAAGACGTTTTTCCAATACCTTTCCCATGCAAGGGAGGAGGCTTATGGGCCTGTAAGCTTCAGGATGGAACCGATTTTTTCCCGGCTTAGGTAGCATTATTACTCTGGCCTCCTTCCATGCAAAAGGAAAGTAGTGGAGCTTAAAACAGGAGTTTAGGAGTTGGGTGAACTGAATAAGGGCTTTCTTTGGTAGGTTTTTGAGGTCCTCGTTCCTGATTTTGTCATTACTTGGTGCTTTTTTGTTTGGTAGAGTGCGTATGGTGTTATACAGTAGCAGTGGTGTTATTGCCGGTATGCTTCGGGCAGACTTTGATTTTTCCATAGTTGCGCCCGATTTGTTACCATGGTATCGTGTGCAGCGTTTTGGTCAGGGTTTTCAGTGTATTTTGCGTGTAGGAGCTCGGCAAAGAGGATGGACTTTTCTATAGGGGAATAGATTGTGCCTTGTGGAGCGTGTAGTGCCTGGGCTCTGTAGCCCTCTCCAACAGAGGATATGTACGCTCGCAGTAGGTTCCAGAGAGAGGCATCTGAGTGCGTTACAGTTTTCAGTTTATTTTTGAATTGTATTTGCTTGTCGAGATGTATTTGGTATGTGGGTGGGGAGATTTTATTTGGTATTATTGATCTGTCTGGTTAAAGCTAGGAGTTCACGTCTGTCCCTTTCATTTTGGAACACAATGCATCCTCTATAGTTAGCAGATTGCAGATTATTTATTGAATTGGGTGCCTTTTTGGCTGTTATAGTACAGCTTTACAGGTCATAATTTACATGTCATACAAATTTATACAGATTTTTCTACAAATTGTCATATGTAATCCATGCATGGGATCTCTGACGCTCCCATGAGAATAGTTGCATTGTGAGTATTTTCAAGGCATGCATTCACTTGTTTACTAGTATATTATGTTTGTTGCTTATCTAGTTTAAATAATACAATAATAATAATAACTAACAAAATAACTAATAACTAATATTTACAGTTTTGCGTAGGGCTGAATTTTTGTATGGGAGTGTACTGTGTTTCAGTAAACGCGGATTCTTTTATGCTTTCTATGTTGAGGTTCACTTTTACCTATTTCATTTATTAGGGGATTCTTGTGCTTTTTAATTTTTCCCAGGTTGATGTGCAGCGGCCTGTTAGTGTTTGCAGGAATGTTGGTTGGTGTGTTTAGCTCGGTGTGGATCTGTGTATTTGGTGTGAGGATGGGGACATTTAGTAGTTTTCGGAGGCATATATTTTGTTGGGTTTACATGGAAAGGAGATTAGTGTGGGATGTATTTGCCCATGCTGTGCAAGCATACAGTAAAAATTGCTGTATGAAAGCTTTGAAGAGTACTAACTTTGTTTTTATATGCATCTGCTTGCTTCTAAATATTGATGAACACACGTAGATACGTTGCTTTGCCTTGTGGATCGTGTTCTTGATGTGGTTGTTCCAGGTGAGTTAACTGTCCAGAGTTGTTCCCAAGTACTTTGCAGTTGGTTTGCACTGTAGTATTTGATTGTTTACGCGAATGCTTATTGTTTTGGATTGCTTAAGGGTTTTCGAAAAATATATTAATTGGCTCTTGGCGGCGTTTATGGAGATTTTCCATATGCCTGCCCAGGTTAAAAATTTGTCAAGTTATCTCTGTAGTTCCAATTGATTATATGCAGGATGTGAATTGTGATTATAAATGGCCGTATCGTCGGCATATAATAGGTTTTTGCACTTGTGATCACCAGGCACGTCCCTAGTGTACAGGTTGTACAGGAATGGAGCTAGAACGGCTCCCTGTGATACTCCGGCGTTCATGATGTAAGTTTGAAACTTGGCTTGTTCCACTTGAACGTAGAAGCGGCGCTCGTGTAAGTAGCTGGCCAGTATGGGGAGGTGGGGCCTCATAGGCGCTATTTGATGATAAAGTTTATACAGGAGGCCATTATGCCAGCACTTATCGAAGGCCGCCTCTACGTCAAGAAATAGAGCTAATGTGCTACTGTTGTTATTGTATTCGGTGCTGATGTCGTCGGTTAGTTTGAGTACTTGAAGTTCTGTTGAGTGGCCTTTACGGAATCCAAATTGTTATAAAGGTAGGGCATTATGCTCAGGAGTGTGGTTTTGGATCTGGCGATAAATAAGACGTTTTTCCAATACCTTTCCCATGCAAGGGAGAAGGCTTATGGGCCTGTAAGCTTCAGGATGGAACCGATTTTTTCCCGGCTTAGGTAGCATTATTACTCTGGCCTCCTTCCATGCATGAGGAAAGTAGTGGAATTTGAGGCAGGAGTTTAGGATCCGAGTGAAGTGTACAAGGGATTTCCTTGGCAGGTTTTTGAGGTCCTCATTTCTTATGTTATCCGGTCCTGGTGCCTTTTTATTTGGTAGATTGCGAATGGTGTTGTATAATTGTAGAGGATTTATTGCAGGTATGTCTTGTGTAGGCTGTTGATTTTTCCACACACGTGTCCAATTTGTTACCAATGTGTCGTGGGCAGCATTCCGAGCAGGATTTTCTGTGTATTTTGAATGTAGGTGTTCGGCAAAGAGTTGGGATTTTTCTCCAAGGGAGTAGATTGGGCCTTGTGGAGCGTGTAGTGCCTGAGCTCGGAGGTCCTCTCCAGCAGAGGTTTTGTAGGCTCGCTGTAGGTTCCAGAGCGAGGCATCGGAGTGTTTTACAGTTTTTAGCTTATCCTCAAATTGTATTTTCTTGTCTAGTTATATATGTTGTCTTATGACGGGCCTAATCCACTGGGCAAGTGTTCGGAATACTGCAAGCCTAGTGGTCCTCCACTGGCGGAGGTATCTCCGTATAATGGCGGCTAGACGTTCCACATCTGGTAGGCCTGGGGAGGGGGAGGGAGGGTTAGCAGGATGTTTGCTGTTGCAATTGACACAGTTGGGGGAGAAATTGGGTTTCTCTTTGTTTGGGCAGTCCTGTAACATATGCAGGCCGCTGCACAGCACGCAGCAGTGTGTTAGTGTGCACATTTTGTGAGTGTGTCCGATTTTTTGACAATTGAAGCAATATGATTTTGCGTCTTTTGGTACTTCACTTTTATTATTACATTCATGAGAGAACGTTCTTTAATAAACAATTGAGCTTTATCTGCCCACTCCAGTGTAACATGGTACAGTGGGAGTAGCCTGCCCCGGGACTCCATCTGACGGCAGTGGAGGAGAGGATACTCTTTGGCCTTGATGGCGTCTGAGATCTCCTCAATGTTAATGCCCATGGGCATTCCTCTGATTACGTACCTGAGCGGCTGCTCACTTTTTGGTATAAAGGAGTAATATTGTAAGTTGGATTTTTGTAGTTCTGTAAGTGTGTCTTTGAATGTATTCATGCTTTTGAGCAACAGTTTTAGCCCATGCGGTGTATTTTGGATGGTATAATCCCTTGTGGGGCAGGTTTTGTGTATAATTGAATTTAGCGCCTTGAGGGAGCTGTTTTCGATGATCCTGGGGAGCCGTTGTGGTAGTGAGCCTCTAGTGGGTTGTGTATTGGCGTGTGTATGGGTGTGTGTTTGCTTGGTACTATTCGTCTGGATGCCCTCTTGTTTTGAAGGTTGGGAGCTGGGAGTTGTTTCAGTTTGAGTGGGAGTTTGCTTGCTTGAGAATCGTGGTGATTTGGGGGGAGCTGGCTTGTGGAAAGTAGGGAGTCATATTTATTGGATGTGGGAATGGAGAAGGATTTGGATTTGGTTGCTGTTTTATTTTTGAATTTCGTTGTTTTGGGGTCACCCTCGCTTTCACTGGAGTGAAACCTCTTTTTAGAAGGGGTGGTCCAACCCTGATTAGCTAATTGTAATTCCCTCGTCTAGCTGGTGATTTCCCGTGTACATACTTCTAAGCTTTGAGCCACAGAGATCCACTGGGGATCACCAGGCTGGAGGGATTGTAATATATGTCTATAATTAATTTGTTCTTTTTGGAGGTTTAGTAGCTCTTTTACTAGGTGGAGATAGTGGGCTGAAACTGTTAGTTCCTGTTTTAAATATGTGCTATGGGAGTACTTAAGCCTAGGGTCACTGATTGCACACTTATCACTGTTGTCACTGACACGATTGCACATGGGGGTGACACCTTTGGTTGTGGGATTTATATTTACACTTAGTGTAGCACTATCTAAACACTTTTTCGGGGCATTGGATAGCACTTTGGGAGATTTTTTGGGGGTTGTCGGCACTGATGGAGGAGCACTAGAACCACTGCTGGCTTGCGCCATGATTTTGTGATTTACTGCACTGTGCACTGTGGGTTGATGATTTCCGGCTGCATCGGTTTAGGTTTATAGGTTTTTATTTTCATAAGTGGGCCTGGGCTGGTACAGAAGTGTCCAGCCTTACAGGCTATAATATAAAAATGAGTGATTACAATTAATTATTTCATATACATGTTTGGGGGCTTATTTAACACCCATACAAAACCCTTCATGCGGGTTTTGAGCACAGCGTCAATATCTGTTACATCGTTGTATGTGTATTGATTTCTTGTCACTGGAGTTCTCACAAAGTTTTTTTTTGTGTGTGTTCCTACTTGCTTCACTTATTTACACTATTTACATATTTACTGTATATACATTATTTACATGATTCCACGGCCATGCATTGGTTTTTAAAATGTTCTTACACGTTTATGTTTCCTATGGGGGGCTTCCCCTTCCCTATATTAGAAACGTATGTGTTGGCGTGGCGGTGAATTCTTTCCCATGTACGCCTGGCCCGTAGCTCAATGGCTTGTTCAACTGTGGGCATGCCCGTCTCCTCGTGAATTGTTTGAGTTTTTGTGAGTAGGGGTACCCACAGAGCTTTTCTGAGCGAGATATTTTGTATAGTTTGTAATTGCTTTAGGGCCGACTTGGACGCGTGCGCCCATGCCACGCAGGCGTACAACACCATAGATAAAATAAAGGACTTGTACAGGATGATCTTACTTTTAAGTGCTAAAGACTTACCGCGCAGAATGGGCGCGCATAGCTTCCGTCGCCACATTCTGTTGGCCACATCTCTTAGGTGATTGCTCCAAAGCAGTTTACGGTCCATGGAGACCCCTAAGTTTTTAATTTGCTGACGACAGGGCAAAATCTCTCCAGCGATCGTTAAGTCGATCTCAGGAAGGTGCCTGTGTTTTGAAAAGACAGTGAATTGGCACTTTTTGACGTTAATATTTATTTTCCATTGTTGTAACCAGGGCGTGAATTTTTCTGTGTAGCGCTGAATTTCGCGCGTTCCAAACTTCAAAATAGTTGTGTGGTGGTACATTGCTGTGCCGTCAGCGTACATGGCGACCTTGCATTTGGCGTCCCTGGAAAGTCATTTGTGAATAGTATGTACAAGTAGGGGGCCAATATGGCCCCTTGTGGAACGCCAGTCTGCATAGGTCGCGTGGAAGATTTGGAGCGATCAACCTGTACATAGAAGCGCCTGTTTTCTAGAAAGCTGTGTATAAGACATATATAATTTTGGATGCCGGGAAAATTTTGGTGCAACTTGTAAATTAGGCCATTGTGCCAGCACCGGTCAAATGCGGCCTAGATGTCAAGAAACAGGGCGAGGGTTGAGGCCTCATTGTTAAATTGCTGTGTGATATCACCAATCAAACGGAGCAGCTGTAGCTCCGTTGAGTGCTCTTGTCGGAAACCAAACTGGAATTTGGAAATTTCATCTATGTCCGAAATTTGTTTTTTGAGACGCGCAAGGATGAACTTTTCGAACAGTTTACCAATGTTGGACAGAAGACTATTTGGACGGTAATTGGAAGGGAGCCTGGTGCTCTTGCCCTGTTTATGAACCATAATTATTTTCGCCTCTTTCCACTTAGAGGGGAAATAATTAAGTTTGAGACAGGCGTTAAAAATTTTTGTTAATTGCACCAGGACCTTCCTGGGTAAATGTTTTAAGTCTTCGTTAGTCACTCTGTCCGGACCGGCAGCTTTACGATTTCTAAGTAATCGTAAAGAATTGAAAACTTCCTGAGGCGTGATTAGTCTTAGGGGTTGCTCGCACTTCCGTGCCGCCCAATCTCGAACCCAGGAGCTGACTTGTTGGTCCTTTTGTTGGTCCGAGGTATTGTTATCTGTGAAGCGGTTTGTGAGGACGTCGGCGAAAACCTCCGCCTTGTCCGCCGTGGAAAAAATTTGGCCAGCTGGAGTATGGAGCGCAACGTTGCCAGTGTGTACGCTGGAGGTACCTTAAATGATCTAACTAGTTTCCATAAGGTTTGGTCCGAATGTGTGGTACTTATTAATGTTTGTTCCCACTGGTCTTGCCTGTTGATGGCGATTTGGAATTTGATTTCTTTGCGCAACCACCTGACTGACGCAGCGTAAGTACGGAGGCCAGTGTTCCTCCATAGTCTCGTTAGACGTCGTCTCCTGGCAATCAGTCGCTCCACCTCGGGGTAAGTGACGTAACTGGGCGGTGTAATGATGTGATGGTGGCATTCATTTTCGCCGTTAGCAGCGAAGCAGTAAAGTTTTCGATCGCAGCATCAATTTCTGCTTCGCTGTTATAGCACAGCCTGGGTTGCGCTATCGCGTGCATGTGCACTTTGAACTTTTCCCAATTTGTGTCGGCCCGTCGAACCAGTGGCGGCTGCATCGGCCGCTGGGCTGGGAATGCTGCTTGTGTTGTCTGCCAGGTCCGTGCTTTAAGACGACTCTGTGGCCGGGTGGCGCGCGGCCTGGGAAATCCCAGGCAGTCACTTTTACCAGACGTAGCATTGCGGATGTACCCAACATCACAATTGCGGGAGGCTGCGTTCCATGGAGCACAGAGGCAACATACCTAGGTGTTCGCCTAGATATGAAACTTACATGGAAAGCCCACATCAGTGAGCTAGCCAACAAAATTAATCGTAAGATGGCCATGCTTTACCCCCTTATTGCAAAATTCTCTCCGATGTCCGTCGGCAACAAAGTGTTGATATATAAACATGTACTCAGACCAGCACTCACCTATGCCTGCCAAGTCTGGGGCATAGCCGCCAAATCCCACCTCCATCCCCTGCAAGTCCTTCAAAACCGCTTCCTACGTACTGCCACTGGCGCAGGGTGGTACATCCCAAATGCCAATTTCCATAACGAACTAAATTTCCCAACCATAACTGACTACATCCTACACCTTTCAATACAATTTTATTCCCGACTCCCGAACAATTTCAACTCCCTCATCCGCGGCCTAGGGGAGTACGACATCGATCCCGGAGCCCCTTACAAACGCCCCAGACTAATGATCGTAGACTAAGATTATCAAACACTACATCACCATTCACGCTAGCGCACATCCTCAAACACACACACCCCATCAGTACTATCAATGCCACCATTCACCCACCATTCCTCATTAACCATACCTCAGCCAGAAAAAGACTTTGTCCTGGCATGGCAAAAGCTTGGAGATCCCATCCCCTCCGGCCAGGGCATCGCCCCTGGTTCGACGCTCCGTCACGGACTGGAGTCAGTACAAGATGCACCTGCATGCGATGGGGCAACCCAGGCTGTGCTATAATAGCGAAGCTGAAATCGATGCTGCTATCGAAAACTTTACAGCTTCGCTGCGCACGGCGAAAATGAACGCCACCACCATCACTGTTTCACTACCCAGCTTTGTCACGTACCCGGAGGTGGAGCGACTGATTGCCAGGAGACGGCGTCTGATGAGACTTTGGAGGGACACTGGACAAAAAATTTACTCGACGTCAGCCCGCTGGCTGCGCCGAGTCATTCGGCACCAAATTGCAATTAACAGGCAGGACCAGTGGGATCAAACATTAGCAAGTACCACCCACTCAGACCATACGCTTTGGAAACTAGTAAGATCATTCAAGGCAGCTCCAGCGTACACACTGGCAACGTTGCGCTCCATACTCCAGCCGGCCCTGTTTTTTCGTCTGCTGAAAAAGCAGAAGTTTTTGCAGACGTTTTGACAGAACATTTTCAGGAGAACCACACCACTGACCACCAACAGGACTCGCAGGTCAGGGCCTGGGTTCGAGACTGGACGGCACGGAAGTGCGAGCAACCACTTCGTCCTATTTCGCCTCAGGAAGTTTTTAAAACACTTGGATTACTTAGGAATCGTAAAGCTGCCGGCCCGGACAGGGTGACCAATGAGGACCTTAAAAACTTACCGAGAAAGGCCCTGGTGCAACTTACGAAAATTTTAATGCCTGCTTGCGCCATAATTATTTCCTCCTAAATGGAAGGAGGCCGGAATAATTATGTTGCACAAGCAGGGCAAGAGCACCAGGCTCCCTTCAAACTACCGTCCCATTAGTCTCCTGTCGAACATTGGTAAACTGTTCGAAAAGCTTATCCTTTACCGACTCAAAAATCAAATTTCGGACATTGATGAAATCTCAAAATTCCAGTTTGGCTTTAGGAAGGATCACTCAACAGGCTGCAGTTGCTCCGCCTAACGGATGATATTACACTACAGTTTAACAATGAGGCTTTAACCATCGCCCTGTTTCTGGACATAGAAGCCGCATTCGACACGGCCTTATTTACAAGTTGCACCACAATATTCCCGGCCTTCAAAAATATCTGTATCTTCTACAGAGTTTTCTAGAAAACAGACGCTTCTATGTCCAAGTTAATCGCTCCAAATCCACCGTGCGACCTATGCAAGCCGGCGTTCCACAGGGGGCCATAATGGCCCATTATTTGTACATAATTTTCACCAACGACTTTCCTGTGGACGCTAAATGCAAGGTCGCCATGTATGCTGACGACACGGCAATTTATCACCACACAAAAAATTTAAAGTTTGGCACGCGCGAAATTCAGCGCTACATAGAAAAATTCACGTCCTGGCTCCACAAATGGAAGATTAATGTAAATGCCAACAAGTGCCAATTTACTGTTTTCTCCAAACAGCGGCACCTTCCAGATATCGATCTAACGATCGATGGCGAGATTTTGCCATGTCGTCAGCAAATTAAATACTTAGGGGTCTCTATGGACCGTAAACTGCTTTGGAGCCATCACACGAGAGACGTAGCCAATAGAGGGAGGCAGCGGCTTAAACTATTCGCGCCCATTCTCCGCGGTAAGTCCCTAGGACTTAAGAGTAAATTAATTTTATACAAGTCATTCATACTGTCAATGATGTTGTACGCCTGCGTGGCATGGGCTCACGCGTCTAAGTCGGCCCTTACACAATTGCAAACAATACAAAATCTCTCGCTGAGGAAAGCTCTGAAGGTACCATTTCTCACCTCCAACACAACAATTCACAAGGAGACGGAAATGCCCTCAGTTGCACTATCTATCGAGAATCGGGCCAGGCGTACCTGGGAAAGAATCCGCCGCCATACTAACTCGTGCATTGCGGGAATTGGAGGGGGGAGCCCCTCCACAGGAAACACCGGCGCATGCGCTAATATTAACACCTGTAGTATGCACGTGGGGCATTGGAGAGGGGAGCCCCGCCCCTCTACAGCTAAACACTGGCGCGTTCTTCACACCTCCAGCAGGCACATAGCGGCGGAATGTAAATATGTATATATGTACATAATAAGCAGTGTATATAGTGGGAGAAGAAAAAAAACTCTCTACAGGAAATCAGAAAAGTGACAAGACTTTCAGTCCACCAAAAAAATGAACACAAACAATATACTAAACAACGCTGTTCTCGAGTCCCAAAAGTAGGGGCTCGTATAGGCGAGGTATAAGCCCTAGAAATGTATTAGGAAGAAAAAGCAATTTATAAACATAAACGTGTAAATTTTTTGCCTGCAAAGCTGGGGCCCTTGCACCAGCTACAGGCATACTTTAGATTAATAAAAACCTTATGAAACCTTATGAAACCTTATGGTCCTGCTCCGATTGGTTGCTGCTCCGCCGGGTGGGCGTCTCCGTGGATCGGGTATCAGCTTCTCCGCCGTCAAGGCGTTTTTGGGCCATTTTTTTTTCTAAAACTACTTTATTATGAGCGGGAGTGGGAGGTGAATAGAGGCGGGTGATAGTGAAGTCCCGCACTATCACCTTCGTTAGTACGGGCATACTGATACTATGCGGCCGGCCAGTGGCCGGGAGCGAGCTACAGTGTGTGGGTCCGGGTGCACACATGGTGAGACCCTGTGTACAGCCGGGGGAATAGTAGGTGATGTTGAGAAGGGTTATGAACGGAGAGATCTTTAATCAAAAATTCATGTAAGCTGTCGTTCAGACGAACGTTTTGAAGTATTTTGTTGGGTGTTACTCATGGGGCCGGGTTCGAGAGTTCTCGGCTGGTGATCTATTGGCAGAGTGAGTTTGTTTAGTGACGTATGTATGTATTGGAGCCAGATGGTGTTGGAGTCTTGGTTCTTGTTGATTGCTGTGCGTACCTATTGCAATGTGGTGTCTGCATAGCTGTGAGAATTGTTAATTCTGCGCTTGATGTTGTCGGTGTGTTGGTTGGTGATGTGCAGAAGTTCGGAGTGAGCCTCTTCTAGCACACTGATGCGAGAAGAGGCATAAACATAGCTGGTAAAAAAAAACTGAGGCTGGCGGGTGGGGATAAGTTGGACAGCAGTGAAGGAGAGAACACCTCATCATGGGACTCCGTGCAAACAACTCGACAAGCCAACGCAGCACACGAACAGCCGCTACGAAGCCATCGCCAGCCGCCGCGCCACTAACACCTGATTCGCCGCCAGCCTCCGCCGAGACCCAACCAGTCCCAGCCAGCACACCAGCAAACCGGGGCCTTGCATCGAACATATCTCTTAAGGGTAAACTTGCGACGCAGGATGCTCCGGAAGAGCCTACGGACAGAGAAAGAAACAGAAACACGGACGATCCCAGTACCACACCACCCACTCTGCCTTCGCAGTCATCAAATTCACATCCAGACAATCAACCGGAACAACCCCAGGAACAAACACCACAGTTCAGTGCTGTGCTCCGAGGTGTGCCCCGGAACATAACCTCATCCTATATTCTCCGAACTGTCCAGAAACTGTGGCCTTCAGCACACTATGCAGCACGCATGTATTCCTATAGAGGGGCGACACCGCTGATGCGACTAAACTTCCTGGAGCCTGCAGAGTGTAAGGCGGCTATCACATCCGACATCAAATTTGGACCACACCGCCTCACACTTGAACCCAGTCACCGCCGTCAGAACGCCCCGTGCAGACGCTGCTGTACCTACGGGCACAACGAACAGGCCTGCACTGAGCAACCACGCTGCCACTATTGCGACTCGGCATCGCTCACAGCGGACACAACTCATGACCTGACACGCCGGCGCATACACCGGTCAGGCAGCTTGCCCTCTCCGGCGTAGACGCAGACGAAGAGTGGCAGGCTGGGTTAGTAACCAGCCTGTGTACAGTTGCTATGTTCCTACCCACGTGTGGGCTTAACCATAGAGTTGGATGAAGGATGTAGGTTGTTTGTGGGGTAGAGGTATGTATGTATTAGGGGATAGTGTTGCCACTTCTCCTGAAAAAAGGAGTGGATCTAGTGTCCAGACGTTTACACTAATATAGGCATGTTCTAAAAGCTTCTTCAGGTTTTTAGCATGCCCATATTGCTGTTGAATTGTAGTGTATTTTAATAAGTGCTATTGTTGAAATTGCTCAGTAATTTCGGTAGTATGGGATTAAAACTATTGTCATCCTAGGTGCCCGCAAGCCAAGCGTGGCACCTTGTATTTAGGCTTTAACCTACCCTGGCAGTTGTGGTTGCCCAAGGAACGGACGAGAGCACTTTCGTGGTGTGGTAAAGTGCGATAAAATTTCTTGGTCCGGGGCCTAATTTCATCCTCTATATATGGAAGGGAGGAGGTTTCGTGCAGTAGCCTGCTCGGGAAACTTCAGTATACAGAATAAATGACGCGAAGTCCTTTATTCTGTGCCCTTTGAATGAGTGACAGCCAACTATCGGTTGCCATACCCCAGATCTCGCAAGCGTACAACATGAGGGGGATGATCAGAGCTTTGAAGAGGTTAATTTTCAAATGGACGGGCATCGCCTTCGAACCGAACACAGGACTCAGTTGAGCAATAGCTCCCCCGTGGGTCCTGTGGGCAATTCCGGCGATGTGGGGTGCCCCGGAGCATCGCTTCATCATACATTCTCAGAGTTGCCCAGCGGCAGTGGGCATCAGCACACCACGCAGTGCGCATATATTCTTCGAGAGGCCCGACACCCCTGGTACGACTCAATTTTCTGGAACCTGAAGAGTGTAAGGCTGCCATCGCAGCTGGAATCAATTTTAGACACTCAATCTCACACTCGAACCCATCCATCACCGTCATGACGCCCCGTGCAGACGCTGCTGCACTTACTGGCACAACGAACAAGCCTGCACTGAGCAACCGCGCTGCCACTACTGTGGAGTGGCCTTGCTCACATCGGAGTGCACATCTCATGACCTGGCACACCGGCGCAGGTTTTGTGCCTCTTGTGGGGGTACAAACCACTACACCGGCCAGGCAGCCTGTCCTCTTCGGGCGAAGCCGAAGCCGAAGAAAACTGGCATACTGGGGTTAGTGCTCAGCCTGTGTGTAGATGCTGCGTACATACCCTGTGTTGGGTTTAACCGCAGAGATGGGAAGAAGGTAGTTGAGCTGTTTTGGCTGTTTGGTGGCAGGATTGTGCAGTAGAAGCTTTATCCTTATTGGAGCGGGTGGATATTTCATCCTTGGAGTTTCTTTGGTGTGCGCATGTTGATCACATTACTTTGTGATCAGCATGGGCAAACCGTTATTTAGTTTTTCTGATTATTTCTGTTAATCTGTTGGGGGTTTGGATTATTTTTCCTGTACTAGGTTATGCCCCTTTGTTAACCGAGGTGGCTGCACGCTAGGCGCGGTACCTTGAGTTTGGGCTTAGGCCTATTGCTGCAGTAGCTGCCGAGTGAACGAACGAGAGTGCTCTCATGAAATGGTCATATGGCGTAAATTTAGTGGTCCGGCGTCTAATTTCCTCCTCGATACATGGGAGGGAAGAACTGTCATGGAGTAGCCTAGCTGTAAAGCATCCATGTACGGAATAAATGGTCCTGAGACCTTTATTCTGTACCCTTTGCAGAAGTGCGAGCCAACTGTCAGCTGCCAATCTCTGTCTGGGGAGATTTCGCAGGCATATAGCATGACAGGGATGATCAGAGCTTTGAAAAGGTGTAATTTCAGGTGAACTGGCATCGCTTTGGAACTGACCATAGGGAACAGTTGAGCAATTGCTCCCTGTGCCCTGTGAGCAGTCTGGCCTATGTGTTCCCTGAAGGCCGAAGCCGAAGCAAACTGGCAGGCTGAGGTTATTGCTCAGCCTGTGTGAAGTTGCTGCGTCCATACCCTGTATTGGGCTTAACCGCAGAGATGGGAAGAAGGTTATAGGGTGGTTGTGTTGTTTTGGGTGTTTGGTGGAAGGATTGTGCCGTAGAAGCTTATCCTTATTGGAGCGGGTGGATATGACATCCTTGGAGTTTCTTGGTGAGCGCATGTTGATCACATTACTTTGCTCCAAATGCACCTCTAGGTTGGTAAGTGTGGTGGCAAGAAGATTCTTCGAGAAGCTGCATCACCAAGGACCTGCAGCATCCATCCGACTCCAGCGGACTAGCGGCCGGCCGGCACCAGGGCAGCGGGAGCTCCCGAGAAGAGCCGCTCGGCTGGGGAATTCCTGACCTGGGCTGCCCTCTGGAAAATAGTGATAAATGCCGACAAAAGTCAACTAATATACTTCACCAAAACCAGGAAAAACGACATAGACATCACTCTACAAGGACGTAGACTGCAGTGCCAACCTACTGTTAAATATCTGGGCGTTACCTTGGATAAAAACTCACTTGGAACGCCCACATTCAGCAAACGATCCAAAAGGCCAAACAACGCACATATGTCAGCACCGCACTACTGCACATCAAGCACATCCGCATTAAGACAAAAATCATCCCCTTCCAATCCTTTATCCAACAATTTCTCCTGTACGCCTGCCTAGCTTGGTCAAACACCAGCAAAACCAACCTACTCTCCCTCCAATCCTGTCAAAACATCTGCCTCAGGAAAATACTAAGGGTGCCGATCCTAACACCTAACATAATTGTTCACAAAGAACTACAATTTCCCACCTTCCTACAGACTCTGCACAACCGCTGCACAAACGCATCGGCCTCCATAAGAACGCACTCCAACCCAGAAGTACAAAAAAATAGGCCAGGCGGAGCCTCTCCACCGCAAGCATAAACGCATACGCTTTTTCTTTAAAAAAAAAAAAAAAAAAAAAAAATCTCCGTGCAAACTGAAACCACTTTTTCTGTCATCACCATGAACTGTATATATACTTGTAAATATTAACTGTTAAGTATAGGATAGAATTTTTTAATTATAAGTCTGTTAGGTTAACTATGTATTAATTTCACCTTATATGTATGTGCCACTAAACAAGTCTCAGTCTTCGCACCATCACAGGAAGCTGTTCCCCTGGGCAAGCTCATTGCCCCCGCATGGGCTTCCAAACAAAAACTTTTCACTCAAAAACTGTCTATGTAAATGCCTAACTTATGTATATTATGTACCTGTAAGGCTGCCCCATGTACCAGCCCAGGGAATTATAGTTCAATAAAAAAATCAAAAATAAAAAAAAAAAAAATCGGCTGGGGACCCCGCCTCTTCCGAAGTGTACCGCAGGGCAGCGCCTCCGGTAGTAGACTGAGTTTTCTTTTTTCTTTTTTTTTTTTTTTTCTTTCTTTCTTTTTTAAAGCCCCCCCCCCCCCCAAGAAAGGGCGAGAAGTGGCACCACTAAAGATTGTAGATTGCAGATTGCAGATTATTTATTGAATTGGGTGCCTTTTTGGCTGTTATAGTACAGCCTTACAGGTCATAATTTACATGCCATACAAATTTATACAGATTTTTCTACAAATTGTCATATGTACCCATGCATGGGCGCTCTGACGCTCCCATGAGAATAGTTGCATTGTGAGTATTTTCAAGGCATGCATTCACTTGTTTACTAGTATATTATGTTTGTTGCTTATCTAGTTTAAATAATACAATAATAATAATAACTAACAAAATAACTAATAACTAATATTTACAGTTTTGCGTAGGGCTGAATTTTTGTATGGGAGTGTACTGTGTTTCAGTAAACGCGGATTCTTTTATGCTTTCTATGTTGAGGTTCACTTTTACCCATTTGATTTATTAGGGGATTCTTGTGCTTTTTTATTTTTGCCCAGGTTGATGTGCAGCGGCCTGTTAGTGTTTGCAGGAAAGTTGGTGTTTTTAGCTCGGCGTGGATCTGTGTATTTGGTGTGAGGATGGGGACATTTAGTAGTTTTCGGAGGCATATATTTTGTTGGGTTTGCATGGAAAGGAGATTAGTGTGGGATGTATTTGCACATGCTTGCAAGCATACAGTAAAAATTGCTGTATGAAAGCTTTGAAGAGCACTAACTTTGTTTTTATATGCATCTGCTTGCTTCTAAATATTGATGAACACATGTAGATACGTTGCTTTGCCTTGTGGATCGTGTTCTTGATGTGGTTGTTCCAGATGAGTTTAATGTCCAGAGTTGTTCCCAAGTACTTTGCAGTTGGTTTGCACTGTAGTGTTTGATTGTTTATGCGAATGCTTATTGTTTTGGACTAACTTATGTATATTATGTACCTGTAAGGCTGCCCCATGTACCAGCCCAGGGAATTATAGTTCAAAAAAAAATCAATGAACAATGCTAGTGCTTTATACTTGTAAAGCTAAGTCAACGAATCAGACAGGCAAATGGGACAGGTGCATTAAATTCAGCGGGGACTATTTTAAAAAAGATATTCCAAAATTATGAGCATCAAGAAAATTATGTTTGACCTTTGTTACCCTCGTACATAAATATGTGCATACATACATCTGTACACGGCACACTACATGTACATTTGAAGTGCATGTGGTTTTCCGATGATAAGTGAGTTTGGTTTTGGGCAAACCATTGTGATAAAATAATATTCTTAAAAATTTATTATGCTGTGCACAAAAAAGCAGGGCTCTGAACCCATGCTAGAAAAAGAGAAGATAGAATCTGTTACGACTTCCTTCACAAGTTAATTGATACTATATTCAAGAACTTCAAAAAGCTGTTCAGAAATCAAAATTGATTATTTAGGCTGAAATAAATTAGCCGAATGGAAACCGAAACAGGACAAAATTGTTGCATCGTCCACGGTGAATGATAAGGTTATAAACGAGGTGCGCATATATAAAAAGTAGACATACATAGTGTAAACAAAGCTAAAGTACGAAATAAGGAAGTACATGCCATTAGTATAGGCAAAAATCATTTCACACTGAAAATAAATATTGACCTTTAAATCTATCATCACCTATGTGCGCAAATACGCTATGTGGAAAGTATGTTACGGATAAAAAGGAATTATTCGTTACTTATAATTGAATGAACAGATGACGTATAGATTGCGTTATCTCTGTGCGGGATTATAAAAGAAATGCTATGATATCTTAAAACATTTTTTCTTTAGTACTAATAATATATTTATGTTAGTTGTACAAGTCATATACCTACTGCATATTCTAAATGTGAGTGAATTAATTCGTAATAAGTTAAATTTAAAGCAACTGTTTTCAGATATTTACCCCGTTCCTTTATAGATATACATGTGTGATTAACATGATATCAAAATGTCAGGTTTATATCTACGATTACTCCAAGGAAATTTACTCTTTCTAGTTTTTCAATGGATTCATTATATATTTTTACATTTATATCTTTATAAACGTATTATTTTTATGTTGGAACATTATTGCTTTTGTTTTCTAGAGGTTTACATGCAGATTATTATTTAGAAGGTAGCTGCAAATTAACAATTCGATTTTCTGAATTTTATATGTATTTACTGACAATTATCAAGGATATGTAATTTGCATATGATGCATAAATTAAAAAGAATAATTTATTCTTGCAGTATTCCAACTTTTACAATTTAATAATTTGATTTGATGGATTTTTGTATACCTGCCCCTATGTATAATGTATTTCATAACATTGCCTTCTATTGTGAATATAATATTTTAATACTTCAAAACCTTTCTCCCTTATACCAGATTTTCTTATAGTTGTACATGGGATACTGTCAAAATTCCTTCATGGGTCAAGAAATATTTCTGCAATTTTCTCATCATTATCAAGCCTTTTTGTAATATTATATAGTGGAAATGTGCAATAGCAGTGGTAATAGATAAGTTTTTGAATTCATACTGTAATTCATTCAGCGCTTTGTTTTTATTGAGGAAATCTAGAAATCTAATACTGAATTCTTTTTCGTACACTTTTGCAAATACAGAAATTAGAATGATAGTCCCTTGTAGTGAAAGCTCTGTTAATGTAGTACTGACTGGTCAAATAATGTAAATTCAAGCTTTTTATTATTAGTTCAACAGCAGGGAAATTACTGTACTTTGAATAAACATTTATTTCATAAGTGAAGCAATTGCTCTCTGAAATCCCATCAGTTATCTCATTAACATTTGTGAATAGTCAGAAGCAGTGTGGCTGGTGTGGAGTTATGAGGATTCTACAATTACTTGAAGGCTATATTTTCTTGAGAAAACTATTTCTAATATGTATAATAAAAATGAAAAATAAAAGTAAAGTAAAACTAAAAATAAAAAGGCAGAAAACAAGTAAAAGAACAAGATATATCCTTTTAGAAAATATACTTCACTATCAAGGACAGAATCTAATGAATATACTAAATGACCAAGTGTAAGGGTCCATATCTGAAACTCTGGATGCAGAAGTTCTTGCTAGTTTTCATCATTATTAAAGGCAGGATTCTTTCGCGAACCTTTGAACAAGAACATTAAACACCAACTACATTTTGGTTTTTTTGCCATGAGGGACCTAAAGAAATGGGTGACTTTTCCTTCGCTGGACCGCTCCACATATGGTTGGCCACAGTTGACCAAGCTCTCAGTTCTCATCTGATTTCCATCCTTGAAGGCCCACCTGGGAGTTGGAGAGAAGATCAATATAATTGTAACTCTAGAAATGTATAAACGTGTTCTTGTGAGTATGTGACAGTATATAAAGTATTCATTAGGCAGCATAATAGAGTGTATTAACTACATTAACATGAACCAATTCACATATTCGTTACCTAAAGAGTATTTAATCATAATATGTATGTGCATAAAGAATTGGTTTGTGATGTACAAGATGGTTTCAAGAGAGATTCTCTGATATTCACCTTCGAAGTCAAAGTTCAATTCAAGATTGACAAAAAAATTTCATGAAATGGAAAGTATTCTTGATAAAAAACACACACATCCATGTCCAGTACTCACAGGAGAACTATTAGATAACAATGGACATGCTCTGGAACATCCTACACTAATGTATTCAACACGTTCACATAATTCCACTTACTTACATAACACTAGGACCTGTTTTGGAAGCACTCACTACCATCACCAGCTGTTGAACGACTACTGCAACTCGAATTGGTAGCTGGATACCAGGATGCTCCTGTGCCTAATGGTTCTAGTAGGAATTTGCTGAGTTCATCCATGGGAGGAAAATCAAAATTCATTAAGTTTTTCTTATTTTTTTAGATGAAAATCTTTTTCCAAATAGATAGTTCCATTGGGCTGTGAAGTTGTTTCAGCAGCTTAGACTTTGTTTTAATTTCATGATTTTTGGTCCAAAAGTGAGTTGCTACTGCTGATTTATCACCTGCTTAAAATGATTATTCCTAGTGTTCTTTTCTCTGTATTTCCAAATTTCTGATGTATCTCTGATTACAATCTGCACATTTGATTTCATAAATTCCTGATTTCTCTTCTGTTGGTATGGTGTCTTTTAATATGGAAACTAATAAATTCATGATATACTAGTTCTTTGGGGCTAATATTATGCCATGTTCTTTGATTATCTTCTTAAATTTGTTGAGGTAAGTGGATGGTATGTGAAACTTTTGAATTTTTTTTGTTTGGTGTTTTTTTTGAGTATGGAGACCTCTGATATCAATTTTTGTCATTTAAATTTAGTGATAATTTTTATTACTGTGTCTTGGTTGAAACCATTGGTTATTCCTGTCTTAATTATATGCTGGTATTCTATTTTGTACTGAGTTTCTGTGAGTGGAATATTAATTATTCTGTGTGCCAAGCTGTAAAACACTACATATTTATGTGAAATGGGGTTAGAACTATTATTTTTTATGTAATTTTCTGTGTGTGTCTGTTTTTTATGGATTCCAAAGTTAAGTCTATCTCCATTTCTTATAATTTTTAAATATAGTTATGGGAGCCAACCATTTTTCTCTTCTTCTATGGTTAACTGTATAGATTTATGTTGCAAATTAAGAAGTTTCAGAGCATCTAATCAGTGTTTTTTTTTCTGTATTATTGCAAAAATGTCATCACATACCTATACTATATCTTGAAAATTAAAGAGAAGGCTTTGGTGATATGTCTTTCAAAGGAGTTCACAAATAAATCTGCTAGAAATGGAGACAAACTTCTTTCAGTGTTTTGGTTCAATTTTTAATGCAGCTATTGAGAATAAATATGCAATGTTTCACAGTTTGGCATACAGAATAATTAATATCCCACTTGCAGAAACAGAGTACAAAATAGAATATCAACAGATTATTAAGACAGCATCGACTAATAGTTTCAATAAAGACATAGTAATAAAAATTATCAATAAATTTAAAAGACAAAAATGGATAAGAGAAGTTTCCACACTGAAGAACACCAAAGAAAGATACAAATTCAAAAGTTTCACATACCATCCAACTTACCACTGCAAATTTAAGAAGATATTCAAAG
Source organism: Metallyticus violacea (assembly GCA_030762175.1). Lineage (NCBI taxonomy): Eukaryota > Metazoa > Arthropoda > Insecta > Mantodea > Metallyticidae > Metallyticus > Metallyticus violacea. Next base: position 66,083,637 of record CM060832.1, on the reverse strand, counting down.
AACAAGGCATAATGTTAGCCCCAAAGAACTACTATAATATCGACAATTTATTAGGTTCCATATTAAAAGACACCATACCAACAGAACAGAAATAAGGAATTTATGAAATCAAATGTGCAGATTATGATCAGAAATGCTTTGGAAAAACAAAAGGAAATTGGGAAATTCAGAGAAAAGAACACTTTAGGAATATTTGTTTTAAGCAGGTTAATAAATCAGCAGTAGCAGCTCACTTTTGGACCAAAAATCATGAAATTAAACCAGAGACTAAGCTACTTTATTTTTTTTTGAATAGTGTTTAATGCCCATTTTTACTACTGAGGCACCACAGGCAATGGACACTGATGATACATGAAATGAAATGATATATTGGGAAAGGATTTTTTAAGGAAGAAAACTTTTCAGGCCTAACTTTAGAGTACCTCCCAAGCATTTGCCATTTATTAGGACTGAGGAAAACCTGGAAAATACCTCAGTCTGGGAGGTCGGTCCTGGTAGGATTCGAACCCCAGACCTCTCATGCCATAACGACCTCAGCCACCCGTGGCAGTGCTAAGCTGCTGAAACACCTTCACCTTCAATGGAACTATTCATTTAGAAAAAGATCTTCATCTTAAAAACTTAATGAATTTTGATTTACCTCCTATGGATGAACTCAGCAAGAACTACTGGAACCATCAGACAATGCTAAAGGAGCATCCTGGTATCCAGCTACTATTTTGAGTAGCAGTAGTCGGTCAGCTGATGACGGGAGCGAGTACTTTCAAAACATGTCCTAGTGCTATGTGGGAAATGGAATTAGTGTAAAGATGTTAAATACATTTGTGTTGGAGTTATTACCACTCCATTGTCTACAGCTTTGTAAGTACAATTAATTTAATGCTCTCGAATGTTCTCCTAAAAATCACCTACTTACATGCCTTTCTCAGCAAACAGGAATTTCCCATTTCTCTATTCAAATAACTACAAAGCTACTGAAATTAAAACCCTATAAAATTACTTTAGAGCAAGAACTTAAACCAGGTGACCCTGTATCCAGGAGTATATTTTGTCAGTGAATTTTGAATATTGTGCATGATGAAATTTACCCTAATCTATTTTTTTTCATGGATTAATCTTGATTCCACCTAAGGGGTATGTTAATTCACAAAACAACCAATACTGGAGTTCAGGAAAATCTAACCTCCTTCATAAGGAACGCCTGCATGATCAAAATATAGAATGCGATGCACTATTAGCAATAATAGAATAATAGGTTTAATTTTTTTTAAGAAACAATTTTGGGTAGAAACTTCTTTATTAATTTTTTTCTAGTTGAATGCTCAGTCTGCTTTCTTGGTGTGTACTTTCCCTTCCTATTGCAGTTTGATTTTCTATGACACTTTAAAATTTTAAACCTCATCCATAGCTTATGCATGTTGCACATGTTTCGTTTCTTATTGTTTCTTCATGAAAAAATAAAAATACTCGCATATTATCAACTCACATGGTCTTTTGAAAAGGTTTCAGTATACCCCTTATCACTTAATGTATTATGAGATAGTAAGTATATTTCCACACTTTTTTACTGGTGCAAGGTTTATTTACATTTGTATTAAAAGGATATGATTTCAAGCTGCTTTGATTTTATGAGCAGGTTTTAGGCACATTTTAATGCTTTCATGAATGAAAATATTATTTCATTTTATTTTTCTTAAATGAAATATTTCTTAAATATTCATTTTAAGAAGATTTATAAAAGTGTAAAGAAGAGGTCATGTTCTCCAACTGAGTCCTAGGAGTGTGCAATCTCTTCTTTTCAATCACTGTTTCTATGAAGCATTTTGTTTCAGTAAACATCTTAATAAAATAAATCTTTTTAATTGCTAGATATAATATTTTGCTATTGACAGCATATTGACAGTAAGGCTCTCTGTATGTGTGTGAGCATGTGTGAATTTTTAATATATAAGTAATTCTAAATGTTGAATCTTATGTAGATTCTGAATCTACATCTACAATTTCTGAAAGGCTTTGTAGTCTGTATGGAAATCAATAAAAAACCATTTTTGCAGGCTGGTTCAAATTCTAGTATAAGATTTATCCTGAATTTCAGCCTAGCTTGAAATATGTATAAATTTTTGTCAAAAATGTTCATACTCCAGTAAACTCTATGAATTTCTGTCCTATATTATATAGGCAATTCTCCATAAACTTCATTCAGCATGGAGGTTATCCTGTAACTTTTTCCTTAACTGTTTTTTCTGTAAACATTGTACACTCTTTTACCACATTTCTTGTTTTCTCAAGCTATCTTAGTATTCCCTTTCTTTCTATTTTTCTTTGCCATTCCAGAGTATGATTGTTTTTTGTAAATGCTATCCAACATCAAAATCATGATAAATTTCAGGCAGTACAGCTTCATGAGGATTATTATTTGCATTAAAACCAAATAGAACCTGAGATCAGCTACTGCCCATTATTTAAGGATGTGAATACTATCCTAATCAAAGAAAATCTATTGAAATGCAGCCAACTTGATAGCAACAAATAAATGAAAAATAATTGGGAATGTTTTTATTGGGAAGCTAGGGAAAAAATAATAAATATCATCATCCTCAACCATACTATATTTCATTTTCATGGGATGTAGCTTTTTTATTATCCGCAATTCAGGTTGATAGTTTTCATTCTCCTTGCTTTCTCAGGTTCACTCTTGGCACAAACTTTTTCCAAAACTGTTGTTGCACCTATCAATACTGCTCCAGCACTTTTCTTACTTTTCTTGCTGACAGCATTGTCAAAAAATTATCTTTGCTGTTTTCCCTCACTAATTCATTGTTCATACTTAGCATCTTCTCTATTACGTATGGAAATTATTCAGTCCATACTCAGATTTTATTGACCATCATTATTATCAGAGCTATCAGATTATTTTATAATTCATCATAAATCCTCCTTTAGCTGAACTTCACTATCCACTATTGTGGAACATTTATTTTGAGTTAAAATTAAGCAGTTACCATTCCCTCAAAATCTGCTTGGCACAGGCTGTTTATATAAAACTAAATATTTTGTGTTTCATCTAAGAATATGAATTTAGCAGTTACTATTGATTGTTCTCTTAGAACCAAATTGTTCCATGGATATAATCTTGTTTATAATGAAAAAAGCTATCTCTCTATCATACATGATTCTTTAAAAGACTATTGTGAGAGAAGTGAAATAGATCTGTAATTATCAGGATTGTCTATTGCTCCTTTTTTGAAAAATTGGTTTTATTATGCCTGCTTTTACTATGGTGAGTAACATATGTGCAGCCAGGAAGATATTAGTTAAATAGCATTAATGTCTGTCAATTTGTTAAGCACATAATTAGGATATTACTGTGATTTGAATAAGCTGACTGGATGTCCTCCAAATCTATTAGTGCATTAATATAATACTAAATAAAAATATCTGCTATTATTTGGGATCACTTACAGTAATTCCCATATCATCAGTTATAGTATATTCCTCCATCCTACACATGATTTCTGTTTTATGTACTCCTATTTATTACCAGATTTGACTATAAAGTTCTCATTATGGAGCTGTTTTGCAGCAATTGTTACTTTGGCACATACTTTTCCTATAGTATATATACTGCCTTTCATCCAGTTACTGAAAAACATCAACCTCCAGCTTGAAATAATAATACCTTTGGTAATCTAGGTTTTTCATGATGGTTCAGTTTGACAGTTATAGGGGGAATTGCTAAATTTAAATTATAATTCAAAATACTTAAAAGTGCTCTACAGATATTATTTGTATGTTTTGATTTGTAAATATTATCCCAGTTTTACATACTTAATAGGATATTAAGGTTGCTTAAATTCTTATAATTAAAGTCCTTCTAATTCTATTAATCTTAATATTATATTCACAATCCCTTTCAAAATAATTTTTAAGGTATGAGCATTTCAGAATGTTGACATGAACTTCATTAATGATGGTTCCAGAAAAATGTCGCAATTAGAAACCCTTTAAGTGAAATTTATGTTAACATTTGGAAAATTCAACTTAAATATTTAAATTGCTTCTCTGTCAATAGCTTATAAACAAGTTTATTAGGTATTTAAATATTGTACTTATGAAGCTGTTGACAATGGAGTGGTAATACATATCCTAAACTTAGTTAGTAAATGATTTTTTTATACTAAACTCCATTTACTTACATAAAAGTAAGATGCGTTTTGGAAGAATCTCTCCCATCTTCAGTTGCTCACCTAACTTCGAAGATGGGAGAAATTCTTCCGAAACGCATCTTACTTTTATGTAAGTAAATGGAGTTTAGTGTAAAAAAAATTAATATCTAAATTTAGAAGTTTATTAGGTACCTACTTCACAGTCAAATATTTCAAGTTATTGCCAGTAGTAATCAGAAAATCGAAGATAAAGAAATTATAATGTTATTTTTGGGCATGATTTAGTTGAGTATGGAATAAAAGTGTTCAGTTACTCTATTAAGTATAAAAATTGTTGGATTTAGGTAAAAAATATTAAATAGTTCTGATATACTAGAGCCAGGACTGCTTTTGAAACAATAAATATAAAATCAAATGTTCTTGTTACATTTAAGAGAATGTAAAATGTTACCAAGGCTACTAATAGGATAAAGTTATCTAGTTCCTCGTCAAGAGAATGATATATGTAAATAATAGCCATTTGCATTCAGAAATTTTGACTATGTTATGCTTATAAGATTTTCCTGAATGTAAATAGCAAATTTGGTAAATGTTTACATTCATCAAGTCAGATGATGAAAATTTTATCTTCAAAAACTAAAAGTTTGTTTTGTAAGCTTTGGACATTTTGATAGAAAATTTGCAATGGGTTTGCACTAGATACTCTTTTATAATCAATACTACCCAGATCTTCATGTAGATTTTGCTAAGCTATATTGAGATTTTTTTATTTGTTAAACATTAACTATTGTGATAAATAAGTTTTGGGAGTAAGTGCAGCTTACATTTATTTCATCATTACTTATTCTAATTTCATTATATTACCATTTGCATCTGCCTTATTTCTCTTTAGCTTCTCTTAATCAAGAATTAAATTACCGTAAATTACGAGGGTAGATCCATAAGTTTCCGGCCTAACTATTTTCTAGGTATGATAAAGATGAAAAGTATATTTCATTCTTCAATATAGTTACCCCTTATTACATTACACTTTTTACATCTTTGAATTAACATTTTAATCCCCTCCCCCTCCAAAAATAGTCAGAATCTTGTCGGCGTAAACAGCATCCATCACTTCTTCGTCACCCTTAAATTTCCTTCCTGGAAGGCCCTTCTTGAGTTTTGAGAACAGGAAATATTCACTAGGAGCTCTGGGCTGTAGGGTGAGTGGTCAATCTGCTTGGAGCCGCATTTCTTCACAGCTTCCTTTGCAACAAGAGGTGTGCACAGGTGCATTATCGTGAAGAAGGCGCACACCACCACTCAGCTTTCCTCTTCTTTTCTCTTTGATGGAAGCAACCTCAGGCCTGAAAGAGAGGCCTCTGAGCAAAATTAGTCAGCTGTTTCACGCCCTGAGTTGAAATGGATGCTGATGACCTGAGATGTTAAGGAGTATCCATAAATACATCAATCAAAAAAAAAAATCTTTGATGGAAGCACATAGTCTGTGCTGTAGGCAAGCATAGTACTCCCCATTTACTGTGGTGTTATTCTCCTTGAAGTCAATGAAGAGTATTTCTTCATAGTCCCAAAAATTGTGGCCATGATCTTGGTTGACTGAGTGACCTTTGCCTTTAGAGGCGGTGCTTCACCAGGTTTATGCCACAGCATTGATTCTCTTTTTGGACAAGAGATCATAGTAGAGGACCATAGTTTCATCTCTTATAGCAATGGTTTTCAGAACTTCTCTCTCGTTGCCATGGCAGAGCTCCAAAAATGCCTGACAACAGATTACTTGTTGCTGCTTTTGAACTGGGAAAAGAAGTCTAGGCACCCATCTTGCACTAACCTTATTCATGTTTAAATTTTCATGAATATTTCAAAGTACTGTTGTTTTAGAAAGGCACAACCTTGTTGGTATTTCTGTAAATATGAGCTACCTCTTCCATAATTTCTTATTCCAGATAGTGTTTTCAGGAGTGAGCACCTCCATGGGCCAACCTGCACACTGTTTGTCTTCAATGCTTTCTCGACCCATTCAAAAAAGTTTGGCCTATTCTTTTACTGTAGAATATGAGGGGAATGCTTCCCCACATATACCGTCCAATCGCTGTTTAATTTCATTTTGAATAAGTACTTCCTTGGTGAAGAACTTAATAACAGCTCCATAATGCATTTCAATCACAATCTTCTATACATAGCTTTATTTATGCAACTAAATTTGAACAATTGAAAACAGCAGAGTGAAAATTCAGTTTCATTTAACAGATAAGATATTACACCAGGGTTTTGTGAAGACGATAATCCTTATCAGCAGACCAGAAACATATAGACCTGCCCTCGTAATCTATCTGATTTATATGCTCACTCCCTCCCTCTTGCATTTGCATATTGGCAACAGCAGTAACCATCTACAATCAAGCAGTTTCTTACACTATATAACCAATTTAATTCACAATTTATTATATAATTTTATTTTCACTAATATCATAAAAGTTACTTAAAAAGTAACTTGTTTTGATAATAAAAAGAATAAGTTCAGTCTTGGAACATATTTTATTTTTCAACATAGTGTCCTGAAAGTTAAACGTACTTGCTCCAATGTCTTTAGGTTTGTGATTCCCTCTGGAAGTGGGTTTCTTCAAGATCCTCAAAATTTGCATTTAACTCCAGTATGGTCTCTTCATTTAACTACAATTTGTGTTCAGTCAGGAAAGTTTTAAGTTTTTGGAAAAGATGAGGTGAATAGGATGGATAATGAAGCATTTCAAATCATAATTTGGTCAATTTGTTCTGAGAGACATGATTTGAATGCACTGGTGCATTGTTATGGTAAAACAACATCTTCTTTTTGGTCATTTCTGAACGTTTCATAATTGTTGTCTTCAATCTCTTCATTTGTCTCTTCTTGAGTGCTGCAAAAGGGGCATAAAGGTAAAGATAGAATTCCTAGTTTGTTTAAGTGAATTGCTTAACAGACATGATTTGTATGAGTCTAAAGGCTGCAACTTCTAGTGGTCCTTGTGGGATTTTATCCGGATTGGAGACTAGAAGTTCCATCTCATGTCATGTGTGTCCTTTTCTATTTCTTGTTTATAATGAATATTATTTTGATATAATTAGGCATTTTACTGTTGCAAAGGAAGTGCTTGTCTTTCTCATCTGATGTCTTGTGCCTTTTCTTGCAAGCATATCAGCTAGATCATTCCCCTTAATGCTACAATGTGCTAGAATCCACTGTAATTATATAGTTTTATGATGTTTCTGCAGTTATGTTATTTTTGTAGCAGTCTTTAATTTGTGTTGATTTATTTGTGATTTTAGAACATACACTTGAATGGCACCCTTAGAGTCAAGGGAAATTATTGCTATGGTGAACTTATTTAGTGGAAGGTTCATTAATTTCTGTAGGACTATATGTATTGGCATTACCTCTCCATAATAATTGATGGTGTTTGCTCCCAAAGAGTGATAAAATGAGAAGACATATTATTCAAATTCCAGGGTGAACTCCTTAGAAGATCCATCTAAATTTGCAACCATTCTTCAGGAGGATATTTGGTATTAGGTTAAAATTACCCAGTACTAAATGGGGAAGAAAGGCACAGTCACAAAGACACTAAAAACACTAATAAAATTCTAGAAAAAGTAACATGCCCTCAAATCCTTCTTAAATATACCAGATACTAAAGTAAATTTAGAAAATCAATAAGAATAAAAAAAACAACTATAATTTGCATTAAATGAAAAACCCAAGAAATTAGAAATATCTCTCCAAAAGTGATGCATATTATTCTTTAATAAAGGTTTTCGACTTCTCCAAATAGTCAATGAAGAACATTCCCTTTGCATCCCAAAAACCTGAAACCATTTACTTTCCAGCAGATGGAATGCATTTTATCTTTTTTGGAGTGAGTTACCTCATGTGGTCCACTGTTTAGACTGCTGTTTTATTTATGGTGTAAAGTAATGAATCCATGTTTTGTCAGTAATGACAAAATGCCATTTCACCTTTGCTCCTGATTGAGCAGATGCAGCAACCATCTGGCACAAAGTTTTTTTATGTGTAATTCATTATGCAAAATTAAATGAAAATACTCAGTTAAGATGCCCATGGCCTCTACTAACTCATGCATTTTCACTCATCTGTTAGCAGACAAAATAATATAATGAACTTTATCAATGATTTATGGTCTCAGAACTGATTTTGGAGCTCCAGGAGGTTGTGCATCTTTGATGCTTATTCTGCCATACTTAAATTCAAACCCAAAGTTGAACAGTGTCATAGGAAGGGCATGGTATAACCCAGTGTAGGCAAAATCCTCTCAGGAATTGCCTTTGTTATTTTTTCTTCCATAAAAAGAAATTGAATCGCATGGATTCCAATCTTATCCATTTTTTATTGTCACTGAAAATGCTTGGTTTAAACAACTATCAAACAATAAATTAAAATGAGAATGACTTGTGGCCATGGAACATATTTATAATCACATATATGTTGTACTCTGTTAGTATGCAAATGAAGTTACTAATCAAACCACCATAGTAGTATCTGCTTAACACATCACTTATGATATAAACATTTAGCGCATCCATCTTGATTGTATCCACCAATTTCAATGCCATGATTTCTTCTGTAAATACTCTGTAATTTTAGTATCTGCTTAACACAACACTTATGATATAAACATTTAGTGCATCCATCTTGTTGGTATCCACCAATTTCAATGCTATGATTTCTTCTGTAAATACTCTGTAATTTAAGTCATTTATGCCTGCATAAAACACTTCTAGCTCCAGTTTATGCTCATTTACCTTTTTCTACTAATCCTGTATTTTAGTTTATTTAGTTTTTATTCCTGAAAAACAATGCACCACACTTAAAACCTTTTTGGTAGCTTACATAATTATATTGGATGTTTCAGAGAATCTATTTCTTCTTACAGTAGCAAATTTTCATGATAGAAAAACAATTTAACAGGTTTGTGACACTGTAGATAGTTTTGATGTTAAGCTATTAAATTTCATTTAATTCTTAATATTGATAAAGTTGTTCTATCAACATGTTTTCTTTATAGCTAAAATCTACATTTTTTTTTTTTTACTGCAGAAGCTAAACATTTATGTAGGTTCTTTACATTGCAAGTTGAATGCCATTTTTTTTTCTCAAATAATTTAGATTTTAAAATTACAAATTATTGTTAGGAAATCACTCAAATTTCACTAATTTTGCTTCACTTACTTGTACATGTTTCAAAGGCTATTGCCTTCATCTTCAGCTTGGTCCCACTGGCCGCTTCCCAGTGTGATATTAAGATGTCGCTCTGTGGCTCTAATGAACTTATTGATAAGGTAACAGTTGTTTGAGAGATCAAAGTTAACCAAAAATTCTTTGGTTTTGTTTATAAATATATTTTCCCATACTGTTAATTCTATGGGTTTTTGAAGAGCTTTTAGTAGTTTTGGTTCCTTTTGGAATTCATGATTTTTTTGCCAAAAATGATCTGCCACTGCTGATTTTTCTGTGTGTTTGTATTTAACATTTCTCATGTGTTCTTTAAAATGTACGGTAATATTTCTTTTTGTTTTTCCTATGTATTTCATGTCACAGTCTTTGCAACCGATTTCATAAATGCCTGATTGCTTTCCTGGTGGAATTTTGTCTTTTGTGCTTGTGATTAAGTGGTTTTTTAAACTGAATTTATTTACTGGGGCCAAAATGATGTTTGCCTCTCTAAAAATCTTCTGGAATTTTTTATGTGTCCATGGATGGAATGCAAATTCTAGTTTATGTTGTTTTGGATTGTGGCTGTTATTTTTTATATAATTACCTGTGCGGGTATCTTTTCTGTATATGCCAAATTCCAGTGAATTGTCATTTTTTATAATTTTTATATCTAAGAAGGGAAGAGCCTTGTTGTTTTCTAATTCCATGGTGAATTTAACAGTGCTGTCTTGCAGATTGATTGATAGGTTTGATTTATGCAGATTCTGGTGAGGTTCAGATATTGATCTATGCATTCTCTAGGTAGGTTTATTGAAGTTAGCCATTTCTTTACAATATTTATTAGATATTCTTTGGGGATGCTAGGAAACAAAGAGACCACATCATAAGAAACTAGCAAATCCGTCTTGTCTAATTTTACATGTCTAATTTTATCTATTAATTCTGAAGAGTTCTTTATACTTTGGCTTTTGTATTTTGGTAAGGTGTTAAATTTTTTTAACAGGCAAATGGCTAAATTGTATGTGGGTGAATTTTTTGGGTCAAAAATAGGTCTCATTTTATTGCCATATTGGCATATGTATTTTAGGTAAGCCATAAATTCTAGGTGTTGTAGGGTTATCTGGTATAATATTCTTCTTTTCTTACTCACTCAGAATTGTTATATTTGTAAATAGTTTTTTCACTGTACTGATATATATATATGTGTGTGGGATCTGTTTTCATTTTTTCATAATCCTGGTTAGCAAGTAAAGTGCATATATACTGTTTTCATAATCTGTCTGATTCATAATTACTATTTTGTTCCCTTTTTCAGCTCTGCTATAAATCACCCCTTTTTCTTTCAAAGATCTGAGAACCCTATGATATGGCCTTTTTTGATTATTTTCTTTTTTTATTAGTTGCTGTAGGACTTTTCCACGTGATGTTCTTATGCTATTTTTTTCTTTATCTGATTTGTTAAAAGTTGCTGTTTCTATGTCTGCTGCATATTCTTCTATATTTCTAGAGTAATCTATACAAGTATTTAATCCCATATTTAATAGATGTAATTCATTTACTGAAAAGTGTTTGTTTGATCTCTTTATGACATTTTCTATTGTGGAACAATAGAAAACATACAACATCTAGAATTTATGGCTTACCTAAAACACATAAACTCGGCAATAAAATGAGACCTATTGTAGACACAAAAAATTCACCTACATACAATTTAGCCATTTGCCTGTTAAAAAAATTTAACACCTTACCAAAATACAAAAGTCAAAGTATAAAGAACTCTTCAGAATTAATAGATAAAATCAGACATGTAAAATTAGACAAGAGGAATTAGCTAGTTTCTTATGATGTGGTCTCTTTGTTTCCTAGCATCCCCAAAGAAAATCTAATAAATATTGTAAAGACATGCTAACTTCAATAAACCTACCTAGAGAAGTCATAGATCAATATCTGAATCTCACCAGAATGTGCATAAGTCAAACCTATTTCTCATTCAGAGGCAATAGTTATACACAAAGGAAGGGTCTAGCAATGGGAAACCCCTTTTGCCATTCTTGGCAGATATACACATGAGTTTTTTGGAAATAAAATTAGTTCAGGCTTTTCCACATATATACAAATGTTGGTACCATTATGTGGATGATGTCTTTGCAATAGTAAACGGAAAATGGAAAGAGGATGCAATAAAACTACTCAATCTACAAGACAACACTGTTAAATTCACTATGGAATTAGAAAACAACAAGGCTCTTCCCTTCTTAGATATAAAAATTATAAAAAATGACAATTCACTGGAATTTGGCATATACAGAAAAGATACCCACACAGATAATTATATAAAAAATAACAGCCACAATCCAAAACAACATAAACTAGCCATAATCAACAGCCTCACATTCAGATTACAAACTTGCCAATAAGCAAAACAGAATACAAATTGGAATACAAAAAAATCATAGATATAGCACAAAAAAATGGCTACACAATGGATCTTGTCAGCAAGAAAATAGAGAAATTCAGAAAGAAAAAGCAAATAAAGGACATCACCACACTAAAAGGCTACAAAGGAGATCATATATATAAAAAATTTGTATTCCAACCATGGGCTCATAAAAAATTCCAGAAGATTTTTAGAGAGGCAAACATCATTTTGGCCCCAGTAAATAAATTCAGTTTAAAAAACCACTTAATCACAAGCACAAAAGACAAAATTCCACCAGGAATGCAATCAGGCATTTATGAAATCGGTTGCAAAGACTGTGACATGAAATATATAGGAAAAACAAAAAGAAATATTACCGTACGTTTTAAGGAACACATGAGAAATGTTAAATACAAACACACAGAAAAATCAGCAGTGGCAGATCATTTTTGGCAAAAAAATCATGAATTCCAAAAGGAACCAAAACTACTAAAAGCTCTTCAAAAACCCATAGAATTAACAGTGTGGGAAAATATATTTATAAACAAAACCAAAGAATTTTTGGTTAACTTTGATCTCTCAAACAACTGTTACCTTATCAATAAGTTCATTAGAGCCACAGAGTGACATCTTAATACCAAACTGGGAAGCAGCCAGTGGGACCAAGTTGAAGATGAAGGCAATAGCCTTTGAAACATGTCCAAGTAAGTGGAGCAAAATTAGTGAAATTTGAGTGATTTCCTAACAATAATTTGCCATATTATAATATACTGCACTGTGAAAAATCCCGATACAAAAAACAATTTAGATTTTGCAAAACATTTCATTTGTAGATTGAATTCCATCCATGCTATATATTGGCTGAGTGTAAATGAATGAACTGTTGGAAAGTCTTGTTTTTTTTCAGAAGTCACAGCTGCAATGTTCCAGACATTTGCATCACATTACTGAGTATAGCTAAAATTCAGTACATAAGTTATACTAATAATGAGCTGTCCTCTATGACATATTTCAGTAGAAAGAAAACAAGTGGTTTCAAGATTGGAGATCAAGGGTGCTGTTCTTAGGAAATTTGGCATCAAATCTATCTGTTTAAAAATAGAGCTTGAAAACACTCAGCGAACAGAATGTCTTTGAATACAATCAATTTGATAACACAAATAGAGTTAAGCTTAAGAAATATCTCCCAACAAGACAGGGAGTTCATCATCAAGAAAAGACAAATACCAAGCACCAGTCAGTGTCTCATTGAAAAGGTGGAAAACTTTTGTTTTGTCACCAAGAATTATACAATACACAATGAGTAATCTTCTTCTCTAGTATTGCACATTTAGAATTCTCTATTAATCAGTAGTGTATATATTATGTTAGCTCATTATTTCTATTTTGCTTCAACATTGAATATCAAAATTGAATTATTTTCTTCAGTGATAGTATCTTCAACCATTGATAAAAAAAGTTTGATGTTGGGTATAGACTCCACATAGCTTTTGCATTAATACTGAGATGTTTGCAGTATGGTATTTAGATAGAAGACACCCACACCAGACACATTTTAATGGATGGAATGCTCATTGTGAGAAATTGAAAGTAGGAATGTTCACAAATTAGGCCAGAACTGCCAGGGATGAAGCAGTGGAGGCATTTGATTTAGGTACAGTTCAAATCAATATATGGGTTTCTTTCTTGCTGGCATGAGTGCAATGTCTGTTTGGCACATTCTTTGAGAATATTAACATTCATTAATTGCGCTTTGAAATGGAAAATATCCTATTTAAGGCCCTAAACACTCATTGATAACAGTTGTTTAACTATATTATTTTAATAAGTTCATTTTCACACATTTGTATATTACATAAACACTATAATGATCAATATAATGCCACAAACATTTAAGAGTAAAAGCTATTTAGCTATATTAATATAAGAAATCCATTTACTATGTTATTATGTAAGATAAAGGCTATAATATTTCATTTGAAACTCAAAACATTCATTGATAATATGCTTTTAATCATATAAATTTAACAAGTTCATTTGCACATGTTTTTTGTTAGATAAGGACTTTAATTTTCAATTCAAATAACATATATTTGCTGGCAATACATTTTGAATCATGTAAACCTAGTAAGTTCATTTGTAGAGATTTCATATGGCAGATAAAGGGTATTATAATGTATGGATTAAAGTTTGTTTGTTGACCTTTATGAAATAACGAGTAAGAAAATGTAATGATTCAAAGGAACACATGCATAGACAAGAATATGAAAAGATTAAAACTACAGATAAGAAAATTATAATACTAAGTGAATCAACCAATGACAAGCGTAATAACATTAATTATGTGTACCAAAAATGAAACATGAGACAGACAGCTTTATTACGACTAAATAGAAATGAACAAATTTCATTCGCTTAGTTTGTGTATGTTGAAGATATAATGCATTGTAATGTATAGTGTTATTACAATCCTATTGTAATAAGTGATGGTTTTCATCTCAAAATTAGGTAGTTATGCATTGGATTCAGTCAAGAGAAGCTGCATTTTAAATTCCATTAGCAGAAATTGCAATTCTTACTCCATATAAAGAAGCGGGATTTTAACATTACATAAAGATAAGTGGCGATTAACATTTCTTGGAAGAAATTAGAAATGTATTAATTATGGTAAATGATAGGAGTTATGAGTTTGAATTAATATCTGTATAGGAAAATTGTATACAAGTTACAACAGGACAGAAAGCACAGTTTTCTGGAAAAAACATAAATTATAACACGTCTGTTTTGTATACAGTCTGCTTATAATAATATTCTCAAGACAAACCATAATCAGAAAAGTGTACCGTTGTGTGGTAATAACAAAGCATTAATGAACTCCGTAGATTTCTATTTATTATGATTTTGTTATACTTAAAATCACACCCTTTCACCCCAGAAGCTCCTGAAAAATCCAGCTATATTATCAAACTCTGAACTAGTTCAGCATATTATAGTGGTGTTAGTCACATTAATGTCTACGATGACAGACATCAATGATGTCAGAGTTGCATATATTTCCACTGTAAATTTAGTCCCCAACATATTGGCATCTACATCGATGGCAACAGTTCATACCATCACAAATTTGATGCCCAACGTGTTGGCATTAGTGAATGTCGACTCCACCTACACAAGTCATAATTAATATCATTACAAATTATTTGAGCTAAGGTTGCACACCAGCATTTGCTCCTACCTAACATTGTGTATTTCCATGTTATATCTTTAATTGCTACATTTGATTTCATTACACATGTGCATTGTACAATTCTGATCTGATTATCCAACTACAACATGGTACTTTCTGACATCAGTATTAAGTTCAGATTGGAGGATAGATCACTTAACCCTGTTTATGACATATCATGATAACCAATGCACTTGTGTCATTTGCTATCTTCATGTAGATTCATCCTACTCCTCCTGTGCTATGCTAGCCACTACTGCTCAGTTCCTATGTTTGACATATTCTGATCTTGAGATGTTTGTCTTATTGCACACAGAATGGTAGCCTCTACATAACGCCCAAATTCTCCAATACATGTTTACTGTTGTAATGGTATAGTTAAGATATACATATACTAAATTGTATGAATGTGCTCTGGTCAGAAGGTTCAGTATTATTAATTGGAAAAATTCATTTCATTTTGTTTTGATTTCTGTTTGCAACATTATAAATCTTTTATCCAATTAAACTAGTTGGTAGCTGTTCTCAGCATTGATATAAAAATAGTTAAGTAATATTTCTTCATCCCTGTTTTGAAATGAGTAACAGCAACATAGAATATACATACAAACAAAAACAATAGGACCTGCATTCTTATTTTACCATAGTGATGCAAATCCAGCACAACAAACACGTGTAAAAAGCCACATTGGCCTCAATCTGCTGCAGGAGCAGCAGAAACAATTTTTTACATATGAAAATCTCACAAACCATAAATGATAGAAAATCCATTTGAATGCAAATGTAATTAATATTTTATGCTGTAATAGTAATTTAAAATAACAAAGTTATGTATCAAAACTATTCTCAGTAATGAAAGAAAAATTATTTTTTGTTCTATGCAATGTCACAATTTTGTACTCTATAATATTAATTAACTGAAGTTTTTCTAACTTTGATATTTCACATGCAACAAAAAGAAACAAATTATGTGAAACATTCCACAAATGTTTCATACATATTGTATATGCAGGTCATATAATATATACTTGTTTGTGCCATTTATAGAAAATACCAGAAGAGTTGTTACCAGTCTCTGGACTATTTTACATGATACTAGCATATGATATACAAAGCTGTATCTATGTAGACTTTAAAATAACTGCAAGATCAAATGAAGCAAATGGCAGATAGGCTGTTTATTATAAAAGAAAGCAAAACATATGAACTACAACACCTCAGTAAATACAAAATTTTGGTTACTTTAGAAAAAATAATGTGGTATGTATGTTGTATGACAGTTACAGATAATGCACATTCTATGCAAGTGTTATATTTATGTATTTAGTCCTGCAAATCCTATGTTGCATTTGAGTGCTAATTATATAGGACTCGTTAATACAATCAAGTTATCATACAGAAATAATGCTGTAATTCCAGTTAGAACATATATTCACCTATGAATTAAAAGCAATGATCAAGCAAGTAAGTGGTTATTTGCAGTTTATATGGTAGTTTTTCTGTTGATTTTATGAAATTTGGCAGTTTGTTTATAGTTTTACTCCTGTATATACTATTGTCCCATTTTGGCTGATTTTGATGTTTTACAAGTAAGTCAGCATTTTGTCTAGTACTATAGTAATATATATTCATGTTATTTGTAAAAGGACTGCTTTTGCCCATAAACTTTGCTTTTGTGAATGATAAGGTCCCATAAATATAGGTACAAGGAAATATTTGCAGTATTCTAAAAGCAGGCTTGCATGTTGCTTTCCAGATAAATCTTAGATTATTCTTATAATTCTTTTCTGCATTAGAAATAGATTTTTAGAAGGAAGGAAATCGTCCCAGAAAATAACACCATATTTACGGATGGAATGAATATATGCAAGGTTTCTTTATGGTTATGCAATTTTTATGAGAAATCACTCATATTTCACTATTTTTTTTTTTTTCCCCCACTTACTTGGATATGTTTTGAAGGTTGCCTTCATCAGCATGGTTCCACTATCAGCTTCCCAGCAAGGTATTTAGATTTTGCTCCACTAATTTTATGAATTTGGTGATGAGATTATTGTTGTTTAGAAGATCAAAATTAACTAAATATTGTAATATAACAAATTATTAATGAGGAATTAACTCAAATTTCACTAGTTTTGTTTCACTTACTTGGACAAGTTTCGAAGGCTGTTGCCTTTATCATCAGGGTTCCCCTGTCAGCTTCCCAGCGTGGCATTAAGGTGTCCCTCTGTGGATTTTATGAACTTTATGATGAGGTTATTTTTTGGAAGATCAAAATGATCTAAATTTTCCTTGTTTTCATTTATGAATACATTATCCTACACTGATAATTGTATGTATTTTTGAAAAGATTTTAAGAGTTAAGGCTCAATTTATAATTCATGGCTTTTTTGCCAGAAATATTATGCTACTGGTGATTTTTCCTTGTGTTGATATTTTACATTTCTAATATATTCCTTAAAGTTCCCTTTTGTTTTACCTATATATTTCAAATTGCAGTCTTTACAACTGATTTTGCAAATGTCTGATTGTTTTCCTTGTGGAATTTTGCCTTTTGTATTGGGTTTTAGGAGATTTTTTAAAACTGCATTTATTCACTGGAACCAAAATAATGTTGGCATCTTTAAAAATCTTCAGAAATTCTTGGTGTGCCCATTGATTGAATATAATTTTGTTTGTTTTTGTTTATGAATATTCTCCTATACTGTTAATTCTGTAGGTTTCTGAAGAGGTTTTAAGAGTTTTGGTTCATTTTGGAATGTGTATTGTTGTTTTTTTCCCCCAAAAATGGTATGTAGCTGCTGATTTCCCCAAATGTTTGTATTTTACATTGCTCGTGGGATCCTTAAATAGAGGGTAATGTTATTTTCGTTTTGCCCATATTTATCATATTGCAGTCTTTGCAACTGATTTCGTAAATGCTTAGTTGTTTTCTTGGCAGAAAGCAATCATGCATTTTGTGTTGAATTTTAGAAGGCTTTGTAAACTGTATTTGTTCACTGGAGTCAAAGTAATGTTAACATTATTCTTAGATCTGTTCAATAAGAAAATAGAACAATTCAAAAAGCAAATAAAAGACATCGTTATTCTAAAAGGCTATTAAATAGGTCATATGTACAGGAAATTTGCATTCCATCCATGGGCACACCAAAAATTCCAGAAGGTATTTAAAGATATGAATATTATTTTCGTTCCTGTAAACAAATGCAGTTTCAAAAAATACCTAAAAACCAACAAAAAAGGCAAAATTCTGTCACGAAAACAATAGGAATTCAGGAAATCATTTGCAAAGACTGCTATATAAAATATATAGATAAAATGAAAAGAAACAATACCCTACAGTTTAAGGAACATGTGGGAAATGTAAAATATAAACATATGGAAAAATCAGCATTTCCCCCCCCCCCAAAAAAAAACAGAACTTTTAAAAGCTCTCTAGAAACCCATAGAATTAACAGTATGGGAGAATATATTCATAAACAAACAAAATTGAACTAAAATTGTTAATTGGAACATTGCACAGTGAAGTTAATCATATATTAAGATCATTGTGTGATTGAGTCAAACTAACACTCTTTTGTTCCACTTACTTCTTTAAATATGTAGAATGATTTCATGAATCCTTCATTCGCATTGTCAGCCCATTGTCAACTGAAGAATAAACCGTCATGTAGTGGGGATGTGTAATCTGCTCTGGTGGAGGTATGATGAACTTAAATTTTATGTTTTCATCCCCTGAAGTGTCAAAGTTAATTAAACTGTCTTTTTACTTGTAAATGTAGATTTTCTCCCTTGTTGCTAATTCTGTAGGTCCTTGCACTGATTTCAATAATTTGGTATGCCGTGGTTTTCTGTCCAGAAATGAGATGCCACTGCTGATTTCTCCATTGGCTTGTATTTTATGTTTCAGAAATGTTCTTTTAACCTTGTGCCTATGTTTATCTTTGTTTTTATAATGTAGATTTTTTTACATTCCACGCAATTTATTTTATAAATACTGCTTTTTTTCTCTTGTGCAATACAATCGTTAACATTATTAATAAGGAGATTTTTAACATTAAATCTTTTAATAGGTACTAACCTGATATTAAAATCTTTAAGAATATTCTGAAATTTTTTTGTAGCTGATTGATGATATGTGAATGTGAAAGGTAACATGTTATCTTTTTTGTACATCAAAATAATGAAACGTCAAGAAATCCTGGAATTTGGAATATACAAAAAGATTACACATGCAGACAATCACACCAAAGCTGAAGTTTACCAAAGTTTTAACCCCACAATATACAAACATGCAGTTATCAACAACTTAGCACATCAGCTAGTTAACCTTAAAATTAGCAAAGAAGAATACCTTAAAGAATACAAACTAATAGAAGGAAAAGCAGTTTAAAATGGTTACAACAAAGAACTAATACACAAAAAAGTACAAAAATTCAAGAGGCAAAAACTTATTAAAGAAAGCACAATACTTTCAGCAAAAAAAGATAAGCTCATTTTTAAAAAATTCACATGGGCTACAAAAAATTTCAGAATATTCTTAAAAATTTTAAATATCAGGTTAGCACCTATTAACAGATTTACTGTTAAAAATCTCCTGATTGATAATGTTAATAACAGTATTCCACAAAAAAAAAGAGCAGATATTTATAAAATAAGTTGTGCAGAATGTGAAAAAATCTCCATTGGAAAAACAAAGATAAAAATATGCACACAATTAAAAGAACGTTTTCAGGAACATAAAATACAAGAAGTTGGAGATATCAGCACTGGCATCTCATTTCTGAACAGAAAACCACAAAATATTTGAAAAAATCGAAATTATTAAAATCAGTGCAAGGACCTACAGAATTAGCAACATGGGAGAAAATCTACATTTACAAATACAAAGACAGTTTAATGAACTTTGATACTTCTGGTGATGAAAACATAAACTTCAAGTTCATCATTTCTCCACCAGAGCAGATTATATATCCCCTGAGCATGACAGTTTATACTCCAGTCAATAATGGGCTGGCAATGTGAATGAAGGGTTCATGAAATCGGTTCTACATATTTAAAGAAATAAGCGGAGCGAAAGAGTGTTAGTTTGGCTCAATCACACAGTGATCTTAAATAAAATTTAGTTAATTTTGATCTTCCAAGCAGACTAACATTATCACCAAATTCATATATTCTACAAAGCAACATCAGAATACTATGCTGGGGAGCTGACAGTGGAAACATGCTAATGATGCAGGCAAACAGCCTTCAAAATATGTCCAAATAAGTGGGAAAAAATTAGTGAAATTTCAGTGATTTGCTCATAAAAATTGCATAATATATTATACTTTACTGTCAAAATTTACTCCTAATGGTATTTGTACTTAGTACCTTATTACAATGCAATTTACAGTATAGTTCTTGGAGAATAGAGGTGACTGAAATACAGTGTTAACCATGATGAGTGGAAAGCAGTAGCCCAATCAATCACACATCTAGGAGATATACACTTGGGTAGAATAATATTTTTCCTCAGTAATACTATTTTGCTAATGGATTTCCACCAATTTTAATGGCTGATGGTACTTATTATGCATGTAGTTTCTAATTTATTATTCACATGCTCATTTGTATGTACACATTAAACATGCATATACAAATAATTTGCTAATATATAATTATGTTCAATTTCTAGGGATGTTATTTATGATGATAAGTTTGTTGACATTCTCAAGAAATTACAACTAGAAGAAACTCCATTTTACTTTCAAATTTCAAAGAGTATTCTGAAATATTCTCCATTCAAAAGGAACATTTTTATAAACCCCTGTAAGCAAGTGATAGAACATATTCTTCAGAAAATAATATATGAATTTTTATGACATATTTACATTTTGGAAATATAAACAAGGAGAAAATTGAGGAGGCAGTTCTGTAATGAAAGACGGCGGAGAGAATATCAAAATACAAATCATGTAAAATGAGATATCAGCTATCATTTGGTTCTGAACATTCTTAAAAACAAAGCTATTAAATCAAATATGTATATCACAAGAATGTATTAAAGCATGTGATGCCTCAGTAACAAATATTAAAAAACTACTCCAAAAAATATATTCACATTTTCAAAAATGCACTGATATTTTTCTCTGATTTCATATTTTTCGTTTAATAGCAAGGAAAGGTGAAGCAAGAAAATCATATAATTAAGATCATTGTATGATTGAGTCAAACTGTACACTCTTATTGCATGCTTGCATCTTTGCGAGCCGACTCCCTGTTGTAAAATGAGTCAGGTTCTGCCTAGTGCCTAGCCACCATATGACTTTATCTCCCATTGCTTTAGGGGTCTCTGACACATCTGTCTGATATGTTGGAAGGTTGATGAAATGGAGGGGATGTAAGTGCTACCACAGGCACTTACTTTGCCAATACAGTGGGTTTACTTGTTTGCTTAATCATGATGGGAGGCATCTGGCCTCCCTTTCAAGGTTGGACCATGCCCAAAGCAGCCTACTTAACCTGCAATTCCTAATGGAACTGAGTTCCATAATGGTACTGCCGGAGTCCGTCGGCCGATTGGCGAGGTGTTAGCGGGGAAAGGATAGAGTAGATTAGTGATTGGTATAACGGAATTTTGAACCAAACCCAACAAAGCAGGGTTTCTTGCACTCTTTATAGTCACCCAGAATCAAGCACAAGCCGCCACGGCTGGCCGAGATCGTTAAGGCGCGGACTCTTGAGCGGGAGGTCTGGGATTCGAATACCATGCTCTATAAATTATTTTGGATCCGTAAATTGTAGCAAGTCATCTGAAGATTTAACTCCAGGACCGTCCTCCATGACTGAGATTTTTTCCAGGTTTTCCTCAGTCCTCATAAATAGCAATGTCGAGGAAGTACCCTAAACTTAGGCCTGGTACGTTTTCTTCCTTAAAAAAAAAAGCCTTTCTCAATGTATCATTTCATTCCTTTATCATCAGTGTCCAGCCTGTGGTGCCTCAGTAGTTAAAACGGTGGCTAAACACCATTCAAGGAGGAGAAGCAGAAGAAGAAGAAGAAGAAGAAGAAGAAGAAGAAGAAGAAGAAGAAGAAGAAGAAGAAAATCAAGTACATCCTTTGGTAGGAGGTGGACCATGCACTTGCGACCGCTCCTTGGATTGTAATCACCTAAGGCACGTATAAGTCTGCTAGGGTGACTGGCATAAAGCGTGTAAATTTTTTGTGCCTTCCTCCTAGTCCGAAAGTTTATGTAGAAAAATTTACGAAAACCTAAAATCTGTACCAAAAATGCTCCTTAAGGCTTTGTTTTGAGCCTTTTATAAGCATGAAATGTAAGTTGGATCTGTGTACGCCCACATATAACATTACTGCAGGAATGATAGATAGTTTTATAAATTAAATATTTAATTTTAAGTGAAACTGATTTCAATTTAAAAATTGGGGATAATTTAGCTGTGGCCACACGGACCAGCACTCTTTTATTACGCAATGAGATTTAAATGTTGGCCCCTGATCCGATTTTTCCAGAGGATTGGTTGTCCATGGAGACTCAAAGTCCCCGAATTGGCAAGTCTGCGGCGCTTAGTGATGAGAATGGATTCACTCTTGACGTGCATGCATCATTTCCCACTTCATTCCTCTACCTGTGCAAGGAGTCGGTGGAGAGGAGCTGATGCGTATTTTTTCTTACTCTGAGCTAATATTAATACATATTAATATATGTCCGCATATTGAAAAGCCAGAGTAGAGAGTGTATCAGGAAAACGGACATATATACACAGAATAAGGTAGGTGAAAATGCACTACCTTCAGGCAAGCCATATTTTATTAAATTTGTATCAGATTTCCTCCCTCTAATAAGAGACTGTATTGTTTCAATTACAGCTCGAGGCATCCTAGTATTTATAATTTTATATAAAAGTCCTTCATGTCATGTACTAGGAAACGCTTTGGCAATATCAAGCAGAACTTCCGCTGAAAACATTCACTACCGAAATCCCAGGGTGGCCTTCTGCACCGCTCTCAACAGTTGTGAGTGGTTGAAAAATTGGGCTGTAAACCAAGTTGGTGCTCCTGTATCAACTGTATTAACAATGACCTCAGACGAATCATAAGTACTTTTTTCAAATACTTTAGATACCTTAGAGAGTATGCTGATAGGCCGTTAGCTTGAAGGGAGAACTAGGTCCTTCCCTTTTTTCAAAACACAATTTGAGCTTTTTTCCACGTTCATGGAAAACGGCGAAAATTTATGCTACAAATTAATAATTTTGTTAGGTGAAGAATAGACCGCTTAGGGAGTCGGTGAAGCTTGTCAGGTGCAAGCCTGTCACGCCCAGCAGCTTTGCAGGAATCTAGACGTCGAAACTGTTCTTCTACCTCCTTCGGGGTGAACACAGCTAATATACTCGGCTCCTCAGTTCCGGGTAGCCACGGACAAACGTAATTATTCTACGTCATCCCTGGGGTCGTCTATAGGATCATATTGTTCCCGCAATTCGTTCGCCAGCCAGCGGCCTTTTCTTCTGATTTGTAAACTAATCTTCCTCTGCAGCCATGGAGGGGATACGAGTGGGCCTCACGATCCCCTCTTAACTTCCTAATTAATCTCCAGGACTGCTTGTAATTTAAATTGAACTTATTAATCGTGTCCATTCAGGTTCTATGCTGCCTAATTAGACATCTTTCCCTGGACTGATAGTCACGATAGAGACTATTCAATACTGGATGGTTATGATGTTTTTGTGCCATCCTTCCCAGCCTTTTGGCTCCTCTGCGTAACTCATGAATGTTTTGCGGCAGTGTATGTGGGTTAATATCATCTGCCGAGAATTTGTAAGTATACTGCTTAATAGTGTTATTAACAATTTCTGGAAATTTAATAGCAGCCTCATTGAGTTGTTCTACTGTATTGATTGCAGGATTGGACTGGAAGGCAGTTTCCCGAGCTGCAGTTGCAGCATCCCAATTCACTTTAAAAATCCCGTTTTCCAACATTGCCTAAAGAGCTCACCTATAACAGATTCGTGGTCTGAATGTAAATCGCTAGTGGAATTTAGTCAGTGATATGGAATATGCCTTGTTATGACAATGTCAATTACACTGGGCCTGCTAACCCGAGGCCTATAAATAGGGCATCACAATCCCTGCACGTCAAGGGAGGCGTCTGCATTTAGCTAGTTGCTGGCCTCGAGCATTTGCTGCCATGCAGTTCCATTGCCTGTGTTTGGTATTAAAGTCTGCTGGTAATCGCAGAACTCTCTGATACTCTGCCAGAATGAGTGGCGCGCTAGGAGCTGTTTTCCGCCCGCCGACATTCGTTAAGATAGCAACGGCCTTCAGATACTAAGTTGGAGGTAACAGAGCGGGTTTGCATGATAATTGTGACTTAATTGCCACGCCCCTTTTTGGGTGGCCCACTCGGTCATTTCGATGTAACGTGAACCCAGGAAGTCTAAAACTCTGTCTTTGGTTAAGATGGGTTTCACAAATTAGCACGAAGAGGCCTCTGAGCAAAATTTGTCGGCCGTTTCACGCCCTGAATGGAATTGGACGCTGATGACCTGAGAAGTAAAAAAGCGTCCGTAAATAAGCCAAATAAAATAAAAAACAAACAAATTAGCATGACATTAGAGCGAACACAGAGTTGTGCTGCGCCACTAACTCTGGCAGGTTCTCTTTGTGAGCATTTATATTTATTCCATTAGCATTGAAATATGTAAATCGGAAAGGTTTGAGGTGTTCGTGTGCAACCAGAAATCGGAAATTCGAATAAGGGCAGAAACACCTTCGGATAGTGCCTGAAACTTCAAGGTTGCTCTTAACTTTCTACCTCAAATACGAAGAATGGGCAGTGATTCTGTAATGAGTTCAGCGAGCCATTACATACGAATGGAGTACTTTTCAAAGGATCCAAGTACATTAGGTCTATGTTATGTTCACTCTGCAACGGAATTGCAGGTATGGAATCTGTAAGCCTCTTAGCGTCTTACACATAACAGAGCTCGAGAGCACAATCTCGTTCAGCTCCATTCCTTGTTGCAAGCGCTCTGCGCAAAGATTGGGGGAGGGGCGGGAAGGGGTTGATGGACGGGAAGAATGAGGGGCAACAAATCCATGTTAGTGTTGTCGTTCCCTCCTTTCTCTTGCTTTCGCAGATTTTATTCGTACGTTCAGGGGATGGGCTTTAGCGCCAGTTTTACCCTTTTTGGACTCTGTGGTGCTCTGATAGACGTTATATCCCCTTTCATTTGAGGCTGCTTCTGAAAATTGGTAGAAATCTCCCTATTATTTTGTAACTTGTGCTTCTCTCATTTCATGAGTGAATGCGTCGTTTCTTTGAAGTAACGGGGCAGCAGTATGACTAAAAAGTGTCGGATATTATTAATCATATTTATTATTATTATTATTATTATTATTATTATTATTATTATTATTATTATTATTATTATTATTATTATTAATCTTTCCGGACATTGCTTGTAAGTTGCCACATGTTCTCCTTGACAATGCATGCATTTAGGTAGTCCAGCAAGCTTCTCACAATTAGCAGCAGTGTGGTTCCCCCACACCTCACCGCAATCCTCTGCACTATTTGTGCTGATATGCCCATGTGTCAGGCACCAAAATTACTGAGAGGGACCATACGTAGCTTGTACTTTCTCCTACCGGAGCCTCGTCCAGTTCTCGTGCACTTTCTCTAGCTGGTTGTGGCATATTCCACAACAGTACAAACAGGCAAAGTATTCCTTTTGCCTTTCCCTCGTCTTCTCCCGGTACAGTTTTAGCCATTTTATGTATTGTTTTAACTTTAACTCCCTGATCTTTGAGGACCTTTGCCACCTCTTCTGAGGTTGTCTCCGGGTCAAGTCTCGTTAATACTCTATGATGTACTTTGGCCTTTTCAAGTGTGTAGGTGTAGTATCCAATGTTCTTATTGTTTAGATAGGAAGTAATCATGTTCTGAGTACATCTGCAATCAAATCTGATTACGTCCTCTTATAGCCTCTACACTATTCTGTATGAGAGATGCTATTTCCGGTCAAGTAGTTTAGAAAGACATCTGCAAAGGTAGGAGGAACTTTCTGACACCTTGGAGCCGCCACGTGCTATGCTTCCTGCCTTTAGGTATTAGTGGAAGGTGTGTCTGGTGCCACACGCCTTCTTTTCTGGTTGGAAACGCAGTGAACACGCCATCCCCAACTACCGACACCTCCAAACTTGAAACTTCTTCAGTTGACATTTGGCAATCCTTCGAAATACCTGCCTGCTCTAGTAAACAGTAGACTCGTTATTGTACTCACAGTGAATGCTACTGCTCCCCCCCCCCCTCTGTGAGAGGTGCCTGGTTTGGTAACCTAGCGAACGTTGTTACGGAGTCAAGATATCTACTGTTATAGGGCCGGAGAGGTGTGGGCGCAGGACGAGGTATTGTCTTACGTCTAGTCGAAGAGTTAGAAAAAGTTCACCCTTTTTTGTGCTTCATTGAGGGGTCGCATTCCCGGAAACCGTCCAGCGGGCCTTTGGCAGATGAAAGCACCCACGGACTTGGGGTAAGCCCTTAGCATTACGGAACCCTTTGCAACAGTTTCTTTTCGTCGCGGTCACAAGCGATCAAACGCCGCAGATGACAATGAGCAATGAGATGCCAAATACTGTTGTTTCGTTCTCACGGAGTTGCGGGATCAGGAAGAAGGAAAGGTCCCATCAGAAGAACAACTCTTTGCTAACTGGATTGATCATTCTTCAAGTTTATTTTCACTATGGCTATGAGGATGCCACATGGTGCGCTGCTCTGGTCGCCTACGTTATTGAGTGTGCGAAGCATGCGGTAGTAAGTACAAGATTCTTGAAGTTCAAGATGTACAGATATTACGTAGGTGTTCATCTGACCTCGTAATAAATTGCTATTAGAAAAGCTTCCGATGTATGATTTATTATCTGCTTACAAAGACTTCGTGAACTGCATGCCACATTGCTTGATACTACGTGAACCGCATATGCGTGAACTACGCAACTTAAGTCTGGAACTGCGTCACTCTGCTCTAACTAAATCTAGAAAAGCGTGCCTTCTCGAGAAAGTTTCCCCATTTGTACTTATTTCACAAATGTCAATACGTGGTAGTCACAGCTCAAGGGGTCCACAGAAGGGAGCTCACAGCTATCTGAGCATTAAAAAAATTCAAATATTATTGGTAAGCTCTCATCCTTCCGTACGCGCCAACTCAACTCTTTGATCTCTGATTGGCGAGTGCGCGGTTATCCGATATGAAAGTGAAAGAAAACCATTCTCGCCACACCTGCGTTACCGTTACCTTAGGAATTTTCAATCGTCTCTACATGATTTGTATCTTCTAAAATTCAATGGGGTTATTGTCATAGCCTGTCTTTGCCAGGAGCACATTTCTATTTTTATTTCGCGTCTCTTTAGGAGGCTCAATTAGCAATCGCACCAAGTTACATAATATTCTGCAAATTCTTGTTCTTTGCAAGGAACTTGCTAACATATTCATGATTTAACTGATAGACAATAATTATACAATTGATATCAATCCTCTAACCATCTACTTTTCCTTCCGAATTTATTTACCATGCCTGATAAATATTAATTGTATATTGTGCATGTTATTTACAGTATACAAGACATTAAGCAATATTAATTAGCTATAATACATTCGATACGCAAATTGATTTCCTTGTGCGGAAGGGGGTGGGAGATCTGTCTCATCCTGTACAACCTGCTAAGTGTTGATAGTGACGTCAGTCTGACTGAAACTGGAAACTGGACGGTCACTTACTTGTTAACTATGCACACGCGCTGCCCCCAACACAAGGGGGAGCTAAATTGCCTACAACATCTCATAAAATCAGAACTCCGAGATCACGCCAATGATGAGTGGGAGCGCAGGTTGTCTGAACTGGACACAAGAGACGCTTCTCTTTGGCGAATGTCCAAGGCCCTGCTGCGTTTACCTACTACCAGTAAACAGATGATTTCCGGCCACAGGGTAGCCCAATCGGCCAGAGAAAGGGTCGAAATGATGGCAGAGCATCTAGAAGACACGTTCCGCCCGATGGATAATCCGAACACAGATCATGTACACCAAATTAACAACCATGTCCGAGCCTTCCTGGAAATCCCCCACCGGCATGAAGAAATTGAGCCCATTAAGCCTACTGAGCTCACTAAGCAACTTCAACCCTGCTCACCCTATAAAGCTGCAAGTTATGACGGAATATCCTACGCAGCGTTGAAAGTTCTGCCGACAGCCTGGTTGCTACTGGTGACCCATCTGTTCAATGTTCTGCTTATTTTAGGGCTTTTCCCTGCGGTATGGAAACATGCTAAAATTATTACCTTTCCAAAACCGGGGAAAGATGCAACGGCTCCTGGAAACCACAGGCCGATCAGTCTCCTATCAGCCATAAGCAAACTTTTTGAAAAAGTGATCTTAACTCGTCTCCAGAGGACACTAGATCAACATGCAGTGCTCTGCCCGGAGCAGTTTGGCTTCCGCCGTCAGCATTCAACCTTCCATCAACTACTCCGAATAGCAGACGACATCATCCGAGGATTCAATAACCAACACTTTGTTCCGGTGTTATTTCTCGACATCACGCGTGCCTTCGACACTGTCTGGCACAGGGTCTCCTATATCGCCTAATCAAATACCAAGTCTCTCCATACCTAATACACATCCTTGCTTCCTATCTCAGTAATAGAACCTTCTCCGTTTCTATAGAAGAAGTCCTCTCCTCAGTCAGACCCATATATGCCGGTGTCCCTCAAGGCAGTGTCCTCGGCCCGGTACTCTTTTTAACATATATAAATACCTTGCCGTCTTACGCTGGCTGCTCACTATATCTATATGGCGATGACACGGGATAATCTACAAGCTCCACACGACATCATACAGCAGTAAAAAGACTGCAAAATTATGCAGATCTTCTAACAACATGGTTTGGATTATGGCGACTGGCAGTAAATCCCCCCAAATCACAAGCAGTAACGCTTGCTCGTCGCTACCTCAAAGATGTGCCTGAGCTTCGAATGGCAGGAGGAACAGTTCCCTGGAGCAAAGAGGCAAATTACCTGGGAGTCAGGCTGGATATGCGCCTTACATGGAGAGCGCACATTAGTGAGCTAGCCAGCAAAATTAACTGTAAGATGGGCATGTTGTATCCGCTTTATTCTAAATTCTCTTCGATGTCCGTCGAGAACAAAGTGTTGGTTTATAAGCAAGTGCTTCGGCCTGCTTTAACATATGCATGCCAAGTTTGGGGCATCGCTGCAAAGACGCATCTCACCCGTCTACAGGTTCTACAAAACCGTTACCTGAGAACCGCCACTGGATCAGGATGGTATATCCCAAACGCCAACATACACAAAGACCTACAATTCCCCACCCTCACTGAATATATCCTCTACTTATCCAAAACCTTCTACTCTTCCCTTCCAAAGAGCTTCAATTCCCTAATTCGCGGATTGGGCGAATATGATATTGATCCTGGTGCTCCTTACAAACGTCCCAGACTACAGTTACATACCAAAATACAAACTCCATTATCACTCATCTACTCAAAACCTCCAACTCCATTACCACACTCCACCCCCCTTAGAATATCCCACCGTTAACCCACCGTCCCTCTTATATACATCCCTGTCCCTTTGCCAAAAAAGGACTTAGTCCTGACATGGTAATAGCATGGAATTCCTCCCTAAACTAGGGAAGACATTCCAAGTACACTTCTAGTGTCTGTTTTTGTTAACTATCCTCCGACCAGTATCCTGTAATACTTCTATTTAACACTCGCCCGTTCCTAATGCCACCCCGTACCAACCCTAATCCTCGCAAAACACACTGGAAATCCTATACAGCACTGCTGGCCCAGCACACGCCGCACACCACACCCTGCTCCACGACAATTGAGGCAAATGCACTGCTGAGTGTAGTTACCCCCACTATCCAGCAAAATATCCAGCAGGCCACCTCCGCTCCAAGACGCAGCACACATCGGCAGCTTCTTCCCCAAGCCATCCGGCATATCATAACCAACAAAAACAGAGCCCGTCGGCGTTTCCAACATACTCACTCTGCACAAGACCGCCGAGAGCTGAACCGCCTGCAACAGCTGTTGCGACTGGAACTACGCGATCACGCCAATCTACAATGGGAGCAGCGCATTGCTGAACTCAACACACAAGATACCTCGCTTTGGGGCATGACTAAAGCGCTCCTACGGCTCCCCACCACCAACAAACCCCTAATTGCCGGATCGCGAGTGGCTCAGTCTGCTCGCGAAAAAGTAGAACTGATGGGGGATTATTTGGAGTCAATCTTCCCCCCGGCAGACTCTCCCAACATAGACTATATGCACCAAATATCCAGCACAGTCCACCGGTTCCTGGAAGTTGAGCCAACACTGCAAGAGTTTGCACAGACAAACACGGCAGAACTGACACTACTGCTGCAAAAATCGCCGCCTTACAAAGCCGCAGGCCACGACAGTATCTCCTATGCAGCTCTGCGGGCACTACCACCAGCGTGAAAAAGTCTCATAGTTCACTTGTTTAATAGCTTACTACATCTTAGACACTTGCCTGCCCCTTGGAAGTACGCTAAAATCATCACTTTTCCAAAGGCAGGCAAAGATGCGAGGTTCCCTGCAAACCATCGACCCATTAGCCTCCTGCCTGTACTAAGTAAACTCTTTGAAAAGATTGTGTTGACCCGTCTGCAGCGCACACTAAATGCTCATAGCGTTCTCCGGCCGGAGCAATTCGGTTTCCGGAAACAGCATTCCATTACACACCAGCTGCTACGGATAGTTCAAACCGCTACACGCGGTATTCAAAACCAGCACTTTACACCGGCGTTGTTTTTAGACCTCACGCGGGCCTTTGACACTGTCTGGCATCAAGGACTCCTGTACCGACTCATCCAACATGAATGAATGAATAATGTGGTTTTGGGGCTTTATGGGCCCCAAGGCTGTTTTAGGAATTTTCCTCTTCAGCCTAGGTTTCCTTTGTAGTTGGTGTGTTGCAGAAGCTGGTCGCGGAAACTTGCACATGGTCATTCGTCTTGGTCAGGATGGACAGTGTGGGTGTGGTCCAAGTTTAGCGTGTTACAGATTTGATTTATGTTGAATAGTAGGAAAGAGCTTTTTTGGGGGGGCAGCCTGGTCTCATGGTAATTTTTTTCCTTTGTTTGTTGGCATTATGGTACCAGTTGTTGTAGATAATTTGTTATGTCTCCTTGAGTGATTTGTTCTTGATCGTAAATTCTTATTAAGGTGAGTAATGTTGGGTCGATGTTAGTTCTATTTCGTCGATAATTAGTTAGCTGGATGTTTTGTGCAGTGTTAATAAGTTCTCTGCGGTATGGTCTATTTATGGCGTTTGCAATGTAGTTAATTTGTAGTTTCCGTAGATGTTCCTTTAGTGGGAGAATTCTTGTGAGCTTGTAGATTTCGTCGTTCTTCAGTGCATAATGGAATTTTTGTGTTATTCGGATGCTTTTGCGTTCAAATGTTTCCAGTTTCTTCATTGTGGATCTCGGCGTTAATGGGGCTATTGCTGTGGTTGCGTATGTTATGAATGGTCGTATGAGTGTTAGATATATATGTGCTTTAGTACATTTAGATTTAAACCTTCTTTTTTGGTAGCTGTGAGGTGTCGAAGCGTCATTAGTGCTGTTTTGGCCTGTTTAAGCTTCTCTTGATGATGGTGGAGTGTTGATAGTTTGTTATGGATTTTGACTCCTAGATATTTAATTACTCGTCTTGCTGTAACGTGGTTATTTGCTATTTGAATTGTGGTGTCCCTCTGTTCTAGCTTGAGTTTCTGTTTTATTACTATAAGTTGAGTTTTGGGGGGTTTATTTTGATACGCCACTTGTTGGTCCAGGCTTCGAATTTTGTTATTTGTTTTTGTAATCGATTTTTGGCTCCATTATATTGTGTTGCTATGGACCAGTAGGCAGTATCGTCGGCATATTGAGCGAGGTGCACTTGTGGGTGGGTTGGTTGCGGTGTGTCAGCTGTGTATAATATATATAGTAGTCCTGATATGGAACTGCCCTGTGGTGTGCCGGCATATTGCGTGAGGGGTTCAGAGTTGGTATGGTTTATGTAAACTGTGCTAGTTCTTTGGTTTAAGAAACTTGCTGTCCAACGTATTATTCTGTTGGGTATTTGGAAGAGATGTAGTTTGTAGAGTAAGCCGTTTATCCAACAGCTGTCAAACGCTGCTTGAATGTCCAGGAAGCTCGCGATGGTGAATTTGTTTTCATTGAAGGCATGCTGTAGTGACGTGGTTACTCTTACTAGCTGGTCTTCTATGGTAATGTCGCCGGAAACCGGCTTGTGTTTTCGGTAGGATGTTTCTTCTGACTAGATATGGTTGGAGACGTTTCACTATTATTTTTTCAAGCAGTTTGGACAGTGTAGATGTGAGTGATATCGGTCTGTAATTTTTGGCCGATGTTGGATCTTTTCCCGGTTTGGGGATGAGGATTATTCGTGCTCTTCGCCATTGTGATGGGTGCAAGCCATGTTTCAGTATTGCGTTGTAGATCTTAATGATGAGTTTGATTATGGCGGGTGGTAGTTCCTTCAGCATTTGATATGTTATCGTGTCTGGTCCCGGTGCGGAGTTTCGAGTCCTTTCCAGGACTTGAATGATGTCTTGTGTGGTGATGGGTTTTTCTAATTCATCATTTTCAGTCAATGGTGTGGCGTCTATTAGTGGTGTATATTTTTGTTTGTTACTGCTTATATGTTTGTTGACTGTATCGAAGAACTTTTTATCGAAGTTTGGGTGTTCAGGGACTTGGTATACAGTTGCAAGATGTTCTCTGAATGTTTGCAGTTTTTGCTCTGTAGTCCATACCGGTGTGTTATTTATTTTAATGGGGTATGTTGAAGCCTTATTTCCTCGTGATGCTTTTATGAGCCTCCAGTAGGCGGTCGGGTCGTTTTTTCTTTTTTGATTTATCTTGGTTATTAGCTGCTTCCATTTGTTTTGTTTGTGGTCGAGTATGGCGTCTTTGACTGCTTGAGTTAAAATATTTAGTATTCGTTTGTCTTGAAAATGGTGGGTTTGCATGTACTTCCCGTGAGCCTTCCGCTTCTGTCTTATCAGATTTATTATTTCTTTTGGCAGCGTTTGTTGGTTGGTGTCCTGTTTTATTTTGATCATCGGTGTTGCTTGGTCCCTTGCATTGCATATTGCTTCTGACATTTTTTGTGTTGTATATTCTATATCGTTTGACGATAGATGGTTTGGGGTTTCGTCCTTGGTGATCCAGTCGTTTAGTATCTCTCGGTATTTTCCCCAGTCGGTGTTTTTGTAGTTATATCTTTCGATGGTTTGCTTGGTTTCAGAGTACCAAGTTTGTGTGGCTATTTTGATTATAACGGGTAGATGGTCTGAGTTCGGTGGTGCATCGGTGGTTATTCCTATTATTTTGTTATGCACAGACGGTGATGCTAGTATTTTGTCTGGTGATGTAAATTGTTGAGATCCCATGCCAATCCTTGTTGGTCCTGGTATATGTGCTATGCGAAGTTTTGTGGTGTTGAGTAGTTTCAGCAATGTTCTGCCGTGTGGGTTGGTGATGTTATCTAGTAGTGCTACATGTTGTGCATTGAAGTCAGCGGCGATAATTTTTGTATTTTTCTTGAAGATAGTACAGTAGTTTCCCCGGAAAGGCTGCGTTGTTGCTTCTTGACGATGGTGCTACATATACGGTTGCTACATGTATATTTATGGTGGGGGTTTGTACTTTTATCAGTAATGCTTCTTCGTTGGAGAATTGCTCTTTAATGCATAGTTGTGTTGTTGTAGTGCGGGGGTGGGCCAATATTAGGACCCCACCGCCTTTTTGGTTCTCCCTGTCTCGGCGGTATGACTTGTATGGCTTGAAGTTGAATTGGTGGTGCTTTTTCAGATTGGTTTCATTTATTGTCATGATGTCTGGATTGTGTGTGTTTATGAGTTCTTCTAGTTCTTCTCTCTTGTTTCATATTCCATTGTTGTTGATGTGGAGAATTGTTATGTCATGGTGTTGCCTTAGTTGTGTGCCTGCCATTTTGAATGTCATTTTTATATTTGTTGTTGGTTTGTTTAGTTATGTTATTCCTTTTTGGAGGCTTCAGTGGTCTGATTGACGTGTATGGCTAACTGGTTCCCTATTTTCAGAGCATGTAGCTTCCTCTTTAGGGTTTTTTGTATTGTTTGGTTTAATTGCTTGATGACCTTCGGTCTTCTAGGGGGTGGGGTCATTTCGTGCAGAGCCATTGCTATTGTTTTGATTAATTGATCTATGGTGTGGGTGATGGTGTCTTGAATATGTTGTATGATGTTTTTCTGGGCATTGTTGACTTGCTCTTGTATTCTTTGGAGGTTTTCCCTGTTTTTGTTTACGATGTCTCTCAGTGTGCTTGTCGTTTCTTCTGGGGTGAGTTCTTGTTTCTCTGGAATTTGTGGTCCGCTTATGATGGGCCATTCTGTTGTGGTCGGCGGGCTGGTTGGAATCGGGGTGTTGTTGTGCGGGAATATGTGGGTTTCTGATAGTTGACAGACGGTTTGTGGTGCTGTCCTCGGATATAAGGGGCACTTAACTTGCCCTGTATAGTGTGTGTCGCTGTTGCAGGTTGCACAGTATGGTTTTGTCTTGTCATGTTGGGCGTGTTTGCATATGATGGTGAGGGCTTTCGTTCCACAATAGAAACATTTTTCTTCACTTGTGCATGTGTCTTATGAGTGGCCATATTGCTGACATTGCTTGCATGGAGCGTGACGTTCCTGTGAGCGGGATGCTTCTACTTTAAACCTTTCGTATTCAATGATGGCGCCATTGGATATCAGTTCTGTGATGGTGTCAAGTTCATGTGAAAAGATTCGTACCAGTGAGGTTTTTTGATTTCTGCTAATTATTCTAGATGCTTTTGCTACTGTTGGGTAGTTTTTTTTAATTGAGTGCAGGATTTCGTCGTCTGGGATTTCAGGTGGGATTCCCTTTACAACTGCTGTGAGCATTCTCTTGTTCTTGGTCTCTGCTGTGGTGTTGTTTTGTTCGGCAGGTAGTTGTGGGAGTGTTGTTACATATGTGGCGTTTTCGCCGAATTTCAATGCAGGGATTGCTTGCTTGAATATGATGGCATTGCTTTGTGAGTTGAATGTTATTGTGTATGTATTTCTAGGTCGTTGTATTTTGGATAGATTGATTATGGTGCCTTCTAGTTGCTTGTGTTTTGTTATAAGGCTTTTCACGTAGAATGGGTTCCGTTTGTCATTCTCACAATTGGTGATGTTCAGCGTGTAGCTACCATGAGGTTTTGGTGTGGTATGTTTTGTGGTGTTAGATTCAATTGTTGTGCGTATTCTTGGGCCGAGTTCACTTAGTGACTCTATGCTCGTGTCACTGTCGGAGCTACTGTCTGATGAATTGTGGCTCATTGCTGTTTTCTTATGGTTTACTTTTTTGTGTTACTCTTATTCAAGTTTGGATTTGGATTTTTGGTCTTGTTTGAGTCCGAGTCGGGATCTGGTTTCTTTTTAACAGGGTTTTTGCGACCATCGGGGGCCAAAGGCATCATCTTCGGCATCCTCTGGTTGCTTTGTCGCAAGGTGCAAAGGAGCAGCTGTGCAAAGACACGGCAGGTTTTGCTCAGTAATTAAATTACCGCCTTAGTGTAGTTCCTTGAAACTACAGATTCAATTAATGAACCTTTTGGCAAGGCACTTTGTGCCTCGAGCTTAGCCCGCCTGGCTGCAAGGATAGGTTTTTGGAGAGGGAATGTCTATCTGAGTGGTTTAGTCAGTCCGAACGCAAAAAAGGGCGAGAGAGGAAAGGAAATGCTCTCTGCTTATCCACGCCTGGCGTGGTGCTGAAAACTTGCCGCTGCGTATGCCTTGAGGTGACGTCACCGCTGCTGCTTTGATGTCTCCCCGAGATGCCGCTGCTCATCTCATCCAACACTCCGTCCCCTCTATATAATATACCTCATTTATTCTTACCTCACCAATCGAACCTTCTCCGTAGCCATTGAAGAAGTCCTCTCCTCCCCCCGCCCAATCGCCGCGGGAATCCCGCAAGGCAGTGTCCTCGGCCCGGTACTTTTTCTAACATACATAAATGCCGTGCCATCCCACCCGAGTTGTTCTCTGTATCTCTACGCCGACGATACAGCCATTACCACAAGTTCCACGAGACTTAAAACAGCAGTGGCCAGGCTCCAGACATACTGCAACATCTTAACTACTTGGTTTAACTTGTGGAGGCTGGCAGTAAACGCCAGCAAGTCCCAAGCCACCATAT
Organism: Metallyticus violacea; assembly: GCA_030762175.1. Taxonomy (NCBI): domain Eukaryota; kingdom Metazoa; phylum Arthropoda; class Insecta; order Mantodea; family Metallyticidae; genus Metallyticus; species Metallyticus violacea. The sequence continues at coordinate 66,047,310 of CM060832.1, read as the reverse complement.
TCTCCAGACGCCCTCTAGGTGACATTTCTGAGTTACGAATATCAGGAGGAGCAGTTCCCTGGACCACAGAGCACTTATTTGGGAGTGCGGCTATAAGCCAAGCTCACATGGAAACTCCACATCGACGAGGTTGCAAAGAGTCAGCCGGAGGATGGTAATGTTGTATCCACTTTATTCCAAATTTTCCATGATGTCTGTCGGTACTAAAGTGCTGGTTTATAAGCAGGTGCTACGTTCTGCCCTAACCTACGCCTGCCAAGTTTGGGGCACAGTTGCAAAAACGCACCTGAACCGCCTACAAATACTACAAAACCGATACCTGCGCACAGCCACCGGCTCTGGCTGGTACATTCCCAACCAAAACATACACAAGGACCTGCAATTCCCCACTGTCACTGAATACATCCTTCACCTGACACAACCCTTTCGTTCCCACCTTCCCCAAAGCTTTAACTCCCTCATCCGTGAACTCGGGGAATATGATATAGACCCCGGGCCTCCCAGGAATGGTCCCAGACTCTCCCCAAATTCCTGATACCTTCATAATACCACGAACCTAAATGCTCATGACATTGCCTCACACCAACTCCACGCTCCCCCGCCACTATCACACCGCTAACCCAAAATCTCTTTGTTACCTTTCTAATTCGTTTGCCAGTAAAGGACCAAGTCCTGGTATGGCAATAGCCTGGGAGGTTCTCTCCTTCCGAGGAGGGCAGCCGACCAGTGGCAATTCCAGGAGGTGGTTGTTTCACTAATATGCCTGCCAAATTTGGGGAACGGCACCCTAAACCCATCTCGATCGTTTACAAGTTTTGCAAAACCAGTACCTCCGGAATGCCACAAACTCCGGCTGGTACATACCAAAGCGGAACATACACCAGGACCTACACATTCCAACCATATCCGAATACATCCTAAACCGCTCAAAATACTTCCGATCCCAGTTACCCAACAGCTTCAACTCTCTGATCCAAGGACTCGTGGAATATGACATTAACCCAGGACCTCGCAAAAATCGTCTTATACGCCCTCCCGTTCCCTAAAATCCTCACAAACTAATTCAATTAAACTCATCTTAAAATCCCTTAAAACTAAAACTCCACTCCCGCATATCTATCCTACTGCTGAACCACAATCCCTTACCTAAACTATCCGTGTGCCAGTGAAGGACCAAGTTCTGGAATGGCAACAGCTAGGGGGCTCCCTCCTTAATCGAGGAAGTTGCCTTCTAGCAGCACATCTAGGATGTGATTGTTTCACTGTAGGAGTGGGAATTGCGTTTGTCGCAATTGGATACCAGAGACGCCCTTTTGCGAGCGAGCGAGCGAGCAAATCTGACAGGCTGAGGTTAGTGCTCAGCCTGTGTAAGGATGCTGCGTTCCTACCCTGTGTTGGGCTTAACCGCAGAGACGGGTTGGGGGTTGTAGGGTGATAATGCTAATTTGGTTTTTGGGTGGATGGATTGTGCAGAAAAAGCTAATCCTTGTTGAAACGGGCGGATATGTCATCCTTGGAGTTTGCATGATATGCGCATTTGTTCACTGCGTTGTGGACAACATGAGCATATCAACTGATTTTGCTGTGGTTAATTTTCTGTTAGTTATTGATGGGGGTTTGGAATGCTAGGTTATGCCCCTTGGTTATCCGAGTTGGCCACACGCTAGGCGTGCCACCTTGAATTTGGGCTTAATCCTATTGCGACAGGGGTAGCTACCAAGTAAACGAACGACAGCGCTCTCATGAAATGGTAATTTGGCGTCAAATTTATTTGCCCGGCGTCTGATTTCCTCCTCGATGTATGGGAGGGAAGAACTCTCATGTGGTAGCCCAGATGGAAAGCTGCGATATACAGAATAAATGGTCCTAAGTCCTTTATTCTGTACCCTTTGCAGAAGTGCGAGCCAACTGCCTGCTGCCATACCCCAGATTTCACAGGCGTATAGCATGACAGGGATGACCAGGGCTTTGAAGATGTATAACTTCTGGTGAACTGGCATCGCCTTGGAACTGAATACAGGGTACAGTTGAGCTATTGCTCCCTGCGCCCTGTGAGCAGTTCGTTCCGGTAATGTGTTCCCGGAAGGTTAGACCTTTATCTAGATGCACCCCCAAGTAGGTTAGAATTGTTCCATCTTATCATTTGCCGTCTGTATGTTAGTGTGGGGGCGTTTGCGAGTACGCGGCGTTTTGTGAAGATTATGGCGTTGCTCTTTGCCGGGTTGATTGACATTAGCCAACGCCTATACCACCTTTCGATTAAGTGTAGAGGTCTTTGTATGGGAACGGAATCTCTGTTAAAGTTTCTATTTGTTTTGAATAGTTGGACGTCATCTGCATATTGAGCAGTGTTGACGTCTGCTGCTTGAGGGAAGTCTGACATGTATATGTTAAACAGAATTGGGGAAAGGACAGAGCCTTCGGGGACTCCGCCGCGTATCGGCGTTAGTGTCCAGTTGTTTCCCGCCACCGCTACTTTGAAAGTGCGATGCTTGAGGTATGAGTGTATAAGATGAATGTAGTTTTTGGGAAGCTCCAGGTGAATGAGTTTGTACAGGAGCCCGGCATGCTAGGTCGTCGAGAAGGCCTTTTCTACATCCAAAGAAACCGCTGGGGTGAAGGACCCCTCCTGTAAACCCAGGGCTGAGGCCTCCACAACCCTCAGTAGCTGGTGGGTAGAGTGCCCAGGTCGGAATCCGAATTGGTGAGGGGGGATGGCTTGAATGTTTCCCAACAAGGGAACCATACGGGCAAGAAGTAGTCTGTGAAACACTTTTGAGAGAGTAGAAAGGAGACTGATAGATTGGTAACTGGAGGGTTGAGTTGCGTCTTTGCCTGGCTTCAATATGCATATCACCCGCGCCTCCCTCCACTCTCGCGGAAAGTGGCTCAGGCTGATGCACATATTGAGCACTTTTTTGATAAAGAGCACAGCCTTGAAAGGAAGGTTTCGGAGCATGAGGGTCCGGCAGCCTTTTTGGAATTGAGACGCTGGATTACGCCCTGGACTTCGTGGGACTGAATGATGGGAATCCTCAAGTCATCTTCATCCGGCGAATGTCGAAAGTATCGACGGACGTCGCGACGAACCCGACTTGAGAAGGTGTCGTCCTGGGGGTCGTCTCTGGGCCTGAATAGTCGTTTCAGATAGTCAGCGAGACCATTGGCTTTGGCTTGGGGGTCGTATACGAGGCCTCGGGTGCCATGGATTGGTCGGGAGGCTTTGTCTTTTTGGCCACGGAGGTTCTTTGCAATCCTCCACACGTCGCCATCAATCGAGTTCTGTCTTGCCATAGTGTCCTCCCACCCGAGCTTTTTGTGCTCGCGGAGGCGGGCGCTAACTTGGCGGCGCAAGGTCCTTAACAGAGCTCGATGATGCGGCGTGCGGTGACGCTGGTAGAGTCTGCGGGCGGCCCAGGAGCGACGGATGAGGAGCTCCAGGTCAAGAGGAATGACTTCTGGATGAAGAGGAGGGGAGGTATGGATGGTGAGATTATGAGTGACTTTGGTGACTGCCAGGGAGAAGGATGAGACTGCATTTTCTAGGGATGTCTATGATTTTGGGCTTGGGAGGGATGATAGTGCCGAGGCAAACCTTTACGCTTTTCTTGGCTGGCAATCCAAGTTGATTTCGGCCAACACGGGGTTATGGTCGGAATGAAGTGCGTTGATTGATGTGAGGGTGAGATGATATGGAAAGGGTTTGAGTATCGTAAAGTCGATGACAGAAGACTGTCCTCCACTTAACGGATGGTGGGTGGGTTGCCAGGGGCCCTGTACTCTAAGCTGAGGGTCCTGATCGATTAAGCGAACGATTGCTTAACCTCCGCTATCCGCGCGGTAACTGCAATGCCAACGAGGATGTTTTGCATTGAAGTTACCCGCGAGGATCACACTGGGATGCAGGGCCAGGAGGGACTGGTAGTCAGCCACCACAAAGGCTCTGGATGGGGAGTGGTATGCAGATACTATTAGTACCTCAGTGCCACCAAGTTCCACAAAGACGGCTACGGCCTCTAGGGTTTGTAGTTGCGGGATCTGGATTGGGCGGTGGACTACGTTCCTCCGGATGTAGATCGCTGTGCCGCCGCCAGGGGCACCTCGGTCAGACCGGTGGCAAGTGTAGCGCGGAAGACGGGAGGTGGAGTGTTGATGGAAGTGAGTCTCGCTGACTAATATCTCGTCTAGGGCATACCGGGCAGCAAAATGATGAAGCTCGTCCCTCTTGTCGGCAATGCCAATGGCGTTCCAAAATGCGAACGGGAAAGAGGTACGAGACCTAGTTCTGCCCGCCATTCTGGGTCGCCTGGTTGCTGTCGACAAGAAGGGCGATAGCCTCAAAAACTATCATCATCTTGCTGGAGGAGTCTGGAGCTTGACGGAATCGGGCGAAGAGCTCCTGCAACTTCCTGCCACATGTCTGCCACAATTGTGACAGCCATTGGAGCAAGTCCAAGGTGCTTTCACCTTGTTGAGTGCGGGAAGAGTTCGGGGTGGACCTTGGAGGTGTTTGCGTCTCCTGGGTTCCCCCCTGCTGGGGAGTGCTCGGCCCTTCAGCAGCTGGAGTCCTCCTGGGAGGGCGCGGCTGCCTCTGAGGCTTGGGCGTTGGTTAGGGTGGAGCTTCTGTAGTCGTGTGATTTGGTTGTTGTGTAGCCTGTATTTTAGCTTGCGATATGCGCCGAGCATCAGAGGGTTGTTCTTGTGCTGCTGCTACTGCGTAGGAGTTAGCAGTGCCCGGTGTGGTGGCCTTGATGGATGTGGAGGTGGCTACAGTGCCTGGTGTCGCTGTTGTTACAGGCGGTGCTGTGGTTGAGTTGGGTGCTGAATTGCCCGGCTGGACCCTGCGGTTGCTGGTGTTGCTGATGATCCTCAGCCTTGCAGGGCACCTTCCATAGCACGCCACATGATCCCCCTTGCAGTTAGCACAAGTTGGGATCTCCGTGGGAGCGCGCTGACAGGCCTCACGGGGGTGGGGGCCACCGTATCTGAGGCATCTAGGGTTCCGGGAACAGAACTCACTAGAATGGTTAAAACCCAAGCAGCGGTAGCATTGTGCGGGGCCGCCAGGGCGTCGGGGTGTTTCAATCTTTATGCTGAGATAGCATAATGACGATAACTTGTCTATCGCTACCTCAGGATCATCAGCCCGCTCTACTATTACTAGGAAGAGGGAAATGGGAAATCTTGCCTTAAGGTTTTCACTCTGAGCAGGCTTGGTTAGTTGTTTAATGAGTTTGGGTTGTATGCCCTGGCGTTTGAGGTCGTCAGCGATATCTTCCAACGGAGTGTCCGCTGGCAGGTCTCTGATAATGCGACGGATGACGATTGCTTTGTCAACGACAAATGAGAAATGTGGTATTCCTCGCCGCTTAAGGTTGCTCAAAAAACGTTGGTGGTCCTCAGCACACCTCGCCTGAAACCTGTAGTTATTTCCCTTTCTAATTATCCTGCGTTCAGCGATCAGGGACGGCATTACTTCTTTTAAGAAGCCCGTAACCCCCTGAAAGGAATCCACGATAATTGGTGGAATATGGCGTCTTAGTGAGCTAGAAGTTAAATTGCTACTAGGACGTGCTGATAGTTTTCCAGCTGTGCTGGAGCCATCTGCCGCAAAGTGAGGTCGGGTTCGCCGCTTTCTTTTACCGGCTACCACCTGAAATTCAGCATCGTCCGCCTCGGAAGCCAAGGCAGACGAGCTATCATCTTCCCCCATATAGTAGGAGTGTACAGAGAAGATACAGGTCTTCTCTGAATCTGAGGAGTAATCTGTGAGCGAATCCTCACAGGAGTTGCCAGAATTGAGTTCTGGTTTTTTGCCTATGCGCAGAGGAGAACGTTCCCGTGATGGGCTGTCGTTCTTTCACGAAGCAGCTAGGGGGTTATCCCCTAGCTAATGTGCAGTGCACTACTCTCCTAACACAGTCGAGCACTAACCTTTTTAGTGTTGTTGTGGTCCAGAAGAGCAGGAAATGCTGTGAATGATGAGTAAAAGAAACACAAAGTTTTGTTTTTTGAGGGCTGCTACGTGGCGGACGCTAACGAGCGCGCCCACTTGTTGCTGCTGATAAGAAACTACGTTATAGAATTTCCTCTGTCGTCCAATGATACATTTGGAAAATCAGACACACCCTCCTGGGTGAGATCGATGGTGGAATAGAAAAGTAGCTGTACCCCAGCCTCAGAAATGGCGTAAAAAGGATCCGCTCACTAGCTTTTGCGTATCCCTACCCCAGCTAAACTGTTTGTGACCGCCCAGAGAATTGCCCAATCAGCAAGGGTGAAGGTGGAGATGATGGCGGACCATCTACAGGCCTCCTTCAAACCAGTGGACACACCCAACACGGACCACATTCAGCAGGTCCGCAGCGTAGTTCAACAGCTTCTGCAGACAACGTTTAATCCGCAACAAATTGAACGGACAACTCCGGCGGAACTGACAGCTATACTCCTAAAGACATTTCCGTACAAGGTCTCTGGCCATGACAGAGTGTCTTATGCAGCCCTAAGAGCTTTACCGCCTGCGTGGATTGCGCTAATGACTCATATTTTCAACAGTTTGCTACAACTTGGCCACTTTCCCGCGGCATGGAAACATGCCAAAATCATCACCATACCAAAACCGGGAAATGACGCACGAAACTCTGCAAACCATCGGCCAATCAGTTTCCTGCCAGCGTTGAGCAAACCGTTTGAGAAAGTCATTTTGGTGCGTTTGCAGAAAACGCTGGACCTGCACAATGTGCTTCGCCCAGAACAATTTGGTTTCCGCCGCCAGCATTCCACAACTCAACCACTGCTGCGAATGGTCCAATCAATCAACCGTGGCCTAAAAACTAGCACTTTACACCGACGTTATTTTTAGACATCACGCGAGCCTTTGACACTGTCTGCAATCAAGGTCTCCTCCACTGCCTCATACACTACTCCGTCCCCCCACATATCGTCCACCTAATAAATTCATACCTGGCATCCAGAACCTTTTCCGTCTCCATTGATGAAGTCCTCTCCGCCCCCCGACCTATAGGGACAGGAGTACCGCAAGGCAGTGTCCTCGGGCCGGTATTTTTCTTAACATATATTAATACATTGCCATCCCAACCAAGCTGTTCGCTATATCTGTTCGCCGACGACACGGCAATCTCCACGAGCACTACCCAGCACAAGGTAGCCGTAACCAGACTACAAGCCTACTCTGATAAACTTACTACGTGGTTTAACACGTGGAGGCTCGCCGTCAACGTGTCGAAGTCGCAGGCAGTGACCTTCGCCAGACGCCATATGCAAGACGTCCCCGAACTCGGGGTAGCTGGTGGAAGCGTTCCCTGGAGCACTGAAGCCACCTACCTAGGAGTGAGGTTAGACGAGCGGCTCACATGGAAAGCCCACATCACTGAACTAGCGAACAAAGTCAGCCGAAGGATGGCAATGATATATATTCTCGATTCAAAATTTTCAACAATGTCCGTCTGTAATAAAGTGCTGGTTTACAAGCAGATACTTCGTCCGGCAATTACATATGCCTGCCAAGTATGGGGCACGGCAGCAAAAACACATCTGCATCGACTACAAGTTCTCCAGAATAGTACTTACGAACAGCCACCGGCTCTGGGTGGTACATCCCGAATGCTACGATCCACAAAGATCTCCAATTCCCCACCCTCCTAGACCATATCCTACACCAGTGCCACTCCTTCCACAACAAACTACCACACAATTTTAATGCCCTCATAAGAGCATTAGGAAAAAATCACATAGACCCCGGACCCCAAAGAAAACGCCCCAGATCAACCTAAATCACCTCCAAACTGAACATTCCTTCATCCACCCTTTCACACAAAACATACATCCACTCAACACACCGCATTCCTATCTAAAATCATTCCTCCGTCGACCCTCCATCTCTTACCTTTAATCCAATCCCTCTGCCAGTGAAGGACACAGTCCTGGCATGGTAATAGCATGGAGGCACTCCCACCCTAGGAGGGGTCTGCCCTCCAAATGCTCCTAGGTGGTTCGTACATTGTTTCACTGGGAAGTTGATATTTAGGCACGAGTGTGTACAGACGTGTTGTCTTGTTCATCTCCGTGTGATTTCAATTGCTGTCCATAAAAATCATTTCATATTTCCTCATTTTAGAAACCCGCGGCTACGAACCGAGAACCTTCCGCTGGTGTAACTAAGGGGTCCGCATCGCGGCCCCGAAAAAAAAAACAAATACGCTTTTCCTATTAATCGTGAACTATTATACTGTGTAGTGATTAATGACAATCAATGAGTGAGTGAAACAGTGCCAGGATGCTTGTGTGCTGCAGTATAAATTGTGTACTTCCCTCATTCTCAGTGCGTGCCATCAAGTAATTATCCATTGAAATTCTATTAACGCATTATCATTAGGGCCTGCCTGTTTTTGTTGCACGAGTCCCCGGCGCCGCCTGGCTGACACCTAGCAGCTGCACACAGGGTGCAAAACAAAGATAGAAGCTGAAAAGATAACCACTGAGTCAGCAACTTCTTCCACAGAGGATCGGCTAGCCTCCCACACGGGTGCCAGTATGGACTCCCACCCCCGCCAATTCCTACCCTCGCGCCCAGGCGTCGAAATGACATAAATTGATGCTGCACCCACTCCTTCTCTGCAGAAGCCACACCACACCCTGTTGTCAACACAGTGCTAGCAGTGCAAGTCTCACACCCGGGCGCCGTCTCCACGGCAGCCCCCCCTCTCCGACATGGAGACAGCTGGCGACAATTCTGACCTGCGTCAAATCGCCCTCCTGAAAAAAGAGCTTCACGATCTTCGACAAGAAATCAGCTACTACGAAAACGTAGTAGCTGAAGTGAACCCATCGGACGCTGGCTTTCGCCGCGTTGTTTACAACCTGTCCACCTGCCTTAGGGATCATGCGGTCAAGAAGACACGTTTGGTCTCCCTGCGCGAGGGCTGGCGCACGGTCACCAAGAGGTGCCCCTCGGAGGAAGCGACAGCGAATCTGAGGACTACGCTGCCCCTTCTGCACTATAGAGAAAGAGTGGAGAAAGAAAAAAACCTAAGGCATCTACTAAACCAACTCTGTAGCTGACTAACAATTATGCTCTTATAAGCGTCGAAGAATATATTATGGAGCTAACACACGCTATTGACATGGAGGAGCCATTTAATGTTAACTCGGCACCACAGCCCAAACTTACTGCCTCACCCCCCGTCCCAAACAGCAACGGGCGGTTCAGAAGAAACCTGCATCACAATTTCCCGCATTCTCTACCCCCTCCACCACCCAGCCGCAACCGGTCACTGTCACCCCGCCGCCCGCTCCCATTCGAGCACAGCCTGATCCTGCATAAACTCAGACGATACCAGCTTCCAACAAACCGACGAGGATTATTATCCCCGACAGTAAATGCGTCTCACAAATGCTGAAAATAATGAAATTGCAGTGCCCAACTGGGGCTTATAAACTACAACATTCTACAACATTCTGAAGCTGTACCTGGATAAACAAGAGGACTTTCACCCCACCCTGGACAAACTGGCGCGTGAGGGCGTCCATTATTTCAGTTTCATGCCCAGAGCGGAACAATCACTGCGCTTCGTAGTGGAGCGCCTCCCACCCACCATGGACCGAGAGGGTATCCTGGAGAGGACTTCGCCGCCGGAGATACACCCCAACCCATATGAAGCAGCTGAAGGCGAAGGGACGCGCCTACCCAACTTTTTGGTCACCATGGAGAAAATTAACAAGAACCAGGCATTTTTGAAGGAGCGCGTGGTGTTCCACGTGATGGTAGTTGTGGAACAATTTAAATGCTCAACCATATCATCCAATGCTACAACTGCCAGCAATTGCGGCATGCATTTAAAATGTGCAATTTGACATCGTGCTGTGTCCTCTGCGGCGCTCTCCACCGGCTGACGACTTGCCTCCACAAGGCGTAGGTAGGGATAACTCCCCACTGCACAAACTGCGGGGAGGACCACCCTGCTAGTTAATGCTGTTGTGAGACGTTCCGTCACGAGAAGAGCTGCAGGCAACTGGCCGCGATGGCCAGGCAAACTGTAAATGTCCGAGATTCGAGATTTTTTTTTCAAAAGAAAATATCCTGTTGCCTTACAAAGGGGAGCCTCCAGAAAAACATTTACATTTGTTTACATTTTACAGTGGTCCTTATTATAGTTGGGGGTATAAAACCCATGCATGCGTGTGCTTCGAGGACACGAGGAACAGTTTTATATGGGTTTTAGGGGGGTGTATTTTCTTGTCATGTTTGTCCCTTTGAGTGTACTTATTGCTTACATTTACAGATGTTTTCTCTAACTTAATCTAAATCTAACCTAAGGTGCATTTACAGTTGGAAGGTGGGAAAGGGTGATGGGATGGGTAGGGGGTATCTTTATTTACATGGTTGTTGGTGGTGAATGTTTATTTATATACATATGTATATATTTACAACGCCATTTTGGTTCGTCTGTATTTTGTATGTTGGGGTGTACCTCTGCAAATATTTCTGATTACCATACTCGTGCGGACCCGAATTTTTGCCCAGAGCTTATGGATTTTATGCGTGATAAAATCTGCTACAGGCTTGATTCCCGTCTCCCGATATGTGCAATCGTTTCTTGTGAGTATTGGAACGTTGGAAATATTAGCAAAACAATACAATGGAATGCAGAATATAACGTTTTAGAGAGGGGTTGTCTCTTCACTAAGAACATACTTATAAAAGTACAAACTTATGAAAAGGTTATGTGCATCCTTTGTAGATGTATAACCGTGAGATACTTTGATTCCTATAAATTAGGTGCAGAATAAATATTTTTAAAATATGAAAATTAAGTTCCTGCATTTTGGCCATCAAATAAATCATCTATTCCACAAGGCATTTGTGCAAATTGGTATCCTCTCTGGCAGTAAGAAAAAAAAAAACTTTCTGCCTACACCTATTCAAATTCCAAAATGTAAATGCCACCTCTGATACCTCTGAAGCCTAACTTCTGGCTTTGCTTTCACATTTTTCTCCTTTTGAGATTATCACTGATGGCTCCAAATTGCAAAGTAATGTTAAACATGTTGCATTATTAAAGATAGAACCCTTTAGTATAAAAACCTTTAATTATTGAAGAGGTGGAGATCATTACATGGCTCTGCTGCAGCTCTTCTCAAGCTGAACTCAGAAGAGTATTATAAGTTCTGACTCACTGAGCACGGTATAAAAATACATATTCTGTACAACAAATGCCCTAACTGGGGGAATATAGGATCAGCTGTTTGTTATACTGTAAAGACTTCAGTGTTACATAATTTTGAGAATCTGAATATTGTTGCTTGGCTATAATGAAATGACTAATTATGAAACTAAGGAGGACATTGGCTAAGTGGTTGTAGGCAAAGTCTCTGTAGAGGACTGCATTACACTCTGTACATAGTATTTATGCACTGGCAAACTGAGTGATCTAGCAGTAGGAATAAGTTCTATGAAATGATGCAGATACCTCCAACTGGTCACGTTTTTCATGTCCTTCCAAAATTTAGCTATTGACAGTGTCAAAAACTTGTATGGTCAAGTTTAATAACAGAAAATAAATAAAACTGTTTAAAAATCCAAGACACTCCATATTATACACTGTTTTTCAGTAACAGCCATCGATTTACAGAGCAGTCACATATTGTATTGCAATATTGCAAGAAAAAATTCACTGTGAAACATATTTTGCTACTGTCATTGCTGTTAACAACTTCATAGATATCATGGTCGATTCACCACTCTATAGGATACAATGCACATTTGTTCAATTTAAGGATTTTAATTTGAAATTTTAATTTCCACATGGAGTTCACGTTTTCATATATATATATATATATATATATATATATATATATATATATATATTTGTTTACCTTGCACCAAATAAAATATCTAAATAATTTAAATAAGGTGTTCTCCGGGTAACACCGGCAGGTTGAGGAAAATGGAGGAAGTTTGCTAAAACAAAGACTTCAGAGGCTATAGATAGTTTTACACTTGCATACGGGACATTGAAGAAGTATTTCATATTAATAGTTTTAAACACTTTAAACACTAATGCAGGCCAAAAAAAAAAAAAGGATTAACGTTCTATCCCTCTCCCTTCTATAATGCTAAATGTAACTGAATTCAAACGGTTTATATCAGCGCCATGCCTGCGGGTACCATGTCGCCTGCGATATCCTTTTATGACGCCCTTCGCAACTAAGTTTCAAATTAAACTTTAATCAACATATGAAGATTTTTTTTCTCCTTTTTCCCCTTTTGAATAAAGATTTTTAGTTTTCGTTTTAAAAGCACCGTTTTCATGGTTAGGAAATTTTTTATAGCGGCATGTTTATTCTGCAAAAAAGGCCGCTTCCTTATGATTCACTTTATTGCAGTACCGTAAACTCTCTACTGTGACAGAGTTTCACGAAGACAACATTGGGACACCCAATTTTCCCTCAAAATAATTAATCCCAACAAAGCTGTTCTACAAACAATAAACAAACGATTTGTATCAGTCTTACAATAGGAATGTTCCAAGTTCCTTGCGTTAAGGCAATATTTAGTATTACTTGTGAGCTTGTGAAACACGTTTTGAGTGCCTTGTGTTGTGATAAATTGTACATTCAACATGATTTAAGTGCATTTTTCACTACTTTTTAAACTTTGAATTATTCAATTATTAATCGGTTATATTTTAAGCGTAACTCTTCTTAAAACGGCAAAGGAATTATAGCAGTAAATGGGAGGACCTTTAATGCTATACTGGAAAAAAGCCAAAACTCCTATATTTATTGTGCAATACTAGCATCTCTGTTCCTAAAAGAAATAATGTGAAGCGACATTTTTTGAGTGAAAAAAATAATGTTATGTATGTTTAATTCTAGATTTATTATCATTTTAATAACACAGCAGCAGCAACAACAGCAATAATAATAATAATAATAATAATAATAATAATAATAATAATAATAGTAATAATAATGGTGGTGGTGGTGGTGGTGGCGGCGGCGGCGGCGGTGATGGTGATGGTGGTGGTACCGTAACCTGGTACCCGCGTAACCTTAGTTATTCTGCAGATGTTCCCCGAGTACAAACGAACGTTGGACAGCCCTGGTTCATATGGTGCGTCAGGGCCAATAACAAGCCTTAGATCTAATCCTTGTAAGTTGATGATGGTGGTAGTGATGATGATTATGATATAGTTAACACTGTAACTGCAACTTAACATGCTGCAATAAGAACTATGGGGGATAAGTCGTAAATCGTGGTAACCTTCTCTCTCTCTCTCTCTCTCTCTCTCTCTCTCTCTGTCTCTCGCGAACAAGGGACAACACAAAAGATCTAAGATGTACAACTAAAAGTGTATGGAGTGCACTTTCAAATGAAGCCAACAGATGGTGTATGCTTGCGTGTGTCAGCATCCCCCTAAGTTCAGATAATGAGCGACAGTGGTCAGCAATGGAGGTCACAAAGAGTGAACAACGTGCATATGTGAAAATAACATTTCTCCGTGGCGGGAATGCATGAGAATGCCACACAGAGCTACAGGAAGTACAAGGTGCGCGTTACCTGCTCTATCGAACAATGGCGAGGTGGATAAAGGCCTTCAAACACGGCAGAATGTCGACTGCCGATCTGCCGCGCAGCGAACTTTCTGTGTCTGTGGACAAGGATGTTTGAATGATGGTGGTGGAACAGTGCTATAGGCGCTGGGCACTTGTGGAATAGAAGAGCAAACAGGAATTCTGGCAAAAACAGTGCACCGCGTTTTGCGGAGGACCAGAACATGCGGAAACTGTGTGCAAAGCGGAGGCCACATCAATCAAGTGAGATAAAGAAGTAAACTCACTACGAAATAGAATGTAATATGTAACATAGATCGGGGCTACTTGGAACAAACTGGTGGCACTTTAACTTCTGTTGCGTTGCCAGCACTGCGATGAGAGCTGCTTATTGTTGTGTAAAGTGAATATGTTGGTTGCGTCTACTTTAAATGTATTGCAGTTATTTGCAAGTTTCGGTGAGTTTGCTTTCAATGAATAATAATTAAATAAATGATTATTATGTTTTGGATTCTTTTTGGTCAAATAACTTTATTTGTAGTGTGCTTGTAAATAACATCAATATCCAACCACCCTGCGTGATTATAACCCCATTATCGGACTACTTACCAGCTAATCATTATAAAAAAATTATAGTTATATTGACGGTATGTTGGTGCATTTATTGATTTTTATGTAAATGATTAGACGTTATCGGAGAATTCCAGGCACTCGAAAATACTGTAATTTCACCGATGAAATGTTAGGAAAGGCAGTTTACTACGTGAAGGATAGAGTATTGACTATTTAAAGAGTAGCCGGAAAATATGGAATTCCTAATTCAACAGTTCAAACGAAACTATCAAAACAACACTGTTTGAAACCAGGATATTAGTATACTTCAACAGAGGGTGAAGAGAAGGCTTTGGCCGATGGTTAAGATTAATATTGGTTCACATGCCATAGGGTTCTAGTACAATATAAGTACTACACAACGTGGAATAAGTCCTTGCAGCTGGTACAAGAGGCTTTCCATTTGCACCTCTGAAATACGTCACATCGAAAAGTAATATATTTGCAAACATATATTTGGAAAAAAATAAAAACAAACTCCCTGGACACAACTAGGTTACGCCTTTAATGGAAAGGAATGAAAATCAGCTTACTTTGAGACTCTCTGAAAATATTAAGAGATGTAGATCTAAAATTGGTTCTGAAGTACTTGAAAACATATTTCAAAAGCTTGAAATAATCATGAAAGGAGCCAGCCTTTAGGCGATCGTAACTTTTGACGAGATAAATTTAATTAATGACCCAGGTAGAAAAAGTAATAAGTAGAGGATACTCTGGAAAGCATATTGGATTCATCAAAAGCTAGTATGTACTTCTATTATAATAGCAAGTGTAACACCAGAAGTTTTACTCCCATCCTATGTTGTCTACAAATCAGGGCATGTATATGACACATGGGCTGATGGGAACGTAAGAACACCCGTTACAACTGTTCAAAAAGTAGCTGATTTGATTGAACCCTTTTTGATCGTTTTTCTATGTTACAAAGCTTTGTTCTGGCCCAATATATTTAATTGGAGACAATTTAGCAACATTTTACTAAGAATGATTCAATAACGCCAAAAAAAAAAAAAAAAGCCCACTCTTGTGTACTCTGATAACAGTACACGTTTGTGTCAGCTATTGACTGTTTTCCGTCCAATTAAATGAAGTGGAGGAAAATTTTGATGACATGGACAGAAAAATATAGAGGAGCCATACATTAAGATCTGTTCCAAGCATGACAGCCTTGGAGAATCTATTGTTGAGAATTTGAGGACTGGTTTCAAGGCATGTGGAATCTACCCTGTGGATGGAAACACTGTCCTCAGTCAATTACCACAAAAGAAGAATGACCATGACAGAACTTGGATGCCAGCATTTGAAAACTTCTTGAGTTCCATTAAAACTAATGAAACATCTGAGAACAGGACAAAGAAAAAAAAATATTAAAGTTATTTCAGGAAGAAGTGTAACAAACCCTTCTGCACTTAGTCATCTTTTAAACAAAAACCTCAATCACATATCTCATTTAACTTTTATGCAAGTATAACATCGATTTGTCTGTAATATTACATGTTCGTTCTGGATAACTTGGGACGAAAAAAAAAAAAAAAAAAAAAAAAAAAAGGAGCAAATTGGACTACAGTTCATTCAAACAATTGTAAAAAGTGTCTTAATTCAACAACTGAAAGAATCAACTGCTGTTCATCATATGTATGTTTTAATTAAAAAATTATTAAAATCTTCAACTTTTCCAAGTACTCGCGTTCTATAGTAAAAATGAGAGTGAAGTTGTTGAAAGAAAACGAATTAATTAACAATTTATCGGGCCATAGCAGGATAGCCTAGGTGATTCCAGCAACTGTGCTTCCATGATAATATTGTTTGTGTGTGAAAATGTACCTGCATATCTACATTTATACATAAATATACATGTATATGAATAAAAATAAAATAATTCTTTTGAGCGTATTAACGTGGCGAACTATAGCACGTTCATTCATACATAATTTTATAGTGGATGTCAATAAAAGCACATGGCGGAAATAATTTTGTTTGCTTGGCCAGCCTTTTTACTCCCCAATTAGCTCGCGAAAGTATTGCTTATTAAATGAATCTGCTTGGTTACTTTGCATGCTTTTCTTTTCCTGTTGATTATTTACGGCGTTAAGAAAGCATCTTGTTGCATATAAAAGTATTTGGTTTAAAGTTTCTTCCAAAAACAAAACATTTTATGTGAATGAAACTTAACACTGCACATCAAACAATGAAATCTTGAAAATAACAGTAGAGCTTACTGGCGTTTCTGTATGGTTGTACAACTGACAGCCAATAGCAACAAATGGGAATAGTAAAGAGGAAACGCGTATTAATATTTTAGTATAATGTTTTGATGGACAAAATAAGAAGGCCCTAATCTCTATCAAGCTTTTAAAATCTCAATTTTTCATCAATATTCGCTGACTATTCCAGGCACTTGGGTATTAAGAGCAATAGCGTGCGGGTTTTTGAGGTGGTTAATGTAACCTCACCTGTTGCATATGATGAGAACTCATTAGTTTTTGTAGTTTTGCATTCAAATGAAACTGATTGAAATCATAGAGCGATTAATTGTTTAAGCGCTGTGGCATCCGTGATATCTGTAAAATTAATTCGGTGCTCTATGATGTAGTTTGGTAACTCGGATCTCGGAATCCGAATTCAGAGCTGGATCGGTAACTACTTCCCTATAATATAGTTTGTATGCGGGTCATTTCATAAATAATGAATAGTTGGGAATACTGCGGACTGGATAACCCAATACATTATGTCAGTAGCAGTTGCAATTGAAGACTTGAGAAAGAAGGACTTGTGTTCATTTAATTCATAGCATACTCTATGTGTAGATAACAAGAGCTAGAAATGCAGGTACCTAGGTCGGATACTATGACTGTTGAGATTCAAATATCGTACTTTAAGATTGAAACTTAACTCAGAAAAAACACATAGAGATCCACAGTGCTACAAGTTTTTTTTTTTTTTTTTTTTTTTGAGTAGTGTTTAACGCCCGTTTTTACTACTGAGGCACCACAGGCGGTGGACACTGATGATACATGAAATGAAATGATAAATTGGGAAAGGATTTTTTTTTTAAGGAAGGAAGCGTTCCAGGCCTAAGTTTAGGTACCTCCCCGGCATTTGCCAGTTATGAAGACTGAGGAAAACCTGGAAAAAACCCCAGTCAGGAAGGACGGTCCTGGCGGGATTCGAACCGCAGACCTCCCGCTCACGAGTCCGTGCCTTAACGACCTCGGCCACCCGTGGCGGTGGTGCTACAAGTGAATTTTATTATAGAGAGTTTACAGTGGACCGCAATACAGTTGTTCGTGGGCTATTCGTTTTCTTCTTGGTCGTATTAACATAGAAGATGGCTCAAGTCCAGGAAGGCCGAAGACATGAGCAGATGAAGGAGTGTGAAATTTGTGGTGAATGATCCTTAAAAAAAAAAAAAAAAACTTAAAAAAAAAAAAAAATCTTTAAGTGACAGGTGAGGAACTTTCAGAACCACGAGGATTCCGCCCACGTCAATATTCACATTTTGACAAATAATTTACAGCAGATACAATTTTATGTGCGATTATACTTCTTGTCTGCTGAGCACAAAAAGAAACGCAGGAACATTGCGAAGTTATGAAACAAAGATTTAATGTTGAAAGTTATGTTAAAGTGTCGCTATTGATGAAACGTGAATAAGAGACTCTGGGCGGAAGTTGAAACTACAATCCAACGAGTGGAAAGGTTCATCGTCCCCACGACCAAAATTTTCGACGAGTTCAATAAAAAGGCAAGAAATGGCGCTTCTTACTTTTTATCATAAAGGAATCATTATGACATATACAATCATGCGTGAAACAAGTGTGGCAGCAGTGTATTATCGTGAATTTATAAAAAAATTGAGCAAAAATTGCACAAAAACGACCTCAGTTGATTGAGGTTAGGTCACTCATCCATAATGACAACGTTCGTTCGCACACAGAGAATATGTGACCAATAAACTTTGCAAATATAAATGGGAAGGATTATCTCACCCACCCTAAAGCCGGACATGGGTGCACCATACTTTTATTAAGCAACTTTCAGAGTTGGAAAAAAAAAACTTTTGTGAACACCATCTTTCTTCTCCGGAAGAACTTTCCATCGCTATTATTCGAGCCTTTAGACAGATGAATAGAAGTGGTGCTTTGAATGGAACATTGCGACTCGGTCAGTGAGAAGCAGGCAGTCAATATTGAAGTACTGTAAAGAGAAATTGTCAAAAGATAGTGTACATAAAATGGTGTATATTGTTTATAAAACGACCTTGAAGTATCCCTGTTACTCTTCATGAATTAGCTTATAAGAATGAAACGATGTTAAAATGGAGTTTTCATTGTTACACGATTCAACTCTTAAGGATGTTTGATTCCACTGCTATACGTAATAAATGTGTTCAAAAATATTTCTCTGACGATTCATGCAATAATGTATACCACTCACAATGGACGCGTTTTAGCATTTAAGGTAGCACGGATCTCACAATTCTTGGTTTTAATTCTGGGGTATTGTCTGGCTGTTTCACATACTTTGACTGCGATAGAAGGTCAGGTACCATCACGACCTCCATTCAGGATAACGAGTATCAAGATATTCTCCTAAATGCTTTTAATGTGAGGCGGTGAACCATCATGCTGGAACAAATTATGAAGTGCTAGCTGGAGTAAAACATTTTCTAGAAGGATTTCTAGAAGCCAGTCTCTAGAAATTCCAAATCGTGCTGGTCAGTAGGCCTATAAAAATATGGCTTAATGATGCAGTCACTCAGAATACCACATGACACGGTAACACCCCATTGTATTTGTGTGCTGTGCCCAAACCCAGTGGGGGTTCGCTTGTGCCAAATAATCAAGATTTGGATGTTGATGTTACGGTGGAATAATTTGCAAAGAAACATTTATCATTCCACAGAACCTGTCTGATTAAGGGTTTATCTCGTAAAGCAGCAGCCTCTCTTCTGTAAAATGTTAACCTAAGATCAAAATTATATCCATAAAGTCGTTGAAATAGGTGCAACTTATATAAGTGCCATTGTCTCCCCTTCAGGATCCTTAGTAGTACTCGTTCAAACGATCTTTGGGGCATTCCTAGCGCAATTGCAGATATTTTGTTCTAAGTTAACATTAAAACTATTATCATTTTGTTATTATGATTATTGTTTTTGTCCTATTACTGTAATTTACTGATTGTAGTTATTTACCATGTACAGGATTGTCTTCAAAGTACTGCAGTATTTCTGCATAACTTTGAAATTGTTGCAAATGGGTCTATCGTTATTGCAAAGGGCCTTGAATGAACTACTAGCTGTTAACTGCAGCTCTGTTTACGAAATATGTTTAAGAAAGGCAAACGTCTGGAAAACGCTGAGTTTATCTTCAGCGAGTCCCGGCTGCATTCCGGCTTGTTTCTCCATAGATCAAAATAATACCTACTAGTAGCAAACCTGCTACTGCTATACAAAAGCGGCCTACGAATATGAACAAAGAGCACCAACATGTATAAAACATATATAAAATAATGTATGCACATTGTACTGTCGTTGTTTGTAGTAAAATATTAATTTTGAATATTTTCATGATTGCAGAAGAAGATATCAAAGGTGGTTGTTGATTTGGTTTATTTATGGACGCTCTTTAACATCTCAGGTCATCAGCGTCCCATTCAATTTAGGGCGAGAAAAGGCCGACAAATTTTGCTTCTTTTCTTGTTTTCTTTTGTGGTTTTCATTCAAAGGTCTTCTGGCACTGGATGAGTTTCCTCTTCTTCATTTATTGCTAGGGATGAATTTGTTTGCGATCACGAGATGTGCTGTGACTTGCGTTGTTCAAGTTTCTTCCCGCGGTATTTTGCTTTCAATCTGCTTAAACAAATTTTACTTTTTATCTGTATCTTTTCTTCCGCGAGTCTCGTTATTTCTGAGCGGACTTCATTCAAGTCTTTGTTTAATATATCTATTACCTCGTGTAGAGATTTTATGCATTCACTCTCGCATCGCGTCGTTGTGTAATTTTCATCAGTTTATATTTTGAGATTCTTTTGTTGCCGACTTTTAGCTTCATCTATAGTATTTGTGGCACTCTTGCTTAATCTCTTTCTGTTGATTTTTTGGACTTTACCATTAATTCTAATAGGTTTTTGCGAATTATTTAAGGCCTATTACGGAAGTTATACTGCCAGGCGCCATCTTGGCCGAATTCCAAGAAAATTAGTTACTGCACTTTGCATTTACATAAACGCTACTGCCGTCTGCTCAGAAGAAGCCATTTTCAATCCCCTGTAGTTGATCTTCGTTTTCCTTTCTTTTTTTGTTTTTGTTTTGTGTTTTTTGTTTTATTGACTGACTAATACTTACGTCTTTAATTGTGAATGCCTACGTACTACTAAGTTTACGTATTACGTCTTATTTTATTATGTTTTCGTTTAATTTTCAATAGGAATGGGATCGCATATTTTCCGCACGTAGAGTAATGGTTGTGAAGTACTATCCTATCTCATCTTCCCGGTGGATTAGAAGCGTCATTCTGTCTATAGTGTTTGCCAGGCCAACAGCTTGCCCTTCGATATATCACTATATATCCCTGCTCCAGAATACATAGTTTTTTGTTAATCTTTATAAGTTTTCGAGAATATTCTAGGTTGAGACAATACCCGATTCTTTTTTCTGTTCAAATGCAAGTATGTACATACTTATAATATATATTCTTGATATCTAGACAAGACTTTAAATATGTGATCCCAACTTTTCATGGTCAATGCACGTCGGTCCTGGTGGTGTAGTGGTAACCATACTTGCCTTCTACACCCAAGATCGTTGGTTCAAACCCAGTCAGGATCGATGGATTTTTTGGGCGTAAAAATCTTAAGTATGGCTTCCTTTGGAAGGGAATTAAGACTGTGGGTCCCATGTCGTGCATTTACGGCACAAAAAGGAACCTAAAGTTCTTAGATGATTACCTAAGAGTTCAATTCCGTAACAAATTGCAAAAACAAAGAGAAAAATCACCAGAATCGGCGGAAAACAGAATGTAGCACATAGTGGTGCTTTCTCAAGCTTTTGTATCTGAAAGACCACAAGGGAAAATGGAGAAACATCTCATTTTGGTAGAGGTGATATCTGTATTGGATTCTTAAAGCTATTAGATCATATAGTGATTAAGTTTCAGTATAAACAGGATTTTAATATTTAAAGTGTGCTTTCAGGGTAATATACAACAGCTGACAGTAAAATATTGCCAGTCACTAATGTTCACTTGACTCTGAAAGCAATGACATGGCAGAACAGTCCTTATTCTTGTGTGGGTAACCAAGGTTGAACTTTCTTTTTTTCTCTCTCTGTTTTAATTACAATAGCAGTTAAATAGTGTAATTCATTTAACTGGAAACTTATACCTTCTTATGTTGTGTTTAGTGTGTTCATAATATGGAAAATATTTTTTCGTTATTGTGTAATGAAATATCTGAGTTCTTTTGAAGTTTAAAAATATTACAAGTGAGTGTGGAAATAAGTTCACAAGCTACTTATTGTTCAGGTATTAACCCTAGTCATTGATAACTTGCACTTTACCCTTCATCTTGCAGCATTCCTTGAAATATACTTCTTGTGTTAACCCCTTAACATGGAATCATTGCTTACTATGAATAAGCTACTTTTTAGAAAATCAGTTGTTTCATCAGCTTTTAGTAAATGCCACAACTTTGCTTTTATTTTGGAAAAGTTTATCGTGTTTGAAAGTTGGATAAAACTGGCATTCTTTTATATTTCGACACATCCATAATTGTCGCAATATTATTTATTATCCATTCTTTTTTAAAAATTTTTAAAAAGTTATACTTTGCAGTATCTACTATTAGTGCACGTTTTCTTGAATGTTCGTTTTACGGAATAGAGAAGAGTCCACTTACGCGTTGCTTTGTGCAGTACTACCAACCAAAGTAATGGAAACAAATAGGAAAATGTGCGAATTCAATCTGAATTAAGTTTGTATCATCCATATAAATAAAAAGAAACAAATTAAAAATATACATACGCAAACTTTAATATTCCGCTTTCGTTCACTCATATTCCGATTGTTCTAATTTCATGTTCTCAGAGTAATCACTTTCTTTCCTCATATCCTGAGCAATGTCAATAATTGCAATATTATCAATAGCACTTGCACTACAGAAATAGTGCATCATCTTACAGTATGTTTCCAATCTGCGATGATAACTGAGCTTCTATGGTGAGCTTCTTCAATTTCCTTCAATTTCCTAGCTGTTATATCTCCTGTAGTATTGCGATCTCTGAAAATACTATTTATTTTTGTCCATGCTAACTCAATTGCATTAAGATCGGTATTATAAAAGGACACACATATGATAGAATGGCCTTCTTCGGCAGCTATAACATTTACAACATATGTAGATCAATGACAGGCCGATCACGCCTATCGAATATGAACATTTCTAGTGCATGATTCGCCTCCTTGGCCTGTCCTTGAGTTCATATAATCTAGGTTTCACTACTCACCCACCAGTTCCTAAAGATTGCCTTAGAGGTTTGCATGTTCGAAACCTGGAACTTATTAACCATGGTGCAGTTGATCTCCCATGAAATCATGATTAGTTATCCATCACATATTTTTTCGTGCAGATTTGTTGACCTGTATTAAAATATAAAGTTCACTTTTTCCTCTGCATGCAATAAAATCCCTTCTCTATAAGCACTGAATCATAGCTACTTTTGTGTCATACCTGAAAGATGCTTTCTGGTCCAGAAAGTATCGATAGTAGTATGGCGTATTGTCCATCTTATCTATAGGACTGTGGGTTGTCGCAGAGATCTGAATATAGACGAAGTACAAAATAACGGTGCTTCTGAATTTCTAAATCGTGACGCTAAATATTTGTTTTAAGATGGCTGTTACATGTTGACTAGTTATGTTTCAGGTGACAAGAATTTTTGTCCATGTTTTTCCATTAGTTTTATAACAAAATTGTGAAATATATGCGTAGCATATTGTTGTAAAGAACTACAGAATATAGGGAGTGGAGTTCAGTTTCACAGGTGAGTAATTTTTTTTTTCTTCGATGAAACCAAGGAAAATGGCAACTTGACTACTTAATCTCAAGCAGTCAACGGACTTATATAATATCCCTCCCCTCTTTTATGCAGGTTTCCATTTTCTCGTCCCGATATTTTGAAGAAATGAATGGATTCATGCAGTACATAGAGATCACTGATCACTCGCAGTATGTATTATTTAATGTAGCAAATGCTTCTCACTTAATTGCTATCAGTCAGAGCCTGGTGCACCTGTAAAACTTCTTAAAGAAGATGCAGTACCATCTATCTTCAATTTTCCTATCATCTTCAAGAAAATTTGTAGCAAGAAGACAGCTCGTTCGTAAAGTGCCAGTCAATTGTTGAGTTATGTACATACCTTTATTGGAAGTAATGTAAGGGCAAATAAAATTTATATTTAGTACTATTGTACTTGTAGATCTCTGATGGTATTTCTTAATCGCAGAAAGAAAATAGATTGGAAGATGTTACTGAACAAGAGCCTCCTGAAATTATTACAAAATATAAACTAACTAAGACAGATCCCATCATCTACAACCAAAACAGAAATAAGGAAGAAAGTAAAACAACTGCAGATGACCATTTCTTGCAAGACCAAGATAGTAGCATGGCTGAATTGATTTCAGTTTTGAATAAGGAAGGGCATATAGATAATGATTAGAAAGTATCTAGAAATTTTATTTTAATGGCTTCCCTTTGCATTTTATTATGAATCAGCTTCAGAACTCTAAAGTGAGCAAATAAGCAAGAAGGTACGGTGATATTACAAAACATTTTGCATTAACATTATTTTTTCATTCACCAAAAGCGTACAGATATATAAGAAAATTATTTCCTGTGCCACATCCAAACTACATAAGATAATGGATTTCATCAGTGAATTGTGAACTTGATTTGAGTTATTTCTTTAACATCTCAGGTCATCAGCGTCCCATTTAATTCAGGGCATGAAACGGCCGATAAATTTTTCTCAGAGGCCTCTACTTTCAGGCTTGAAGTTCTTTTACGTGCCGTAAATCCATGACACGCGCCCACGGCTTTACTTCTCTTCCAAAGGAAGCCATGTTTAGGATTTGCACACTGGAGCTTGGATATACGAGACAAGTATGGTTACTGCTAGACCACCAGGACCGACAATTGTGAACCTGGATTTGTGTCTGAAGTATTTCATTATTTAAAAGAAAATAGGGATAAGCAATCACACTTGAAAGAACGTGCTTTAGTGTTTGACAGCGTGATAATAATAATAAGGAAGAGATTAGTATGGGGAGATAGTAATAAAAGTTAATCGAGGTTATATTAAAGTCGGTCAGATTGTATCAACAGAAGTTGATGAACTGGCTAGATATGCTCTTGTGTTTAGCATAATGTCATGTAGGAAAAAATATAAGAGTCCAAAAAGGTTTTTCTTTTGTTTGTTTCTACTGATTTTTTTAACACGGTTAATAAACTCTTGCCTAATTAAACTTGGTGTTTTGGCACATACTATTGCATGTGATGGTGTTTTAATTAATACCGAAAAACTTTGACTGTTGTCATAAAGTTAAGCATATTATATCTAATTCCAAACACTCATCAGCTTAATTAAAACGGTCATAAATGTTGAACCAATGCCTTATGTTAAAATGAGCAAGAAATACTTTTACTGCCAAAAAAGAAATAGGACTGTGAATGGAGACATAACGTGAAATTTTATTGTTAAGCTTCATTCATTGCAAGAGAATGAGGACTTGAAATTTGCTAATTCTATCTCCAGATCGCATGTAAATTGTCATAAAATAATTAGAATAGAATGTGTCTCTAGCTGCTTAGAATCTGAGGCAGATGCTCTTGAATTTCTTGACATGCATCTGCATTCTCATTTCCAAGTTTTCTCTGCAACAGTTGTCTTTATAAGAAAAATAGATAAGTTGTTTGACACCCTCAAATCTCGAAATGCCTTTGATAAAGGATTCCAGCAGCACTACGTTATATCATTCACCAGAATGGCTACATGTTTATACAGGTGGCCCAGCTATTGATGAAAGCACGGGAGCAGGACTTTTCTATTGGCAGGGGAACCTTCCTTGAGTGAAGAATGAGAACTGATTTTGATGTCGAAGTAGCAGCCATAAGTGTAGCGGCGAATACAGTGATTTCTCTGAAGGTCAAACGAAATGTAGTCTTCCTGTCTGATTCCACCTCTGCACTTCGAGTATTGGGCTTCCCAGAGCTGCAATAAGAAGACGAGTTAATAATTCAATGTAAAGAAACACTGCTGAGACTGCAAGCATTAACTGAGATCCACTTACAATGAGTCACTGGTCACTGTGACATCAGCGGAAACAAAAAAGCTAACAGATTGACAAAGGAAGCATGCACAATGAATTAACCTTCACCCCCTTCTATCTACGCCATTATATGCAATGTAATTTCAAACCGTATAAAGAAAGTCATCGCGGACTCCTGGAGGGCAGCACCAGTTGGTAAAAGATGGGAACCGATTACATCAAAACCTATCCCCAACAATCTGCCCCGCGAAGTGGCCGTGGCCACCTTCAGGATGGCCACAGGCCACGATTATCTACAAAAACATTTGCGCAGAATCGGCGTAGTCGACTCTCCGATTTGCTTCCTCTGCTCAAAAGAGGAAGGAACGGCTGATCATCTTCAGAGCGACCCAAGAGAAGACTCATTAGAAGGACGAGACGGATGTACTGTGTGGCACGGCGTCAAATGGCTGACCAGCCAATAACGAGCTTTGGCTGAAGAAGAAGAAGAAGAAGAAGAAGAAAAGGAGGAGGAGGAGGAGGAGGAGGAGGACAGAATTATTTTTTGATGACATGGAAGTTTATTTAAAGTCAAAGTTTGTTGATGATGTTCCTATTTTGCCATAAACTCGTCGAACATTTGTTCAGAGATATAATCCATTCAGTTATTTTTTGACATACAAGGTATCACAAGATTATATTAAATTTCTTTTTTCTATTATTCAAGTTGGAGGTGGTATACTGTACAGTTTCAGCCAGTTATTAACTCATTGTTGCTGAAAAATAGTGTCACAATTGACTCAAGTGCCAATGTGATTGATCGGAATCAAACAGTGAATTTCCTGTTGGAATGTTCAAATCTCAAAAATAGCACAGGATTCAAATAATTATGTTGAAGCCTTAGATTCACAGTATTTAGTTGACTTTAATACAGAAAATATGAATGATTATGTAAACAATGCTGTATATTATATAGCTGGCTTTGTTGTTATGAAACTGTTGAAGTTTGTACATTATTATGAATGTGGTGTCTTTTTTTTTACTGTTGCTAATAACTCAATCAGTGATTATACATACTGGAAAACCCATGGTGAAATTCAGCTGTTTTCACATAGCAAGTTTCAACAGGTAGCCTGAAATCAGTACATTCATGCACATTTTGTTCATTCTTTTTGTCAGTATTTTATCCTTAATCACCCAGATATTTTTCAGACTGCTATCGATGTGGAAGATTTATATGAGACCAAGCTCATTAAAGATATTGTAACCACATATATCTTACATGAAGGGGATAGTAACAAGCCTTGCTACAAATAGTACTATAAGGCAGAAGCTAATAAAGTTATTCAAATGTGTGATTGATACATGCTTATTGTAGGTATTCATTTACATACATTCCATGAGTAGTTTTAAGTGAATATAGAACAAGTCTTAATTTAAATTTTATTCACAAAAATTCTTTAATCACTACACAGAAATATAAATAAAATTTAGCAAATTTTCCATACAGTTGTGAAATGTCATGTAATTACATATATCAACCTTTCTTGGCATTAATATTTTATAATTATTCTTCAGCTTATTGCCAAGTTACATTGATATTACCAAGCTAGTAACCATCTTTACTCTTGTGGACTTCTTCAGGACAATTTAACAAATCTATGAAAAACCCATGGAGAAGGATACCAGATGGCTGCATACTTTCACCTATTTTATTTTCGGTATATATGTCAGATTTCTCTACAAAGCCATAAATATTAATACATCAATATGCAGATGATGTGTTAATAATGGCACAAAAGAAAATTTTGCACTTACTCAGATTCGTACATACCTCCCTAAAGTAGAGGAATGGAGCGAAAAATGGCGCATGCGCGTTAGTGGTGAAAAAAAGCGAAGCAATACTTATCACCAAACGCCGCAGAAGAGCCAATCCGGGGGTTTTGCGTCTGCATGGACAGGCTATTCCCTGGAGGAAACGGATCAAATACCAGGGTTACCCTGGACCAGCGGTTAACATTTTAACCCCACATAAGAATTCAAGGCGGCCATTGCAAAATTTAAACCTATATTTTCGATTAATTCCATTCCATTACACATAAAGTTAAGAATATACAAAGCCAAAATTCCGACTATTATGTTGTATGCTTGCGAGGTTTGAGGCTACATACATTGCCTATTTGTAGAAGGCCCAGAATATCGCCTTACATAGAATTTTCGATACACACTTTATGTTCCCGACAATTTTTGTACATGAAACTTATAGCTTGGAGCTTATCACCGATACCATAAGGAGATTAGCAGGCTAGCCTGTGCGCGCTTTGCTAGTCATCCCAATCAGTTGGTACGCGCTCTTGGGGACTATACTCCAAGGCGTGATCACGGTAGAGCTGCACATCCTCTACCCAAGGAGGTGCTTGGTTCAGGATGATATTAAAGAGCATAAAGAGCACCCGCTTAGGCGGGCTTGGTACAAAATTCCGACCAACAATCTTTGAACCACTTGAAGTTACTCCAGCCAACACCTTGCCAAACTGCTGACGGACTCCTTTATTTCCAAGGAAATACGGATTAAGTTAAGCATATTTAGGCGTGGTCGACATTTGGATGGGTGGCCAGATGCCCACTCATGGCATGACAAGCTACCCTACGTGTTGGCAAGTAAGTAAGTGTTAGAGGCGACTCTTACATTGTACTCCACCCACCCGACATAAATTATTCCGACAAGCCAGGAGACTTAAGTATATGGAAGACACGGACACATTGTGGCCAGGTGCTTCCAAAATACGATTTCTAAAACAGGGAATTGGTCCGAAAAGGACAGGATGGGAACGGTTTCCCACAGTTGTCCATCGTCCTCTCTAGTTAGTGAAACATTAACATCATCCGCATATGCCGTCACTGCAAGTATCGCATCCCTTCAATTTGATGGTGTAACAGATGTAGTAATGAACTTAATGCAAGTGCAAACAAGCACCGATGATGCAGGGCAGCCTTGATGAATCGATCGGGGTACAGGAATGGGTTTTTTTATTGATTTATTTATGGACGCTCTTTAACATCTCAGGTCATCAGCGTCCCATTCAACTCAGGGCGTGAAATGGCCGACTAATTTTGCTCAGAGCCCTCTCTTTCAGGCTTGAGGCTCTTTATCGTGCCGTAAATGTACGACACGGGACCCACGGCTTTACTTCTCTTCCGAAGGAAGCCATACTTAGGATTTTTACGCCCCGGAAAAATCCATCGGTCCTGGCCGGGTTCAAACCCGCTATCTTGGGTGTAGGAGGCTAGTATGGTAACCACTACATCACCAGGACCGACAAATACAGGAATGGGAGATATAAAAAAACAATTAATGTTGTTATAGAGACTGCGCAGAACATTAATAAACTTAGAGATAAAACCCCTGCCATGTTAAAATTTTAATAAAACAATTGTGATTAACGGAGTCAAATGCTCATTGAAAATCGGGCGATAAAATTCAGTAGCGAGACTGTCTGGAGATAAGATGTCACTGTATCTGTAATTGATAAACATTAAGATTCTTCCAGGATTAACATTCTAACATTGTTAACCTCTCAGCATTCTAAGATTAACATTCTTCCAGGAACTTCACAATTTTGCGCAGGTTGTATCAGATGGGGCAATATAGGTTTTGAGCGATGGGTGCAAACAACATGTAATCATGGTTTAGTAAAATGGGCCGGTAATTAATAAGGTCCTTTGTGCCATTTTTTTAACAAGCACCAATAAACCTCCTCTTTGGGAGTCAGTAAGAAGTTGGCGTTTAAGCAAACAATTAAATATTTCAGTGGCAGTCGAACCCATATGGTGATAGGTGATAGGTGATAGGTGATAGAATCCATAGGGAAATCCGTCCAATCCTGGAGTTTTAAAGGACCAGCATTGTAGAATTGCTTAGCTGAAAAGGGTGCTCCAAAGCGGTGTTATCTTCAAGCGATAACAAGGAGGCAAAGGAAGGTAAGAGCTCTTCGAGAGACCGTGCAGGCTTATCACATGCAACAAATTCCTAAGTAAATATTTGTTACCGGAAAAGGGACTAACGCTACTTACCATACTTACAAATCGTGGGTATGTCACTTCGTAATATAAAAATCACAAGCTGTTACATATCTGCTCGAAAATGGAATCTCGGCAGTGAGTGAAAGAGCTCTGTTACAAAGAAAAACGTTTAAAAGAAGGAGGATGGGGAAAGAAAGAAAAAATGCAATACGATAAAAAATAGCGTTCGGTTATATGAATGTGAGAGAGTCGATATTCGATATGTATCATTAAAATGAATTTATGCTGGGCGAGACATGAAAAATTAGATGCACGAGGAAATGCGATTAAAAAACATTGCCCGCGTTTGACTTTGTTCCGGAGCGGAAACTCAATGAAAGCTATTCGAAAATAAGCTATGAAACAAATGTTAAGGACTCATTCACCCAAAAGTAACCGCAAACGCAATGTAAACTTAAAAGTTTGCAACCAGTTTATTTAATGAGGGCATTCAAAATTATTATTAGCATGAAAACTATCGCCATTCTAACGTAAAAGTTTGCAATTCCAAAACATCACTGTATCGGAGAGTGCATTACATATTACTTCTATTGCAACTGCAACGACTTTTAATTGCGAATGGTAATTTATATTTTAAGCTCACGTTATGCATGCGTTTTCTATGTAAATGGCTCTTTAAGGCCTAAACATACTGAAAAGCAAACGCAGACATAACGCGAACAAAAAAAACATGCTATCAGCTAATTTAATGAAATTATACTCATGAATTTGCGTTAACATAAACATTAGCAATGTCGTTACACAGAAAGGTGAACGTTTAGAGACTCGACGTTTTCATGTTTGCATTTATGAGGTTCAAGGGATTAAAAAAAAAAAAAAAAAAAAAAAAAAAGATGCACACTATCCCACTGCCCCGTGGAAAACAGGAAACGCGCTAATGGGTTCATTTGTAGAAGACAACTCATGCAAGGTAATATAGTTTGTAGGAACACGTAGCCATTCATCGTCGAAGCATTAATTGTTATTTGCTTCATACCATTCAATTGTTTTGTTTTGAGGTTAGCGTTCTGTTGGTATTGTGAATAGCAAGGCGAATCTAATGTATATAAATGTTTCTATCCTAATGTTAAATGTTAACGTTCTTACTGTGAATGGATCCCTAAAATGCATGTTAAGTATATCTTTGGCTTCCGATCTTTACTTCCAAAGGTTAAAAATGTTTCCAGGAAGTGTCGCAAGTGTGTAAAACAATGTGGTTTTCATGGTAGCAAGATTAAAACAGGAACAGGATGTGTGCGGAAAGTTCTCAGTTGAAGTAAATTCTCTAGAGAAGCCTAGTTTGACGGCTTTGACGAATAAACATTGTAAAGGACATAGAGAAGCCAAAGATCATCTTAACATAGGCGCAACTCCTGCCAATGCATTAAAGATGCTAAAAGAAAATAACTTTACACGTATTTCTAGGTAGTAGCCAAAAATGTACGCGAACCTTATGTGCTTCATGAGCGTTTTCTTATTTTCGTAATGCACTTTATTTTTAATGATTAATATTTGTTCTTATACATTTTATATTAATTTATCTGTAGTCAAGATACTTGTTAAATTAGAATCTAATAGAAAATATGATTTTTAAATGTTTTATCTACAATATCCAATACAGCTTACAAACTGTTACAATGATAACATCTATTAGTAGTTGATTTTTTGCTCTTTTTCTAAAAGAGTAAAAACCTGGTTAAGTTACCAGCATTCCACTCTTCCTAACTAAAGGAATTTTTCTTATTTCCTGAATTTCGCTGTTTCAAATGTCGTCTAGTTGTTATGCACCTACGAATGGCCATGTGACACGTTTATTTGCTGCACTGCTACAAGATATGTATACACCTGATTGTGACGATTTATTAAAGTTTGCCAATGCACGTAATTCTTGCATTTTAATGACTCGATAGAAACCATTTACGTGTGAAATGGAGAATGGGAAAAGGAAATATAAAATTTCTACCTTGTGAACAGTTTCGTCCCCCCCTCCCCCCACCGGAGATTTTTTGCCTGTGGGAAAGCTAGCCTTGTTAGACGGCCAGCAAGGTCTCGGTGATTAGCGGGAGGATAAAACAATAAAACAAACCAATCATACAACAATACACTACCAATTTAAGAGGCTTATATTACTATTACTTACCAAACTAGCAAATGAGGTGTCAAAACTACTTGTCTTCATTCTTCACCATTTTAGCATCTCTTTAGGAAATTATTAACCACTCACTGTGGTCAATTTGAGAAATCCGGACAATTTCCTGATGATATTTATTATCTTTGAGTTCTTGTATGGTATCTTCTTGTATATGACCTTTTTAAATTTACCTCAGATATAATATTCGTAGACAGTTAAATCGGGGGGCCTTGGAGGTTACAAATCCCCAATAACCCTGCCTTGTGGAAACACATGTGAATTGCTCTCATGGGATTATTCACAGTGTGAGCAATGGTAGGGTCCTGTTGAAAAAATGCATGATCACGCTCTCTGTCTGTTAATTCTCTGAAAAGGGGGGTTAGTATGGTAGTAACATAAGTAACCGAATAAACTGTAAGCTCAAAAATTGGTCCTATGATTCTTTGATCATTGTGTTAATACTATGAATCGTACATAAAGTCACTCTGTGCCGTTGTACACACACGAGGCAAACTATACTTTATGTATACTCTACAATTAAGAAACGAACAACATAACATACACCCGGAAACAGCTGCTCTAACTGCGACACTCAGCAAGGTTAACAAGTAAGCGAGCAGACTTGCTACCCCCTCCACGGCGCGCCAAAGAGTGGGGGCTCGCTCATAGAAAAAAAAAAAACCCCGCTCCGCATCACTGATTGCACGTATATGAAAATTTACTTATTATATGGATGCATGATGACCTTAAAAAGTTTATTAAACTATAATTGATATTTTTAATCGTATACCAACTCTTAACTTCTCTTCAATTTAAGTTCATTAACGAAAGCAATTCATTGCAAAGAGAGAGACGACTAGAAAATCATAGAGCAAATGAGTTGGATTGATGGGGGTGGGAGAACTAT
Organism: Metallyticus violacea; assembly: GCA_030762175.1. NCBI lineage: Eukaryota > Metazoa > Arthropoda > Insecta > Mantodea > Metallyticidae > Metallyticus > Metallyticus violacea. The sequence goes on along the minus strand of CM060832.1, from coordinate 66,014,716 downwards.
TTTAGGTCTGTAGACGCGCTCAAGTGCTGACCATTTAGCCTACGTCCTCAGCGGGAGCACATACTAGGGGAAGGGATATGGTGAGGGAGAAACGGGCGTCCAGACTCTAAGGAAGATGAAACACGGACGTTAACGATATTTCTAGATAGAGTGCCCCTGCAAGGAGTTCGAGCTAATGGTCCGCTTCCACATCAGACACCGAAGCGCAAGTCATCGCCACACCACCTCACCCTGGCACTACCGCCACGTTAAGGCGCGGACTCGTGAACATTCAAATCCCACCAGAACTGTCCTCCCTGACTGAGGTTTTTCCAGGTTTTTCTCAGTTCTCATAAATGGTAAATTCCGGGCAGGTACCCTAAACTTAGGTCTGGAACGCTTCCTTTCTTTAAAAAAAATCCTTTCCCAATGTATCATTTGATCTCATATATCATCAGTGTCCACCGCCTGTGGTGCCTCTGTAGTAAAAACGGGCGTTAAACACTATTCAAAAAACAAAACCCCCGGCACTTTCGGTTCTGTAAGAGATACGTTGGAATGAGACGGAAGAGCAGGACACTCGTGCAAAGTATCATTCACCTAAGCGACATGAGAAAACCACGAAAAAAACCAAGGTCAGGATGGCAAAATACTTTTTTTGGATAGTGCTTAACGCTTTTTTTACTGCTGAGGCATCACAGATGGTGGACACTGATGATATATGAGATTAAATTATAAATTTGGAAAATATTTTTCCAGATCTAAATTTAGGGCACATCCCGACATTTGCTATCTATAAAGACTGAGGAAAACCTGAAAAAAAAAAAAAAAATACTCAGGCAGGAAGGACAATCTTGGCGGGAATCGAATTCAGACCTTTCGCTTACTTGTCTGTGCCTTAACGACCTCGGTCTTGCGTGGTGGTAGAGAGAGAAAAATAAATTTACTATCATAAGAATTGTCCATTTTGTTTGTCTCTGTTTGGAGGCAGTTTCATTGACGTACATTTATTTAAACGTATAGATAAATTATTATTTTTTCTTTTGTTCCCAAATTGGCTGAAGTACCAATGTAAATTGTCACGCTATTTTTAACAATTAGCGCATGAACAATTTCATTAAACTTTAAAATGGCACTATTTAAGTTACTGCTAGAGACAAATTCACCAAGCGTGTTAGCTCATCGGTCTGAAGCCAGTGCACACACCAATGGCGCAATTCGAATCATATTTAGACAATATGCTTCTTTTTCCCCCTGTTCGTAGACAATTTTCGGGTAGCTTTACCGCCTCAAGTCTCAAGCGTGGAAAGCGTTTATTCTTCATAGAATCATAACTATTTCACCCATTGTTCTGAATCGTTATCTCTAAAAACAAACAAATAAAAGGACAGTTTGATCTTTTATTTTCCTATATGCATTCACTTTTATGCACATAAACGGGGCAGTTTTTAAGTCAAAAGTTGATTGAAGCGGTGTTATTTAATAAGCTGATCTGCTGCACACACCAGATTCAAAGGCGTGCAATCGATAACTTGATAACTGCGATAATTATAAATATTATAATTAACATATTTATTCTCCACGCTGAGGTCATTTATGTGAAATAAACTATCTAATCGTCGCAATCTAAGGACGTTGTTTTAAAGGCACTTCTATTATTTTTATTTATACAATTTTATATTTTCCTTTTGTCTTTGGTGTAAACAGATCATTAAAAATATTCTTTAGAGCAGTAAAAAAGTATTTTATATGCAAATATAAATAAATAAACACTTAATTTGGCATTAATATATGTTTAACAGTTACTGATATGCGTTTCGGGTTATTGGCCTCAAAGCAGCAGCTGTCATTCACAATAAATAGGTAAAATGCTAGAAGTAAAAAAGAAAGCTCAGAAATTTATAAACTAATGACCTCTTCGTTAAAAAAGTATTGTTAAACAATTTGCATAGAATTATTTCAATACTTTTTTTTTATTTGATTTATTTACGGACGGTCTTTAACATCTCAGGTCATCAGCGTCCCATTCTATTCAGGGCGTGAAACGGCCCAGAAATTTTGTTCAGAGGCCTCTTCTTTCAGACATGAAGTTCTTTTTCGTGCCGTAAATGTACGACACGGGGCCCACGGCTTTACTTCCCTTCCGAAGGAAGCCATATTTAGGATTTTTACGCCCGAAAAAATCCATCGGTCCTGGCCGGGTTTGAACCCGCGATCTTGGGCTAATAAGGCAAGCGTGGTTATCACTATACCACCAGGACCGACAATACTTTTCTTTCGTACATAACAAATACTAAATATAATTATAATTTCATTTTGAAACAGGTTTTTTTTTTTCTGAATATAATTAAATGCATAAGAAAATTGTTAGATATATGGACTATTATGATGCCTTTGAGGACGTATTGTTTCTTACTTGCTTAGCAATAATCACGTAGATTTGCGCTGTGAAACTGCGGAGTTTAAATCCCAACATTAGATGTATATTGTTTATTTAAAGTATATGCACGGAACCGGCTAGTTAGTACGGAAAAAAGTTAAGTACATAAATTTTCTGTGAAACTTTAATACGCAAACCTTAATTATGTACTGTACATTTTAATTAAACTACAAACACAAATAACTTAATATCTGTTTTAAAGGATAAAAGTCATTATGAAATATAAAACCGAGACGCTGAATATGTTTTATTCATAGATATTCTTTAATGCCAAATGGTGCACTGACCATTGTTGATTTGTTGATTTGATTTAATTATGGGCGCTCTATAACATCTCAGGTCATCAGCGTCTGATTCAATTCAAGGCGTAAAACGGCCGACAAATTATTTTGCTCTGAGGCCTCTTCTTTCAGGTTTAAGTTTCTTTTTAGTGCCATAAGTGCACGACACGGGACCCATGGCTTTACTTCCCTTCCGAAGGAAGCCATACTCAGGATTTTTACGCCTGAAAAAATCCATCAATACTGCCCGGGTTTGAAACCACGACCTTGCGTTTAGAAGGCAAACATGGTTACCACTACACCACCAGGAACGACGTGCATTGACCATGCAAAGTTGGGATCACGTATTTAAAGTCTTGTCTAGATATCTAGAATATATATTGTATGTACATACTTGCAATCGGACAGAAAAAAGAATCGGGTATTATCTCAACCTAGAATATTCTCGAAAACTTATAAAGATTAAGAAAAAGCTGTGTATTCTGGAGCAGAGTTATTTAGTGATATATCGAAGGGCTAGCTGTTGGCCTGGCAGATACTATAGACAGAGTGACGCTTCTAATCCAGCGGGAAGATGTGATAGGTTAGTACATCACACTCATTACTCTACGCGCGGAAAATGTGGGAGTTAGCCGCTTGGAATGAGTATTCTGTCAATGGTCAGTCATTAAACCCAATTCCCAATGAAAATTAAACGGAACATAATAAAATAAGAATTAACACGTAAACTTAGTAGAACGCAGGCATTCACAATTACAGACGCAAACGTAAGTATTAGCCAGTCAAAATAATAATAATAATAATAATAATAATAATAATAATAATAATAATAATAATAATAATAATAAATAAAAAAATAAAACCGAAGCTCAACTAACAGCTGATTGAAAATGGCTACTTACTGAGCAGATGGCGGTAGCGTTTATGCACATGCAAAGTGCAGTAACTAATTTTCTTGGAATTCGGCTAAGATGGCGGCTGGCAGTATGACTCTCTGTAATAGTGCCTTAAATAATTAGCAAAAGCCTAATGGAATTAATGGTAAAGTCCAAAAAATCAACAGAAAGAGATTAAGCAAGAGTGCCACAAATACTATAGATGAAGCTAAAAGTCGGCAACAAAAGAAACTCAAAATATAAACTGATGAAAATTACACAACGACGCGATGCGAGAGTGAATGCATAAAATCTCTACACGAAGTGATAGATATATTAAACAAAGACGTGAATGAAGTCCGCTCAGAAATAATGAGACTCGCGGAAGAAAACATACAGATAAAAAATAAAATTTGTTTAAGCAGATTGAAAGCAAAATACCGCGGGAAGAAAATTGAACAACGCCAAATTACAGCACGTCTCAAACAAATTCATCCCTAGCAACAAATGAAGAAGAGGGAACTCAGCCAGAAGACCTTCGGATGAAACCCACAAAAGAAAACAAATCAACCAAACAAAAGAGCAAGAAAATCTCAATTTATGGAGATAGTCGTGCAAGAGGCCTCGCTTCGAAAATATGTGAAAATATTAGTGATTCTGATTTTGAAGCTATAGGTAAAGCCTAATGTAAAACTCGTAGATGTTACAGCGAATATATCTAGCAACGGCAATAAAAGCGAAAGTGAAAGAAAGTGAAAGTTATCGTGACTGGCGCAAATGATGTATACAAGAATGCAGCAAACAGTGCCATAAACACTATAAAACAAATTCTGCAAAGAGAAGAAATGAAGAAAATGAACGTTAATAGTAGTGAACATTCCTGACAGGTACACTCTTAATTTATAACTCATATGTTAACAAAGAAATTCAGAAAACAAACAAAAAGATGCAATTACTATGCTAATGTACTCAAATGTAAATATAGTGGAAATCAGCAACCTCAAAGGTGAATATCTTACCAGGCATAGCTTACATTTGAACAGTAAAGGAAAGAAGTACTTAATTTCACTTCTTTCGGAGCAAATAAAAATCATAGTTAATCAAAAACCGCATGAACTTTACCTTAACTCTATAGGGAATGTAGTTCATGTTCAATGACAAATTGTAAATTCACTCTCATTCTATGATTATGATATAAACGCATGCATAGTAAGTTCACCCTTAGAATATACCATCAGAACACACAGCATGTCTCCAACAAAGTTGATATTTTAGAAAGAGTACTAAATTATACAAAACCTCAGGTTGTAGTACTATTGCTGTATGACACATAGACGCGGAGAAGTTTTATTGTAAGCCAGGAATGATATTAAACATCGAAATGGGGAAAGTGCTCATTATAGGCATTTACAGATCCCCTAACTCAAGTATACAAAAGTTCCCACTTCACCAGGAAAACATGTTGTACAAAATTACAATTAACCAACATATCATAATCCTAGACAACTTTAATGTTGATGCGGACAATATGGAACTCCTTGACATCCTCGGTAGCTTCATTTTAAAAATTGTCTCTCAAGGTCCCATGAGAAATCTAAATGAAGGCAGATTTTTCCACAATAAATAATGAATTTCATGCATCAGATCATAGGAGACAATAGATATTTACAACTGACATAGCCAAACAAAAGACAGTCCTTATAGGTATGTTAGGGACACATAAAAATGTAACCTAGTTAAAAAAAAAAAAAAAACATGCATGCCAAAGAGGAATGGGCAGAGTATATGTAATGCATGCAATATACATGAAAAATGGAAGACTTTTCGGCAAAAACTTTCTTCTCACTCTGATGAAACTTGCCCCAATCGAAAACAATGGCCTAGCATAAAATCACTGACACCGTAACTTCACCACCTGAAATAATAAATCTAAAAAGTAAAATGAAAAGTATGTATGGATTCTTCCAAATCACTAAAATGAGTACTTATAATAATACCTATAATGTGTATAAAAACAATACAGGAAAATGTTGCTTAATTTAAATACAGATTAAATATAAAACAAAATAAAATCTTCCAAAAATACTACAAAAACAATGAGAAATATTATAAACAAAAAAGCTAAACCTCAAGTAAGTGAGCACACAAGTATAAGTTTGAGTCAAGATGGACAGACAGTACACGATTCTTCTGATATCTGTAAGCTATTTAACATATTCTTTCTGAATACTAATAACGATGTTATAATTAGGGACAAAGACAATAATAAAACTAAAATGAAATTTTCATGAGTAGCATGTACTTGTATGAGACAAATGGTCATCAAATTCACAAAATAATAAACTGTTTTAAAAATCAACATTCCTCTAGGTTGGATGGATGTTCACCTAAGGTACTAAAACACTGCAAACAACTATTGCTAAATATATTGGTGTATGTGCTCAATAGGTAAGGGTTTATTTACAGAAGTTTTAAAAATCAGTGTGGGACAACCAATTCAAAAGCATATGCTATTAACTACAGATCAATATCTCTAACTGTTTTCAGCACATAAATGAAAAAGTACTAATGAATAGAATAAACATTTTTTTGAATCCAATAGCATTAATAATTAGTTTCAACATGGTTTTAGGAATAAATTATCAACCATCACAGATATAGCAAAATACATGCATGAATTGCTGCAATTGAAAGATGTCAATAAAAAAAAAGCAGCAGGAGTTTACTTAGATCTCTCTAAAGCCTTTGTCTCTGTATCTCATGGTCACCTAATATCAAAATTAGAACATCACCTCATGGATGGCAGAGGTCGTTAAGGCGAGGACTCATGAGCATCTACACTGGCTGGGGGTTTTTCCAGGTTTTCCTCAGTTCTCAAAAATGACAAATTCCGGGTAGGTACCCCTACACTTAGGCCTGGAATGTTTCTTTTCTTAAAAAAACATTCCGGGTAGGTACCCCTACACTTAGGCCTGGAATGTTTCTTTTCTTAAAAAAAAAATCCCAATTTACCATTTCATCTCATATATCACTAGTGTCACCGCCGTGGTGCCTCAGTAGTAAAAACTGGCGTTAAACACAATTTAAAAAAAGAACATTTTGGATTTAGAGAACAAAGCAATAGCAACGAACCTAAAAATCGTGTGCATTGTACAGAAATAAATTGGGAAAAAGTACCTTATGTACACCGTTTAAGCTGACTATAATACAGTGAAATCAGGGGTACCACAGAGGTCAATGGTGGGGCCCATGCTCTTTTTAATCTATATAAATAATTTACCCCAACCGAAAAACAGCAAAGTGATCTCTTATGCTGACATACATCTATAATATGTTGGAGTGACGACAGGGAAAACTCAGAATACCTTGGACCTTGCAAACTTCTAAGTTTACTCAAATTGTACGTTTATTTTTATATTCACGTGATTCATTGTGAACAATTCCATTACAACACATGGCATCTAGTTTTTGCGTTTAATTGTGAATGGGGCCTTTAGCGTCTTGAGTACGTTCAGCTACAGAGTGCTAAAGAGTTCGGGAATTGTTCTTCTTGTAAAGTTATAACATGATAAAAATGTTGTTTATTAAAGAAGCCTAAAGGATTCTGAGTTTCCTTTCTGAATACAGTGTGCTTGGTTTATAAAGATTTTGTTTAATATTGACACAATATGCAGCGCGTCTCTAATCCCAGCAGAAAAAATGACTCGGTACTCTCAAGTTGCCATTGGACAGGGCCACTAAGCGGGTAGCAACGGTCTTTCGCATTTCTGAGCGAACGATTGTGCAGAAAAGACAAGAAAGAATACATTCTGAGGTAACAGGTAGCATGTTTACGCCAGAAAAGAAGAGGAAAAGGACTACAAAAGTGGCGCTTGAGTATTTTGGCAAAAGTGCCTTGAGGAATTCAATTCATTCCATTTATGAATTCGAAACATAAGTGCCCCCTTTAAATAAGGTAATTATAAGAGCTAGAGAGAAAATTGTTTCAGAATGAATGAACAGTGTTTAACTCCCGTTTTTGCTACAGAGGCACCACAGGCAATGGACACTGGTGATACATGAAATGAAATGATATATTGGGAAAGGATTTATTTTTAAGGAAGGAAACGTTCCAGGCCTAAGGTTAGGGTACCTCCCCGGCATTTGCCATTTATGAGGACTGAGGAAAACCTGGAAAAAACCTCAGTCAGGGTGGACGGTCCTGCCGGGATCGAACCCCAGACCTCCCGCTCAGGAGTCCACGATTTAACGACATCGGCCAACCGTGGCAGTAAATTGTTTCAGAGAAGGTCAGGAAAGTTTCCATAAGATTGTGAAAAATCATTGTTTTCAGTTTAATGTAAACATTCCAGACAGATTCTAATAGGAAAAAGTATATACTTACACGGAGAAGGCGTTATTTTAGATTAATGAGACAAAATCTGGTGATATGACTTACATTGATGAGACATGGAATTGCCCTCACTATACAGTTAGCATGTGTTGGCAGAGAGACAGCAAATTTGGAGCAAGAAGAACCAAAATGCAAGACAACGATTCACTATCTCTCGTGTAGGTGGAGAAAACAGTTTAATTCCAAATGCAACTTTCATTTTCAAAGAAAACCGCAAAACTGGAGATTATGATCAGAGATGAATTAGGAGCGTTTTCTTAAATGGAGAAAGGAGAAGCGATTATTTAATCTGCCAGCAAATGAACTGGTCGTCATTGACAACGCTTCAGCACAGCGTAGTTGAAAATAAGCCGCCAATAGTTCGCACAATTAACAATTGCAAACTGGCTCACTGAGAATGAAATAGATTACGAGGATTCCATTACGAACGCAGAGCTATTAGATTTGGTGACAATGTATAACTACCCAGCCATATACAAAATTGACACATTATTTCGCCAGCATAAACACCAAGTATTTAGACTTTCGCGCTATGACTGCGATTTAAATTTTATAGGATATATTTGACCATTATAAATAGAAGGGTAGCAAAGAAAAACATGACAGTCTAAATGGAAATGCTCACAGAGATGCGATAAATTAATTTATTGCAGTGGAGTTGAAAACTTTATGTCGCGTTTCCCAAAAGAAATAGGGACCAGTATTAAATGTCAATGCGAATATATTTTGGGGTTGGAGATGTATACTAGTATAATATTTTACGTAAATTACATGAAATTTTCTAGTGCTTTACAAACTTTTTACGGAGGAATAAAAAATCATTTTCATTTATACATCAAAAACAGATAAGATCTAAAAATTTATGCAGCCCCTGCTTAAATTTTTGTTTAATGTTTAAACAATTATACTTATTTATTCCTGTGTTTTTAAAACAGCATACTGGTGATATACTCGTGTATATTTCTTACACTAGTACAAATTTATTAATGACAATTTGGATTGAATTTTAAAATTATAGTAAAATTTTGTGTATATTTTCATTGTGTGTATATATACATATATATGTGTATATATACATTTATATATAGTTATAAAAAGTCTGATTATCGCTAAAAAGGAGAACTATGATTGAACATAGTATTTCACAATATGTTTTAGTGTTATCTGATTTTACTTCAAACACGGAAAAATTCATTGTTACCTCTTTTTCTGTGTTGTCAATGAAAAATATTGTTACACACTTTAAATATTTGATATTTTTGCCACTCTCACATACTAAACCTTCACAAGTCTTTGAAATGAAGTGCGCAATATATTTCAAGCAGTTTTTTTTGGATCATTTGAAGTTGATCCCACTAAAAGTATTTCTGACTATTTATATTTCCTAGAAGCTAAGCACCGAATTTACATACTGGTTCTAAGCTATCCAAACTTTCCTTATTTTTCTCGATATTGTTAATAACTGCTTATCCTCCAGTGGTCGTGATTTTCGTAACTGAACTTCACTTGTACAGTTTAGGTCTGTGATATGCACAAAGGATGTAGAACGTCGTCAGAAAGACTGAAAATGTTTAACGATCTTTTTCTATGCCCTTCTCGTCATCATCTAGAAGGAATTCCACCTACAATTTGTTGAACTGTTTGTTCAACAGTTGCCTCTTATTTTTAGCATTCATTTATTAGCTAACTTACTGACTAACTACTGCTATTGTATCAGCAACTTCTTTGAGAAAGGCATTATAATAGAGGAGGAAGTTATTTGAAGAGGATATTTCAGCTTCATCAGTGACAGCAGCACATTTCTTCATTGCACTTAAATTGTTGGTCAAAGACAAATAAGTACCTCTCTGAGATAACCAGCGACTGTCTGCAGTGGGCATTAGGTACTTTAGAAACAATTTTCTGTAAGTTCATATTCACATACTTGAACTGCTTCAGTACCATGTATGTGATATAAAATGTATTTGAAGATTCTTAACTGATTGATTTGCACCTTGATATTACAGGCAGAATGTCAAAGGCAGTGTTTCTCTCCCTCACACACAAAATTTTACTGGCATTAGCTGAAGCATTACAAGAAAAACACACGTTGATTAGTTTCTTTTATTGCTTTCTTTCTAACGAAGAGGTTTGCCTGTTTCTGAAGATTTTGACATATGTCGAAAGCTTCAAGGAAAGCACTATCAACTTTGCCACTTCTTTCACATGGGTTGTGAATATTTTTTACAATATTTTTGTATTGATCGAATGGTTTTTCCAACAACCTATTAAAATGTCAGTCTTTGCCGGCTTTGACGGTTGTTTTAGTAACTTCATTCAGAAGTTTGCCCTGTTTGATGGCTAATAAGCAGATCATATATTTTGATAGACTTTTTAAAGTGTAGTGATTTTATCACACTGATTGGAAAGTTGAAGTTATAGAAAGCCGTATAAAAAACTGCATCAATATCGTAGTTTGGGGAGGAGAGGGCATCTATTGTATCACAAAACTCTGTTATCTTGGAATATTATCCTTGGAATATTTAGAAAGTAAAGTGGTAGGAATATTCAAGATGAATACTGTTTTCATGAAACAAGGAAGGTAGAGTGATTGAGGACTCCACCGTTATTGCTAAACCGGAACTGGAGCTTGCCAACTGGAGCTGGAGGAGCAGATACGAAAGTAGGTCCATAAGTTTCCGGCCTAACTGTTTTCTAGGTATGATAAAGACAAAAACTATATTTCACTTTTCAATATAGTTACCCTTTATTGCAATACACTTCTCACATCTTTGAATTAATATTTTAATCCTCGCAAAAATAGTCAGACGTCTCGTCTGCAAAATGGGCATAAACAGCATCCATCACTTCTTCGTCACATTTAAATTTCCTTCCTCTAAGGCCCTTCTTGAGTTTTGAGAAGAGGAAATGGTCACTAGGAGCTAGATATGGGCTGTAAGGTGGATGGTCAATCTCCGTGAAGTCACATTTCTTCACAGCTTCCTTTGCAACAAGATCTGTGTGCACAGGTGCGTTGCCGTGAAGAAGGCTGACACCACTACTCAGTTTTCCTCGCCTGTAAAAATAAAGCACAAACAATTTCTCTAAGTACTTTGTAATTTCATAAAAATATTTCATGTAACTTTTGTTTTGGTCAATTTGTTTGTTTTGTTTCATTACTTTTTATTTTAGTTCTGTAGTTTTAGTGATTCTGGTATTCGGACTCATACAACTTACAAATCATGCAGTTCACCGTTCAAAAGACATAAGTAAACCATTAATGAACAATAAATAAATAAAAAATTCCGGAATGATCATAGTTCTTGCCCTAAATAGAAAAAAAATGTAGAATGACATTTTTTACTAGCATTCATTTATAATTATCATCCGATGAAGCTGCGTTATGCATAACAAGTACAGCCCGCTTCATGTTTCATAACCGTAAAGTTCAGCTCTTTTCAAGTGCATTTCTATTGGTTTTTTATTAACTTTGCTGAACGGAAAGAACTATCCCACTATAACATTTCTGCAAATACTCTTACTAAGCCCATGGGCAAGATGAAGTATATTTATTTATTTATTTATTCTGGTATAACAAAGGCCATTAGGCCTTCTCTTCCGCTCTACCAATCTAACAATAATTACATGAAGTTATAGCGACAATATTACCAGCACAACATTGACAGTAACGTTGACAATACTCGTACACATATAAATCAATGTAAAACATTATGTATACAAATAAATGTATGCTAATACATAAATATTGATAATTTTTTTTGATTGGTTTATTTACGGACGCTCTTTAACATCTCAGGTCATCAGCGTCCCATTCAACTCAGGGCGTGAAACGGCCGACAAATTTTGCTCAAAGGCCTCTCTTTCAGGCTTGAGGTTCTTTATCGTGCCGTAAATGTACGACACGGGACCCACGGCTTTACTTCCCTTCCGAAGGAAGCCATACTTAGGATTTTTACGCCCGAAAAAAATCCATCGGTCCTGGCCGGGTTCGAACCCGCGATCTTGGGCTTAGGAGGCAAGTATGGCTACCACTACACCACCAGGACCGACTAAATATTGATAATGAAAAATGAAAAATATTAACTTAAGATGAAGGAAAAAATAAGAAATTAAAAGATCAATAATATACTACAAGCACCAATACTGACTATATATATATATATATATATATATATATATATACCTACCAACCTACGTAAATTCTGAAAATGAAAACAAAAAAACAAGCAAAACATTACCTTAAGCCGTGAGAGTACAATATATATATATATATATATATATATATATATATATATATATATATATATATATTTTAACAGATCATACACGTGGCTCCTCTCAACTTCTCTTTTCTACAACCACTCATTTGTGTTTTTAAATATACCTCATAAGCAAAAAGTTATAAAGCCTACAGTTAAGTACTAACTGGACTTATAATGATCAAACGTCAAGGATTAAATATGTTTTAATCTCTGTCTTACAAAGATACATTGGGGAAAGAGTCCTATTTATTGGCTTGGTAAGCAAAGAAATGTGTGTTACATTGCGTTTAATTCGTTATGATTGCAGAGGCAAATCCGGTCATCAGGTATGATGTAGAAGCAAATACAATTTTAAGCCAGTATTATGGAACTATGTGATTATGCATGCTTATAGGTATATCATTATAAGAATTTTGCTTCCATAGAGTGTGAAATATGGAGCTATGCTGTTCTACCCTCAAATGTTCGAAATGTTTCGCAATTACTTTTCAATGTAACTTTTGAAATATTATTGCTATAAAACGAGAAAAAAAAATGTGTAGTCCAGATTGGTTCATGTCGCCTGGGAGTATATCAAAACGCCTTTCCTCGATACAGGCCGAAATAATGGGCAGTTTTACCACTTTTGGTTCATGAGCATGCGCGTACAGCAAAATAATCCATTGTCTAAGATTAGAAAATAACCTCTAATTATTTACCCTATACTTCGCCAATTGTTAATGTGCTTAAGTATAAAGTTATATCTCAAAAAGTATTTCTTTGTTGCCTATTTTCTCTACTATTTTCGCTTAATATGTGGGCGAGCGCTTAATTCTACAGTTACGATTTGGATTTACTAGCCGGTAGAGCGCAGTCATTGAACAGAATTATACCCCAGATTAGCGCAGTAGGCATGAGATTTTAATCTTTGCTCTGCTTCTTCAGTTATATGCCTGCTGCATACAATGTTGAACATCATGATACTGCTTGCAAAGAACGCAGAGGTCCTTCCTACACCTGGTCCACTGAATCGTGAAGTTGAAAGGTGACCTCGTTCCACATTTCTGCAGCAATTTCATATGAGTAATTCTCTTGTTAGCGCAATATATACGATACGGTTCTTTGAACCTTTGTGAATGTGCATTATCTCGGTCAAGCTAAGTCTTGTAGAGGAGAATTTCTCTAGTTGTGAAATAAAAGCGCGATATTTTTAGTCTTATCTATTAATTTCAGTCATCAATTGAGCATTTTTCCTTTGAAAAAAAAAAATGAAACAAATTGCCATTGTGATATGAGCTAGCAATAGTAATCACAAGAAATGTGCAGGCCCAAGTACTTTTAAATCGTAAATTATAAGCAGATCCTGGACTTCGAGACCTGAAAATGTTTAAACAGTATCTGTAAATGGCGTAGAAATTTAAAGATAATCACGTGATAATTGAAAAAGGACCTAATAAACTACTTTTCTGTTAAATGCCTTACAAACACAATTTATGTATTTGTTTGTTTATTTGTTGCATTATTATAAGTATCTACATACCATTTTCTTGTTGGAGGCTTCAAAAAAGAAAGGAACTCACTTTTGGAAGGAAAACTTTAAACGTGGCATTATACTAGTTTAGTTGTTCGTAGAAAAAAAATATATAGGTATGTAAATAGCACATTATTCAATATAGTAGTAAATTACTATGAGCGTGCGGAAATGGTCAAAGGTAAATAACCACGGGTGTACGCCAGAATAAAGAATCACTTCTCTACAATTTCTTTTGCAATTTTAACGTTCGTTTTCGCTACTAAGGCATCACAGGCAGAAAACACTCATGATACATAAAATGAAATGATGCATAGGAAAAGGAATGTGTGGTGCAGAAGCAAGCGGTCCTAGTCCAAGTTTACGGTACCTCCCCGGAATTTATCATTGATGACTTAGAAAATCCAGGGAAAAAAAAAAAAACAAAGGCAGGAAGGAAGGTCCTTGGGGGAACCGAGCTCCAGACCTCCGTTCACGATTTCGTACCTCAAAGGCCTCAGTCACCCATGTCAGTTCAAACACAATATAGACCCAAAATTGATGTTGAAGGATGCAAATTTATTATTTTATTTAATTGCTGGAAAAACATTAATGTTCAGCGTTTTTTATGAACTTCTTGTCCTCTGAATTAAAAAAGAAATCGACCACAGATTTAACACTTTCAAAACTGTCACGGTAATAAATACGGGCATCGATCCTGGTGCTCCAACGTTTGATGGTGGGTTTTCCACCGCAGAAGAAAGCTTAGAGCTTGGGATTTAATGAGTTCCCTTCGTAATGGAGCCTTTTCAAGATTTTTTCAATCGAGTTTAGGTGTAAACGTTACAAAAGCTCCTCCCACGTCTTCCCCTATCAGGTTAATTCAAGGGATAAGCATGTAAATGTACACACAAGAGTGGGGTAACCTGATGAACAAAAGTGTATCATTGTAATAAAGTGTAGCAAAAAAGATAATACGGCTTTACACATGCGAGTTAGTTCATCGCAAGCCCGTCACGCAGGAGGTCGCTAAACTGAGGGAATTCTTTAATGGTTGAAATACTTTTAATAAAAATGAATATATAATCCAAATTAGGCATTATTAATTAATGAAATGAAATAATTTATGGCATTACCTTGAGGTATTAGGGGAACAAAATTAAAATTCTTGCAACCTATAAGTATCACAAAAGAGAAACCACATTTGTAGAATTATTATTATTATTATTATTATTATTATTATTATTATTATTATTGTTGTTGTTGTTGTTGTTGATATTAAACAACAATAATGAATGGTATATTATTAATTAGAGGAAATATATGACCAATGATAGACAGAGCCATATTGTGTGGGTATTTTTAAACACTTTTAAATGCCTGTTTATGTTCTTACGCATTAATGTTTTCCATTCACGTAAATAAGAAAAATAACAAAGTTTCGAGTTACATTGTGCATTTAAGAAGATCATGTTCATGATTCAATAAAACAAAAACATGTTACTAATTAAAAATAATAAGAAAATGTACAGAATCAGCAAAAAAACAATGGAAAATTTCATCGATTTTCATTGGCTTTGAAATTTAATTTAAATATTGTTGCCGGAAAAATATAACGCATACGTTTTATTTAGGTTATTACAGAGCTCTCTTACATACAAATATAATTCTCGAACACAGATTAGATTAATATTTCACAGTTGCTATCTTCAGGGCGATACTTTTGTTAAATATAAAACAATGCAGCGATATAAACACAGTTTATATGCTGAATTAATTTCTCATTTTATTTTAAAACAATATAGAGGAAATTAAACGCATGATCCTCTATAAATTTCGGTTTTCAAGTATATTTTTATTCCTAATAGTCCAACTTACTTAATTTTCTTAATTTATCTTATATACAGAAGGTGCCAAAAATGTATACACACTTCAAGCAAAGAAAAAACTGTGTTAACACAACAAAACTCAATTCACCCAAACAGAAAATGATGAGCACTAATCATCTTAGACTTTTACAGTTACAACAGCTGCTCAAATGCCCACCATCGGCGTCGATACATTTCTGAGTACGTTGAACTGCTGATGGAGCAACGCTTGCGAAAGTGTCCTCAGGGGTTGCAGCACATGCCATTTCAATTTCTTTTCGAAGTGCAGCCAGTGTAGCTGGTTTTCTACAGTATACATCATTAAGGGTTCCCCATAGGCCAATGGATTTAGATCTGTAGAATCTTTTCTGTACACACAATGGCCCTTCTAATGGCCCGATTTCCCTAATTCATAAATTGCTTTTCTTATTCTATTTAAATGGCATATAAGGAGGGTTTTTTTTTTGCGAAAAAAAACCACATTAATGCCATTAGAGCAATTTTTAAATTTTGGGGTGCAAACAAACCCCCACCCCCCATGCTAATATTCCGATTTCACTGATTTTCAGGAGCAGTTTTTTTCTTATTCTTATTTTATTTAAATTGTATACACAGATATTAATGCCGATAGAACGATTTTTAAATTTTGTGTAACCCCCTCCAGCTAATAGTACAATTTCACTGATTTTGAGACACTTTTTCATACTTTATTTCAATGGTATATACATGGAGTTTTCTTAAAAAAAAGATAATTGCAGCCTTTAGAGCGATTTTTAAATTCGGGCTTAACCCACAAACATTTATCATGTATATGAATGAATAGTGTAAGGCCCGTTTTTGCTACAGAGGCACTACAGGAGATGGACACTGATGATACATGAGATGAAATGATAAATTGGGAAAGGATAAGGAATCGTTCCAGGCCTAAGTTTAGGGTACCTCCCCGGCATTTGCCAATTATGAGGACTGAGGAAAACCTGGAAAAAACCTCAGTCAAGGAGGACGGTCCTGGCGGGATTCGAACCCCAGAACTCCCGCTCACGAGTCCATACCTTAACGATTTCGGCCACCCGTGGTGGTGTTTATCATGTAAATCACCACTGCCATTAATGTGATAATTTTCAAAAACTATTTTTATTCTTGGATATAAATGGTATATGCCCAGTTTTGTTTTAAAAAAGCAATTATTGTTGCTGCTATAGCGATTTTTAAATATTAGGTAACCCCTCTCCTAAAGACCCGATTTTCCTTATTTTCATAAATTGTTTTTCTTATTCTATTTAAATGGCATAAACGGGGTTTCATTATGAAAAAATATATTTTAATGCCACTAAGCGATGTTTAAATTTCGAGGTGCAGGCAACCCACCTTCTCCTTAATCCCCGAATTCCCTGATTAACAGAAACGATTTTTCTTGTGCTATTTAAATGATATGTACGGAGTTTCGTTGAGAAAAATCATATATAATGCCACTGGAGCGATATTTGGTTTTAGGTAAAACCCCTCCTAATAGTATGATTTTCATGATTTGAATACTACCTTTCCTACTTTATTTTAATGGCACATATACCAAGTGTCCTTTAAAAAAGTTGAAAATATCAGCCGCTATATTTTTAAATTACGCTTTAACCCCTGAAAATTTTTCACTTATACCCCCACTTCGAGTTTGCCAAGATTTTCAAAAACTACCTTTATCAATTTATTTAATTTTTTTTAACTGAGTTGCGTTGTGATAAAGCAAAAAATTGCGGCTGCTAGAGTTATTTTTCACATTAAAAAACAACGCTCTACGTTATCCTCCATTCCCAATATTCTCATATTGCTGGTTAACAAACTCGACGAATCGTCTGTTAACTGATGGCTCTGTGAGTGTAGTTCAGAAAAAACTAAAATTGCGACCGCTAGAGAGAGAGAGAGAAGAGAGGGAGAGAGGGAGGGAGAGAGGGAGGGAGGGAGAGAGGGAGGGTAGAAAGAGGGAGAACGGACAGCTTCCCCCCACACATATATATACATATATAATATAAATACATATATTTATATAAATATATAATATACATATATAATATAAATTAAAAATACAATACCATTATGAACAATGCAATTAAAATAACAATAGTAAAAAGCAGAAAAAGGATAAAACACTTAGACACAGATTATCTGAGTGTATCATCATTTTTCTACTTCTTAAGCTATTGTTTTATATATATTTCAAAATAAATATAAATAAAATATTTCAAAATACAATCTTAGGACCTAGTAGGTACGATAAAAGCGTATGCTCCGTATTAAACAGTTGTATTAACAATATTTCTGCCACCAGATGGAGCTAGAGAGAGGCATAGAGGGGGGAGAAAGAGAGAAAACGGACAACTTTCCACACACACACACACACACACACATATACATATATAACATAAATGAAAATACAATACCACTATGAACAATGCAACTAAAATAACAACAGTAAAAAGCAGAAAAAGGATAAAACGCTTGGATACGAATTATCTGAGTGTATTATCATTTTTCTACTTCTTTAGCTATTATTTTATATATATATATTTCAAAATAAATATAAATAAAATATTTCAAAATAAAATCTTAGGTACCTAGTAGGTACGATAAAAGCAGTAGATACGATTAAATAGTTAGATTAACGATATTTCTGCCATCAGATGGCGTTTGTGTCGCTTTTAATCCTCGGATAAATACGCATATAATTTCACAATTTCAATTCCAAATGCATGTTACAAAGCTTTGAGAAATAAAAATGGGTGTCTGTTAAGGTCATGCATGGTTAATGTGAGATAAATGGGAGGGTGGGGGGAGCACTTGGTGGCAAAACTGTGAAATAAACTGGATTAAAGTGTTGGGGGAAGCGTTTTGTTGGAAAAATGTAAACTAAACTGAATTAAGGTGGTGAAGCACTTGGTGTCAAAACTGTGAAAAAATATGAGGTTGTGTTTCGTGGGAAAACTACGAATTCGGGAGGTAGTGGAGGAAACACTTTGTTTCAAAATCGTAAAAAAGAATGTGAGGCTATAATTGGTAGCAAAACTGTGAACAAAGGAGTCGGCGAGTGAAAAGTTTTGTGGTAAAACTGTGAAAAAAATATGTGGGTTATGTTTGGTTGTAAAACTGAAAACTAAACGTTGGATGCATACTGAAACGACATTTAATATGCAAAAAAAAAAAAAAAAAAGTTAAAATACAACACTATTGTTAAATCGCCAAAAGCATTGTTTAAACGCAACAACCCTAATGAAATGCAAATGGAATAGATAAAATCAAAAACAGTGACACAACGCAAAAAGTATTGATTAACAAATATAACATTAATAAAATGTAAATTACATTGATAAAAATGCAAATGACATTTATAAAACGAAAAAAATTATTCATAAAATTTTGTTAAGGCGCGAAAAAATAATTGTTACTTCCCATGCAGTAATATAAAATAGCGCACAATAACTCAACTGCAACGGGTGTATTTCCACCTTTGCTCCACCGACTTACTGAGTGCCGGTGAAAGTTCAGTAGGTATACGTTTTTCACCTCAATCACGTTTCAACCTGTTCAGGCGTTCTGAAAGCTTTACTCCTCCCCAGGGGCCGGGTATTTTACCTGTTATCGTTTCCCCTGACTCACTCTGTTAATAGCATTCCCATGTTTTGAAAATTCCAGTCTTGAAAGGATTTTGCTGTTTGCGTTTAGGGTTAGGTATTTTCACCTGTTATTGTTTTCACATAAGCCAGTCTGTTAAATGCGTTTTTCATGTTTTGAAGGATTCGCGTAATGGATTTTCTTCTTGGGACAAGAAGATGAGAGAAAATTAATTTTAATGGTTGAAAATCAAGTGGATGGGGCATACGCATGCGCAGCATTGGCAATGTATTTAGCGTTCCTAATGGTTGAAAATTTAAAGATATTACACAGACATATTGAAATATTATATGACATTTGCCCTTTTTCACATTTTTCTTCAAATAGGTCACGTTTCAAAATTCAAAGCATTCAAAGATACATGTTGGAATGGAAATTAGGGGTTTTTAAATCATTGATAACTCCATAGTATGTTTCCAAATATTTTTGTTGAGGTATCATTGATGCATTTTATAGCATTATCTTGTCCCCCTTCCCCCGCATTATATATTATCACAATCGACGTCAAACCCTCATTCCATAAAGGCATTCTATAATGAAAAATAAAACACAAATCTACTTTGTATTTTTCATACAATAATAATGACATTAAAATATTTATTTTACTTTTTGTTCATTTAATTCACTAACCACCATCTCCGTTTAAAACGCCGTACAATTCGGCAAGAAGAATGATGCTATTGTTGATATAGCTCCGTCTGGTACCGAACCCCTTTCCAGGTACCAGAAACAGCTTAAAGCGGCGACCGTCGGCCCCTCCATCTGCTGCTGTATCATAGGCGATATCTCGCATTTAACCAAAATGCCGTACAGTCTGTCGACTTGATGGCACCAACACTGTAAATCTTAGATTACCCTCCATAGTAATGACACAGTGTCATATTTTCAACTGATATAATGTACCCACCCACACAACCCCCCTCTCTCTCTCTCACACACACACACACATATATATATAAACTATTACACCTACATATAGTGCATACTGCTGTGAAAATGGGAAAATTCCATAATGCATATATGTTACTACTTAACCTAACTTTCGTTTGTTAATGGATATTTTTGTGAGGGGGAAAACCGGGAGATATTTTACACGTTTTCCTACCTCATAAATGTTAAGTTGTACGGTTATATTTCTGTCTTTCGGAAAACTAGTTTTTGTGAGCTTAAATATTTCAAAACAATTACTCAGGAGTGAGAATGGGAAAAATTTAGGGCATTACCATTAGAACCGTAACATTTTCAAATTGCACAAAATAACGGAAATTCAATTGGGAGCAAATTAAAAAATCTAGTTTATGGAGTTTTCGCTTAGAAATGAAATAAAATGTGACTATAAAAAAAAAAAAGAATGGACAAGT
Source organism: Metallyticus violacea (assembly GCA_030762175.1). Lineage (NCBI taxonomy): Eukaryota > Metazoa > Arthropoda > Insecta > Mantodea > Metallyticidae > Metallyticus > Metallyticus violacea. Next base: position 65,994,108 of record CM060832.1, on the reverse strand, counting down.
AATTCAGAATTTTTGTTGGGAGGACAACTCAAAATTTCGGCAGCTGCGGCAGTAGTTAATTTGCAGAGAAGAAAGCGCGAAGGTGTGGCCCTTGTTGTAGCAGATTAGTTTGCATTTGCATATTATTTTGCAGGAATTAGAGCTTTAATGTTTCTTTTACTGTTTTAATACTCACTTTCATGTAATCAAAATTGGTAAAAAACTTTTTTCTGACGATTTTCACTTCTTTTATTAAAGCAAATTTAAAATAAAAGTGTTTGGTACTGTAAGGTGGGGAATTCTTTGGAGTTTGTGTAAGTCATTCTTTGGTCATACGCTAGCCATTGCATCTGATATTTAATATCAACAAAATGTTACACTGGCAATGCTTAATGCTTAATTACTTAACCATGCGTTTAAATAGTAATGAGAATAATGTACAATGCGGGTTCGCCAAAAGTATGTATTAATGATGAAATGAGGGTAGTATTAGACGGATGAAATATTGTAACGGTGGTAAATGTGCTCTTATTCGCAACTAATTCTCAAACACACACACACACACACACACACACACACACACACACACACACTAACCTATTCTGTCGACTAACCTCGGAATAATCTTAAAAACCGGTGGACCCAGTGGTTTAGCGTGTAAATCATAGTAGTTGTGGCAAACTGCTCTTATTCCAATTCGCAACTAATTCAGCGAGTAAATCTTTGAAATTGTGGCAAATCTTCTTTCACTTTGGTAGAAAAAAAACATGGAATTTAACTATCTTCACAAGTGTAGTGTGATACTCTAACCGCCTACATTATTGCACTGTTGATTCAGAATAGTTATTACCTAGCTAAAGTTGTGCCAGTCACTACCTTCGGCACTATCTGTCGCTCGAATCTGACTAACCGCGTGGGCACAAGTGCACGTTGCACGACCAGCAGCAATTAAGTGATTTTAGCCCTGTGAGTAACGTCAGGTATTCGGCTCTCTTCGCTGTCACTCACCTGGGAATGCAGTCAGCTTCCCACGGTCAACTTCTCAGTACTGGGTGTAACATCAAGTACGTGGACTGACTGTTGATAGCGTAGCGTACATACTCTTCCATGAGACGGCATGCTCTAAGTAATCCTCTGCTTTAGCTACTATATGGTTTTTACACGTAAACAGAACGTTTTACTTAACCATTGTAGGTAAGAATTATTTGTTTACACTATGTGTCCCACATTAACAATTTAAATGTATTTAGCGAATAAAAATATTTTCTTACCTAGATTTAAATTAGTTCACTGACTTGTATTTAAAATAAATCGTTAGGTGTAAATATTGTTTTATATACCAATAGCCCTGAATATTGACAAAATTATTGAATTATCATAATAAAATCACAAAATGTTCTTCCCCTCTCTCAACTCAACATCGAGGATCAATATGGAAGCGTAATAAAAAATGAAAATTAGTCGTAATAGAAGTATGTTTTATTATAAACGGAGTAAAACCAAAATGTGTACTGATCTTGTAGGCTTTCAATTATTAAAAACATTGAGAAAATGGGATTTTTACATAAAAACTGATTTTAAAGAATTAGAAATTATACATACTCTGCCAATACATATCTTTGGTTAAAAACTGGTTCTTCTGGAAAATGTGCCTTAATATCAAAACACATTGGGAGAAAAAAAAAACAAAATTTTAAGCATTAGAACTTAAAATATTGTGCCAGTACATACATTCTGTTAACAAACTTGGCTTTTGTGGAAAATTTGAGTTAAAATCAAAATACATTGGGGGAAAATATATTTTCAAGCTTTAGAACTGGAAATAGTTTTGTATCATAACAAAAATAGTATATATATATATATATATATATATATATATATATATATATATATATATACGTTATTAGACTATTTTTTTTCAAATTACATATAGAAAATTAAAACATACTAAAACAAGAAAATACGCTGGACCTCCTATCTCATCACACCTTTGTTGAGGTGCCAATACTATAGTTTCGCTAAAAAAGAACATTGTTTATAGTTGATACAACATGTATTTCAAAATCCAGATACTATGATTCGCACACTTGATAGATCCTGGATTACTTTTATACCCCAAAAACCTACTATTTCTACGATTCAGTTGCCACTGCACATGCGCAGACCCATTTTGGGTTTCACTCAATGAGGATGGATTTTCTACTGCATATGCCCCGTCCACTTGGTTTTCAACCATTGAAATTGATTTTCTCTCATCTCCTTGTCACAAGAAGAAATCCATTGACACGAATCCTTCAAAACATGAAAAATACATTTAACATACTGGCTCATGTGAAAACAATAACAGGTGAAAATACCTAACCCTAAACGCAAACAGCAAAATCCTTTCAAGACTGGAATTTTCAAAACATGGGAATGCTATTAACAGAGTCAGGGGAAACGATAACAGGTAAAATACCCGGCCCCTGGGGAGGAGTAAACCTTTCAGAACGCCTGAACAGATTGAAACATGATTGAGGTAAAAAACGTATACATACTGTACTTTCACCGGCACTCAGTAAGTCGGCGGAGCAAAGGTAGAAATACACCCGTTGCGGTTGAGTTAGAGTATGTTATTTTATATTACTACATAGGAACTAACAATTGTTTTTCGCGCCGTAAAAAAATTTTATGAATAATTTTTTTCATTTTATAAATGTCATTTGCATTTTTATCAATGTAATTTACAATTTATTAATGTTATATTTATTAATCAATACGTTTAGCAATGTGTCAATGTTTTTGATTTTATCAATTCCATTTGCATTTCATCAGGGTTGTTGCGTTTAAACAATGTTTTTGGCGTTTTAACAATAGTGTTGTATTTTAACTATTTTTTTCATATTAAAAGTCGTGCGCATATTGAAAAACGTTTTGACAACTTGTTTCACATCCACAAAAATAATGCGCTTACCACATAAATTTGTATAATCAATATAAATAAAACCGATCTTTGAAGCTCGATATTAATTAAAATAAAACAAAAAACGTCCTACCGAAGATGTTAGAAGGTCAACAATTTTTGCCATTTAATAAAATAATTGCCCCTACTCGCCTGAAGGAAACAAATTCAACACCGAGGTTAAAACTTTTAAAACAACAATTCCTAAACATTACCACGGTAAAGAACCTATTAAGATAGGAACATTATAACCTCCACCCAAAATTCCATTAAGCCAACTCACCCCACTCCATGAAATGCAGTGTGGTTGATAGAACATACGATGACGTCACGTGCAGGTACCGACAGGTTTGTGACAACTTGGCACCAGGTGGTGTCATATTCAGGTTCGGACAAGTTTCCCCTTCATCACTCTCATTGACGGACCACGCTCTCTTCCTATGTGCATCAGTATTGAGAAACCGACGGAGCAGACTACATGATCCACGACGCGCTGCGACAACTAGGCGAAGTGTCACGTAACTCTGATTGTGTTACCTAGTCTACGCTACAGCAGCACATGTCGTAGCTCGTGTTCGAAACGCCTCGGCACCACCGTTTTACTTAAGGTATGTCATAATATTATTAATAAAATTTGTGTTTATTTTCCACGTATGTGATTATTCATTTTTCCACAATTTTGTAACTTGTACTTTTAAAAAATCGTGTGTATTTAGTTTTTAGTTCTGTTTTACCACCAAACATAACCTAACAAATTTTCAGCATTTTGACACCAATAGCTTCTCCCCACCACCTTAATCCAGTTTAGTTCCCATTTTTGCTACAACGATACCTCCACCACCTTAGTTCACTAATTTATAAACGTACGCCAATTATTTGGAACAACAGGGATTTACCTATTAATTTTAGCTGTAATCAAACGCGAAAGCTTGTTACCGTTATAATTAAGATGTAAATAATGGCTTGTGCTACTCTCTCTTCTTATAAACATACCCTATTTATTTGGGAAAATCTGGGCTCCTTCAACGCATTTTCAGGTATCAAATTCTCTTCTTCTTCTTCTTCTTCTTGTTCCTTTGTAACTGTGACCCATTGTGCCTCTCAAAAAGGACTCATTAATTGCTCATTCTCTTCCGAAGGAAGCTATAATTAGAATTTTCTGTTTGAAAAACTCCGTCGATCTTGCCGGGGATTGAACCTGCAATCTTAGATCTACATGGCAAATATGATTACTACTAGGTCACCAAAACCGACTCTTCACATCTGCCAATCACAGCAATGATATATAGGGTAGACCAGTTTTAAATCTTCTAGCCCCTCTATAAAAAACATTGGGGAGCAAGAGAGATAAGAGCTCATTATCAATACCGAAGCATTCGTTTATAGCAGTTTCCACTGTGGTGAAGTAGTGCGATAGTTTAATACCAGCAGATGTGTAATGAAGCCGGAGAGAGAACATTTTTAAGCAAACGATTAAATATGGTTAAATCAAGTAGAAGTAGTGTATGCCGCTCTTGAGCCTCTTAAGGCAACGATATTACTACCAGCAGATGGCGATAGTGTATTTCCCCACCCCTCTCGGAGGAGTATCTGATGGTGAAACTATCGATAACCTTGGAGGGCCAAAAAGCGACATGTTTATTTATTGAATATATACATATAAGTACAAAAATGACTGTGCGTTAAAATTATGTGTAGAGCGTTTGGTGGTAAAACTGTGATCTAAACGTTTGCTACATTTTTATTTTTATCACAGTGATAAAAATTATACATATACTCCATTTGTGACATATACTCCACTTGTATTTATTCAACACTATTTTTTTTTAACAAAACTGTACAAATACCACATTCGTTGAACAGCTGTGAACTAAAAGTTTTCACATGTTTTATTTGCCACTATATTTATCACAACGGTAAATACATAAAAATATATAGTATTTCTGTAAACGTTTCATAATCGTTGCTGTTCGATCCTGGAAGGATGTGGTGCAGTCCTAAGAACGGGTTTTTGACGACGGTCTTCGGTCCCAAGGGAGTCGTTTGATAAGCCATGTTTTTTATGTCTGCGAAAACTTCTCGACATGCCTTCCTTAGATGAAAAGGAGAACTTCTTCTACTTGGCACAGAAAGTAAAAGGCAAAATAGTTGGGTTTGTTGATAAGTTCTGCCGAAAGGTTGTTAAATCTTGTTGACAGAAACTCTTCTTTCTCGATCTCGAGGCGAACAAGTGTTCTGGATCAGTTACTGGTGTAGATGGTCTGGACGCCTTGCATGATATATGGCACCTTTTGCTGCAACATAGACACGAAACAAAATCCGAGTTGCTCGGTACCTCGGCTAGTTGGCGTAGTGCGTCATTGACCATATTGACTGCTCCATCGGTTTCTCGGTACTAATGCATATTAGGGCGACTCGCAAGCCTGTCGGGACATGTACTTGACGTCACCTGGTGTCGCAAAAATGTCTGAACATACACGTGACATCATTAGCGCGCACGTGATCTGCCATCAGGGGTCTGGCGACACGGTGTCGCAAGGATGTCAGAACATGTACGTACGTAATGTCATCAGCGATCAGTTGTTCTGTCGTTCAGAGCACAGGTATTCTGTCGTGAAGCCATGGAATCGCAAACATATCTGAGTATTAACGAAACCAAACTCGTGACGTTGGAGTGTGTAAAGATTTGGTGGGATGTGAATTTGTTGACCTTTTACGTCTATTACGACGAGGATTATTTTTATTGAATGGTGAACTATGTTGTGCGTTTGTAAAATACGTTAAACAAAATGTGAAATCGTTTCCCAAAAGGCAAAAACATTTTTTTAAAATACTAAAAATGTTTTTAAAGTGAGAAAACTTATTTTAATGCAAAAAACGTTCTTAAAATATAAAAATACTTTAAATACATAAAATATTTTAATGCAAAAATATTCTTAAAATACGAAACAATTTTTAAGGGAATTACGATCTTAAATATGAAAACATTTTAAACGCAAAAAGATTCTGAAAATAAGGAAAAAAAATTTAAATATGCAAAACAAATTTTGAAAGGAAAAAAAAATTAAATGCGAAAATATTTTTAAATGCGAAAAACGTTCTTAAAATGCGAAAACATTTTAAATACATGAAACATTTTTCAATGGAAAAATATTCTTAAAATATGAAACAATTTTAAGTGCAAAAAGCATTCTCAAATGCGAAAGCATCTTAAATGCAAAATAATGCTTAAAATACGAACAAATTTTAAATGTGTAAAACAATTTTTAAATGCAAAAAAATTTTTAATACGAAAATTATTTTAAAAGCGAAAAACATTCTTAAAATGCTAAAACATTTTGATGCAAAATTCATTCTTAATATTTGATCGGTAATGATAAAAGTAGAACAAAGTAATTAATAAAATGAGGAAACCAATTAAATTTTTTAAGTTTTCGAAAGAAAAAACAGCATGTGCACCCAAGTAGGGTCCCATGATACTTTTGGTATAACCCGGAACGCTTACTGCTTTTATTTACGAATATAATAGTAAAGTGCGTTTATTTGTAATATTTTTAGGAAAAATATAAAACAGATCGTATGGGAGGTGTTACTCTCGTAGTTTCCGCTCGCTCACTGCCTGCCAGCGGTAGTTATTCTACCTAGGCGACTCTTGTCTGCTGGGCTAGTCGTTCCTTTGTTTCTGCGTATAAGTCTTTGCAGCGAGCTATTGAGTATGATTTACGTCATTTGCCATTTGTGTAAAGACTTCCACTGTATCTATTGTTGTTAAGGATTCCATGTGTTAACAATATTTTCCTTTCGCTGTAAACGAATTTCCGGAAAGCTATTGTGTGACCTTCAGACGACATCTGTCTAAAAGCTTCTCAAAGTTGTCGTCTCCCAAATTGTCTCCCAACCCGTATTTTTCTCCCTTAAAAGGATTTATTATCTTAAAGAAAGTTTTTACAAAAATCCTCACTTAAAATTGTTTCACCGTAAAGGAATTTCTAGCGATCTTTATATTAACTTCGCAGCCATGTGCCTGAAAGTTTTTCACAGTTTTTGACTCCGAATACGCATTTTTCTCTCTTCAAAGGGTTTATTCCCTTGGCAAACATTTTTACGAATACCCTCACTTAAAATTATTTCACTGTAAAGGAATTCATAGCGATCTGTTGTGTGTACCTAGAAGCTATCTGTCTGAAAGATTTCCACTGTTATGGTTGTCCATTCGTATTTTTCTCTCTTAAAAGGATTTAATGCTTAGCGTAAGTCTGTACATTGTTATTGCATCCCAACCCTGCTAAAAGTATTTTTTATTTCTTAAAAGATTTATTACCGTAGCGAATTCCTCTCTTAAAAGCATTTATATATCTTTAAGTTGAGACTGGAATTTTCACATTCCTTTTCACTGCCTCAGGCAGAAAACGAATCTCAATGGCTGAAGGGTAGATCATGCGCAGTATTAATCCATACTAACTGGCTGAAACTGTAATGGACGTGGCAAACAAAGAATCAAACTATTGACAACACTGAAAAACGTTGTATAAACGTGGGCACATAGCGTCTCGTAGCTAAGCTTCTTTTTTAATCATCATCGCCAGCTTGTGCCATATCTTCCAATAAACATGTGATCCGGAATCATGTTTTCTGCCGACAAAAAGATTTCTGCCAACCACGCAGTTACAGCCATCAATACGCCTTCTCCCGAAAACGTGGCTTCTGTAAAGATAGATTCTATTTACAACTCTTCTTCTGCCATTAATACGCCTTCTACCGACAACAACCCTTCTGCCCAGTACACATCTTCAACCGAAAACGACCCTTCGGTGGATAGCAAGCCTTCAGCCGACAACTCCTCTTCTGCAAACGTGGCAAAGGTAAGCGTAGACTTAGCCTTCTAACCTAATTTCGAAATTAGCAATTATAGACAGAGTAAGTAAAATAAACCAGGTTAGGCCGAAACTGAAAATATGACGAATTAGATGCCCAAAGATATAGATCCGAGCCAATGGGTTTCTAAATTTTAATGAATATTTAGCTTTTGTTAATTTGAAACTGCTAAACAAATCATAGGAATCGTGATACGAAAAATCGTGCAAGACCATTTAATATCAGTGTGCGTAATTTGATCAAGTGAACCTCGGGGTCATATTAAAATCATTGTAAAAAGTAATGCACAGTAATAAGGAATTTTGTTGGAAGGGCTACTCAAAATTTCGTGTATTTGGACAATGGAGATATGCAAGTATCGGTCCCCTGCTACAAACACAGCAATGACTATAGTAGAAACAAAGGGATTGTTTAAATCAAGAGAAAACACCATTCTTTGTCTACCGAGACCCATCGCAGTGTGTAAAGCCAAAATTGACGGGGATGTAAATTATTGTTCGATTAGACTATATGAATTTCTGCAAAAACAAATGGCTGTAGTACAGTGCGAGAAAATAGGTAAATCTGATGGTCCGTTTACTCTCGACGACGTAAGACTCTTTGAGATGGTACTGAAGGGTTATTCTATCACTGTCTTTGGCGATCACAGAGAGAAAAATGTGCCCTATAAAGCAAAAAATATCACCGATAAATATATCGATATAATATTTTACGACGGCCATTTTAATGTTCTTGCGAACCTGCACCAGGGTATTAAGTGTGAATTGTATAGCCGACATTGCAATTTTCCCTCAAATCATAAAAAAGAAACTTGCCGGCGCGAATTAAACTGCCACAAGTGCCACCAGCCGTGCCCACCGTCATTTGGTAGGTACGTGAGATGTGACGCATGTCATCCCAAATTCAATGGGAAGACCTGGTTTAATAACCATTTGATTAAGCGAAATTATTACCCCAAGTCCATGTCAATGTGGGAAGCTGAAAAAGTCTGTTCATTTTCTAAAACAATTCTCGATATAAGGCTTATATAAAAACTCCTTACCAGTGCGAGGACATTTTTTGTGGTGCTTGTATGATAAATGTGGATACTGACCGTGAGTGCTATATTCAGCGTACAATTCCCTTAGTTTTTAAAAGAATTATATATTCATGTTCATAGACTTCCACTGCACTAAAAACACGCTTATGCCTTTAACGCGGATATGATAAAACTGTGCCTAACTTGTGCCTGCATCATCAAACCTGTACAGCGTGTGCATTGACGAGTCTCAACAGATGGCATATTGTACGCAGAGTGGCGTTAAAGAATGGGTATTCCTTGTGAAACAATTTTTAATCACATCGCACAACCTGGGTTTGAATCCCATGACATTCTCCTTGTAGCGCCCAACTTGAGGTCCTATGATGTGAAATTCCTGTTAAAACACTTGGTGGGTAGTCTTAATTGGAACCCACAGCTCATCATTAATGGGTGTAAAATTTATAGATTGAAGCATAACAGTTTGACGTTTCTAGACATACTGGATTTCACTGCTATGCCACTGTCACGCTTTTCAAAGAGTTTTCAGCTCCCCGAATGTAAAGGTTATTTTCCTTACCTGTTTCTTACCAAGGAAAACGAAAAGTATGTTGGTCCCGTATCTGAGCAAAAATATTATTGTCCTGATGACATAAGTGTAGATGTCCGTAAGACTTTCGAGCAATGGCATAATGAGATGGCATCCTCAAATTATGTCTTCAACATGAAAAAAGAAATGGTGGCGTATTGTAAAACTCGCATATTTCTATTGAGTCAGAAAGTTTCCAAATTTAGGAAACAATTCATTGACGAGAACAGCATTGACCCGTTTAGAGAATGCGTCATCATTGCATAGGCATGTATGAACGTTTACATGCCTAGAAATAAAATTCCGCTAATTCCAAGAGGTGGGTACCGCTTAGCCCTTAGACGTTGCGAATAGCATGCATCTGGCTGTCTTGGATGGAACAGCATCATTTCTAACGTCATATAGCATGCTTATCGGGTCGGGAAATTAAAGTTTTAGGCCATAAAGTGGAGGGTACAATGAAAACAAGTATGCCTATTTCTATATAGATGAATCTACCATGGCTACACACTATGTCACCCAAATTGGAATTCAAGATTATATAACACGGTTAACGAGACCATGGGTTCCAGATATGAGAACATCATAAGGGTCACGAGTTGATGAGAGATGCCGGCTACCACGTGACTGAGATATGGGAATCTGAATTTAATGCCATGATAGAGGCTGAGGGGATCTGGCAGAATTTGTCAAAAATTTTTCCTTACCTCTCCATCCACGAGATGCCTTCTTTGGCGGTCGTACAAATTGACTAAAAACTACTGCTAGGGTACTAGGGACATGAAAATATTTTATTACGACAAATGCAGTTTGTATCCGTTCGTCAACAAGACCAAAGATTACCCCGTGGGACATTCGGCAATCCACATAGATAAATTTCCAAATTTGGATGATGTATAGAGTGGTGTTGTAAAATGTAAAATTCTTCCCCCAGAAAGACTGTATCATCCCGTCCTGCCATCATGCATTAACGGTAAACTAATGTTTCCGCAGTGTCGCGAATGCTCACAGATGGACAATTATACAGAATCCACGCATACAGGGGATGAAAGATGTATGACAGGCACCTGGGTAGTGGACGAGACTAAAATAGCACTAGTGGAGGGTTACAGGATAATTTATGTGTATGAAATTTGGGAATATTGCATTGTACGCTATCATTCCTTCGATGGCAAAAAGGGTCTTTTTCAGGACTATGTTGGCCAGTCTCTGAAAATTAAAACTCAAGCCTCCAGTTGACCCAAAGTCTGCGACCTCCCTGCCAAGAAAAATGGATATATCGCACTATTTTAGGAAAATTAAGGCGTTTCAGTGGATAAAGATGCCATGTAAAGTAATCGTTGGCAAAACGTATGTTAAACTTCTTTTGGGGAAAATAAGGCTACGAGATAACATGTCCTCAGTGATGGATCATTCGAGGCTCATAGATTTAAGATCCAGGTATAGAGGTATAGTCTTACCTGCCAGCTACAGAGGTGGTGGTGTACTTGGTGTGGAGATACAGTGAGCAGAATCCGAAATCGAATTTCACAACTAACATCGTTATAGCAGCATATATAACTCCTATGCAAGAATTTAATTATATTCTTGTCTTAGAAAATTGGGCGAACACGTGTGTTATTTTGACACAGATTCTGTTATAGCCACGTACAGCCCGGGGGAATGGATGCCTCCCATGGGTCCATTTTTGGTTTGTATGATTGATGAATTAGAAAAGTATGGAAAGAGTGCACATCCAATAAGTCACACCATAGAAGTGCGGGGAGATGACGCACTCTGCAATATTAAAGGCATCACTCTCATCACGGGGAATATGAGAAATGTAAATTCCAGCGCTATCAGGGAACCGTTTGGAAGCATAATTCAGGGTTGCTAGTACTGGAAGGCATTCAAATTAAAAAAAAAAATCTAGTTACAGTGGTAACTGAGTCTTCAGTGAAAATGTATAGAATCGTGGTCAACAAACACGTGCAGTGTGAAAACTTTGATTCCTACCCATACGGATATAAAAGAAGACGAGTTTAGACGACCATTCATCAATCTCCCACAATGTATACAAACCGACACTTTAAATTTAATTTCCTGTTCACCATGCTAATATCAGCTCCTCCGCGTTGTCTAAATCAATATTTTTGAAAAGTTTAATTAGTAATGCACACCAAATGTTTGACAAACTGTTGAGAAAAGTTGTGGTATCATCCACCGGAATATTCTCCTAAATCACGTCCGTGCCTCGTGACCCATGTAGACATATCAAATTTGAAGACTGTAGACAATGGGGGATTTAGATGTTTTAGACGATTTCAGGTATGAAGCAGACGTGCCAATTGTTTAAAAATTTTCACTAGAGATGTTCATACTACAAAATGCATTTCCACAAGGAAAGAAATTTCTAACTATATCTCTAAATGCAAACTTCGTTGTCGCATTATAAACAATAGAGATAAAGTGCTAATTTATAGGTTGTGCCAACAAATCGAGCCAAAAAAACTCTATATTTCTGTTAGAGGTATTTGAGAAGGCCTCAGAAAATCCCCTCGGTTATCTAGTATTGGATTGCTCGAAATATACTCCTAATCAATACAGGTATCAAACTGGAGTCCTCCCAGGAGAAATGATTTCTTATTTTATACCCAATTAATACCCAACTGCATTTGTTGATTACATTTTGAAGGTTTGATCCCCCTAGTTCACAGTAAGCTGCCGAGAGATTTAACAAACGAGCAGCGAGCATATTTCCGTCAATTTTGTACAGCCACAAGCAGAATTCCAGATGAATAGTCCAGTGATAACAAGGTAAAACGCAACCTTTATGGTATTAGCCAAGGAAAACACTCCTTTGCGGAAAAAAACTATTGAAAAGCGCTAAACCTGGAGCAAATAAAGGCTATTTTCGAATGTGTAATGAACGTGTGCAGAGATCTTGTTAGTTTGTCTATAAATCGGTCCTAGTGGTGTAGTGGCAACCTACTTGCCTTCTAAATCCAAGATCGTAGGTTCAAACCCAGCCAGGATCGATGGATTTTTTGGATGCAAAAATCCTAAGTATGGCTTCCTTCGGAAGGAAGTAAAGTCGTGGGTCCCGTGTCGTACATTTGCGGCACGAAAAAGAACCTCGATTCTGAAACAAGAGGACTCTGTGCAAAATTTGTGGGCCTTTTCACGCCCTGAATCGAATGGGACGCTGGCGACCTGAGCTGTTTAAGAGCGTCCATAAATAAACCAAATCAACAACAGTTTGTCTATAAAATGCTTGAAGCTCCTAAAGAAACATAAAACTTGCTGGAGAAAGTTATTCAACAAACGTCTTTCCTTAAAGAAAAAGAAAAAGGTTCTTATGCAGAAAGGGGACTTTTACTGCGTTTCCACTTCCAATATTGGCTTCACTCGATAGTGCACTCTGTCAAATTTGAGTTAAATGAAGTACGGCAAACAAACTATAGCAGCTGCGCAGCAAAAAGCTGTTTAAAAGCTTCATCTCGTAGACAAATCAATTAATCAACATCAAAGAAATGATTGAAATACAGCGTTCAAATTGGCAGTTCCAGAAAAATGGCGGATGATAAAATATAAATTGGGTTAGTATTTAGATCTCATATCACAGGTGGGAAAACTATGCCTTGAATCCAATGGTATTTACCACGACATTGAGATAAAGAAGGAACCGAAGACAGCAAAGGCGAAAGTAGATAAATGCGGCTCCTAGTGAATAAGTCTATTTCCTCCTATAACCTTCGCAAGCAATTGGGGAGCCGTTGTATCATTAAACTATGAACGCGTTGAAAAAATTATTTAATTCCGGAACACTACGCGGGTTTTGGTACAGCAGACAAATTTCACAAGGCCACAGGCATACAGAATCTAAGATCGAGTCCTTTGTTGGAACCTAGGGTAGTTATGTATTTCACAGTCGATAGGAAACGATGCTCCATGAGAAAATATCACGTGACCAACATGGACGCCCTTTGGGAAGCCGATCTAAATGTAATGAACAACGTTACCGTTCACAAAACCATACGGTTACATCTGGACGGTGATTGACGTTTTTTTTTTTTTTAATAAGCTTGGACAATACCATTAAAAGCAGTAGGCACGGAAATTAAACAAGCGTTTAAAACTATATTTTCTCATCGCGTACCTAAAGTGTTGCAAACCGATAAAGGTTCCGAGTTCACCAAGAAAACATTTAAAATACTCTTAGCCAAGCATGGCGTAAAGTATTACACTACATAAAAGTAATGTTAAAACCAGCGTTGTAGAACGTTTCAACAGGACCTTAAAGACAAAAATGTTAAGTATTTCAGGCATAAAACACCTATATATACGTTGAAATTCTTCCTGTCTTTTTACAGTCCTACAATGGTCCCTTTCACGGAACCATATAGATGGCTCCAAAGATGTCAATGATGGCAACGTTTAGCAGGAGTACGAAAATTTTTATGGTCAGAATGTTGATAAATTACATAAACTTAAGTTTAATGTAGATCACGTGTACATATCTAAGGAGAACATGAATTTTTCTACGGGTTGCGAGTAAAACTGGAAAGTCGAAAATTTTCAAATTGACAAAATGAATGAATGGTGTTTAACGCCCGTTTTTGCTACAGAGGCACCACAGGCGATGGACATTGTATGTACATGAGATGAAATTATATATTGGGAATGGATTTATTTTTAAGGAAGGAATCATTCCAGGCCTAAATTTAGGATACCTCCCCAGCATTTGCCATTTATGAGGACTGAGGAAAACCTGGAAAAAACCTCAGTCAGGAAGGACGGTCCTGGCGGTATTCGAGCCCAGACCTCCCCTCACGAGTCCGCGACTTAACGACCTCGGCCACCCGTGGCGGTTCAAATTGACAAGGTGGTACACGGTGACCCTATTGTATATAAATTAAATGACTTGAACGGCGAAGGCATAGAGGGTATTTTTTTACTCCGAGGAGATACAAAAGGTTGCTCTTCCGAAATCGTTCAAAATAGACAAAACACTCGACACTAAATATCGTGGTGGTAATAAGCAATTTTGGTTAAGTGAAGAGGTTTTCCAAATAAGTTTAATTCGTGGGTCCTGGCTTAAACTATTGATTCGATATGTTTAAAAACAAAACCGTTTTCCCTCACGCCCGTGAGTAATGCATCCATGGACCTTTTCACTGACAATACAACTTCTAGATTATTAGACATCTGGCCGAAGAGAATAGTGTTGCAAGGAGAGTGGGAAGTAGTATTGCAAAAGATTAGGCACCCTGTGAAATTTTATAACGTGACAAATCACAATAATGAAATCATTGGAACCATGTATAACATGTCTTCTCCAGTGACACATTCCAAATTTAGCTTACATATGCTATATGGTATAATGCACAATGTTAAAGATTTGGTACACGCCGTCACTTCAATCATACGCGTGATTTACAAGTCGAAGAGTTTTTCTTTATAACGAGAGCAAATATATTACCAGCATTAACACAAAAGCCTCACAGTCTACCCATATTCCTGAAAGCAAATTTGTAGGTTGTGTAAAAAATTTTGCGCCCTCTATAATCAGGAACGAAAACAGAAATTAAAACGCAAGAAATTAGTTAAAGTCCAAATTTAAAATTTCTCCTACGACAGCTAAATCTACTAAAAATCCCCACAAGCGTGACACTAGAATTCCTCACAAGCCTGATACCAGAATTCCTCATAAGCTTGACAATAGAATTCCTGCTAAGCCTAACATTAGTAATCCTACTGAGCAGGCAACAATGATAAATGTTTTTGAGTAGTATTTAACGCCCGTTTTTACTGCTGAGGCACTACAAGCAGTAACAATGATAAAGCCTGACACTATAGATCCTCTTTAGCCTGACATTAGAAATCCGCCTACAATGATAAAGCCTGACACTATAAATCCTTCTAAGCCCGACACAATAAATTCCCCTATGTAGAATATCGTATACGTCTTGGTTGACTAGGAAATTGGTAAACATCCTGTTGATCCGTACATGGGTTTACCTCATGAAATGCTCATTTACTGCTATCTGGTAGTACCATAAGTGGTGGGCAACACGTTTGTGCAAGTCAATGAAAGTGTCTCTGTAGAGTATGAAAAACGCGACATTACCTGCGTGACTATTGAAAAGTCCTTCGCTGTCCTTAACAGGGTACCTTAGATGCAACAGATTTTTAAAATCTATTTTAAATTAGATTTAAGGAACGGTTACGGCGATATCTTGTCATTTGTAGACAGGCATTCATCTACCTTAGTTTTAACATTTCGCCCGAAACAAGCATAATGGAACTGGATACTGCCACCAACTACTACTTAAAACAGGCTGGAAGAGAATTAGACCATCGAGATTTTCTTTCGTAAGGGACAAACATTATTAAAAAGTTAGTGGCTTGTTCTCTTGGTTGTCTTTTGAGAAGTGTTGCCATTTTCCAAGAATGATGTGAAAGCTGTCGGCAAAGAGGCGCTGAAAATGGGCCCCAATGTGCTTGCCGACGTTGTAAGTTTGGGAAGTTATTCAAAGGGGTCGTTAAAGACTAGAATGAAGGAGGAGGAATCTAATTTGAAGAAGACTAAACACCAAAGACGAAAGGTGCAAGATATGTTTTCATAATGGCTAACAAAACTGATGCACATGAGTTCGGAACTAGACGTATTCAAAGACTTGCCTGTACAAGTATACGTGCAGGAATACCGTTACATTTCACTAAATCCTCAAAATACAGTTAAGAAAAGTGCCCCCATCACATTTCATTACTCTGGCAATGATGATGCCTCGACATGACTTATATAGTACTAGAGTTGTTCGTGCGAATAGTCGATGACGGGGAAAATGACTTGAAAGAGGACAAACAGGTTACCTTTGTAAGCAATACTCTAAACTGTTGTTTCCGCAGCTAGAAGTATCACTCAATAATGCCTCAGCCAGGTTATTCCTATAGAACATACATTGAAACGCTGCTCAATTATTTGAAGGATGTCATGAACAGCCGACTAGAGTCCTCGCTCTGGAAAAAAGATCGCATATTCAGCAAATGAAAGAATCAAGTGGCGTAATGACTATACCAAAGGAAGAAAAATTGTAAATAGATAGGAAATCTTTCCAATGCACTATTTAAACATTAAAATCTGCTCTTAAACAACGTGAGTGCCACCATTAAACTCTCGCCTTCTTCGCTCAATTTTCATCTTTTTTCGGACATAAAGAACTTTAAAGGCTAAAAAGAGATTCAGTCTACTAGACAGATTTTCAAAACTGTAAGACCGTCGCAAACCATCAAGCTTATACATCAAGCAATGTTTAACACCCCAGAAGGGTGGTTGTGGCAATGGTCGCCGACCAGGCACACAAAGGCAGCATTAACAAAAATCCATTCCATTTACAGAGTTTTAAAATGAATTCATTTCAATTGTATGTGAACGGATAGTATTTTTTCTCAAAACCCCTTGCATCCCAATTTTGATGACCGGCATTTTCTCCAATGTTTTCAAATTCTACAAGAAGGTCTCGGGATACACTTTAAGGACGAAGGGCATTCCATTTACAGACATCAACATTTTATACTATATTAATGTCTTTGATCTAACAGCCGATATGAATGCCAACGACTTACAGCTCTAGACAACGTTACGGGAAAGTATAGGTGTTAAAGAACAAACTCCAGAACCTAAGAATTTGCTGGTGTTGGCAGAAGTACATCGCACTATAAAAATTGACGCTATAAAATTATTTGTATCATGAATTCGTTGCAAATACACCGATTTCTGTCTAGGTTTTCCCCTACTCAATCGCACTTTTTAGGCGTGTACGCTTGTAACCTATTGTCCTCGGTAAATTTGCATAATAGACAGCTTTGCAAAGCAGTTGTCATTAACACGACCCTAGCTCGAAACCAGGGAAACATTTGATCTGCAATTTTGTTGCAAAGAACGGGCGGTGAGAATATTTCGATGACTATGATATTCATCCTCTTTCGGCTCATATTCAATTTCCTAAATCAATGCTGCGGTGCACATGGACTCATAACACTAGAAGCTTGCAAGGTGAGGCCAACACTACCCGTGGACATACGTCATTGCTTACCTATCTCATCGCTGCCGCAACTTGTGCAAGGAGAAATGCTTTTCAAAATTCAGCATAAGTGATTTTGATCACAACGAAGACGTCATTAAAAACCTACAAGGATGTATATTTTGGCAAATGCTCACAAACTACATATCAGAAGGTGCACATCGTTAAAGGTTAGTGTCGACACGATTTGTACATTCTCGATTAATATAGTGTTGTTACATGTATGTTGCCAATCCTAACATTTTAAATTTTTTAGAAGAAGCATGTGGTGCTACACGACCCGATCTACAAGTTGCTCTCGGAGAGGTGAACAGCTAAGTCTTCATCATTATCTTGTGAGCGCATGTGGCTACTGGAAATGAAATAGTGTGCTACAAATTGTTTGTCCTTGTTTACAGTGTCATGAACAACACAGCCTAGAGTGATGACCCACAGCAACAGGACGAAACGGCGAACTCTGGACCTCTATCAGATATTTTCATCTTGAACAGCAACCAGACCAAGTTTACGTGTGTGGGATTTCGCCTATGTCGCCACACAAGGCTATGGTGATTTTAAGTGGACGACGCAGCGGTCCTGGGTTCGACAGAGTGGCAGAAATCGTTTGAGGCAATACCTACCACTTAAAGCATTAAAAGAGTAGTAGCTATCAATCAACTATCCATACTTTTTAAATATGTATTTGGTTCACTAAATATTATCATCAAATTGACCGATGTTACATATTGCTGAACATGTAGAATGGAAGACACTAGAAAGTCTCCTATAATTTTTTGGTTAATAACGCCATTCTCCTATGACGCATGACTTTTGAATCCCCTTTATTACACACTTGGTCTTGGGGAAAACTCGAGTTCGGATAATATGTCATTGACAGCAAAGTTCCAGAACGCATAGATAGCGCAATACTTATTCGTTAAAGAGCTAAAAGTGCTATTACCTGAAGGTGTACAAGAAAGAAAGGTTATTTGAAGACTGCAATGCTTTTAAAAGCATTATATTCTCATCTACCCATTTCATTTCTTTACCCCAAATATCAACTAGGTTGCAGAAGAAGTAAATGAAATTGTTTCTTAAGAAAGTGTTTGAGAAGACTTAGGATTGCATTAAAAGCTTATGAAACTTAAATATGTAATTTGCGTCAAGTTCATTTGTTTCCTCAACTTTAAATAAAACCCTTTTGAAAAAAAATTTTAAGTCCCTGTGCGATTCCCTGATATATTATGTACATTTTTTGAGATTTTGTTACATATGTATATATTTTAGAACAATGTTACATAAAAATCGGGCTCTAATAATAATGTATTACAAATAGTTGGGGCAGAAATATGACAACAATTAAATCTTAAATATTCTGCGGTATGCAAATCTGT
Organism: Metallyticus violacea; assembly: GCA_030762175.1. Classification (NCBI taxonomy): domain Eukaryota; kingdom Metazoa; phylum Arthropoda; class Insecta; order Mantodea; family Metallyticidae; genus Metallyticus; species Metallyticus violacea. Next base: position 65,975,267 of record CM060832.1, on the reverse strand, counting down.
TTCTATATTATATACTAACTAGATAAAATAAAAAACAAAACAAATAAAAAATAACATATATTAATCAAAACCAATATTTCCATGTTTCTTGCGCACACGGACAAGTAAGTTAAAATACATGTCCGTACAAAATAGGGACTTATGACTACCCTATGAATAAGACAATTAAAAAGGCGAAGCATGAAATCTTTTAACATGGGCATAATATATTTAGCGTATTTATAGTTATAAATCTGAGGTGTACAATCAGTTTTCTTTCCTAGATATCAGTGTTGAATCCAGACGCTTTCCTCTGGGAGAATTTCAAACTTCACGGAGGGAGAGGGGGTTACAGGCTTCAAATTGTGCTATAATAAAATAACACCGGAAATAATTTCATTGTAAAATTAAATGAATTAAATTAAATTATGTTAATAATGCATCATTATCTTTAAAAATGAAATAATTAGAAGCAATAAAATAGTTTATAGCATGCAATAACTTATTTTACATCAAACTAATGTGTCGAGGCCTTACAGCATATCTGGGATGGCTTCATCAATAAAACTTTCTTTGGGTTCCTAGTCCCTTTTGCATAAGTTTCAAGCGTATTCTGACCTATCCTAATCATGGTGCTGAATAACCTTTCTACACCGGCAGTGGAAATGGGAATGCACAGTACACATTCAACAAATGTCCTTAAAGCTTCATATTGGCTCTTATAAAACAAGCAACATCTGAAGAAGATGAATCTTCTAATTTATTACGAGCAATAAATTTAAAAGAACGCAAGTCTGCAATAAGAGCGTCAACATTTTAAGGTCTAACATTAATCATGTTCTCCAATTCTAGAAATGTTTTAAACTTTTCAAAATATGCACTTAGTTTTATCACTTTCACAGTCTTGTAATTAAATTTTTGTTCTATTTCATTAATCATACTTTTCACAAATTTCCCATTTCTCATTTTATTATTTGTCTTACGAGAAGAGCACACTTTTAAATTCTGCTGCATTCTTTTCTAATTTTTTAAATTTTATTTAGTGTTTCATTTTCCTAACTATGTACAACGCAAAGGCGGTTGGTGCTTCTTAAATGTTCTAGTTCCAGAGAAAAGTATGGAGTTGTAACACTTTGAGTGATTGTTTTCACAGAATTTTGCCTAAATTTGAGAGAGTTTTCTCTTTAATCCAAAATCACTAAACCTACGGAGGTGGTAACTCATCATTTCTTACAAGATCCCTCCCCTGACAAATTTGCTAAATCAGTATCTCCTTATGCATATGCTCACTTGCCATCATAATGGATTTGTAGTACAGGAATATAGTATAAACTCAACCAGCGGATGTCAACAGTTACTGGTATTTTTTAAACAAGTTATTCTAAAGCACACTGACTTTCAAAAGCAATACATTTTTCTGGTTTAGAAGAAGCATGAAAATGTATATGTCTCTTAACGAATGTGTAATGTTTGTTTTATTATTAAAGGTTGGTTATTCCTATAGTTGGTGACAGGAATCGACACTCTTCTGCAATGAATGTATGGCAACTCATGCCCTCTTTTTTCGATAACCCTGAGAGAGAACCACTACATGAGCAACACTATCGCAAAAGCTTGCTACTAATTTATTGTAAGAAAGTGGTTTATTTTTATTTATTTATTTATTTAGTCATTATCAATTACCGTGAAATGTATTCATCTGTGGTACTCTCAATTCAACTAGAAGCAAAACCTTTTGGAGGGACTTTTTCATTTCCGGGTGGGAGATTTCCGCCCTCCGGACTACTTTCTGAAGGCGACCTAATTTAAATATTCTTTGAGAGCCTTTTATGATTTGCATTCGAGAAATAGTAACAACACAATATAATGATCTTTTTATTCTAATTGAATGTATGCGGCGTTTTAAAGCAGGTTCTAAAGCTTTAAGAAACAATTAATACCCACCTGTGGTAGCCACTAACCTTGCAATCGCTCTTCAAAAGCTTAAAACATACTTCCAGATTCAGTATTTCTTCTGGGACAAAATGATGGAATTCAAATATCTGCCAAAGTCTAAGACAGTGAACATTGAATATGGTGAACTGTGCAAGTACACAAAGGGCCAATGCTTTGCCCAAGATAGTATAGTGTTCTTAAATAAAATAAATTGTAGAATTAAAGTTTTATGTATTGTAGCATGGTTCGTGAGTTTCAAATCTTCGATCAATTGACTCCCTGAACTTTTAGGTACCAAACATCAGATGTTTTTCAGTTGAATTGAATTCAATTAGAAAACTGAAATATAGGCCAGCAAAATGTAATTTTTACAAAATCTCCAGATGTGAATAGCATAATTAATGGTCATGAGATAGAATAGTGGAATGGGGTAGTTTTTTTTAAGTGTAATTTAAATTAACATATTTATTTAGCCAAGACTCCCATAAAAATTTATAGCACATTTAAAACCAGGAAAAAACTGTAGTGTCTGTAGTAACTGCGTTGAAGATTTTACATTGATTTACATTAGTAGCTATTTCATGTATTTGTAATAACTGCGTTGAAGATTTTACACTGGATTAGTAGCTATTTTGTGTTCGCTGCATTCCAGGTTTAGCCAGTGGCTAACAACTGCAAAGTCGCACAGCATGCAAGCGCGATTAGACAATAAGCGGGAAAATGGCATGCGCCTTATGACATAATTATGTTGATAGAAACCGGTTTCCAGTACGGGAAAACGTGGTGTAGCAACAAGTCATGGTTGTAAGTTGCTTTAGTGTATAAAACTTGGGTGGTGCACTTTCCACTGTACGAGTTGTAGCGTGTGTACGCGTGTGAAAACAAACAGTTTTGATTCCTGTGATATTTATCATCATTGTAAGATCATTAATCAAGCAAGATGCCCGAAAAGTAAGTAGTGCTATATTGATACATCTTGGGCTCGATTTACTTGCACTGTCATCCATCGTGCACGTTGCATATGAATAATGCAGGAATAGGGTGACTAGAACCGTGTTTCGAAAAGTAAGCCAATTGTGAGAATTTTACAAATTGATCAGTTAATAATTGTTTCATATAACCTATAAATATGTCAAATGACAGATACAAAATTGTAACTTGTCACGAAGCACATTGCCGTTTTATAAAGTTTAACAATTTGTCAGTAAATTACTATTTTGCTACGATGATAGAAGCATTCAAGACTCTTTGCTATTTACCGAGCATTAATAATTTCTGTCAAGAAATTATATATCATAAATTAAATCTGAGAAAGTGCAATGTATTTGATAATACATAGCAACTAATAAAATTACTCTTATTAGTACATTATTATATGTAATAATCGATATTAAAAGGATCTTCGCCAATTTATTTTATAATATTTTATAATAAACTTGAACAAGCAACAGGTGCCTGTGAAAACGAGGCAGACAATAAGTTAGCAATAAAAAAATTCAGTTAAACAATGGGGAAATAGAAGAATACAATAATTGCATCTTTCTGTGTAAATGTTAAAAAAAAAAAAAAAAATTACAAACAATATATTCTATGACAGGTAAAACATTCTCCTGTCAAATTTGTTTGACAGTTTTATAAATATGTCAGCTTGTTACTATTGTATATGGCAATATTATATTTCATAAAATAAATATGTAGAAATATTTCTCACAGCTTGTCTCTTTTGGTCAGCCACACTAAAAATTTTATGGAACAGGATATGGCAATTTGTCATTACAATTGTAAATATGACATGCTTAATGAAACAGAAACTTGTCAAGTTATAGCTTAATAAAACTGTTGCCTTGCCACTGTCAAATTGCCATTTTTTATGAAAAGGGCCCAGATTTATAAATTGAAAAACCGGGACATGTGACAATTGCATATTGCATATTTTTTTAAACAAAGGCATTAGTATTACTTATTACTGTAGTTCATCATGACCAGAATTTCTGGATAAGGAAATGGGACATTTTTTGAATGTGCTGTGCAAAAATACTGATTTGCGACAGTACACATAAATATTTTTATATTGGGCAGATGACATAGTCACAGAACAGGATATTTGGTTGTATTTTTTCACTTCCACATTCTTTGATGAGTTTTGTATCTTTGCACATAAATAAAATCAGTGTCTGAGAAATTATATTTATTTATAATTTTTCTAATTATATTGGCAGAGTTAAACACTTAAAGCCTTTTCTTCCACTCAACCAGTCTTGTACAGATATGTGCATATATAATAATATAAAAATACAAGGAATAGAAATAAATACAATTAAAAGGAAAGTCATGTTTATAATTATATATTTATATCAGATGTATAACAAATTATGTAAAAAGAAAGGTTATACTTAGGAATATAAAAATAGTACTCTTAGGAATCACAGTATTAAGTTATATCATTCCATAGAAGATTGCATTTCAGTTAAAATGCTCTCTATTGAAACATATAGGAAGACTGCCAGGTGAGTTTAAACTCGGGTCAGGTTAAGGTTTAAGTATTTCGCTCTAGTGCAGAGCATGTGATCTAACAAGTGCAATTTATTTTTAAAGTGTTCCTTGTTCATCTGTTTAAATTGATTAATAAAATAAAATTTACTGTATTAAAAAAAAAGGAAGAAAAAGGTGTTATAAAGCAGTTTGTAATATTGCTTCAATGTTCTCATTTCCAGTCGATTCTTTCCACTGTCCATCAAATAATAACGTATAAAACATCCTGTCAAAATTTGGATTATTATATGGAATTATAAGAAAAAGGTGCATACAACTTTTGTACAGTTCAAAGTACTGTTGTTATAGCAACTAAAATTACTGTATGCTAGCAGTGCATCCAACTAAAAACTATAACTATCTCTGTTAATGATATGACAAGAAACAATTCTGCATCCCAAAGTGATTTTTTGGGACACTAGAAATAAGGCTAGAAAACTGGGTCGATCCTGGTCCTCTGGGATGTCTGGTCATTCAATGCCTTAATTATCATATAGCATCTAAGACTGCATTTTAAACTAAACAATGTTTAATAACTAAGTAATACAAAATCCATGACAATAAACAATTAGATAGATGTGAATGTTCTTTGGAAGGCTTATGCATGTAGACTGCTGTAATGAAAGATAAATTATAGTATACAAATATTCAACTTATTGAGCATGATTCTGTTTTTATTGCAATAACAATCTGTAATAAGCACATTGAATAAAACATTTCTGATATTAAGCAAGTTAAATTTAAAATATAATGGTAATTCAGCATGCAATCTTAATTTAATGGAAATTTAATGACATAAAATTAATTTTGATTTAAGTGCATAAGCTAATTTAAAATCATAATTGGAGCATTTTTATGATTTCAGAGCTGACATTGCTCTCATTGGACTGGCTGTGATGGGTCAGAATCTCATTCTAAACATGAATGATCATGGATTTGTGGTCTGTGCCTACAATCGCACAACAGAAAAAGTTGATCATTTCTTAGCAAATGAGGCAAAGGGAACCAAAGTTATTGGTGCTCATAGCTTGGAAGAAATGGTTCAGAAGCTGAAGAAACCTCGCTGTATCATGATGCTTGTTAAAGGTTATTCAAATTAATGTTTTTCATTCATATGTGATCTGCAGAGTGCTTCATGACTGTGTTTAAAGCATGAGAAAATTAAATTAAAGAACAAATCAGGGGGAAAGTTGAGGTCATGACTCATACCACAGATCCTTGGTGTAGATGCTGATGATTCAACCGGTTGACCTACTGTATCCTATCCAGACACAACCAAGAACTTCTCCTTTTTGAGTGTGTATACCCCGGGGACCATGGAAATTATCTCATTAGAGAGATTTTATATCTAGGGGATGATTCAAAACACTCAGGCCCAGGCCTCTGATTACCTACACTGTTAGGTTTAACATTGTGCTTCCCATCACCCATCTGCCAGCAGAACAATAATACCAGGATTTGTCCAGTCATCAGCCAGCTGCTTAATGTAACTGGATAATGGTTGAGTGAAACACATTATGTATTTATATTTTAATATAATTTTCACACAGAATCATAGGCTAAGATTTCAAATTCCAGTCAGACAAGCTAACTACTAGTAGTTCAGAAGATTGCATAAGCATAGATCTATGGTTTAAGGCCTGTCCATGAACTCCATTTTTATGGGTCAAACTTTAATTTGAAATCCTAACTCATGGCTTTGTGTTAAATTCACATTGAAATATACAAGGGTTGTTAAATAAAGAATTATCATAATTTTTTTTTTTACAACATACCATTACTGATCCTAGATTATCTTTTCTCAAAGTAGTCCCTATTAGATGCAATGCACCTATCCCAATGTTTCTGCCAGTCTTTAGGGACATTTTGGAAACCATTTTTTGACAGGTCCTTCAGAATCACCTCTGCATCCTTCATTACTGCTTCTGGTGATGGAAAATGCCTCCCATGAAGGCATTTCTTCAATTTGGAGAAAAGGAAAGAGTCACATGGGACTAAATCTGGACTGTAGAGAGGGCAAGGGAAACATTTCACATTTATTTTTGTGAGATATTCAGCAACAGCATTTGCATTGTGCAACCGTACATTATAGTGGTGCAGCTGCATGTGATATGACCTTGTAGAGTTTTTGGGATATCTCTGTAGTATTTCCCAGTTACAGTTGTGTTTGCAAGTACAACATGCTGGTAACCATTCTTTGAATATTTAAATATGAAATGACCGTAGCTTTACCAGCAAAAGACACTATTTTTGCTTTATTTGGTGTTTACTCTCAGGATCGAAATGATGTAATCAAGTTTCATCAACAATGATTACCTTTGAAAGAAACTTCATATCTTACTGTAACTTCATCTTCAACTGCATACAAACCAGCACGCAAACATCCTTTTGTTCGTGTATCAGCAGTATTGTAATCCAATGCACAAACATGTCTGATGTGCAACTTTTCACTTGGGAATATGTGGGTAATTTTGAGAATTTCTGAATGTATTCTTAATATTATTTGACGATCCTCTCTCACAGTGATGCAGTGGTATTAATGTTTTCTTCCATTAGAGTAAAATTGAAGTGCTGATTTCACCTTCCTTAAACATTTTAAACCATCTTAGAGCTGTGATATAGGAAAGAACAAGCTCTCCATAGGCCACCTTTAACATTGCTTGGGCTTCTACTGAAGATTTTTTGAGACGAAAGTAGAATTTCAGAGCAGCATATTGCTCATCACATATCACCATTTTTATGTGGGCAGAAATGTACATGTCTCAGCTTGCATACCTCCCTAAGGTGTGAATAGGAAGAGACACAGTGTAGCTACTACCGCATATACTTTATGCATTAAGGTAACAAAATATTGTTAAGTTCAATTTTATTATGAAAAATTATGCCTATAAATTTTTATGATCAATCTTTATTGAACAGCCTTTATAATATGCTCACGCGAGGAACTACAAAACCAGCACAATGCTTTCTTGGCTGCTACCTAAATTTAATTCTTTTCATTAATTCTGTAATCTAACCTGCAAGCTACAAGTATTGTACAGCATTCAAAGTATTATGCATTCCCTATGGAAGTTTTTTCACTGTAAACAAAGTGCAAGTGAAGTTTATTATTCGTGCTTCCTTTCATTTGTCAGTAGTTGGCTGCATATAGTTTATTGCTGGTTTCAGATGTAGTCTTTCTAGTATTATTTTAAATATGTTATAGTTTTAAATATTACCCAACAGCAAACAATAAAAGTAATCTACTTAATCCTTAATCTACTAATCCTTACACATACAAATATTTTATGAAAATTTATGTATGTTATCAAAGTCCTCTTGCAAGGATGGATGTGACTTCCAAATGCAAGCCTTCAAATGAAAAATCAAATGTTTCATGTTGGAGTTGGAACTGTCCTCCAGATTAATGACAACCATATCAACAACATTATCACACACAAAATCAATTTCTGTTCTATTACATGTGTTACCACTCGTTACTGAGTTGGGTGAGTAAAGAAAAAATGAACATTTGTTGATTTTGACAATCTAAACATCAATTACTGTATTCCTTTATGTTCTGACATACAAAAAGTCTACTCAGCTGTGCTTCCCAACTCTTTGATGATTTGTCATTTACCACATAAAATTTTAAGCATTATTACATTAAATTAGCTAATAATAATAATAATAATAATAATAATAATGTAGAAATAATAATATTTACTGTAATCAGTATACTACAAAAAGGCCTTTATCACTTATTGGTTTGAAATAAATTTACTTACTTTATTCTTTGACAAAGGTAAAAGGTGTGCTTCCCAACTCTTTGATGATTTGTCATTTACCACATAAAATTTTAAACATTATTACATTAAATTAGCTAATAATAATAATAATGTAGAAATAATAATATTTACTGTAATCAGTATACTACAAAAAGGCCTTTATCACTTATTGGTTTGAAATAAATTTACTTACTTTATTCTTTGACAAAGGTAAAAGGTGTAAGCCAATCTATTCCTGTCATTTAGCTTACACCTTTGGACTTTGCAATTTTGATAAAATTACCATTCCACAACTTCATCATGCTGATGAGAACCGAATAGTTTGAAACTGGATATTCGCAAACAGGGTAGAGAATATCGTCCCATTTTGTATTCCAATAAGAAAAGTCTTAGGATGATCAAAGGATGAAAAGGACAAAGTCCAATATGTAATCAAAGATCAAACCTTTAGCAAAGGACTTAGTGAAAATACAAACTTGTATTTTATGGAATTTTATCTCCGTTATTTTTGTGTTATCTTTGTTTCGGCTTCTGTTCGCTACTTCAGCTAGGGAAAGTGTGATGACAAGAATTTTATCAATCACTACCCTATGGCAAAGTGAAGAAGAAAATATCTCAAGTAGAAATTTGGGAAAATCCAACATCATTTTCAATTCTTCTTTAATTTTTCAAATGAAAGACAATTTCTGTTGGTATTATGGACAAAAGACCAGTTGGAAAATACCATCTCCATTTGTGTAGAAAAAGCTGGAATATTCAGTAATTTATTAGCCAAATCTGTTTATATCCAGCTGTGCCTCTTAGCAAAGAACCAGAATGTTTTTGGGGATATAACACCCATTTGCCCAAAAGTTCACCAAATATTCCTGTTTTATCTTGACACTGTTGAAAACGGACAAGACCTTCTGCATCCAATGTTTCCAATATAAATCCTTGCACTTAAGATTCTGTCCCTGGTATTGTGAGTGAAGTACATTTGCTGCCAGACTATATATATTTAGTAACTGTTTTCTCTGCTTCTCAAGTAACTATAGGATTATCCATAATTCTGCTGCATCAGCGATACTACTTTCCAAATTCTGACAAGTATTGATGAGCTGGTTGACAGATCTAAGAATGCAATTGTTTAATTTATTTGTGAAAAAAAATTTACTTCAAATAAGGGGGGTTTTATAGATGTTGAAATTCAGTTGAATTCATCATTAGCTGCCATCTTATACATTGCTGTGATGTTATATTTCAGTGATACACAGACATCTCATTGAGAGCACCAGTTGGTGTCCACTGCAAGGCTAAATGTAGAACCACCATTAGATAAAAGTTGGTGCTGCTGATCTGAATTGTTTAATGCTTTCAACAATTGATTTACTTTTGATGAGATGGTTGCTGGTAGCAAAGTCTTTAACCAGTAGATTAGCATTGTGTCAGTTACAAGCATAGGGCCCCAATTTATGAAACTTACTCATTTTTACCATGTTAATTGCATTATTGGACATAGTACAGTAGATGTTTGTGTTATACAGTGTTTTGCTATTCCAGACACTTCCTTTACTATTCACATAATTTATTTCCTGTCTCTAACTCTCCTGACAGATTAAAAGCCTCCAGAAACATACTTCTTGGTTTTCCAGTACTTATATTAACATTGTGTACCATTGTGACAACATTTTTTGTATTATTGGATTCATTTTTCTATCTATCAATGATAAAATTGAATCGGATCCTGATCAATGTGTTTGTTGAGATTCTTCTTCATAAACATCAAGCAGTATTAATTTTTTACACTAAACTCCATTCACTTACCCAAAAATAAGACGCATTTCGGGAGAATCTCTCCCATGCAGTATGTTTGAAAGAATTTTTCATCCAGGGGGTTGGTAGGATGAGCACAGTTTCTGTAACATATCCATAAAATTCTTGTTTTCCACAACACTAAATGAAATATTGGAACTAAAATAAATTTAGTAAATGCTAACTCCATTTTCCTGTTTTGTAAAGCACTCCTCTTGTCAATGTAACTGCTCATTGTATATTCAGATGAAGAGCTGAAGAATTTTTTGGGGGCGACTAGCAATGGAATCCAAGCCAGTATGAAGCATTGAACTGCCTGTGTTGGTTTCTAGGCCCATCTGTTCCAGTGGTTCATCCACCTCCACAGCATCGTCAACTGACAAGTTTGATATAGAACAGGAACATGCTGAAAGAATTGACTCTTGGATGATTCTTCTGCTGCAGATTTTTCTGAGCTTTAAGGTGTTTTTTTGCTGTGTTTTTAAGAATCATTTCACAATACAACATTTAGCACAGTTTTGATTTTGAACTTTCACATGAACAAAATTAAATTCTGTGAATAAATTGTGAATTTATCTGCCATCTCAATTCATTATTAGAGATTTTTTCACAAAAAAAATTATACTAATACTTGTTAAAATCTACTAAGTCACTGAGTGTATTCAGTTAACACAATTTGTTTTTGTAGCTCTCAGTTCTCAGAAAGAAGGTTCTGAACTGTTCTCTTCTTTAACACTAAATTTATACTTGATTTTGCAAACTTCTAGGGGAAAAAAACCCTATTAAGAAGATTCTGAATTGTTTCAAAAATAACATGGGTTTCTCTTTCTTGTTTCTGAATTTGAAATGTTTGTATCAGCATCTGAGTCAGTGCAGTATAATTAACTTGGTGACACAATTGCTGTTTACAACAGATGCATCAATGATCACATCTCATTACACTTTCTTACATCACAGTTAACATACAATATACAAGCTGTTAGCTGATATAATATTTCAAGATCAACACATGCTGCAGTAACTATAATTATACATCAATAGGCACCATTTCTTAAATGTAAAAAATGAACTTTACAAAGACTAAAAGTTATTGGAGGTTTTTAGGTATTTTACCTTAATTACACATTATTGACACATATTATTGTGTAACCTTTCTGTGCATGTAAAGGCCCAGCCCTGATTTTGCATCATTCATTTTGATTAGCACTCTGTAAGCAGGTACTCTTTGCTGAGAATTATTTAACCATGCTTGTGCTATCACATGGTAAATTTACATTATTACACATAAATTTTAAATGACTGTAAACTTGCTAACTTTTGAAATAAAATGTAAGCCCCTAGAACTACACATGAAAAGGTGTTACGGGAAGAGGTTTGCACAATAACAATAATTATATAAATTATTTCTCTAAATGTATTACATTTCATTAGCAATAAGCATCAAAATATTACAATAATGTATGTTAAATATCTCACAAACTGGCTTACAGGACAACAAAATAACTATAATACATCATCAGAGTAGAATATATACCAGCATAACAGTTTTATGATAAACTGAACAATATTAGAAAAATGAAAAATTAACAAATTTATAACCTTGAGCGTACTTACATCTAAGGTGTTCCAAATTTATAATTAATTATCCAAAATAAACCCACCTGGAATACCCCCAGTATTTCTGCTTGCTGTGAGGCTCGGGAGGAGTGTGCTCTCCCTTTATTCCTAAACCCAAGATGCGGGTTTGAACACGGCCATGATTGATGGGTTTTTTTCGGGCATAAAAATCCTAAGTATGGCTTCCTTTGGAAGGGAAGTAAAGCCGTGGGTCCCGTGTCATACATTTACAGAACAAAAAAGAACCTCAAGCCTGAAAGAGAGGCCTCTGAGCAAAATTTGTCGGCCGTTTCACACCCTGAGTTGAATGGGATGCTGATGACCTGAGATGTTAAAGAGCGTCCATAAATAAATCAATCAAAGAAAAAAATCTTCCTCTGTCTGTCTCTCCACATAGTCCCTCTCTGCCACTCGCTCTCCCCTTCTCATGCACCATCCTGTATTGGCTGACAAACCTCAACATGCTTTAGTCATTCATCTCAGTCTTAGCATGGTCAAACTAATGCTGAAGCACATCCTTACATGACATGAAAAAACAATCATGTATTGAGTGCAATAACAGGATGCATGCATGTGTATTAACCACATATCAGGTGTCAATATTGCAATTTGAAGTGTTCTTTCACATCTGCTGATTTGAATATTTTATTGTTTCTGGCCACATATACTTTTATAGGCCCAAACCAATTTCATTGGATTGAAATTGCTGTTATGGAATGTGCAGCTTTAGATACAAGATCATCCATTATATTTTTTAACTTTCCTATTCATGTTTCTTGTGCTACATGCAGTAATTCAGTTTTTATACTCTTGCATTGAATGACACATTCATTCCTTTTCTGTAGCCATTCATTTACATCTTGCTTATTCTAAGAACCGCTTGGGTGATTTACACAGCTGTATGCTATGTTGTAGCATATTACTCATCACTATGGGGCTTGAGTTCTGGTAATACATTTAAGAAACATTATAGAAACATCACCATTCATTTATTCGTGGTAATCACCCTTTTTATAGACTCAAAAATAAGTAATCCCCTTTTAGAAAACTCCTATCACTGCCTATATGGGCAATTATTAAGTGTTTGCCTCTACCTTTTAAGACTTATTTTAAACCTCTAGTTAGTCATGCTCAGAAAGCTTCCTCTTTTGAGCCTACCATAGTAATCTTTCCAAGCTTTGGAAGTTGATTTGTTTTATTTACGGATGCTCTTTAACATCTCAGGTCATCAGCTTCCCATTCAATTCAGGGCATGAAACGGCTGACAAATTTTGCTCAGAGGCCTCTTCTTTCAGGCTTGAGGTTCTTTAACATGCTGTAAATGTACGACATGGGACCCACGACTTTACTTCCGTTCCGAAGGAAGCCATACTTAGGATTTTTACACCCAAAAAAATCCATCGATCCTGGCCGGGTTTGAACCCACGAATTTGGGTTTAGAAGGCAAGCATGGTTACCACTAAACCACCAGGACCGACTCTTTGGAAATTATATGCCCCTCCTTGATTCAAGTCTGATTTAGGAAGTAATAAAATTGCAAATTTCTGATAATGCCACATTGATCTGAGATACTACATTTTCCACACCATATCTTCCCAGTAAATTTTTTCAACTTTATTGCAGTTTTTTGTTAAAGAAAAATTAGTTAACTTTATTTTTAATAGCACCTTTTATAAAATCATCGCTCTGTTATAAGATGCTATTTAGCTTGTTATCCTTCTTATGGCACTTTTTCCTTATATTCTCTGTGCACTTTTCAGATACTCATCTATATATTCACATGTTAGCTTTGTAATGCAGCAGTGTGTAGCTGCTTTTAAGATGATTTGTTTCCAGTTATTTTATTTTGTTAAATAATGTCAATACTTTTGGTTCCTTTGTCCACAAATACTACATTAGTGATATTGTGAAGATTTAATCCTATGCGGTTTTACTAACAACTAGCTTGCCAATAAAAATAAAAAGGAATTTGTTAAATTCTTGTTTTTACACTAAACCATATTATGAAATTTATTAATTTCTTTCAGGTTATTAAAGAATAATTGCTATATGTATTTATTACATACCTAATTTTATAATAGCAAGTTAAACTGTGCATGCTTCTGGACTGGGGGAAAGATGTAAAACCTGACACATCCTACCAGTTGGTGGTCTTTTCCCAAGGAACACTTTCCTGACATTCCCTAAATAGATGAGGAAACTCCCAATCACCAATCAGATTACAACATTTGTTTCTGGGAATATTTGATAACCAGTTGTCATCATTGGACATTCCACAAATATTTAATGAACACACTATAATAATCTAAATGTGCCACAATATGCCACAATATAACATCTTGTTGTTGTCACCATCTTGACTAATTGACTTGTTAATTTGTCAGAATATGTTTTCAATGAGGAGAGAAGCATATGCTTCAGAGATTTTAAATTTTATTTAACATAAGTAGTGCATGGCTGTAAATAACATCATACAGAAATGTAACCCTTGTTAGAGATAAGTGATATTTTCATAGTTGGGTATAATTGAGAATATTATTATATTCTGCAAGATCTGAGGAATCTCTTTTTGTTTTAGTTATATTTTTAGTTTTTAAATGACCAGTTACTTTTTTCATTTTTATGATGTGTCACTACATACATAAAATGTCAGTTATAAATAAGAATTCAAATTAGTGGTAATGTACCAATGTTTAATGTCTATATCATAGGAAGTAAACATTCTTGAAGATTAATTCAATGATAAGTTGTTATGTGGCTTGAGGTACTTCTGTGTTCCTCAAACCCTATAAGGATTTTTCTGTGTTTCTATATTCTTCATTTCTTCCCTTAGCTGGTCAGGCTGTAGATGACTTCATACAGAAATTGATACCCCTCTTAGAAAAAGGTGATATCATCATAGATGGTGGTAATTCAGAATATCAAGATACAACTCGCAGAACAAAGGATCTTAAGGAAAAGGGGATTCTGTTTGTTGGCTCAGGAGTATCTGGTGGAGAAGAAGGGGCAAGATATGGACCATCACTCATGCCAGGTGGTAACTCTGAAGCCTGGCCAAGTCTAAAGCAGATATTCCAAGTAAGGCATATGTTTTATTTGAATGATATGTAAAGTTGTAGTGCTCATCATAAGTCAGAAATCAAATTCTCGGTAGGAATGCTAATTGCAACATAAACATAGTTGATATCACTGTATGATTCAGTTGAACTACACACCTTAAAGCTTCACTTACTTTTCATAAACGGTTTCGAGAACATTTGGTTCCCATCTTTAGCCAGCTAAAGTTCAATGATTAGCTTCACTGTACAAGTTTCAATTTACATTTTAATTAATAAACATAGTTATTTTGTTAGGTTTTCTTAAGTTTAGCCATCTGTATATGTTGGAAAGAAGTTCTTGCTCTGTTCTTATTTATTTTGTAGACTAATTGCATTTGCTTTTTGTTGTAATAGCGGATATGTGCCTACTTCACTTCACTTCGTAATGCATAAAAAAAGTTTATTCTTGGCTTATAATTTCAAAACTCTAAACTTATTTTTTATGCTTTAAAATATAGCTGCTTGAAGTATCTGTTTCAGAAATTATGTAGAGATGTCACAAATCCATTTGCAAATTCAACCCTGAAAAGTAGCCGAGGGGGAAAAAAGTGATATAGTTTAGCATTAAATATTTTGTGTGTTGCATTTCAAAAAACAATACTGCTGCATTTTTCTTGCTTATATTTTTATTTACAGAAAGTATAAAATTAAATTTGAAGGCCCTTATAGGTAATGTTGTGGTATGTTTATGCTACATATGAAATGGCATGTTTGATAACTTTAAGTTAATTAATGAAAATGTATTAAAATAAAATCAGAAAAGCTCATGGTAAATTAAAGCAATTTTCTTAAAAGTAAAAAGAATTTGTTACAAGAGAGTCTGCACTGTAATTGTTTTATCTTGGTTAACATAATACCAATATTTGAATAATTTGTTTTTTTAAACTCTTATTTGTTTATTGGACAGGTTGGTAGAAATGAATAGTGCTAGGATGTGGATTATTTTGTATCTTTTAGTGAATCCTAGACATTGTTCAGAAAGATGTAATCATGTTTCATGAAAAACCGAGTCATTTTTCATACATTTGTAATAGTTTTTGAGCATTTTTGATAATAAATGCATTTTATGAAGTATTATTTAAAATTTTATTGGAATTTTAGCAATATATGGCTTTCAAAAGTTTTCACTTTATTGATGTAGCTTTTTAACACAACTCAATAAATACTGCACAAATATGCCGATTTATTCACTCTAAAAGGCCAAGATTCTATGTTCATTTACTGAGATTCAGTTTGGATTATCAAGTTTTGGATTAGTTAAGTTTTAGTGTAGGTGTTTTTTCTTTTTTATTCCCCTTTGAAAAATTAGGTTCCATTGTATGACTATTTAAAAAAAATTAAAATACAATTAGATTTGATTTAATTTATACTTGTTACATACTATGATACTGATTTTTATAACTATAGTAATTTCAGAATTTTTGCAATGTTTATAAGTACCTCTTGTTTTAAAAATGTATAATATCTGTTTTCATTTATGTTTTATCTAATTAAATCAAAAAGTCATTTCAAAATAATCTTTTTCAAAATAATAATTAAATCTCTGGAGGTACCTTTTTATTAATATCCTCGAGGAATTTTCCTTAAGGAAGATGTTAAGGAGTAGGCATGCTAGAATTTTTCTTAAGGAAGATGTTAAGGAGTAGGCATGCTAGAAAAGGTCCTCCTTGTGCCTAGGAAGGTACTCCAATTGTTGAGAGAAATGTTTCAAGAAATAAGTTTAATATTTTAATTTAAAAACAAATTTACTTGCAATACAAAAAAGTAGCATCCTATTAATATTAGAAAAACTTCCAATAATAAATTATTAAATGCAAAACATTAAAACAACTAATAATGAAGCAATGGCAGAACATTTACTCAAAGGAAAATCAATATGTTAAACTAGTAATTGCCCCTTTTAACCAGTGTTTAGTACTGATAAATGTTACCACTTTCAAAAGCTTCCAAAAATAATTCTAAATTATAAGAGAGTAAGAATAATGTTACTATTACAACGAAAACCATAAAATATTATCACATGGAAACAATGACTATGCATTTAACAATCTACATACTGGCATGTATGCCACTGCACTGTTCATAAAAGATATACATTCTTAATGTTCTGGTTAACTATAATACTTGAACTCATTTAGCCTGTTGCACTGTGCTATTAATCTTTACCATTTAACAATTTAAGAAGTGGATGCTCAAAGAAAGATTAATGTGTCAAGTGCTCCTTACAATACTGTTAAACCCAGCCATGAGGGAACAGCCATTCCCCAGCACATTTATCCACAAAATTTTACAAGTAGTTCTACCAAATAAGCTATGTGGGAAAAAAGTTTATATATTTGAAAATGATGTGATCATAATAATTAAAATCTGTATATATACTAATTCAGCACTCCCTCCAGACAGACATCTACTCGAGTAACTATCCTCTTACTTTAAAAGCAAATGGTAGCTCTCTATTACTGAAACTTAGTGTTGACTTTTTATTACCAAAGACAGGTGCTGACTGAATTGTACTTCCTTCATACTGTGTTAACTAACTGCACAGAAGGAAAGAGTCATGTGGCCATTCAGAAGAGAAAATATGTGTGAGCATTCACAATAAGGAAAAGGGTCAGAAGACTGCATGAAAGGAGGGTTTAGCATAATAGAGGCATAAAAAAAAAAAAACAAACCAACTAGAATGCATAGTAAGTAGACATACAGACAGTTTTATGCTGCTACAAAAGCCAGTATTGTAAAATATTGGGAATATGATATCAGTGTGTATTTATACTTAAATATGGATTTAGAAGCTATTGACAGTGAAACAATGATATTCTCAAAATTAAATGTTTGAATGCTGACATGAACTTCACTCACAAGGTTTTAAATTAGAACATGTTTCCGGAATCTTTGTTCCCACCTTTGCTGTTCATGACTGGTTTCAAGAACGTTTGTTAACTTTACTTACAAGGTTTTCACTTAAGACATGTTTTGAAACCTTACTTTCCATCCTCAGCTGTTGACACATGGAAACATAGGTTCTGGAAAGATATCCTAATTTAAAATCTTCTGTGTGAAGTTGTTTCAACAGCTGATAGTATTCAACTTTGATCAATGTATGCACTAATGTTTTGCTATTTTTGCTGGGTTCAGCTGTTGGTTTTTTATGTCAAGAATTCAGCAGATCAAAAATTTTGAGAAACACTACGGTATACAATTTTTTCTCATAAGGTGTACCACAAATTAAAATGGGAAAAGAGGAGCAGATATATTTATTAATGCAAGAGGAACTATAAGATAATAGTAAAAACTGCATTAGTTAAAAATGTCAGGTGAATGAGTGATTAACTGACTGATTGAGCAAGCAAGCTCTAAAGCTTACTGGTTTGCTGGCCAGGCATTTACTCAATAATTTCACTATTTTTATAATTCAGGGAAAAAGAATGGGCTTGCCTTCTTTTGTGCAATGTGAGGCCAAATGATGCATCTTTAGCTCATAGCTACCTAGTCTTAACATAAATACTGTTACAAACTTTTGGCACAGGCTGTACAACTGGTTTTTAAGGTTGCGGCCAACACTTATTTGGGTAAGGTAAGAGGATGTCATTGTGAGTAGAATACGGAAAAGAAAGTGTGTTTCGGTTTATTGTAGTGATGGAGTGGGGTGATTATGAAAATGGTGGAGCAGTGATAGGGTATAAGGTGGGTAAATCAGCTTCTGAAATTTTCACTACCCTTAAGAAGTTGAAAATAAATGGAATGTTTGTGTATCGGACCAGTAACTAGTTCTTAGAAACTGGGACTGATGAAGATCGCCAGAGACCAGGCCATCCATGCAGCATTAAAGACAAGCAGGGAGTTAAAACAGTGGCAGCTCATATTCAACAAAATCCTGTGCGAAAGTAGTCTGTGTTGGCTCAAGAGTTAAACATTTCAAAAAATGTAAATTTCCTGCTTGTTATGTGATCCTGCTTGAAATGTTATGAAGTAGGGTTGAAAGCTTACCGGTGGAGTACAGGTCACCTTCTAACCTAGCGTCTGAAGGAGCAGAGGGTAATAAAATCAAAGTGTCTTCTTCAGCATTATGCAAACAATGGCCACAGAAAAACTCATTTCACAGATGAAAAGATCTTCACCATTCAGGAGACTTTCGGCCGGCAAAATGATCATGTTTATGCTAAATCATCTCGAGAAGCTCATGAGAAGGTATTGAAGATCCAAAGAGGTCATCATCCTGACTCATTCATTGTTTGGTGGGGAATGGTATATGATGGCAGCACCAAACTTCATTTTTGTGAAAAAGGGGTGGAAACCTCTGCCAAAGTGTACCGAAACACCATGTTGGAGACTGTTGTGAAGGATTTGAGCAACACTTTGTTCAGGAATAAACAATGGATCTTCCAGCAGGATTCAATGTCTGCTACAAGGCAAAGTCTACCCAAGAGCTGCTGCGTAGAAATGTTCCAGACTTCATTGCTCTAGATGATTGGCCTTCCAGCAGCCCTGACCTCAACCCATTGGACTACAAGCTGTGGTCCATGCTGGAGAGCATGGTCTGTAAGAAGAGACATCCCAGTATTGATAACCTGAAGTGCTCATTGGTGAAAGCAGTGGCAGATTTTCCAATGGAGAATGTGCATAATTCCATTAATGCATGGCCACAGAGACTTAGGGCCTATGTGAAGGCCAAAGGCAGCCATTTTGAAAAATGACTAGTGCTCTGTGTTTATAACACATGTAAGTGATTGATATTAAAAGGATATGAAATTATTTTTAAAACTGTGCAGATGGCTCAGGTTCAATGTTGTTACATTATTTATGGTAAGACTAGGTATACTTATAGAAAGAAATTGTTCTCCTTTCTTATTTTTACTTTTGGCCAATGCAAAAAACTCTTGCTTGTTCAAAAGGAGGTTGTTAAAAGCTGCATTGATATGGAACAGTGCGTCGTCTGAGAGCACAGAAAACTCCTGCCTCCCCCAAAAAGAAAAAGAAAATCTGAAAGTGAATTAGTGCTATTTCTCTCATTTGAGGTGCAAAGTTTGATCAGCCTAAAGTTCAACAGTCTTTTTGCCTCCTAAGTGGTAGGTGTTTTGTTTCTTCAGTGGTATTAGAGAAAAGATTGTAGACTCAGTCATGTTCATTTACATTGAGAGAAGGAAAATATTACTGCAGCTTATTTCCTAAAAACTATATAATGCTCTATGCTCTAAAATCAAACTGAAAATAATCTGCGTATCAGCATCAGCTGTGGGAGAAAAAATTTGATGATCATTATTAGTGCCCGGAAATTCTTGCTCTAAAAATTTACCAAATATGCATGCAAATGTGCTCTTAAAAAACCTCATATATGCTAATAAATATATGCACTATTAAATTGAAAGAATTAACAGTCAAAATGACAAAATTAGTAATAAAATTAATAAGGTTCCTTTATTTCTTAGAGGTGAAGCAGAAGTTGTCCCACTGCCAAAGTTCTCTAATGAATTGCAGTTCATAACCATCACTTTGTTCAAATTTTCAACTGAAAACCTTTGTCTTTTGTCTCTCAAAACACTTTTGTAACATGAGAATTTCACCCTACGTCACAGAAGGCTATGGGGGCATATTTATATGATGTAAACTGCTCCACAGAGAGCAAGATTACCTACAGATGGGAAACTGAATGATAAAAACTAGTGACTGTACTTAGCACCAATTTTATACTTTTCTTAGTGGTGATCCTGGAACTAAAGACAATTGGCAAATCGATAATGCAGCAATGAAAGGTTGGTAATGCAGGAATATCATCTACACGGGGCTTTACTAGATTAATTTATTTGTTTATTTGTTTATTATTCTTCTTCATAGTTGTCTTTCTTTCTTTCTCAGATGAAAGTATGTCATTGTCAAAACAGTAGTTAATACAAATTATATAAATAGTGGAGATAATGCTGTCAAGCACCCACAGACATAATTTAAGATTTCTTATGCTGTACATGATGTTGCACCAGAAAGTTCATTTTTAAAATCTGACAGTAACTCATCCTATTTGCCCTAATCTAAGCAAAAAGGAAATTAAAAATTATATAAGACCTAATTTTATGTTTAGCTTTAAACAAGAGGCACATGAAAGGAAGCAATGTAATATATTTTATCTAATGCTCATACAAATTCAGGCATTATAAACCAATTCATACATATAAACACAATATAATACTTTGACATGTATGTGAGGAGAATTTATTTCTAACTTATCTTAACCACTGCTGCTATACTGCCAAAAGTACTGGGTCTAAGATTAAGCTTGACCATATTTGAGAGGTATGTTTGTTTTTAATTTAGGTTTTTCTGGGTTTTTTTTAATTCAAACTATTATGCTAATCCTACCAAGCCCTCTTTTAAAACTCCTATTTTCCATAATGCTTTTAGGCCTTTTTATTAATAAATAGTAACTAATTTATTTTCAAGATTTGATTGACCCCTCTTCATTCATTAACAACATTACATTAAATTGATCAAGTTTGGTGTTTTATATTAAGTTTGTTATTAACTCTTTTGTGGGGGGTGTGTGTGCATGCGTGTGTGAGAGAGAGAGAGAATAAGTGAGTGAGTTTGTGCAAAACTATTTAATATGTGTTAGTTCAAGCAATGGTTCTAGTGAGCTGCAAAAATAACATCAGAGGATTAAATTCTCCTGATCAAGTTGCAGGAAGGTGATGATTTTCAATCTTTCCATTCATTGTCTTGACCATATAATACTTGGCATGGAATATACATAAGTGCAGTAAAAATTAATTTCTACTTCATAAATATTCAGGATGTTGTGGATGACATAAAAGCAAACAACGAATATAAAACAGTGTTCTTAATTATCTAGTGAGTCGATTTGATAATCTTATGCTCCACTTACTGTTGAATTATTCAAAACTAGTTTTGCAGGCTTTTGCCTATTAAGAACATAATGGTCGCTTCACTGTATTGGTTCCGACATGAAATTAAATGTTATATTTAATATCAAACAAATTGCAAAAATGCACTGTAACAACAATAACATAAATAA
This sequence comes from Metallyticus violacea, assembly GCA_030762175.1. Classification (NCBI taxonomy): domain Eukaryota; kingdom Metazoa; phylum Arthropoda; class Insecta; order Mantodea; family Metallyticidae; genus Metallyticus; species Metallyticus violacea. The sequence goes on along the minus strand of CM060832.1, from coordinate 65,953,524 downwards.
AGGTATTAAATGTTAAACTTAACAATAAATTACGTAATGAATCATATTGTGAGGTGTAACATGATTCTAAAAATCCAATTACTCTTCCAGATTCTCAAGAGGGATATTAAATGTAATAGTTAATCAAGTATATGTTAATAACCCTACTGGTTATAGGATAGGATTAAGCCTACTTACAGAGTAAAGCACTTGAAAATGCATATTACTGGGCATATCAATCCCTACATGCTGAACAAAGAAACTTTTCTGAATATATATGGTCTAAAATGGCATACGCTCCCCTTGGTTCCACACTATAAGTGTTTTCCACATACCAGTACCAACAGGTCGGCTTATGTGGAGCAATCTCTGAAACTGTTGCTTCAAATTGCTCCATGTAAAAATTGGCAATTATAGAGGTTAAGTGAACTGCCCATAACTATGCTATCAGTCTGTTTGTAGAACAGAAAATTCCACTGAAAATATGTGGTGGTCAAAACATGCTGGAACAATGCTAATGTTTCGTCTGGAGATATTCCTTTGAGTTGCATAATGACCTCATTAACTGGAACCATAGTAAAAAGAGACACGACATCAAAACTCACCAGTAGGTCTCCAGATTGAGGAGTAAAAGTCTTGAGTTTTTTAATAAAATGTCCTGAATCTTTTATTTGAGAATCAAAGCTACCCAAATGAGGTTTAAGCATGTTGGCAAGGTTCTTGGCAAAAAACTAAGTGGGGAAGCCAATACCATTAGGATGTAAAGGAACTTGTGAAATTTTGGTAAACCATAAAGTTTAGGTGGCAAGGCTTCAGTTCTCTTGATGATGTATTGGTTCTTTCAAGGTATGAAATCTTTTCGATTAGTAGGTTAGTTTGGACCTAAGTTAGCTTTCTGTATGTTTGGGGATCAAGTAAATCCTGACCTTTTTATGCAGTGTTCAAAATCCAAGATTACTATTGCATTTCCTTTGTCAGCCTGAGTAGTAGCTGCTGTTGCTACCAATGTAAACAATGTACCTTGATCCAAACTTATAACTAAATAAAACCTTTTACTAACAAAACCTGTTGCTAATGCACAATACTTGGGTCATGGGTAGACACAGTGAAAAAGGCCCCCCGTAAATGATATAGAACTACATGTACCCTACCCATTAGCTGGGAGCTCCTTGTTGCATCTTATCACAAAAGAAGTCTAGCATTGCTTGGTGAATTCACTACACTGCATAATCAGCAACCCTTAATTCTGTTAACATGTGTTGTATTGCAATCAATAAACAAGCCAACAATCAGGCTATGCATAAGTAGTAGCAAGAGGAAGTGAAAGGAGAAGAGATAAGGAAGGAAGAAGACAATTTCATATATTGATCGTGTAAAACATGATAGCCTCAAAAATGACATAATAGAGTAACAAAAATAAAACAAGAAAGAAAAGTTTAAGAAGGCAAATATATGTCTTTGAATTATAAATCTAATGGAAGTATAGACTTAAATCTCCCATTGTAAAGATGTGGAGTTGAGGCCTGGAATGGGTTGAGAGGGTAACTGCTGAAATTAAGGAAAAGCTTTTTCTTTATTAATTAATAAACTATGATCTAGGAATGAAGTACTGGAATACACTCCAGTAGTGAAACTCCACTCTTAAGATACCCCCTGAGAAAATTATATCATTGTTAAGTGAATCCAACACGTTTGTTTGTTTTGCATTATGAACAATTTATAGTTTAATGTATAATATTTTTATTTGTTTTCAGATCTAAAAAGTGCTTGTTAACTGTATATTCAATATTGAATTATTGCACAGTGTTATAAGAGTGTCATTCAGTCATTTAGAAATATTGTTATTAATTTTATTATTTAACATTTACTTGTGAAATGGTATTAGTAAAGCCTGCTTATTAATAAATTGCTAAACCCAGTTTTTGAATTCTCACTTTATCTGCTATTGAATATCGACTGTCCCAGTGCAACTTTTGCTATGTTTATATAATAAGTGTCTTAACCACTTTGAAATATACATTTTGCTACTTTTATACACACCATCTGTAAAGCATCTGTAGTAAAAACAGACATTTACTTGGGGGAACTGTATTTAACTATGCACTGTAACCCTGTCATTTCAGGAAAGTGAATTAACTAAGTAGAGAGACATGCAAATCAGTTGATGAACACTGAATTAAATCATTCTGTGTAACATGGCTGGAGCTCCATCTGTTACTACTGATACCAGGAATTTTAAACCAAAGTTTTTCTTTTCTATTGCACATTCAATGTATGCAAAAGATCTGCACCAATTATATTTTCCTTCAAAGTAATTATATAAAGTAGATATTCAGACAAAGCAACATCCTATTAACTGCTTAAATATGGCTAATTGAGCTTTGCCATTTTTCCTGTGATTTCATCCAATGAAATTAGGTAAGCTGCAAACTATGTTTAGAAACAATTTGATTTTTTTAAATTTGTTCTTTTTTTTTCATTACAGAAATTCTGTAATATTGGTTATGTAAGATTTCATTCTGTACAAGGCTTAATACTTAATTTTCCAATTTTTCAGAAAAATGCATAAGTAGCCAAAAACTGTGTTTGTTTTAAAGATTAATATATGCCATATATATTTGTGTTTTCTTTATCTAAATTTCTTGCTGCAGTGGTATGCATTTGCCTTAAATTAAAAAATACACTGCATATAATTATATTTAATAAGTATGGGAAAACATTTGAATTTAAGAGGTTTTTTTTAGAATTCATATGTCCAAAACTTTTTTATACTCCTACAAAATAAAATTTAATCTATTTAGAACATGTCCAGTTTACATGTAATTGTACATCAATCTTTGTGGCACCACAGGTAATGCATGTCATATTATATTGTAAGATGCCCTAAAGAATCCTGGAATAAATTAAACATCTAACATATTCCCTAAGAACTCAAAAATATATTTATTTTCCCATACATCCTAATATACACTTTCTATGACTGATTTCTTACTAGAAAGACATTGTGACGTTTGAGCATAGCAGTCAGCAATAGTAACACTTGTAATTGAAGTAAATAATGTTGTTATTGCCAACTGCTGTGCCCAAATGATATGTTCTTACTGTCAAAAAGTTCTACTTAATTTATCATTACATTGTGACATAGATGAACATTCTGAATAGCACAGTAATTAAGATAACCCACTGGTATTCTACTGTAGTGAAACAACATTGAACATGGTATATGTACAGATTGGTAAGAGACTGGTAAGGTGAACTGGTGAATTTCTTTGGTTTAGATCCATAGATCCATAGCTGCAGGGGCATCTGTAGAACTCTTCTCAGGCAACCAGCCAGGTAAATGGCAATGGTTCTGCTGCTAAGCTTTCCAGAGCTATCATTGCTCTTCTCATCTGGGCAATATTGCTAAGATAGGCAAATGCATCAAGAAGGAAGGTAGCATCAATTAGCTGGTAAGGTGCAAGACCCAAGATGGGGCAGATAGGGACAGCCAATAGGAAAACTTGAATCGTAACTGGTCTGGTATCAGCCCATAGAACCAGAAAAAAGTAAAATGGATACAGGAGAACTGTCTGACATAGGAGAAGCAGTAACCAATTTTTTTTTTTATTTATTTATTTTTTAAATTATTATAAATACCCCCAAAATGCATATTGCCCTGATGAGCTTGGCAGCAAAAGATTCATTTCCTTACTAGTCACTCAAGAAGAGTTCTTCAAATGATGTTGCCTGCAAAAGCTTATTTGTGAATAGGATTTTGTAGACCACTGATATACATAATCAGTGGCACCTAGCTAGATAAGTCTGAAATTTAATTTGTATAATAGTCTATTGCAGCAAAAGTGAATGGTGAGCCATGCTGTGACTGGGTAGGTGAAGATGGGGCAGGCCACTTTGTGAAAATGGTACACAATGGTATTGAGTATGGAGACATGCAGTTGATTTGTGAGGCATATCATCTCATGAAGGTTGCTCTCTCACTTACACATCAGGAAATGAGCCAGGTACTATAAAGTTTGCTAATGTGTTTAGATTAGAAGAATATGAAAATGATATTGCAGAACTAAAGCCATAAGTTAAAATGTTAAATAGAGAGAAAATGAAAGCAGGTATTACCTGTTGTAAAGCTGTTTGTATGCTGTACTAATTTACATTGCTATATGTTATGTTAATTTAATTTTCGGGAAATTCATGTATAAAATAAAACTTTTCATTTACATAGCCTGAAATTCCTCTAAGGAGTGGAAGGTGTAGGTGGCCAGTTGTGTGTTGTTATGTTGTTGTTGTTGTTGTTGTTGTTGTTGTTATTATTTAGAATTTGTAAAGGTTAAAAATATTCTGAAGACTATTTACAAGTTCTAATGCATCAGTGCACCTGTTTTCACTTAATTTTATAATTATGTACCTTACCATCCCAGCTCCCAAGATCATTTATTGATGAATGCAGTGAATAATTATTTAATGATACAAATGAACCTGGAGACCATTGGTACCTAAAGTTACCTGGCATTTGCCTTTTTAGGGTGAGGGAAAATGAGTAGGAAATGCTATCCAGGCAAGCAGGTTTTGAAACTGTATCCTCAACTTTTGAAGTTGATAGCAGACTGATGCCCTAGTCAACCAAACTATGAAGGTGGCTAGTGTGCATCTTTCCAATGAAAGTGAATAATTTGGACATTTGTAAATGTTATTTAAACTATCTATTAATACTGTGAATATTTCCAGTTAATGAATATAAAACAGTGGCAGTGTCATTATATATTCATTTATGTTAAATTTTCTGACCATTTAAAAATGTTTTTATTAGAAGTTAAAATCTAAACTCATAGCAATCCAATTTATTTTCCTTTTATTTTTATAATATTATTTTTTTAATGAAAATGTATTTGCTATTTATAGAGTTTGTTACTCATTTTTATAATTAACAGAATAATTTTATTCTAAAAATTGAATCAAACCTCATAATGAACAAAAATTCAATAAATTATTTTTAAAATGTAAACTTTGCATATAGTGACTGTAATATGCTGACCTTGCAAACAATTGAATTTTTATAAAAATTTCAACTCAAGGGGCTGTCTAAATTTAAATAAAGAGATTTTGTTTTTTTAAATTCTTCAATGAATAATATTCCCAGAAATACGAAAGTAATCTATAGATCTATCTTCATGAATAAATTTAATTACTAATTTTAAAATTTAGATTCAATGCTAGGTTAAAACTGGATTTGTTATTTTAAAAATTGCATTATAGCCATTTTAGAACATTTGTTTGCTAAGATTAATATACTAGTAACTTTGGCAAATAGGATTGCTTCAAATATATACACAGTATGAAATAATTTAAAACTGTGACCCTGATATTATTTTTCAACTTTTACAGCTCAAAAAACTTTTATACTTTTTATACTTGCTGGATCCTGTTTGGTAAATATCTCTAAATCAATTTAGTGATCCTCAGCCAACTGTATAATGCTTTTATTTAGTCTAAAGTTAACATAATCATATTCTTTCATTTATTCACAAATATCCTTCCTTCATAACATTTTTGTTGCAGGTAATTTAGAATGTAGCTAAATTTACAGAATCAATGTATTATTTCATCCAAATTGTCATTATAACTTTATTTGTTTTTAAGCATTTAACACACATTATTTCCATATTTTCACAGCTGGAAAATTTCTGATGGAATACTTTTTATTTGACAATTAACTTTGCACAGATTTTGTTACTACATTAATTAGTTATTAAAAATATTAATAGTTTTGATGGGGGCTACTTCTTTGGCTATCAGGTTTGTAATTTTAGTAAGCTACTGCTGCATGCATTGGGCGTGTCCACACTGAAAGCAATAATGCAGTTTATAGAAGGGTCATTACATCAGCTTTCCAGACACTGGTTGGTGATAAATGCAGTGGCTATGCCATCTAACTTTGTAATGCATAACAGCACTTTACAAGTATGGCTTACATGTACACAGTTGCTGCTCTGTTAATCTTTTGAACTTTGGTGAAATAAGTTTCAGTATAGAATTTCTCTTGCTTAATTATTCCACAACCCAGTACAATGACAGAGTAGACAATAGATGGTATAGGGTACAATGACTCTCATTGTACTCTTAGACTCAAATTAATAAAAAATCTAAAAATGAATCTGTCCTGTTGATTTAGAGATTACATGCATGAAGGAATATGCTCATCTATTTTGGGATAAGGGGAAATGAGATTGAAAATGTACAAATCATATAATCTCCCAGGGAAATAAATTATCTTTGCCTTGGCAGTGACAGATTTCTAAACTGTTAGCTTCTTCAAAAAGGATAATATAAATCTGTATGTAATTTCAGTGAAATTCTTCTCTGTTTAAGCTATAGAAAGGCACTTTAAAATTTTTTCCCAAATCTTTAGAATATTAAAAATAAGAAATAAATATAGTGTGTATTTCTTTAGGTGTTTGAAGAGTGGAACAAAGGAGAATTAGATTCATTTCTTATTGAGATCACCAAGGATATCATGAAGTTCAAGGACACAGATGGTAAGAAACATGACAAGAATAATTGTTACTAAGCTTAGATAATTGATGTGGCAGTTAGAGAAACAGAGTGTTATTTTTGCTGAGATAATGCTAGGTGTGACAATTGCTGCACAAAATCAGCATGCACAATACCAAATAGAGAGCACTTTGGGATCATATATTAGTGTCTTGAAATTATTTTTTTAGAGAAAACCAGCACTAATTGAAGAATAAAAGTGATCAAATATGACTAAAGATTCAAATTATAGATAATATAAATTTTGGATCAGTATCAATACAAGGTGGAGCAAAATAAAGCATATAATGCAGATGTTTTTAATGTTTTGAATGTCACTACTCAGCCAAGGAATATTGTCATTTTTAAATACCAAGCTCAAGAGCCATCACAGACTGTTTGCTGACAGGATTTCATTAAATTTGAACCGCCACTACATTTACAAGTTTCTTCATCCTTATAGTGTGTGGGTAACCATCTTGGGTGGTCACCAATGGTACTATTCTCAATAAACTTGTTAATTTTCAGTTTTTTTGAGGACTGTAAAACTCTTGAGATTCTGATTTTCTTAGTTTAAGAAACCCAATAACTGTCACATGATTATAAAATCATCCCACTCCTGATCATCCCAACAGCTCTGCAAAACACACATGCTCTTTTCTGCAGTTCAACTTGCAAGTGGTTGTCGCAGCTGGTTGTACAATTTGCCACAAAAGTTTGTAACAATATTTAAAATGTGTCTGGGTATTATTTCACTCAAATTTTCATTAAAACTTTCATTTTTTTGTCTTCAGACATTTAATACATGTTATTTCAGTATTCTTGCTTTTTATTGTACAGTTTGAACACCCACTTTTCATATCTCAAATAAAATTTGTAGATTAATCTTAAATATTTATAGCTGAAATTATTTCTGTAAGCAAATTTATAGGAAAAAATCTTTGATGTGTTTTTTTAAAGTTACTGTCTATTTTCTGTTAAATAGCATTACTAGTATTTTATGCATATAAACTAGTTAGCACATGAAATATTGAAAACAAAATAATTAAATTTGTGTGTGTGTGTGTGAGACAGAGAGAGAGAGAGAGAGAGAGAGAGAGAGAATAAAGATTTGTTTCAAGATTCAGTTATCTTCATGTGCAAAGCTTAATTAGTAGAGCTAGTTCTGTTTAATTTCAAAGTCAAAATTCATTATTATCATCTTCCTCAGAATCATTTTAACATTTAAGAATTTTTAAGTAATAAATTGCATCAGAGGAAATTAAGTGCAAGATAGATTCAATATCTGCTAGCTTTTCTGCAATTATAGGGTTTCCAGTTGGCCATAAAGGAACTAATTCCCATAGAAGCTCACTTTTGGATCTTTCTCATCCTCATGTTTATAATCAATTCATCACCAGCTCCAAAATCAATCATTATATATAAGTAAAAAGGCTCATATTGATTCATTTTTTTTTGCTTTTAGCCAGTTTATTTTCTTTTGACCTTCAAATGTTTTTCTATTTAATATTCTGTTTCATTTTGTTTGTCCATGTTGTACATATTTGTTACCAAATAGGATTCATTTTTTTTGTGTGTGTTCTTATCACTTTTATGTATTCTTCTGGTATGTACAGCCTTTGCTGAGTTTCAGAGCCATTTCTGTAACTGCTAATTGTCTATCGTTTGGAAGGTAGTTAAACTCTGGTAGCAAATATGAGGGCAGATTGATAAGTTTGGTAAAAACAAAATAGTAATTAACTTTTTTTGCACAAACAAAAATTTATTTCTCAACATAATCTTCTTTGAGTCCAATACATATGGTCCAGTGAGAATCCAATATTTTTATTCTCGATGAAAATGTTTTTCTCCAATACAATTTTTGAGGCAAGTAAAGTAAAAAATCACATGGGATCAACTCTGGGGAATAGTATGGGTGGGGAACTATTTGGAAATCCAGCTCATGCACTTTTGCCTTGTAATGGCCAACGTGTTATTAACCATATTGTCCTGGCAGAGGAACACTTTTGTTGGCTACTTCTGCTTCAACTCACTATGTTAATGGTCCAATAATACTGTGTAATAAGAGCCATTCATTACTCTTACCCTTTTCCAAATAGTCAATCATGATTCTATCCTGTGAGCCCCCCCAAAGAAGGATTGCTGTCAATTGTCCCGCCAACTTCTTCTTCTTCTTCTGCTCCTCCTCCTCCTCCTTCTTCTTCTTCTTCTTCTTCTTCTTCTTCTTGTTCTTCACTGTTTTATCTCTGGGGTGTAATGGCGTATTAAAGATTTGTCTGCAGTCTCAAAATGACACCAGAAGTCAATTGGATTATGCTTTGGACTTTTCCAAACATGATTTTGTAATACTTCCTTGAGCATTTTTGGTCTGGAGTGAACAAACAGTACAGCTGCTTCATATGCAGAACTTCATGCAGGAAGAACTTCTGCATATGAAGTCCTAAATATGTTCCTGCTCAGAACAGTTATTTATAAATTGGTTAGGAAAATTTTGGGTTAAAATGGGATATTTTAGAAGAGGTTTCTGGAGGGAAGTTGATTTGTTTATTAACGGATGCTCTTTAACATCTCAGGGCATAAGCATCCCATTCAATTCAGGGCGTGAAACGGCCGACAAATTTTGCTCAGAGGCCTCTTCTTTCAGGCTTGAGATTCTTTTTCATGCCGTAAATTATGACACAGGAGCCACAGCTTTACTTCCCTTCCAAAGAAAGCCATACTTAGGATTTTTACGCCCAAAAAAATTCATCGATCCTGGCCAGGTTTGAACCCGCGATCTTGGGTTTAGAAGGCAAGTATGGTTACCACTACACCACCAGGACCAACTTGGAGGGAAGTGAACTGAGGAATTGAAGATATGGTGAACAAGCTTAATTTGCCCAAATTAGAGAGAAAAGCTCACTAGCATATTATAAGGAATTAAAAGATGATCTACAAAAGGAGAAGTATATATGTATATATTAATTTGCAAGAAAAATGAAAGAGAAAGGATAGCAGGTTTTGATTAGTTGTTTGGAAATTAAGGGGTAGGAGGGGAGATGTTATTCTAGGAATGTGTCCCATCTATGGGGAGAAGGAAGATGAAATTCATATTACCTTCCAATGTAAAACCACACATGTTTGGAGGGAAAGTTAAATTAGTAAGAAATGGTTAATGAGGAATAAAGGAATTGTATTGAGAAAGATCTTTGAAGATCGTGAGCAGGTAGCCAAATTAGGGGAGTTTTTATGGAAGGTAGAAATGAAATGGAAAAGATCAGTTGAAAGATATGTAATTTAGATAAATTTTAGTTGATACCTGTATGATTATGAAAAATGTCATTGGTCTGAGAACAGTTGGTGGTGAAATCATATTAAATTTATTGAATTATTGGGCTTGATATATTGGAATTGCTCTAGAAAGTGAGTACATGTAGCATTACAGTTGGTATTTGAGAAATAAATTAATTAGTAGTTTGTAGCGATTGTAGTTAGCTGACAAAACAAGTGAACTAAGTGAAATGTTTATTTTAGTGCCTTGGTTGAGTGGGAGCCCTAGTCCCCTGGAATTCCATTGGGATGCTGCTGATGAACCAGGGACTGGGAACTGATGTAATCAGTATTTCAGTATTTAAATTTTGTTCTTTGTTTAATTATTTACAATTTAGATAAAGGGTTAGTATAAAATCATCATTGTATTAAAATTTCTGTAATCACAAGAAGGTACATGTAAAATGGCCTGGGCCATATAGGTGGAGACCCCTTATAGGTTCTATTTTTCTTAGCACTTTCAATAAAATTCACTGTTCCTGCTAATATCAAATGCTTAATATCTCAGTAATCTCATAAATCCTGATGTACTGATCTATCAATATCATGAATTTTAATGACCATTTCTTCAGAATAAACCTGTCTGAGCGACCAGAATGTACAGCATCTGCAATGCTCATCAGCTACATTTAAATTAATTTATCCAATAATGAATGTTCTTGAGTGCTGGTATAGAATTGCCATGAAATTCCTTCAGCTCAGTTTGTATCTGGGCTGCAGTTTACCTTTTTAAATAAAAATATTCGTCTTTATCCATTTTTACAAAACATGGTACACTAATCACTTAAGATAGCTGCCAATAAACAACTGCACATATCATCTGTGTGAAAATTTTAACAAAATCATTACAAGAATCAGTTTAGCAGTCATGCCACTGAACAAAATTTTCTGCAATTTCTTTGAAATTTATCAGACTTCACCCTTGTACAAATACAAATGACATTATTTACTGAAATATTTTTCTGCATAATTGAATTGACTTTTGCATCTTCGTTATATTTGACTGCACTGGTATATAATCAGGGTCATCAATTTATCGTCAATTTCAGTAGCCCAAAAAATATGTATTCATTTTTTTCTTCTAAGTTAATTTTAATTAATTATTTCTAACAGTGCTTTACATGTATCTCTGAAGAATGACTGAATTTAGGCATCTATAATAAATATGCCCAAGGAATATTTTTCAAAGCTAAGTCCCCATTTTTACAAACTGGTTCATAAAATACAAATGTTGCTTTCATTTCCTTAATTTGGCACTATTAGATATCCCATCATCTGTTTGTGACTTTTCCTGTAATATGAAAACATTGTAAATACATATAATGAATAGAAAGAATTTAATACCAATAGGGGTACTCAGAAAATCAACCTATATATTTTATTTTTTACTACAAACCTCAGCTTGTTGCAGTTTATCAAGACATCTACTAAATGCCATACTGAACATGAACAGTGTCACAGCCTACTTTTGAGCACTAGCTTATCTTTCTTTACAATAACTAATCTTTAAAAATCTATAACATCCCAGAATGAATGTCATAAGGTAAATAGGAAATTAAAATAATATAATGGACTGAAACATAAATTCATGTTAATGCATTCTTTAATGCCATAATCACATTTTAGTACATTTGTAAAAGTGCTACCTTCCAAATGATGCTGCTAAAAGGACCTATGATCTGGAGCTGTGCATCTTTGCTGTTTCATTTCTCTCGACATATTGACACTTTTCTTTAGTTCAAACATGCAGACATGCATTGCTGCACATTTAGATTTTCCTCACATAACAAGTGTCGAATCAAATGTTACTTTCTTCATACACATGATTTCAACACTGCCTTTACCAACCATATTACTGTATTTACTTGCCTATAACATCCCCTTTTTTCCAACTTCAAAAATAGGTGAAAATTTCACATAATACTGGTTGAGTTGGCATGGTTTAAAAGCATAAAAAGGAAATCTACCATCTTTAAATCAATACAAACATTTAAATATACAATTTTTTACTCAAAAAGAGATTAATACATTTAAACAGTTGTTTCATCAACTCCTCTCGCATTACCGCAGCTGGTCACATGATTAAGAACTATGATGTGTTTAAGGTTGCACGGCATTGCTATGTCATCATGTGGCTGGGCAGCAACTGCCTGAAAACTTAATATTTCATTCTAGTATCGACTTCTATTTAACAATGTATTAAAAATTCATTTCCTCTTACCTTTTGTTTTGGTGTGCTCGAGATCATTCATTGGAATCATTACTGCTTTCTTAGTCACTAGGCTGGTCCACATTCTCATTTTATCTCCCCTCCCCATAGTAGATTGTCTTCAGTTCTGTCCTGTTTTTTTAAAGTTGTTCTGGATGATCAGTCCCCACCCTTATGATCCTTTGGCAAGTTACAAGGCTGCACTTCATATTTGCAACTAGCTGCTCTCACTCCATTTTCTCCATCATATTCCAACACATTTAGCGTGAAAGATGCCCTAAAATTTGATCTCGTACTTATTTTCATACCTGCTTATGCTTAGACATTTCCTAATTATCTACCATGGGAGATGGGACACTGAACTCTGAAGATGGAAAAAGGCCTCGAGAAATCTAAGGTGGGGGAAGAGAGTAGGCATCAGTGAATGCACAGGTGTTGCGGAAGCATGAATTTTACCCTTAGCTGAAATGCTGCACTTGCTGTATGATCATTTGAAACATTTTATGTGAATATTTTTTTCTCCCAATAATAGTCTAAAATTAAGGGGAATGTTATAGGTGATAGGGTATTATAGGCCAGTAATATGCTATTACTCTATCATTGATACATTATTATGACATTATTGCTCTTAAATATTGTACTTACGAAGCTGTCGACAATGGAGTGGTAATATATTCTAAATTTAGGTATTCGTTTTTTTACACTAAACTCCACTTACATAAAAATAAGATGCGTTTCAGGAGAATCTCTCCCATCTTCAGTTGCTCACTGAACTGCCATTACTGGAAATGATGGCTGGACACCTGGATGTTCCTGTGGTGGCCTCTGTTGGTTGAATTAGGAAATTGCTGAGTTCATCCATAGGAGGAAACTGGAAGTTCATTAGATTTTCTCCAGTTTTAATATGAAAACTTTTTCCCTAGTGGATAACTCCAATGGGTTGTGAAGATGTTTAATTTAAAAAAGTAGAGTTTAGCGTAAAAAGTGAATACCTAAGTTTAGGAATTAACAGATCATGTCACATTATATCATAAATTTTTTAATACGAAATGGGATCCCAAAATTAGCATTGTATCAATTTCTAACCCTTTTCATGTAATGTGCATGCACATTCATATTTACAATATGTAATATTCAAAATTATTATGACACCAAAGCCAAAATAACTACAATCCTCATTATTCAACAAAACATTACTCATCGGAGTTACATCCGAACCACCCATACATTTGGTATACAATATCTAACTACAATTGTTCCCATATCAGCATGCAGAATGCAAACTAGCAATTCACCAGTAGACCAGAAATCGTAGTGATGTATAATTTAATGTCATTGCTTCTCTTTATTTGTCCTTTCATGTGCATTCTATTTTCTCTCTGTTTTGTTTTTGTATTTATACATTAGATAAGAACTTCAAGGTTTTAAGCTTGCATATAGTGGTTGTAAAGGTGACAATGTCTGAAAAGATAAGAAAGTTAGAATGTAATCGTAAATCATGGCTATGTAATGCATCATATAATAAAAATACACAATGGAGCATACACCAATATCTTTCACTGCTTCTAACCTTCACACTGGCACACACATTTCAGCGGCCATGCCAAACAGTATCACTGCATCAGCCAGCACATTACAGTAACTATGCTGAATAGAAACTCCATCATAAACATACAAACCAGAATAATTAAAACACTGCATCGACAAGCACATCACAGCAACTTTGCCAAGCCAAACAGACTTCACCATTAAATCACTCCCATCAACAAGCACATTATAATACTGTGCTGAATAGAAACCCCATCAAAAACATGCATACCAGAATCATTGAAACACTGCATCTGCAAGCACACAACTTTGTTGAGTCACACAGACTTCACCATTCAATCACATTATAGCATATATGCCTAGCAGAACCCAATAGCTATAAACCATCCATTACCCATCAATGTAGTGATGGAAATAATTTAGCTTAGCACTGCACAAAATAAAAGAAAGAAGATAGGAAATAGCAGTAAGTAGGAAAAATAAACTTTGTAAGAAAAGAAATAGAGAAGTGGTAAAGTAAGAATGCACACTAAACACCAAAATTTAAATTACATACATTAAATAATTACAGGGCAAAAATTAGTTACTTTAAAAAAAACTGAAAAGGAAGAGTGTTTACTAGCACATGAAGATAAATAAAAATATTACTAGCATCTTCTGGAATTTATCTGAGTTCTTTATAAAATTAGCGAAAAGAAAGAAAAAAAAAATTTAAACTAATAAAAGCTCTCTCTTTCAAAAATTACAGCCAAACAGGTACAGAGTCTGATATCTTCGCCAGGTTAACCTGGCATCTCCCAACAAATGTGTCAACCTACATTTTAACACTTGCGTATCTTTCTGTATTACAGCTAACTTACCACATGGCTGGACATTAGGGACTAGGTCACATTCTTAATTCTTAAAAATCTACAACATCCTAGAATGTAAATCACAGGGGAACTAGGAATCCAAAATAATATAATGAACTGAGACGTGAATTGATGGTAATGCACTCTTTAATACCCTAATCACGTTTTAGTGCATTTGTAAAAGTGCTATCTCTCGAAGGATGCTGCTAAGAGGGTGTATGACCTGGAGCATTGCATCTTCATCATTACACTTCTCTCGAATACACAGATGCTTTTCCTTCTTTGAACATACAGACATATGTTGCTGCACATGCTCAGATTTAGTTTTCCCTCAGATACGAACACACAACAGTATGTGGAACCAAACACTACACAATGCTGGAATATTAGACATGTGAAATATCTTTCATAGCATCTCTTTTTATTGTAATTTCTCTAAAAGAGAAAAATGTTATTCAAATAATGACTTCTTGGATAGTAGTTTACTCAGGAAGTTGAAGATGAAAGATATTAGTTGCCATTTCTTATCAAAGTAATGGTTCTATTTGGGTGTATTTCTCATTTTAAATGATGGTAGCAGTTGTAATGTCTATAAGATACTTATTATTTAGTTCCTTGGAACATCCTCCAGTACAGAAACTGGATTTATGCATTTCCTTTCTCTTTTATTTTTCAAAATGTATGAAATTTTAGAGTATAATACAAATTATATGCTGTACTATAAATATTTGCTCTAATTTTATAGTGGTTTTTATTTTTAAATACTTTTATCATATTATTGTGTTCTTGTAACAATATAACTAAGAAAGTGAATAAAAAGAACAACACATTAAGAAGATTAGCAGGAGTCAAATGGGGAGAATCTATAGATCTCCTAAATGACACATAAAAAGATACTAAAGCCCAATCTGTTGTATGGAAATGAGATAATGTCTAAAATAAACAACTAACTTAAAATTAAATTAAATACAATATAATCTAGGTCCTTAAGAATAATAACAGGAGCCATTAAAACAACACCAATTGCTACAATGCAAAACATAACTAACAACCTGCCAATTAAAATAGAGCAGATATTAAAATGGCTATACTGGGACAGAAATTAAAAAGTAATCAACACAGGAATTAATGACTTCATAATTCTGACAGCACACAACGATTAAAAATACAACAGACTGTCAAAAATTACTTACAAAAAGAAGATTTAAACAAAATTTTCAAAATAAACACGAAACCTGTGAGCATACCAACTGATTCTTTACATTATAAGCTATCAACATGAAATTAAATATTAATACAAAGGTCTCCAAGAAAAATGACCCACCTGAAGTATTAAGATTGATAGCACTTAGTACACTAAACAACTATTATCTACCGATACTTGGTGTAGAGTGTATACAGATGGATCTCTTAAAATGGAGAAGAAGAATTTGGAATATACTGTGAAGAATTCTCTGAATTCTGTCCCAAAGGACAGAATTTGCATACTGTCCTTTAACAATTTTGATGGTGTAATAATGGCCTATTAGAGCAGCTTTAGAAAATCTATGTAGACATAAAAGAAGTGTTATCTTAAGCAACTCTAAAGCAGCCTACAAAGTACAATAAATTACAGTTATTCACCAGCATAAGCTTTAAATGAAATAAGAAAACTATATCATACAATCCAGATCAAAAATAGTTTCACAATGGATCCTGAGTCATGTGGTGTTGAAGGAGAATGAGATTGCTGATACTTTAGTAAAAAAAAAAAAAAAAAGCCAACATAAAATTAAAACCACCTTTTGAACTAGAACTTCCTTCTAAATTGAAACTAATTAGAAAATTAACAACCGAACAAGAACAACAAAATATCTAACAAAAACTTAAAGGAAAACCATATGAAGATTAAATACTTTCAAACATCTTTTATTGAAACCAAGAAAAATTGGAGTTGCCCTATTCCACTTAATTGTTGGGCATGATTGCCTGTCAGAACATCTCTTCAGGATGAAATTAATCAAGAATAGCTACTGCCCACTGTGTAAGGATGTGAATACTATCTTACAGTATATTTACTGAAATATAGCCAACTAGATAACAACAAACAAAAGAAAAGTAATTTGGAAGCTCTTTCTTTGGAAGCTAGGGAAAAAATTATAAATATCAGCATCCTCAATGGCCACTAGCAACCAACTATTATTGTGTTCTTCCATAATTTGCAACACCTGTTTTCCATCGCCTGATCTTCTTTATCGCTATAATCTTTGCTACATATATTATGTAAATGCTAAACTGGTAGTTTTTTCCTTGCAATGCACTAGAAAGTAAAGAGGACACTTCTGCAGTATTTTAATGAATGTAGCCCCAAGACCAAGGGACATGGCCACTTTCTTCAGAATAAAAATCTTAAGAAAATATATTTGTTTCCTACATTAATGTGTTCAAGATGTTAACACTAACTCCACTTACTTTTTTAAAACTTTGGACTAGTTTTGGGAGAGGTTCCTCCCATCATCAGCTGCTGTTGACTTAGTGTTAACATCTTGAACACATTAATGTAGGATATATTACCACTACAGCTTTGTAAGTACATTTTTTACTTAAATATATTTGTGGTTTAGCTTTTCTTTGTATACAGATTGAAGCAGCATGCAGATATACTTGGATTTTTTTTTTTAAGATTGTAGGAGAAATTTTTAAGGTTGGTTACTTTCTGCACAATGCCATTAATGTAATACACTATAGTTATATGTTATAGTGTCATACTGCAAGAGAAAAATTTAATGCTTTGCTAACATTTTGGGATCTTTGCATTTTAAATTAATTTTTTTGGACACATATGCAGTTTTAAGTTGCTTTTAATTAAGCTCTCAGCTATATTCTGGGCATGAGAAGCATACTAGATCATCCATTTATTTTGTATTCAGAGTTGCTCTTTGTCCTTTATGGTAGATTAGACATATAATGGATTTGTTTATGGCATATAGTTACCCCATGCTTAGAAATGGATTTCTTCAGTCTTCCATAGCCAGAGTCTTAATGATGAGATGACTGTTACACAAACTTATGGAATGCTCCAAAAAAAAATTATTTATATTTTAACTGTCATGCAGTAAGGTTTTTATTCTAATTGTGCATAGGCTTTTAGCTTGGTTTACTCTTGATATGACCCATATCAGAGCTGTTTTCTTAAATCATTTTTTCATAATGGTTTGGTTACATGTGGAAGATAAGAAAATGTTATATGTTGAAATACTTGCTAAGAGAGGGATTATTTTGAGTTGCTTATATAGCTGTAATGTAAAATGCTTCATTCATTTGCAATTTAAATTGAGAATATATTATTCAAGTGCATATTTTGGAATAATGAATATTTTATTCACATGCAAATGATTTATCTTGAAGTTAAAGACAGCTAATATTTCATTAAATTATATTCTTTGTGATTATTAAATTCTGTTAACATATTAAATATAATATTTAGCACTTGTATTTATCTGCCATACTTTGCATTTAAAATCAATCATACAAGAACTATCCACATTCACTTGTGGCATTGTTTTGTGCATGAAGTTAAAAGATATTACAATTGCTATTGCATAACAATGTAAGTCGATTCTGGTGGTGTAGTGGTTACCATACTTGCCTTCTACACCCATGAATGCAGGTTCAAACCCGGCCAGAACCGATGGATTTTTTTCAGGTGTAAAAATCCTAAATATGGCTTCCTTCAGAAGGGAAGTAAAGCCATGGGTCCCATGTCATACATTTATGGCATGAAAAAGAATCTCAAGCCTGAAAGAGAGGCCTCTGAGCAAAATTTGTCAGCCATTTCATGCCCTGAGTTGAATGGGATGCTAATGACCTGAGATGTTAAAGAGCGTCCATAAATAACAATGCCTTACGGGCATCATATTGGAGTGTACTTTCCATTTTCAGTTGTAACAGCAATTGTGATGTGGCTATAAGTCATTTACTGCTAAGAACCTTAGGACTGCTTTATTTTCAGAAACTCTATTTCTGCATTTCCTCTCTCTTTTATATTTCAAAATATATGAGATTTTAAATATTAATATAATTTCAAAATATATGAGATTTTAAAATATAATGGTTTTTTAATGTGAATGAATATGAATTTTACTTCTTATAAGTCAACATGCAAAACTTTTTAACAAAATGAACACAAATAAAAAAACATTAATTTTAAATATAACTAATACAATCGGTGCCTTTTTGCAATTCCAGAAGGCACTATAATTTATTCCAATTTTATTGGCTCAGCCCCCCAGGCCCTAGTTCATCAGCAGCTACCTACTGGTATATCCAGGGGACCAGACTCCAATCCAACCTAAGAACACAGTACTATAAATAATTTATATATTCAATACATTACTAAATTACATTTCATGTAATAATAAACATTCCTCCTTTTCCAATTAAACACATTCCAACATAAAATCAATTTTAAATTTAATACATTCAGTTAAATTTCTATTCTTGAGAGTTGCTTATTCCTTTGGATGTTATACGCAAACAAGTAAACATATTAAAATCAAAGTAAACAATTTTTCTTTCTATGTTTTCAGTTCATGTAAACTTACTACTATTAATAAACTTTTAAATTTACCACTTACTCACCCTTATTTTATAAAGTTGAATAACTTCCATACCCCATTATAATTAACCCCAGGTTGAGTATGTAATGGGGATATATATTCACTCCTAAATAGTGCAATTGTCAGCATTGTTATTTCCATTTATCTTGCCCACCTTCCATAACCATTTTTGTCTAACTTTGTCTTTGTATTTTCTAAATTTCTTAATATTTTCGTCTGATTTTAAATTTAAAATTCTTCTGCCTCTTATTTCATTTGATAAATTTTCCCTCTTTCGTAATAGGAACTGTTCCCTCCAAAACTTGGTTTGCTTACATTCTAATATACAATGCCAAGTACTATCTGGTTCTTTGCACATAGAAAATATCCCCTAAATATATCCATTTTTTATTCCACTTAAATATGTTACCTGTTCTACCCTTCTTGCCTTATCACAGATTTCAATATATCTTTCTCTCCCCCAGACATTTTTGTGTGCTATATAATTTCAGAGATATTTTGGCATTAAGATTCGCCCATATTTCCCATTTTTCAATATCCTTAATTCTCATTATTATCTATTTCCAAAATCCTTTTCCCAATTTTTTTTCCCTCATACCATATTGATCCCATGTCCACTTCTAGTAGAATATTTTGGATTTGAGAATATTGAGAATTATTGAGAATATTTTGGATCCTAAGTTTTTCTACCCTTAATTATTCCTTGTACTACCAAACACTGATTGATGCTATTTTCCTCTTCTAGTTTCCCTATTCTGTACCAATATTTCAATACTCTTTCTATAACCTTACTTTTATAACCCAATCTTGCTAGTTCCATTAGAGCAACCTCATTAGGTGAAGATCTAGGTATGCCTAGGACAATTCTACAAAATAATCTGTTAATCTCTTTCCATCCTGCATCTTTTCTCCAAATTTCTATTCCATACATCATTCTGCTCTCCACTATCAAACCATATATTCTCTCTAACCATTTTACCTGCATATTTGGTATTTTATTTGCACAAGATCTGATTGCATTCATGGCTATTTTTCCTTCTGCTACTGCTTTTCTAATTTCATCACTCCATTTCCCATTACTAGACAGTCCAACATCCAGGTAATTGATTTTCTTGACAACATCAATTTCTGTGCCCTCCCATCACCATTTTCTGTTTTTTTAGTTTCAAGTCTTTTTTCTCACCATAATCTTAGATTTGTTTTTATTTATCTTTAGACCCCATTCTCTACAAAATGTGCCTATAGCTTCTGGTGATCATTTGAAACATACACTTGTCAAAGAACCTGTTACCAAATCATCTCCAAAGAGCAGAACCAGTATCTCTTTATAATTTATAGTTGGCGAATGTACATTACCTTTATTAATTTCTTCTAGAACCTCATCAATAAATAGATTAAAGAGAACTGGGCTTAATTTACATCCTTGTCTTGCACCTACATTGTTTGATATTTTATCTGTAACCTTTCCCCCTTTCATATTTAATATAAAATTTGTTTTCCTTATAAATATTTTTAATTATCTTTATAAAATTCTGACTTACTCCTTTCTTTCTCAGTTTGATCCAAAGTGCATCTCTATAAATTGTTTTGAAAGCTTTATATAAATCCAAAAACAACAAATAGATTCTATCTCTTTTGTTACTAAGATATTTATGGACTAGTGTTCTAATTATACAGATATTGTCAACTGTTCATTTGCCTTTCCTAAAGCCTAATTGGAATACTAAAATTTCCCTTCTTTTTCTGCCCATTCTTGTAATCTTTTTGTTAACACTTCAGTGAAAACTTTCCCAATAATTGAAAGTAAACTAACTTCTCTGTAATTTGCTGGGTTCCTAATATCTCCTTTATCTTTATAAATTGGTGTTACAATTCCCTTTCTCCAATTTTTTGGTATTTTTCTTTCAAAGATTTAGTTCATTAACCACACCAATATGTTTAATCTGTTTAGGTCTTTTACCCATGCTTTCCAACATTCTCCTAGTATTCCATCTATGCCACACACTTTGTAAGCTTTTATCATTTTGATTTGTTTCAATACTTCATTTGAAGTAATTTTGCTATTTTCTAGATTATCACTTTTCAAATTATCTTCTATAACCAAAGTTTTTACTCCCAAAAGACCCTGAAAAAACTTACACCACTCTGTTGCTGATACCACAATATCCACTCCCTTTCTTTTGCGCATATTATCTTCATTGTTCAACTTTTATTGCTATCATTCTTCTTTGCTATCTCGTTTATCATCTGGCTAAGCTTTTCTCCCCACACATCCTTTTTTGCCTCTAATAGGCACCTCTATCCCCATCTTTATACAAGGTAATTGCCCCTATTTGTCCTCTTTTCAGTATTTTAGCTCTGTCCCTTCTTCTTGTTTCTGAACTTTCTTTATTATACATTTTTAGTCTACCCTCATTTTCATTTTGTTTCCTGCACTTTTGGCGGTCTCCTCTCTACTAAAAATACATTCTTCAACTTTTCTATCCTCTAATAATATGCTGAGAAATATCTTTCCCCCATAAATTCCATTTCTTAATTCAACTTTGTGTGAAACATTTCAGCTAAATCATTTTTCCATCTGTATGGTTTTAATTGGATACTTAACACAAAATTTTGCTCCCTCCTACTAAGCTTCTATCATTTGGAGTTCCATTTTTGATGGAAGCGACTACTTGCACTTACGAGGGGCATTCCAAAAGTTTTTAGCTCCGTCGCAATATGCCACAGGAGGAAGTTGCCACTATGTGCATCTGATAGCCTGATGTTTATTTAGGATGGCCCGGAAAAACAATTGCAGTATCTGTAACCATTGAATCACGAGGGGGGGGAGTCTATGTCATCTGTTGATCAGTGCATTATGGAAGATGGAACCATCAAGACGTGACTTTAGAACGATGATCTATTACGATTTCAAAAGGGGATTAGACCCCAAGTAGAGCCACCAAATTTTGTCAGAAACTTTTGGGGACCCTGCTCCGTCACTGGCCAGTTAGAAACTGGTTTCAAGAATTTCAAAGGGGAAGAGAATCCTTAGAAGAAGCCTCATGCAGGTAGGCCACAAACTGCAGTTATACGCCTGAAAAAATCGAAGCTGTGAGGAAAATGCTGAAAGAAGATTCGCATATCTCATTCCTTGAGATAGAAATGACATTAAACATTGTCAACAGCAGCACAAACGATTGTGCATCAACATCTTGGTCTCACCAAGAGATGTGCGCGTTGGGTCCCACATTCCCTCACCGATCATCAAAAAGCAGTCGTGGTGGGTTGGGTGGGTTGGTGCGAATTTATATTAAAACAATTTAATTCTGATGAAATTCGGGACATATATAACATTGTTATGGGTGATGAAATGTGGATATACCTTTATGATCCAGAAACTAAACAGTAGTCGTTTGTCTGGTGCTTTGAAGATGAACCACCTCCAACAAAAGTCAAGTGGGTTGAAGTGTTGGGAAAAAAATGGTCGTCTCTTTTTTCTCCAGAAAGGGTTCCATAGTAACCATTCCACTTGAGAACCAATGCACAGTCACTGCACTATGGTAAAAGGAGTCCTGCCTTCCAGAGGTCATCAAGCGGTGGAAGGAACAGCATCCAAGGTCACAGAAAGGACATCTCCTGCTGCATCATGACGATGCCTCTTCCCATCTGCTGTCAGAACGCTGGATTTCCTCAATGAAGAGGGCATCAGGGTGCTACCCCATTCACCTTACTCACCAGACTTGGCCCCCTGTGACTTTTTTGTGTTCCCCAAAATGAAGGAGGAACTAATGCGGGGGCGCCGATTTACATCAGATGGTGAAGCCATTAGTGCATATTTGGAGGCTGTGAACAGTGTTGAAGAAAAAGTGTAGCAAGAAATGTTCCCAAAGTGGTTTGTGCGAATGAATAAGTGTATAAGTGTGGAAGGGGACTACTTTGAGAAAATGTGAAAAAGTTTTGAAATTTAGTTGTGTTTTTTGGGAACAGCTAAAAACTTTCGGCATGACCTTCGTTCATATCCATAATCATAATCTCAAAATAAATCTATCCAGACCTAAGGTTTGGAACATATCTACAAATGGTGTGAAAAAACCAGGTAAGTCTCCAAAAGCAAATTTTACAGTAGAGAGAAAACAAAATTTGAAATGTCCCCAAAATCGTGAATTAATATTCAAAAACTGGGTTTTGGGGGATATAGCATTTAAAACCAGATCTTTCAAATAGAAATGTTTCAGTTCACAATGTCCTGTAGTTTTTTACCTAAATCAATTTTATCACTGGGTGCCAATAACTCATTGTCGACCAAAATTGAACTTGCCTGGTTTTCAGGCTTTCTGTAGATATAATCTATATTCCTTTGCCCATTTTTTATTACAAAAGTGAATTCTACCCCCCCCCCTCATCTTTCCCTTTTACTCCATTTTACATCAAAAAGTCATTCTCTTTACAGAACGCTATTAAGTTTTTGTCCTATTATTGATTTATCATTACTACAATGCTTCTTTAAATTTGCTTCTATTTGGCCTCAATCATTGAAAACTACCCTAATCTGTTCTTCCCCAATTTTTGCATTTAGATCCACCACCAACATTAATTCTACACCTGTATATTTGTCCTGTAGTTCTTATATGTTTTTTCTCAAATTAATGAACAAATTTGTATCATAAAAACTTGAGGAACTGGGTGGATTATGACCAGTACCTAGACATACTTGTATAATTCTTCCACATAGATTACTAAATATACACCACAACACTCTATCACCACCTCCTAAATCCTTTTCAACCTTAATTTTAAAACTTTTATCTCTTCTCACAAATAATTCTAACTTTTTCCTTTAACCTTCACCCTTTTTTTCCTGTAATAACCGTACCCAGTGACATTGATAGCAGAATCCTTTGATATCCATGTCATCCACTGCTAAACATCTGCCCACTTGATTATCCAATGAATGTCACCATTTCGTATTTTCAATATTAACCCTTGAAATTCCAGCATACTATAAAAGGTACACAATCCCTATACTGAATCTTTTCTCACAAACCTTAAGTGCTCCAGCTTCATTTTGCTTCTTGTTAGCCTGGCCTCTTTATGTGATGCCACTCTTCACTCTTCTGCTTGCATAATACTTACCCTAGACATGGAGACTGCACTGAACTCTGACTCTCTCCACATATCCAAACCAGCTGTAGCACCTACTGCTTACCTGTTGGCATCCTCTCGTAGCTGTTGAGGAGACTGTACAATGTGTTGTGGTGGTGTATCCACAGCTGTTCTTCTTTATCCTTCTCTCCTTTTGCTGTTACTTCTCCTACATCATTTTGGTTTTCTGAACTTTGATCCTCTCTGCTGGCTGAGCCCACAGCTATCATATTTTGTCCATTCATTTCCTGTTTCTTTCTGTCTATGAAAAATTTCAAACGTCTAATGTAGGTAATCTTGCTTTGTTTTCTGACTTTTTTATTTGCTTCAATAAAGTAGTCCTATATTTCCCATCTTCTTTCCCTGAATCTTACTTGATAAATATCTTCATATCCCTAAGTTTTTTTGTACTTTTCAGCACCATTCATTTAAATGTCATGGTGATAAACATGACAAGTATTGGCCTAAGTCTAACTCCTTTTCTACCTATTCTTAAGGAGTCAGATATTTCCCAGCCATGTAGTTGGATCCCAAACCTTTCCTTAACTATTTCTTCAACCTCTTGCCAAGTTCTCTTCTCTCTATTTTCCTGTATTCCAAAATGAAATGATTGCTTTTCTGTTATTTGTCTCAGCTTTTTCCATCCTCCTTACCCTGCCGTCATGATTCGTGAGATCTTGTTTTATTCTTTATTTATAGCTTGCAACAGTCTCTCTAATATCCTCAGTAAATCTGCTTATTCTCTTCTCTATCTTTCTCAGTTCAATAATTTCTTCTGATATTCCCTTTAGCATTCCAACAACCTGTTCCATGTCTGGCCTGGGATTTAGTTTAACTCTGCCGATCACTAATAATGCCATCAACACAAAGCCTTACCAAATGATTGCCACTTGGTCATTTGAAATCTTTTCTACAGCCTTAATTTTTCTTTTGTTAAAGAGGCCAATTCTGGCACAATAGATTTCTGTCGATACCCACTCTACCTAAAGCGCACGAAGCTCTTATGGATATGTCCATCTTCGATCCACCCTCACCTTTGCAACCATAATGCTTTTTATGAATTATATGGATAAGGAAATGTGCTTTGATCTTACAGTGCAATTTTTATTTTAAAATTCTCTGTAATGATTAATAAGATAAGATAAATAAAGTTTTGTAGTCATCAACAACCTTTTGCTTTTAGTGGCAATTTTAGTACATAGATGGCCATTTAAATTTCAACATATTGGTATGTTCATAATAGCCATGCAGAAAGGTCTTGTCTTCTCATTTTGTTGTTTGATGGGACTGTTAAGATCCTTCATGTGTGTTTATTCTACCTAAGTCTGTTGATCTAATATTCATTTTGTTGTGGACACATTTTTGTCAAACATGAGCACCAATTTCTCGTAATGACCTACTGCACTCTCTGTATGCCACAATTTTCCTAGACCAAATTAAAAACATGCTGGTATTGCAGTCATATTTTCAAGTCAGGTTTGTTCTTTCTGAGAAAATAGGTCATTTAACATGTCTCTTACAGGCATTGAAATTTTAATGGCCAGCAGTGTACTAATCCATCATGATCAGATACAGCTAATTTTACAACCTGATAATTTACAGTCTTTGATGGACATTATTGTAACATCATGCAGGTATTAATTCATCCAT
This sequence comes from Metallyticus violacea, assembly GCA_030762175.1. Taxonomy (NCBI): domain Eukaryota; kingdom Metazoa; phylum Arthropoda; class Insecta; order Mantodea; family Metallyticidae; genus Metallyticus; species Metallyticus violacea. The sequence goes on along the minus strand of CM060832.1, from coordinate 65,927,728 downwards.
TGTGTTTTTCATTTAAGCAGTAGCAGTTATATTTAGTACATTAAGAAAATAATTAATGAAAGGATTTCCATACCTTACATCTAATTTAAAATCACTAAGTATAAAGCTTTACTATTTTTAAATACAATAAAAGTTGATATACTTTTATACAATAAAAGTATATTGTTGATGAGAGTAATGAATCTCTGTCAGATGGTGATGTTCGATAGAGTGAGACTACAATTACTTTTAACATATAATAAATAGATACAGCCTCGAACACAGTTTTATTACAGATTCTTGAAAGTTTAATGACATTGTAATGCAAACTTAAATCCCTTCTGACATACTATGAAACTCCTCCATATTATAAAATTGTCTAAATAGGTGCTTGCCATCTCAAATTTTAAGGGTATGTACAGGCTCACTGAATCAAAGTTCATTTGTACTTGGCACATCACATTGCAAAGATTCAAGCTAAGTTTCAAACTCAAGTAATTTGTTTTTCACCAACTGAATATTTATGTGTAGCAAAATTAGCTCATTATTGTTAAGTGAAATGGCATTTGTTTTACTAGATTTACTAAAAGAGTTTTCCAAAATGGTACTGAATTTACTATTTAGGGCTTTACAGCTTCATCTACGTTTTTTTTAGACACTTTGAAGCTTTCCCTGACGTTTGACAAACTCTAAGTATGCTTTATATATAATGAACTCTAATATTCTTTTACCATGTTTATTAAAAGTACAATCTGTGCCTAGTATGCATGCTACAGAAAGCAGTTGAGGACTTAGCTAGCTTTATATTATCATACCTTTTGCAAATCAGAGCAATTTTATTGTTTACTAATCTGTTAGTTCAGTGTAATGGAGAAGTTTCTTTGAGACTATATCATGTTGGAAGGTCTACTACTATAACATTGGTTAGATAATTTTTCTGGGCAGTCGACATTTACAGGCCTACCAGTATGTACGTCATTTGTTCCACAAATTGTCACAACACAATCTTCTTTTGTAAAATCTTAGTAGTGGCACAAACTGAACTGTAACATTGATGATCTTTGCTCCAGGTTTTATGAGAACTTTTTTTCTGGGCTATTCTGGTTCTTGGTGACTAGTTCTATCCCTCTGCCATGGCTGTTTCCAAAGATCTACATTCTTCTTGAATATTTTTTAAAATTCCACTTGTAGTATACTACCATAGTGCATTCCAATGTTTTTTCTGCTTTGTCAGTAAGGGGCATCTTATAACATTCTTTCTCTGTATGGTCATTTCCAAACAATGAATATCTGTTCTGTAAAGTACATTTGTTTCAGTTTGCTCTTTATGTCTTCTAGAGTAGGTTACTGTTTTACATTCATTTTCCTTAGAAAATCTGAAATTGTTCCAGATAGGCATTTTGTAACATTTATATTAATTAGGTCTAAAAGTGTCTTTGTTTGAGACTTGGTTTTCTAATTGTTGTTTTTAAGAATGATTTTCACTTTTCAGGTTCATTATTTCCGTTTGTACATCTGGTAATTCCCTGTTCAGTAATTCTAATATTTTGTGAAGCGATATTACTGCTTCGTTTACTGCTTGCCCTGAAACAGTTGGTTCACCATCTGGCCAACTTATTCGCAATGCTTTCTTCATTATTTAATCAGGCAGTCTTTGGCATACTTTTATCTAGTCCTTTTGACAGTTGATTCTAGTGGTTATTGATGTAATATATTTCCTATATTTTTGCCATAATTTTCAGTATTTTCCATCACAGCAAAATCAAAGAACTCAAAACAGCTTTCATGTTGTAAAATGTTTTTCCAAAATGCAAATTATGCTTTATTCCATTTTATAACCCTCTTGATACAAAGTACCATTACTCCAAGAGCTAACTCACATAAGGTTGGTAGAGATCTGTAGGGTAGCATACAATTTATTTTGCATAGAATCTGAAATGTGTGGCCCACACTAGAAGTGCGGTACAGATCATGTTCAGTGCTACTTAACTCTTAAGAGATCAGCCATCAAATTTATTAGCAATTTTTTTGGAATCCTTATAATTAGAAACTGAATACCTATAGAGCAATCTATAATTCTCATTAGGTGAGTAACAATTTCTGTTTATTATTAATGGAATATAAGATGTTAAACAATTTTGTTATATTTTCAATCTGTATTTCAGTTTGCTTAGTATTGTGGATATTGTTAATAGGTTCCTACCTATTGGAAAAGATCAGAGATTCTGCAGGTCAGAAGGGCACTGGTAAGTGGACTGCAATTGCAGCTCTTGAGTATGGCATGCCAGTAACACTGATTGGAGAGGCAGTGTTTGCTAGGTGCCTTTCATCACTAACAGATGAACGCAAGCAGGCTAGCACTGTCCTGAAGGGGCCACCTTCTTCTAAATACGTTGGCAACAAACAGGAATTTTTAGAGCACATACGTAAGGTAAGGACAATGCAGTAATAGTAACTGACAAGACAACAGGCAACAAATACATGCTTAAAATGAACTTTTAAGTGTTATTTTTATTAGAATAATAATAATAATAATAATAATAATAATAATAATAATTTTATTGCTGTCAATAGACTCATACAGGAGTGTTTGACAATATCAAATCTAGATATTATTTACAGATAATGCTGACGAACCAGGGACTAGGGTTCAAAATTAATAATAACGTTTGATTATTTGTGAAATAAAGGTATGTAAATTTAATTGTAATATTGTTTGTGTTAGTTGGAAATAAATTCATGCAAAATACCATTTAACAATTTGAAAACTGCTAAAAGTCATAGTTACATTATGAGTGATGATAATAAAAAGTTTAACATATTTTACACATAAAAACCAATAGATGAATGTGGATAAACCTTTTATTTGATGAGGCAAATATTAAGAGGCTCTGGATTATATTTAGTTTGTTAATTTGCACATTTAAGCATTGTTATTTTCAAAAGCCTTGATTACGTAATATTTGTATTTTTTTCAAACTCATATTTGTAACTTTAACTCATGGTATTCTAAATAATTATAAATTTTACAGATGAGTTACAGGATGAACATAAGATAATTTTCATATATAATATAAAAGTTAAATGAAAAGTAATGCTAGCACACCATGAATACTAGCAGGGAATATTTTAATAAATTAAATGTAGGAATAACTGTAATATGTACTTTCATTATCTCTACATGTTACTCAAAATAGTCCCTAAAAACTGAATATAGAAAGGGTGACCAAGTTTCGTGAAACCATTACAGGGCACAGTATTATGACAATGAAGGTAAAGTTTCTCTTCAAATCACTGTGGCATAAGATGAAATGTGGATTCAGCTCTATGAATGAGAAAGAAAATATCAGTCCATGGAATCTGACATGAAGGATTGCTCCAAGAGGGGGAGAGAAAAAAAATTGAAATCTCAGGCTTCAGTTCAAAAGCTCATGGCAAAATTTTGAGATAAGATGATATTTTTCACATTGATTTCCTTTTATATTGGACAACAATCAGCTTTGAATGTTACATTTTAATGCTGCAGACTTTAAACCAATAATCTTATTTATATAATTTGCTTCACTGTACAAATTCCAGTTATCACTTTAAGTTTAAACCAACAATTAGGAAGAGTCCAGAGAAAAAAGCAGAATGTATTCATTCACAACAATGCCTGCCACATACTATAGCATCCACTATACAATTCAGAAGTGGCATCCTGTAATTTCCATTTTATTTTCTATCCATGCCCCCCTGGATAAACAACAAAGATGGGCCTGAAACCAGTATAATGAATGATTATGATTTAGCCAAATTGTACTGGACCGCAAGATTCCAAATGAACTAGAAGTTTATAATTTTGAAGGCAATTGGAATAAAAAGATACTTTCCATTTTTCCATGACAGTTTTAAACTTTCTTTGTGGACATTATTATATATTGGATGAAGAAGTTGAGATTTTTTTAAGAAACTGGTAGCAGAAAAAGAAAGTTATGTGGTGACTTCAATAGATGTCAGTGCAATTTTCTTCTGGGCTGTTATACTGTGGTCTGCTGGAGATGAACCTCCCAGACATTTTGTCCACCGTAGTTGCAGACGAAACATCTGGGAAGTTCATCTCCAGCAGACCATGGCATAACAGCCTGGAAGAAAATTGCACTGACATCTATGAAACCAGCTGTGAAAGCCTACATTCTCTCATGACTTCAATACTTTTTAATTGTGCTGTAATTACAGCACATGAGGCTAATTATTAATTTCTTGCATATGGTTGTCTTCCCACTGGAACTGGAGCATTTCACCTCTCCTGTTGTATAGGTACAAGAGTCATTAGAAAAGAGTTTTGAGATAGCAGTGAACAAAAAAAAGTGTATCCAAAACATAGGTATTCATTTTTGAAATTAAACTCCACTTACTTGCATAGAGATAACTTTATTTTATGTAAGTAAGTGGAGTTTAGTGTAAAAAATAAATACCTAAGTTTAGGATATATTACCACTCCATTGTCAACAGCTTCGTAAGTACTTATAACAAACAAGTGTATCACATTTTAAGTACTTTTCAGAACATGAACCTACTGAAACCTGATTCTGGAAGCAGCCACACTACTTGTTCTTTATAGATAGCAACAGCTTCTTCCTGGCTAAAGAATCAGCACATTTGGAACAGAAAGGTGTTCTCCAAGAATTTATATTGTGAGCAAAGGCATTGATAATGGAACAGAATTCCCCTCAACCCTATTTTTCCCTCCTCTCCTTTATTTATGAGAACATCTTATGTAGACTGATCTCTTTGTACACTAATAATGTAATTTCCTCTGATTTTCTAATATGAATGTTGCCACTTTGCTGCTGCTTGCTGAAGATGGCCATCATTATTTTCCTCATGCTTCTTGATCTCTTCACCCTTATTTGAAAGATTCAAACTAATGACTGATATTTGGATTTGCAATTAATTTGGTAAATTCAGGCCTCTCACCTGTTGAAGTTTGGGACCATTGAATTATACAAAACATGTTTCACAGTCTTTTGCCTGCATCATCAGCTGAGAGTTGACTGCCAGATTTGTTGTGGTTGGATGGACTTGGTATAGTTCTCATGGACATTTTATGAACTTTGTATTAATTCGTCTTTAGTTGGGATCTCAAAGCTCATAACCTTATCTTTATATATATATATTTTTTAATTGTTTGTCATATTCCCAGCTCCAAAGGTCTATCCATGAATTTCAATAATTTGACTTCTATTTCTATATCACGTTCATCTCTCTAAAAATGATGTGCAACCGCTGATTTATCTATCTAATTGAACCTGATAAGTGTGGAGCATATAAGAGTATAAAATCCACTCACCAGCTAATTAAGAATATGTTAGTTGCTTCACTTTATTAGTTCCAACATGAAATTAATTTTAAACTTGATGAACTTGCCCCATCTCACAGACTTCCGAATGTGTAGTGTTATCCCACTGTCTAAAGTGTTACAGCAATACACTACCATGAGATATCTGATAATTCTCCAACATTGTTTTTCTGAGGAAACTCTGGTGCACCACCTTCTTCATGCTTATGAATGTAACAAATAAATAACTGGATAGCTGTAATCTAATTTCCAGCAAAAAAGGTCATCAAGGCTTGTCTCATACTATATGATGTGTGAAACCTGCCAAAAATCTCCATTGTTGATTCTTTCCAACTTTATCCAGCACCATTCCACCATGATCTGCTTATGTCCTTCAGTGGAGTTGTGGGACACCCACTTTCCTCATTTATTAATGAGGATGCAAGAGAATGGAAATTACTTTTAATCACAGTCTCTGCCAGAGAAATGCATTTTATCACTTACCATCATTAGTGACCTGCCATTTCTCCCCTTATCTTTAAGGAACATTTTCCCCTTTCTTAAATTCTGCAAACCTGCATAAACTGTGGCATGTGAAGGAAAAAGGCCCTTGAATGCCTATGTCAAATACTCTGTAACTGTGAGCATTTAGCACACATTCAAAGTCATAAAATCATTGCACAAAAATGTTCCATTTCAACCTTTGATTGATAGAACCAAATTTGCTCTAACTGTTGTTGTTGTGCATGTAAGAAGGAAGCTTTTAATTGGCATGTAAGTTTATATTGTAGCAAGTCTATCGCCAGATTGCCATGTTTTAAAACTTATCTAGTGACCTTGTTAATGTACAGAAAACTTTCACTGAATTAAAATATGTAAATATTAAATCAGTAAAATCTGGACTTAATAAGAATATAACATATCACATAGAAACATACAGGAATATAATTTCAAGAGTTCTACGAGACTATAAAGCTCCTTTTCCTAATAATATTAATTTCAAAACAGCTAATTTGGGATAGTAACTTCTGCCAGAGCAACATCTATACGTTCTCTAGTGATGTGTAAGTTGTGTCATTCTGAAAACTGTTAACTCGAATCTGATTTCAAACTCAGTGGCACAATAAAGATACATTTGATGATTCAATTATGGACCCTCAACTAGCAACTAGCAATCATTTTTAGCAAGGTTAGAACAGCTCTATGAGAGCTGCATAATTATCAGGAATGTAGAAGAGAAAAATGGAACCAAGAAGATGTGTTGAGCTGTAAATTTTAAAAGGGCTTTCTTTGAATATTGTACTTACAAAGCTGTTGACAATGGAGTGATAATATATCCTAAACTTAGGTATTCATTTTTTTACACAATAACTCCATTTACTTACATAAAAGTAAATGGTGTATAGTGTAAAAAAATAAATACCTAAGTTTAGGATATATATAATTTTCTTTGAGCTTAATTTTTGTGATAAAATATATTTTGGAAGCGGAAAGTAGTTTGAAAAACCCATGCAAAATAACATTGTAGAAACATTATTTACAAATAAATAAAGAAGTCAGCAGTAGAGCCTGTTCCTGGTCAAAAAAATCAAGATATTGATATTGAACAACATTTTTAAAACATGAAAAGAATTCTTGGAAATCAACAATGTAGAAAAATTTTATCAGTAAAAACAAGAACTGCTTTTGAATAAATTCATGTGATATATGTCATACTAAACACTCTTATTGCTTCACTTATTTGTGTGGTATTTGGATGGGTTTCTAAGACCTTCATCTTCAGCCAAGGGTACTACTGATTGGAGAATCCAACAGTTCTGTATGGATGAAGTGCTGCCCTGGTGGTGTTTTAATGTACTTAAAGTTGGTGTTTTCTACCTTTGAAATATCAAAGTTCATTAATCAATCTCTGTATTTATGAATGTAATTTTTTTTTATCCAGTTCTATATGTCCCTGAGTCTCTCTTAATAAATCCACCTTCTTCACAATCTCATGGTTTTTTGTCCAAAAATGATGTGCCACAGCTGATCTATCTGTCTGTTTATATTTTATGTTCCTGAAATGCTCTTCTAAACGTGTGCCGTATTTCTCTTTGTTTTTACAATATAGATCTTTTCACAATCTGCATGTTGTTCTGTAAATACTTGCTTTTTTCTCTTGTGGGGTCTTTACAGCAGTTTTATCTTTCAAGATGTTTCCTAAATTAAATCTGTTGATGGGTGCTAATTTTATATTGAAACCTTTAAAACTATTTTGAAATTTTTTTATTGCTTTTGGATGATATGTAAATTTTTTAAAAATTGCTTTTCATTATCTGCTGATAATGTGGTGGTATCTCTGATAAGTTTTTTTTTTTTTTTTTTTTTTTTTTTTTTTTTTTTTTTTTTTTTTAAATCTTTCCACCTTTTTATGTACCAGGTCGTTAAAGCCATTTAAAATTGCCATTTCTTCTATTTTATTATATTCTTTTTTTAAACTTATCTTTACTAATTGGTAAATTAACCAAATGATATGTCAAGTTGTTGAAAACTGCATGTTTGTGTGTTAAAGGGTTAAAACCATCTGCCTTGATATGATTATCTGTATGTGTATTTTTCTATAAATCCCAAAGCTCAGATTCTCATGGTTCTTCATAATTTTAATATCTAAAAATGGTAACGTGTTATCATTTTCTATTTCACATGTAAAAGGAATGTTTCTGTCTTGTATATTCAGCAGCTTTAAGACATCATCAATCAGATTTTTGTTTACTATAGAAAAAATGTCATCTACATATCTGTACCAAATCTTAAAAAAGGGTGGAAAGGCAGAAGTAATGTGCATCTCAAATCTGCTCATGTAGAGGTTTGCTAAGAAAGGTAATAAAGGGCTGCCCATAGTAAGTCCTTTTTGTTGTTTATAAAATTTTTCTCTAAATGTAAAAAATGATTGATTTATGCAAATTTTTGTGAGGTTAATATATTACTTTTTATGTATCTCATTAATTCCAATCTCATTTAACCACTCATCTAAATAAAGTAAATAAAGTAAAAGTTTTTCTTTTGGTATACTTGGAAACAATGATGCTACATCAAAAGAAATTAATGTAACAGATGGTAATAACTTATGATTAAGAACATTATGTTATTACCATCTGATACATAAATTAATTATGTATCAGAACATTTTCATCCCAAAGGCAGAACATTGCTTGAAAAAGATTTGTGAAGGAAACAGGTTTTCTAGCACAAATTAAATTTGATCATGAAGGCAGTAGCATCACATCATCTGAAATAATTGTGAAGCGCAGACTTTCAGAAATGAATTTAAAATCATGCAGACCTGCCCACAAGCCGAAATTAACTACTTTTATTGCTGCAAAGTGTCTCAAATGGGCAAAGAATCACAAGAATAAAGATTTGGACTTCCTGCAATGAGAAATGTGTTGATTGAATTTTTAATTATTTTTCTGAGCTAAAAATCTACCTTTAAACGAAATTATCATTAAACTTTTACATTATTTCAGGTTTGTTTTCATGATGAGAGCACTTTTGAAATTCTTACAAACAAAACTCAGTATTTGCGATGGTGTCCTGGTGAAAAATATAAGTCAGATTGTGTTGTACTGACTATAAAACATCCCACTAAAGTCAGGAGTTGGTCAGTCATCAGTGTCAAAGGTCCTGGACATCTTATGTTGTTTAAGGGTCAATGGGTCATGACCATTACAAGGAGGCGTTGAGAAGCAGGCTGCAGTCTTAACTGGGGGATGGTTCCCAAATGAAGAGCTGTTTATTTTTATGCAAGATGAGGCCAAATTCCATACTGCAAAATCTGTGATAGTTTTTCTACAAGAAAAGAATGTCCCTTTGTTGCCCCGACTAGGAAGTTCACCAAATATGAGAATGTTTGGCAGCTGATGAAGAAGGAATTGATGAAAATTTGGCTTATTGAGAATATAATCGAAGTCTGGTATCATCATTCACAAATGCAAGAGATAATTCAATTATGCATTAATAATATTGCCAAGGCAAAGGCAGATTTACTAAGTACTACATTGCACACTAAATTGTGTATACTTATAAAATTTATTAAATACATCCTTATTTCACCCTATTTGTATATATTGATTATAAATTCTTTATAAATGTTGAAAGAAGTGTAATTCTCCATAGTAGGTTGTAAAAATAAAATAAGTACTATTTTTGCCCTCACAATCTCATATTATATTTAAAATTCAAGTTGCATCTAATAATATGGCCAGGAATTGTATGTTAAAAAAACTATGGTAGTAATAAAAAAGAAAACATTGTTTTTCTGTTTTATTGTGTATCTATAGAGTTTTGAAAAAATGCCTCTGAATTATTTGGTTCACTTCATTGTGGCAGCTATGTACATAAAAATTACATTGGTCTTTGTGCCTACTGGAGCACAATCCAGATAGGACTCAATCCAAGATGGACAACATGGAGGTAGTTAAAAAGTATGATATATCAACTGCTCTTTAAATAACAAAAAATGGGATATAAAACAATATATCAAATGGAAAAGAATAAGAAGTCTAATATCAGCTGATATATGTTTTTCTAAATTTATGGAGCAAAAATAACATATGTCCAAAATTTATATGGAAAACTGTTAAATATAATAACAAACAGCTGTCAATAAGAAAGTGTTAGAAATGGAAAATTCAAACACTATAAAATTAGTGGAAATAGATTTGAAACTTTATGAAAACAATTTTAAAACTTTCCAAGATAATAGGAAATCTTTTGTGGAATGAATTAGAAAAAGAATGATTTGTGCATATTAATAATTATGTTACCAAAAACAAAGATGAAAAACATGTTGCAAAAACCAAAAAGAAATAAAAACTCTAATCTCTCAAAAGAAACATTTGGGAGAGAAAAGCTGGATTATTAAACAAAGACCTCATGTGTGGATACTCCAAGGATGTAGAAGATTGCTTGAACTAAGTTCAACAATCTGAAAATTGCACTTCTACATGGAAATTTTACTTCTGGAAATTTAGCACGAAATTCTCTCCTGCATGGTAGATATAGAGATAATTGTCAGGGCTAAATTTTTATGAACAAGATATTATAGGGAAGAAATCAAGAAAAATTTAGAAAAAATAAGTATAGAAAAATCTGGAAACTGGCCTGCAGAAAAACAGTTAAATTATTGAAGAAAAGGGTTACAATTTATTCCAAAGTTAACAATGGAAACAAGATAGTGGCACACATTACTAGGATAAAAAAAGGAGCTACAGAAGAGCAAAGAATCTTGGATATAAGGTCAGATCCCTTGAATGAATGCATAAAATTAGTAAATAATTTAAAATTTAGCCATATTAAACCAAAAGAAGTGCAACACAAAATCAAATAGAGCGCAGGAAATATCTATAATCTACCCAAAATTCATAAACCTAGCCCTGGCATATGCTGTATCCTAACCAACATATTGTTATTATTAAGTAAAAATTGTACTTACGAAGCTGTAGACAATGGAGTGGTAATATATGTTACATTAATGCTTTCAGTTGTTAACACTAACTCCACTTACTTATTTAAAACTTTGGACTAGTTTCGGGAGAGGTTCCTCCCATCATCGGCTGCTGTTGACTGAGTGCCGTTGTTCGAAACAGGGGATGGACGCCCGTTCGCCCCTGTGGTGGTATCTCGTGGCTCTAATAGAAACTTGCTGAGTTCATCCAGCGGCGGAAAATCAAAATTCATTAAGTTGTTCTTATTTTTTAAAATGAAAATTCTCTCCCATGTGGATAGTTCTATTGGTTTGCGAAGTTGTTTCAATAATTTAATTTCTGGTTTTATTTCATGATTTTTGTTCCAAAAATGAGCTGCTATTGCTGATTTGTCTATCTGTTTCAATCTAATGTTCCTAAAATGTTCTTTTCTTCGAATTTCTAAATTTCTTTTTGTTTTCCCAATGTAGCTCTGTTCACAATCTGCACATTTAATCTCATATATTCCTGATTTTTGTTCTGTGGGAATGGTATCTTTCATTGTGCAGTCTACTAAATTTTTTATATTGTATTTGTTTTTTGGGGCATAAAAAATGACAGCTATAACCCCACCCCACATAAATATGCAGTGTTTCACAGTTTAGCACACAGACTAATCAACATTCGAAGAAAAGAACATTTTAGGAACATTAGATTGAAACAGATAGACAAATCAGCAATAGCAGCTCATTTTTGGAACAAAAATCATGAAATAAAACCAGAAATTAAATTATTGAAACAACTTCGCAAACCAATAGAACTATCCACATGGGAGAGAATTTTCATTTTAAAAAATAAGAACAACTTAATGAATTTTGATTTTCCGCCGCTGGATGAACTCAGCAAGTTTCTATTAGAGCCACGAGATACCACCACAGGGGCGAACGGGCGTCCATCCCCCGTTTCGAACAACGGCACTCAGTCAACAGCAGCCGATGATGGGAGGAACCTCTCCCGAAACTAGTCCAAAGTTTTAAATAAGTAAGTGGAGTTAGTGTTAACAACTGAAAGCATTAATGTAACATATATTACCACTCCATTGTCTACAGCTTCGTAAGTACAATTTTTACTTAATTATACGTGACAAACAAGTCATAGAAGCAATTTACCCAACACGTGGTCAATAAGAAACATGACGGATACAAACAACCTCGCAACATACAATTTGAACCTAAATAACACTAAACGGGACATAAAAACCTACTTAAAATTACAAATTAAGAAGAGAAATATTGCGGCTAACATACATTTCCTAAAATTATGCTTAAAATATAAAGTCACCCCTAAATTCGTAAGAAAAACTGTTAAAATAGACAATAGCATTCATCAAAAAGCAGCCGAAAAAACAGTAATAGAAATAGAAAAAGGCCTACAGTATAAAAAACTCAATGAAAATGACTTAAAAATGTATGATTTACATCTAAAACTATCAAAAACACTAGGCGTTCATTTATGGACCAACTTAGAGCGAAATTCACATAAAAACTTAAAGAACTACATGAAACACAAGAACCAAAAACTAAAAAAGAAACTGCAAAATCTACGAAAACACCAAACCAAAACTGTACCAACGCCACGCACACAAAAAATAAACAATGTAATCAATCTCTCCAGCTCCACATTTTCAAACAAAGAAATTCAGTTCTTAAACAAAGGCCTCAAAACTTGCGTAGATTTTTCCGAAAAAATAGAGGAATACATAGCGGACATCGACATAGCCACCCACCACCTTAGAGATAGCGAAAAATCATTCGTTAAGATGAAATGCAAAAATGTTTTGGAAAACATAAAAAACGAAAATAAATGCAAAAACTACAGAAGTACATTAAAAAAGTTAAAAGAAAAGCCAGTAATATATACAAAAGCAGACAAAGGAAATAAAATTGCCATTTTAGACCAAGAAGAATACAAAAATAGAGTTGAAAATATGTTAATGGGAGAAGCCTATAAACCAATAGAAAAGAATCCACTCAACCGATGCACAAAAAACCTGAGTAAAACATTAAACGAAGTGAATACACTATCCACTACAGAAAAAATGAAAATCACACAGAGCAACCCGGTAATACCCAGACTTTATGCACTCCCAAAAATACACAAAAATGATAACAGCATGAGACCAATAATTAATAACATAAACTCACCCACATACCAACTAGCAAAAAAACTAATCAATATTTTCAATTCTTTTAAAAAATTCCAAAGCTTAAGTATTAAAAATTCATTTGAGCTAGTTGAAAAACTTAAACATAGCAAAATAAAAACTGAGGATATAATGGTGTCATTCGACGTGAAAGCCTTATTTCCGAGTATTCCAATAGTAAACTTGATGCAAAATTTAAAAAAATGGTTAACATCAATAAACTTAATATCAGAAGAAGTAGATGATTTGATGAAATTAACAGATATATGCATCCAACAAAACTTCTTTAGTTTCAATAGAAAATATTATCAACAAGTTTCTGGCCTAGCCATGGGAAATCCTTTGTCTCCATTTTTGGCGGATCTTTTCATGAGCTTCTTTGAAATACACATTACAAAAGCATTTCCGTGGATCTTCAAGACATGGCATAGATATGTGGACGACATATTCGCAATAATACCTAAAAAACATTCTACAGATGCATTGAAACTCCTCAACTTACAACACAAATCTGTACAGTTTACCATAGAAGAAGAGAGAAATGGTTGTCTCCCATTCCTTGATTTAAAAATAATAAGAAATGCAAACAGTTTTAACTTTGGAATTCACAGGAAACAAACACACACAGAAAATTACATAAAAAATGACAGCTATAACCCCACCCCACATAAATATGCAGTGTTTCACAGTTTAGCACACAGACTAATCAACATCCCATTGACTGAAACCGAGTACAAAATGGAACACCAACATATAATGAAGACGGCTATAACTAATGGTTTCAACACAGACTCAATAACAAAAATCATCAAAAAAGCTAAAAGACAAAAATCGATTAAGGAAGTCTCCACACTTAAAAACACCCAAGACAGATATAAATTCAAAAGTTTCACATACCACCCAACTTACCACAACAAATTTAAGAAGATATTCAAAGAGCATGGAATTATGTTAGCCCCAAAAAACAAATACAATATAAAAAATTTAGTAGACTGCACAATGAAAGATACCATTCCCACAGAACAAAAATCAGGAATATATGAGATTAAATGTGCAGATTGTGAACAGAGCTACATTGGGAAAACAAAAAGAAATTTAGAAATTCGAAGAAAAGAACATTTTAGGAACATTAGATTGAAACAGATAGACAAATCAGCAATAGCAGCTCATTTTTGGAACAAAAATCATGAAATAAAACCAGAAATTAAATTATTGAAACAACTTCGCAAACCAATAGAACTATCCACATGGGAGAGAATTTTCATTTTAAAAAATAAGAACAACTTAATGAATTTTGATTTTCCGCCGCTGGATGAACTCAGCAAGTTTCTATTAGAGCCACGAGATACCACCACAGGGGCGAACGGGCGTCCATCCCCCGTTTCGAACAACGGCACTCAGTCAACAGCAGCCGATGATGGGAGGAACCTCTCCCGAAACTAGTCCAAAGTTTTAAATAAGTAAGTGGAGTTAGTGTTAACAACTGAAAGCATTAATGTAACATATATTGTTATTACTTGGCAAAGTGCCTAAAAACCCATATGTTTCAAACTCTAACAAAACTTCAAACTTTCAGCATAAAAAACTAATTTGAACTAATAGAAAAAATTAAAAAAAAATAAAAAAAAATATATACCTACTGACTCTTTGGTTTCATTTGACATGAATTCTCTCTTTTCAAATATACCAAAAGGCAAACTATTGCACCTAACCAAAAGGCCAAAATCAATTAAGAATAACTATGGAACTATGGACATAGAGAGGCATACATAAAATTTACAGAAATATGCTGAATCCTTATTTTTCAATGGAAAAAGCAAGAATCAGGAGAAGACCTTATCCCCCATTTTAGCCAATGTATTTATGAGTAGGTCATCAAATCCTTTTCAAAATGATGTTCGGTTGCCTTTCGTTAATTCCCAAGAAATTTTCTAAAGGGAAGATGTCGAAGCAATGCTAGGAAAGGGACCTCAAGAGAGTGTGCCTAAGAAGATATTTTAGTTTGTTGAGAGACAAACAAAGCATTAATATTTTAATGTCCTAAAGCTTTAATTTGAAAGATAACTTATGATACAATAAAATAATAGTATACCATTGAAAATATGCAAAAAGCTTCTACTAAGAGTTTTAAAATTGCAACAAAGTCACAACACAAAAATATTAACCATTTAACAAAACACATTTTAACAGTGGCAAAGCAATAACTAAATTGTAATCTTAAAGAAGTTAGAGAAATTGGCAATATGGGAAAAGATTTATATTTTAAAAAATAAATATAGAGTTATGAATTTTGGCATTCCACCAATGGGCTTCCTGTTCCGTTATCTAATGGAACAACCAGGTGCCACTACGTCACCTGCTAGAGTTAGTCAGTCCCCAGCTGAAGATGAGAGTGAATGCTCTTGAAACATGTTCTGAAGAATTAACCAGTTAGTGAAGTTTTAGTGTCACCTAATACTGACTCATTTGTATATACAATAATTAAATACTTTCTTTTTTTCTGATAATAAAATTGAAATTATTGCATTCAACCAGTGATTGCATTCTAACCATTTAGGTACTGGCAGGCACCACCTAATTCCAAAGCCTTCCAAGAATAATTCTCTGAATTCAGTTTGAAAATATGTAAACAATTTATAGGCAATAACTATAAAATATTGCCTCAAAGAAAATAATGACTACCTAATTTCTCAAATGCTGGATTCTTATAAGCTAGAGCAGCTATTATGAGAAACTTACTCCTCTACCAAGTTGCCTCTTGAAGTTGCTCGAGAATTCTTGCAGCCCATACACAAGTGACCAAAGCATAATATTATACTATGCATAATACAATAGAGGAAGGAAACTTACATACAGTGACAAAAGAGTATAAACAAGAAAACATTGTTTGCCAACATAGGCAGTTTTCTTACTCATGATCAAACTTTGTTGCCTATGAGTATGAAATTCTTGGTTTAAATGCAATCTCGTAAGCTATCATTGGCAGTCCCTCTTTCCCTGCTCCTTCATGAGGAACCCTTCTTGTGACAGTGAGAGTGAGCAAGTAGGTTTCCACACAAGACCTAAAATTTATTTGACAGGTTTAAATAGCAGGAATTTTCACAGTGAAATATAGTATAATATAATAATAAGGTATTTATGAGGAATTCACTCAAATTTCACTACTAATTTTGTTCCACTTGGACATGTTTCATAGGCTGTTGCCTGCATCATCAGCACAGTTTCACTGTCAGCTTCCCAGCATGGCATTAAAGTTTTGCTCTGTGGATTTTATAAACTTTATGATGGGGTTACTGGTGTTTGAAAGATCAAAATTAACAAAACTTTCCTTATAATTGATATCATTGTATGATTTAGTTGAACTACACACTTTTAATGCTTCACTTACTTGTCATAATGCATGGAATCGGTTTCGAGAACATTTAGTTCTCATCATCAGCCAGGCTAAAATCCAACTCAAGTTGGAATGAGAGTAGTTAATTTATATATATAAATTAACTACTATATAGTTGGTGGTTAAACTAGAAGCTGGACTTAATCTTAAGGAATAAATCTGTCACAGTAAAGAAACCTAGGTAAGTTTCTGTGATATATATATATATAATCAGAGAATAGAGATTCAAGGTTCTGTCCTTGAAGGGGATATGGTAACTCAGTTGGTTAGAACATGTATGTAAGTCTGTAGGTCTGAGGTTTGAATCCTGGTTGTGACCCAAATTTTGCAAGTCTGATTCTTCCTTTCCAAATCAACCTACTTGGTATTCTTCCAATATTGCAGGTTTGATCCCTGCCAGGACCGATGGATTTTTTTGGGCGTAAAAATCCGAAGCATGGCTTCCTTCAGAAGGGAAGTAAAGCTGTAGGTCCCATGTTGTACATTTACAGCATGATAAATAACCTAAAGTCTGAAAGAAAAAAAAAAAAAAAAAGGCCTCTGAGCAAAATTTGTCAACTGTTTCATGCCCTGAATAGAATCGTAAGCTGATGACATGAGATGTTAAAGAGCGTCCGTAAATAAACCAAATATTTCAACACTTGCAAGAGTTGAGTTGATGCAGTAATGTGCCATCTACTTCTCAAATTATTTCTCTCAGGCAACTAAATAATACTTCTTGCTGCTGAACATGCACACATATTTTCATGCAATGGTTCAATATTGAATAATTTGAAATGGTAATTCATGAATAAGATTTGAAAGAATGCACAGTTGGGCAAGAAAATTTGTGAATGAAACCTATAGGTTGCATGGGATTTCAATGTTGGACAAAGTGTCCGGAAACTTTTTTTCTTTCTTTTGAGAAAACATTTTTCATGGTATTCCATGGATTCATTTTTGGTCTTAGGATCAAAGTGATGAAACTATGTTTCATCTCCCATTACTCATTTTACTCCTCATAATAAGCAAACAACTCTGTATGAGTGATGGTCCTATGTTTTCATGATGGGCAGTTAGACTTCATTTAGATCAGATCTTTGAATATTGTAATCGGTACTGACAGAAATATCAAATTGAACAGCATGTTATTTGGTTATTATTTACCATTTGTTCTGATGTCAACTGATTTATAATTGTAGATATTGCAGTGTGCAGCCAACTGGAGCATGAATGATCAGTGAATGTGCCTGGACCTTCTTCAGATGAAAACAGTCTTTTTGTCCAACTTCTGTCCATACACATTTCCTAAATACCTCTGAATGTTAAATGGTCTCTTTTTTTGCCGAAAGAAATTCAATTACTAATCTTTGTTTATAATGCACATCACTTAAAAAATTCATTTTGGAAGCTAACTTCATCACTGCCAGGTAAAATTTTTTAACATTTTACAGAGGCTATTAAGGGAGAGTGAGGGAGATATGCACACACACATGCAAATTGTTTAAATATCTTTTAAAATATTGGTTTGAAAAAGCTGCAGTCTTTTAGGAGTAGATAAATATTGTAGATGGAAATAATTAATAATGGTATTTAAATTTTTTTACAGGCATTGTATGCATCCAAGATTATATCATATGCACAAGGTTTCATGTTGCTCAGAGAAGCAGCAAAGGTTCATGACTGGAATCTGAATTATGGAGGGATAGCTCTCATGTGGAGAGGTGGTTGCATCATTCGCAGGTACCTGAATGCAGTATTTCTATATGTTATATACTTAGAAAATAATAAACATCCAAGTCCTTCAAAAGTTTGACATATTTTTGAAGATACCTAACAGTATAACAGTTTGCATTGGCTTCAAATATCTCTTTCACCTACCAAGGAACAGGTTACATATAAAATTATCTGAAAACTATTGTTTAATGTGCAATATATACCAGGTGAGCAAAAGGGCACTGTATACCAATAAGTGCATGAATGTGTAACAAATGTTATGGTCGCTTTGATCTTTATCTATTATTTTTGTATTCTGAAGTACTATTCTCCCAGACCATACTCTTAACTATCCCTGCCTCTTAATCATTCATTGCTTCCTTGAGAAAATTTGTCATTTCCAAAGCACTACTGCACAGCATTGATTTTGTTACATGTAGCTCAATCATTTTTGGTGTGTTACATATTGGAAGTGATTACATGGAAAAACTACAAAATAAGTTTAGAGAAAAGTTTCTTGGTAGGATTACATTGCATTGAGATGTTTAATTGATAAGTAAAACATTGGTACCTGAAGATCTGCAAGTGTTAGGAGAAGAAAAAGTGTATTTTGTATTGCATTATGTAAAACTCAAAGAAAACAATTCATAAGTTGATTCGCCAAATGGAAGTACTATTCAACAGGGCACTTAGGAAGCATTTCTATGCAAGTTAAGGTAGCATAAAACTGAAAGAAAGAGACATGCCAAGCATGTTGAATATGGCAGATGGTTTACATTATAGATAGTGGACATTTTACTGAGGCACCACAGGCAGAAGTTTTACTGTGAATAGAAAGGACACTTTGAATGTCATATTCTATATGATACCATAAAATGAAGGCAATCTTGGAAAACAACTAGAACAGCCCATGTCCCAGTGCAAATAGATTTAAATGAAACTTGATACAGTTAGAACATAGGAAGAAACACTTCTATGATCTTCATAATGGAAATAGGAATCATTTGAAAGAAACACCTAAGGTATAATGTACATATAGAAGTTTGTATTAGATGACCCTCACTAACTGATTAGTCATTTGAAAGAAACATCCTTAGGCATTATACACATAAAGAAGTTGGTATTAGGTGACACTATACTTCAATAATGGAATAATTTATTGGAACATGCTTCAAGGGCTTTTGCTCTTATCTTCAGCAGGGTACCAATCATGTTACCAATACCAACGTCTTTATGTTTAATCATTCAAATTCACTATTTCTAACTTCTATTAAGTTTACAAATCTGTAGGTATGCCGAAAAATAAAAGCATTATTTTGTAGAACCTATTTTGAAAAGTAAAGTGATTGAAAATAGACTGGAAGAGCTACTCTGTTAGAGGAAAGAAGGAAAAAAAATCAGAATTCATGGTTGTGTTTATAATGTTTAATTTTAAAAATGTGTGAGAAAATGACTGCAAAAGGAAAAGAACTCACTAGGCAGTTTTTGATCTAGAAAATGCATTTAATGCTGTACATATTTCTAAACATAGGAAAACACTGATAGAAATGGAAGTGTAAGAATCATTAGTACAAATATATAGGATATACAAAAAGTGTGGAATATTGCTTATTAACTTTTATCATTTGGATGTTTCTCATATTAGATGTATATCACCTAATGTTCTGTACATAATTTAGAAAAATATTATCCTATATCCTCAGATACAAGTGTGTGTCAAAAAGACAACTTAATTTAAATGGCAGCTTATACAGGGCTTTCACATAAAAACTATCCTTTTTGAAGGGGAAAGAGTGAGGAGCACAGCTCACAGTCAACAGAATTCAAAATACTGCACCATGCCTCTTGAGAGCTGATTCCTTGCTCAAAGCTAGAATGAACTTGGGCTTGAGTTCGCTCTATCTGTGATAGAGTACCTCAAATTTCAAACACTATTAAACTCTAAAGCTGACTCTAACTCTGGAATTCTTGCTTAAAAAATTAGAGGCATGTCAAGTGACACATACTTGTGGAGAGAAGCTGATTTATTGAAATGGTTGCATTTATGATGCAAAGACACATTAAGGTAACCAAATGCATCTGTGAAATTTGAAAAATCAGCTTTTTACCAATTCTTTTCAAATATTGAGGATACACTGCTTACACAGAATTAAAAATGAAATTATGAGTTTTAACTATATCTTAAATACTTTTGAGAAAAAAAAATTATGATTTTTATAAGCTTAACAGTAAAAATGGTCCTTGGAACATATTTTTTAACCAAAGACATTTAAAATTTTATGGTTAATTCATGAGATATAAGGTTAAAAAAGTTTCCTAATTTTATTTTTGTATGTTATACTGTTTGGAAGAAAAAATTCTGAAAACTTGTATAATCTAAATTTCTGAAAATTTAACTTAAGTTGCAAAATCTGGTTGTATATAAAAACTTTTTGAATTAAGATGCAGAGAAAAAATAATTGGCAACTAAATAACAAAACTTATATTTAATTAGAACCATATGTGGGACCTTCAGAGCTCCTTTTGACTTGCTCTTTAACAGTTAACAACTTATCTCTAACTTGCCGTAATTTCTCCAAAATTACATTAGGATTTTTACCCTGCCTTCATATTTCATATGCTGTGAAGCTTCACGATCCATATTATACTCACTAACAGTAGATATTACAGCAATTTCAATTTTCTTTTTTAACACAAATGTTTCTTTTGGACACTTTTTCCAAATAATGCAATGTAAAGCTTCTTTAACGTTTTGTGTTTTACCTTTTGTGCATCTTTCCAAACCTTCATTGGATGTAAACCTCTGATTAACTGACTGGTATTACAGCTTCCACTACATCAGGTAACAGAAATGTTTTTCTAATACCTTCATGTGTTGAAGGATCCTCATCTTTGGCAAGAGCATTATTGTAAAAGCACCATGAAGTTTCCCCTGCAGGACATTTAAATGTTTTGGGTGATCATCTGTGGACATGCAGTGATAGCAGGATAGCATAAACAGCAAATATCCTTTTGGGATATTTTTTTGATTGCACTTCTGTAATACTTTCAAAGTTTGATTATGATAATTTTCTCTAAGGCTATCTGGACACTTATTAGAAGAACTTTACCTTTTACTTTATTTCTGAATTCAATTGCTAAACGTTTTGATATATGATTAAGACATTCTCCTTGGTTATCTGGATGTCTGAACCATTAACATCTAATTTTTGTAATGCCAAGAGGGTTTTCAAATCACCATCAGAAAATATGACAGTGTATTGCATCTTACACATTTAAATGAATCTCTTCCACATTTCCATAGCAGCAACTGCTTCCATTGCATTGGAGGATCCAGTGTAATTAGCTACACATTTACCACTTTCTTTGTGATTCTGAAGTCACTCAATAAATTCAGAACCCTCTTTACCACTACAAGTTCACAGTATTTTGAAAGATTTTGAAAATCTATATAGCTAATTCTGTGAGTACATCTATTACAATTCCAATCCCATAGTTCGAAGTATGTCCTCTCTTATGGCAAGTCCCATCATATGAAATGGATATATCAATAACATTATTCTCATTAAATTCTGGATTAGCTTCTATGTGTGCTTGATGTACTACTTTATGTTCCATACTCAAACTCACTTTTGCAAAAGCTGACTGACTGCATCAGAATCTAGGAAATGAGAATTAAAGCAGATGCACTCATACATTTCATACCCATTGCAATACTAAACTGCTCCATAACAGCTTGTCCTTTTTCCAGTGCCATAAAGGCTTCTACTATCTGTCGATTTGCTGTAAATGGTAGACAAGAAGCATATGAACATATCTTTGGACTAGTGCATCTGTCAACTAAAACCTTACCATAAGAAAAGCATTTCACCTGTAATTTAGACAAAAATATCCCATTCCCTCAGAGACACTAGTTTAAAGATTCTCAACACCATATTCACTACATCTGAATGAGTTAAAAATATTACTCTAAGTATCTTTAAGAACTAAAGCATAATCTGACATAACTTACTTTTCACTCTCTTCATTGTCAACAGTGAACAATGACAGCTTGCTACTACTATCAATTGCTTTCTCAGTTTCATTCATTTTCTCATCATCATTTTCCTTGCTGATACCAGCAGTCTGCTTGTTTCCTTCATTTACATCACCATCATCAATCCTGTCATATTCCAGTTCCTTTATTTTTCAAAGCATTTGCTCTACCAGCTAAAACCCTCTTAGAAGACCATTTCTTGACTGTCTCACTCTTTATTCTAACCATTTTTTAAATGTCGCTGAAACCAATTACTAATAATTTGTATATTAAACTTAAACTTCCTAATAACTTTGTTTCCTTTACCTAAAATCACCAACTACTAACCTCTAAGCTTTATTAACAAACTATATGTTTTTGCCTAAGAACAGTTTATTATTAAATACTTAGCTTATAATATAAAACTCTGCTAATCCTTTCTTTGAAGTAAAACCAGACAAAACATGTGCACAAAGCAAAAAGCAAACACAAGTTTTCACCGTGTGGTTAAATATTTTCCTCCATACAAAAAAAAAAGTTTATTCTTTTCAACAATGTCTCTTAAATACTAAAGCAAGTGTAGCCACAGCATTTCAGCAAATTTGCCACAAGAAATCACATAATTTCAACATAAATAGAGACTGCCACCGGTGGCCGAGGTCGTTAAGGTGCGGACTTGTGAGCGGCAGGTCTGGAGTTCGAATCCCACTAGGACCGTCTTCCCTGACTGGGGTTTTTTCCAGGTTTTCCTCAGTCCTCATTACTGGCAAATGCCAGAGAGGCACCCTAAAATTAGGCCTGGAACGCTTCCTTCCTTTAAAAACAAAAATCTGAATATATCATTTCATCTCATGTATCCTCAGTGTCCACTGGCTGTGGTGCCTCAGTAGTAAAAATGGGCATTAAACACTTAAAAACAAAAAAACAACATAAATAGAATGGATTTTCAGGCGGAAAGAAATTTCAAATGATCATGGCCATTTAAATTGCCACACCCCCTTGTGCACAGCCATTTAAATCCTCCCTTTACACTATTTATAAGGCACATATGCCTAAATAAAAACATGGAAAGCAAAGCCAAGGGTTTAAACTTAATTATGGCACATAAAGCCGAAAATGAGCAATTTTTTCATTTTCATCTTGTTCGCTGATGAGTTACCTTAAAGTAAGAAAGACTGGAGAGATTTATCAAAAAAAATTGTAAGACAATGCTGTTTATTCGAGAAAATTTGCTTGATTATTTTGTAGGTGAAACATTAGCATTGAAACCAGAAAGGGTGCATTAAGCAAGGTTCAGAGAATGTGAATCATTTTATAGTACTTAGGTGATTTGGGTTTTCATAGTGCAATGTGCCCATAATATTGTTAAAGTTCCTGATTAAAGTTGTAAGGAAGGTCCATTTAAAGATAAAATTTCCATCAACTCTGGATATACAGCAGGCAGCAATGAATGAGAGGTGCCAACATTATGCTTTTCCATTTGCCAGAGTTGGAAACATTATGTTTTTCCATTTGCCATTGGAGTCAGTTGCACCTACATTATAATTAAATGCCTTCATGCATATGGGTTGAATATGTAAAACAGGACAATATACTTCCCAAAAAAATCAACTCTCAAGTGCTTTCTGGCCAGGTTCTGTACATGACTCTTGCATCTGGATCAATTCGAATGTATACTGAACATGATAGAAAATTAAACAGAGCCTTGGTGTTAGATGATTCTGGATACCTTTGGCTCGTGACTATTCCACAATCCCAGCATTACAAAAGAAGGTGCATTAAAACTGTTTCATCATATAATTGAAAGATGCTTTGGGGAAGTTAAAGATTTTGAATCCTAAAGAATAAGATTCCTCAGGAAGATTCCTATAGTTATTCTAACATGTTTTGTACATCTAAATATGGCTTAATATCTTAAGGATGAAGATTTAGAAATTGTTAAGAGGAAATGTGAGGAAAAAGAGATCATTCTGAAAGATGAGGCCTTATGCATGAGACAGAGACAACAGAGAAAAGACAAGATTACAAAATACAAACACATGCACAGTGGTCATCATTAATATTGTTGGAAGTTTGTGATAGTTTAAATCAGAAATTGTAGGCAAAATCTAATAGCTCTTTGTATGTAGAATATAATTATTGTAACAACTGACAATTTTAGATTGAGAGTGAATAATCATAAACAATATGTGATAGTTTTAAAGTAAATAACATTGTCAAATGATAATTAATATATAATAAATTTTTCTTAGAGCTATTTTGTCCAGGTTGAAAAATAATGTTATGAATAAATAAACAAATAAAATAGAAATATTCTCTCAAATACTACACAATTTACTAATTTTATTACATATTTATTTTATTTTATGATGGTACTTATTAGTTAACTAAGAAAATAATTTCTATTAATATCCAATTAAGAACATTAAGAACATTACCATTAACTAAAATGAAGAATGTAAATAAATGAAGCCTATAATTGTTTAAAAACTTACAGAAAGAAATGCTGCTGATGTGTGTGTTGTAAGCTGCATTAAGTTCATGCTATTGGCAGCAAATCTCATAAATATTTCTTTGTAGTACCCTCTCTATTGTCACCAGTCACTTCACTAACATCAATCTCTCTAAATCTGTTATGGACAAATGTCAAGTTTCTTCATTCTCATACTGGTCAAATATTGTTTAGGTACTCTGCCAGCAGGGTGTGGTAGGGTGTCTGGCAAACTCAGATATGCTGCAGTTTTATCATGTTCCAAATTGTCTGCAGACCTCACACACCTCACCACATCCTAATGAAAAAATGCACATAAAAGCCATATTAATGAAATCAATGAAAATGGAGTGGATTAGTTGTTAAGATTCCATGAAGTATACTGAAAGTAATAATACTTTCCTAATGTAAATAGAAAAACACTCATTACTGAAATAACAGTATTTTAATATTATCATTACTACTGCTACTGCTCCTTCTATTGCTCCTGCCAATGCTTTTGCACCATAAAGTTCTTATTCTCTGCACTGTTGGCAATCAGGTTGGTATCACTTGCTCACATCATGTTATACAGCTTTATCCCAATCATTCAGCTGTATTTGCATGCTTCCATCTTCTTCCAAACCTAATTTTTAGCTTGGTTCTCATATTATATCATTTTAACTAACTGTGCTTTGGTAATTGGTATTCCATATCCTTTGTACACTTCTTTCTAATTTTTGTGAATACACAGACTTTGCTTTTCCATGCTTCTAGTAACATTGATTTCTTAAAAATAATAGGTAAGTCCTTAATCATACCCACAAATAACACATTTTCCCCTGTGATTAGGTAATTGGTATTCCGTATCCTTTACACACTTCTTTCTAATTTTTGTGAATACACAGGCTTTGCTTTTCCATACTTCTGGTAACATTGATTTCTTAAAAATAATAAGTAAGTCCTTAATCACACCCACAAATAACAAATTTTCCCCCTTTTCCCAACAATAGGTCTACATTTTTGTTACTCATATTAGTCATTCATTAATACTATAATTTCAACAGAGACTCACATATTGGTGTTGCTTGCTATGGCTGATGGATTGTTGTAAGTAGGAGCAATTCTGGGTTTCTAGAGGTAGTTGCAAGAGTTTGTTGAAGTTTTTATTCATTTGATGTTTATGAGCTGGCTCATACAAAGAGGTACCTCACTCTAAATGCAGCCAATTCATATGGTCATATGTCCCAGCCTGTCACAAAATTTGTTTAATACATTTTGCATAGTAATTGGATGGATCAAATGCATATAAGTTCTGATTCTCTGTTTCAGTTCTAATAAATTAATGGCTCAATGTGGCATCCTCTGCATTTTACGTAGCTCCACAGAGAGTAATCTAAAGGATTGAGGTCTTGTGATCTAGGTGACTGCTCAATGTGTCCTCTTCTTGCAATTCATCCCCCATAAAATGTTGCATCTAAAAACTCTCCTAGATCTTTGCCAAAGTGAGCAGAACAGCATATTGTTAATTCCAGATATCATTTTAGAGCATGTTACCAGTACCAGGAAACAAAACTTAGCAATAATGATATTGTTCTATACTCAATTATTTTACCTACCTAAGGTATGAAATAAAAATAAAATAAACAATATAATAACAAATAAATTAACTGTGCTAACTATGCACACACAGTTTTAATAGAGCATTCAAAAATTGAAAAATAAATATAGGCTGCCATTGAGGTAAAATGTGTTTTAGGATACATCTGAGGATATAAATTTTTCCAAATTATGTACAAAATAGTGATATATTACTAATAAATGTAGCATTGTAGCATTTAGGATTAATATTTCCTTGGGCCCCCTAAAAATTTCATAAAATACTCAGAGAGTCTAGCATTACTTTGTCTCCAGTGAACAAATTCAGCCTAAATAATCTGCTCAACTGTGGTGATAATGATATAATACCTGATGAGAAGAAGCCAGGAATATATCAAATCAGTTGTTTGGAATGTAACAAAGTATATATTGGCAAAACAAAAAGAAGCATTGGAATTAGACTAAAGGAACACTAGAGAAACATCAGGTACAATCAGATAGATAAATCGGCAGTTGCACATTATTTTTGGAGAGACATTTTATGAACTTTTGAATTAATTTGTCTTCTGTTGGGATCTCAAAGTTCATTACCTTATCTTCATATTTTTTTATAAAACTTTCTATTTCATGTTGATCGCCGGATTTGTTGTTAGTTGAATGGAATTGGTGCAGCTCTTGTGGACAATTCATAGATAATTTCTAGCTAACCTTCAATCACAAGCACCAAGTCCAAATGGGTAGGCATGCTTAAAACCATACATGCTGGTGTAGATTCACCTGCCATTTAATCCTCATCCATCATTTGCAGATTTCCATGTTTGAGCTCTCATGTTCTTTGTAAATAAAATAAAATGCGTAAATGCATATATCCAAACATATTTAACCATTTCCATCAGTTTCTGTTATAACACATGCATGTGTAGCAGTTATACTTGCATCGACTTGGTAGGTAAACAGCAATTTTGTAATTCTGTATGAGATAAGAGTGGAAAATTAACATTAGTGGGAAAAAACCCAAGATCATTTGATTTTCCTGCTGATGTAGCTACATTATATTGTTGGACTGCTTAATTCCTAGCATTAGCTTCTTTCTTATTGCGTGAGAATTTCGTTTCAATTTAAATACTGTTAGTATTGAATCACTCTTTTCTATCTATAATTATTTACCAAAATGGTTGTTAAGATTAAATAATCAAGAGAGATTTAGGTTTAAGTTTGTTTTATTTAAGAATGATGTTTAACAGCTTTGGTCACTAGGTTCTTTTATGTGTCATAAAATAACCTTATGACACAGCACCAGCAACTTTACTTTCCTTCCAAAAGAAGCCATAGTAGGGATTTTTACACCCTAAAATATCCAATCAACCCTGAGTGGGTTTGAACCTGCTACCTTAGGTTAAGGCATCAAGAAAGATAAAATAATACTTCAATCCAGTCATATTCTGGGTAAACCCTTTCATATAATAGCAGATAACAATATACATTAATCTGATAATTTAAAAGAATCATCTATTGTTTGTTACAGTGTGTTTTTGGGTAATATCAAGACAGCATATGAGCGCAATCCAAAGCTATCAAATCTGCTTATTGACCCATTCTTCAGTGAAGCTGTACAGAACTGTCAGAATTCATGGAGGATTGTTGTTGCAACTGGAGCACAATTGGGAATTCCCTTGCCAACATTTAGTACAGCCCTTGCCTTTTATGATGGCTATCGCTTGGAAAGACTGCCAGCCAATCTCATTCAGGTATAGTTTACTTTAGACTTAATGAATCTTGCTGTGCCAGGAAATATAATAATCTAAAGCTCCATTTCTTAATCTTTTAAACAATAAAAACAGTATTATGTGGCAAATAAAAAGTGACAATGTCAGAAGATAATACTGTAGAAATATCAGCCTTCTATATGATTTGAATTAGGGATTGGCTACATTAACCTCGGAATCCTTAAAACTTATACACATTTTGCATTATTTTATAACTAAACTCCCAAAACCTGAAGTGAGTATAAACCATCTTACATATACAATATATTCTGTGAAAACTATAAGAAAATGTGTTTTAGTTTAATTGATGTCTATTTGGAGAATTTTTTAGATTGACCAAGAAACTTCTGAATTTAGTGCATGACTTAAACTTCTGCAAACTCAGAACCTTTAGTATAGAGTTCATATAAAATAATAATTATGTATTTATTCAGGATAATAAAATGAAATTTATTGAAAATGTTCCAATAGACTACACAATATACTACATTCAAATAAACATACTTTATCAACCCATCACAAAATGACATCTGAAAATACACAAAAAAATAACTCTAATCTTATTAGATATTTTCTTTCTAGAACTACATGTTTACATTCTGCTCCCAATACATACAACTTTAGGTTATTGGTATATTGGTGACGATCATGTTGCTGTATTATTCTGTCTTTGTTTGTGCTTATCTGATCTATTGTACTTCTAAGGTTACATTTCCCCCTATCTTCCTCTTAATCATTCTTATCCATTTCTCTTTAACTTTGCCCAAATAGTTCCCTATCATTTTTATACTCTTCTCTCTTTTCACAATTATGATCTTTCTAATTAATATTTCCTTATAGCCCAAAATGTTCAATTCCAATTTTTTTTTTCCAAAATACCAACAAATTGAAATTTGAAAATTGATCAGCAAATGTACATTTTGTATGTTCCATTTTGTATCATATTTGAAAGATGCCAAAATCAAAATAAAAATCTTCAAAAGCCACATTACAGAAGATACAATGGTTTTAACTTATCATATAGGTGAGAGATATTTTTAAAACAACTGTGTCCATTAGTTTTTGTTTTTTTTTTTTTGTACTTATTAATTTATTTTTCTTGTTTTGGAAGAAGTGGGTAATTTTGTTATACATATATATATAGACTATAATATTGTGTAACTCAAATGTTTGAATAAACATTTTAATTTCAGGCTCAACGAGATTATTTTGGTGCGCATACATATGAACTTCTGAGCAATGTAGGAAAATTTGTGCACACTAATTGGACAGGTCATGGAGGTAATGTTTCTGCAAGCACATATAAAGCTTAACAAATATGTATTCCGTGAATGGAACCTTACTGAATGAAAGTAATTGGGACACTGGATATTATGAATAGGAAATAATGCTTTACTTATGAAATATTTTATATATTGAAAAATAAGAAGGAAAAAGAACCAGGAATAACCATATTTTGAGATATATATACACACACATACATACATACATACATACATACAGGCATGTCTTGTTATCCATCTAAGTCAGAGAAAATTAAATTATAAATTCATTTAATATGCTTTAATTGAAAGCAAATGCAAGGCACGTTTGTCAGTATTAAGTAATATAGATTCAGAATATTTTCCAATATAGAAATGGCACTTTAAAAAGCATAGAGAATCAATGCATCTATTTTGTAACACAACTCTGGCAGTATTGTAGGTGCAGAATCAGAAAATCGGTGTCTTAAGTTGAAATTTTGAAATGAAAGGACCAAATATAGTGGTAATGTGAACATTATCCAGTCAGAGCAGGATAATGAGCAAAACATTGTTAGTGTGCTTACCTCTTATTTTAAATTTTTTGTGGTTGAAAGAAATAAAAGCATTTCTTCATCTGCCATTTGTTCTAGGTAAGGACTGAAATATTGTTACATATCTTAAATGTATTAGTTCTGGATTATCTGCTGAATCAACCTACAGAAAGTGAGATATAAGAGCTACACTAAATATATTATTTGGATTTAATATTCTCTATCATAAAATATAATGCATAGAGTTAAATTTATTATAATGACTGGTGAAAAAATGATGATAAAGGGAATGAGCATGTAATCAGCTTAAATGAATCGCTCTTGCATAATGGTTTATGGTTTTTAAATTATATTTTTCTGGAATAGCAAAGATGATATAGTATGATAGGTACATAGAGTATATAAAAGTTTGTCTTTATTTATTTATAAACTTTGTATTGTATACAAATGTTATATAGATACATGACTGGTGACAGACTACAGAATAGGTGTGCAATTGCAATAAACTATATTATGCTACATACAACTTAAATTACTAGATCTGTATATGAAAAACAGCAGCCAGAACATTTGAGCAAATGTATGTACATTTGGTAGCGAATAGCTTTATAAATAAAATGGTGAAGTGTATATTTAGAAAAGTACGTTGTTTAATAATTCCCTTCTGAATCATACAATTTCTAGATCTCCTACTCCAATCTCTTTTAAACCAAGTGCTGAAAACATCTAAAAGGTTTTTCTTTTAGAAGTTTTTTTTGAAAATAAATAATAATTAAATATGATTTAAGCTCATTCATAACAAGGTTTTTATTATTTAAAATATAAATCAACAATTGATTGTTTTTTTTTAATCTTCTGTAAAAAATTAAAAAAAACACCAATTATTGATTTATATTTTAAATAAAGAATGAAATATCCTTACTAACTAATCAAAAGGGTGGAATGATAGTTCACTTTCACCACCAAGGGGAATACTGCAAATTTGTAAAAAATATGGTGAAAACATGGCTTTATTAAAGGATTATTTCTCCTCCATGAAATATAATGTTTATAAAGTAAAAATAATTTAGAAACAATTCTATTTTACTTTTTTTTTAATTAAAATTATATGGAGGTCTGAAATTTATATTATATTTTAAGAGTAATATTAGCCATCCAACTTGTGACATGCCACCAAAAATGTGATTGCATATAAAAAGCAGCAATGCAGATCTAGAAAGGGTGGGTTTTTCATGTCAGACAAAATTCCATCCTTTTGTAGTTAGCAGTAATTGGAAGAGTCAATCTTTAAAAAGTGTCCCTCTATTGCTGAGGTGAATGAAAAAGTTACACTTTAAATGTTAGCTAGATATATGAACATGGCAATATGTTTGCCAGTGCTGACATACTCATTACACTTCAAGCTTGTTGAAAGTTTGTTACTTAAGAGCTACAAGATGAAGCATTGGGCACTGTTATTAATGTTGTTTATAGGTGTGGTTATCTCTTTGATGAAATTACTAACCTTAAAGGTAATTAATTATAAGGAATACTAAATGTTTTATCATCAGATTAATAATGTAGACATATTTATAACATGGTTTTTAATGACTACTATTATTTTTGCCTTAAATAATAATCTACAATTGTAGCATTGCATATTTGTTACATCAGGCAAGTGTGCATTATTTGGCATTTTAGATAATATTGATACATCAATGTTTTAGAGCAGAAGCCAGCTGGTGGGGATAGTGTGATGATGCATAAATAGAAAATTTTAATAGTGATGAATATATAATTCTGAGCAAGATGCTGCATCTCAAAATGATACAGGTGAACAGAGTTTGCAATATTACCAATACCTCACTAAAACTAACTTTTAAATAATCTTAACATACTAATAGAAATACTAAATAGTGTTTCTATAAGGGTTTCTTTTATGCATTATTCTTTTATTAGATTCTGATTGCCAGACATGGAAATACAGATGCAGGAGGAGGAGAAAAAGAATAAGAAAAGGAACAATATACAGGCCTTCCAGAATATATTCTTAACTGGAACAAGGTTTTACATCTTGGCAGCTGGACATGTCACAGCAGCTGCACCTGTACTCTGATTTCACTGCTTAAAGCTGTGTATAAATTCTTATCCTATAGCAAATGCTGGAAATGTCATTCTCTCTCAGCTAAACAGGCATTGTACTAAGTAAACATTCTGAATGACATATTTAGTTCAACCACTATAATATGTCAGATTTCATTTTGTACATTCTCCTTGAGCTCTGCCATTGTGTAAGAATTTGTTTTGTACACTTTGTCCTTCAGGCTACCCCATAAATACTAATCACTCTATCTTCAAATACTTCCCCAATTTTTACCCATGGAAGTGGAGACATCGTGTTAAAACTGCCCATATGATTTCTCTTCTTTCATCATTTGATTAAAAAAATGGGGTCAGAATGTCATGTTGGTATCTCTCTTCATTTACTGTCTGCTTTAAAAAATTGCACCAATCATAGCTATAAGTTCATCACACCTCCACCAGAGCAGAGTACACATTCCCACAGCATAACGAATTATCCAGCAGTTGACAGTTAGCTGATGATGTGAACAAAGGGCTAAAGAAACTAGTACTACTATTATATACAAGTGTAGCAATAAGAGTGTGTAGTTTAACTCAATCATACAATGATCTTAATTATTGTATTCCAACTTATAAATATTGTACCTGTTGACACAAATGTTTTATTGTATTTTGATAACTGGTTTCTTCTTTGGAATTGTTAGTTAATTTGCACAAAAAGATAATGTTTTGTGTAGAAACAATAATGGAGAACAGTTGCCACATGATTGAAGGATAAAAGATGTGGCACACACAAAAAAGTGGAAACAATTGTTGGAGTAACATACATATAGTGAAGAAGTATGACAAATAGTCAGTATTGCTTGCATCCACATTTGCTTCAGCTCAACATCTAGGGCATGTTATACATTGAACCAGATCAACAAAAGAAAAGGTGAAAATACCTTGTCATCCACTGTCATACTGTATAATAAATTAATGGAAGATGTACATTTACTAGATTCTCTTCTAGCATTCTATCAAATCTTCATACTCTTAGAAAAATATTACCACAGGTCTTGTTGATATAGTAATACATCTTGATTTTTGTACAGTAGAAATTGTGAAATTCTAAAGTGCTGTAGAAAAATCAACAATCTTATCTAGAGTGTGGAGTATCCTGTGCAAAAAGGGAGAAGCAATTTCCAGAAAATATGGGTGATCTTGCAACAGCATTGATGCTGAATTTGAGAATAAAATGAAGTTAGTCATGCAGAAAACCATCAGAACAGACAATGTTGCACCCTGACCTGTCACTGTTGAAAAAAAATATCATCTAAAGCATGTCATGTTTTTATGTGGATTGAGAAAATGAACTGCTTCATTCAGTTCCATACTTCTAGAAAGAAAATGTACTTTTGGGAATAACAGCTAAGTTTATTTCTGACATAGTTTGCAGAAATTTGACTTGAATATGTGATTGTAAAAATACAGAGTCTTTGATATTATGTTATTCTGTTGTATTTATTTCAACTGTAAAGTGTAAGCAAGTAGTCTGACTTTTTGATTACATTTAAAAAAATGAAATAATAATTGTGTCAAAATAATAAAATTTGGTATTTTATTAAATATAATTGCCCAAATATCATACAAATTATATTTTTACACCAAGTATATTTCAGGCAGTAGAGGGTTATGATAGAATGTTATGTCTTTATTCTTACTTGCCAAGCTACTACTGTTAAACAGTAATCTTTGCCATGCTTGGCAGAACCTATTTTTATGAATAAGTATTGTCACCCCAGAATGGTAATAAAAATGCCCATAGATGATGCAAACAATGCTTTCCTATCCTACATTAATGGATTCACCATTAATGTTCACATTAACTTTACTTACTTACTTACTTAACACTAGGACATGTTTCTGAAGCACTCATTTCCATCATCAGCTGTTGACTGACTACTGCTACTCAAATTGGTGGTTACCAAAACATGTCCTAGTGTTATGTAAATAAATGAAGTTAGTGTGAACAAGTTGATACATTAGTGTAGGATATATTACCACTCCATTGTCTACAGTTACATAAGTACAATTTATTTAATTTTTTCCTGATCATAATGCCATTCTGTACATCATGGATATGAAACCATGGCCTCGAAGTTTAAGGAAAATGTATGAATTGTAAGGTGATTAAAGATTCCAGTTATATGGCTATAGAAATGTAGGAATAACAGTTTATTATAGAATTATGGGAATGACAGTTTATTGTAATAGTGCAATTAAATGAAGCATTAAACAATTTGTAAGAACCTTTTCGTAAATATATCCAAGCATCTCAGTCCAAGGGAGTCTTTGGAGGACGCATCAATTGCACCAAGATATATTGAGAGAAAATGGGAGTGAAAAAATATGTATTATAATACATATGCAATCTGTTCCTATTTGTGAATAAAACCGAACCATATCCAAAGGTCACTCCTGCATTTACTAAGACAATTTCTCAAATTTGAAGGATGTAACAGGGGCTTAATCAAGTGCAGAATTATTCCCCTTTCCATCTGTGCATATCAACACATACTTTTACTTCTGATTGAGTAAAATGCTTTGAAAGAAAAACCAAAGACTACTACCTAATGATGAATAGTAAAGATGTTTCTCTGGGTCCAGAATGTTGAAAGAGATGGTTGCCTTACAGGAGTGTAATCTCTTGTAAGGTATTTTGGCTTGGTATGCAACAACTCCTCCATCAATGAAAAGGGGGCTTATTCAGGGACTATAATATTAACCAATTTCTGAACATACAGATAGAGGCTTCAGGATGATCCTCTTAATGCAACAACCAGGCAACAGTGTATGAATTGCTTTAAAGCTTCTTGGTGAAAGAAGCATTGGAGCCAAATGCTGTTATTATGCTATTCACCATAATCCTGGCTAAACTCATTTTGGGAAAAATAGGAGTAGCGATATAACTTGTCTCTATGAATGGCCAAGGAGTATTTTCAGTTTATCTAATTTTTTAACTAGTGGGAGTAGAGGTTTAATTGCAATTCTCTGCTATGAATGATACATTTATGGTATGGAAGTACAAGAAGTGCATACCTAAACTAAATTCCTACCATTAACATAATCAGTACTGTCTATAGCATAATGCTTTTGGGATTAGATTCTATTAGATAATTTTGCGAGCATCTGTGCTACTTTGATTTGACTATTGCAGCTACAGACCAAGCAAATGGGTACTGCACATGGATCCATTGTTGCATGACAGATCAAACTAGAAAAGTACAAGAAAAACATTTTCATTTCTCAGCTTGTATCTACTGCAGTGGCGGCTGATTCATTTAATGGCTGGAGTTCACTGACAATACAATCAGTCTCTTCCCCCTCCAAACACACATATGATGACTTTACAGTAATAGGTAATATGCAACACTCATCCTAAATAGAATGCCTGTGCATTAAGTATATTTTCCTGTACTTTTTATCATTTCTTCATTAAAATCTATTATTAATTCCTTTGCAATGGAGAACATTGTCAAAACTGTTCATCCTCTTCCTGCTAAGAAAGTTCTTATAAACTTAAGAGTTGGACAGCATCACTCAGCTTCGGTTTATTTAATGCCTCTTTTTACTGCCAAGGCACAACATATGGCATACAGTGGTGATATATGGGATTCAATTAGGGAATTTTTATTCTTGTGAACAACTAGAATGTAGGCAATTTGAAATTCCACCTTGTATTAGGTGCATTACTTCCGAACAGTTTCAATTAATGTTACAGTTTACTTGTAACTCTTGCTACTAGCTGCTGCAAGTTCTGAGCATCAGCAGAGAGAACCGAACTTATTCACACTGCATGACTTTGCATTTGTCCCAAGTCACGCTTACAGCACAAGTCAGTGTGGAGGAGAGAGCAGAACTTAAGTCACTCCATGCACTTATAACTTAGTAGAAAGCACGTTTGAAGTTGATCACACAAAAGGAAATGGGAAACTGTAAAATAGTAATGTAACACACAAAGGAAATGATAATTTCAAAGTTAATCACACAAAAGGAAATTTAAGTATTATGTTAAATAAAAGAGGAAACATAAATATTAAGATACTGGGAAGATTTTTTGGTAAAGTGGGAGAAAAATGCCAAGAAAACTAAGGATGGAGGTAGGATAATTCAGAAAATCTTTTCTAAGAATAAATCTAAACTATTTTTGTAAATAGGTCCTTATACATCTATAACCTTGGTGATAATATGTAATAGGATCTGGATAGGAAAAAGCAACTGTCAAGAATAATGGAATTAAAGATAGGTTAAGAAGCAAATTTATGATTAATGTAGGGAGATAAAAATAGAGAGTAGAGGGAGGATTGTCCTTGGAAATCAGAGGAGGAGCCTTATTCTTGTAAAATTGGGACTAGTACCTTCTGCAAGGACCAAAAGCTCTAGGCCTACTAATAGTAGTGCATTAAGTGAGTAGATTAATTATATGCTTTTAATTTCATGAATTTGGATGCACTTATATGTTACATATATTTTGCTTTTGTTATATTCCTTATGCATGCTAAAATTTTATAACTATTTAAACCTGTAGTGTATTAAATGTGATGTTAGAAAAATATACTTTTAATTAAATTTGGTACCAAATCCAACCAGATGAAAGCAGTGTTTTGAAGCAGTGCCATTTATTTAACATAATATGTTAACACTCTCTATGTCAATAGTTTTTTTTTTAATTTTATTTTTATCATCATCTATTCACATTTGTACTGTAATATAATTTTCTGTCTGTATGAACGCTTATAGATTTTGTTTAATGTAAGCAACATCATCAGCATTTTAGATTATGTAATTAAAGCAATTAAACAGAAAATACAATATGCAAATTACATTTAATTTGCTATTTATTTTCGAATAGGCGCGATAACATTCAACTTTAGAAACATGCTGTCTTAGGTTTCTATTCTATTCTCCTTCCCACATTCCAGGCATACGAACTGTTTTGATGCACCTGTTATTACATTGTCTCATTTACACTGCACGCAAAAATAAAATTGCAAAATGTGCGCTCTCGTTCGGGACTGAGGAGGTCGGCTCTCTTCGCTGTCGCCCGGGACTTGCAGCAGCTAGCAAGCAAGCAAGCAAGCAAGCAAGCAGAAACAGTTACTGGGTTGCAGTTGATTTCCGTGCTGCGTGTTTGGACAAATTTGCAAAATTGACTGTTTCACGAAAAGTGTAGTATACTTAACCTTACAGTGTGTCAAGTCCAATATCGAACGTTGGGGGAGAAAGCCCAAATCCTCGGCTTTTGTGAAACAGTTACAACTATCATCGTTGCAAGGTCCAAACAGTTTCAAAATATCAGTTTCATGAGATAAGCGATGTTATGTACATCTACATGCTATGCGGTAGAACGGCGAGATGGGCAGGATTAAAGTTGCAGCCGTTGTTACAGAAGCATTAAATGCATTTAGAAATTAATTGCATGTCGTAATGTTTTGTCGTGCTTTCCAAATGTTTTAATTTTTGCATTAAATTAAATAAATGTGTTGTTTATTTTTCAAACATTTTATTAAGCGTTTTACAAGTGGAAGATAACCAATATGTAAATTGAGGTTAGGTTATTTCGTTTTTAAATCTCAAAATACAGAATAAAACCGTATATTATCTCAAGACTTGCTTGCATTTTAAAGTTATATATTGCAAATGTAAAATTATCCAAGTTAATACATTTCAATCTTTGGACCCGCAAAGGGTTAGTTACCCATTTATTTACGTACAATGTAGTGTAGGAGATGCCCAGAAATATCATATAGCATATTTCATGCCCTAAAGCAAAGAAAAGGTACATTTATACCTTTGCCCAGGTAGTATTTGGGTATGTTATAAGTTAGATTAGTGCTTTCTATTGCAAGAAAGCAAAACTTTAACTGGGAAAATGTTAAATAGATGTGTTGAAATGATGTATTATGGTTAGCAAGAAGTCTTTACTTAGCACTAAATATCCACATTAAATTCCATTTTATGGTGCCTTTTGAAAGCTAATTTTTAAATATGAACGAAGCAGATTGTGAAAATGACATTCAAATTCAGCAAGGCTTAGAGTTTTTGCAATACCTTTCGATTCCAGCACCTATCTCTTCTTTAGCCCTTAATAAGCAAATGTATTTGAAGCCAATAAATGTGTTTTTGCTGATCCCTTTCAAATGAGTGAATAATGAAAGGAGTGCATAGCAGCATTTACCCTCGAAGTGGAACTCTGTGGTTGCTTTTACAGTATGCTACATGAATAATGAATATGCAGTGATTGCATGTGCTTTTATAGTTTTCCTTGAGTTACAGTTCTAATCTGGATTACCTTTTTCCAAGAATTGTGCTTCAATTTTAGCATACATAAAATATTTCAATATACTTGTATCTCTGATTATTTCAATATATTGAATGCTATTCAATATGAACATATTGAATATTGTTTACTGTTCCTATTTAGTGAATTGTATTTATATTATGTTGAATTGCATAGAGGAAATAAAAATCCAGGTTCACTGAAATGATTTTCACGTTTCTACATATGATGTGATACATAATGATTACATTGCAATTTGTGGGCAAAAACTGAAGAGTTTTGCTTTATGTTTGCTTTATTTACACTTGATATAAAAAGGGTAGTGCAAAACCCTAATTAAGTGTGCTTATCACATGCTTACAACAAATCTAAACATCAGTACACTTGTAGAAATATTCTATAACTATTACTCCTCATAAATGCCTTCTGGAATTAAATTTTATGAAAAAAAAGAAATGTTCATGCAGGAACAAAAAATTACATATAGTAGGCCACATCTGGAAAATCAAATATTTCTCTTTTTCAAAAACATGCAGATTGTGCTAAAGATCTATCAACACAAATTTTTACTAGTAAACTTCCTTCTATATAATAGTGTAAGCATTGCAATTGATAAAGTTAGTAAATAATATAAATATTTGTAAATAATGATTTCCATAATATTATACAACACCTATAATGTTATCAAAAATGGCTACATTATGTGGCAATAAAATATTCAATATGAATATTTATGCATATGGACATACAGGAATAAAATAAAATAAAATATTGCTACATATTCTGGAGAAATTTAATAAGGATCCTAATCTTCAACATCTTCAGTTTGGTATGTGAATTCTTGACATTTCATACTGCTGTGTGAATATTGTTGTATGTTTCTCATTTCAAAAATACTATCCTTTGAAAGTATTGATTAATCAATTTATTTGTTGAGTACAAAGCAAAATATAAAAGAAATAACACTTTTCTTATAGACCACTATAATCCTTTGAAAGATAAATGATGTAACTGACAAGGCAGCCATTCTAAATCTCTCTCATACCACTTTTAAAACTATTGGGTACTTTTGGTAATAAGCCTTCATGCAGAAATTGTGTTGGTTCTGGTGGTGCAGTGGTCCACACTTGCCCCTTAAACCCAAAATCATGGGTTCGATCCCGCTTAGAATTTATGGATTTTTTTCGGGCGTAAAAATCCTAAGTATGACTTTCTTCGGAAGAGAAGTAAAACTGTGAGTCTCATGTCATAGACTGTGGCATGTAAAAGAATCTCAATCCTGAAAGAAGGAGCCTCTCAGCAAAATTTTTGGCCATTTAACGCCCTGAATTGAATGAGACGCTTATGACCAGAGATGTTAAAGAGTGTATGTAAATAAACCAAAACAACTGCACGCTTCTTTCATTGCTCCCTGTGTACCGCTTTCTGATACTGGACTATAACCAATGGTATATGATACTTAATTATGTTTTTATAATTTGCAGAAATGTTTATCAATTATTACTTATGTTGAGATTGAAAATTTTGCATCTTTCTGTCAAATTGGTCCCATAAGGAAGATTCACTTTTGCAAGTTTATGTGATTTTTCTGTACCGCGAATTTAGTTTGTGACTGTCATTCTGAATTGAATGCTAATTGCAGTTAATTCTGATATTTTTTGTACTTCGGCAACAGTAGGGCTAGAATATCTAGGTATTCCCTATCTGGAATCTAAGAAAGTACATAGTACTAATATTGTGCCATTTTTTTAATTCTATGGCAATTTATTTACTCAAAATTTCTAATAAAGAGAGCACAGAAGCATTGAACTTCTATTTTAATGTGGTTTTACATACTTAAACCAATGCATGTGTTATCAGTATAAATTTTTCTTCATTTAACTGTTTGGTTATTTCTTTTTATGGCTTCAATATTATGCACTTCAGCACAGTTTCCCATTCCTCCTCTGATTGTTTAGGGAATTTATTACTGCCCGATGCTCTTGGTACTCTTAGTATGCCCATCAATTCCACAAAAGGCTGAACATCTAGAATTCAGTTCCCCCATGTGATAAATCTTGAATAAGCTAATTCTATGAGTGTTTTGATATTCTAACATCTTTGGTTGGCAGTTTTATTACATTTCATATGCATAGCAGTATTTTTCAATTTTTCATGCACTGAATTTATAATTTATATTGCTTCTTGAACAATTAAATGAGATAAATCAAAATGCTTCTATTTAAGATCTGTTTCATTAGTATTTGTAATGTTAACTAGAATTGTGAATTGGAACTTGTACAGTGAAGCTAATCATATATTGAGATCATTGTATGATTCAGTCAAATTACAAAATCTTATTGCTCCACTTACTTGTTTATAATATGTAGAACCGGTTTCACAAACCCTTTGTCCGTATCATCAGCTAACTGTCGACTGCTGGATAATTCGTTATGCTGCAGAAATGTGTATTCTACTCTGGTGGAGGTGTGATGAACTTAAAACTTATGTTTTTCATCCCCGAAAGTGTGGAAATTCATTAAACGGTCTTTGTATTTGTAAATGTAGATTTTCTCCCATCTTGCTAAGGACCTGTAGAATTAGCAACATCTTTCAAAAAATTTTCCAGTTTCACATGTAACTGTAATTGGCGTTTAATTATTAATATTATTACATTTATCACCATTTTTAAATACAGGTTTTAGAATATTTATCTTTAAGCAGTTTGGAAATATTTCTTTTTCAATTGAGGAATTTGTATTCTAAGAGTTTTGCTAATTCATGCTTACAGTATTTTAATAGTCTGGGACTAATTTCATCCCAACCTTAAGTTTTTTACTCGGTAGATAAATTATTATTTAAATAATTTCATCCATAATTGAGATTATTGTATGATTGAGTCGAACTACACACTTATTGCTCTTATTGCTCTACAAGAGTGCGTAGTTCCACTGAATTCTGCAATGATCTCAATTGTATGATTAGCTTCATTGTATAATTTCCATGTTGGCGAGTTTTACATATACAGTTGTATTTACAGTATCCATTAATAACTTAATTTTGATCATTTTCTGGTAGTTGAGGTACAACATTTAGAAAATGGTTTTTAATATATTCACATTCTTTTTCAAAATTTTCATCAATATTTATTTGTAAATCTTTTGATTCAGTTGTACTTCTCCCTTTTTTATTTAAACAGTTCCATAAATATTTAGATACAGTTTTAGAACAATGGATTCTGTGCATAAATGTTGTTTGTGTATGCTCTTTTAATTGTTCTAAATTTTCTTTCCTAAATTGTTTATATCTAGTTTTATAAAATTCCACTCTAAAGGATTTATTCAATTCACAGTAATTCTTTGCCTTTCTGTTTGATGGTATAGTTTGGAAGATTCGTTTTAGAACAGTTAACCATGGAATACCTCAAGGATTTGTTCTGGGCCCTCTCCTTTTTCTGATGTATATGTATATGATCTTTCCTTATCTATCCAAGATGTAGGTAACAATGCTCTGTTTGCAGATGATACAAGCATATTGATAAATGGAAACAGTCTTAACGATTGTGCCATTAAATTAAATCTAGTTCTGAGCTCCTTATGTGTATGGTTCAAAGCAAATAAATTATCTCTAAACCTAGATAAAACAAGTGATATGAAATTCAATGACAGATCCCCAAATTCCGTATTCTGGTAGGATATTATAGTAATAAGACATTACATTCCTTGATTTAATAATTGATAATCTTCTGAATTGGAACATGTGTTGATTTAAGTATGTAAAACCATATTAGAATAGAAGCTTAATGCTTCTGTGCTCTCTGTATTATAAGTTTTAAATGAACAAATTGCCATAAAATTAAAAAAAATGGCAAACACATTACAATATTGGTACTATGTACTTTCTTAGATTTCAGATAGGGAATACATGGATATTCTAGCCCTACTGTTGCAGAAGTACAAAAAATACCAGAATTAGCTACAGTTAGCACTCAATTCAGAATGACAGTCACAAACTCAATTCGCAGTAAAGAAAATCACATAAACTTGCAAAAGTGAATCTTCCTTATGGGACCAATTTGACAGAAAGATGCAAAATTTTCAACCGCAACATGAGTCAAAATTGATAAATTTTTCTCTAAATTATAAAAACATAATTAACTAGCATATCCATTCGTTATATTTCAGTTTCAGAAGGTGGTACACAGGAGGCAATGGAAGAAATGTAATGATGCCTGCAGTAGTTTAGATTTATTTACAAACATTCCTTAACGTCTCAGATCATCAGCGTCCCATTCAATTCAGGCCTGAAATGGCCGATAAATTTTGCTGAGAGGCCTCTTCTTTCAGGCTTGAGGTTCTTTTACATTAATCTATGACATGGGACCCACAGCTTTACTTCCAATGAAAATCATATTTAGAATTTTTAAGCCCAAAAAAAATCCATCAATCCTGGCTGTACAGACAGTAAATTTAATTCCACAAGCCTTTTATGGAAATATCTCAATTTACTAGGGTACTAATGTTCAATTTATTGTAAGCATGTTATTAGCATACTTAATATAAGGTTGTAGACTACCCTTTTTGTGTCAAGTGTAAATAAAGCAAACATAATTCCGCTTTAGTTTTTGCCCACTAATTGCTATATAATTATTATGTATCATATCATATGCATAAACACATCAGTGAATCTAGATTTCTATTTTCTCTACACATTCAACATAATATAAATAAATTCAGTAAAATTAATAGGTACAGAACTTGTAATATGTTCATAATGAATAGAATTCAATATACTGTGAAACGGAAAATATCCTTTTTAAGGTCCTAAACACTCATTGATAGCAGTTATTTAACTACATTACTTTAATAAGTTCATTTTCACGTGTTTTTATATTACGTAAAGTATATAATGCTCAATATAAAGACACAGACATTTCATAGTAATAGATACTTAGCTATGTTAATTTTAAAAGTTCATTTAGGTATGTTACGTATTTATTTCGTAATATAATATTTTATTTTAAATTTAAAATATTCATTGATAATACGTTTTTAATTATATTAATTTAATAAGTTAATTTTCATGTGTTTTATATTAGGTTAAGGATTTAATGCTCAATATAAAACCATAAACATTTGATGGTAATAGCAATTTAGTTATGTTAATTAAAGTTCATTTACATATGTTATTACGTTAGATAAAAGCCATACTCTTCCATTTAAAACTCCAAAAATTCAATGATAATATGTTTTTAATAATATAAATTTAAGAAGTTATTTTGCACATATTTTAATGTTAGATAATAGCTTTAATTTTCAATTCAAATAACAAATATTCTTTGGTAATATGTTTTAAATCGTATAAATCTAGTAAGCCCGTTTGTACAGATTTCATATATCAGATAAGGGCTATTACAATGTATGTCGTAATGTTTGTTTGTTGGCTTTTATTACAACACTTATAATATTAAAATGTAACGGTTCGAAGGATCACATACATAGCCAATAAAATGAAAAGATTAAACTACAGATAAGAAAATTATAATACTAAGTGAATCAACAAATGGCAAGGGTTAACAACTTTAATAATGTGTACCAAGAACGAAACATGAGACTGACAGCTTTATTGCGACTAAATAGAAATTAACGAATTTCATTCGCTTAGTACGTATGTTGAAAATATAATGCATTGTAATGTATGTATTACTATAATTTTACTATAATTAGTGACGTTTTATATCTCAAAATGTTTAGTTATACGTTCGATTCCATAGGGAGAAGTTGTGTTTTAATTCCATTAGCAGAAATCGTGGTTTGTAATCCGTATACAGAAGCAGAATTTTAACATTACATAAAGATAAGTTCCAATAATATTTCTTGGAAAAAATTACAAAATTATCATTTGTGAAGGAGTTGCGAGTTGGAATTAATACCCGTATAGGAAAATAGTATACGAGTTACAACAGGACAAGAAGCACTTTTCGGGAAAGAAACACAAATTATAACATATCCGTCTCGTATTCAGTCTGCATCTAATAATATTCTTAGAGCATAATCGTAATCAGAAAAGTGTACTGTCGTGTGGTAATAACAAAACATTAATGAACTGCACAGATTTCTATCCATGTGAATTTGTTATATTTAAAATCACACTCCTTTCACACCAGAAGTATCAATCTGAAAAATTCAGCTATAATACCAAACCCTGAACTAGCCGAGGATATCGTGGTGATAGTCACGCCAACGTCTACACGGCAAACGTCTACGTCGGCGTCTCTTAATTCCGCTACAAATTTGACGCCCAACATATTGGCATTAGTGAACGTCGACTCCACTCACAAAGTCCTAATTAATACCATCACAACTGTAATAATCAGAAAGACAAGCAAATTGAAATATTTTAATGCTAAAACTAAATAATAATTCTTGGAAAAAGATGATCCAGATTAGAGCCGTAACTCAAGGAAAACTATGAAAGCACATGCAATCACTGCATATTCATTATTCAGAAAAA
Source organism: Metallyticus violacea (assembly GCA_030762175.1). Classification (NCBI taxonomy): domain Eukaryota; kingdom Metazoa; phylum Arthropoda; class Insecta; order Mantodea; family Metallyticidae; genus Metallyticus; species Metallyticus violacea. The sequence goes on along the minus strand of CM060832.1, from coordinate 65,883,173 downwards.
GTAGCTCATGTAGGGCACTGCAAAAGCAACCATAGAATTCTACACCAAGGATAAAGATCGCTACGCACTTCTTTCATTATTTATTCATTTGAAATGAATCAACAAAAACACATTTATTGGCATAAAACACATTTCCTTATTAAGGATCAAAGAAGAGATGGGAACTGGAACTGAAACGGATCTTTGGATTGCAAAAACTGCAGCCTTGGTGAATCTGAACGTCAGTTTCACAAGCTGCTTCATTACATATATAAAAATTAACTTTCAAAAGGCGTCATGAAATGGAATTTAACGTGGATAATTAGTGCTAATTAAAGAATTCTTGCTAACCATAATACATCATTTCAACGCAAATCTGTTAACATTTTCTCGTTTAAAGTTTGATTTCTAGCAATAAAAAGCACCTAACTGTAAAAAATCCCAAATGCAATAGCCAAGGTATAAATTACCTTTTCGTTGCGTTAGGGGAAATGTGCATATATATGACATGTTAAAAGATTGCTATTTCTGGGAATCTTCAATACTACAATGGAAGTTAAATAAATGGGCGACAAATCATTGCATATAATTTGCTGCATTTCAGACTTAAAACCTTTATTGGCAATGCAAAATATCTAAATATATTCTTAACTTCAAACATTTTATATTATTTGCAATGTATAACTTTAAAGTGCAAGGAAGCCCTGAGATAATATATGATTTTGAGATTTAATAACGATATCATTTAACATTAGCCTTAATATTGGTTATCTTCGACAGAAGTAAAATCGCTATGCATAAAACTCTTTAGTAAAATGTTTGAAAAATAAGAAACGCCGCATTTATTTAATTTAGTGAAAATATTAAAACATTTAGAAAGGACAATAAAATATTACAACATGCAATTAAATTCTGAATGCATTTAATGCTACTATAACAGCGTTTGTAATTTTTATCTCGTCCATTATCACCGTTTTCCCGCGTAGGCGTACATACCTAACAACTTTCGTTCGGTACTGAGGATTTCGGCTTTCTCCGTCGACGTTCGTTACTCAGGAATAGGCTCTCTGGAAGCATGAATTTTAAAGCTCACGGTAGTGTTATACAACTGCTAGGTGATCAAAACTGTTTCAAATTAGCTGCTGCGCTTTTGTTGTCTAACCATTAGCCATCTTAACCATCGACTTTCTTCGCTACGATTCGCCATTCTCCGTTTGCAGAATTTGCAGACTCTGAGATTAGGTTACAGAAATATTTTCACGAGAAAGGGGTCTGTGTTGGGAGGGAAATTTGGTGTTATATTCTGGAATGTAGAAGGTTTATCTGAAAAAATGAGGAAATGGGAAATATCTCAATTTCAAAATATAGTGGATATAATGGGTGTAGCAGAGACATAGTTGGTAAATGATATCCTCGTTGAAGTGGGCGAACTCGATTTTTATTGGAAGTGTGATGTAAAAAAGACAACGGACGAATAAAGTAAAGTTAAAGTAAAAATATTTAGATAGCTAGGAGGTAATCCAGTGTTGTGGTGCATTCTGAGTGGTTTAAGGGGGTGAAAGTTTGTGTGTGTGTGGAAAGCATAACCCCCCCCCACCAAGTTCCTCATAGTTTTATGACCTAAACTTATTTAATAAGTTAGCTCAAGATATTGAAGGATTATTAAACAGCCATAAACAAATGTTTTATAATAATGGGCTATTTTAATGGAAGAGTAGGAGAAAGTCAAACAAAGTTAATAAATCCTGAATGTGATTTAATAGGAAAGCTAGGTGAGACAGAAAGAACAATGAGCAAAGACGATTTTTTGAGCAGAGAAGGCAAGAAATTGTTAAGAGTTTTGTGAAGAATTCAATACACATCAGGTGATGTGTAATAAGGTAAAAGGGAAATATGATATGAGAGAATTTACTTTTGGGAACAAAAACGGCCAGTGTTATACACTATATGTTATATCCAATGGAGTTTGATTCTTATCTTGTCAATTTTGAAGTGTTAAATGTAGTTTGTCCACGTAATCATTTCCCAATAAGGGCTACATTTCAAAGTATATTAAAGGGGGAATTAAAAGCATCTGACCAAAAAGGAATTAAAATTCAAAAACATAGATGGTGGGAGGAAGAATCAGAAGCATTTCTGGAGACAGGAGCGTTAAGCGTAATATGTGTAGGGGAACTGCTTAGGGAAAGGAGAATTGAAGAAGTTGTGTTAAGATTAGAGGAGATATTGAAACAGAGAAGAGCAAAAATGAGAGGTAAAGAATGCCCAATCAGTAAGAAAAAGGGATGGTATGATGAAGAGTGTAAGTAGGCAAAGAGAAGAGTTCTAAAGGAGTTGAGAAAATGGAGAGACAAACGGGTGATCAGAAGGGTAGGGATAATTTTATGATTGAAAGGTGGGGATATAAATATATTATGGAAGTAAAGAAGAAAGAGTGGCAAGGAAATATGAGTCGGAAGTTATATGAAGCAGAAAGGGTTAAAGATAGAAAATAATTTGGGCGATAGTTAAGGGAATGTACAAGAGTAGAGTAAGAGAATATAACATAAACGCCTGAAATTGGATAAGATATTTCCAAAATCAATAGCCAGAAGTTATGGGTAATGAAAATGCATGTTTTATTTAACGATTAGATAGGCAGACAGGTGTAGATGAAGTACGAGAACAAATTAGAAGACTAAAAGGAATAAAGCAAGTGGAGTCGATGGAATACCAGAGGAGTTTTGGAAAGTGTGGAGGTTTGATGAGAAGAGATTGTGTCTATTAGTTAGGATATTAAATTCTATTTTAAAGGAAGCAGTGTCCCAAAAAGTTGGAGAATAGCAATAGTGATGCCAATGTTTAAGAATAAGGGAGGCATGAACATCCCCTATAATTACGGGGGAATTAGGTTGCTATCTGTATTAGGTAAGTTATACGCAGAGATCTTAGTATAAATATTGCAAGTGTGGGTAGAAGAGGAGAATAAGCTATCGACATTTCAGTCAGGTTTTAGGAAGAATAAGACGATTGGTATAGATAATTGGTAAATAAGTATTTAGCAACAAAAAGAGGAAGATTATGTATTTTATTTGTGGATTTGAAACAACCTTTCGACACAATAAATCGGGAAGTGTTATGAGTAAAATTGAGTAAAAAGGGAATTGTAATACATTCATAAAAATATGACAAAGAATATATACTGATAATGAGTTTTGTATAAAAATTTCAAATAGAAAAGTAACTCAAGCTATTCCAAACAATATGGGGTTAAGGAAAGGCTGTAAATTAAGTCCCGCACTATTCAATTTGTTCATTGATGATATGCTAGAGGAAAATAATAGCAGTAAATAGTCATGTTCCAATAAATAACAATAATGGTACATTTGGTTTTGTTATTTGCGGATGATCGTGTTGCAGGATCAATATCTAATGTGGAACTAATTACATCAGTTGAAGCAATAGATAATTTTTTGCAAAAAGTGCATTTTGCATATTAATCTAAACAAACCACATTTTTTTAAAAGGAGAACAAGTTAAGGACAGGTGAGAAATGGTGTTGGCAAGGAAGAGAAATTGAGGTGGTTAACAAATCTAATAATTTAGGAGTAAGATTAAGTAGTAAGGGTGGATGGAGGGATCAAAAGAAGATGATACTAACTAAAGGGAAGCATTCTCTGAAAGCTATAAGGGCATATTTAGATAAAATACCAGGGATGCAATAAATTGGTTGGAGAGAGTGTATGGAGCAGTGATGGAGGATAAAATGCTCTATGGGGTAGAATTTGGGGTTTGGAGGAAGGGTGAGCTAATGTGAATTTGATACATAGAAACTTCTGCAAACATATACTGCGCTTACCACGAGCCTCGCCAAATGGCGTTGTTCAAGTGAAACTAGGAAGAATATAATGCAGGGAAAATGATATAAAAATATTGAAATATTGGTTTAGAATTAGAAATTCAGATGATCACAGTGTTTTACGAGGTGCGTTCAAGTTATAACATTTCCTATTTTCACCCCCTCAGGACTGGAGACAGATAGAAACATTCCTTTCGTTTTAAAATATGCGGGCAGTCGTTGTCAATGCATGACAGAGATGGCAGCACTGTTTGGCACACGAACTCTAGCGGCTGCAGAGAGAATGAGAGCTGTTTTTGATACTAATAGATGCATGTGTAATCATTCGTTTTCTCCATTTGCGTGGTTTGGCAACTATTAAATTTCATCGCCAATTTATTGAAACATGTGGTGATGGTGTCATGGATGTGTCTAATGCGCGTTTATGGGTGCAACAGTTCAAGGAAGGCAGATCGTCGTGTGACAACAAACCTAGACAATCTCGGTTTCGCACAAGCCGGTTTGACGAATGATCGAGCGAGTGAAGAAAATTGTTTTGGAGGAATCGCCGAATGAGTGAGGAACACATCGCCTCCAAAGTTGGCATTTCTGTGGGATCTGTGCACACAATTCTGCATGAAGACCTGTAAATGCGAAAAGTGTCCTCCAGGTGGGTGCCATGAATGCTGACGGACGACTCAAGGTTGCGCTCGTGGCCTGTGGTAGGCAATGTTGACGCCTGATGACGGCATGAATGGGGGGTTCTTTTCATCGACTGTGACAATGGATGAGAAATGAATACCGTTTTTCAATCCTGAAACGAAACGCCCCTCTGCTCAGGGGAAGCACTCAGATCACCGCCACCAAAATATTTTGGGTAAGCGCCAGTGCAGAAAAAATTATGCTGGTCATGTTCTAGGACAGCGATGGGGTAATCCTTACTAATTGCGTTCCACCTACAGTGACAGGTGAATCCTACGAAGATGTTTTGAAGAAGAAACTCCTTCCAGCATCGCGAAAAAAATGGCCGGCAAAGGTTGCACGTATGCTCTTTCACTAAGACAACGCCCCAACGCATCGGGTAAACATGACGCGGCAGTTTCTTCATCAGAACAACTTTGAAGTGATTTCTCATGCTTCCTATTTACCTGATATGACTTGAATTGAGAGGGATGGTGGAAAGAATAAGAAGACAGATAGAGAAAAAGAAAGAAAATTTGACTGGACAGCATGAACTAATGGACAAAGTTAAAGACTAATGGAAAAGATGTATGAAAAGTTTTACGTGTTGAAGAGGTTAGTTGCGAAATTGGATCAAGCCTGAACTAGTAGTGACAACAACGCGAAGTTTGAAAATATGTTTATTTCTACGATGACACGATGATAGAAGAGGAGAATGTTGGAGAAGACGAGGAAGAGGAAATGTTAGAATATAATATGAATATTTTGAGGATTAAATATTGAATGAGATATATGAATTCGTGAAAAATAGGGAAAATGGATAGAAGTATGAATTTTACGGCACCGCCGTAAATGTATATAGCAATGGTAATAGGAGCATGAGCGTGAAAATGCTATGGTAGATGCAATGGGCTTGTCGGAGGAGTTGCAACTGAATTGGAAGATGAAACCATAAGAGAGCGAATTTTAGGTGCACGTTGTAATTAACGAAATTAAGTTATTTTTCGGATAATTTTGTGTACATATTTGGGGAATGGTAAGAGTTATGGAATTTAGAGGTTAGGGATGGGAATATTAAAGCCGGATCGCGATGGAGTGCAAAAGGCAACTTAAAGGCGAGTTCAAAATGCAGCAGTCAGTTTGTGAAAACGGGGAATATGGAAGGATTTCGATAAATGGCATATGAAAGGCGGCTACAAAGGAAGTTAAAGAGCTTCAGTAGAGAGCTAAACTTAGCAATAAAGCATAGGGAAATTGAGGAGCTATGTTGAGAAAAGTAGAGTGGATGATAGAAAGAATGACAAAGAAGATGGAGAAAAAGAAAGAAAACGTCAACAGGAAGCAGTGGGATTTGGCGGAAAATATTATAGGAAACGTAAAGCCTACATGGGAGGGAATGAGGACTTCGAGTTTTAAAGTTATGTCAACTCATATGACGAAGTGGAGACAGATGAGGGGGAGATGATCTGATTTATTTATGGACGCTCTTTAACAGCTCAGGTCATCAGCGTGAGGATGATCTGAAATATATCAAAGAGGTAAGATCAATTTTACATAATAAAATAGTTTAGTATTGTAGTAAAGATAGTATGCAATTTTCATTTTTTAAATTGTGAGTTAAATAAATAAATATATATTACAAAATTAGACCCATATACATTTAAACAGTATCATTTTTAACATGATTAAAATTGTCTCTTACGTCTGGTTTTTGGTGACCAACAGTTCGTCCTTTGCCTTTTTGTAACTGAAGGTGATGCAGAATAGTGTTATCTTTTAACGGAAAAAACACTCCATGTTGTGTTCTAACGTAGAAATCTTGTCGGTGAAATTTTTCGCCTTGCAATTGGCCAAATGTTCTACTGCACGCATTTCATGCAAGATAAATGATGCGATTTTCCAATCGTTGTATTACGTGTCTTGCGGTTGTTACTGTTGCAAAAGTTGTAGTTGTAGCTGGTGTTGCCGTGCTGTAGTTGCAATTGTTGTGGTAGTTATTGCTGAAACTTCAAATGTTGTTATAAGTGCAGATTCTGCTGCGACTGTAGCGGACAGTACAGAAGTATTCGTAAGTGTTGCTGCTGCATACAACACCCAATTACGGCGCTATCTTCGCCTCTACGTTCATTGGAAATGTTGTTTTTGTTTAGGAGCGAACTGGAGAGAATGGTGCATGAAGAGTTTTTTTTTTATAAGGATTTGAGGAGCGATAGAACATGCAGAGCATTGTTCTACAAAAGGAAAGTAAACGATAGAGACTGTTAGCTTTCGACATAGCAAGCAGAGGTAGGAGTTGAGAGAAGGTATTGCTTGTGCCATTGAACCTGTAATTGTTTTGGTAGACAGTCGTATATTGAATTACCATGCAGATGAACGGGACTGCAGATCTTCTCTTTAAAAAAAAAAAAAAGTTAAGCCGAAAGTTTTGTAGTACAGCAAAAAAAGTTAAGCCGAAAGTTTTGTAGTACAGCAATCACAGACAGGAGCTGCAGAAAGTTTATGATTGTGGCATTGGACCTGTAATTGTGTTTTGGCAGACAGTGGTATATTGACATATCAGGCAAATGAAAGGGAATTCAGTTCTCCAAAAAATTAAGCCGAATACATAGACATATAAAACAGAGGAAAGAGCTGGGAGAAGGTTTATGCTTGTGCCATTGAACTGGTAATTGTCTTTTGGTAAACAGTGGTTTATTGAAATGGCACCCAGGTGAAAGGAATGTAATTCTCTAAAATAATTAAGCGGAAAACATAGCAAATAGAGATAGGAGCTACCAGAAGGTATATGCTTGTGCCATGGAGCCTTTAATTAACTTTTGGTAGACAGTGATACATTGCAACATTAGCCAAATGAAAGAGAATGCATTTCTGTAGAAAAGATAAGCAGAAAACGTTGGCAATTGTCAAATTTACCAACGTGCAGCATTCAGTAAATAAGCGCGGTTCGTTATCATATATGAAGTTACATCACATCAATATTATCTGTGTGGGAGGAATGGTGTTATATTAAGAACAAGGAATACAATAGGAAATAGAAATGAGTTTCCATTACTTCAACTTCCTCACATCTCTGTATAGATTCATGAAATATTGTATAAGAATGCAGAAAAAATTCAGAACTTAAGTTATACCATCATGATTTATGCCATAATGACAAAATGCGTTTTTATACGGTTATAATTTGTATGGCCAAATGCAATATAAAAGAGAGTTAGTAAACCTGTTATACTACTCCCCCCCCCCTTCAAATGATGTATTTAGCCTAGTTAATTCTCTGAATACCATATATTGTTTGTGCCCGTGTTCTTAAATCAGTCATACATTTTGAACATGTTTTAATAATCTGTTTAACCGGTTTTAACAATGAATTATTTTTCGATATCATTAAAAATAACGAAACTGCAGATATGACTTTCCAACATCAGAATTTTCCTAATTGATTAAACTTTAATTTTCTTTCTGTTATCTGTCCATTGTGCATTCATGTTAGAAAAATTGTTCCACACATGAATTATGGCCAGTAAACACAAATAGTTTAAATTACTCTGAATACCTTTCATTATTGTTAAAATAATTCAAAATATATCTAAACTGGGAAGTTTATGTTTGAAATTACTGCTTTGTTTCATTGTTCTGTAACAAACTTTGTGAAACACGATAATTGCTGAATACCAATTACTTATACTTAAGAAAAAAATTGATTGTTTGCCCTTTCCAAGCTGGAATTTCTTACAAAAGCGTCCAATTGAAATCAATTATAGAATCTAACTGTTTATAAATAACCAAGAGTCGGCAAAGCATTTCCTTCTCATAATTTGTCACATTTGATGGGTCGTCTATGTCTTTTAATATGTCCTTAATCATTAAACGGGGAAACTTTTTTCCTTTTAAGATTGCTCAGTGCGAAATTAACACATTCACAATCTAATTTATAGATACCGAACCTCTCCTATATTCAGAATTGATTTGAGAAAGACAGGAGGCAATGACTGAATGATATAAAAATATACTTTGGCAAGTAGTTTCTCAAAGAAGTACTTCTAAAGTTTTGGACACTATCAATTGACAAGGAAGAGAGAAATGGGGGGGGGGGGGGTTTCAGTGCCTCAAACAGGGATCAGATGTTTCTTTAGACCTTCGTTGTTATGAGGGACATTAAACTGAATTAACACGAGAGAGAGAGAGAGAGAGAGAGAGAGAGAGAGAGAGAGAGAGAGAGAGATAAGATTTTTCCCACAGCAGGAAAAATACTCTTTCTAGTCTTTGGAGGTATAGTGGATCTTAATAGTTAACACTCACAATAACACAAAACGCATTACATTTTACTTGTGTTGTTCGCTCCAAATGCAACTAACGTTATCGAGATATCAAAAATCTTTTAATTATCCCGTAATTATAATGTCCTGACTTTCCTAAGGGATGCGCGTTTGATGCCAGATGGATTTAAATGTTGCATACGCTATTCTCCCCCCCCCATATGGGAGAATGCATTGAACTCTCTTAAAATATTTTATTTGCAAGAAAATTAATGGAGTATATTTTTAGATATTCAAGGTCAAAATGTGCAGCACATGGCCATCAAATGGGGGGAAAAAGTATATTTTTAAAATTATGTATTCGGACCCAACTTAAAGGTTCCACTGCAATTAGAGAAATGTCATGAATGTTTTTTGTTGATCTTGTTGACAACTTCACTGTATCAATATCGTGTATTACTGAGAGCTAAATTTTAGATACATACATTACAAATGGAGTCTGCAATAAACTGAATTTAAAGATTCAATGAGATATATTTCTATTTTCTTAGCTTACTAGGAATTAACTTTTATACATCTAGTCACTGAAAGCTGGAAACAATGTACATTACCCTAAAGTTGTTTATAATTTCATACCCATCATATGTAATGTTATAATCTGAACCTATTCTTTTAGTAACGGCCGTCGATATTGTAATCTGTAAAGGACTTCAGTTGTTTTTGAGTGCGTTTTAACATAGCGGCACTTTACTCAAAAATCTTAAAACTGAATCAACTGATTAAGGTAGGAAGGAATAAGTAAATTTAGGTACAGAAACCAATTACTCTGAGATCATGGCATGTACTTATAGCTCGGATCCCAGTAAATACTGACATTGCAAAGAAGAAGAAAAAGATTGATGTGACAATTTCCAAATTCAGAAATTTGATAAGTTTGATAGGTACATTGATTCGGCTGGATTAGATCCTTTTTAAGCGATGCCGAAGGACTGGAAATCGTTAAAAATAAATATTATGATGATGGGCCCACCAGAGGAACCGGTGATTTCATTTTTCTGCATAGCTCTAATGGTAGGAAAATTTCATTAAATGTTTACATCAGGGAACTAAGCAATGTAGAACATTAATCGAGCATTAGTGTACTCAAAAGAAAAATATTCGTATTTTGTTCCTGCCGTAAGTTGTTTTCCTGCAACAAAACGTCACTCACTACCAACTGAATTTCGCATGGGCTTACATTAGAATAGAAATTGACTCAATGAAACCAAAGCCATTAAATTCAGAAATTCGGCGCTAGAGGAGCATAACAGAGCGCCTAATTGTTGTTTTCAATTTCGTGGAACATCTGATAAATTATACGAACCTTACAATGGAAAAACATTTTTAAAGCTTTTTAAAACTGATGCCAGATTTGACAGCATTAGTCTGACCATTTGATGAGGGTACCTAGTTGTTCAACCCGATATTTTCTTGGAAAAAATGTTCAAAACGAATTGATTGCTCTTCTCTCCGTAAACATAAACAAGTAAATAAAAATTCTATGACTGAGAAAGCTAAATTTTACAGCATAGTTTTAGACCGTACTCACAATGTAAGTGTAACAGTAACAACATTATTTGTAAGATTTGTTAATATTACACCAAACTGATACTAATATCCATGAACATTTTCTTGATTTCATTTCTGTAGAAGTCGCTACAGGCTCAGCATTAACTGAATTTATACTAGGAAAATTTACAAAATATAAATATTCCGATCGCAAACATGGCAATGGTTATGACAGTGGGTCGAATATGAAAGGAAAGCATTCAGGCACTAGGGATTTCATATTCCTAGCTTGGTGGTCAATGATGCCGCAATATCGCCTAGAGACGGGATTTCATTTTCTGAAACGGTTCAGACTTGTTTTTCTTAGCGTCAATACTGCGCTGGAGAATCTTTAAGACATTATAAAAACTCTAATGCCCTGCCATTAAGTGCAATTCAATGGGAATGTAGAACCACTGTCATTTGTGCTTAAGGTACAAGTATATTGAGTAGTTTTATGATGCACTGATAGACGTTGCTGATGTGTCGGTAAACAAGATGAGGAGTCACGAAGCTGCAACTCTTGCTATCAAAATTAAGACTATGTTTATGTTGTCTAGTTATATGACACTGTGCTTTCAACGAAGTTAACGTTGTCGGTCCTGGTGGTGTAGTGGTTACCATACTTGCCTCCTAAACCCAAGATCGCGGGTTCGAACCCGGCCAGGACCGATGGATTTTTTCGGGGCGTAAAAATCCTAAGTATGGCTTCCTTCGGAAGGGAAGTAAAGCCGTGGGTGGGTCCCGTGTCGTACATTTACGGCACGAAAAAGAACCTCAAGCCTGAAAGAGAGGCGTCTGAGCAAAATTTGTCGGCCGTTTCACGCCCTGAGTTGAATGGGACGCTGATGACCTGAGCTGTTAAAGAGCGTCCATAAATAAATAATTCAAAAAAAAAAAAAAAAGAAGGAGAAGTTAACGTTACTAGTAAACTGTTGCAAAGCATAGAGATGGAATTGTCTGGTGCCATAATAATATTGAGTTTGAGTAAGCCTTAAACATTTCAGAAATTATAAATCATTTGAAAAGTTTCTCGTTGAAGCTACATTTGCTGAGAAAGTTCAAGTTGACGCTGATTTTGAAATTAATACTAGACAGACCAGATTGCGACGATATAAAAAGCAAGAACCGAACCTATATTAGATCCGAAAGCAAAATTAAATTTTGAATTATTCTTTTTTATTATTGACGTTGCTAGAGCAATTGAAGAAAGCTTAGAGCAAATGGAACATGACAGTTCAAGGTTTTCATTTTATATATAACATTGCTAAATTAAAATCTGATGGGAAAATGAACTCTTAAACACAAGAATAAGAACACAAAGAAGCCGTTTTAACGCATCTTTAAAATGATGTAATGGAACTACACACGTGATGAACTGAAAGTAGAGTCCAATTAGTACTAGAAAATACGCTATTAATGGAAGTTCTTCGTTTTATTGCTGAAAATAACTTTCTGGAATTCTGCTGTTGTCCTAAGAATATTATTGAAATTGCCTGTTAAGATAGCATGTGGTGAGTGTGGTTTCTTAAAATTGAAGCGTATTACTTAACGCTCATCAATGGCCGAAATATACTGGAAGGACTAAGACTTCAATAGAACATGCAATTGGTCAAAAATTAGATTATACAGACCTCATTTCTGTTTTTGCAAATTTTAAATCAATGTATAATTTTGAATAGAGTTAAAAAAGTAAATTTAAATTCAAATAATATGTACATACTATATATAAGTGTAACTTAACAGTTCCATGCCTAATATACCTACATTTTATATGTCTAACTAACGAAGTCGGTTATTTATTTAATGAATATCTCCCTTAAAGGTGCATGCTATCAGGGCGTAATAAATATACTGTATTTTTATCAATACATTACTTAACGTTAATAGTCTCTAAATTAACGTTTTGATTTTCGAGGTTGGGCCGAGATGCAAAATTCCTCGATTCCAGCGCCTTTGATCATGGACATTAGTCAGCTGATTATAAAACTGCCATTTACACATTATTTATTACACATCTTCATTTCATTCATTTTAATGTCTTCCCCCTCCCTTGCAAATGTATGCATTGCACCTTCGGTAGATCTGACCATTGCCACCTGGTGAAGAGAGTGAAGTGCCAGTTCACCATTTTCCTAAAAAACAATTATTTAATTTTCCTTCTGCAACGAGAGCATTTATATAGAGAGCAAGCCGGCGACTCGGCGTGCACTTTAGCTTTTAGTAATACTCGCAATCATAAATGGCAAGGCTAATGCCGCAAAGGAATACAGTAAAATATCAGACGAGCCGTGGACGAGCCCTTGCAAGGTAAGTTGTTATTCGTCTGTTGCCATGTAAACCTAATGTCACTGCTGACTCTTTAAGGACCGTTTAGAATAGCCACATAACTAAGGTGAGGAGCTTGCTTGTCTTTTCCGCATATCTCATCCAGTTATGTTTAACTTGGTGGAAGTTGATAATGTAACTGGCGCGTTTTTTCTTTAGAGTTGAAGCCTGTATTTGTTTCCAAGCAAGTAAAGTTACACATGTTGAAATTGTATTTGATGAATGGTGATGGTTTTGCGTGTGTATTAAGTTTCCAGTGAAAGACACAATATTAATTTATTAGAAATTCCCTTCAGGAAGTGGAATGACAAAGACAAAAGAGATTTATTATATTGTTGACACCCAAAGGACTTGATAGAATTGTGCATTAAAAAGAACTAAAGAAAACTGGGAAGTCCAATAGCCTTCATTGTAAGGAATCTTCGTTCGAACAATTCACATGGTTGCGCAGTGGCTCTGTTCTTCAAAAATTGTTCTGTTGGCCCTGCTTACTATTTAATAACAAATAACAAAAGTGGTGTCTGGAATAGACAAGGTTTCTGTTATTTCCAAAACATTACACATGGGTTGAATAAACACAAAGACAGTGGAGAGCATTTGCAGTGCCAATTAGAACTATGAACATTTGGGGGGGAGGCAGAAACACAATATCGGATGCTTTAAAGGAAAATGCAAGACTCTATGCACTCAAAATATAATGAGACTGTAGCTTTAAACAGGCAGATTCTGAGAATTGCTACTAGGGTTGTTTTATATTTAAGTTTACAGGAACTTCCCTTTAGGGGGCATGATGAGGGTGAGTCCTCTTTAAACCGCGGGAACTTTAAGGAATATTTGAAGATATCTGAAAAGCTTTTAGACCTTCAAAACTAAAAAAAACGTGTTTAGTGATAACTGAAAAATTATTCAAAATGAAATAAAAGACATAATATCAGAGTACATCGGTGATCACATTAAAATAAGCATTATAATGCTCAATATTTTTCCATCCATTTGGTGACACAACAGACATTTGCCAACAATCACAGTGTTCTATTATTTTTCGATTTGTGAATAATGAGGGTTTCCGGGTGGAAAGGTTTTCAGAATTTTATGATGTGAGTAAAGATAGATCAGCACAAAATTTGTACAAGTTATTGGATGGTATCTTGAAAGAATATTCTTATGAAAGTTGGTTGCACAGTGTTAAGATGGCATAGCTGTAATGTTAGGGAATGTTAATGGTTTGCACACACACAGATAAGACTTCACAAGCTGTATTTGTTCCTTGTATGGCTCATCGTCTCAATTTGGTACTATAAGAAGAAAGAAGCTGTAAGAAAATTTTCAAATGTAGAATATTTTTCGTAAGTGCCAGTAGAATCCCAGCATTTTTTCACCACTTGGCGAAAAGAACACATGTCCTTGTATGTAATGCCGTCAACAAAATTCTTACTGTTATGGAAACTCGTTGGTTGTCAAACTCAGGAATTTTATTAGTTATTGTAGAAGAGTGGGACAGTTTGCAGCAAATATATAAGCAACTTACGAATTTTGAAACAAGCGATAAAAATATAAATCACTTGTTAAAGAGTTTCTGAAAGAGCAACAATTATGAATTTTCATTTCTAGCATTAGTAATCAAAGATATTTTTAATTTGACACATGTTCTGTTTGATATATTACATAAAAATCTTTGGACATGAATTATTATGTACCAAGGTTAAAGATACGCTAGTTATACTAACAAATAAAAGGAATGCAGACAATTTTGGCGAGCTTTTCGAAAGAAGTATGCAGTTGACCAATATAAACGTCCGGAGGGGGTGTAGTGACTTGACATTAGAAAATGTGTTTCGAGAATATCGCGTCTTGTATTATGAAATAATTGACACTATTTTGATGGATATTCAAGCGCGATTTCATGATTGTGATAGATTACAATATTAAATCTCGTTGACTCCACCAAGTTTGAGTTATTTACACAATAATTTCCAGTTACAGTCTTAGACTTGCAACAAAGCTACTCACACATATTCAGCAATATTCCACGTTAAGAAACGAACTGTCACCATTTTATGCTGATGAATCTTATAGGAAAAAAAGTTGGAACAAGGTCTACAAGAACTTCAGGAAAACAAAGAGGAAAGCATTTTTTAAGAGACTTACAAGCTTTTTTTCTTTGGCACTGACACCACCATCTACAAGTTCATCTGTAGAATGCAGTTTTTCTTGTTTGAAAAGACTCAAAACCTTTACAAGAAACATAATATCGCAGTGCTTACTTACATCATTGGCTATCATCTCCACACATCGTGAATTATTATTGAAGCTGATTAAAAACCAATATCCTTCTATGAGGACATCATAGACAAGTTTGCAAGCTTCAAGGAGCAGAGCATTGATTTGATCTACAAAAAATGAAAACTCGATAGTAGTATAAGTTCCCCTTGATCCCATCCCCTATTTATGAGGGTTGAAAAAATACCCCCAAAATGTCCCTTAAACTACCCGTAAAATAAAACACTGCCCCTAAAACTATCCCTATTTCAAGGTCAAGCGGGAGGTACTAAAATCCTTTGCCAACCATAGTACCCACCCCAACCCCACCCATTTTTGCAAAATAATATTTTTTATGAATATTGTATAAGGTTTGGAAAAGGCTAGCTTAATAATTGTAAGTTGAGTTTATTACTGATGAAGCCTGTTTATTTTTATGAATATTGCATTGTTATATAAGAATATGGACTGAGGTTTCAATAATTGTAAGTTGATTAATATATATATTATCTTTTGTGAGTATTGCATGAGGATCCACCCCTGGATATAACATATTATGTATCATTATTATCCATCGCCTATGGCGCCTAACGGGCGTTTATCATTTATTCCTTGCTAAATTTTGATTATACATGAGATGGTAATCATTCCTCTTAGTATTAGATTGGTAAGCGATCCTCTTAAAACAGTTACCATATCAGGCAGGAGGACAAGGCTGAGAACTCCTTTTCTAGGAATTTCCTGCAAAGCTACCAGATGTATTACAATGTCTTTCTGACGGAGGCAAGGCAAAGCCAATTCAAGGTAATTTATCATAATGCAAGTGGAGAAGGTTTCAATAGGTGAGTAATTGATAAATAACAAAACAGGTTTACAAATAATCTTTTATTCATCTTTATAATACACAAGCGTCGAGTTTAACTCGACAAAATTAAATCCTTTCTTGTATTATTAGGCACGTCGCCTTTGGTGCCTAACAGGCGTTCATTGTTTATTCCTTGCTAAATTTTGATTATACACGAGATGGTAAGCATTCCTCTTACCATTTCTTGATACATTAAAAACCAGTTTTAGCCAAGCAATGCAAGAATGCAGTTTCAGCCTTGCTTGCCTTACATTATAACAAATAATTACGATTGCTACACTAATAATCCCATGATATAGACTGAGGTATTAATAATTGTAAGTTGATGAGAAATGTATAAGAATATGAACAGAGGTTTTAATAAAGAAAAATTGATTACATTGAATTAGAAATTATATTTATTGACAATTCAGATGATTTTACACAAACATTGGCTTAGAACATATAAAACACCACCATTTATCCTTTTCTTTAAATATTTCAGTAATAAATGAACCTTCAGAATGAAATTTTTTCATATGTATAAAAGGTTTATAATGATTTTCTTTGTAACATAAGAAATGACATTTTTTGTTAGTATCAACAGGATAATACATGGCGGCAAGCTTTATAGGAAAGTCAAATGTAATTACTTGTTCTACTGAAAAGTCAAACTCAAATAAGTTTACAACCATATACATATACTTATAATAATTTATAAAATTTATGTAAAAAATTTGAAGTTGTGTTTTCAAACAAAACATTTGATGCTATACCTTTTAATGATGGTGTACTTTTATAGCATATTGTGCATTTGCATTCATTTGAATTGGAACAGTTAAATAAAGCTCTGGTTTTTAAAAATTTAATTTTGATGATGTATGCCATCCGTTTAATTTTAATACAGGATCACAAAGGTATATAAAAATACATTGTTGTGAAATAATCCCACTATTAGGCGCTTTTGGAAAGCAATTCCAAAGTTTCTAAAAAGAAAATACATAAAGTCCACCCAACTGTCCTGCAAAGTCACATGTTTATGAACATATATATGTGCTAACTTAATGTTAAACTCATTCTTTACACTCTACTTTCCAAAAGTAGGAAAGTATTGGTATATTGTTTAAAGGTAAACTACTCTGTTGCGCATGGCTAAATGTAAAATCCATTACATGATTATTTTCGTTAACATGTACATAGTTATTTGGAGAAAACAAAAAGTTTAACAATCTTTCTTCTCGTGTTCCCTTTTTGATAGCAACATATATGGTAACATGATTGGGTTTATCAGCGAGTACTTTTGCTACATAACATGGAAATGCATTCCCTAGCACACAACAAATGTTTTCATTACATAACCAGTACAATAACCACGATAGGGTTGACCAGTATTCAGGAAAATGAACTGGGGTATATTCTTCAAACAGATCATTAAAACCAGTTTCTTTTGCCAGCATACCATATCTTCTAGTTAATCTGTTTGTGTTTCGAGAGATGAAATCATCCATGGCTTATAGAAATACAAAATGAAATATTACTAATACTGTCCTGTGCTACCAAAGCCTTTGTTTCCCCTTTTAGTGCATTTTAATTTATTAACATATTTAAATTTGGATATGTATATTTTTTCACATATTAATTGTGCAACTTTTTTATTTTTTGAAATATTTTGTTTTTTATCCCAGTTGTTACACATTATTACACATATTTCACCGGTGTAATCTCTATCTATACATCCTCCTCTTATAGTAAATCCTAATAGTGCTAAAATAGTATTTTCTGCTATTCGTAAATAAGTATGCTTGCTCATAGTCCTGTTGGGATAACTATGAATTGTTGAGGTTGAAACTCGTACGTTTTGGGTGAAAATATATCTAAGCCTGCTGATTCTTTAGGGCATCTAATAGGTGATGTAACACTATTAATTAGCTTAATTCGCAAAGTCATCTGAAAAGAAAAAAGGCAATTTTAGTTATTTCTTTATATTGTAGGCATTGTTAGGAGTGTTAAACCCTAGAAACTGAAACGTTAGGCATAGTCTTTGTTTATTAATATCTTCAATATCGCTTTCTTTAAAAACATCCGTGTATTTTCTTGGAAAAACACGCCAATGGAATCTTCTTCATTTTTTTGAAGTTTAATGGATATTGAGGGTTCATACTGTGTCACTACTGTTGATGCAGCAACTACGTTATATGGAGTATTTTTGGATAAATCTCGAATCTGCATGTTTTGGTGATTTGAATTTGATTAAATCTACTGAGAAAATCCATTCTGCAAAGAAGATAATTTTGTATAAGGCTCGTTTTAAAAAAAACTATAAAAATAGAGGGGAAAAAACTGTAGAATACTCACCTTGCTTGCAGCCGTATTGCACCTTGTTGCAGTGAAGTGTGGAAAAGCCTATCCTACCAGCTTTTATACGCTGCAACTATCAACCGACGCCCAAATACGTTATAAGCGGGTTGCACTTTCGAGTCAACACCCCATAACGTCATGAGCGGAACTGCAATTTTGGCTGCTATATAAGGAGGCAAAGGCTGCTTTGTTGTACAGTTGACCTTTTGTTAGTGCAACAGACACATCACAAAGTCTTCACCAATGTAAGTATCAGCATTATTTTTTACATTTTGCAAAGATTTGGATAAACTAAAAAATTTATACATTTTTTTAGCATGGAAAACATTACAGTTGTAAGCGAGGCATGCAGAGAGTATAAGAGGTTTAATGCTCATGGGAGGCATTTTGTTATTCAAATTAAACCATCTCCTAACAATGAAAACCCCATCCTTTACTTTAAAAGTAGCATGCAAACGATTTTAAATACTGTGTTACAGAACATTGAACCGCATGATATGGTAGGCTTGTCAATTACTAACTCTATAAATTTACAAGATAGGGCTTAGTCTTCGTCGAAAGAAGAATAAGTTCATTTAGATGTAATAATGGCGGTAATGGAAAAGCTATGCCAATCTAATGCCAATTTTTACACTACGGATACCTTATCCATAAAAGTAGACCATGTTGAAATGCCGTTGGCAAACGGTGGAATAAAGACAAAGGGTCGCCACGTATTGGCTTTGGCACATTTGAAAGGAAGCACTGTGACAGTTAAATCATATATAAATTGTTTAGCCCGTTCGTTAGTTATAGCAATTGCTCATTTTACTAAAGATCCAGACTATAAAGCTTTCATACAGGGTAGAAACCTCCGTTTTAAAGTTGATGATCTTCTAAAAGCTACAAATATTGATCTTAATAAGGGGGAGCAATTTTAGAATTGCAACAATTTCAAAATTATCTTTCAGAGTATAGAATTGTGGTTTATGATGGACTGTATTGTGATAATATTATATTTGACGGAGATTTTAATTCATCCAAATGCCTTAATCTTTTATATGATGCTCAAGAGAAACATTATAAGGTCATTGTAAATCTTACAGGCGCTATGGCTAAACGATATGTATGTGAAGGGTGCAACAAGGGATTGGAGGGTTACGATGGAGTCAAAACCCACAACTGTCAATACAAATGCTCGGGATGTTTTGCAGTTCCCCCATATAAATTTGACGGAAATTATTTGTTTTGTTCTACTTGTAATAGATATTTTAGAAACCAAAATTGCATGAATAATCATATACAGAATAGAATTGGAAATAAAACTATTTGTGAATGGAAGCGGCATTGTCCAACTTGCAGTCAGCAGCTAAAACCTAATCATGTGTGTTACAGTGTATATTGTAAAAATTGTAAAAGTGATGAGATGCCTGGACACATGAGCTTTATGCCTACACTGAGCCCTAAAATTCCCCCTTCCGAAAAGGTTTTGTTTATATTTTATGATATTGAATGCACACAAAACACTCACATAGGGGATTCTTCCACATTTTTACATGTTCCAAATTTGTTTTGCCTAGAACAATTTTGTTTTGTTTGTGAAAATAGAAAAGACTTGGAATGCAGTTAATGCGGAAGGCGCAAGAATTCCTTTTGGGGAAATAACTGCATTTTCAACAATTTGTAGAATATTTAAGAAAAGATAGACCATTTTGAGAAAAAATTATAGCCATACCCCATTACGCCCGGGCTTATGATCTTATGTTTATTTTGGATTATGCCATAAAACAGAGTTGGGTACCCGATTTATCATGAATGGTGCTAAAATTTTGTGCATGAAAATGGAACATATAACCTTTTGGGATAGTTTAAATTTTTTACATATGAAATTGCGAAGTTTGCCCAAAGCCTTTGGCATACAGTCTCTAACAAAGGGATACTTTCCCCATTTTTTTTAACACTTTGGAAAACATGAGTTATGTGGGGGCTTATCCCGATCCTTCTTATTATGGTGTCGACCAGATGATGCCAGATGAACAAAAAGAATTTTTCAATTGGTATGACACTGTAAAAAATGGAATTTTTAATTTTAAAGAAGAGTTAGAGGCTTACTGTCGGGCAGATGTTACCGTGTTGAAAGAAGCGTGTTCCATAATTAGGAATACATTCTTAAGCATAGGAAATATTGATGTATTTCAAGAATCAATCGCAATAGCCTCAGCATGCAACAAGGTATTTAGGAAAAAGTACTTGCAGTCAAAGACTATAGGACGCATACCTTGTGGATGCTATAGAAAGGCAGATAAGCAGTCCAGGAAGGCTCTCATGTGGCTTAGATACGAGGAAATTAAACGAAACATTCGCATTCAACATGCAGGTAATGGTAGAGAGGTCAGATTACCAGAGTTGTCGAACCTCAAAGTGGATGGGTTTTGCGAGGAGAAGAGAGAAGTTTTTGAATTCATGGGATGTTTGTGGCATGGTCACACATGCTTAAATAATAGAGATGTTCCAATCATAGACAGTAAATCAGAAATGCTTGCAGATAGGTACGAACAGACTTTCAATAAGCAGAAAAATTGTGTCTACTGGGTATATTTGTCACGTTATGTGGGAGTGTGAATTTGAGGACAATTTAAGGCAATATCCAGCGCTTAGTAATGATCCCGTTGTGGAAAATGTTTCTCTTGTTCTCAGAGACTCCGTTTATGGGGGAAGAACGCAGGCGCTAAAAACTTATCGCAAAACTGAAATTAAATACTTTGATATTATGTCATTGTATCCATATATTTGCAAATAATTTAAATTTCCTATTGGACATCACACAGTTCATATAGATTGCTCTAATGCAATGCTTAAAAAAAAGAGGGGGTAATAAAGTGTAGAATTTTGGCGAAAAATCGGGAGCTTTATCATCCCGTACTACCCTATAGATGCCGTCAAATGCTGTTGTTTGGTCTTTGCGCCAGTTGTATGGAACAGGGAAATGAAGAAACAAATTGCAACCATAACGAAAACGAACGAGAATTCATTTTTACTTGGATCGTGGATGAGGTAAGAAAAGCCGTTGAGGTGGGCTACGAAGTTAGAAAAATTTATGAATTTTACGAATACAGAGTGGAACAGTATGATAAACGTGAAAACAAGGGGAGTTTGTTTGTAGAATACATAAACAGTTTTTTTAAAATTAAAGGCAGAAGCTAGTGGCTATCCATCTTGGGTTAAGAGCGAAGAGGACAAGGAATCCTATGTAGGGAGCTTTTTTCAGAGTGAAGGAATACTTTTGGATAAAACGGCAATTAAAACGAATCCCGGTGCAAGGTCATTGGCAAAATTGTGCCTAAATAGTTTTGGGGGAAAACTCACTGAACAGCAATAGATCGCCAACAAAAATGATTAGGGAACCTCGAGAATTATTCACTTTTTTGATCATCCCCGGGATAGAGGTGCAAAATTTAATGTTTGCAAGCGACCAGGTCGTTTGGCTCTCGTGGAAATATGCCGAACAGGCCGACGCCCCTTTCCTGGCACATAGCAACAAATACTCGAGGCATATGTTCCTGCTGGTGCAAGACTTAAGTTATACACCTATTTGAGGCCCTAAATGAAGACATTTTATACACAGATACCGATTCTATCTTTTTGAGGTTAGAAAAGGAGAACAGTGTAAAGTAAAACGTGGAGACAACTTGGGGGAGATATGACGGACGAACTTGCGTACTATGGGCCCGAAGCTTACATTTCAGAATTTGTATCTGGAGGACCAAAAACTTACGCTTACAAAATTAAATTCCCAGATTGAAATTTCAAAACTATATGCAAAGTGAGGGGAATAACTTTAAATTATGCCTCTTTGCAGCTAGTAAATTTTGACGCCATTAAAAATTTAATTTTGAATGAAAATGAGGTGCAAAACATTGTGGTTAGAACGGAAAAAAAAAAAGAATTAAACGCAAAAGATCTGATTGAGCTCATGTCGTTTCCGAACCTGAAGATAAAATCCATAGAATTTGTTTTCACAAGAGGAGACGAATATCAAATTATGATTCCTTTCCATTCGGGTATATAAAGCCTGGCTGACCGAATCATTTACTCTCATTATGGATTTGGAAGTAAAGGTAGCTGTGTCCAAGTATTTGGAGAAGCGAAAGGGGCTAATATATTGTACCAATGAAGAGCTAAGGCTTATTCCTTTGAAAGTGATTGAGAAATATCCACCATACGATGTAGTTTATGTAGATTGTATAGGCTAACAGATGATTTGAGGAAAAATTTCGGCGTTGCACGCATGGACAAAGAGATTGCACTGCCTGTCATAAAATGTCAGCATCAATTCACTCTGATAATTAGCAGCAGTTCAGGTTCGGGCAAAACGGTATTTTGTGTAAAACTGTTAAAAAATTTAAAGCAGTTGTGCACTGTTAGGCAGTTTAAAGAAATATTGTGGTGTTATAGTAAAGAGTCAGCGGTCCCCAAGTTAAAACATGTAAAATTTCACGTTGGTGTTCCAAAATTTTTGAACCGGAAAAGAGAGCCAAAGTTAGTAATATTAGACGATTTGTTACACTCTTTTTATTCGAGAGAGGTGTGCGAATTGTTTACAAAGGGAAATCATTATAGAAATATAAGTGTCATTTTAATTACTCAAAATCTTTTTCATCAGGGTAAATACTGTAGATATATATCATTAAATGCTAAATACATCGTAGTCTTTAAAAACGTGTTAGGGATAAGAATCAAATAGCCCATCTAGCCAGACAGATATACCCAGAAAATTGGAAATCTCCTTTTCAGGCCTATTTAGATGCTACGAAAAAACCTCACGGGTATATGTTATTTGATTTGTGTCAGGAGACCGCTAATAGATTACGATTTAAAACCAACATTTTCCCATCTGAGCTTCCCACTGTTTACCAGCATGAGCAAGCGGATAAGATCGAACTATCACATGCTTCACGTGCTTAAAAGAGCCAAATCGAAACTGAGGACAGCCATTTTGGAGAAGGCATACAAAGAGCTCATATTGGCTATTGCCGAATGCGCTCTAAATGTTTTGAATGATAACTGTAAAGTAAGCAATCTAAGAAAATATAAAAACGACCTTAGACAAGTGGTGGATAATTCTCAAAAAGTTAACAGCAAGAGAAATATAATTCAAAAGGGAGGGTTTTCGATACCTTTGCTGTCTGCAGTATTGACAGGACTAACAGCTCTAATAAAGCATTAAATGTTGCATAATTCATTTTTAGTGTCTCGGCACTTTTTAGATACTCACTGTACCATAAAGAGAAAAAAGAAGAAAAATTAACGACAAAGAATCCCTACAAAGAGTTGCTTAAATTTAAAGTCAGTCGTCCTCCACCTCCCCTATTACCACAGTAGCAGCATCAGGAACTGCAGCCTTTGCCAAAGCGCGAGGTTAAAAAACGGCTTGTCTTTCTCTCTCCAGACGACAAGAAAGAAGAACAAGAACAGGAAGTAGATGATATAGAAGTGGACGAAGAGGAGACCAGGCTTTACCTTTACCACCAGACGAGAAAAAGGAAATTGAAGAATTTACTAATCAAAACTTTGGATATCTAGCCGGACCTTACATGGCACCCTATTTACACACCCCTAGAGCAACAGACACCGTCTTTGGCATCTATACGGCTAAGGACGGAAGTTTTAAGATTGGCGATTCAGTAATTAGAATAGAGGATAACTATTTGTAAGTAAAGAATAGATATTTCAAGGGAACTCGTGGTTTGTGGGAATTATTGACAAGAAAAAAGGTAAATCTCTCAAAAGTCACATCATCGAATAATAGTAAAGATAGGCAAATTCTTCTTTTAACCAACGGACATTTGCAAAATAACGAACCCTTTAATCAGATAGCGTCAAACAAAGGTCAGAAATATAAAGAAGAAATAATTACCGAACTATTTCCGTCAAAGTTTCGTGGGAGGAATACTAACAATGTACAAAAAGTACTATTAGGATGCCGAAAAACCTTCCTCCTTTTCTACTGTAGAAAAACTTGCTTCCGTGGCAGGAAATAAGAGAAAAACAGCGAATTGGCTTCTTAAACAAGATGCAATTACTTTGCATAAATCTGCACGGAGAAATTTTCAAAGAAATTTCTACACTGTAAACAACATTAACGATGTGTGGGAAATTGATTTGGCCGATTTGAAAAGCATTAAAAAATATAACGATGGAGTTCAGTATTTGCTAATGTGCATTGATTGTTTTTCCAGATTTGCACGCGTAAAACCCACAAAGTCCAAAAATAGTACAGAAACTGCGAATGCCTTTAAATCCATGCTAGATAGTGCTGTTCCTCTTATCGTAAGATCCGATAGAGGTAAAGAATTTTTTGTTTATGCATTTCAAAAACTGTTAAAAGACAAGAGTATAGAGCATCAGGTTTGCAGAAATCCTGACGTAAAATGTAGTTTAATTGAACGCTTTAATCGTTCTTTAAAATCCAACGTCTTCAAGTACATTACGTACAAAAATTCTTACCGATATGTGGATTATCTTGATAAATTTGTTCTAGCGTATAACAATACCGTTCATTCGGCGATTGAAATGCCTCCAAGCAAAGTGAATGCCAAAAACGTTTTACAAACATGGAAAACATTAGAGTCATAACGAGCTAAAATAAGGCCTCGACCCATCAAATTCACAGTAGGACAAACTGTGAGAATAAGTAAAGAAAAAATTTAATTTGCCAAGGGTTACGAGCAAAATTTCTCCACAGAAAGTTTTAAAATTGTGAAAGTTATAAAACATTCACCACAACCCCTTTACAAATTACAGGATTTGAACAAAACGCCTATAGAGGGACAATTTTATAGTTACGAGCTTACTCCCGTAAAAATTAATAAATCCACTCTCTATAAAATAGATAAACTACTGAAAACTAGGGTGCGGCAGGGCAGAACTCAACATCTTGTTCGATGGAAAGGATATAGTCCACAGTTCGATTCGTGGATAGATGCATCATGGATGAACTGTATTGACTCTAGCATATATGTGTATCCTGAAAATTCACTAGCTAGTTTTCGTAATGAGTTAGCGCAGCCTAATCAATCTTCAAAGAGAAAAATGGGTGGTAGGTTTGGCGGAGCTCTCCTACTCTTACGAGTCCATACAAGAGGATATACTTAACGAGGCAGGGGAACTCAATAAAAATGTAATTATAACAAGAGCAGGTAGAATATTTTTTGAAAAGAAGGATTTTAAAGACTTTAAAGAATTGTATACCACCATAAAGAATCAGGTAAAAGATGAGGATTTACAGGAGATGCATTTAACAGAGTTACAGGGCGACCTTGTTGCTCATCAGAAAGAGATTAAGGAAATTGAGAAAACTAAGAGGGAATGGGTTCCTTCATATTCCGTTTTAGACGAACACACTGCAAAGGCTAATAGTATTCACATGGTAATAGCTAGAAACAATCTTTGATGGAAAAATCTTCTTTCCCACCAGGGTTTATTATGGTATTGGTGATCTCGTAGACAGCATAAAGAATTCTCTTCCAAATTTTGAATACTATAAAAACGCTAACAAAAATTTGCTTTTAGAGGCAAGTCATGATATGAAAAGCCTTTTCCTTAGATCACACAGAAAGACCAGCTTTGAATTTATGTATGAAACTGAGCCTGTCTTTGATTACTGCAATCTAATAAAACCACAACTGATTGGTAGTTCTTACGTTCCCTGCTTAAAAATAATTCAGTTTCCCTCCTACAGCAGTCATCACACATTTGAAACATATTTTACATTCCTGTAGAACTTAATTATTTTCAAACTGCTGCACTTGAGTAAGTGACTAAGTTTGGCGATTTGGCTCGTCTAAGTAGTAGTATTACACCTACCATTGCTGTGTTACATTTTAAGAAAGTTAAATAAGCATATATATATATATATATATTGCAATGCACAAAATTCTTTTTGTCAGTTTTCAATGGATCCACTAACAGCGTACTATGTGAACCAGAGTGGAGGGCGTCTCGGCCAATACATAGGCCCACTGTATGCTGGTAGCCCTTACGTTCAGCATGGTAGAGGTTTAGGCAGCTTTTTGGGTAGTTTATGTAGAATTGTTAAACCTGTTCTTCTATCAGGAGCAAAATCATTGGGAAGGGAAGCTCTCACCACTGGCGCAAACATCATGTCCGATATTACAGCAAAACAGGCGGGCACAAAAGTTAAGGACATTGTGGCATCTCGAGTCACCGAAGGTACACAAAAATTGGTATCTAAGTTGCAGCATGGTAAAGATAAAAAAAAGAAAGAAAACAGCTTCAAAATTCAAAACTAACAAGAAAAAAAACTAGAGATAGTTTGCATAAATACCGCCTGCCCTTTTCATAAACCGACACATGTGGTCTGGGTGGAAGTAGGAGAGCACCATGATCGCCTGTACAAAATCTGAATTTGATATATTTGGGAGAAAAAAAAAAAAAAAAAAAAAAAACACCATTCCAGCGGCAGTTTTAGGAAATTACACTACAATAATCAAACCTATCGGCCCCAGTAGAGCAATCTGTATTGGAATTTGTTATTCCTGGAGATAAGGAACATTACGTTGATTTAAATGTATTTTTAAAAGTAAAAGGAAAATTTGTAAAATCAGATGGCACAGACATGGCAGCTACAGTCAAAACGACTGGAGTTAATAACTTACTACACTCCCTGTCTAGTCAATTAAGCGTTTCCATAAATGGAACATCCATCACTCCTTCCGAAGATCTCTATCATTATCGTAGCTATTTTGAAACTCTGCTCACTTACGGGCACGATGCAGCCAAAAGTCATTTAACTACCGCTTTCTGGTATATGGACACGCCTCTCAAAGGTCTACAAGATGCCGATGCCGCGAAAAATGGAACTTTGGGGGCTGGTGATTCTAATCTAGGGTGGAAAGAGCGGTTTGAAAAAAGTAAAATTTGTAAGGAAATATATATGATAGACAAATTACATGGAGATATTTTTAATGTACCTACTCTGTTGCTACCAGGACTCAA
Source organism: Metallyticus violacea (assembly GCA_030762175.1). NCBI lineage: Eukaryota > Metazoa > Arthropoda > Insecta > Mantodea > Metallyticidae > Metallyticus > Metallyticus violacea. The sequence goes on along the minus strand of CM060832.1, from coordinate 65,856,067 downwards.
TCTTCAAATAAAGTTAACCAAGGCAAAGGAATCTTTTTACATACTAAGCGAATCTGCAGATTCAAAAGCGAGATTTCAATTTCTTGATGCCACTCTGTATGTGAAAAAATTAAACCGTCTCCAAGTATTTTAATGGCTCATATGAAGGCCTTAGAAAAGGTAAATGCTCGTTATGACATTACACGTGTTGACGTCAGATCCATCACCTTTGGAGCTGGGCACAGTACCATATCTATAGATAATGCCGTATCCTCACAACTTGCCTGGTTCACACTGGATAGCTGTTAGTTTAAATTTAAATTCGTTTGCATGGTATTTCGACTCTTATGGTCTTCCTCCTTTTGTAAAACCCTTGAAAGACTTCCTTCCCCATCATTTCTCCTTTAATCGCCTCCAGCTTCAAAACCTCTACTCGGACATCTGCGGACAGTACGTGTGCCTCTATATGCTATACGTCTGTAACAAAGATACACCATGAACGAGTTTGTTGCAATGTTTAACTCCACCAATCCAAACGACCAGGCTAGAAAGATGTTTCGCAGGGAGTTTACACCCCCGAGGCAATGCAGCGGGGGACAAGGATGCCTGCCTTGTATAAAAGTAAGTACCGTTATTTTTTCATCGTCAGTTTTCTATGCATGCCTGCAATAGAAGGAAGTCTAGTGGTTGACTTTGAGGCCCTCAAGGGCAACAGCAAGGAAATAATAATAAAGGAATTGTCCATTGCTGGCAAAAATTTTGTTCAAACTTTTCATTTTGCAAGTCCATATCCTTGGAATCATAAATTTGAAGGATACAACAAAGAAAGTTAAAATGGAATACATTTCAATTATGGATACATTCCTTACAGCATGCTTAAAACAATACGAGAGGAGATGGTAGCGGGACAAATCTCGCTATATGCCTGCAACGAAGATAAATGTGCACTACTTTTGGCACTAACAGACAGAACTTTTACTAATCTAGAAAAAGAATTTAATTGTCCAAATCCGGAAAATCTATACCATGAAATGCACTGTGGTTTTCCTTGTCACAAATTTTCTAACACTCATTGAGCATGCAAACACGCTCATGCCTTGTTCAAGTGGCTAGAGCATCATAAACTTAAAAAACTTAACATTAGATGTCCTCCCGAAAGCTCTAATAGACATGATGCTTTTTTTTGTTTCAGGTCTATAAAAACAGGAATCGTACCTTCTAGACACCAGTCTACGCCATGAAGTCTAGAGGCAAGCAGATCAGGATGTTCCGTCGACGTCCAGCGTCCATTTCCAGTTCAGGGCCCGTATTGCATCGCCGAACCTACTTTCTCAACAATCATCACTCCAGATACATCAGCTTGGGTTTCTACAAAAGAAGAAACTACGAGGCTCACGTGGAAGCGACAGTTGTGCTTTCCCATTATTATTACACAACTCTACAAAATCACCTACCGAAATTGGCAGAGCATCTCAGCAAAGACCAATCTTACAGATGCATCGAAGAAGCATTTCGCCTACGCTCCACGAAAGGACAGCGTGCCAGAATACAATGTGAACAAGAACACGTTGTTTAAATCTAGATGAAAATCTATTGTGCAAAGCTAACATACTGCAACACCAAATGGCAAAATATATATTAGCTACATCTGATGTAAAAGATTACATTAATAGCGCTTCTAACAGCAGTACTTTTGTAATTCCTAGAGAAAATACTTCCTGTTTTGTACTTTATGATGTTATTTGTGACGAGAAACTCGACGCTTGTGTATTATATAGATGAATATAATATTATTTGTAAACCTGTTTTGTTATTTATCCTGTACTCACCTATTGAAACCTTCTCCACTTGCATTCTGATAAATTACCTTGAATTGGCTTTGTCTTGCCTCCGTCAGAAAGACATTATAATACATCTGGTAGCTTTGCAGGAAATTCCTAGAAAACAGATTCTCGGCCTTGTCCTCCTGCCTGATATTGTAACTGTTTTAAGAGGAACGCTTACCAATCTAATACTAAGAGGAATGCTTACCATCTCATGTATAATCAAAATTTAGCAAGGAATAAATGATAAACGCCCGTTAGGCACCATAGGCGATGGATAATAATGATACATGATATGTTATATCCAGGGGTGGATCCTCATGCAATACTCACAAAAGATAATATATATATTAATCAACTTACAATTATTGAAACCTCAGTCCATATTCTTATATAACAATGCAATATTCATAAAAATAAACAGGCTTCATCAGTAATAAACTCAACTTACAATTATTAAGCTAGCCTTTCCAAACCATATACAATATTCATAAAACATATTATTTTGCAAAAATGGCTGGGGGTGGGGTGGGTACTAGGATTGGCAAAGGGTTTTAGTACCTCTCGCTTGACCTTGAAATAGGGGTAGTTTTTATTTTAGGGAAAAAATTTTTTCAACCTCCATAAATAGGGGATGGGATCAAGGGGTACTTATACTACTCTTGATGTATTTGATATTTTATTATGACAATTATGAGCATGTATTTTACATTTGATTATCTGTTACGCTTATTAGGTGTTTTATATAGACACCTAATAAGCATAACATAATATGTAAAATGCACGCTCTCATAAGAGAGAGAGTGTGTGTGAGTGTGTGTGTGTGAGAGAGAGAGAGAAATGAGCGTGCCTTTCCCCACTATCATCCTTTCTATACCGTTTCATATTTTCTATAGCGTATTTAGAATCTAACCTCTATATGAAATATAAATAGGGCAATCCTTATAACACATCCAAGGCATTAGTACAGTTTTGTAACTACTCTTTCTGCACGCTGTCGAAAGGCGGGGGCTGCGGTCTTTTTATCTGTATAACCCGTCGCCGATCCGACAGCAGTCATAAGCAGCAAAAATATTCAGAATTAGGAGGCCAGATATACAAAAGGCACAAATGGCATTGTCTGTTCTTAGTCAGAAATTAAACGAATTGCAATTGAAAAATAAACGTACGACTGCCAGCATGGTGCAACTATTATAATGATGCAACTGAGTTTGAACTGATTGAAAATGAGGTCTACCAAGTGGGTCAATGAATTTTATTGCATCATTCATTAAGATAATCTGTGTTCCAAGTCTCACAAAATGTATCATGTCAAGAAAGTTTCAAAAATTTCTCAAGTTCTTAAATTCAGAATATAGCACCATTTGGAGGTAATGTGGTTGAGTCATATTAAATTGCTGAAAATAATATCTATTTGATTTTAAGGTTGAAATTATTTTTTTTTTTTTGAGAGCAAGGTAAAATTTATACCAACATTTGATAGATGTTGGATCTGTGATTCTGCCTTTTTGATTGATATTACTATGCAGCTTAAAGAAATTAACATGCCTTTGCAAGAAAATGGATTAAACAGCATGTTGATCTTATTTCTCCATTATAAATGTGCTTTAGAAACAAGAGTTATGAGATATGTCACTTTCCTAATATATTCAAGCAACCACACATAACTAACAAAAATAATATACATGTCTCATTTTATGCATTTGCGATACCATTTTCTACAGATATCTAATCATTAACAAGACATTTACAGATGGAGAGCTGTGAATTGCATTGAAATTTACAATTAAAGGAAAAATTTTGACAAGTATTGTTCATGCAAGGAAAATGTCTGGTCTTAATATTAATATATACAAATATTATTCATAAGTTCTCTATTTAGAAACACTTACTTGTGTGAAGAGTTTTTTTAGTAATGAAGCATATAAAATCTCATAACTGCAGCCCAGAATTGCTGATATCCATCTTGAAAATGTGTTGCAGCATTCTTAGTCGAAATAAACTTTGATGTGATTGTTATTGCCAAACAATGCTAGGTTTGGCATTAAACTTTTAATTTTGTTCATTTGTATATAATTTACATAATAAATTGATGCTAAACGGTGATTTTTTTTAATTTCAATATATTATATATTACAAAAATAAAAAATAGATAACTGATAATGATGTTTTGTTGTACAACCTGATAGGTACCTTTATTTTTTAAATTTAGCTTGGCAACTATAAAGGTTAGCCATCTATGCCTTGCATCATTCACAAAGATAAACACCAAGATCGTGATACTAAGAAAATGCTACCAGCACATGGACACCTATATGCATTAGTTGTAAGTGTAAACTATTCAAATACACAAAAACACAAGTGAATTGAAATTTGTACAAGTTTCTGCATCCTTTAAATTTGTTGAGAAAGACTTTCAGTAATACAGATCTATAATTAAAAGTTTTTCATTATTTTATATCCGACAAAAACAATTATAGGAAACCATCACTTAAATAACTCTACAAGAAAATCCTGAAGAAAGAAATGTCTAGTGATGAATATTACCACAATATTTAAGTTTTGGCTTAATGGATTTTGACACAGTAATCAATTGTTGACTTAAGCTTGTAGAACTGATATCAGCCTTGAGACAACCGGCAGCTGTCAATACTGTAAGCTTCTCTTGGTCTGTATATCATCCAATATTTGTCTTAGCTCCTCATCCTCAAAGCGACCTTCCAAACTGCAACAGCAAAGCAGATCAATAATGCGTATTACTGGATATTTAATCATTTAACTACTTGACTTGGTTGACATGAGAAGAAATCCTAACATTTCTCATGCATTGATAGCACTGTAACAATGCAATGTAATGTCAATGAAGATAGGAACCAGTAGTGGAAATTAAGTTTTATTTCATATCACCAGAAAAGTTATCAGGCTTGATACTCCATTCATTTAACATTTTTGTACTTATGTACGTTTTAGTGTTTTTATTTTAGTATTTATAGTTTTACTGAAAGCATTAAATGATATAAAAAAGATGGCAATAAGCACAAATCTATGTTATAAATTGAAAATTATGCTTTTCATAGTTAACACCTTCCTGTATTTCATATACTTTTCTTCCATAAGAGCATGGTGATTCAGAATACGTTTCTCGTCATATAGAAATCTTGTCTTTTGTAACTTTAACAAGTTGACAAAGTTTCCCTACTTGAAACACCACTGCCACGATTTTTTCTTTCTCACCTAACTACTTTTCTACAAGAATCCTTTTTCACCTGTGTAGGATTATACCTAAAAACCTGTTCTATAATTCTGTATTACGTGTAACTAACAAAGAACAATTATATAATTGATATCATTGAATGATTTAGTTGAAATACACATTCTTAATGCTTCACTTATTTATTTTTAATTAGTAAATGGCCCTTCGAGCCTTAGGAACATCAACCTGGATTTACAAGTAAGTGAAGCATTAAGAGTGTGTAGTTCAACTAAAACATACAATGGTATCAATTATATGATTATCTTCACTGTGCAAGTTCCAAATTACATTTTAATTTTTAAAAAAACAATTACTCACAATTTACAAATAATGAAAGCTAAACCACTCCCAACAAAGCCTGCCTCAAACTCCTGCTACCTGCAAATGCATTATAAAGTCTTGACTGGCTTCTATCAGTATACAGCAGAACTCTACTCATATTTTCAAATGTGCTATTTTATTAATTACTATAATTTTTTCACCAATATGGAAAAACCACGCTCAGCCTAAAAAATAACCTCAGTTCTAAGTCTTACCAGTAATAAAAAAATCACTATTGGTAAACATTATGTGATCTGTTAAACTAACTAATCTGAATCAGTACAAGGACCTACGGAACTAGCAACCTGGGAGAAAATCTACATCTACAAATACAAAGAGAGTCTAATGAACTTGACACTGCCGGAGATGAAAACATAAACTACAAGTTTATCACACCGCCACCAGAGCAGAATACACATTCCCACAGCTCAAAGAATGAACCGACAGTTAGACTTTAGCCTGGCTGAAGATGAGAACTAAATGTTTTTGAAATCAGTTCCATACATTATGATAAGTGAAGCTTTAAGAGTATGTAGTTCAAGTAAATCATACAATAATATCAATTATGTGATTAGCTTCACTGTGCAGGTTCCAATTTACATTTTAATTTTTAAAAAACTATATATTTGATGAGTAAGGAAATTCAAATTATCTCAAAATGGTAAAATGAGAAATTTGTATTTTATTAAAAACCATGAAAGTATCAAGTATGCATAGGTGTTGAGTATTGAGAAAATATAATATAGATCCATCTTGCTCTGAAATATTTTTATATACAACAAATTTTTGAAATCTTTCCAATACCATGTAAACTAAATTAATATCTAGAACATTCCAGAGCATGTAGAGCATTATCCATCCAGGGATTTCTATAGGGAAGAGATAAAGACACAGTGAGAAAACTGTTAATTTAATATACATTTACTTAATGCAGCAAGTTCTTGATTTACAATCTTTCACTAAGAAAGCAACATAAATACTTACTAATAAACTCCAAACAACAGTTAACGGTTGGATCAAAGGAGGTTTCTGGCTTTCCAGTATCTTTCCCAGTGGATTGTCCTTGCTAGGAAGATACAAGCATTCAGATGTTATGAATCCAAGTTGAAATTATGATGCAGAGTGGGTTGTTCTACATACCATTTCTATGGAGGTGTCTTGCCAGAGTTGTGGCCTGTTGCCATCTGAACTCCAACTGTTTTACTTTTTGGCCAGTCAGGAATATCTTTGAGTTTGGTCCAATATATTCTATTCTGACTTTTCTCTTTAATGTTTTGATTGTGTTCTCCAGCAAGTTTTTGTTGTATTATTTTTTCTTGTCATATGATAAAGTATATCTTTGCACTATCCTTGTGCCTTCTCATTTCCATAATCAAATGGAATCCATTATAGTGTAATTTTTCCATGTAGGCGATGAAGCTGTTTTAGTAATCTTTTGCGCTATTAAAATTATTTTTAAGATATTTCAGCTACCCCAGAGAAGTTAGTAACTGCCTGAATTGCAGATTTGAAGTAAAGACAGGATGACTGCAGAAGAATTGGATGTTATCCTCCATAGTAACTAGTGCAGCTCATTGAAAATCACTTTTATTTGCCATCAAAAACTGTTCTGCAGGATAAGATTGAAATAGTTTATTTTATACTCCTGCTCACTGATTAAATGAAATTCCAGGTCATTTTGTAAATACGTGGAGCTATTAAGTCTTTGGGTATGTTCATGTATTGTTTCTGGTGCTGAGGAGAGAAGGGCAAGGGGTGAGGCATAGGACTTCTTACAATTTTCTATAATGGATATGCAATTGATGTCAGTTCCAATGAAATAATACAGGGTAGAAGCTGTTCAGGTTGTAGATGAACATAATGATTTCTTTCTGCAGGAAACCTTGTCTCTTTAGTCTTCTTGAGGGCAATAGCTGCTTTGACAAGGGGAGGGGGTGAATTAGGAAGCCTCACAAGTTTCAGTGCAGCTTCTGTTATTTCATCTTGGTTGTTAGTTAGGATTATTTTTAGTAATAATAACTCCAGTAATAAGACTTAAAGCTTGATTTGGACTTGGTTATGGTATACCCCACTTACATTCAGCATGTCTTTCTGGTATGTTCAGATGTTTCTGCAATTTATTGATTACGTCAGTTATGTGATTCTTCAAGGAGAGCTGACAGAAGTTTTGCAAGGATGTTTAGACATTTCTGAATTTTACTGATTACATTATTATGTGACCTTCCAGGAGAGATGATAGCCAAAATTCATATTTAGATATTTGAGGTTGCTTGTTTCCTTGATTTGTAACAGATAAGACCTATGATTTAGCAGAAAGGTCTGAGAGACTGTCTTATTAATGTTCACATTTTGAATACACCAAGAGTAAAATGCTTAAGCATCTTGTTTTAGGTCGTTTCTGAATTTGTAATTGCATATCTTTTGTGAACAGATGTCCAAAAGAAAAGGACATCTGCATACAGAATGGCACTCAACTCCTGTAATTCAGGTAATTTCATTTATTACATTATTAATAAAATGTTGAATAGATAGCAACTAGTAGCAGCTCCATACAAAGTTGTTTATGCTTCAAAAAAGGATTTCTATACTTCACTCTACAATATCTTTGAGTGATGAGTTCTTTGATTCAGTTAAAAATTTTACCTGCATCATACAGAGATACTGTGAAAGCTATTCTTTTGTAACATGATTTTAAGTTACATTCTCAAGAGATAAAAGTAGAAAATGTGAGAAAACCAGAAAACGTCTTAATGATTAAAATGATTTAATTAAAAAGTTATGTGTTTTCATATATATTTCATTGTTATAAAAATCACTTTTCCTTCTACCTAAAAAGTTCCACATACACCACTGTTTCAATATCAATTTTAAAATTTAGGGCTAACTCACTGGCAATTATTCCACATAGGATGTGAGGAGCATCCTATACTTCATAATTTATATGCATAAATGTTAATTAGCATTCATTGCCATAATTAAAAAGCAATCAGGGAAGGAAGTTAGTGGTTTTAATCTGAGCAGGTTTGCAATTCAGAGGATGAGCTTGCTTCATCTTATGCAGTCCGCATGGTTGTGCATATGAGGCAAGGAGAGAGAGAGGTGTTTTATTCCCCCCCAAACGCTTTTAAACATCTCAGGTTATCAGTATCCTATTAAAATCAGGGCATGAAATGGACGACAAATTTTACCAAGGGGCCTCTTTTTTCAGGCTTGAGGTTCTTTATCATGCCATAAATGAATGACATTGGACCCACAGCTTTACTTCCCTTCCTAAGAAAGCCATACTTAGGATTTTTATGCCTGAAAAATCCATCGGTCCTGGCCGGGATCAAACCTGCGATCTTGGATTTAGGAGGCAAGTATGGTTACCACTATACCACCAGGGCTGACTAGAGAGAGGTGGAGCCTAGCTTCTTATATACCAGCAGTCAGGATGCGACCATGAGTTCTACATCCAATGTTTTCTAATTTTTGTGAGGGTAAATCAGAATCAGTGAGTAAAAATGGCTTGTAATGCAAGAACATCAACATGTGAGGAACATAATTGAAGAACTAATGAAAAAAACTTTTCAGGTTGTTAAGCTACCAAGAAAATAGGAAATAATTTCTAAAGGACAGCTTCTAAGGATAGTTAAACAATAATCGGCTTATAGAAATGGTTTACAATCACAAAGACCAATTAATCCAACCATTTGATTACTTTATTGCTAATAACACAGAATTTGACCCTGAAGCACGGTTTTGTGCTATTGGTTTTTATAGAAACCATTTTGATTTTGAATTTAAATTCATGTTGGAAAGTTTCCATTTAGGCTTCCAAGAACTGAGATATTCTTAAACTGATAGAGAAAAGTATTAACCGTGCCACTGCATCAGATAATTCAAAAACAGAATGCTCCAGAAAGATGCAACAATTCAACAGTGTTAAGAGATGATCCTGAACTTCATTTTGGTGACTATATTATGAAATACTGAATAATTTTGTAGTTCATATCGAAGAAACATTTTGTGATCCACACCAGTTGCAATTTTTTTCCCTTTTAAATTTCGTAAATTTTGAAGAGTATTCTTGTAATTTCCCAAAAACGCATCTTTGATTTCTCATTAAATCACCTTATTGACATTACTTTGATGGTGGGAACCTTAATTCTGAACCCTCTTACATCTATAGTTCACCATCATTCAAATTACAATCAGTAATTTGAAATTTTCCTATAACTGTCAACCCTAATCAAATTATGACAATAACAGCTTTAAGGGCCGCAGCAGAAAGAAGTTTCTCTACTCTGAAACGTATTAAGGCCTATAGCTGGAATTCAACAGCTCAAGATTGTCTCAGTGGACTGTCCTTAATAGCCACAGAAAAGGCCTTATTTAGAGAACTGAAAAGCTGCCACAATTTTCATGATGCAATTATTGATATTTTTGCCACCAATAAGGACAGGAGGATTGAAGTGCTATACAAATAAATAACATGTAAGTTATTATTATTATATTTTATTATTAATATTTTTGGGTATATTGCAGCTCTAGTTACCAATAATTTTCTCTCTTAACAGCTTGATCCTACATGTCTGAAAAAACCAGGAGTTGCCACTGAGCTAATTGAAATGTTAGCATGTTTTATGATTGATTGCAGGAGTCCCATCATAATGCCTATGTGCTCATTATTTCTACTAAAACTTTCAAATTATGAGTTATTAAACCAGATGTACATGCAAAAATAGCACCATATTGGATAATCAAAGATTCACTTTTTTTTTCCAACTTGTGTGAAAGTAGTTCTAATTAGTGACATTTTATCCCTTCCGAATATTCTGCTTTGGTACAAAGGCAGGTCCATAAATTTTCAGCCTCGCCAATAAGGATTATTGCCTTCACAAAACCCTTATCCGGTGTCATATCTTATCTGTTAAGTAAATAATTGCAGCTGTAACTTCTGTACCAATGTGTTCAATTGTTCAGATATAGTTGCATAAAGAAGGCAATGCGCAGAAGAATGTGAAATGTTCAAAATGGAGTATCGAGCTATTGTTAAGTTCTTCACAAAGAGAAGGACCTACTCCAAATAAAATTAAACAGCGATTGGAAGGTGTATATGGGGAAGCACTCCCTTATATTCTACCATAAAAGATTGGATCAGGGCCAAACTTTTTCGAAGCATTGAAGATGAAGAGCATGCAGGTTGGCCCTTGGAAGTGCTCACTCCTAAAAACATTGCTCTTGTGGAAGGAGAAATTATGGAAGACCGGCAGCTCAAAGTTACAGAAATAGCAACAAGGTTGCGCCTTTCTAAAACAAGAGTCCTTTGAATTATTCATGAACATTTAAACATGAATAAAGTTAATGCCTAGACTTCTTTCCTCAGTCCAAAAGCAGCAATGAATCATCTGTCATCAGGCATTTTTGGAGCTCTGCAATGGCAACAAGAGAGAAGTTCTGCAAGCCATTGTTACAGGAGATGAAACTATGGTCCTCTACTGTGGTCCCTTGTCCAAATGAGAATCAATGGAGTGGCATAAACCTGGCGAAATACCGCCTCTAAAGGCCAAGGTCACTCAATCAATCAAGAGAATCATGGCCACAATCTTTTGGGACTGTGAACGATTCTTCATTGACTTCAAGGAAAGGAACACCACAGTAAATGGGAGTACTATGTTGGCCTACTGCACACACTATGCCTCCATCAAAGAGAAAAGGAGAGGAAAGCTGAGTGGTGGTGTGCGCCTTCTTCATGACAATGCACCTGTGCACATATCTCTTGTTGCAAAGAAAGTTGTGAAGAAATCAGGCTTAAAGATAGACCATTCACCCTACAGCCCAGGTGTAGCTCCCAGTGACAATTTGCTCTTCTCACAACTCAAGAAGGACTTTCAAGGAAGGAAATTTAAGTGTGACGATGAAGTGAAGGATGCTGTTTATGGTCATTTTGCAGACAAGACTTCTGACAATTTGGGGGGGATTGAAATGTTAATTCAACAATGTGAGAAGTGTATTACAATAATGGGTAGCTGTATTGAAAAGTGAAATTGTCTTTATCATACTTAGAAAATGGTTAGGCCGGAAATTTATGGACTCACCCTTATACCCCATTCACAAAAGAAACATTGCTAATCAATGATACAATAACTTTCCATTATTTATTTCTATGTATACAAAAGAACATACTTATTTCTATTCTACATCTCTTGTTACAAAAATTTTAAATGGTTACAAGCCTCCTTTAAACACAAGGATGTCTATTTTCTTTGCGAAGTAATGCACCTCTAGGATTTTAAGATAAATGGAATATCTTTCAGCATATAAGGTAGCAACACAGGATGTCAAAGTTAATGGATGTTTTATGGTTTGAATCCCACTATGTTCAAGAATGAGGTGTTTTGCAGATTTTCTTTAGACCTCATCTGGCAAATGCAGGGGAGGTATCCTAAATCTTCCTTCCCAAAATTCCTTTACTAATTTGTAATTTCATCTCTTGAATCAGCAATATCCACTGCCTGTAATGCCATTATATTGAGCATTTTTAAAAAAAGTAACATAAAGTCTGCTGCTGTGCCTTACGCACATAGTTTGGTAGAGGCCGGTTTTCCTGGTTTCTCCAGAAGCTTTCCTTCAACCTGAAAAAGCATTACCAGGTTCTTTAAGGTGCTGAAGAACTTCAGGCTCATAAGCACCATCATTTATGAAATAAATGTCAAAAATCTACGGGAGTCCTATAATTACTTGGCTGTTTAATGAGAAAACTTTGGAAAAAACTTCATCCATTAACCTCCTTCCGACCAGCAACTAAAACATGTCACAATCAACAAATAAAATTACAGTCTGGCTTTTCATTTTATTTCCCATAACTCTCTGTAATTTTCTGAACAGTTTGAATTGTTGTATTTACAGATGCTCTTTAACATCTTAGGTCATCAGCACCCCATTTTATTTAGAGCGTGAAACGGCCGACAAAGTTTGCTCAGAGGCTTCTTCTTTCAGGCTTGAGGTTTTTTTCGTGCCATAAATGTACAATACGGGAACCATGGCTTTCCCTTCTGAAGGAAGTCATACTTAGGATTTTTACGCCCGAAAAATTCCATCGATCCTGGCCGGGTTTGAACCTGTGATCTTGGGTTTAGAAGGCAAAGTATGGTTACCACTACACTGACAGGACCGACTGAACAGATAGGCAATATAACTATGAAAGCAAACAAGAGCATATTAAGAAGACTAGTAGGTATCAAATGGGGAGGATCCATAGGTCTCCTAAATGACACATACAAAAGATACATAAAGCCCAGTTTGCTCCATGGAAGTGAAATAATGTCCACAATAACAACCAACTTAAAACTAAATTGGATACAATACAATCTAGATCCTTAAAAATAATAACGATAGCTGTTAAAATAACAGCAATTGCTACAATGCAGAGCATAACTAACAACTGCCAATTAAAATATAGCTAGATATTAAAAATGCTATACCAGGACAGAAATTAAAAAGTAATCAACACAGGAATAAATGGTTTCATATTCCTGACAGTACACAATGATTAAAAACACCACAGACTCAAAAATTAGACACAGAAAGAAGATTTAGACAAAATTTTAAAAATTAGCACTAAACCTGTCATGATACTGACAGTTCCTTTACAATATATAGATATCAATGTGAAACTAAATCTGGATACAATTGGTCTCCAAGAAGAATAACCGTGAAATATTATCATTGCAGCAATTTACTTTACACTAAACAACTGTTATCAGATTGATACATGGTGTAGTGTTTACACAGATGGATCTCTTAAAAATGGAGCAGCAGGATTTGGAATATACTGTGAAGAATTTTCTCAATATACACCTTTACGAACAGTATGCTAACAATTTTGATGGTGAAATAATGGCCATTACAGCAGCTTTACAAAACTTACTGTATAGACCTAAAATAAATAAAAGAAGTGTTATCTTAAGTGACTCTAAAGCAGCACTACAAAGTAACATAAAGTTACAGTTATAGTTACACACCAACATGTGCCATAAATGAAATAAGAAAACTATATCATACAATCCAGATCAGAAATACAGAAATAGTTTTACAATGGATTCCAAGCCATGTGGGATTGAAGGGGAATGAGATTGCTGATACTTTAGCAAAAAAGAGAAGCCACCACAAAATTAAACTATCTTTTGAACTAAAACTTACCTGTAAATTGAAGCTCATAAAAAGATTAATCACTGAACAACAACAAAATATCAAACAAAAACTTCCATATGAAGATCTAAATACTTTCAAACATATTTTATTGAAATGAAGAAAAATTGGAGTTGCCCAATTCTGCTTAATTATTGGGCATGATTGCCTGCCAGAACATCTCTCAGAATGAAATTAATCAAGGATAGCCACTGCCCACTGTGTTAAGGATATGAATACTATCTTAATCAAAGAACATCTACTGAAATGCTGCCAACTATATTACAACAAACAAATGAAAAATATTTTGGAAGCTAGGGAAAAATGATAAATATCAGTCCTCAATGGCCACTAGCAAACAAGCAACTTTCTGTATTTATACAAAATTAATTAATCATGAAGTTCAACCTTTTCAACCTAAAAATGTATTATTAATTTATGGTTAATTAACCTCAGCTGCTTAATATTATGTTTAATGGAATTTTAGGGACTTGAACCATGGCTATGGAAGGAAGTAAGCTATCATATTCAAATATCTTCCTGACTTCTAGTGCTAATGTTTTATCACCTCAATGACACCAAGTAAACTCTGTGCCTCACTAGATTAGGCTTTCAGTCTGAAGTCAAATGCAAATAGGAGAGCACAATATTCAAATCATTCTGGATCAAATTCCTTGGTTCAGCCAATGCTTGGCACAAAGTTAATGTTTCCAGTCTCTATGTTCATTTACAACCAATCCTCTGAATCAAAAGTGTATCAAATTGAAGGTATAGGATATTAATGGTTGATTAAAAATGTTTATCTCATATCACATAAATAAAAAAAAAGCATTAAACTTATTTCCTGCCTTAATTCTTTTAATCACAAACAAAGGTTTGAGTGAAAAAAATAAGTTTAGGTACTCAGGACTTTAAAACCATCACAAGTACCGAAATCCTGAACTTCTTAGTGATATTTTTCTAGGAGTGGATTTTATGAGTAATGCATTTTCCAGGCAGCAACCATAATTAACTAAAAAAACTGCTTCACAAGGAAGTAATTATTTCAGTCATGGAATTAAATGAATATTCATATTCAGTAGTTGCTCACAGCTGAATCATATGGCAGAAAAAAATGTTCAAGGGAAAACTTATTACTACCTCTCATCTCATGAGCCATCATGATCCATAAAGAGTATCAAATGCTTTTTGCTTAATATTGAGATTCATTAGTGAGAATAGCTTTTTATTCCTGTTTAATTGTGTAGGCCACACTTTTTGAGTTCTTCCACAACTAGTTCAATAAGCATTCCAAGATTTGACATCTACAGGCATATCATTGGAAGGTATTTTTTATAGTTCTACACATTCTTGCTGTTGTTTCAATTTCATTCCTAAGCAATTTGATTAATTCTGCCTTCAATTACTTATTTTTATTTTCTTCTAAAATATTCTATGCGAGCTTTGCTTATTTATGAATTCTAATTTTCTTCTTTAAGTTTATTTGCTCAATATTTTTATTACTAAAACAGTAAATTATACTTTGCACCCACTGTTGGAAAATGTGTATGCCCCGTCTATTATTGCCTTGATTTTAAAGCAAATTTTAGTCTTGTTTGAGGAAAATACTTGGATACTGCTGTGTGAAATTTGTTGTTTTTCATTCAAACATTCAGATAAATATCGCACTTCACTGCTCTCAGATGTACTTGGAAAAACCAAATTAACATTTATTGCTTTCACTTTCCAGTATTTCATTACTTTGCCAGTAATTTTATTTGTTATTTCATAATTCTGCTCTTTACCAGCACTTTTATCCATTTCTTAAACCATTTTTATGAACACATCTTTATTAGGCCTACATTTTATGTAAACAAAAAAAATCTTGAACCTTTGCCTTTTAAAAGCTCATGTCAACTTTTGTGCAAGATGAATATAATTCTACAAGGGTGCTAAAAGCTAATAGACTGGTTGAAGAATAAAAATTAAATTAAGCTTAGAACTGTGGTAATTGGATAGTTGACTTCAACATTTAATATATATGTGCGAAAAATTTAAATTTACATCTCAGAATCTTAATGTAGAACACAAATATTTTTTCCAGTGTTGAAAAGTGAAATTCAGATGTCAAGAAGTTAATAGAAGCCTATCAAAAATATTCAACTCAAAACTCAGTTTGGCATTTTTATTGCACTAGTGTACAATTTTAAAGATATTGGGAGTTCAGACATACAGTCCCAAAATATTCCTCCTAAGAGACATTGAGGAAAACCAAAGGGGCTTTTGTTCATTAGTTAAGAGACGAATAGATGCTGTTGCTTGCTATTTACTTGCCTTTGCTAAGTTTTCTCTGAATATTTAGTTTCTAACTTAAAATATATTAAACTGTTTAATATGAACTTATATGATCAGTTATCCAATTCTTCTGGTTCAACAAGTTCCACTGTTCAATGTGACAACTAACAACAATGGCTTGACTAACATTGGTAACTTCAGATGGTCCAGTATTTATGGACCATCCTATATCATACAATATACAAATCTTAACATTTCCTCAAGCTGATGCATTGATCACTATGCATAGTAATGGTTAGCTATAAACTACTCCTATTGCTTATTCATGTCTTTTTTGTAAATTTTCATATCTTAAATTAAGATTTTTAATGTCCAAATTTGGTTTATTGGAGAGAATATTCTTTGTAGACATGCATTTGCATCTGGAAGGGAAATTATGAAAATGATGGTACTTGATATTGTGTCCCCTAAATTAAACAAAGATTTTTGTCCCAAACTTGCCTACAGAGTCTTCTAACATTTTCCTTAAATCTATTTGTTCTGAAATTATATAAACTTGGTTAAGCAAGAAAATTGGTAAAAAGTTGTTATATAAATATTAATATTAACAAATGCGTGCTTAGCTGTCAACTCAGCACTCTTTTCCACCTCTTACCACAGAGGAATATTCTTCAGTGAAGCCAGCTTGAAATTCTGTTTAAGTCCTTGAAGTATTTACACCATATGTCTAAATATTCAACACAGTTTTCATAAAAAATTATTATCTTACATATTGTCATTCTTAGCCAAGTCTTTTTCTCCCAGTAAGCTAGAAACATCCTTACATTGATATGAAAAAACTGATATGACATTTTACCACAAAGATTTTTTTTCCAATTCATCATTGTATATCACTTTAACTGCAAATATTCTGCCAACCTCGATCTTCAATATATCTTCATGGAAAGTGGAAGCTTGCAAGTGAACAGCTCAATCACAGTTTTCAGAATTCTTAGAAAAAGGTTTTAACAATGGATTTTCCTTTTTCTGAGAAAGTAGGCTCTTAGGCTTGAATAAATGCCCAGGATTCTCCTGCTTGCATGAGAGTAAACCATGTTATTTTGCTATATCCCAGAAGTTGTTTACATTCAACTTCCACAAATTTGCAAAATTCCTTGAATTTTTTCATCCTTATTGTAAAGATATAAAAGAATTAATATATACATTCTCCATATTAATGAATAAGCAACTTAAGTTGCTAGCTGACTGTATTTACACTGTTCAAAATATATGCACCACATTATGTGCCAATAGTTATTTTTCAAAAGAATTGTTTAGCTTTCTATGTGTGTTGTTTTGTCCTTTTCTTGCAGCCCAACAAAATTACTACATATGATAAATGTATTGTGACCAAAGGCCATTCTCAATGAAAATTTTGCTCAAGTACTTCACCACAATGTCTGATTATTTCATCTTACTGCAACTTAAGATTCAGTATTTCACTTCTACTCTTTTGTGAGGTCAATAAAATTGAACCAGAACAGGAAATATTCTTATGTTTTCACTATTTGAAGGATTGCCTAGCAAGAAAAAGCAATATACTTCCTGAGCTACTCCTTAATTTCTGGTGTAGAAAACGATGCTAATACTTGTGTAACAATTAACAATGCTCTCTGGGCATTTGTAAAGAGATGACAAATTATTAATAAGGAAAGGAAGAATCAAACTTGAAAAATTTGGGTCACATTGAACCATGGAACTTCAGCCTTCTCTATTATGAGAGTTATTCCTTAAGTACTTTTAACCCAGACTTCTAGTTTAATCACTAACTATATACGGATTAATTTATAAATATGGAAATAGTTTGCTCGCACTAGTTGTGTGTAGGATATTAGTTGGAAGGGAAGTATCAAGACTTAAAAATAGTGAATCTTACAACTGGAAATTTCTGAAGGCTTATATCAGTTCTACAAGATTCAAGTATGATCCATTCTGAATATCAGCTATTTGGTTTTGCATAAAATGGTAATATTTAAGCCAAAAATGGAAAAAATCCATCAATAATCATTTTCCTTCTGGATTTTTATAGGATTATTTAAATTGTTTCCCTTAAATGATTTTATGGAATATAAAATAATTATGAAAACTTAAGAATCATTACCCAACTCTAAAAACTTTAAATCTAAACCACTACCTTAAAACTCTTTCAATCAAACCTCTTACATCTCATTTCAACTAAAGTGCTTTAATACGGGTGCTATCTTGCAAAAAAAAAAAAACTGTGAATAAGATCAATGTTTTCCCAACCATTTCATTCCTCAGATCTCGACTTCATGTAGCATTTTTGCTTAACTCTTAATATGTCTGGCATTTTCTTTAATAGGATCTTGTGGGTCATAGCTAATTTCCCGTATCTTCCATTTCTGATCCACTCATCCTGCATTAAAAATTAATATTACACAATGCCTGAATTTTCCCACCACTTCAATAGTGCAGCCATCTACCTTCCTTTAAAATCATGATGTTGGATTTGCTTCTGTTTACTCTTAGGCCTCATTTGCTTAGTGACCTTATTGATGTGAACTCTGCCACTAATCATTCACAAAAAGTAAGCCTGGTACATGCTCACTAATTGCAGGGCAATGCAATCATTGTGATATTACTTAGGCATTCACGGCTGGTGTTATAATTGAAATAGTTAAAACCTTCTGGGCTGTTTTGCCATGGTCCATGATTTAATATGCTACCATAGCTTTCACCAACTACTGTGGTTGGCATTATTATATGAACAACACCTGACTGCTAAAATACGACATTATCGATCCATCTCTTTCTGGTTTTAGAAGGCTGATTAATATTACATGTGTGGAAGGAGAGAAGAGGAGTAGAGGAGGTTAGTTGTTTGTTTTTAAGAACTAGTTTCCATGTGCTGTGTCAACAGAGACAGCAAATAATTATTTTGATAGATAGCAACATATATATATATATATATGAGGTCTGTTCAAAAAGTATCGCGAATAAAAAAAACACTAAGAAGTTCAGGATTTCGGTACTTGTGATGGTTTTGAAGTCCTGAGTACCTAAACTTATTTTTTTCACTCAAACCTTTGTTTGTGATTAAAAGAATTAAGGCAGGAAATAAGTTTAATGCTTTTTTTTATTTATGTGATATGAGATAAACATTTTTATTCAACCATTAATATCCTATACCTTCAATTTGATACACTTCTGATTCAGAGGATTGGTTGTAAATGAACATAGAGACTGGAAACATTAACTTTGTGCCAAGCATTGGCTGAACCAAGGAATTTGATCCAGAATGATTTGAATATTGTGCTCTCCTATTTGCATTTGACTTCAGACTGAAAGCCTAATCTAGTGAGGCACAGAGTTTACTTGGTGTCATTGAGGTGATAAAACATTAGCACTAGAAGTCAGGAAGATATTTGAATATGATAGCTTACTTCCTTCCATAGCCATAGTTCAAGTCCCTAAAATTCCATTAAACATAATATTAAGCAGCTGAGGTTAATTAACCATAAATTAATAATACATTTTTAGGTTGAAAAGGTTGAACTTCATGATTAATTAATTTTGTGTAAATACAGAAAGTTGCTTGATTTAATTTTTTGTCATCAAAACACTCTTGATGCTTCACTTACTTGTCTCAGTGATTAGCTTCACTGTGTTTAGTTCCATATATAATTTTTTAAATAAGAAAGTTGCTTGTTTGCTAGTGGCCATTGAGGACTGATATTTATCATTTTTTCCCTAGCTTCCAAAATATTTTTCATTTGTTTGTTGTAATATAGTTGGCAGCATTTCAGTAGATATTCATGAATATCTATTTTGTCCCCTTCAAAGTAATCCCCACCAGATATTATACACCTGTGCCAACGTTTTTTCCAATCCTTGAAGCACTTTAAAAAATCGTTTTTTATGATCTTGTTCAGCTCCTCCTTCGATGCCGTCTTTATCTCCTCACTCGTGGAATAGCTTCGTCCTTTCATGGGCCTCTTCAGTTTTGGGAATAAAAAAAAAAGGT
This sequence comes from Metallyticus violacea, assembly GCA_030762175.1. Lineage (NCBI taxonomy): Eukaryota > Metazoa > Arthropoda > Insecta > Mantodea > Metallyticidae > Metallyticus > Metallyticus violacea. Next base: position 65,836,221 of record CM060832.1, on the reverse strand, counting down.
CACGGGGCCAAGTCTGGGGAGCGCTGACTGCGGCATCATAAGTGTGTTGTTTTTGCCCAAAAATTCGCGCACAAGCAACGATGTGTGAGCAGGGGCGTTATCATGGTGCAAAAGCCAATTTTTGTTGTTCCACAAATCCGGGCGTTTCTGACGGATTGCTTCGCGCCAATTGCGCATAACTTGCAGGTAATATTCCTTATTGACCGTTGTACCCTGTGGCAATAACTCATGATGCATCACGCCCCTGCAATCGAAGAAAACTGTAAACAAAACCTTCACATTCGACCGAACTTGGCGCGCTTTTTTCGGTCTCGGCTCGTGTGGCAGCATCCATTGGGATGAATGAGCTTTAGTTTCCACATCATAACCATAAACCCATGATTCGTCACCAGTTATGACCCTCTGGAGCAAATTTGGTTCGACGCGGACTGAGTTCTCAACAGCTCCTTAGCAACGTTCATGCGATAGTGTTTTGGTCGAAATTGAGCAACTTTGGTACGAATTTTGCGGCGACCCGTCTCATACCCAAATCATTGGTAAAAATCGAATGGCACGAGCCAATCGATATGTTTAGGTACTCAACAACTTCTCTAACGGTGATTCGACGATTGGCCAATATTTTCTTCACTTCTTCAACATTTTCGTCTGTTGTTGACGAGCTCGGGGGTCCGGGACGCTCTTCGTCGTTCACATCTTCTCGACCCTCTGAGAACATTTTGTACCACCGATAAACATTGCTTTGGCCCAAGGTAGCTTCACCATATGCCACAGTCAACATTCGGAATGCATCCGCGCACTTAATTTTGTTTTTCACACAAAATTTGATACAGATTCTTTTGGAATAGGCAAAAATCGAAGACGAGCCAAAACACGACCAAGCAAAATAGCTGTCTACAATTAACTGAACATTCAAAATGGCCGAGCTTGTCAACATAAGTGAGGGACATGAGAACCAACATAACGCCACAAAACAATCGAAAATCGAATATACGTAGCTCGCAGAAATTCAAAATACTTTTTGAAGAGAGCGCGCGCGCGCGTGTGTGTGTGTATATATATATATATATATATATATATATATATATATATATATACTATTAATAGAGTAATCAAAACTTCTTAAAAGCATAAAAACTCATAAAAAACACTCAGAGTGCAATATAAAAAGGTTCACATAAAACTTCACACTAAAAACCGTAAAACTGAACACTAAAATCACACTATATTTCGAGCTTGGCTCTTGGTCACGTGATGAAAATGAACTGAGCTCTGGCAGCCAGCGTCTGTCGTTGTGAGGCATAGAGATGTGACGTGGCAGCAAAACTGCCAACTCTAGCTGAACAAAGTAGTTTGGCAAACCTGGCGGTATTACAGGGAGATGTTGAGGCCTGGAGGAATACGGGCTTTATGTAAAACTATTGCTGCCATCTCTACGTCTCTAAGTAAGGTGTGTTTAGATGGAGGAGCGGCATCTATGAGAATAAGGGAGAAACAGTTATCGAACGTGGCCTGGTGAAAATTGGCATGTTGTGATACCGGTAATGGGGAACAAGTTTTAACTGAATGCCTGTGATTGTTCATTCTAATAGATACCTTAGTGGACATTAGTCCAATGTAAAAAGCGGGACAAAATTGGCATTTAAGTAAATACACAACATTTGTGGAGGTACAGTTGAAAAAAGAGTGAATTTTAAATTCTGATTTCAGATTTGGACTAAAATAAGATGAGCATGGGGATATCAAGGCACAGGTTTTACATTTAGGGCGGTTGCACGGATATGAGCCAAGTGTCGAGAAGGAGGGCTGAGGATAATCAATATTTTTGCGAAAAATGCTTCTGAGGTTGCGGGGCGACCGGAAACTTAGCCTTGGTAATGTTTGAAAAAATGATGCAGTTAGTTGATTTTGCGTGAGGATATTGAAGCTGTCTTTTAGAACAGGTTTGAGTCTTTCAATGCCTGGAAAGTATGTCACTGTGAAATTCAATGGATCAATATCTGCTGTTTTACGAGTCTTAGGAGTATGCTTCTGATGAGAGGCCTGGACTTTTGATTTTACTAGGGAAGGGGGGTAACCCCTGTTGACTAATTTGTCAGGTAATTGGGTGATGTATCTATCAAGAGCTGAGTCATTATTGCAGATTCGGTGTATTCGTAGTGACAAAGAAAAGGGTATGGCCTTTTTTATATGTGATGGATGGCAACTTTCGAAATGTAAGTACTGCTGTAGGTTAGTAGGTTTAACATGAATTGATGTCAGAATTTGCTTATTGATTAACTGAATTTCCACATCCAGGAAGACAGCTTGAGTGCGGGAAACTGTGGATGTGAACTTAACTGGATAGTTGGTGTTCAACCTATTGAAGAAACTATCAAATGCCGTAATACCATGGGTCCAAATGATGAAAATATCGTCAATAAATCTGCGCCACAGCAACGGTGCTAAGGGTTCTGGAAGTAGAAATTCTTCTTCAAGTTTGGCCATAAACAGGTTGGCGTAAGATGGAGCCATTCTGGTCCCCATGGCTGTCCCCTTGACTTGAAGAAAATATTGACCTTCAAATACAAACACATGAGTGAGGACAAAAAATGCTAATTGGCAAATAAAATCATTGGAAGGAGTCTGAGCTAAGTTTGATTTATCTATTGGGGATATATTACATATTCTCTCAACTGCCAGCTTGAGATTACAACAAGCAGACTTGCATCACCTTAATAAGCTTTCAAATCTGTATATTCACCATTGCCGGGCAGGGCTTGGCGTTACTAAAGTGCCTCAGGTTCAAAATAACGTCCCCATCGTTAGTCAAGCCCCTGACCTTGCGTCCATTTTTAATTTACCACGTCCTGTTAAACCTACAGGAAAGTTTTCCAAAACCCAAAAGGCTACACATGCTGCCAGCTCAGAACAAGATAGGGCCCTTCAAGTAGTCAATTTGTCTTCTTATCCCTTATCTGACTCCGAACGATCTCTACTAGAGAAGGGTTTATCTTTTGTACCGGTTCCTAAATTTGATCGGTCCCGCCTCATTATTGATGCAGTTAAATTTTGCCGACATTTACGATGGAAGTACCATTGGCACATGCACCCAGCAGGTTCTGCCTCGTCTGTCAACCCGGGATTACTACCTTTTCGTCCCCCTTCAACTAATGAACCCCCAGCTTTGGCTTCCTCTCACCCTGTGGAACGTTTCATTGATAAATTTCTAGATGACATCAGTCACCCTAGATTTCTGAAGCTTTTTCAATCCAGAGACAACCTTCCCCCTATTCAGAGAGTTTTGTTACGTAAGTTATCCTTGAATCCCAATATCATCATTTTGCCGGCCGACAAGGGCTCCTAAGTCGTTGTCATGGACCGGGCATTATACACCCAAGAAGCCTTCCGACAGTTGCATGACGAAGATTATTATTTGAGCCTATTGCAAGATGTTACTCTTGACTTCAACACAGAAATAACACATTTCGTATCCGCTAGAGCTCCATTAGAAGGCTTTAACAAAACTGACATTACACTGTTAACACCAGTTTCTCCCCGCACACCTTCTCTATATTTTTTACCTAAAATACACAAAACAGGCTGCCCAGGACAACCGATAGTAGCCAGTTATGGCAGCCCCACTGAAAGAATTTCAGCCCTTGTTGATTTTTATATCAAACCCATAGCCTCTTCCAGACCCTCCTATATTAAAGACTCTTTTCATTTTCTAGAAATTCTGAAGTCTGTGGATTTAAATATTTATGATGACGTATTATTAGTTACTCTAGATGTGTCTTCGCTTTACACCAATATCCCCCACAATAAGGGTTTAGAAGCTTTAGCCTACTTTTTAGATAAATCAAACTTAGCTCAGACTCCTTCCAATGATTTTATTTGCCAATTAGCATTTTTTGTCCTCACTCATGTGTTTGTATTTGAAGGTCAATATTTTCTTCAAGTCAAGGGGACAGCCATGGGGACCAGAATGGCTCCATCTTACGCCAACCTGTTTATGGCCAAACTTGAAGAAGAATTTCTACTTCCAGAACCCTTAGCACCGTTGCTGTGGCGCAGATTTATTGACGATATTTTCATCATTTGGACCCATGGTATTACGGCATTTGATAGTTTCTTCAATAGGTTGAACACCAACTATCCAGTTAAGTTCACATCCACAGTTTCCGCACTCAAGCTGTCTTCCTGGATGTGGAAATTCAGTTAATCAATAAGCAATTTCTGACATCAATTCATGTTAAACCTACTAACCTACAGCAGTACTTACATTTCGAAAGTTGCCATCCATCACATATAAAAAAGGCCATAACCTTTTCTTTGTCACTACGAGGACACCGAATCTGCAATAATGACTCAGCTCTTGATAGATACATCACCCAATTACCTGACAAATTAGTCAACAGGGGTTACCCCTCTTCCCTAGTAAAATCAAAAGCCCAGGCCTCTCATCAGAAGCATACTCCTAAGACTCGTAAAACAGCAGATATTGATCCATTGAATTTCACAGTGACATACTTTCCAGGCATTGAAAGACTCAAACCTGTTCTAAAAGACAGCTTCAATATCCTCACGCAAAATCAACTAACTGCATCATTTTTTCAAACATTACCAAGGCTAAGTTTCCGGTCGCCCCGCAACCTCAGAAGCATTTTTCGCAAAAATATTGATTATCCTCAGCCCTCCTTCTCGACACTTGGCTCATATCCGTGCAACCGCCCTAAATGTAAAACCTGTGCCTTGATATCCCCATGCTCATCTTATTTTAGTCCAAATCTGAAATCAGAATTTAAAATTCACTCTTTTTTCAACTGTACCTCCACAAATGTTGTGTATTTACTTAAATGCCAATTTTGTCCCGCTTTTTACATTGGACTAATGTCCACTAAGGTATCTATTAGAATGAACAATCACAGGCATTCAGTTAAAACTTGTTCCCCATTACCGGTATCACAACATGCCAATTTTCACCAGGCCACGTTCGATAACTGTTTCTCCCTTATTCTCATAGATGCCGCTCCTCCATCTAAACACACCTTACTTAGAGACGTAGAGATGGCAGCAATAGTTTTACATAAAGCCCGTATTCCTCCAGGCCTCAACATCTCCCTGTAATACCGCCAGGTTTGCCAAACTACTTTGTTCAGCTAGAGTTGGCAGTTTTGCTGCCACGTCACATCTCTATGCCTCACAACGACAGACGCTGGCTGCCAGAGCTCAGTTCATTTTCATCACGTGACCAAGAGCCAAGCTCGAAATATAGTGTGATTTTAGTGTTCAGTTTTACGGTTTTTGTGTGAAGTTTTATGTGAACCTTTTTATATTGCACTCTGAGTGTTTTTTATGAGTATATATATCCCATTTCAAGATTACTGCAAGTATTACAAGCGACATGATGGTTACTGTGATTCTTACAAACCAATTTCTTGCACAAAAAGCAACATCATATTGTTTTACTGCCCTCATCTATTCCACATTCATGACAATAGCCAGCTTTTGTTCACTGAACTTATTTGTCATGTCAGATTCTTGTCAATATTTTTATAAAAACAAAGTTAAATCTTTAGGGAAGGATGTGATCCTTGCCCTCTACATCATACTTTCAATTAGACAAAATGCTATATCTTTTTGCACAATATAATTATACAAATAAAAAATGATATGAGAGTATGTCAGTGATATACAGTTGCTGAAAAAATAGTGAAAATAAGTCATCTTCTGGTTTTCAGTGCTGTAGAATAAAAGGCACACACTTAGTCCACTAGGTTCACATACTCTTAGCTCTGTTGCAGTCTAGAATAATTATTGATTTTCCATACATACCATCAATTTCTTGTAATGTACTGAGAGCATACTATACCCTTAAAGTGATGTTATCTTTTAATAGACATTGAAGCATAGATAACTACTGTAGTAGTTATCAGTGGTCAGGTTCCTATGCAAATATTTCATGGGTTCTGTTACTTTCTTTTATTGTCAAAAGGTTTGTCATTGCTCACCACAATAGATCTCAAAATTATGAATATAGAAGTTTTGATTATTAGACACTGTACCCTTTATTTTTCCAGCTTTTTGGGCACTTACTCTGCACAGCTATACTGTTTTTTTAGGATGAAGCATCTCATGATCTTATTGAAGTCTCTACGAAGGCCCCAATTCCCTTTACAATTTTAAAGCAAATTCATACAAAATTCTCTTACAGCTACTAGCTTATCATATTTTACGGTTATTTCCAGCAATTGAATTGCCAAATTTAAGGCACTAAGTGTTCAGCTGCATCCTCCTAAGGGTTAAACCTGTTGTATTTCATATGCATTTAATCAGACTTCTTTTACAACTACAATTCATTCCCATGAATTTATTACTTCTCTTTGCTCCCTCAGCTCTATCCAAAGAACTTCTCTAATAGTATCAAATGCTTTCTCCAAATCTTAAAAACAAATTTTATATTCTACCTTTTTAATGTTCTTATTATACAGACATTTTCTGCTCTATCATATCTTAACTTTAGTAATAAACCAATGTTAACACTGCATTGTCCGCTTTCTGAAAAGATTTTTTGGATAAACAGTGCACTTCCTTTACAGAAAAGTGATCAGCATCAAAGTCTCTGTAGAGAATTTGAACATATATTTACAGCACTGTTGACTTTTGAGTTTACTTCTTTAAATGTCACATTAGTCCATTTAAGCCCATAACTACTTTTTGATGACCCCCCCCCTCATGAAATGTATTTTGACATCAAGTGAAATAACATCTTCATTTATAATTTCATTATATTATTTAAAAGTACAATTCAATATGGGTCATTAATGACTCAATAGGTAAATGTGATATAAAATACAGTTTATATGAAAACATTTATATACAGAACATATCATTCCATATAGAAGATGTCTTCTGAGATACCTATGCAACTCAGCAGAGCATTTGTCATACAAATGTTTAATTACATCTTGATTCAAGAATTTCATGTGTTGTCAGTTTTTTTCATCCTTGAAACATTAAACGTGTATAGCATCATAGCATCAAAAGTTGTAAAGGTTATGCCAGTTATGGATTTTTTTTAATAGTGTTTAATGCCCATTATTACTACTGTGGTATCACAGGCAATATAGTTATGAATTGATTTCATAAAAAATGCAATATAAGGTTTTTAAAATATAAAATTTTACTTTCATGATATTGGATTTTCCAACTGGATTATTCATGACTCACTTTACAGTTGAGTCTTATAGTCACAGTAATATATGTACACTACTACTAATGTAACTAAAATAACCAGAAAAGGATAAAACACAAAATATTATGTTACTATTTAATGTTTTATCTATTCCTGCTTCCCTAGTTTTATATATATAAAACTAAAGAACTCAACGAGTTCAAAATATAGTGATTTCAAGTGTGACTTCATCTTAAGTGTTTTGTCCTTTTCTACTTTTATAATTACCGTTAATTTGATATATATATATATATATATATATATATATATATATATATATATATAAATTAACAGTAATTATAATAATAGAAAAGGATAAAACACTAAGAAAAAGTCACACTTGAGATCGCTATATTTCAAACTCGTGGAGTCCTTCTATGGCAAGAAGACAAGTGATGCTGATAAAAGTAAATATTGAGTATCGACGGTTACGTTATGCATGGAAACAGATGAAACTAGAAATGAGAGCGTGGGGGAAAAAAATTAATACATAAGATTTAAACCAGGTGGTATACCTATTTAAATAAATAGGACTGGTTTCATAAAAGTGGAAGAATAAACTGTTATGCTGTAGGAATGTGTAATCTGTGGAGATGTGATGAACTTAGAGTTTATGTTTATTTCATAGGAAGTGTTTAAGTTCATTAAACTGTCTTTGTACTTGTAAATGTAGATTTTCTCCTATGTTGTAAATTTCAATGCAAGAACCTACAAAATCAGCAACATGGGAGAAAATCTACATTTACAAGTACAAAGACAGTTTAATGAACTTCACTTCAGGTGACGAAAACATAAACTTTAAGTTCATCACACCTCCACCAGAGCAGATTACACATTCCCACAGCATAACACTTTATCCTCCAGTCAAGTAAGGGCTGAGGATTCGAACAAAGGGTTCGTGAAACCAGTCCTACCTATTTAAACAAGTAAGTGGAGCAAAAGCTTGTTAATTCGATTCAATCAAACAATGATCTTAATATACGATTAACTTCGCTGTCCAATGTTCCAATGAACCATTTTAGTTCATTTCTGTTAAATTTTTAATAGTGTTTAATGCCTGTTTCTACTGCTCAGGCATCACAGGCAGTGGACACGGATACATTAAACAAAATGATAAATTGGGAAATGATTTTTTTTAAAGAAGAAATTGTTCCAGGCCTAATTTTAAGGTGCCTCCCTGACATTTGCCATTTATGACTGAGGAAAACCTGGAGAAAACCTCAGTCAGGGAGAGCCGTCCTGGCAAAAATTGGATTATTGGATTCCAGACCTGCTGCTTACGAGTTTGCACTTTAATGACCTGGCAGTTTCTGTTGATAACTCTACCCAAAAATTAAAAAAACAAAAAACAAAAACAAACAAACAAAAAAATATGATTATTTCCCAGAAGAGGATATCCAGATTATGAACTTTCCAGCTTCAGATTGATCTGCATCCACAAAAGGTGTTGTTCAGAAGAGATACCTGAAAAACATGTTATTATGGTTTTTTTAAAGTCAAATTTCACTATGACTGCTTTTATCAATGAGATGGACATTAGAATGAAGGAAAGTATTGTTCATGCTGTTGCAAGTTCTTTTTTGACTGTAACATTCCATTAATGTAATGAGTTCTGTTCATTTGAAGGACCTTTTAAACTTTGCATCCTGAATATAAATCACTTAGTCAAAAAGCCATTGCAAACTCAAAATGAAGTCTTAAGTGAAGTAATAACAGGACCACCTCAGTTTGCATCCATCAGTTCTTCTCATTGATAGTGGATAAATTAATCCAGCTATCCATGAAATGTTGTGACTATTACATAATACAAAGTTTGAAACCATCTTTCTAGAAGCCTATAATGCATTTGGGACTGCTAAAACTGCAGAAAAGTTGTATGAAATAATGCAAGAAGCAAAGAAATGGCAAAAGAAAAGTATAATAGTCCAATGTATCGTACAATGTCAAATAATGCACATAATATAATAAAAAGTGCACTCTTCAACACTAATGGCTATGCAGGCAATCTTCTTGAAAAAGACCTAATATCCAATGTTAATTTTAATCTTATATATTGAAATATCGAGGTTCAGTTCAATTAGTTACAGAAACATGTTGATACTCTCAAAGAGATGCATGCTTATCATTAATATTGATGCAGTAGAACTGAGGTTGGACATGAAGCTAAAGGTCATGACCATTCCCAAAATAGACTCTTGTCTTGCTGCCAATGAATCACCCCTAAATATCAGGGAAAGGCACTTAAAGAAGAACATTCAGCTGTAGTAGAAGAATTTATACCCCATAATTTGAATCAAGTCAGAATCACAAGCTATCGAGAATAGAGAGACTACATTGGGAAATTTGGTGAACCATTTCAATAAGAATACTACCAATGATAACATCTTGGTATTTTGCTAGAAGGTACCATATAGAACTCGCAAAATTAGGCATTAGATTGATGAGCATACCAGCATTATTGGTACAGACCGCAAGGTTGTTCCCCAACTGTTTATGCATCTAAAACACATTTAGAAATTAATTTAATTTATAAAAAAGTATATATATATGATTCTTTAAGAGTTAAGAAAAAATAAAGAAATGCTAATCAAATCTCACACAAATCAAATTAGAGAAATGTGTGTTAATATGATGCAAAGTGCCAATTCATTTGAATTAGTTGGGCTGCTGATGCAACATTAAATTAGAATAATCTATTATAATGTCTAGTGTGCTCTTCAAGGAGAATGTTGGATGTTAGGGATTTTCAATATACAAAACTCTTGACATTTCTGCTGAAAGTAGTATGAATATATTTGAAATGATATAAAAACATTAATAGAATATACATATATCTCCATAAACCCAGTAATACAATTTGTTAGTGATGTGCACATAAAACCCTATCTAAACCCTAAACTAAACTCTAAATAAGGTTCCTTTAAAATATTCTTTTTAACAATGAAATTAATAAACACTGAGTATGGATTAATACAAGAATTGAAAACAAGGATTAAAATAAGAGTTGTAAACACCTACTCTGAGATGGCAGATTTTTTACTCTGGCAGTATCTTAAGGCATAGCCTCTACTTATGGTGTACAGGAGGATGGCGTTCATCGTGGAGTTGGCTCAGGAAAACCCCGAGAAGCATACCTCCCCATTCGCCAAGGAGCTTTTATACTATCCTCCTTGGGCGTTGTCTTGTGACATCACAGGACACAAGGAGTAGCGTCACTCTTTCGGTTGGACTCTGTCAGCTGGGAAAAGCCGCCGACAATAGCAATAAAAGTTAATGCTCTACATAATGGGGTAAACTTCTTTGGACTTCTTTAAATGTCAAAGTAAAATAACTTTCTTAAATGTCAAGGCAGAGCAAATTTTGAACCCCTCAGGGGTCCTTGAGGAACATCCGGTTTGTCGAACCCGGACATGAATATCCTCGAGTTATTTGTGCTTGGATTTTGATATTTGGTGTTAGGCTTGTGTTCGAGCCTGAGCACTATATCCTCCCCACCTTGAATGAAGCATTGGGTTTCTACCCAGTGCAACGATGGAAGGTAAGTATAAATTATACTCTTAACATTTGATTGATACTGCCAACAATACCCGGAAAATATTGAAATTATGAATTTATCTATTTTTGTTTCAGAGTTACTAGCCATCTCAACCTAAGCTACGTTACAACATAAAAATGGTGAGTATGGTATATCTGTTGCAATTCGTTAAGTTCAAGTTTGAATTAGTATATCATCTTGATGGTAGCATAACACACTGTAGATTTATCTATTCCTCTCTTGCGGTTCTGCATACAGCAGCGTTGGCATGCTCACTATTGGAAACAGGCAAGGTTGGTTCTGTTAATTCCATGGAATAGCTCTCAGGGTCGTTGTGGTCCTCATAGAGGGTTGATTTCTTTGGTTGTCATCTATAAGGGTGCAGCCTGGTGTACCAGCATCTCCTGATGATTCCAATCAGCAGGGCTAGGCCGATGAGGGTGAGAATCACTCCCGCTCCCAACCAAGTTGCAGTAGTAATAGATGATGAGGAGTTGTTCTCAAGGGTGGTTCTTACCTCCTGGATGTTGTCCATGATGTCTCGTACTAATAATTGCGGTGGTTTGTCATCACTTCGCAGTTGCTTCTGTAGGCTCCGCAATCGCTCTAGATTTTGGGGTGCGGTGGCTGCTGTAGTGAAGTTCTGGACCTCCTCAGACGATAGTATGCTGGATATATCAGGCACAACTATCGCGTCTTCAGCAAGGCTCCAATGGGTCTCCCCAGTGATGTCTGGTAGCAGGGTCATCGACTCCGAGTGGTAGTTCAGGTTGTCCTTGAGTAGACTGATGCCATGCAGGATCAACAAGGCCGTAGAATCCTGTTTTCTACCAGAACATGATTTATCAATTCATAAGGGCTTGGTTACTGAATAAATTCAATAACTTCTCCCCTTGGTTTTAATATGATACCAAATTGAAGGAAAATCGGGATCCATAGCAACTATTTTACATAACTTGTGAACGTTATTCTCCTGGCCAAAAACAAGGAAGAAACACAGATAGGAGAGGTCGAGGAATATAATGTGAATTCAGCAGGACATATTGAAATGGAACCGAATTTACATGGACTAAGGATAGATTCGAAGTAGGACGTATTTCTGCCTATCTCTGCCAGATATGTTACCAATGTATCAATGTATCAATAATGATGTAATGATTTACTTGGGGAACAAATATTGGCAAAGGTAATACTTTATATAACCCCAATGTTCTGTCAGTACCTTAGAGGAACTTGAATTAATATCCTAACAACATTAGGCATAGAGCTATAACATCACATAAATGATAATATGTGTGCATATGAGTATCCTGACCCCTGACAATAAAGATGTGTCCATTGCCAATTGAGGTAAAATAGAGTGGAATATTTTTGAAAAATTCCTAGGAGGAACAATAGTAGCACTAAGTCTCCCTGTAGCTATCATGTCTAATCCCTCATGTAATTGCATTAACTGCTGTTGGAGATTCAAAATGAAAAGGATATTTCTCTTATGGCTGATGCAATGTTGAACTCTGTTAATACCCATTTTTTTAAGTTCAAGAATATTGTTCTGATTCTTTTGTCCTCCTCGTATTATATCATCTATTTCGTGTACCAAATTTGCGGTTAAATTTTGAAGAGCCCGAGTATTATGAGTGGTTCCTTCGTCAATGTTGTTAATGTACGTAAGATGCTCTTCTGTTATGCGCAATAATTTGGAAGAAACCGTTTCAAATGATCTGCTTTTGCCCAGTTGCCAACCACGGCCATTTGTTCTACATTACTGACAAAATCTTGGACTGGCCTACCCATTGGATCTCTATGTATTCTTTAATGATGACATTTGCTACACTATCATCTTTCAAACAAGAAGCTGTTAAGAGCGTTATTCGCTCTTCTAGTTCTCGAATTCTATGCTCAGAGGTGTCATTTTTGTACAAATCAGTACGATTTTTTTTATGTTACAGGCGGCAACTGCCAAAACCAATAAAACTGACTCGAATGAGCCAAAGGCCAAACGTAGGAAGGTGAAGCCTTCTTCTCTTAGTCGGGAGAAGATCTTGAGGAGGAACTATTCCGGGATGTGGCGTCACTAGTGGAAATGTCCGACTCTGGAAATGAAGAGGATGCAAGCGGCCGCCTGGAATTTCTCGCCTCAATTGTCGGCTATCTCTGTGTGTCCCGAGCCTTCCGAAAGAATATGGAGCGACAGTTAGAAAAATTACTGAGCAAATGTAGTCAAGAGCGGAAAAAAATAGCGTTTCCAAAGATAGGAGGGATAGAAAGAAGTAAAACTGTGGGTTAAAGTACTTAACAATGCCGGTATTATAACTAATGTAAATATTGCAGATATAAAAGTCAATTCTAGTCAAAAAAAAATTTTTTTTTTGGTCTTCTTTCTTTGTTCACTTTTATTTTACTTAATTTCCCGTTGCACCTTATTGAACTTTGCAGAATTTCTAGGATAAGCAGATACTCTTTTTCCTATAGGTGGACCGACTCTTTGTTCTAGGATGACTTCCCTGAATAATCGTACAAGAAATCAGTTCTTTCTATGGTGTGTATATATCTTGTATGAAGGGCACGAAAATCTCTTTAATTTACCTTCGATAGCCAGTTCTATGCGTGAATCCATTACTAAACCACAAAACTTAGAACAATGTTCCTCTAGAAGCCTTAGATCTATGCTAGTATATTTCTTAAAAATGACGTAACAAGACTAAAAGCGAACTGATCTGCGTTTCTCAAGTTAAAGAACTCGTTGCAAAAACAACACGTACATATATAATTGTAAACGTAATAGCCTTTATCTTTCTTTCACATTTAAACATGCATGAAATATATCATCCAACATTGAATTTTTTCACTGAGAACGGATATTCCTTAGAATACCTAGCAAAAAAATCCCACTAAGCCGCCACCAATATAATGTCTAGCGTGCTCTTCAAGAAGCATGTTGGATGTTAGGGATTTTCAATATACAAAACTCTTGGCATTTCTCCTTAAAGTGATATGAATATATTTTAAATGAAATAAAAACATTAATAGAATATACATATAAATCCATTAATACAACTTGTTAGTGATATGCACATAAAACTCTACCTGATGATGATGATTATTGCTTAAAGGGCGCAAAACTACGAGGTCATTAGCGCCCAGACACACCGAAATCTGCGCAACAGTAGCACTTTGTGCAATAATATAAAACCCGCTTTTAATAACTGGGGTTAAGTTCTCATCAACAGACCAGATCCAAATGCAGCTGCAAGAGCTCAGATATTAACTGTTATAATGGTCCAAAATATAACAATGAAACCCCTTAAAACAAAGAACAAGGATAAAATTGGCTACAAAAGGACAAAAGCCTTAAAATATTCGGAAATTACCGTCATGGGTAAAACCATTAAAATTTAAAATTTACACCTTGCTCCAAAAGTCACAAACACGGATAAAGCGGAGCACTCGTTCCACAGCAACCACATCATCGGCAAGTAGCTCCTCAATAGAGGAGGGCAAACCCAGGGAAAGTCTAAAAGTTGCCAGATGTGGGCATTCGAGTAAAATGTGACGCACCGTAAAGGGGTGGTCACATCGTGGGCAATCTGGAGCTGGTTGACCATTAAAAAGGTGACGGTGACTAAATCGGCAGTGCCCTATTCGAAGACGAGCTAAAATCACTTCCTCGCGACGGACTGCGCGAGAAGAAGTCGACCAATGAAAAGGGGTGGATTTAATTTCTCGAAGCTTATTGTGGGGAATGATATCCCACTCATCGCGCCAGCGCGAGAGAATTCCTCGACGTATACAATGTTTAAAATCCCCTACATAAAAGCTTTGCTCGTGCTCTGCAGGGTCTAAAATGGCGGATTTAGCTGCGACATCCGCGGCCTCATTACCCGGGAGTCCCACGTGTCCAGGTACCCATAGCAGAGTGACTCTGACACCAACGGCCAGAAGCGAAGACACTGCATCCTGAACTTTCTGCACAAGAGGATGATAGGTGTACAGGCGTTTAAGAGATAAAAGGGCACTCAGAGAATCGGAACAAATGACACTGTTCCCCAGCCCGTGGTCAGAAATAAATAAAATAGCCCGATATATAGCATAAAGCTCCGCCATAAAAATAGATGCCGCAACGTTAAGACCATATGTAAAACTAGCTCCATTAAAAACAAAGGCACATCCTACACCTGTGTCGGATTTAGAACCGTCGGTATATATAAAATTACATCCAACAAAGTAAGAGACAATCTCGTTAAAATGACTAAGAATGAATGGTGCTGCAGTCGAGGACTTAGGACAGGCCGTAAGCCCAAGATGTACGGGGGCCTCTGCTAAGAGCCAAGGGGGAGAGGAGGTTTCCCCGGCCAAGAAAAAAGCAGGTAAGTCCAGGTCCATCGTCCTTAACAGCTCCCGGAAACGAAAGCCAGCGGGCTTAGGAGTAAAAGACCGAGCAGCGTAAAATCGGGCGAGAGACACATTGAAAAACGGTCCATTCGCAGGATGACGAGGTTGCGTAGCCAGTCGACAACCATAAGTAGAAAGTAAAAGATCCCTACGATAAAACAACGGAGGTTCCCCAGCCTCCGCACATAAACTCGACACAGGACTGGTGGGGAATGCACCAACAGCGACACGGATACCCCGGTGGTGAATGGGGTTGAGACGACGAAGAACGGAAGGTCGCGCTGAGCCATATACTATACAGCCATAATCCAGTTTGGACCGGATTAGAGATCGATAAAAACGTAAAAGAACAGTCCGGTCGGCTCCCCAGGATGTGCCACTTAAAACCCGTAAAATACACAGAGAACGTTCACAGCGGCATCTGAGCTGTGCTACATGCGAAGACCAGCTTAATGTTCTGTCAAAGATTAAGCCCAGGAATCGAACTTCGTCCGCGAAAACAAGAGCTTCTGGGCCAAGGTGGAGAGATGGTGAAGGATATACCTTATGACGCCAGAAGTTCATGCAGACGGTCTTCTCTGCGGAGAAACGGAACCCATTACGTACGCTCCAAAGGTAGATGCGGTCCAGACAACATTGGAGGCGGCGTTCCAAAAGACAGGTTCTCCTGGAGGAAAGATAAATCGCAAAATCGTCTACGAATAACGACGATTGGATTCCCGGTGGTAAGCACTCAGCTATGGAATTGATGGCGATGGCAAACAGTGTACAACTAAGTACCGAGCCCTGCGGTACACCGTTCTCTTGAGTAAAACGAGAAGATAAAACTGACCCCACGCGAACGTTAAAAACCCGGTCCATCATAAACTCCCGAATAAAAACAGACATCCGACCACATATATGCCAATCATTAAGCGTACGAAGGATACCGCCCCTCCAGCAGGTATCGTAGGCCTTCTCCAAATCAAAAAATACCGCAACAGTTTGGCACTTTCTCACAAATCCGTCCATTATATGGGTGGAAAGAGACACAAGATGGTCGATGGAACATCGATGACGACGGAAACCGCACTGGATGTTCGTCAGTAGGTGCCGCGACTCCAACCACCACATAAGCCGCCCGTTAATGATTCGTTCCATCACCTTGCACACGCAACTGGTGAGGGAAATGGGACGGTAACTGGAAGGAAGGTGTGGGTCCTTTCCAGGCTTAAGGATAGGAATGACTATGGCCACTCGCCAAGCGCATGGAAATGTGCCATCACACCAAATACGGTTAAAAATTTTGAGTAAAAAATGCATGCCCTCAGTTGATAAATGCTGCAGCATAGCAACATGGATGCCATCTGGTCCTGGAGCGCAATGCCGAGATGCAGATAACGCATGTTCCAATTCCCTGGACGAAAAAGGGACATTGTAGCACTCTTGGTTGTCTGAGGCAAAGCTAAATCCTCTAGGATCAACTCGCTCCTGAATAGAGCGAAAGGCAGGGGGGTATTGGGCAGAGCTCGAGATCTCAGCGAAATTCCGACCTAAGGTATTTGCTACATCCTTGGGAGTAGTAAGTACACAATGTGATACCTTGAGTCCAGATATGGGCGTAAATCCAGGTTTGCCCGCAACCCGGCGCAGTCGGTTCCAAACAACAGATGAAGGTGTAAAACGGTTAAAAGATTTGGCGAAGGCAATCCAGGACGCCCTCTTGCTGTCTTTAATAACTCGGTGGCATTTCGCGCGCAGTTGTTTGTAACGGATGAAATTCTCTAACGTAGGGTGGCGACGAAAGACCCGCAAAGCACCTCGACGTGCACGCAATGCGTCCCGGCATTCGTCGGTCCACCAAGGAACCGGAATTCTTCTCGGGTGGAAAGACGACCGGGGAATAGCCTGATTTGCAGCTGCAACAATGATCGTGTTTAGGTGTTCGACCATGGCATCAATGGAGGGAAAGGGACACCCGGAAAATACGGCCAGAGAACGGAAGAGACTCCAATTTGCTTTTTCTAGAAGCCACTTCATTGTGCGCTGAGGACGTACCTGGGAAGACAGGATACGAATGTGACAGGGGAAATGGTCGCTAGAGTACAAATCAGAAAGAACGTGCCAGGTAAAGTGTACTGAAAGCGAAGCGGAACAGAAAGACAAGTCCAGATGGGAAAAACTGTGTGTGCTGTCTGAGAGAAAAGTGGGCTCACCTGTATTCAGTAAAATAAGATTGTGGCGATCCAAAAAATCAGCCACCAAGCTACCCCTCGCACACTCTACAGAGGATCCCCAAGATGGATGGTGCGCATTGAAGTCCCCCAAAAGCAGTATAGGGGGTGGCAGCTGGTATAGAAGGTTGTCCAGATCAACCACGGAGACAGGAACAGATGGAGGTAGGTAAATGCTGCAGACTGTGAAACTAAGGCCAGAAAAATAAACCGTAGTTGCTACCGCCTGAAGATTAGATTGAAGAGACAGGGGGGAAGTATGCACGTCATCCCTGATTAATATTAAAACTCCGCCATGCGCGGGAATGCCGTCTTCGGCGGGAAGATCGAATCTTACCGAAGAGTAACCTCGAATATTGAAAGCATCCTGAGGACGAAGTTTGGTCTCCTGGAGGCATAAAAGCAGAGCATCAGTCGATCGTAAAAGCAACTCTAGTTCAGGTCTTCGGCTGCGGAGCCCACGTACGTTCCATGAAAGGATAGGCATTATTAAAACCGTTAAAAGAAATAAAAACACCACCTTACTTTTTGGTCGGACCGGGACGAATCAATCGTCCTTTCTTTAAGCGCGTGGGACTCGGTGGTTTAGCAGTAGCAGGCGCTTCCTGCTCCATAAAATCCTCGGAGGGAGGGCTCTCCCGCTGAGATGGATCAACCGATTCCAGCACCTGGAAACGGTTGGAGGTGTTGAGAGGCGGCGACGGTGACCGCCTTGCGGGTTTGCTCCCAGAGCCATCGTGGGAGCTCGACCTCCGAGGAGGTGAGGGGCTTTGATTTTTCTTCTTAGCCTTTCCTTCATTTGTGGACGATTTTAGAAAGTCAGTCCGTGTGTAGGCAGTCTTGAATTTTACTGGATCAGCAACAAAAACCACTGGCTTGGGTGCTGTTGAGCGCTTGGTGCTGGTAGGAGTAGGCGATTCGGTGAAGACCAGGTCACATGTTTGCGTGCTACTGTCCCGTCGGGATATTGCAGTGGCGGCTACGGAGCTATACGTACCGAACTTACGTACAGGAGGTAGACAGGCTTGATAGCGTTTCCGGGCTTCAGAGAACGAAAGTTTCTCTTTAACGCGGATTTCCTGAATAGAGCGCTCCTCTCGAAATCGAGGGCAGTCGCGAGATGTTGCTGGATGAGGATGAGGACCACGGCAGTTCACGCATACAGGGGCGGATGAACACGCTCCCTCGTGGCTTTCTAAGGCACATGTAGCACAAACAGATTTAGGGCTCTTACAAGACAGGCGGGTATGACCGAAACGCTGACATTGGAAACACCTTAAAGGGCTAGGAACATACGGGCGGACTGATATTACCTCATACCCTGCCCTAATCTTGTTTGGTAACTCAGCTCTATTAAATGTGAGGAATAGTGTTCGCGTAGGCTGCACCTCACCATCTCTCTTAGCCTGCACACGATAAACTGAGGTGACATTCTGCTCGGCTAAATAACCCTGAATTTCGGTGTCCGTCATACCGTCGAGTATAGAAGTGGTTATAACTCCTCGGGAGGAATTCAGGGTACGATGGGACTCGACACGGATCGGGTAACCGTGGAGTAAAATTGCCTTAAGAAGCGCAGTAGTTTGAGACGCACTCACAGTTTCTACCAATAGGGACCCATTGCGTAGGCGCGTGCACGATTTAACAGGCCCAGAAATACTGTCCAAACCTTTTTGAATAATGAAAGGGTTCACGTGAGTAAAAGACTGACCTTCCTCTGTTCTGTTAATTATCAAGAAACGAGGGAAAGACACCTCAGTCACCCCTCTTATGTCCATTCTCTTACGTTTAGTATTGATTTGAGGATTTTCTTGCACCATAGCGGATTCATCCTCCACCATTACACCTGTCTCCGATGGCAGGCTGCTTCCTGGGCGCCACCCCGGCTTAGGTTAGTTGCCCTGGCCTGGAACAAGTAACCTTAGGGTCACACCTTCCTGGGTATAGACAAAGGGACCCAATCGCCTACAGGAAGTCTACAGCGCGTGTAATGGCCCCTCCCCGGGCCTGGCCTTTACCAGGGGATACGCTCTAGCCCTACATGATGGCCCAGTGCTGGGAGTCACGCCCTTACCCAGTCACCTTTGAACCGTATCAAACACGGGGGCATCCATCAGACTAAAAGCAGGGAGGTTTAAAATTAAAAAGTAAAATGGAGACCAACTAAAAAGGAGTCAAACGCGCTGAGCGCGGACCTGAGGGAGCAGCTTGGGTGCCTCGGGGTCGCTACGCCCCGTACCCAATAAATTGGGCCCCTGAGGGGAAACTCTACCTAAACTCTAAATAAGAGTCCTTTAAAATATTCTTTTTAAGAATTAAATTAATAAACGCTGAGTATGGATTAACACCAGAATTGAAAATAAGAATTAAAACAAAAGTTGTAAACACTCTACTCTGAGATGGCAGATTTTACTCTGGTAGTATCTTAAGGCATAGCCTCTACTTACTCGTGGTGTAAGTGTACAGCAGGACGATGAGTAGGATGGCTTTCATCATGGAGCTGGCTCATGAAGACCCCGAAGAAGCATATCTCCCCATTTGGCCTAGGAGCTTTTATACTATTCTCCTTGGGCGTTGTCTTATGACATCACAAGACACGAGGAGTAGCGCCACTCGTCCGGTGGTCTTTAAAAGCCACCGACAATAGCAATAAAAGTTAATGCTCTACATAATGAGGTAAGCTTCTTTGGATTTCTTTAAATGACAAGGTAAAACAACTTTCATAAATTTCAAGGCAGAGCAAATTTTGAATCCCTCAAGGGTCCTTGAGGAGCATCTAGATTGTCGAACCTGGACACGAATATCCTTGAATTTTTTTATGGTTGGATTTTAATATTTGGTGTTAGACTTGTGTTCAAGCCTGAGCACTATACTATCCTAAATGGAGCAAATGCTCTATATTAGAAAATGATCGGTATTATAACAAAAGTACCATGACAAATCACAGGTATCTTTAAAGTTGTGAGTATGACTTTTGTACTGATTTTTTTTCCTTTATTCTTTTTTATAATAAACGTGTCTTTGTTATATTATTTAGCATTTTTAGATTAAATTATTATGTAAATTTAGAGAATTAATCTTCAAGTTTTACTTTGCTGAAGTTGTGATTTTGGATAATCTTAATGAGAACAACTAAATTTGACTATTTAACTATTCATATAAATAATTCTTTTTCTGTGGTATAAACTTAGTTTCTAAGTTATTTTACACATATAAGTTGCATATGTACATTCTGTTTGTTAATTTAATTGTATAAAATTATTTATTACACATGTAAAAATTATGTAATAAACTGTTTTTCTACATGATATAAAATGCATATAAATTATATATAATTTATGTAAAATATGTATTGTGTCATTTACCCTGCCAAATAAATTATATATAATTTATGTAAAATATGTATTGTGTCATTTACCCTGCCAACCCTACATACAGCACATTGAATAAGACTAATATGTTGATCTACGTTGATGCATAAGTTGATAACATTGGTTTTTGGCTGGCAACACTGTGGCATTAGGCAAATATGATCCAGTCAAATATTATGCACAATACATTCCAGGGGAAAGGTTAAAAACTGGATATAATAGATACTACATGCTTTAAGCAAAATCAACAGAAATCAATGGGTGGCCATTTGCGCTTATTGGTTAGCTTGTAAACAACATTAACATCATTTGGTCCAGGAGTGTTAATGGAAATGAAAAATTGTACCTTTATATCAACATATCCAATTAAAAAAAAAAGAAGAAAAAAAAAAAGAAAAAAGAAAAGTAATGGTTGATCCCTAATAACAAAAAAAGCAACTTCCCGTATAAATGCTAGTTTCTATTCACAAAAGATAGATTTATGAATGTGGTGTGACAAAGAGTGTCACTCATCATTCATCAATACTCATGTTTATTGTCAACAACTCAACAACTCAAACGACTTATAGCCACAATTCAAGATAAGCCTTTTGTATCTGCTTCTTAAGGTCAACAAATGTTTGAAGGGCATATAGCAAACACTTGACTGTTCAGATTCCTCCCAAAATAAAGCATGGGTTCTCAAATCCAGCAATTATTATGTTTCCAAATCTGGAAATCAATTGGCTGCAAAAAGCAAACTGCTAGACAGTTATGGACTGGCAGGCAATATGAGCTGTCATTCTGTCCTGCTGGAACCATATATGGTGTCTGTTGCAGTGACCAACCTTGCAAGGAGAAAGGCATTCTTCACATTTACATAGCAATCATTATTAACTGAAATAACATAGTCATTGCTGTCCTCAAAGAAATAATGACCTATAATGCCAATTGAAGCGATATTGTACTACATTATCACATGTTCATGTTGGAGCGGTTCCTCATTTACCTAGAGGTGGAGTGCCTGTGATGCTTCAGTAGTAAAAACGGGAGTTAAACACTATTTAAAAAAAAAAAGAAAAAAAGAAAGAAAGAAAAAAGTCTCATCAGACATCAAGAAATTGTTCAGAATCTTCAATCTCCAGATCGGCTGCTTAGAGTAAAAGGAAGCCCATGGCAAAAGCTCTTAGCAACCTTGTGTTGTTCTTTCAATTGTTGCATGACCTACTGTTTGTAGGTACACGTATGAAGTACACATTTGTAAAGGTGTTGATCCTGATGGTTCTTGCTATATTGTTTGATTTTATTGAGTACTTGTCCGCATTGATTTATGATGGCCGAGTTTTTAGAATCATTCAAACCCTCGGTAGCAATCTCTATGTCTACTGTGTAATCTTCCAATCTGTTGGAGTAACCCACACATGTTTTAAAGTCTTTGTTTAAAAACCGTAGTTTTCCGTTGTCCAAGAATATCGAGATAGGTTAATAACATTATCAGTGCTGCATTCTTTAGGCTGGCAATGGTTTGTTTTTTTCTTACTAAATAACATGTTGAATTTTTTTTCTTTAGTTTAAGCTTTTTATTTCTCATAAACACGGTTAATTTACTAAGGATATTGTCTTCCAAGTTTTTCCGAATTACTAAGGCATTCCCTTTCACCTTCAAAGCAACCGCCACGGGTGGCCGAGATCGTTAAGTCTCGGACTCGTGAGCGGGAGGTCCGGGTTCGAATACCGCCAGGATCGTCCTTCCTGACTGAGGTTTTTTCCAGGTTTTCCTCAGTCCTCATAAATGGCAAATGCCGGGGAGGTACCCTAAAACTTAGGCCTGGAACGATTCCTTCCTTAAAAATAAATCCTTTCCCAATATATCATTTCATGTCATGTATCATCAGTGTCCATCGCCTGTGGTGCCTCTGTAGCAAAAATGGGCGTTAAACACTATTCATTCATTCACCTTCAAAGCATGGTTTCGTTATGTGGATGACATACCGGCAATAGTACCAAAATAACAAACAGAAGATGCCCTAAAATTACTAAATTTACAGAACCAAAATATTAAATTCACTATAGAATTGGAGGAAAATGGTTATTTACCGTTTTTGGACCTAAAAATATACAGGAGAAACGACATAATTTCATTCTGGCATATATAGAAAGTCTACACATACAGATAATCACATAAAGAATAACAGTTTCAACCCTAAACCACACCAACTTGCCATTATAAACAGCCTGGTCCATAGATTGGTAAACATCCCATTCAACAAAGAAGAGTATTCAGCAGAATACCATTATATCATCAAAACATCCCTCAACAATGGATTCAACAGCTCTTTAGCTCATAAGAAGATCAGACATTTCGAAAGACAGAAAGATATTAAAAACACCACAACTATATCCACGATAAAAAAGGACATGCTTTTTAAAAGATTCACATATCATCCGTGGGCAAACAGGGCATTCATGAAGATTTTTAAAAATTATGATATAATGTTTGGCCGAACAAAATAAATTTAGTACTGGAAAGCTTCTGAACAGCACCAAAAAAGATGTTATTCCACGCAGCAAGAAGTCAGGAGTGTATCAGATAGACTGTTTGGAGTGTGATCAGATATATATAGGCAAAACAATACGAAATTTGGAGACAAGGACCAAAGAACACTTCAGAAATTTAAGATATAAACAAGTGGATAAATCGGCGGTTGCAGATTACTTTTGGACTTACAAACATAACATTGCAGTAGAAGTCAAACTGTTAAATTGCTGTTATATTGCCAATCCCAAGGAATTGGCAATATGGGAAAAGATTTATAATTTAAAAAATAAACATAGAGTTATGAATTTTGGCATTCCATCAATGGACTTCCTGTTCCGTTATCTAATGGAACAACCAGGTGCCACTATATCACCTGCTAGAGTTAGTCAGTCCCCAGCTGAAGATGAGAGCGAATGCTCTTGAAACATGTTCTGAAGAATTAACCAGTTAGTGAAATTTTAGCATCACCTAATACTGACTCATTTGTGTATGTAACAACTTCACTGTTCCTAACTTCTTTTAAGATTACAATGTAAAAATAAGCTTAACATTGATTCATACAAAGTAAATGTACTCAGCATAACTTGGAAATTTAAAATTTAACTCTGTATATAATATAACTTTAAAATTAAAATATTAAATAAATTATTAGCATAAAACTTGATCTCAATTTTAAGGAATATCAAAAGACCATTAGATTTATCTGATTTGAAATTAACTTCCAAAATATTACAGCACACAAGTTCCTATTATAGTTAAACAAAACAAGAGACTTATAAGCAATATTAAAAGCTTTACAATAAAATCAATAAACCTTAATGAACTATCATAATATCAAAGTCACTGAGTTGAGTTTAGAGGGGACTTTGGTCTTACCAATTTTGAATAAAGGGTTTATGTATGTATTACCCTTTTCGTATTAAAGCAAATCTCTTCAGGGACAACAGTACTAATCACATTAGAAATGATTATGTCACATTATTCTTGAAATCTCCCTAGCTTGCCCCAACCAATAGGAACAGGTAACAGGGCCTTCCAGGGTGGACAGAAAGATGAGATGGGAAAAGGAGTGACTATTGGATAAGAAATAGACAAGTACATGTGTAAGAATAGGAAACCAAGGATTTTCAAACTCTCAACATCATTTCATTTTGTGTTCCTTGATATTTTGAACAGAAATACTATCATTTCTGCAATCGTAATGAAAATAACAAGTGTGATTTTGGTCCAAATTAATCCTAATAAGTATTACTATCTTCACTTTGTTTCACAATTGCACACATGCAATAAAATTGATAAAGTAGTTTCAGATACATCTATAAAGAAAAAAAGTAATTTTTCTTGTTATATAATGATAGATCAAATGAAACAATTACCTTGGAATTAATGATTTGGCTTCTTCTGGAGTTTCAGGACATAGGTTTGCAAGAGATGCCAATTCAAATTTGTGAAGTTTCTTTTGCATCAACAAGCTGAAAACAATTTGTATAGCATGATCACAAAGTCTGGAAATCATTTTAAAAAGAATGATGACCTCACTGTGACAAAGTGCACTTAAGATCTAATTATTGATAAGATACATCTATTGAGCATGCACTCTCCCTTTCCAATGACAATTTCTGTATTCTGGTGCTGTATGGTATGAAACAAAAATATGATCTGGTAATCTAAATTACTTTATTAGATTTTTAAGTACAATTCTCTTTTTAATGTTTTAAAAGAAAAAAGCAGTCAAAATGAGGAATTATGGGCAATAAGTCATCTACATCAAAATATACAGATCATGTAAGTGAAAAAGTTTGATTAAATTTGTCTGGTGGATGTCAGACAACTTCAGAACTTCAATTTGTGAGTTCATATTTATGCATAATCATTGAAACAGTCTCTAAAAATACACACAATAAATACAGGATGTTAATGCTACATAAAACTTTGCCCAGTAACTTTTGGTAATGCAGTACATTTAATTATGTATTCTACACATAATTTTACAGAAATAGGAAAATTAAAATAAATAAATAAATAAATAAAATAAAAAATCTCTCATCCTATATATGCAGAACAATGCTGCAACTACTGAATACAATATTTAGTAACACTATTTTAAATTAAGCATTTTTAGGTATACAAAATGAGAAGTCAGTAATTCACTGCTGTTTAGTGCTTAGACCTTGAAAATATGAGTGTTGATTGGTAAGTAAAAGTTCCTTACGTGATTGGAGAAATAAGTTTTACCTTGATATATATATACCACTATAATCTAAGTTAAGTAATACAACAGGATGACTCACTTTCTTGACATGAGCATATTTAAGATATAATCAAATGATAACATAATTTGAAGCATAATTCTACATAAAATTCACTCTGTAATTCAGTTTTTCTCAAACCAACTGATAAGAGGTTTACAGTGAATGAGCAATAAATTTGCAATTACAACACAAGTGCAGAAGATATTCTGACGAATGAACAGAAGTGAGAAATGGGCTTAATAGCAACAGACCACTCCTAAACCCAAGATTGCAGCTTCAATTCTGGCCAGGATCGAAGGATTTTTTCAGGTTTAAAATCCTAAGTATGATTTCCTGTAGAAGGGAAGTAAAGCTGTGGGTCCCTTGTTTTAGATATACGGCATGCAATAAAATCTCAAGACAAGAGGCCTTTGAGCAAAATTTATTGCTGGTTCATGCCCTGAATTGAATGGGATGCTGATAACCTGAGATGCTGAAGAGCATTATAAATAAACCAAATCAACAAACAACAGACCAATCACTGAAAGCAATGCCATTAATTCAGCAAAAACTGAAGAACTAAGTAGGACTAATGATGAATAATATGAGAAAAAAATCATGATGTTAGGCCTTTCATTTGGTATTACTTATAGGACGAACAGCTGCATTTTAATAAGAAAGAACCTTCCATTTCTGTCATTATGCAATACATTTATATATTAAAACTTAATTAGGATGTTATATAGAAAATTGGAATGTACAGCACTTAACACAATGTAATTTTTTTTTTGATAAGGTTATTTACGGATGCTCTTTAACATCTCAGGTCATCAGCATCCTATTCAACTCAGGGCATGAAATGGCCGACAAATTTTGCTCAGAAGCCTCTTCTTTCATGCTTGAGGTTCTTTATCGCACCGTAAATGTACGACACGGGACCCATGGCTTTACTTTCCTTCCGAAGGAAGCCATACTTAGGATTAGTTATTTTGTATCAGGGATTTTCACAGTGAAATATATTATAAGACTAATTATTGTTACAAAATCACTCAAATTTCACTAATTTTGTTCCACTTACAAAATTAGTGAAATATGAGTGATTTCGTAACAATAATTTGTCATAACATACTTAGGATTTTTACGCCTGAAAAAATTCATCGGTCCTGGCCGGGATCTAACCCGGGTTTAGGAGGCAAGTATGGTAATCACTACACCACCAGGACCGATGCAATGTAAATAATTTGTGTTTTAGCTATAGGGGAATTAGAGGCAAGACAGGGAAGCAGGGCAAAATGGGGAAGTAGGTACTTCTCTGTGGAAGATTATGCAATCAATCAATTTTCTCTGAACTTAATCATTAGACACTAGCCCTTGTTTCAGCTCTCATGGTCTTGAATGTTTGAGTGTAACCATAAGCTGTACACATGATGCATGATTTTGAGGGTTTAAAAATTTTGCTCAACATTTTTATTTTTCCAAACATACAGTATGTATCATTTTCAATTATTTACTACTTTGTTTAGAATATTTATAGATGTTTCTAAAACTGTATTTATTTCATTTCTAATGTAAAACATTTTTGATAGATAGCATCACCTAAATGTTGCACTTGGGGGCAAATTGAGGTTGGCATAATGAGCTACACTGTCTTATCCCCATTTTATATTTCGATGAATATGTAATATGTGTCCACTGATGAATTTGAATA
Organism: Metallyticus violacea; assembly: GCA_030762175.1. NCBI lineage: Eukaryota > Metazoa > Arthropoda > Insecta > Mantodea > Metallyticidae > Metallyticus > Metallyticus violacea. The sequence goes on along the minus strand of CM060832.1, from coordinate 65,809,040 downwards.
AACTTAATTATTTAATTTTTGTTGTATGCCATATATTATATGAGTTTTTATTGTTTCAGAAGTTTGAATACATAAAAGAAGGAAAAGTAACCAAATAATATCTGAAGTATCAATGGAAAGAGCTGTAATAAATGAATCTATGGGTTACATCAAAGCTGCTCATTAATTTAACATACCCCAAATAACTTTGGAACAACATATTTCGAAGAAACAGAACAATTCTGACTATCCTCAGAAGAAAATGTTAGGCCCTTATGCTTTTTTTTAATGCAGTGCAGGAAGCTGAATTTGTTAATTATTGTATGAGAATGGAAGGTCAGTATTTAATCTTACAATAAAAGAAGTTTGTGAAGTAGCACTGAATAAATGTTTTGGTTTTTCTGACATAATTTACTATAAAATAACTGGTGAAAAGATTCTGAACATAGATGAATCTTATCTGAGAGTTTTATTTTTATTAGTGTAATGTCCATTTTAACTACTGAGGCACCACAGGCAGTAGACACTGATGATAATAATATGAAATGGTAAATTGGGGAAGGACTTTTTTTTAAAGGGAGGAAGCATTCCAAGCCTACATTTGAGGTACATCCTTGGCATTTGCCATTTATGAGTGAGGAAAACCTAGGAAAAAACCTCAATCAGGAGGACAGTCCTGGTGGGATTTGAAACCCAGACTTCCTGCTCATGAGCTCATGCCTTAACGACCTCAGGCACCCATGGCAGTGGCCTGTCAGTGAGCCCAAAAGGTTACAATAAGGTCATTACAGGGACATCAAGAAGTTGATGCTATGATGTCTGCAGAAAAAGGCAAGAGTCACTGCTGTAGTTCGCTTCTGGGCTGCAGGCCTATGAATCCAGATGGATAACAAAAGAGCTTTTCATAACTTGGTTTCAAAGAGATATTGAATTACTGAATCATTCAAGAACAAGTTAGTACTCTTATATTTGATGGACACAAGAACCACACAAAATTTGCAGCTTACTGATACGGCTAGAGACGTAAGTGTTATCCACCTATGTTTACCATAACATTGCTCAAATCAACTCCAGTCCTTGAATGCTGCCTGAAACCTTAAGTAAATCCTGAGGATGAAGATACAAGTGGTTGCACACAAATGCAGGGAAAGTAAATTGCATCATTATTTGGCCCTGAATTTATCCGATCAGCAGCAATGTCCAGTGCAGTGAATGGGTTTCTGAAGTCTGAGATTTGGCTGGTTAATAGGAGAGCTTATAGTGAAGCATAATTTTTGTCTTCTAGAACTACAGAAATGTGATGATATGCCCAGTCTTCATCTTAAATGAAAAAGTCCAGCTTTCAGTTCCAAAAAAATTCGGGAGCATCCTTCGCTTTTGAATGATCAATCATCAGTTTCAAAAAAACTAGTTCAGCCTTCAATGTTTGCCAACAAAGTTGCTAACTCATGTTATTTTCCCAAAAGACATAAAAACAGAAGCAAGTTCTCAATCTGGCATGAAAAGACTGCTGTCTTAAGTGAACTTTAGACCATAAAAACAGAAGCAAGTTCTCAACCTGGCATGAAAAGACTGCTGTCTTAAATGAACTTGCATAAACAGATAAAAGAGCTAAATAAAAAATCAAAGCAACAAAATAAAAACTGGATTTTCAGGGCCAAATAAATGAAATAAAAAATGTAGAAACACAAAAATATAGGGCTCAGAAATGAAATTATTATATACTGATCTACCATCTACTTCTGTGGCTATGTATCAGTTCCATAACCGTGTAGATTTCAAAGATAATGATTAATGCCTCAGACTTTTCAGAAGAGGGTGGATTTGGTGCAACTTCCGTACCGGAGTCAACAAGGAAGATGACACTACATTATAATTAAGTTGGTTGAAGAAGAGAGCATGTCTTTTCGAAACCGGTCCTACCGTATTTAAAAGTAAGTGAAGCATAAGAGTGTGTTAGACAACAGATTAATTATAATGTACATTTAACAAGCTTCACTGTGTAAGTTACAACAAAAGTTTTTAAAAATGTCTTATTTTTCGAAAGCTCTTAAATGGATGATGACACTGTCCATATAGGTGTGATTTGAGAGATTTACAGTAAATAAAAGTGTTGTACTTTTATAAATAGTAATGTTTTGTCATATTTTATTGATTTTTATTAAATGAAAATCAATAATTTCAAATGTCCCCTTTTCAAAAAATGCATTATAACAAAATGACTGAAATATTTTGATTATTCTATAATTGTTTATTATGTAGGTAAAGAACCAATAAATAGATCCTTGGCAATAACTTTTTCAAACAATGTTTTATTAGCCATCCTATATCATTAAACATTAATAACCCCCCTCTTGCCCCTCCTTCCCCTAAATAAAATCCTTATAAAAGCAGGAAAGTAATTGAAGTCATACTGATTAATATCAACAATCACAATGAAGCATTTTAAGACATAATATTATCAGATTCATTAACAATCTGAAAAAATAATTAATTGTTTTTATAAAATGTTTCGTGCCTGTTTTACATCTGTGGTATCACAAGCAATGGAAACTGATGGTGATGACATAAGATGAAATGATAAACTGGTGAAGAATTTAAATAGCGGGGATTTTCACAGTGAAATATAGTACAATGCATGGTACTATGCTGATGATGAAGGCAAGAGCCTTCGAAACATGTCCAAGCAAGTGGAACTAAATTTGTGAAATTTGAGTGAATTCCTCATAATAATTTGTTATATTATGGAGAATTATTCGGGAATTCATGCCTAAGCTTAGGTATCTTCCCGGCATTTGACACTGATGACTGAGGAAAACCTGGAAAATATCTCCATCAGAGAGGACAGTTACATAACTGTGATTACGAATACCAAAATTGCATAAAATACCTCTTAATGCACACTAACAATGTGTGAACTGTTCAACTCTGATTTGTTACATCTGTTGCAGTTTGCATGACATGGTGCTGGTTGGAGACTATAGGTGCAGGAGATTGCATTTCTGGAGATCAGGTGTACATTTTGCAAAATCATTTATAAATGAAAAAGCTATTGGTGGTAGATGCACATGTTAACAACTGACCAAAAAGAGAATGATCTGTACTTTTGTACATGGAATCCAAGTGAATTTCATATATGGCATGTGACAATTGACAAAATGTGGATCCATTACTACATGCAGAAAAGAAATAGCAGTCAAAACAGTGGGTTGCAACTGGAGGAAGCGCTTCAAAGAATGCAAAAACAAACTTCTAGCAGGAAAGGTGCTGACGACTGTATTTTTGGATTGCCTTGGAGCAATTTTAATCGACTTTTTAGAAAAGGGCAAAACCATAACAGGTGAATACAAGTATTATGCTAAATTACTAGAGTAATTAAATAACACAATCAAGAAGAAATGACCTCATTTGGCAAAGGAAAAAGTCCTGTTATCATGACATAATGTGCTGCAATCTCAAAATTATTGGATTTTTGGGACAATGGGCCAAAAATTTCTAATTTACATTGTTTTTAAGCTATTGATTTAAAACTCGGTAGACAATATAATTATTCCTTAGTAAGTACTGTATAAAATTTCATTTCTTTACAAGATTTAGTTTAAAAGATATCCTTTTTGTTGTAAAATTATTTTACAAAACAATGCCAATTTTTAAATGCTTGCTCACATTAGTAATATGAAGCAAATGAATAATTTGTTTGTCTTCTCATTTTTTTATTATTAGATCAATTATTTGTTTTGTAATCATAACATTACTTGCAAATAAATTTATCTTGTTTTCCCTGATCAATGGGGGGGGGGAAATAGATTAAAACATGTTATTGCATAACTAATAAGTATTAATAAAAATTAACTAGATTTGTTAACACACCTCTGCAGAGCATGTGTGAAAATGTTCACTGAAATTGTATCATAATCAATCCACAAGTGACGTTTTCTGTATTTAAAAATGTACATTTCAAAAAATTGAATTATCTGTAGACATGCATTTAATACATTCTACAGGTTACCTAGAAGTCCAGGTATTGTCGAAAGAGTGGAATTACCAACTTATCCCATACAATGGAAGAGGGCATAAAGTAAAAGAGGATACGAAATTACACCAAGAAGTCATTGTGATATTCTTGATTACTCGACACACTCTAGTGCATAGATGCTTATAGGCAATTAGGTTAGCACTAGTAAGGTGGAACTTGCAATGCACACCTGCGATGTTGAATAGCATTGCGGCTTTCCTCAGTCCACTAAGGATCCAAAAATCGTCTAGGTGTAGATGTCTGCAGAGGCATAGTGCATGTAAAATATTCCATCAACTCATCAACAGAGTCAAAAAAAAAAGGTTCTCAAAAACAGCCAAGAGGTTAAAGTAACTCCAGTCAGCTTTAAGAGGAGAACCATTTAGGTATATGTGAAGGGACTAAATCAAAAGACTAATAACGTAGGGCAAATGTTCACTAGAATTTCTGTCCAAGTCAATGTTCCAAGGAAAGTGAAAAGGCAAGAGAAGCACGGAGGACTGTCAATTCTATGCAAGAAAAGTGTCAGATGAAGTAGAAAAAAATGATGATTCAGCGATATTTAGCAAAATTAAGCTATGGAAAGCAAATATGCAGCAAGCAGAGATCCCCAAAAGAGTGATGTGAATTGAAATCACCCAGTAAAAGGTGTTGGTAGTAGATATTAGGTCTTCTAAGTCTACATGCAAAAAGTTATTGGAGGGAGGAGGGGGGTGTAAATAACAGAACAATGGATGAAACTAAGACCAACTTCATTCCTCAGACCATAATGCGAGTATCGATAGTACACACCATGGAGGTGATCAGGGCCAAAGTATATTGCTATTAAGCACATGGATTTATGTGAATTACAGTGATTTATATTTGAAAGGAAATAAACAGTAGCATGTTAGTTATTTTGTTTTTTATTAAATTAATATTGATTTAAATGAAATTACACCAAGAACTGAGAAAAAAAACGTGAATAATGCTAAGGACTTCAATTACAGAGTAATAAACAAGTTTGCACAGTTAAAATATATACATATGGATTTTCTATATAAATAGATAGTGGATGGTACAATGTAGGTCTTCATTATTTTGTGATTTTGTGTAGTGTAGTGCATTGTAGTGTTGTTTGGAGGAATATATAATGTAAAGAGATTAAGTAATATTCCGTTTTGTTTACTACACAAAATGCTGAATTTTTTCTTTAGTTTGTTTCTCAATACATTTCTTTTAATACTTTACACATATTAGCAATAACTTTAAAAATTAAGCCCAATTTTTAATCATATTTTTTTCTTCAAAACAAAAATCAACATTAAATCAATAAGCTAAAAAATCTGAAAAAATGCAGCCATTTCCTCTGATATATTATTCATAGACTACAACATTTGAACGTTAAGGGATATATGCAAGTATCTTTACAACAGCCCTCTACAATGCTGCATGTTTGTTCTAGGCCGAGCCTATCATTTTTTTACAATAAACAGAGTCCAAGCAAAAGACATTAAATAAATATTCAGTCAGATTTAAAATTGCATGGTGTGAAGATTATTTGACATAATTTCTACAACATGAGTGACAATAAAGATTGTGTAGGATGAGAAATGTTTAAACCTATTTAACTATCCTAAATGCCTTTTAAGAAAAATACATAAGATGAATAAGTCACAATCTACTGGCAAAACTCCATTTAGCAAGATCTTTAGATGTGCAAATATATAATTCATGCCAAAAGAAAATTTATCGGCTTACAGATAAACTAATAGAAATATTGTGTGAAGCCAGTGGTTCTTGTGACAAAGAAATGTATATTAAATGAATGCAGTATAGGCAAAGAAAGTGACAACCAACTCTACTTTGGGTAATTCAGTGAATGTTCAAGACATCAGAAGTACTGAGATGTAAATAGAGTTTAGTGTCAATAGGAGAATCCCTTATCTATAAAAGTAAATTACAACAACATACACTCTAGAAAAATTCAGAAAAACAATGTTTTTCATGTTGAAAATAATTCATTGGCATTAATTGAAAAGCCAGACATTGATGATGTTATTAGGAAATTGATTTAATCCTTTCATACAACAAATTGCAATAAATGACAAGATGGTAAAAATTAAATGGTTACATTTTTTAAAGTTAGTCCTACATAAAATTAAAATGTAAAATGGAATTTGCACAGTCAAGCCTATCAATTATATTCATTGGTAAGTTTGTTCAAATATTTTAAAATGAGACCAAAAAAATGTATTCTACCCAGGAACTATGGAATGCACTGTGTATATGTTTGTGTACATCACAAAATTGTAAAATTACTTTTAGATGATGGAAATATTTCACAACTAACAAAATTCCAATAACTCTAAAGACACATTATATCATACATTAATATTGGTATAGAGTTGTCTTGGTAACACTTATATTTCACATACTTTTTCAATTGGACATGTTTTGGGAACATTCACTTCCACTTCAGCAGAAGACCAACTAGTAGAAGAATACTTTGTAGGCTTTCAGACTGCCACTAGTGACCTAGGTTGTTAAGGTGCAGACTCGTGAGTGGGAGGTCTGGGGTTCGAATCCCACCAGGACCATCCTCCCTGACTGAGGTTTTCTCCAGGTTTTCCTCAGTCCTCCTAAATGGCAAATGCTTGGGAAGGTACTTTAGACTGAAAGTTTTCCTTCCCCAAAAAATTATTTCCCAATATATATCATTTCATCTCATGTGTCATCAGTGTCCACCACTTATGATGTTTCAATAGTAAAAATGGGCATTAAACACCATGGAATGGGGGAAAAAAAAAGGATGTCAGAGAAATTTATTGAATATATCCAACGATGGTGTCTCAAGTTCATTATATGGTTTTTATTTTTTGCTGATGTAAATTTTATCTCATGTCATTAGTTCCAAAGGTTTGCAAATGTGTTTCAATTTTTTTTTTTTTTTAAAATATTTCTGACCAAAAGTGGACTGACATTACCAATTTCTCTATCCATTTCTAACAAATATTTCTGAAATGTTCTTTGGTATGGGTTTTCAAATTTCTTTTCATTTTTGCAATGTATACTTGATCACAGTCTTTGCAATTGATTTGGTAGATACCCAACTTCTGTAACGATCATATATCTCCTGACAAGAAATTGCGCCCATCCTACCACCAGCTGGGATGAAAAACCTTTCAAACACACTGATGATGGCTGCTTATGAAGAAAACTTGTTGATTGAGATCCTGAGGCAATATTACTCATCAAGGGATGGAAAAAGGAATTCAATAATACAAAGATTGTAGTCCCAATGGTACACTATGTTAATGCAAGTGCTGGAAAACCAAAAAGTACGTTTCTGGAAGTTTTCAATCTGTAAGGTCAGTCAGAGAAAGGAAATAAATTATGTGATATAGTAAAGGAAGTGTCGAGAAAAAGTTTTTTTTTTTTTTTATCAATTTATATGCTGTTGGCATGTTATTTCCCTCTTTTGAAGATAAAATAAAAGATCAGCTAATTCTGTCAGTGCATCGACTATTATTCCTAAATTTCTACAAACTCCACTCTTGTAAAAAATTTCCGTACACCAAAATATTTAGCTCTTTCTTTGTAATCTCTTGTATCATTTTCTGCCTTTTCAAAATAGAAATATATTCCCACAGAGCCTGCAATTCTTTTGGCTGATGAAAGACACACAGTTTTTAAATTTTACCAATATGGAAAATTTATTGACACAAATTCTTGCTCAGATGTTTAGTTCTCTTTGGTTCAGAAGACTGATTGTACATGTGAAAGGAATTTATTCCATTGACTTCTAATGGAATCATTAACAGATAGCTCTAGTCTATGCTTGCTGTAGAACCAAATTATGATAGAGGGAAATAATTTTTTTAATTCTATCCAAACACCACTCTTTCTGCCTGCCATTATTGAAACATCATCAAATGAAAAACATACAAGACATTCTTGTAAATATTCTTCACTCAGTCCGAACAAACTGAGATTTTTAAGAAAGATAATAAATAGTAATATTGAAAACTGTTCAAGTCCAATCAGCTCTAAAATCAAACTTTGAACCTGTCAGTTTCCTGCATAGAAAATTTTAAACACACAACTAGCTTTTGCTTTTTGTTAAGTGTGGTAGATTCATCTATTAATATATTTATACTGTTTTAGACAATGTGTTTCACTATTTTTAATGCATTCTTTTAGTAATATTAGATGTAATGTTAGTGCAAGAGAAATTTGTGTAAAGGGTTTTTCCCATATTTAGCCCGTAAAAGAGAGTGGAGATCTATATCAGCTGGCAAAACTGTATAAGGTTTCTCAGTTATTTACAAATGAGTTAGGAGAATTTTGGATAGATATTTTAGAAGGCATGGTTGAAAAGAAGTGAGATCAAGAATGGAAGATATGGATAGACAAGTTTTATTTGTCCAGATTAGGGAGAAAAGCTCACTAGCATATTATGAGGAACTACAAGATGACCCAGAAAAGAAGTATATTTTAATTTGCAAGAAAAATTAAAGAGCAGGGATAGGAATTAAAAGATGACCCAGAAAAGAAGTATATTTTAATTTGCAAGAAAAATGAAAGAGAAGGGATAGCCTGGTTTCAACTGTTTGAAAATTAAGGAGAATGAGAGGAGATGTTATTCTGGGAATGTGTCCCAATTGTGGGGAGAAGGAAGGTGAAATTCATATTATCTTCCACTATAAAGTCATAAATGAACGTTTAATTAGTAAGAAATGGTTAATGAGTAATACAGCAATTTTATTGAGAATGATATATGAAGATCGTGAGCAGATAGCCAAATTAGGGGAGTTTTTATGGAAGGTAAAAATGAAGTGGAAATGATTGTTGGAAGATATGTAATTTAGATCAATTTTAGATGATAAAGAATACCTGTGTGATTATGAAAAATGTCATTGGTCTGGGAATGGTTGGGAGTGAAATTATATTAAATTATTGAGTTATAGACCTTGGGATATTGGAAATTGCTGTAGGTGAATATATGTAGCATTGTAGTTGCTATTTGAGAAATAAAGGAATTAGTAGTTTGTAGGGATTGTAGTTAGCTGATAAAATAATGGTACAGGTAGAGTAAGGGAAATATTTATTTTAGTGCCTTGGGTTCGGAGTCTGGTTCTCTGGAATTCCAGCAGGTCGCTGCTGATGAACTGGAGACCGGGAACTGACATAATCAGGGTGGAAAATTTATACTATGTTTAGCTATTTAGAATTTACATGTTAGTATAAAATGTATTATTGTATCAACAATTGTTGTAATTGTGAGGGGTCAGATAGGTGGAACCTTATTGCATTTTGTATTTACATTTTTCGTAACTCTTCCAACTCTAAATTTCAAATTTCATTATACTAGTTATTTGAGAAATAAAAGAATTAATAGGTTTTAGAGACTGCAGCTAGCTGATAAAATAATGGTATTGGTAGGATAATCAAAATACTTTATTTTAGTCCCCTGGGTTGGGTGAGAGCCTGTCCCCTGGAATTCCAGTAGGCTACTGCTGATGAGCCTGGAACTGGGGTGGTGGAAATTTTGCATTTTGTTTAATTATTTAGATTTTAGATAAAGGGTTAGTATAAAATCATTATTGTATTAAAATTTTTGTAATTGTGAGAGGGTATACCTAAAATGGCCTGGGCCATAGGTGGTTGTAGTTGTAGTTTTCTTAGATTTCATTAAATTTCAGTATAAAAGTTGTAATACTTAGCAAATTTGTATTCTGTTCTATATACAAGAGCTTCCTTCTTACTGTTGTATTGTTATAAGCCCATGTTCTACGTGTTGATTTTTGCCTAATTTCACTATATGTGATTTACTTAATGTTCACATTTTTTCCTTAAACTTTGTTGTTGAGCTTTTTTATCATTTCCATGGCAATTTATTTTTCCCTGCACCAATTCCTGTGAAATGTGAAGTTCCTAACTCTTAAATAGTTTTGAATTGCGGTTGCTTCTGAATGCATCTTACATACAAAGGTACCTTCATTACAGAGCTATGGATTCTGAGGATGAAAATAATTCCACTGATTTGAGGTCCAACAAGGGGGCAAAAGAGGGGTGTCATTTGATGAAAGTGTTGCACAATTTATTGCAGAGCTTTCAGAGGTACCTACTGCCTTTCCACTTCTGCAATTGTTTCTTCATAATCAGGTCTTTCTTTTCACTTCAGTTTTATATATTATCTTTATATGAAATTTGTGCACTATTACTTTCACCATGCTTTTTTTAGCCACTTTAGTAAACCATTTTATTTATCATCTCGCGATACACGACCATATTTGAATTAATTAATTTCTTATAAGTCCTATACTGACTGCAATTCAGATTTTGTTTCAAATGTGAACAGAGTTTTTTAACATTATTGTGACTTGTATTGAAGAAGTTAAAAATATGTTGAGAAGTTTAATTTTGTTTTGAAAATTATATAGTTTAACTCTAGATACAATGAGTCTGGACTGCCACGGGTGGCCGAGGCCGTTAAGGCACGGACTCGTGCGGTTCGAATCCCGCCAGGACCGTCCTCCCTGACGGGTTTTTTCCAGGTTTTCCTCAGTCTTCATAACTGGCAAATGCCGGGGAGGTACCTAAACTTAGGCCTGGAACGCTTCCTTCCTTAAAAAAAAAAAAAATCCTTTCCCAATGTGTCATTTCATCTCATGTATCATCAGTGTCCAACGCCTGTGGTGCCTCAGTAGTGAAAACGGGCGTTAAACACTACTCAAAAAAAAAAAAATGAGTCTGGTCAACTATAAAACAACATTAAATCTTTTATCTGAATGCTAAGCACTATGGTAATATATTGATATAATATTTAACATTTAGCTTGGTTATGTATAAAGAGGTCAACAGCAATTGTTATGTCAGGTGACTCAAACTAACCGATTGTTGAAACACATTTTTCTTTGTATTCTTTAGTAGCATATAGCAAAAACATACCTCTTTCTTTAACATCAACATCTTCTCATCATTAGGGATACAACAATATTTCCTAGTCAATAAATTTACAGAATTTTATCTGAACAATTGGAACAGAATTGGGACTAAGAGCCAGTGTGCACCATCATACATATGAATCTTTTAGAACTTCCAGTGCCCTCTTTAGACAATTTTATAACTATTGGTACTGAGTGTTGACCCAATCAAAGCCCTGTCTGTATATGTAACATTTTGAAGATATAATAATATGTAAATATAAGTGTAAGTGAGCACAGTTTCCCTGAGTGACCTCCATCTGTGTTGTACCTAATGCAACGTTCACGGAATCCTCAAGCTGCAATTGTCAACTACGAGTATCACTCACTATCCAGTGTGAGATCAACATTTCTACCGTTCACTGCTGCTGCACCAGTTAGATGAATATTGTTTTGTAAGTAATTTAATTTACATTGAATTATTACAGATCCCATTGTTGTTTTTTCTACAGTTACTACATGGACTTCAGTGCACTAAGTGCGGATCCCCCCCCCCCAGATTTTAATATATCATTTTCATATAAATACATAACTTCCAAAAACTGGAAGAAAAAAAGAACATTATAAATAATTATATTAATATCAGTTATTTAAACATCTAAAAAAAAAAGGCATTTTTCAAGCTTATAGATGCACTTTTCAAAATAACTACAACATGAATTTGCCCAGAAATGGATAATTCCATGGAAGACCGATACACTTTCTGACAAAGTGAAACATGGCCCCTTCAAATTTACTGGAAACTTTGCTTATACATTCACTATGGTGACAAATTAGGATTTCTGCTATGAAACTGTTCTAGGTTATTACATATTATAACAATTTTTTCTAATAGTCATTACATGGTGAATAGATGTCTTAATTCACAATTATACAAACATACCTGCGGATAGAAGCAATGGTCTCCTTGTTCTTGAACTTGCGGAAGCGATTTGTATATGTGAGAGTCTTCATGAACACTTCCGAAAACTCCTGCTCTTCTTCTGCACTCTCATTCTGTGCCTTGCGGTGCTCCAGCAACATATGTACTTCTGAGATGAGCAATGTCTCAGCATTTTCAAATTCTGCATGAACCATGACCAAACATTTTGTAAACAAAGTATATTTCCAAGTAGAAAGGAAGTGGCTAAATTTGAGAGATGTGTGATTGATTACAGAACATAAGCCTTTTGGGTAAAAGAGATTAATATAACACATAGTCTTACCAATGAACAGTCACAAATTTTGACAAGGTTGTTGTTTGATAGTCAAGATCAACAACCTCTCTTAGTGGAAAGCAAGAAATTAGTAATTGCTAGTTCAACTGTAGAAGTAAATGGATGTATGTGATAAGCTTTAATGATAAATTAAGGCAATCATGAAAATCGTGAGGCTTTTAAATCATTCATAAGGTAGGGTAGTTGGTTAGGATATTTTCATTACCCTGCAAAAGCTGAAAATCTGCAACAGATTTGCTTATTACTCTAACCAAATAATTCACTGAAAGTGGGACTGCCATGGGTGGCCAAGGTTGTTAAGGCACGAACTCATGAGCGCGAGGTCTGGGGTTTGAATCCCTCCAGGACCGTCCTCCCTGACTGCGGTATTTTCCAGGTTTTCCTCAGTCCTCACATCTGGCAAATGCTGGGGAAGTACCCTAAACTTAGGCCTGGAACGTTTCCTTCCTTAAAAAAAAATTCCCAATATATCATTTTATCTTTCACCAGTGTTCACCGCCTGTGCTGCCTCAGTAGTAGTAGTAGTTAAACACCATTAAAAGAAAAAAAAAAAGTGAACCATGAATGATCAACACAGGAAGGGACAGCCATGCATTATAAGAATTTTGAAAAGTGGTTAAAACAGTGGCAGCTTGTCTGCTAAGAAATATCATATGAAAACAATCAGTGATAGCTTGGGAACTGAAACTATTTAAATGTCAGTTATGTATATTAAAACGTGCTATGAGTACAAATAACCTAAAGGTAAATATTGTACTTACGAAGCTATTGACCATGGAATGGTAATACATCCTAAACTTAGGCATTCATTTTTTTACACTAAACTCCACTCACTTACGTAAAAGTAAGACACGTTTCGGGAGAATCTCTCCCATCTTCAGTTGCTCACCGAACTGCTGTTACTCGAAACGATGGCTGGATACCAGGATGTTTCTGTGGTGGCCTCTGTTGGTTGAAGTAGGAAATTGTTGAGTTCACCCATAGGAGGAAACTCGAAATTCATTAAATTTTCTCTATTTTTTAATATAAATTTTTTCCCCAAGTGGACAACTCCAATGGGTTATGAAGATGTTTCAGCAGTTTAATTCCTGGTTTTATTTCATAGATTTTGGTCCAAAAGTGAGCTGCTACTGCTGATTTATCCACCTGTTTAAACTGAATATTTCTAAAATGTTCTTTATTTCGATTTTCCAAATTTCTCTTTGTTTTGCCTATACAGTTCTGCTCACAATCTGCACATTTTATTTTGTAAATTCCTGATTTCTGTTCTGTTTATATAGAGTCTTTTACTGTGCAACCTAATAAATTCTTGATGTTGTGTCTGTTCTTTGGGGCTAACATTATTCCATGTTCTTTGAAAATTTTCTTGAACTTGTTGTGGTAAATTGCATTGTAGGTGAAACTTTTGAATTTGTATTCTTCTTTTGTGTTTTTTAGTGCGGAAGCTTTTCTTATTCCTTTTTATCTTTTAGATTTATTGATAATTTTTATCACTGTGTCTTTGTTGAAATACCATGAAATAAAATCGGAAATTGAACTGCTGAAACATCTTCGCAACCCATTATCCACTTGGGAAAAATGTTATATTAAAAAATAGAGAAAACCTAATGAATTTCCAATTTCCTCCTATGGATGAACTCAGCAATTTCCTACTTCAACCAACATAGTCCACCAGAGAAACATCCTGGTGTCCAGCCATAGTTTCGAATAAGGTGGTTCGGTGAGCAACTGAAGATGAGAGAGATTCTCCCAAAACGCATCTTATTTTTATGTAGGTAAGTGGAGTTTAGTGTAAAAAATGAATACCTAAGTTTAGGAAACATAAAGGTAATCTTCTCATGAGTTAATGCATCAGATCAGGTAATTTTGATTTATTTTGTCTAAAATCACCCTTTAACATTTTTGGTCATTAGCATCCCATTCAATCAGGGACCTTCTGTGGTGCCTGGGTGGTTAAAATGGTCATTAAACACTATTTAAAAAAAAATTCAATTCAGGGTATGAAACAGCTGATAAATTTTACTCAGAGGCTTCTCCTTTCAGGTTTGAGGTACTTTTATGTGCCATTAATATATGACATGAACCAATGCCTTTACTCTCCTTCCAAAGGAAGTCACACTTAGGATTTTTAAATCCCTCCAAAAAATCTATCAACCCTAGTCAGACCTGCAACCATGGGTTTAAGAGGCAAGACAACCAGGACCATTACCAGTGGCTAAGTTGGCACTGGAGATTATACAGGAAATTGACACATTAATTCTGTTCACTGACAAGTAGATTTTTTACTCTTGAAAAGGCTTGTAACTCTCAAAATGACAAGACATAAGCTAGAAGTTCTTAGGAGGCTCCAAATATTCAAAGGAGTCATCATCCTGCTTCATGGGGAGTTCAGTTTATGATAGCATCAATGAACTTCACTTATGCAAATAAAAAAAAAAGGGAGGGGGATAAAAACATCAGCCAGACCATACCTGGAGAAAACCATGGCGATGGTGATCAAGGATCTCAACATTTTCTTTTGTGGTCAGAACTGGCTGTAGGATTCAGCATCAAATAAGGCTTATCAACCCTGCAGTGGCTCAATTTGAATGTGCCATACTTCATTTCCCCTTTTGAAAGGCCATCTGGTAGTCCTGACCCTCTGGACTACAAATTGTGGTCTATGCTTCAGGATGTGGCCTGAAAGAAAACGCATCCGAATACTGACTGTCTGAAGCACTTTCTTTCCAAGGCAGTAGTGGGTTTTTTTGTAGGTATGCTGCATAATTCCAGTGATGAGTAGAAAGAAAGACTTAGGGCTTGTGAGCACCAACTTCCAACATAAGTGATTTGTGTTCATAACATAATCCTATAATACATATTGTTTGCATATTAGCATATCTCTCAGCATGTCAATTTTTAATGACATACCCACATCATTACTACCAATCAGATCTATGCCAGCTCTGCTATCTGCCCTCTTTCTGACTTGCTCAAGAGATGGAGGCCTGCTTTGCAGGGCAGAGAGAAATGACTGCTTTCTTAATTTTGGATGTGTGAGGAAGGACCTAAGAACTTCCTGGTACCTATTTAAGTTTGATCGCAAATTTTAGATGTTTTACTTTGGTTTCAACATTTGTAAATTTAATAAATTTAAATTACTTACCATGCCTTTCACACTAAATTTTCATTTATGAGCTTTAAATAAGTTAAGAGTTTTGTGAAATAAGCTGTGCTCAGTCCAACTTGGGTAATGTATTTTTTTTTTTTTCTTTTCTAATTGTAGCTCATTTTGGTTTGTCAAGCAAATGCTTTGGCGGTTTCAATTTAAATACATTGTAAGTATTTATTCTTTTTGTCTTGATATATTTGTAGGAGAGTTGTAAACTCAAAAAAGGAAAGTAATTTAAAAGTTAATATTTCATGCAGTTACCTTATTTTTTCTGGCTTTGTTGTTTCGAATGTTGTTTTTTTATGCATCTCTTAGCAATTTCTTCCATCATTATCTGCCAATTTTTAATAAACATTTTTCGATACTAAACTTAAACTTCAAAAGAAGAACATGAGTTGCATGGGTACAATCAAAGCTAAACTATTTGATATCTTTGTGTCCAGGCTACTGTTAACATTTTTTGGTAGTAGAGTGTTTTATTAAAGTAATGGAATTTTATTGTTATTATTATTATTACAAATTAGTAATAAGCAGCTATTAGTTTTTTTATTTTCTAGTAATTCATTTATTACTGTTACAAAGGCTTCTCTAGAATCTTGAACTCATCTAGATTTACAACAGAAAAGTGAAATAAAACATGAGTTATTGGCTCAAGGGCAAACATAACATAATTTTCCAGTTCTCCTTCCTCGTTTTGACAGATACTAGAGGTTGCTCAATTTGACATTAAGTATATTGTTGAGGATACTATTAGCTTGCCTTAGGTTGCTTGGCAAGTTTGAGAAAATTTGTGATACCTTTAGTTCTTAGGTCCTTCCTCACACATCCAAAATTAAGAAAGCAGTCATTTCTTTGAGCATACATACCTTTGAGGAATGATATTAAGTGCATTTATTTGATGCTTAATCATTCTTCGAGCAGACATACATTTGAACACATTTCTTAGAATTGTTAGCACAAGTTGAATCTGAATTATGCTTGCAAGATTGATTTGGATATTCCTGAAGCTGTGGAACAAGCTCCACCATCAGTAAGTGAATATTTCAACTGATTTTATTCTTTGGAAATGAAGACATAAAGAATGTTTTAAATATTTTAACTTACAGGAGATTTTATGCTTATTTCACTTTGTTTGATTCCTAAATGGGTTAACACTGGATTCAGATAGGCAGTTTATTCTGCAAACTGATACATCTGGCCATGCTGTGGTTGTTTTGTTACAAGAGCTCCAAACAGGAACACACCTATAGCATGTGCTTTGTGCAGTCTTTCCACTTTGAGAAAAAAAAAAATTCAGCTTACAAGCTTGAAGCTGTTGCGATTTATTTTGTTTAAGCAGTTTCAATTCTATTTGGAACATAACACCTTGTCATTTAAATGCAATAATCAAGCTCTTACATAGGTTTTGGGATACCAGCAGGAATCGGTTGGTCTGCTTGTCAGCCTTTATGCTTATTCTCATTCATGTAAGCCTTCTGAAAATGTTATGGAGGTTTCTTTTATAGTATGTTAAAGCATTCCTGATTCTTAGGTTAGAGGTTTTTCTACCTCCCCACCTTCTCTGTCTGCTTGTGTGCTGATTCCTGAAGCATCTATTAGGAATATAAGGCATGTGACCCTCAGCTCCAGCAAATTATTTGGAATCTTAAGGAAGATATGATCTCCGGGAAATACATATTAAGGACAGTGTTTTGTATTGCCTGTTCTCTTTTGATCATAAATTTAAGGTATTTCTCCCTTCATATGTTCTCTGATTCCATGACAATAGTGCTGCTGGTATTTTAGGCTTATATAAAACTCATGTTAACATCCTATAATTATTCATATGACATAATATGGACTGCAGTACTGTTTCAAGAGTGAAGGCATATTAGAAGCCTTTTTAAAGACAAACTGGATTTTTAGCATCTAATGCCATCTCCTGCACATTAGAAAAGCTTTTAGCCACATTGGTGGGCACCTTTTGAAGTTATTTTTGTGGTTATTGATCTTTTACAAATTTCCTGCTATAGCTTACTTTTCATGTTATGGAGCTTATTGTGTCAAAGTTTCTCTATGGAATTTTTGGTTTTCCAAAGTATTTGGTTTCTAATGAGTCTCAGTTTACCTCTAAATCCTTTGGGCAATGAAGTAAAGCATATCACCACTACCTCATATTACCTAGCTGTTAATCAGGTGGAACAAGTGAACAGGAATTTAAAGTTTGCTTGATTGTCTTCCATTTTCAAGATTAGATTAAGTGGGATATTAATCTTTCCGATTTTCTAGGCTTGAGTCATTAAACAATTTGCAGTCTTAAGCTTATCTTTGCTGGATCATTCTTCTCCAGATTTTATTTATAAGCTTTGACTTAATGTAATGCACAGCTTACTTAAGTCATATGCTAGGCTTAAGAGAAATATGATAAATAACATTCTCCACAGGAGATCTAGTCATGTTATTGAACCATCCTCTGAGCCAGGTCTTCTCACTATAGTGTGAAACTTGCTCCTAGGTACTTAAGCTTTGAAGGGTGTTTTAAACAATGTAAACTATACCAGTGTGCATTTGACAATTGGTGAAAGGTACAATTGTCATGCTTCACATTTTAAAATCCCCTTTGCTCCCTTGCATATCATTCTACAAAAGGCAGTCCAATCTTGATATATTTATACATTAAGAGGAAAAATATGTATATTCCTACTTATGTATTACTTTTGTGTTAACTTTGGTGTTATGTATATTGTACTCAACCATATATTGTATGTTGCATTATATGTTTGATTAGAAGAGATCTCTTCTACTATTTTGGGAGAAATAATTATGATTAGTATAGCATTTAATCTCCTTTTATTGATAACTTGCAACATATTCCTTTTATCTTTCTATAGAGGAAGGAGGATGTTATCTACCCAACATTACTAGAAGTTTCATGCTTCTACCAATAAAACAGCATGCAAGCTGTCATCAACCCCCCTCTTACTGACTTGCTTAAGAGATTGGACTGCCTTGCGAGGCAGACAGCTTTACTCTCTCAGCACTTAGCATGTGAGCTACATTAAATTATATTTGTTTGGCATTCTACTTTGGCTTCAATTTGTAATTTAAATTTAACATTTACCATGAATTTTGGATAAGAATGAAAATTTGTGGGCTTTAACAGTTTTATGGGCTAGAAGATGCTCATTTCACCTAGGGGAATGTTTTTTTTTCTTCCATAATTGGACTTCTTTCTTGTTTATTATTATGTGCTGACATATTGAAAGAGGTCTGTCACACTTACCATGTATAGAACATTAGTTGAAAACAAAGAATTAGAATTGAAGAATTTGGGTGACGGCTAGTGAACCACATATCTTTAGTCTTCTGTGCTGATGCTCTGGTCAACTGAGTTACCTCCTGAAAGAATGGTCTTTAGGGAGTCTCCCAGGTATAATCAGAAGACAGAAGTTTGTGGTTCCATGCTTTGAGGAGGAACCATAACTTATGTGGCTAGAGCATCATCACATAATGCTGAAAATCCATGTTAGAATTCTGGCTGTGAACCAAATTTTTCCAATCTGATTCCTCCTTTCTAATTTATTATGTACTTTGTATGATTTTCGACTCAATCATATAATGATTTTAATTTGATTAGCCTCATTGTAAAAGTTCCAAGTAATATTTTAAACTTCTAGTTGAATTTAATTCTTGTTGTATTTTCACACTTGAAATTTTCCACAATTATCAATGCTTTCCACAATAAATACAGATTTTGCAAACTTTGATATCAAAATATGCAACTTGTATTCTTACCGTTTGTAGCTCTCAAATTTTTAATTTCACAAGTTCTGCTGGACAGTGAATACATTATTATTTGGCAAGTTATTAAATTGTGACTAAACACAATAAATTTACTTATGAGTATTGTACTTACGAAGCTGTTGACAATGGAGTGGCAATATAACCTAAATTTAGGTATCATTTTTACACTAAACTCCACTCACTTACACAAAAGTAAGACGCGTTTTGGGAGAATCTCTCCCATCTTCAGTTGCTCACTGACCTGCCGTTACTTGAAACGATGGCTGGAACAACTGGATATTCCTGTGGTGGCCTCTATTGGTTGAAGAAGGAAGTTGCCAAGTTCATCCATAGGAGGAAACTCGAAATTCATTAGGTTTTCTCTATTTTTTAATATGAAAATTTTTTCTCAAGTGGATAACTCCAATAGGTTGTGAAGATGTTTCAGCAGTTTAATTTCTGGTTTTATTTCATGGTTTTTGGTCCAAAAGTGAGCTGCTACTGCTGATTTATCCACCTGTTTAAACCAAATATTCCTAAAATGTTCTTTCCTCCAAATTTCCAAATTTCTTTTTGTTTTGCCTATGTAGCTCTGTTCACAATCTGCACGTTTTATTTCGTAAATTCTGGATTTCTGTTCTCTGGTATGGGGTCTTTTACTGTGCAACCTAATAAATTCTTGATGTTGTATATGTTCTTTGGGGCTAACATTATCCAATGTTCTTTGAAGATTTTCTTGAACTTCTTGTGGTAAATTGGATGGTAGGTGAAATTTTTGAATTTGTATTCTTCTTTTGTGTTTTTCAGTGTGGAGACTTTCCTTATCCCTTTTTGTCTTTTAGATTTACTGATAATTTTTATCACTGTGTCTCTGTTGAAACCATTGATTATAGCTGTCTTTATTATTTGTTTGTATTCTATTTTGTACTCTGCTTCTGTGAGTGGAATATTCATCAATTTTTGTGCCAAACTGTGAAAAACTGTATATTTATGTGGAATGGGGTTATAACTCTCATTTTTATGTAGTTTTCTGTGTGTGTTACTTTTCTGTAAATTCCAAAATTCAAACAATCTTCATTTCTTATAATTTTTAAATATAGAAGTGGTGGCCAATCATTTCTTTCTTCTTCTATAGCAAACTGTATAGATTCATGTTGCAAATTAAGAAGTTTCAGGGCATCTATTGAGTGTTTCTTCGGTATTATTGCAAAAATGTCATCCACATACCTATAACATGACTTGAAAATTAAAGGGAAGGCTTGTGTGATGTGTATTTCAAATGAGCTCATGAATAACTCTGCTAGAAAAGGTGACAAACGGTTTCCCATAGCTAGGCCTGAAACTTGTTGGTAATATTTTTTGTTCGCGCACAAGCAACAATGTGTGAGCAGGGGCGTTATCATGGTGGAAAAGTCAATTTTTGTTTTTCCATAAATCGGGCGTTTCTGGCGGATTGCTTCGCGCCAATTGCGCATAACTTGCAGGTAATATTCCTTAT
This sequence comes from Metallyticus violacea, assembly GCA_030762175.1. Taxonomy (NCBI): domain Eukaryota; kingdom Metazoa; phylum Arthropoda; class Insecta; order Mantodea; family Metallyticidae; genus Metallyticus; species Metallyticus violacea. The sequence continues at coordinate 65,788,450 of CM060832.1, read as the reverse complement.
TGACCGTTGTACCCTGTGGCAAGAAATAATGATACACCACGCCCCTGCAATCGAAGAAAACTGTAAGCAAAACCTTCACATTCGACTGAACTTGGTGCGCTTTTTTCTGTCTTGGCTCGTGTAGCAGCATCCATTGGGATGATTGAGCTTTAGTTTCCACGTCATAACCATAAACCCATGATTCGTCACCATTTATAACCCTCTGGAGCAAATTTGGGTCGACGCGGACAGAGTTCAACAGCTCCTTAGCAACGTTAATGTGATGGTGTTTTTGGTCGAAATTGAGCAACTTTAGTACGAATTTTGCGGCGACCCGTCTCATGCCCAATTAATTGGTAGAAAGCCAATGGTACGAGCCAATCGATATGTTTAGGTTCTCAGCAACTTCTCTAACGGTGATTCGACGATTGGCCACCAATACTATTTTCTTCACTTCTCCAATGTTTTCGTCTGTTGTTGATGAGCTCGGGCGTCCGGGACGCTCTTCGTCGTTCACATCTTGTCGACCCTCTGAAAACATTTTGTACCACCGATTAACGTTGTTTTGGTTCAAGGTAGCTTCACCATATGCCACAGTCAACATTCGGAATGCATCTGCGCACTTAATTTTGTTTTTCACACAAAATTTGATGCAGATTCTTTTGGAATAGGCAAAAATCGAAGACGAGCCAAAACACGACCAAGCAAAATAGCTGTCTACAATTAACTGAACATTCAAAATGGCCGAGCTTGTCAACATAAGTGAGGGACATGAGTACCAACATAACGCCACAAAACAATCGAAAATCGAATATACGTAGCCCGCGGAAATTCAAAATTCGCGATACTTTTTGAAGAGACCTCGTGTACTGAAATTGCAGTTTTGCAAATTCAGTAATCAATATTAAAGCCACTATAAAAAAGTGCCTTCTTTTTATAATTTTTTTTGAGAAATCTTTTGATGGAGCTTCTCCTACATGATTCAATTTTTCATAATTTTCTACCAGCTAAATTTGTGATACAAATGAAGTTTGCCTACTATGTATGCATGATGCATTTCTTAGATTTTAATCCTTTCATGCCAACAGAGACAAACAATGTAGTTTCAGAATTGCATTTTGCTATTAAATTAAAGGCTATTTTTTTTCCCCTTTTATTCCAACTTTCTTCATCTTTTTGTTATAAATAATTGGTAAATTTTAGATTACAACTACGAAATTTGTGTAACAAATTTTAAGGAAAAAAAAAATAAAGAAAAAAAAAGTAACTAAAACTAGAAATATCCATAGCCCTAGCCAGTAAATGAGCACATAAAAAGAAAAATAGATTTTGGCATGCTGAAAAAAGGTTCATAATAGAATTGAAAAACACAGCACATAACCTCCCAAAATATACAAAATCTATAGATTAAACAAGTTTGAGAAAAGTGGTATTAAAGAGAGAGAACAGTCTTAGGGCCATTCCACACTAATGTCAGCCATAAGATTAAAAAATAATTTTGAATTAATTTAAAAGTATTATTTTTTAATGAACAATACAATGCTTATGCTTTTTTCTCCCCATAAAACAATGCAGGTGTTTTTTTTTTCATTATTAATTGGCATAAAACATTGGCTCACTTGCAAATTTAACAGCATTACAACAATCATATTGGCAACACTGATTAGGCTTCTTCCTTGTTTGTTGTATTTTGGTTATTATAAGTTGCAGAATAACAGTTTTTCACATCATCCCATAAAAAAAGGATTTTCTGGATAAGTTTGTTTATATTGCAATTTGTGTTAAAAACATAACTACTAATGTTATACCTATTACACAAAAAAACTTAAAATTTATTTAAAATTAGCATCAAGCTTCACAGCTTTGTTGCTTTATAAAAGTAAGGTTACAGTGATTATATTTAATAGCTGATACTAAACTTCACAATTTTAACAAAAATGCTGAAAGTGATTGTGGATATTCCATTTGCATCCATTACAAATCTCTTAAGATTGGAAGAATTTTCATTCCACTGAGAATAAGAATATTAGTAGGCTATTATATACTGTAGGCCGACAAAAAAAGTTCTTATTTTGATTTAAAGTAAAACACTAAAAATCATGTCATCACATTAAAACTCTCTTTAAGTTTCACAAATACACACATTTGTGTTCACAAACACACTTGTGTTTGTGTTTGTGAAACTTAGAGAGTTTTAATGTGACGACATGATTTTTAGTGTTTTATTTTAAATCAAAATAAGATTAACAAAAGTTTCACTGCGTGGATTCCGACATTCCGTAAAAAAAGTTTGCTTAACAATTTTGTAGTATAATAATGCTCAATGAATATTTGAGCATGAAATTAAAACATGCAACACATCTTGACAAAGAAAGAGATGGAAGAGGAGGGAAGAAAAAAAAAGAAGCTTAAATCATACAAAAATTATCTTGCTATTCAGGGTTGCAAAGAATCTCTCAGAGGGATCGTAGAAAGAGGAAAATGAAAGGAAAATTGACAGGTTTTCTTTTCAGATTTAGCATCTTATTCTTGTAGGCAGTCTTTAAGTAAAATTGTATAAAACAATTAAGGTACTGTATCAAATAGTACTCAAAAAAGTTGCTGTAGTCAAGATATTATTCCAAGTATTGGATAACAGAAAACAAAACAAAGAGAACAGATGCTATAGGTGAAGAAACAAATTATGGTGAGGGATTTTTACTGTTAAGACACCATAAATTGGTTTACTCTAGGCTGCAAGGATGGATAGTTTCATCCTCAAACTCAAATGAGGATGAAATCCTTAATCCAGAAGGAAATTTCAGAAAAACAAAGATAGCTACAGACAGTACTGTGAAGAATGGAAAATTTGTGCTGTTTGAGTTATCCGCCTACAGCAGGAAGAGCATAGGTAACAACAAATACAAATATATCATTATCAGTCATAAAGAATTGACGATAATGATGAAATAAAAGTAATTTTCTTTAAATTTGTCAGGAAAAATTAATAAATTCATAGCTTTAAATGATTATGTACCATGGCATGCCAGTAGGACAGATCAAATGCATATTGCCATCATTATCTGTGTTTCATGCAGTAATGTTGTGCATAAAATGTAAAAATTATCATATATTCCATATAATAAATAGTGTTGGACCAATAAAGTATGCACAATAATGTATTTGTCAGACCCATTACAAATAACAGACACATCCATTGTTTTTTTTTTTTCGATTGATTTGTTTATGGACGCTCTTTAACATCTCAAGTAATCAGCATCCCATTCAACTCAGGGCATGAAACGGCCGACAAATTTTGCTCAGAGGCCTCTCTTTCAGGCTTGAGGTTCTTTTTTGTGCCGTAAATGTACGACACGGGACCCATGGCTTTACTTCCCTTCCGAAGGAAGCCATACTTAGGATTTTTACGCCCAAAAAAATCCATCAGTCCTGGCCGGATTCGAACCCGCGTTCTTGGATGTAGGAGGCAAGTATGGTAACCACTACACCACCAGGACCGACCACATCCATTGTACAGTTATATATATTAGATATTGGTGTCATTGTGCTAAAACATTTTATGTTTAGGATGGGAAAAGATTATGGATTTAATTTCATTAGGCAAAGACTTAATAATAGCAATATGTGCTTGTGGCCTATTACACAGCTTCATTTATTCTTTGCTGTATACTTCCTGTCTTCTCATTCAGATGTTTGACAGGGCCGTTGGGATCCTCCACGTCCATGTGTTTGTCCTATCTTAATTCAATGATCTTTTTGCTCTGGATGCATCTAGTTCAAAACGTATACTAATTTTTCAGAATGACATCCAGTATTCTCAGTATGTCTCTATTATCTCATGATCAAAACACCTGTTGGTATTGCTGTTTTATTTTTGATGAGGCATAATTGTTACCTTCTGAGAAAATGTGCGGTCAGTTTAAGGCATCTTTTATGGGTGTTGCAATTTTAATAAACAGCAGTATAAATACAGGGATACTAGTTAAACCTGAACATGATCAAAAAATGAAATACCCTTCATTCCAATCCAGCAAATTGCATGAGTTTTGCATTATTATATTCACCAACTTACCACATGCAGTCTTGAACTCAACTCCCATGTTTTTCACAAGCTTAAGACTACCATGGAGTTTAATGCCAGTTTCTTCTAATTGCATGATTGTTATTGTGTTAAAATTTGACTTTATATGCCAAGGTCCCTGGTCAATGTTTTACTAGAAAATAATGACTTGACAATTTTGATGGAGAAAACGTTGCATTCACTGAACTCATTAACATCTCTGATTGCACTATAGTTGGTGCTGTGGTAGTTTACAGCATTAAGCTCCGCCTGTGGTGCCTCAGTAGTTAAAACAGGTGTTAAACAATATTAAGAAAAAAAAAAAAGCAGTCACATCTCCCAGTTTGTTAAGATGGCGCTGGGGATTTCTCCATTCTCATTTTATGTATCCATTTCTTTCTACAACTTACCCTCCTGATTCATCGAAAAAGATTATTTTATGAAAGTATTTTTAAAAAAGAAAATTCTAAAATATCAGAAACAACTATTTAAGGGCATGTCAACCCTGTCTCTGAGATCTATAAGCAAATGGATGAAAAAGACAATGTACAAATATGACTAAATTATGAAAAAGACAGAAAAATTACTACTGAAAAAAGACAAAGTACATTTTATTTTAAGTAAGTGATGGAAATAAGAAAAGAAAAAAAATTACTCCTATAAAAAACAATATTTCATGACAATGCACTTTCTATGAGCACTAAAAATGCAATGATTTTCACAAAGTTGATTGCTTTAAACTGAACTTTATACAAACTTAGGTTAATATAATAGTTAACATATATGAGTTGAAATGTAAGATGTCTGCCCAAACCTTTTATTTGGTAATGCATGTGGACATCAAAAACTTTTCTTATGACTGATTCAAGACTCATAAGGAAATCAATCTCTTGGACGATTTTAATTAGCAAATTAAAGATTGAAAGATCATACAAATAATATATATATATATATACATACATATAGGTCATTTTTTCCTTTAAAGAATAGATTAAAATAAATGTTTCACTTGGTATTATGGCTGTACGAAATGATTATGCTAGTGCTAAATGATGGAAGATAAATTAGATTTATGGTAGCATTAACAGGTAAATAGTACATAAAAACATTTCTCTTATTAAGTAATAAGATGTACTAAAATGTCAAACTTTGAGCACAGTGTTCAGCAGTCACTGGTGGTGATACATTTTACATGATAAATATGCTAAAAATGAATGCATCAGAAAAATAAATGTAACTGGAAGTTTAGTGTGAGAACCAGCTTATTTAAGAAGGTTGGTATATGTATCCTCCCTTTAATAAAAAGTCATATAATTTTCTTGTCTTATTAACATCAATTTTAATCAGAGTGCGTGCTTGTGCCAACTTCAAACCATTACTACGTTTGCATTCTCCCATTAGAAGTCGCTGGAATTCCAGGTATGATTCTGGAACTAATCTCGCTGTAGAACAAAGCTGACGTTCTGCAGGAGAGAGTTTCTCATATCCTGGCAGTCCCACAATATCAAGTGGTGGTGGTGGACGTCGAGATGGTACATTCACTATTTGAGCACTCTTGTCCATCAAACTCAAAACCTGTGGTGATGCTGCAGTAGGCCAACAATAAGATGTAGATGACAGGTGAATCCTGCGGTCCCTACGATGGATCTCACGAAGGCGCAGCAACTTGCGGTAAAGACGGCAGCTGCGGAAGTGAGTGATCCCATTTTCCCGCAGTTCCTTAAGGCACAGAATATTCTGGCGCAATTCTCCTGCATAGTGAAAGCCTTCCATTATATAATCAAAGTCCTGTCCAGACATCAGCTGCATGAACACAAGCAGACGTTCTGCCAAAGGTCTCATGAGTGTTGTCTCATATCGATGCAGCCATGATAATGTTTTACGAACCAGTATGAGTCCATGATCACGAATAACCCGTTTTTTTCTGACCCTTTCCCTTAAATGAGTATTATATATATCTGCTATTGCAAGATGCAAAGTTGTGCCCAACTCTCCTTGTTCTATTAATGAGGGGTCCAATTGTGTCAACAGTTTCTCTGCATGATTATTATATTCTACTTCAAAATCACTCCTAGCTGCATTATAACCTGCCAATGCTTTGTAACCACTAGATCCTGGGAGATACCGTGGAGGTTCATCTGTATCTAAAACATGGTACTCATAATATGGTTTCCATGCAACTTCTGCAGATGAGTTGGGTAGCTGTGGCAGCTCTGGCAGCGGATCTTCTATATAATAATTATAATAGTGCTTCTGACATTCTTGTGCAGATCTTGTCTGCATGCGCCGTGATATATCATTCCAATTACCTAGGCCACATTCTAACAATGCATCCAGAAGTTCCAACTCCTCATTTGCTGACCAAGTAGAACCATTGTACAAAGGAAATTCATTTCTTATAACAGCATAACTGTGGCAGTTTTCATGGGGCTCTAACTCTTTTCCCACGGTGAAACATGGCATGCATATCTCCACCATATTTTGTGGACATTCTGCACATCGTATATAAGGCTCATGGAGAACTGAGGAACATATATAGCATTTTGAAGTTCTGAAATTGCACTCTTGTCTCATAACACACAGCCAGTCTGTAAAAAAAATGTACACGTACGATACCACTTCTGAACTTTATCAATGAGAGCCATTCTATAGTGCAAATGACATTCAGAATATTTTTGCTCAAAATACAGTGCTTTTAAATGGATGTTAATTTAACTAAAAATGTTAATTGGAACATTGCGCGTGAAGCCAATCATATATTAAGATCATTGTATAAATGAGTAAAACTAAACACTCTTTTGCTCCAATTACTTGTTAAAATATGTAGGCAGGAACACTTCGATCACATCGTCAGCCCATAGGCAACTGGAGGATAAACCGTTATGCTGTGAGAATGTGTAATCTGCTATGGTGGAGGTGTGATGAAATTAAAGTTTATGTTTTCATCACCAGAAGTATCGAAGTTCATTAAACTGTCTTTGTACTTGTAAATGTAGATTTTCTCCCATGTTGCTGTTTCTGTAGGTCCTTGCACTGCTTTTAATAATTTTGTTTTATTCATTATGTCATGGTTTTCTGTCCAGAAATGAGATGCCACTGCTGATTTCTCCAACTGCTTGTATTTTATGTTCCTGAAATGTTCTTTTAAACATGTGCCTATGTTTCTATCAGTTTTTTATTCTACTTTATTTTATAAATTTGTAAATCCTAATTGCTGTTTATTTTATAAACAACAATCACGACTTAGATGGGCAGCCCCTTGTCTCCTTTTCTAGCTAACCTCTTCATGAGCAGATTTGAAACACACATCAACTCAGCTTTCCCAGACATATTTAAAATATGGTACAGATATGTCATTGATATATTTGCCATAGTCAACAAAAACTCATTAATGATGCCATAAAATTTCTGAATATACAAGATAAAAACATATCATTCATATATGAAACTGAAACAGATAACATGTTACCATTCTTGGACATAAAAATAATGAAACGTCAAGGAAACCTGGAATTTGGAATATACAGAAAGAGTATACATGTAGACAATCACATCAAAGGTGACAGTTTTAACCCCACAATGCACTAACATGCAGTTAGCAACAGCTTAACACATCGGCTAGTTACCTAAAAATTAACAAAGAAGAATACTCTAAAAAATACAAACAAATAGAAAGAACTGCAGCTAACAATGGTTTTAAAAAAAGAACTAGTATACAAAAGAGTACAGAAATTCAAGATGCAAAAACTTAAGGAAACCATAACACTTTCAGCAAAAAAAGATAAGCTAACTTTTAAAAAATTCATGTATCATCCATGGGCTACAAAAAATTTCATAACATTCTAAATATTTTAAATTCAGGTTAGCACCTATAAACACATTTAATGTTAAAAATCTCCGATTGACAATGTTAATGACAAGAGAAAAAAGCAGTTATTTATAAAATAAGTTGTGCAGAATGTGATAAAATTTACTTTGGAAAAACAAAGAAAAACATAGGCACACAGTTGAACATAAAGTACCAGCAGTTGGAGAAATCAGAAGTGGCATCTCATTTCTGGACAGAAAATATTGACATAATGAATAAAACATAATTATTAAAATCAATGCAAGGACCTACATAGTTAGCAACATGGCAGATAATCTACACTTACAAGAACAAAGACAATTTAATGAACTTTGACACTTTCGGTGATGGAAACGTAAACTTGAAGTCCATGGTGATGGAAACATAAATTTTAAGTTCATCACACTGCCACCAGAGCATATTACACATTCTCACAGCATAACGGTTTATCTTCCAGTCGATTATGGGTTGGTGATGAAAACAAAGTGTTGGTGATGAAAACAAAGTGTTGGTGAAAATGGTCCTACATATTTTAACAGGAGCAAAAGAGTGTTTAGTTTGACTCAATTATACAATGATCTTAATGAATGTTAATTTGTTAATAGTACAGGCAGAAACTACAGAGCTCATGCCACTAAACAATTCCTCTGACCTTCAATGTTTCCACCTAAAGCAGTTGGAGTATTATCTTTACAACAGTTTAACATTTTTAAGGCAAGTTAGTTATGAAACAAATTGTTTTTAACTTTATTTATGTGTTAGTGCCAAAAGAAACAGAGCTCAGAATTCTCATGTATGACTCATGTGAGAAAGCAAACAGTTGTAGAAAAGTGAAATGATTTGTAAGAAAATTCCCTCATGTTTCTGCACATCATACCAGAGTAAAACCATACCATGCTTACTTAGGAGAAATTTAACAAAATTGGAGAAAGTCTTGAATGAATTCAAAGAAATATCTGCGAATGCTTGTACAGAAAACAAGATTTTACAAATCGTGGCTTGGAATACCACCAAACTTTTAAAATGAAAGCATTTTTAATAACTTTGTCCAGGAAATGCAGATATGGTAATGTAAATAGAGAAAATGACTGGGTTTTGGGTAATGTTAGGAATGACTCTGTTGAACCACATTTAATTTTCTTTATGCACAAAGCATAGTTTCATCGATTGACCATGTAGTGACATACAACAGGTACTGGAGAGCAGAAAACTTGATCTTTTGTATAAAATGCCATTAGATATGTTTATAGAATTAGGCTACATTTTATGAAAATACATTTAATGCGCAGATATAACATATAATCAGACAATCCTCAATGTGTGTAAATATGCCTTTTTCAACAATACTTCATTACAGTAAATGCAGCTGATCTTTCATTAACTTTAATTAAGGAAATTTTTGAGGATATGGCCAGTGTGATCCCTAGATCTTAACACATGCGATTTTTACTTAAGCAGGAACTTGAAAAATAAAATGTATCAGACTAATCAGCACATTTTGGAAGAATTGAAAAAGAAACTGCGGCAATTTTACAAGAAGGGCTAATACATATGAATGAAACTATCTTAAAAGGTGTTAGAAATGTGTGGTGGCACAAGGATATTATTTCCAGCATCTTCTATTACAAAAGTACAGGGTCATTGTAATTTGCATGAGACCTATGCACTTAAATTGAAGGGTTATGCATATCTGACTTGGCCAGCAACCAATATGCTTCATGCTGCCATGTGGGCTGCTCTCTTATGGATGAACATTCATTTGAGAGCACTGTATATTTAAAGCAAAAATGGGTTAGATAACAGTGCCATTATGTAAATTCTCAACATTATAAAACACTTTCACAGCTCAAAAGAGGAATATTTAGCCATCAGGACAACTCTTTTAACATGCTAGAGTCTATGTATCTATTCTGTTTTTGGTTCAGATTTGATATTTATAGTTACTGAATGATGGTAAAGTATTAGTATTGTTTTGCTTCTTAATTTACTTTTGTTTTACGTTGAAATATTTGAATCCAAATAAATGAAGAGAACTGTACACACATTTAATGCTCCATTATTATTATTATTATTATTATTATTATTAATCAGATTAATTGGTTGTTACCAAAACTTTTCACTCAGTCTTATAGTCTTCACTTCTCACAGGGCAGATTCACAGGAATATCTTGTGCTTCTTGAGAACAAAATTTCTTCATGCCCTGTAATTCTTTAATTTGACTCAACAATGAAAAGAACTTAAAAACCACACAAATACAAAACACACTAAAAATTCTATATTTTTGGCCAAAGTCCCTTTATCAAGAAAAAGCAAACCATTAAGGAAATAATATTGAAACAATGTGTTCAGTAATTAAAATGTAAATTGGATGATGTTCTGATGATGAGAAAATGTTCTTGAAACCAGTTCTATACATTATGACACATAAGTGAAGCATTAAGAGTGTGTAGTTCAACTAAATCATACAATAATATCAATTAAATGTGATCAGTAATACTTCTCTAATGAAGACCATTTTATTTTTTTCTGTCTTGAGAAAGAGAGAGAGAGAGAGAGAGAGAGTGTGTGTGTGTGTGTGTGTGTGTGTGTATGTATGTATGGATGTATGTATGTATATATATATATATATATATATATATATATATATATACAATCATTAAATATGCATAATTACTGGTTATTATAAACATTTGTCTTGTTTGGTGGCAAACATAGGCAAGAGAAAGAAATTGTGTATATTTGTAAATTGTGTAAATTTTTGCCATAAATGGTTCACATTTACTAGCAAATGTGCATGTTTACCAAGACTGGCAAATACTGGTAGAACTGAATCACTTATTCCTCTAAATGCTTACAGTTCCATTTATTCTTTTTATTAGCATTTAACACCCATTTTAACTACTGAGGCACCACAGGCAGTGGACACTGATGATACATGAAATAAAATCGTAAATAGTTTTTTTTTGGGGGGAGGGTTTAAGGAAGGAAGCATTCCAGGTCTACATTTAGGGTACCTCCCTGGCATTTGCCATTTATGAGAACTGAGGAAAACCTGGAAAATACCTCAATCAGGGAGGACGGTCCTGGTGGATTGTGTAAATAGGCTTTGGTATTGCTGAAGTTTCAAACCATTCATATTTTTGTGGGCAATGGTAGCATATTTAATAAGCATCTGCTTTGGCTTATGTCTTTTAGGTTACGACAGTATGTTATCATGCATTAGCAAAATTTTCTATATAATGTTGTTTAAATCAAAGTGACTATTAGTTAAATGTTTGTGAAAATACTAAGAAACAATAAATATAAGGCATGTCTGGAAAGTAAGTACCAGTTTGGAAAAAAAAAAAAGGCATAAAATATTTGTTTTCACCACAACATTTATTTGTACATGAAACAGCATTCCTTAGCCTATTTTTGAACATAGTTGTCACCATTGTTCAGGCATTTGTCATAGCAGGAAATCAATTTTTGTATGCCCTCTCCGAAGAAAGATGCCGCTAGTGAAGAGAGCCACTGCTGAACACCTTTTTTTGTGTTGTTATCGCTGTCAAAGTGCCTTCCTCCGAGCTCATGCTTCATGTTCAAGAACAAGTGGTGGTCAGAAGGCAAGAGATTGGGGCTATATGGCATGTGATTGAACTGCTCCCAACCAAATTGTTGAATATTGTTTTGTGTGACACCAGCAGAATGGGGACTTGCATTGTCATGAAGCAACACAATGTCTTGACTGAGCATTCCACGTCTTTTGTTTAGAATTGAGCATGGAAGATATCTCAATGTTTCACAGTATTGTACTGCACTGATGGTTGCATCTCTGGAAAAAACTGAACAAGCCTGTCCCAGAACACAGTGCACATGATTTTTTGTGCTGACAACGTTGTTTTAACTTTTTGTCATTTAGGGGATCCTGTGTGCCTCCACTCCATCGACTGTTATTTTGATTTTGGAGTGACATGACAAACCCAAGTTTCATCACTGGTCACTATCCTGCTTAAAAATTCATCTCCCTCATCACTGCATCAGGAGGAATGTCAAAACACTGTCAAATCACTTGGTTTTGTGGACAAGCATCTTCGGAAACCAACAGGAACACAGTTTGGGATAATTTACACGCTTTGTGGCAAACTCATGCACAACAGTTTTAGAAATTTGTGGAAATGCATTACAAAGCATTCTTATTGTGAACTATTTGTTTCCACGAATTGCTTCATTCACTTGTTTAATTAAACAACCAGTGACAACAGAAGGCCATCCTCTTCGTGCTTCGTCATGAACAGGGATAGTCCATCATTGAATTGCCTAATCCACTTTCTCACCATTCCATCTGTCATTACATTTTCACCATAAACCTCTACCAGTTGACGATGAATTTCAGCTGACTTACATTCCTTGCGTTCAAAAACCACATTAAGGAACGCACTTCACAATCGGCGGGATCAGAAATTGTCTTAAACATTTCGATCACAAACAACTACAAACACAACACGATCCGATTGTAATGGCATCAGTGGATAGACAATGAACCAGAGAGACATGCATGGAACTGTGACATTAGCATTGCGGGGGCAGTAGAACGAAATAGTACTTATTTTCTGGACACGCCTCCTATAAAAGATATTCAACAAAGCTTCATAGCTTTAACCTAGAATCATACTCATTTTGTCATTCAAATGTATTTTGCAAGGAAACAAACACTATCATGAATTGATAAATATGGCAGCAAATTGTTAAGACATTATAGTAACAGAAACAATTATGATAAATTTGGCAATGCTAAAGAATTGTAGTTCTGCATTTCTGCCTTTCTTGTACAAAGCATAATGCAGCAAGAAGAACTGAGTGAAACTTACAAAATAAGTGCTATTCTTTATAATTTATTTTTCATCATGCTTTTAAAAAGACAATAGTCAAGCTCAAATGACATTGTTACAGACAAAGAAACCAAATAATTTGAATATGTTTACCCTTTATGGCTGGCATATTAATTCTCATGTGCAAGCATGTGTATCAATAAGACAATATCACAAAGAGAACTTTACAATTACCACTCAGTTTCTTCGGGATATTTCAATGGTGATCTGTTATTTGGAGGAATGATGCAGTCTGTGTGTGAACACTTCTATATTTCCTGTATTTCCTGGTTTGTTGGAAAGGTGCATTTCTTAGCATTAGTTGAGACATGGTTAGAGCATAGGGATGAGATTAGAATGGCATATTTTGAATTTATAGGAAAAACTGGTTTGAGAAGGAATATTAAGGGAAGAGCTTAAAGTGGCTTGGGGCTATTATTTAGAAAGGAATGGAAGATCAAGATTAAAGAATGGAACTCTAGGGTGGAGGGTAATGTGGGTAATATTGGTGAAGTTAACAATGTGTTTAGAGATAGTTTATAATCCACCCAGAAACTCCAGGTTTCACAACCCAGATCTTCTCCACCAGTTAGGAAATGAGATGGAAGAAATTAGATAGAGATTTCCTATGACAGAATTTTTATTACTGGGAAATTACAACGCAAGGAATGGGAATTTGCAAGCAAAGAATTGGAGTATATTAGATGATTTACCTATAGAGCAAGATGAGGGAAGCGTTATAAGGAAGATACAGTTGGTGAATGTGCATTAGTAAGTGCAAATGGTCAAAATGTTGCAAACTTTGTTGTAAGTATTTGGGAGTCATTAGGGTCAGTGATAAATTTTAAAGTGATGAATTTAATTAATAATAGTACTCATTTTTCCTTAGTGGTTGATTGGAGGTGCAATTAATGATAAGAAGGATTTGTATTCAATAAAAGGGATTTGGGCAAGAAAGGAATAGTTATAAGTGGTTTATTACCCAAGCTGGAGAGTTTATTTTATCTTAAATTCTGTAATGATTGTGTGTCCTTGGAACTAATTGGTATATCAAATTAGACAAGTGTGGAGAGATATTATTTTTATTAGAATTTGTGCTTTAATGGGCTGGTAATAGTATGCTCAAAAGGAATAGGAATAAAATTAAATGTTATAGTGATAGGTTTCATAAAGAATGCAGGGATTTGAGAAATTTAATAAAAGGTACCCTAATTAAGTGGATAGAAAACTGATGGAGTTAAGAGCACTGTATAAAAAGTTACTATACAGTAATAAAGATGAATGGGGGCAGAAATAGAGCCCAAAATCAAATCTGGGAAGGCACAACAAATATGGGAATTATAAGAAATTGTACAAAAACAAGAGTGGGGAAACTGTTAATTTACTAGGCCAATGAATGGAGTATTTTAAATGCTTATTTGAATCCAGAAATTCTGAGATGAGGGGTTAGAATTTGGAATTACAATCAAGATACAATAAAGCTATGGATGGAGTTTTCTTGTGAAGAAGTTCTAAAGCAGGTTCAAAAGGGGAAAAGATAAGGCAGTAGCTAAAGATGAATTGAATTTTTCCAGATCTGGCGTTAGAGGCAAGATCAATTAATGTTTGACCAAATTATTGAATTCAATTAAGTGTAGCAAGAGGATGCCTAAGAGCTGGCATACAGCCATTATTCACCCCATTTTTAAAGGAAAGGGTAATGTTGATGATCCACATAGCTATAGCAGTATTGCCCTATTGTCTAATGTTAGTAAGGTTTTCTGAGAGAATTAAATCCAGTCTTTAATTAACATGTTAATTTTTCCATTTCAATCAGGTTTTAGGAGAGGTCAGAGAATGGCTGGTAATGCATTTATTATTAAATCTGTTGAGTAAATAATTGCAGTTTTAATTTCCACTCCATTGTGCTCAGTTGTTCAGATATAGTTACATAAAGAAGGCTATGTGTAGAAGATTGTGGCATCTTCAAAATGGAGTTTCGAGCTGTTATTAAGTTCTTCACAAAAGGACGTATTCCAAATGAAATTAAATAGCTATTGAATGGTGTATATGGGAAGCATCCCCCTCATATTCTACCATAAAAGAATGGGCTAAACTTTTTTGAATGGTTCAAGAAAGCATTGAAGACGAAGAGCGTGCAGGTTGGCCCTTGGAGGTGCTAGTCCTGCAACATCACTCTTGTGGAAGGAGAAATTATGGAAGACCGGCAGCTCAAAGTTACAGAAATAGCAGAAAAGTTAGGCCTTTCTAAAACAACAGTCCTTCTAATTATTCTTGAACGTTTAAACATGAATAACTTTAGTGTAAGATGGGCGCCTAGACTTCTTTCCTCAGTTCAAAAGCAGCAACAAGTCATCTGTTGTCAGGCATTTTTGGAGCTCTGCCATAGCAATAAGAGAGAAGTTCTGCAAACAATTGTTACAGGAGATGAAACTATGGTCCTCTACTATGATCCCTTGTCCAAAAGAGAATCAATGGAGTGACATAAATCTGGCAAAACACTGACTCAAAAGGCCAAGGTTACTCAGTCAACCAAGAAGATCATAGCCACAATCTTTTGGGACTGTGAAGGAATAGTCTTCATTGACTTTAAGGAGAGGAAGGCCACAGTAAATTGGGAGTATTATACTGGCCTACTGTATAGACTACATGTTTTAATCAAAGAGAACAGGCGAGGAAAACTGAGTGTTGGTGTATGCCTTCTACACCACATGCACCTGTGCACACAGATCTTGTTGCAAAGGAAGCTGTGAAGAAATGTGGCTTCAAGGAGATTGACCATCCACCCTACAGCCCAGATCTAGCTCCCAATGACTATTTCCTCTTCCCAAAACTCAAAAAGGAAATGTGTGACGAAGTGATGGATGTTGTTTATGCCCATTTTGCATAATGATTGTGTTTGCCTTGTGTAATTCGTTTGGTAGTGGTATTGTCATTATATGTGTAGACTTCTGACTATTTCTGGGGGGGGGGGGGATTGAAATGTTAATTCAAAGATGTGAGAAGTGTATCACAATAAATGGTAACTATACTGAAAAGTGAAACATAGTTTTTGTCTTTATCATACCTAAAAAATGGTTAGATCGAAAACTTATGGACTTACCTTCATACATATTATGGCATATGGGGATGAGTAAGGAGATGAACGTTTTGCTGAAGGAGCTTTATAAGGACAATATGTTTTCATTAGATTAGATTAGATATTGGGGGATTTGATGGAGTTTTAAAAACCTCTCCAGGATGGCAGCATTAGGATTTATTGTGGTATCCCATTGTTTACATGTTTTGGTTAAGTGTGGGGAAGATTTTGTGACTGTGGAAGTAACCCACAAGATCAAGGGCTTATGCATGGATATAAGTTGAGTCCTATTCTTTTCAATTTGTTTATAGATGATATAATGGTATGTTTATGGCAAGTTAACATTCACAAATCAATAATAGATAAATTAGAAATCCTAGGTTTACTTTATGCTGATGATTTAATGGCAGTATCTATTTCAGTGATAAATTAAGATGTGAGTAATTAAAAATTATGAGATATTGTAAAGAATAGGATCTTAAAGTAAATCAGGAGAAGATAAAAAATAATGATATTTAAATAGGGAAATGCTGAGGAGAGATGATAAGTGGTTTATATTGGGGAGGTAGATACAGATTGTAAAGGAATTTTCATACTTAGGAATGGTTCTGAGCTCTTCCAGTCAATGTGAGAAACAAAAGAAATCAGCGTTAACCAAGGTCTTATTATCTTTGAAGCTAATTAAACAGTCTATATTGTACTTACGAAGCTGGTGACAATGGAGTGGTAATATATCCTAAACTTAGGTATTAATTTTTTTACACTAAACTCCGTTTACTTACATAAAAGTACTACCAACAGAGGCCACCATAGAAACATTCGGGTGTCCAGCCATCATTTCGATTAATGGCTGTTCGGTGAGCAACTGAAGATGGGAGAGATTCTCCCGAAAAATGCCTTACTTTTATGTACGTAAATGAAGTTTAGTGTAAAAAAAAAAAAATGAATACCTAAGTTTAGAATAAACAATCTATGTTTGTTGCACCAGATGTGAATTACTTGGAAAGAATTTATAGGACACTGATGAAGTCAAGGTAAGCAAAGGCCATTGAAATATGGGGATATAGGAAAGCTGGAAATTAATGGATAAGATATTCAATAGGTTTTATAAGATTGTGTTGGGAATTCCACAAAATGTTGCAAATGCAGGGGCTCTGTTGGAAATGGAGAGTGTTAGTGTGAGAGGTTAGATAATGAAGAGAATTTTGAAGTATTGTTTTAGGAGTCTGGGGTAGAGGATTTCTTTTGGGTAAACAAAGTTGGAGAAGAGTTAACAAGGAACAGAAATGATTTTGATTTTTGGTTATTTATGAGTGCTCTTTATCTCAGGTCATCAGCATTCCATTTGATTCAGGGAATGAAATAGTCAATCAATTTTGCTTTGAGATCTCTTCTTTCAGGCTTAAGGTTCTTTTACGTGCTACGATATGGGACCCATTGCCCTACTTCCCTTCTGAAGCAAGTCATACTTAGACTTTTTATTACCGAAAAAATCCATTAACCCTGGCTACGATTGAACCTGCAATCTTGGGTCTACAAGGCATTTATGGTTACCACTAGACCACCATGACCGACCCAGAAATAATGGAATGGGTGATGTATAGTTAAGAACGAGTGATTTAGAGGGAGGTTTTTGGAAATAGATAAGAGTAAGGTTGAGGATGTAGGCGGATAGATTTTACATACTATAATGAGAGGAAAGAGGTCACTAATGTTCTATCGCGAGATATATGGGGATGTTAAAATAGATTGATACATTAGTAAATATAACAAGCAAGAAAGAGAAGGGATGGTATAATTTAGATTAGGTATCTGCAGCAGGGTTTTAGGAGTAATTGTGAGCATGGAGTTTGTTGTTGATTTGGTTTATTTACAAATGCTCTTTAATATTTCAGGTCATTTGTGTCCGATTTAAATCAGGGCATGAAATGGCCAATAAATTCTGCTCAGAGGCCTCTTCTTTCATGCTTGAGGTTCTTTTACATGCCATAAATCTGTAACATGGGACCCATGGCTTTGCTTCCCTTCTGAAGGAAGTCAAACTTAGGATTTTTACACCCAAAAAAATCCATCAATCCTGATCGGGACTGAACTCACAATTTTGGGTTTAGGAGGCAAGTATGGTTACCATTATACCACCAGGACCGACGAGCATGGAGTTTGCCCTATACTATGTGGAAATTTAAAAAAAGTACAAATTATTACATTTGAATTCTCAGAAACAAGTAAATGAAGATAACAAGCAATATACTGTAAATGATTGAAGCTACATAAGCAAAAAAAAAAAAAGAGTGAGAGGTGCATTAGGAACTTGGGAATATTTGTATAGAGTTAAATGGTTATGGTCGGTGAGGAATGAGAATCTGTGAGTTTGTTTACGGAATGTCGGAATCCACACAGTGAAACTTTTGTTAGTCTTATTTTGATTTAAAGTAAAACACTAAAAATCATGTCGTCACATTAAAACTCTCTTTAAGTTTCACAAACACACTTATAAAAGTAATTTTGGTACATGTTTCGTGAGGTACATTCCTCACATTGTCAACCAAAACGACGAGTCATTGTCAACCAAAATTACTTTTATAAGTGTGTTTGTGAAACTTAAAGAGAGTTTTAATGTGTCAATCTGTGAGTTTGATTGCATTTGCCTTGTGAAATTAGTTTGGTAGTGGTACTGTGATTATATGTGTAGTATATTAAAACTTTAAATGTGTATGGACGTAAACTGGTTAAGGGCAGGTGTTTCATAAATGAGAATAGATTTATTGCTAATTATGGGTGATTATTGAATTGTATAAAATGTTTTAGTTTATGTTATTTTAGTGTTTCTTTGAACGGATCCATGAAAAATAATTTTTTTCTCAACATTCATATCATCTAATCTAGGCCAGAAGATATCTGTGACAGACTGATGGACTTAATTTTCATTCTGCCAAAACCCATTTAAATAATGCAACTACATAAAGACCTGTTTTTAATAATAAACTAACACTAGTAGTTATAAACTTAAGCTGCAAACGTTCATTATTCTTAAACTCTGCACAATTTATTAGTGCTACTATAAAAATCTGCACATTCAATTACATATTTTTCCGAAACATTAACTTCTGAAGCTTTTGAGTGAATGGTACAGTTTGAATACCAGCCCACTGTTCATCCAGAAGCGGTTTAACAGAAATGATATCAGTTGCAAGCACTCCATGCACTTTGAATTTTTATTTTTTAACTTTACTATAAGATAAGAAAACTTATCATACAATCCAGATCAGAAATAGTTTTACAATGGATCCTCAGCCATGATGGATTAAACAGGAACTAGATTGCTGATACTTTAGCAAAAAAAAGGAGCCACCATAAAATTAAAACCAACTTTTGAACTAGAGCTTCCTTCTGAAGTTACTCATAAAATGGGTAAGTACTGGAATAAAGAGAAAGGAAGAATTACAGGAGAAGTTGGGAGTGTTTATTAGAAAAGAAAGAAAACTTAGGGTAAAGGAAATAAAGTGTGTAGGATCTGACAGAATGATAGAAAATGATAGAATGATAGGCTTATGATAGAAAATGGGTATAAAGAGCACCAAACCTTAGCCATGGGAGTGTGTACAAGGAGCCAGACTTCAGATTTTTACGATCTGCATTTTTATAAAAATCTACAAAAGAGTATCGAAACTTTGAACCCAAAATATAATAATACAGACCTCTTGATTATGGAGGACTTCACTGCTAGAGTAGGGCAGGAACAAATCTATGGAACTGAAGCAGATAACTGACTAGAAAAAGAAAATCATATAGACACATTAGAGATAAGATAAGTAATAGAGAAGGTTAAAAACTGAATTTTGTGAAGTCAATAATTTTATAATGTGCAATGGTATAAGAGGGTCAGAAAGGGGGAAGAATACGCATTTATTAACCAAAGTGAGCAAAGTATCATTAATTATATGCTTTGTTCAAATAATTGTGATAATAATCCTGTAGATTTTAAGGTTATGCAGATAGTTGCGAATAGCTATCATTTTCCATTATTAGTAAAATTCCAAAAAGTAAATATAGGGGAACAGGAAGAAAGCAAAGAGCAAGGAAGATTTATAGAAAGTTTATAGATGGTATATACAGGGAGAGGCTAAACTTAAACAGTGGAAGATACAGTGAACGGGAAATCTTACAATTAATTGAGAAGGGAAAAGCTGATGAAGCAATGTCCTGTCGAGAATCAGTAGTGAAGTTAGCTGGAAAGACAATTAAAATTAGGTAACAGAGAAATCTATAGAAGGGTTGGTATGAAAAGGAGAGCCTTGTAGCAAAGAAATGGGTGGAAAGAGAGTTTAGGAGGTGAAAACAAACAGAAGATACACTGAAAAAAGGAGATTATTTAATAACAAGGTGGGGATATAAATGCTTAATTGAGGAATAAGGAAGTAATAGAGCGAAAAAATTTGGCTCAAGATTTATAGGGTAGCAAATGAAGACAGCAAAAAAGATATATGAATTTGTGAAGAGAGTGTGTAGAGTAAGATCAATAGAAAATAAAATTAGCCCAAAAAATGAAGGGGTACTTTGAGGAATTAATAGGAGAAAGCATTTTAGTAAGACAAGCAAAATTAATAATGGGGGAAATACACAATTATATTGAAATATTAGAGAGTGAGATTGCTAAATTAAAAATAAAAAGTAAGAAAGTAAATGGGATCAATGGAATACTAGGGAAATTCCGGAAAGTGTGGTAAGAGCATAATGGAGAGTGCTACTGATAAAATTGTTCAATGCACTGTTTGAGGGTGGAAAGATCCCATAGAATTGGAAACTGGGAGTGATTGTACTAATTTTTAAAGGGAAGGGAGAGGTAAATAACCCAAGCAATTTAGAGGCATTAGTATCTTAGCAGTGATATGCAAAATGTTTACAGGGGTGTTAGCAAAACAATTAGTCATGGGTGGAGGGAGAAAGGAAGCTATGGAATTTCCAAGGGGGATTCCGGAAATGAAAAGATACCATAGAAAACATCTTTATAATAAAAAAAATGATAGATAAATATCTGAGTATAAAAAGGGGGAAGATGTTGAAAAGGCCTTTGAAATATCAAACAAGAGGAGCTTTGGATTAAGTTGAGAGAAAAGGGAGTGAGTGGGAAGTTTATAGGACTAACACAGAAGCTGTATTCAGGTAATTTTTGCACTAAGCTGGAAAGCAACAAAGTAAAAGACTGGTTACAAAATAGAACTGACTTAAGACAGGTTGTAAATTAACTTCAGTACTATTTAATCTGTTTATAGATGAGATAGTGGAAGAAATAGGGAGGGAGAATAGGCACAGTCCATTAATTAATAATACAGACATTCCATGTTTCCTTTTGCAGATGCTTTAGTAGCAGTTACAATTACAGATGGAGGTTTAAAGAGAGCAATAGAAGTAACAGAGAAATATTGTAAAAAATAGGGCTTAAAGATTAATAAAGGTAAATAAAAATTTTTGGCATGTAAAAAAAGAACAAACTCTCCGCAGAGATGAGAAATGATGGCTAGAGAGGAGTCAAATTGAACTGGTAAGGAAATTTGATTATTTGGGGTTAAGGCTGAACAGTAATGGAAAATGGACAGAACAAAGAAAGAATGCACCAGGGAAGGGACAGTTAACTACCAATATTATAAGAACATGCTTAAAGAAAATCCCAAATATTAGCGTAAGCTGGTTAGTGAGAGTTACAGTTGAAAATGATGCATGGGATAGAAATATGGGGACAGAAAAAGGGTGGGAATGCATAGATCAGATTCATAGAGCAGTATGTAAAATGATATTGGGATTGCCTAGAGCTGCACCCAATGCAGTAGCCCGGATGGAACTAGAAAGGTAGGCCAAAAAGATCTAGTAATAAAGCACATTAGCAAATACTGGCAGAGGATACAACCATTGGAGGAAGGAAATATTCTCAAAGACTGCTTGGGCCCAAAAGAAAAAAGAAAATGGATAGGAAATTGAGTAGGTAGATTAAAAGAAGTGTAAGAGAAATTGGTTTGGGAGAGCTAGTTAGTTTACAGTCACCAAATGGATAAGGCACAGGGAATAAAGTGAAAGCAAGGATTGGTGATATAGAGAAACAGGAAATATTTGGTAGCCTAAGATATTATAAGAGTTTTAAGAAAAGAGTGGGAAAGAGAAAAATATATTAAGGTTTTGTGACAAAATGGGTAGGGAGGGTGTGGCATGGGCAAGAACAAGAAAAATGATACTAGTTGGGGTAAAAGTGGACAAAGATTTGTGCCCATCGTGTGATAAGGTAGACAAGAACTTGGACTGTATGTACAGCAACCGAAGTATGGAGAGAGGAAATATTGAACAAGAAATGGGATAATTTGCAGGCAGAAATTCTGGCATTAAAGATTTTTGGGATTAGCAGAAAAGAGTTTTTGACCCAATTTGGAAATTATGTAGGGAAAGTAAGAGAAAAATGGTGAAGGAAAGTGATCAAGGCAAAGGAAGATGGTAATACAGTAACAATGAAGGAAGATAATTGCCTTTACGGAAATATTTGTAAAGTTCACTTGATAATATGTGTACTTAAGAGCGCTGTAAGATCAATGTACACAGTAACTGAGAAGTTAGTTGTATAAGATCCTGAATTAACAAGCATTCGTGGATTAAGGAAATATTGTAAAACTGTAATTGTAATGTGTAGAAATAATAAATATTCATTCATAGTGAAGAACCTAATACATTTTTGATGTTGTATTTATTTTGTGGTGCTAGCTTTATACCATGTACTTTGAAATTCTTTGAGTAGCAACTGATAAAGAACAACAAAATATCCCACAAAAACTTAAAGGAAAATCATATGAAAGACTTTCTAATTCTTTTATTGAAACCTAGAAAAATATAAGTTGATTAATTCTGCAGCATGATTGTGAAGAATATACCAAAATGCAGCCATCTTGCAACTAACATATGAAAAATAATTTAAAAACTCTTTATTCAGAAGATAGGGAAAAAACATTATCCACAGTGGCCACTAGCAACCAACCAAATTTTATTTTTTGACAAGCGAGCAAATTATGTGTACATCTTATTTTGAGTTTTACCAGCAAAAATGGAACTGCATCTTTTCAAGGTCATTCAGCAAAAAATATCACATCACTCTGTCGTACACATATCAATCAGGAAAATAACGATATATGAAGTAAACTTTTGTTTGAACTGTGAGCAGTGTTAGAGAGTAAATTACCTGCATGTAATTTTACATGTAAAAAATGTAATGTAGAAAACTTTTTACACTAAGTAGAAAACTAACATTCATTGATTTTGATAATCTAAACATCAATACTTAATTTATTTTATTTTATTTACTCTAAACTGTTATACTACAAAAAAACCTTTATCATTTTTGGTTTGAAATAAATTCACTTACTTTATTCTTTATAGCAAATTACTGTTGTTTCTGATGACAAAAAATTACACAAAACATAAAAATTTAGTCCCTATTGGGTTTCAAAACAGATTTTTTATATAAATGTTACCAGAACTCCTGCATTCTATGTTTATAAATTTTAAAAAATTAACACAATGTTACACATTCATGTTATCTAGTCATCATCACACACTAGATCTTTCATTTTAAGCTAGTAGTTACAAGTAATGACATGTACCAGATTCTTTGATTTTTTAAATGAAAGACAATTTCTGTTAGCATTATTGACACACATAAAAAAAAAAAGAGTTGCAAATACCCTCCCCAGTTGTGCACAAAAAGCTGGAATGTTCAGTAATTTATTAGTCAAATCTGCATGTTTAGAATGGTGTCTTTTAGCAAAGAACCAGAACATTTTTAGGAAAGTTAATAGGAACTGACTTGCCCAAAGTTTACCAAATATTTCTGCTTTTTCTCGATACTGTGGAAAGCTGACAAGACTTGATCATGATTAGACCCCGGATTTTTAGGCACTAAAAATTGCAGTTTTATGTACCTAAAAATAAGCTCAAAATTTGATAAATTATGTCATATTTCAGTAAAACTAAACACTTAGGCACGTATGACTAAGACTTCAAATCTATTTCACAAATTTAAGTAGTATTTTTTTTTGAGTATTCTTGTGATCTATTAAATATGGAGGATTTTTTTCTGTTTGTCTTATTTTTAACTTGTCCTTTTTTCTTTTTCTTTCTTTTCTTTCTTTCTTTCTTTTTTTTTTTTTCTTTTTTTTTCTTTTTTTTTTTTGTATAAAATGTCCCAGATTTTTAGCCCTATCCTAATGTAGATTTTTAAAAGTTTTGACAGATATTTTGGATCTAGATCGATGCTTTGTACAATCACCTGGCGTGATTGTTTTAAAAGTCTTCAAAACTGTTTGTGTAGGCTGCATTCTTTTTTTGCAATTATACCACGAACTGACAAAAATGTTTTGTGACTTACAGTATGCATTACTTCTTGAGAGCCTTACTTTGTATGAATATTAATGCAAGGCAGCTTCATCTTCATTTTTCTTTATGGCAAGAACAAGCTACCATGTCCAAAATATTACGCTACCCGGGTATGTAGACTGATCTTTATAAAACTCTAATTTGATGAACTTTGAAATTATCTAATTCCTTTCATGTTAAGTAATATTCTGGAAACTTCATAATTTCACAAAATAATGATCAGGAGCATTTTTATAGCCTTACTAAATATAACTTCTTAACTACATCCTTTTTCCAGCTATGTGACTGGCTAATTTTGTATTTATGATCTCTCAAATTTAAACATTAGGGAAATTAAAATGAAAGATCAAGCGTGTGATGATGACTATATAACATGAATGTGTAGTGTTGTGTTAATTTTTTTGAATTTACAAACATAGAATGCTGGAGTTCAGGTGACATTTACATAAAAAGATTTCTTTTGAAAAATTTTTATGTTTTGTGTTTTTTTTTTGTCATCAGAAATTTAAAAGTAAGTGAAGCATAAGAGTGTGTTAGATGATAGATTAGTAAGAATTTACCTTTAAAAAGCCTCACTGTGTGAGTTCCAACAGAATTTTTAAAAAATGCTTATTTTTCAAAAGTTCTTAAATGAATTATGAATGTTTTTAAACCACATAGGAACAGACTAGAAGACAACTGACTCATTTACGAATGAGAAAATGAAGGATTTACACATGAGAGATTTTAACCACAACTTTTATAACTCGAAATAGGATATTAAATACAATATAAAATTTAAAGGAAAAAGTTGACTCATAGCTGCAGACATAGATTTTTTTAAATTTGTGTCTTAAACATCACATCTGCCCAAACTTTATTAAGAAAATAGTTAAATATAACCATAATAGTAAAGTACAATCAACAGTTGAAAAGAAGGTAATTCATATGGAAAAAACATAATATTACGCTAAATTAGCTGACATACATATGAAATTATATGACATATACTTAAGAGTGACCAAAAAGTTAGGTTATGTCATTTGGGACAACTTTATAAGGAATGCATTAGAGCATATAAATATCAGAGTAAAAAAAAGTAAATATACGGAAAAAGAAATTTGGGAATTTAAAAAAATTGCAGAAAACTATTAAACCATACAGAAACAGAATAATGTGGTGAATTTATCACAAATAAGTTTTAATAAAGGGGAATTATATATACTCAATATGGGTTTTAAAACTTGTGTAAACTTCTCCAACAACATTGAAGATTACATAGTTGATCTGGAAATTGCCATGGAAGTTTTAACTAATAAAGAGAAAGAAAAGATTAGGATAAAATCAGAGGATGCTCTTAAAAAGTTTAACAAAATGAAACCAAATAGAATTCAAAATTACAGAAACATTATTACTTCACTTAAATAAAAAGGAGTTATTTACAAAAAGGCTGATAAAGGGAATAAAATAGTAATATTGGACAAAGGTGACAATGACAGAATGTTAAGAGTTGTTAAACAAAAAAGAATTTGCCCATGTCAAATTTGGCCCAGTGAATGAAGCTATATAGATTTGCACTATAATACCAGCCATGGAAAAACGTAGTTTAAAACAAAACAATCCTAATATAGCCAGAATATATGGGTTACCTAAAATCCATAAACCTGGGAAAGGCATAATAATTAATAATATAAATACCCCTACATATTTTCTAGCAAAGTGGCTTACAGACAGATTTACAGCTCTACCAAGGTTTCGAAGCAGAAGCATAACAAACTCATTCCAGTTAATAGAAGAAATAAAAGATTTTAAAGTTCTGCCCTCTGATATTTTAGTGTCTTTTGACGTAGTATCTTTGTTCCCGAGTATTCCAACTGACAATCTTTTATTGTTTTTGAACAATTGGTTAAAGAAGATAGGAATTAATGAACTCCCAGCAAAGAATACGTCCACCTTATAAACATTTGTATTAACCAGTCTTATTTTAATTTTGCAGGAGAATTCTATGTACAGAAAACAGGACTGACAACGGGAAATCCTTTGTTCTCCTTTCTGGCAGATTTATTCATGAGTACATTTGAAACTCACATAATTTCCACCTTCCCACAATATTTTAAATTTGAAAATTAAACATTAATTTTGATGACTTTTTAGTATAGTGAAAAAAGAATTGGTTGAAGATGCTTTGAAGCTTTTAAATATACAAGATAGGAATATATTCTTCACCCTGGAAACAGAAACAAAGGGAATGTTGCCATTTTTAGATATAAAAATTAATAATAATCATGGAAATCTAGAATTTGGAATATTTGGAAAGGATACGCACACAGATAACTATAAAATCAAATGGGTTTAACCCCATAGCTCACAAGCACTCAATTTTCAACAGCTTAACATATAGACTGTTGAATTTACCAATCAGTAAAGAGGAGTACAAAAAAGAATTTGAGAAGATACAGGAGATTGCCATTATAAATGGTTTTAACAAAAATTTAGTAAACAAAAAATTTAATAGATTCCTAAAGAAGAAATTGATCAAGAATACCACACACTATTAACTGAAAAATAGAGGCAGGTTTTTAAAAAATTCACCTACCATCCAGTAGCTATGAATAAATTCCAAAAAATTTTTAAAGATATTAACATTAAATTGGCACCTGTGAACAGATACACTTTGAAAAATGCTTTAGTGGACAACAGTTTTAATAACATTCCACAGGAGAAAAAGTCAGGCATCTACAAAATAACATGTAAAGAATGTGATAAGATATACGTTGGAAAAACTAAAGGAACACAGGAACACGGTTAAAGGCACATATCAGTAACGTTAAGTACAAACAGATTAATAGGTCAGCAGTGGCACACCACTTTTGGAAAGATAATCACATCATAAAAAGAGAAATAAAGTTACTTAAAGATGACACAGACATACATAATTGGACACATGGGAGAAGATTTGCATTCATAAACATAGGGATCATCTTATGAATTTCGACGTTCAGGAGAATGTAATACAAATTTCCAGTTTATAAAAAAAACACCACCAGGCGGAGTCACAGGCCCTCCTATCAGTTTCTCCTACGTCATCAAGTTGGTTGAAGATGGATGATGTCTCTTCGAAACCAGTCCCACCGTATTTAAAAGTAAGTGAAGCATAAGAGTGTGTTAGATGACAGATTAGTTAGAATTTACATTTAAAAACCTTCACTGTGCGAGTTCCAACAGAATTTTTAAAAAATTCTATTTTTCAAAAGTGCTTAATGAATTAGGAAAATAATCGCCAAATTAGCATAACCACAATACAAAGAAATTAAACTACAATTGCATGTAGATTTATACTCGGAATAAGTGAATCGAGAGTTGCCAATTTCTAATATACACTTTAAGAAAACCGTTTAAATTCAGAAGATTAATAGTTTTATTGAGTACATTTAAGAATTAACTATTTATACAAAGTACAGGATTAAACATTCTTCAAAGTACAAACCTTGTTTGCCAGTCAAACGAATTTTTAAAAATATTAGACACAGTTAAATAGTAATCATATTGGTGTAATTTGGTGCTGCAGTATTGCAAATATGTAGTCAACTTATTTATTCAGGATATGCCATTGCTAGATTCTCATCTCTCTTCCTCTGCACAGATTTTGTTGCTAAAGTAGTGTATTCTCATCCTTTTTACTACTTTAAGATAACACAATTTAATTTTGCACAAAGGATTTGACTAAAATATGCTACTAGCTGAATTTTGAATATAAATAAATAAATATAATAATAAATAAAAATTTGACCATCACCATTTTTCATCTGCATTCTTCACTTGATGTTACAGTGATTGTCATGGCATCTTAATTCACAGTAGTGTGTCGGATATAGATATGTATTGTATGGTGTATGAAATTTATTGATTTCACTTGAAAAAGACGGTGGTGACATAAAGTATAAAGGAAAAAGCTATAGTTATTATTTAAAAAAAAAAAATAATAGTTTGTACAACTTTACCATCAATCAACAAATAAAATATAAATAAGCAAATCTAAACCAAAAGCACAATAAATAAAGTAGTTACCAGTTCCTTATAAAGTTAAGGGGGCTAACTAATATCTAAGTAAGCTGCAGCATTAATGGCAAGGTTAAAAAATTAATGCTTTTCCTCTTGCTGCTTCATGGTACAAAATTACCAGAAATTATAACATAAGTGCCAAAAATATTTATATAAATTTAAGACAATTTTATCTTTAACACTTTCCAGTCTGCTTGCAGTGCTACCACAAACATTGATGACGAACAGGCTATACTTGCAATAGCTTGCAGTAACACTTTAATTCACTGCATAGTAGGGAATACACACACACTTCATTTGCTCTATTAAGTGGCCAAATGTTTTAATTAGCACAGTAATTTACTAGATTTGCAGCACCCACCAATTGTAGAACAGACACAACACTTTCTGTAAAGCCATGTTGCTTTTAGTACTAGATTCTGTCATTTCAATGAGCAAATGGTTTCTTTTAGGAAGGGAGAAAGAAATGTCAATACATATTTTATTTAATGGTTCTGGCTCAAAAGGAGAATGGAATGAAGATTTGAAGGTAAAAAGTATTGCTGGAATATTTACTTTATAATAGCTTGAAATGAGTTATGTCTCGGCCTGAACAACAAAAGTTTAGAATTTTGTATATGACTTTTGAGGGCTGTATTCTAATAAAATAGCACATTTTATATAATTAATACAAATTATATATTTATTTTTAACAAAAAGCATCGAGACTGCCCTGCAGGAAGAGGAACCAGAAATTATACCAGGCCAGGAGCCCAAGATGGATTCTGAGATATGTGTTTTCTTTGCCTCTCTCAATATCTTCCACTTGAATAAATTCATGTGTGTTTTTATATATATAAAAACACACATGAATATATATAACTTCTTCTATTATAGACTATCCAGTCAATCAACATTTTCAGGTACAACAGAATAGAAGATCAAGGACTAAGGTAAATGCTTACTTTTGGACAATGAATTAGGATGGGATCATGCCTGTTTCTTTCCATCTGTAAGAATATATTTTTTTAGGTGATCCGAAGGTCACCTTCCCCCTTGATGCTATTCCAAGCGAATATGATTGCTTTGAAAACTGTATTTGTCAAGACTTGGTAAAACATGTAAAACCAGAGACAAACAAGTATGCAGCAGATATTATTTCAAAGAATAGGAAAACAAATTGAAAGAGCTTAGTTTGCAGACTCAAGAAACCGCTAACATAGTCTATAGTGAAGCATATGTGTTTGGTAAAAAAGCCCCAAAATCAGATTAATGCTCCTAGACCTGCAATCTGACCAGTTCAAGGCTATTTTTTGCAATGCTTCATATCAATATTAATGAAATGTACAATGCGCAGCTAGCCAAATATGACTGTCAGCACAAAATTAGGCCATATTTATCTTTTTTGAGAGGTTGACTTCCCTATCTCAAAATGAAATCATCACAGTTGATGAAGGAATCTGTATATACTTTCCGTGGCAGGATACACTTTCTTGTGCACATGAAGAATAAGCCTGACAAGTATGGCATGAAACTGTACTTTGTGTGTAAGTCTAGCTCTGGTTGTGTTCTAAATAAAAATTGTACACTGATAAAAAGGTAAATGATTCTGCCATCATGCCATTACTTGAATGATTGCTCTCAGGTCATTTTAATAAGGATATTATACATATATGCACAGGTTTTATACCAGTTTGAAGGTTATTGAATATTTATCTGGAAAGACACTTTGGATTCGGGACTTTAATGATGAATAGAAATTATTGCCAAAGGGTTTGAAGACAACAGTTTTGAAAAGAGGTGAAATGACATTTTGAATTGTGCACATATTGTGGTCTGTAAATGGGAGGATGCTCAAGATATGACAGTGTTCACTCAAAGCATGGAGCTATTGTTTCTGAAGTGACTATTAGGACAAAGAGAAGAAATGTAAGAAAGATAACATGATGCTATTCTTGACGACCATATCAACAAAACTGGTGTTTATAGAAAAGATCAACTTGTTGAACTATCCCTTAAAAAGTATGAAATGGTGGAAAAAGCTATTTTTTCATTTTTACATTACAGGAATTCTCTTCAATAAGATAAAAACAACAACCCAGTTTCACTTCAAGTGTACAGTGGGAGAGAAATTTGTTTTTTTAGCAGGGAATGAACAAGAACCCAAAAGATCAACTACAGCTGATAGGTTAATTGGAAAAAAAATCTAAGCCTTGTAGGCCACACAAAATCTACAGAATCAGGGCCAAGAAAGAATCTGGAAAATGCAAGAAAAAAAATACCACATATTACTATCCAAAGTATAATGTTTTGCTCTGATTGCCAAAATACTTTGAATTATTCTATACAAGGGCCAACTTTGTGCAGAACTGTTTCATTTTATAAATAAATATATTTTTTGCTTTACTATCATTTTATATATATATATGTGTATATATATATATATATACATACATACATATGTAAATGTATATTTATTAGTTATTTAAGAGTTTTTAAATATTGAGAACATACTTGCAACAAGTGCTGAATTTTACTTAAGAATTTGAGCATTATACAGTAGAACCTTGATTATTTGTCTCTTGATTAACTGATTGTTTAATTATGTGACAATGTTCCATTAACTATAATTAATCGCGAAATCTGTGCACTTTCATGGACCTGTTTAAGACTAATGCATAATGATTAACTTGGAAAGCATATACAACTATTCCTTCTTTTAACACGTGGACTACCACAATACGGTAACCGTTAAACCTGTAAGCCAATTTGTTAAGGAATTTCACTCCACTAACACTATTCCTATTGTTATTGTTAGGAGAAAATACCAAGTTATGGATATAGAAACCAGAGTGAAAACTTTATTGTTAGTGCTCAAACAGCAGCTAACTTGGCGATACCTTCACTATCAGTTAAGAGGAAATGTCAAGTTCTGGATATAGAAATGAAAGTTAAAATTATATCGTGAATGGTGAAACAGCAATTAACTTGGCAAATGAATTTAGTGTTTGTGACATAATGGTATGAGACATTAATGCAATTTTAGGAGCAGAAAAATGACACTTCATTCTATGAAATTTTTACTTTATAGAATTAAAATAGACAACAGATTGCTGGTAGTACAGTTCAGAAAAAATTACATACTTCTACAAATGGACATAAAAATAAGGTAAAAAAAAAATGTATGGATTATGCATTTTTTCCATTAACCACTCCTCCGTTCCTTTCATTGGGTTGGATAATCAAGGTTCTACTGCATGTGCATTTAAAGGATAATTCCAACAATTTAAACTTCAATATGTATCCCACTTTTGAACTTCCCTTTTAAACTTACATAGTGTAGGTGGAGATATTATTACAAAAGTAAAAAACCACTTGGACGTCCAGCTTTTAGAATTCACTGGATATTAGGTTTAGGTTAGTGATGTGTATATATGAATTGATTAGAAATTTGATTCTTGCTCATGTTATATTTATTTGGTTTATACTTGTGAAAAGGAGATGAGCCTTTATTCTAGGTAGGATTGAAAAGTTTTACTTATGGGATGCACAAGTGGGATAATGTTAATCTTCACCTTGAAGATTAACTTTAAAAATAAAAAAGGATAAAGAATTTATCAAAAAACATGAAAAACTATGAATTTTCTTTTTAAAAATCCATAAAAAGCTCAGTCAAGAGAGAAATGGTGTACAAAGTTGCAGACCAGAAAGTGTTAAACCATTGTAAAGAGTCGTGGTCCCATACTTCTACCTTTTTCACATGTACCCTACTCCTACCTGGGAAACTGCACTCCATACACTAGTGATTTGTTTGAGGTACCAACATTGCCCGAAAAACATGAATTGTACTACAACTTTAAACAAATGATCACCTTTGATCATGAATAAATAATTCATAATGAAGTGTTCTTTCATATGTCATTCGTACACACGCTTATACATGGCGAACATGTATTAAATTTCGGCTTATGTGACTTAGACTTAATTGAGACTTTTCTGCTGTCTTAAACGAAACGGGTAAAAAAATTATGATAATAATCGGCAAATATTTATACAAGTTTTTCCCGTGTTAACTTTAATTGTTGCTGCATCCTCACATACAAAAATGATATACACACGAGACCACGATTTTTTTATATATATTCACGCTTGGCATCATTTACATTGTAGAATTTTCCTAACCTCTATCACGGCGGCCTGATACCGTTTTATTGAAAACCATTTATGAATTTGCAATTTCCAAAGTATCTGTCAGTTAGTAACATAGGTCATAAATTGATTAATATTAAAGTTCTTATTACATACACAGAGAAGATAGCACAAATGTACCTTTAGGGAACTGCAAATCGGCAGCATCTTCTTCAACCTGTTCAATTGCATGCGAAGCCATTTTGCTTATTTAGATATATAAGTTATTTTTTCTGAATAATGGATAATACTACGATCAAAACGTTCTTGAGCGTTTACACAATAAAAACGTACATCTTTCCTTCACTCTTTCATTTCACCATTAACACACAACTAGAAGTTGTGTATTCAGACCCGGTGTAACCAATGTTTGTTAATGAAATTACCTACCCATGAGCGTCAAACTACTCTATTGTGCTCCAAAATACCCTCTTTTTCAAAAATAAAGGCATGGAAACATAGTTATAAGAAATGTGGAAACAAATGACGATATGTTAAAAAGTAAACATTTTTGCTTACCTATTACCTTTCATAAATGTGGAATTATTGGAATATTGACTGCAGATTTCATAACAAAAACTTTCTTCCAATATTCATCAGCCGGTTTTTCACTCACCAGCATAGCATGATTTTTCCATACGGAATCCAGTTACTTTCTTTAAAAGAAGGAAAATATTTACTGCAGTGACCAAGGATAGCAGAGAAGGTTGTAATGAATGAATAGTGTTTAACGCCCGTTTTTGCTACAGAGGCACCACAGGCGATGGACATTGATGATACATGAGATGAAATGAAATATTGGGAAAGGATTTATGTTTAAGGAAGGCCTAAATTTAGGGTATCTCCCAGGCATTTGCCATTTATGAGGACTGAGGAAAACCAGGAAAAAACCTCAGTCTAGTAGGACGGTCCTGACAGTATTCGAACCCAGACCTCCCACTCACGAGTCCGCGACTTAACGACCTCGGCCACCCGTGGCAGTAGAAGGTATGTACTATATTCACTATGGACATAATAAAAAAAATAGAATGTTAGAATCAAACCTTCTTTTGATTTGTGATACAAGCTCTATATAGATTTTCAAGTAACTTTTGACAAAGCAATTTATTTATTGCTGTACTTTAGTGTTAATTCTGAGTGTGCAAATGTTTCCTGAACTGCAATACACAAATATATATTATGCAATACAGTGAATTGACTTGGAGTTGCATGCATTCCATGCATTGGAGTTGTCTTATTAATTTCAATTTGAATAATAGAAGAACACAGATCTTTTAGCATTTTTCCTACGCACCATATTATATGCAGTAAGAAGGGAATTCAATCGATTCATTCAAATCCTTGGCATCAAGTAATCAATATTTATGTCCCTACATATAATTATTTCATGCCTTGACTTAAATAAAAAATTTAAGCTATCTTCAAGTTTCATCAAGAAAGTTTCAGTTTCCTAACGGTGAGCATTGAATAGCAAATACAATTATTTTTGTATTTTTGCTTTCCAATTGGAATATGGCTTTACTTGGATAACCCCTTTACTTCTTCTTATTTGGTATTCATGCCGTATGTTTTAGACATAATTACAGAAATTAATATATATTTTTTAAAGTGAAGTCTCTCTCCTTCATATGCTAAAGCTGGACGTACAATTAACTTTCCCACCAGGATTGATCAAAACTTGTAGCACAGAAAAAGATAATATATTTGTTATTTCAGAAAAACTGCCATCATATTCTGTGTCTCTAACCATGACACTAGAGTAATAGTGAAAAAATAATCTACAATAACAATGTGACAAATTAACCGTAATTATAAAAACAGAAAAGGATAAAACACAAAGAGAAAGTCACGCTTGTAATCGCTATATTTGGAACTACTAGAGTTCTTCTAAGACAAGAGTACAATTGTCTTTATATATATATATATATATATATATATATATATATATAAAAGAGTAACAATGTAACTAAATTAACAATAATTATAAAAGCAGAAAAGGATAAAACACTTAAGAGAAAGTCACACCTGTAATCACTACACAAATGTGCCTTTCTGTTAGATTTTATCCTTTTCTGTTTATATATATATATTGCATTTCAATATATATTGATAATGCAAACCTCCGTAAAATGGCAAAGACACTTAAACAAAAATCGTGGAATAGTGTCTTCAGTGCAAATGATGTTAAAAGTATATTCAACAATTTTTTTACACATTTTTAAATTCCGTTTTGAAGAATATTTTCCACTATAAATTTAAAAAGTTACAATATTAGCAGGGAATGGTTAACCTAAGGCATTGAAAAATCTTGTCAACATAAAAGTCAATTATATAATGAACAAAAGCTCAGTGTAAACCTAAATTAAAAATACATTTTAAAAAGTATTGTAAGATACTTAGGAAAGTCATAAAATCAGCAAAAGGCCGCCCTTACCAAACACTTATCAGCCAGTCAAAAAATAATATAAAAACTACTTGGAATATAATAAAACAAGAAACTGACCAAAAGTTTGCAAAACGGTTATGCAATAATCTTAATTATTAACAATCAAGAGATACAACACCCTGCAAATGTAGTAAATATGTTTAATGATTACTTTCTTAATGAAACCAAAAATTTAAATTTATATTCTTGTGATGAAAGATGTGCATTAAAAATTTTACAATCATCAAATCCCAATCAAAATAACGAATTCAAACCGTGCAGCACTATCGCACTTGAAATTAGTAATATCATTAGAAAACTAAAATCAAAGAACTCTTCTGGCCATGATGAGATCAACAGCATAGTTATAAAGTCATAAAGTGCAAAGGAAATTAGTACCCTCCTTAGTCGCTTTTGAAATGAATCTTTAATTTGGGTGTGTTTCCTGAGAGGCTAAAATATTCAATAGTGAAGCCACTGTTCAAAAAGGGAGAAAAAACAAATGTCTGTAATTATAGACCTGTAGTTATTTCAACTACATTTTCTTAGTTGCCTGAAAAAGTAATGTAAGTAACAATATTTAAGTAATGATCAGTTTGGCTTTAGAAAAGGAATTTCAACCATTAATGCATTCTATAAACTCACTAATAAAAATTTAATTGCAATTAATGAAAGACCTTATATTGGAGGAATATTTTGTGACTTAGCCAAGGTTTTCGACTGTGTCAATCATGGAATTCTGCTAGATAAATTAGCTTTCTATGGAATAAAAAACCCATATGTAAAATGGTTTATATCCTACCTTGACAAAAGGAATAAAAAAGTAGTAATAAATTGTCCCTCTGAAAATAAAAACAATGCATAAGAGTGGGGTATGATTAACCATGGAGTGCCTCAAGGATCAGTTCTGGGCCCTTTTCTTTTTATGATATATATAAATGATCTCTCCTTATCCAAGACGTAGGAAATGCTGTTCTATTTGCAGATGACGCAAGCATATTGATAAATGGAAGAGGCCTTAATGAATGTGCCATTAAACTAAATCTTAGTTTTCTTAGTTCACTGTGTGTTTGATTCAAACCAAACAAATTGTCCCTACTTTAGATAAAGCAAGCGTATTGAAATTCATTACTCATAGATCTCCAGATCCACAATTATAGAAAGGGTATTATAAGAGTGTACTTCTCCAAACCAAATATATTATATTCCTTCCTTTAATAATTTATAACCATCTGAATTGGAAAGATCACATCGATCTTATCATACTTAACTTATGCTATGCTATGCAATGCATGCATTAGTAATATTGGAGTCAATTAACACTTTAAAACTAATTCATTATGTTTATTTCAACTCAATGATGAAGTATGCTCTAACATTTTGGGGAAATTCAATTAAAAGCGAACGTGTCTTCTTATTACATAAAAAAGTCATATGAATAATAATTGTACACGTAACAGACATTCATGCAGAAACCTCTTTGGGCAATTTGAAAATTTAACTGTTTCTTTTGGATCTATTTTATCACTCATGAAATTTTATATAAAAAAATAAATAAAATTTTGTTCTAAATCAAAATATACATGGCAGGAATACTAGACAAAAAGCATATCTACATGGACCGGCTTCAACGCTTTACTGCCATGATAAAAGAGTTTATTTTGAATGCATTTTAGTACACAGTGCCCTTCCCTCTAACCAAACAGCCTTTATAAAACATGATAATTCCTTTAAAATATGTTCGTAGAAAAAACCTTTGTAGAATGGCCTAGTATTGTGTAAAGGAATAAATGAGAGACAATATTATATCGAGTTAAAAACACTCCAATGATTCATATCAATGCTTTTGTAAATATATACGAGTATATAGTAAAATTTGTACAATTAAGTGACTTGTCTGATTTTGTTGTTTGATTGAGTTGTTCTAGGGGTTCTTTTTCATTCTTATTGTAATTATTTATGTAGAGGTAGACAATTTTTTGTAAATGTACATTGATTGCTACTTTGGTAAATGTGTATGACAAGTTCTATGTTCGTAGGTCTCTGTGACGGCTTTGCTAACTTAAATGAATGCTCCAGGAACTAAACTAAACTATGTGTGTAGTAGTACATGAATCTTCCATGACAAAATTTCTCTGTTATGCTTTACGTGCATGATACTGCTCCAGTACTCTATCAACACACACTTTTAGTAGCAAAAGAAGATAGTATGTTGTGTATTTTAGTACGAAAATACATTTGAAATTCTTTAAATGACTTTCCTCTATCAAAACATTTACTGAAGTGAGAAACTAAATTGTGGGCAATTTTTATTTTGCTCGAAAAAAACTTAATAACATTTGTTGTGTCCGAGCTAAAACAAACGAGATGATCAAAATTAATGTTATTTAATATTAAAGACTGTATCATTGTCTTGTAAAGAGTAT
Organism: Metallyticus violacea; assembly: GCA_030762175.1. Classification (NCBI taxonomy): domain Eukaryota; kingdom Metazoa; phylum Arthropoda; class Insecta; order Mantodea; family Metallyticidae; genus Metallyticus; species Metallyticus violacea. The sequence goes on along the minus strand of CM060832.1, from coordinate 65,751,166 downwards.
CAGAATACTTGACGAAACTTCAAAAATATAAAAAAATGTTTTAGTCTGAATCTGTATCAAAATGGACAACTGTTAATGTAATTGCTTTATACACTTAGATCAGTCGTTTCATTTATGATCAGTGAAAAGAACGTACCTGGATATCTCAATTTAACATATAGTGGCTCTAAAAATGACTTCCCAAACACATTCTTAACAACACTTGTAGATTAGGTATGCTTTAAGGCAATATTTTGGGTGATTTTTGAATCGGAAAAGAGTCCATACAAATAGAATCCAACGTATCCAAAGTACTAAATAGTACATTATTGGCAGCAACAAATGCTGTTAATTCACTTTATACTCTTTTCACATCCTCGGCATCGCTACTTAGGATTAAAGATGTGTAAGGACTAAATGCAACAGTTTACATTATATTAATATGTTTAGCCGATTTAAAGTGTCTCAATAATTCATTATGCGTTATTAATATCACATACCTTGCTGTGCGCCAAGTCGTTTCCTTCCCTCTGTTTGTTGCTCTTTCCAAGCAACCATTATATCCGGTAAACTTAGCCAGGATTCACTAAATCTATTTCCCCCCCCCCCTTTGATTTCAATTTCGAAAAATATGATGTTGATGTAGATGGAACACTCTGATCCTTTGCAATAGGTGCACTGTGTAAATTGGGAGTTTCTGGAAAATCAAAGGTGTTACGAAATTCAGGAGGATAATCCAGATTGTCTTTAGATTTCACACTAACACTAGTTTTACGCAACCACTTATCCATTTTAAAGAAACAAGACAAATACTGCAAATAATTTTATTATTGCACTATTTCTTTCATTGACCACAACTATCACCAGGAGAAGAACTTTCAGTCTGTACAACTCACTTGGCCTTACAGACAGATGGATCCTGTGCTGGAGGCATGCAAGCTTCCTTTCACGAACGGCAACGGAGAGAGCCCAGCCCAAGTACGGTAGTGTACAACAAACGCATGCGATTAGAATAGTCGTAACGCACGAAAAGTAGCAATCGTACGCTAAAAATTATCTTTTTGGTATGCATGCTAATAGTTAATCACGTTCAGTTAAATCAAATGGGAAAATGTAATGTAGCAATCTTGGAAAGGAAATAATAATGATACGGGAAAAGGCATACACTTTTTACACTATAATTTTCATATAGTTTTTAACGTAACCTAATTTGAAAACCTATGCATTGTTTTAATCCTGTACGTTTTACATTTTTTTAGCCTAAACTTGCAACATATGTTGCAAAGAACACAATAATGTGCAGCTTATGTAGTCAGGAGACAACAGCGGAATATCTTTCATTTGAGCATTTAGATTCAGTGTGAAATGAAAGTAAATTTGCAACCTATACTTCATCCTCCATAATAAATAACATTTTAAAGTAACGTTTATTATACTAAAACTGAGTAGACAAATTGTGAAGGGAAAAAAATTGCTCTGGGAGGATCAAACCCACTATCTGCATGTTATTTTTCCGATTGCCTGAACAACTGAGCTACCAGATCGACATGGATATCGTAGTAATTATCCTCCTACATATGTTGAAGAGTCACACTACCTGAAATTGGGTTCGGCTTTCTCCGTGGCCGTTCGTGAAAGGAGGCGCGACTCGCAGTACAGGTCCGTCTGTCTGTAGGTTTAATTTAAAATTCTATGCAACTGCGAACTGGGTATACTGATATCACAAGAACAACAAATTGACTGTTGATATTTAAAATGCTAAAGGTAAGCAATCTGATTTATCATGTTCAATACATCAGAAGAGATAACATACAGTGAAAAAATATGACATATGTAATATTGCAAATATTACATGTGTAATTTTTCTTATTTAAAAGCTATAACTTAAAAAATTGTATTAATGAACGACCTAAACATTTCATTTCGGAAATATAAAATTATGAAATAACTCTTAAAACTCTTTCGTATTACCCGTTAAAACACCCACGATCAAGATTTTACCAGAAAATCGGATAACTACCCCCTCATTGGCAACACTGCTCAGACCCCATTACAAAAAAAAAAAAAAAGGCGGAGTTGTAGTTCTGCAATTGCCAAAAGCAAATAAGAAACTAGTTGGGTTATCTGAATGAAACTTTTACAAGTGTCTTGCTTCTGAGGGAGCAATAGTTGCATGTTTTGCCTTCAATTACCGCTAGCGAATATAGTGATTGGAGATATTGGTTGGCTGCCGGAGCATTCCGGTTTCTTCCAGGGCCGAATTCCTTTTGTGGTAATTGTTTACATATAAACATTTTTAGGCTTTCGCGACAAACGTCGTTACTGAAAATTTTGCACTAACTATTTACGTTGCTTTTATAGTTCACGCATGAGCTAAAACGTGTTAAAAATATTGTCAATGTGAATGACATTTTTAGTCTACGCATGTGTAAAAAATGTGGTAAAACATTGCGAATGTGAAAGATTTTAATGCGAATACAATCGTTTGTTTTAAAAGTTTTAAGTGCAGTGAGTGTAATTCGTTATAGAGACATGGGCAGAGTTTAAATAGGTATGTTAATAGTAATTCTAAAGAAACTAATTCCATATTTATTAATCCTCACATCATCTGTAATTTCAAATGCTGCACATTGTGTTCGGCATGTGTAGTAAAAATGCTGGTATTCTTTTACTTTTTTCACCGCTCATTAATATCGTTGTGACGAGTAAAACAAGCTATTTAATTCCTATGAACAGTTTTGAGAATGGAACATTAATTACGAAGCACCAAATTTTATGCAAACGTGTTTTAATTGTTGGTTCTGAGTACATTCAAAGAAATGAAACAAGTTATTACATTTGTCACCGTTTCGGGCACTCAAAATCAAAGGGAATTTTATACGCCAATTAAAGAGTCAAGGTTCCAAAAACTATAGTTTTTGTCCTCAATTTACAGTGAGTGTTGGCAAGTTCATGGCGTGTTATTGTCAACTCATGTGGGACATAAAAATTATTTGAAAAATTAATTTTAACACAAACTGAAAAGTGCTCTTTATTTACTAAAATAACGTAAAAAATTACATTGAGTTTTTAAAAAAGTGTTTAACGTCAATTTTGACTACTGAGGTATCTGATGCAGGGGGATATTATATTAGAAAATATCCTAAGCAGTCTCAAAATTCCGTATGACCTGCAGAGAATATATTCCTCACAAGAAAAGAGCTATAAAATATTGAGACTTCTCATAAACAGTGAAGCATTCTAACTTTTCCGTTGGCGGTGATTCCTGAATAAATGAGGAAACTAGGATTGTATATTATTTTATGTCACAGGACGATGTTTTAGAAGTTTTTTTTGGGGGGGGGCTAACATTGACTTTGTATTAGCGTTAATGAATCAGGTACAAGATTTAACGTTGGATAAATACGAGTGAGATGCTGTGAGCATTGAGGGTATCCATGGACTCAAATAGATTTTGAGTTGATTACTCTAATAATCATTGACGTCAGTGATCGAGTTCCTCGTGTCCATCCCCCCCCCCTCAAAATAAAGGCCAGAAAGGAAATTTGTCTTAGAATATCTTAGTGTCTGATGTGGCAGACTCGTTCTGTAATGCGTGGATGAAAGTTATGGGTTAACCAAATCAAAGAACGTATTGCTCCTGATATGTTGACCGGCTTGGTGTAAGAACCGTATGAAAATAAAATCGAAAGATAAACAAGCCGAAGCTTACAAAATTATAATATATATATGCAAGAGCGAGATCTAGAAACTTTCAATATTATCTTCCACTCAGTTGTTCAAAAATTAATTGATAAACCTGACACCTATGGTCAATCCGTAAATAAAAAACTGGCACCTATGCTTTCGGAAAATATTTTCCTTCGACTTTAAAAGTGAACTACAGCTATCATTTGCACTATGGTGTGAACACTAATATGCACATTCCATTTTTGTAATGATAAATTACAAAAATATATGTGTTTCATATATTTTTGTAATTTCTCATTACAAAAATGGATTCCCGAAAGACAAAACGCACAAAGGTAAAATAACGATTGAGATGAGGGGTCTAGGCAGAGACATAGTATTAGTCTTTGGGGGAGAGACCTGGTTAGGCAGTAAGGGAACATATGGAGAATTCCATTATATTCTATTTATGATGTGCATATAGTTATCCTCTGAAACAAAACTGTGCTTGTCAACTAATCTGAACTGACTGTAAGTCATGTATTCATAGCTAATCCTGCACCAGCATTGACTCTGATATACGATTCAACATGTGCAAGCAATTCATTTCGCGTGTCAGAATAGTTCACAGTTAACAAAAGAAGATCTTCAGTCTAAAGAGTGTCAAGATCTTCAAATATTTCCTGAAAATGAATCTATGAAGAAGTATTGATGAAACAGATTTCTATGGATGCTTCTAAAATTACGCCAGAATCTAGCTATTGTGGTAGAAGATTAGATATGATAAAACAGTTATTATTATCCCATTTAAGAAAATTCACAAATTATTGCAACATTTTAGAACTTTGAAGAAACAGGTATATTAGAAAAGCTTTTGTTACCATTACGCTCATATTAGCAGCAGTTTAAAATATGAAATATCATGTACTCAAGAAGATACATCCCAGATGAGAAAAAAATGAGCCTCTTAGGAAATTAATTTCAATTAGGAAGAAAAATGCATAAAGATCAGCACTGTGACAAAATAATCTCCTGAAGAGCAACAAGTTACTGCCTTTTCACGAATTATTCTGTTGACAATGAGGAAGCAGAAAGTTTGCTCTGATTTTTTTTTTTTTTTTTTCACATGTGCATTGTTTCTACAATTTGTTGTTAACGACTTTTTATCGATTTGAAGTGACTGATTTCCGCGTCTAGTGAAAACTTGTACTAATAAATTAATCTGTCAACCGATGACCGAAATTAATGGATGTGATCTGATAACTTTACCATTCACTTGCTCCAACCAAGTCCGACTACATTTCCCAGACCCATATAGATAGTAGACAAAGCGGTGGAATGTGTGATCCGTGCGTTAAATACATACTTTGTTAATCTGGTTTATTACATTGGTTAATAGATTGAGGTAAGATAACAGTAGAGTGTTACTTTTGTTTTTATTAATTTAATATTGAATTAGTGAAATCACAATAGGAACTTGTTTAATAGAAAGTTTTAGTATCACATGGAATGCTTTTTCGTGTCTTTATTATGGCAGTGCACGGCATAATTACATATTTATATTTCCTAAATAACAGTAATTAAATGAGAAGTGGATTAAAGGTATACGTGGTGCAAATTTTGAAGTTAATGATGAAACTGTAGTATAATTATTAGCCAATTATATCTAATTACACTGCTCTCAACAAATAGAACAATCAATTTTAACCAAACAACTGGAAAAGAATATGAATTGTAATGTAATGCAGTATATATTGCGTACGCGCGCGCTTGTTTTGCAACAACAGCTATGCTGAATATCATTTGACTCCCATAGGAAATCTTAAATTATTGAGGCTATATGCCGAGTTTTTTTAATACAAAAAAAGTTACGGAATGCTAGAGCGTTAACACACACACACACACACACACACACACACACACATTCATTGCCATTTTCGGTGTCTTGCAGGTAAAATGGATGGATATTTGAAGAAGATTTTAAAAAATTGTTTTATGTGCACAACCGCAATTCCTTCAGTGTATACGTATAAAGTAACTTTTGGATTAATGTAGCTATAATAACAAGAACCAGAGAAGCAGAAATAGGGGAGGAAAATAACTGAAATAGTACTACAAATAAGCAATATTTCGTTGCTTGTGTTCTATTCAAAGGCAGAAGACAGGTCAATATGTATGTACATATATAATATAATAAAATAAAGGTAGATATCATTAGTTCTATTAGGCGCAAGTTCATTATGTTTAGGCTTGTTTATTTCTGTCGTTATCTAACTTTATACCATTGAGGAGTCAAAATAGGCAATAGATCTTAAGATCGAATACTTAGTGAAGAAGAATATGGAGTAATATAACACCAAAATTCGTTCTTTTATTTTTGGAAATTGTATATTTATGAATGATTAAAGGAAGTAACCTGTATGGAATGCTCTACACACATTATTTGAAATTTGATATATAACTCCTCTAGCTACCCGAAAAACAAAGCTATTGTAAATTTAAAATAATAAATTCAGTGTTTCAGAAAATTTTAAAAATGCGAACAGCTCTATCTAAGTTCCAACGGAACTTTCCTGTGTCTATAACGTGCGATTCATATAAATAGATAGAATCATTTTTCAATGTTTTAAGATAATACAAACTGGAAAGTTTAAAAATGGTTAAAGAATGATAAGGAATCAAAATTTTTAGCCAATACGCAATGAAAAAATGTCATTCTTTAAGTTATTTAAAATTATATGTAGTACTTAATACTCGTTGTTTCCCTTGGACATCAGTGCTTTCCTGTGGGAGGTTTCAATTATCAAGGAAAATTTCAAGTACACTATTTCCCTACGGAGGGCAAATATACAGGTGGTAAGCAAATTCGCCTGCAATGTTATCTGATAGGGAAACGGCTTATATTTTTTTTTCCAAGGAGCGCTTTAAGGCATGCAAATCTAAGACATAGGATCCATGGTTTAAAGTAGCTCTAGGAGGATTAAGAATGCAGCCGGGTTTGAATCAGGAAATCTTGGATCTAGAGAAGAACGCGCTACTTCAGACCACCAAGTCCGGCTAAAGTTATATCTAAGTTCATATTTTTCTTTAGCATTCGATATTAATGAGTATAATTTTTACGTTAGAGTATTTTTTGCTGTGAAAATTGCCAAATAAGATTGTAATTTATGTAGATTACCTTCATTTCTTAATGTTTATCCTAACATCTAAATTAAGATTTAGGTGGGCTGGGTCACGCTAAAGCTCTCAGCTTGGAGAAACATAGGGAACAGAGAGAAAAAGTAAGAATATTAATGTAAATTCCCGAATGTACCTAAGAATTGGTTTTCCAGTAAATTTTCTACGTTGAAATACTTTTATTTTTATAATTTTATTTTTACTCCTTCCTTAATTCCCCTCCAGCGGAAAAATACTGGGTACATTAATATTGTATTTATAATGATTTGAGTTTCAATATTGTTCTTTACGTGTACTGTGCTGTTCACAGAATATCACAAGAAATTAAGTTCTTTAATCATTTAAAATACAACACCCTGCCCGTTTCTAATGTTAGTTATCACGGTCTTCCCACTTGGAAAAGATATTTCTTGTAAAATTACTGTTGAATGTTAAAATAATGATGATGGTAATAATAGTAATACCATTATTATTATTATTATTATTATTATTATTATTATTATTATTATTATTATTATTATTATTATTATTATTATTATTATTATTATTATCATCATCATCATCATCATCATCATCATCATCATGATTGTTATTGTTTTTATTATATAGTCGGCTGAAATAGTCGAAATGAAAATGATTTTAATTAGTTTAATAATTTATAAAACCACTTTACTTACATATTTGAATTCCTACCTTCTAGTTTGGTGCATCTTTATTGACCGATTGGAGTACTAATATTGCACAAGTTGTGTTATGTTGCAACCAGTTTACATGCACAGTTTTGCAACTATGTTAGAAACCCAAATCTGCCACTATCACTAACGAGTCCATGTCTTAACGACCTGGGCTACACTTGTCTCTCCCATAGTGACTATTGTATGATATTCTGATACTAACTACAATAACATCTGCAGGGATTTTTTAGGCTACAGTGTTGGCGTAATTGGTGCAACTAGTCCACTGTTTTTCCAATTTGGCGCTAAACAACAAACAGAAGGAAAAATGGAGGGATTTGACGATCCAGGTGTGTTTTTTTCCGATAATTTTAGCGTTGTTGATGAAACTCAAAGTGATCAGATTAATCTGCAAGCTGTAAAGAGGAAATTCAAGGATTTTCTAAAACAGTTTCACGAGGAAGGCAATTTTAACTACAAATATAGGGACGAACTTAAACGACAGTACAATCTGCAGCAATACTGGCTGGAGGTGAACATCGAAGATCTTTCATGTTTTGATGAGACTCTTGCAGATAAATTGTATAAGCAACCGACAGAGCATCTACCCGTGTTTGAGGAAGCAGCAACGGAGGTGGCCGATGAGATTACAGCACCTAGACCTGAGGGAGAAGAAAACGTGGAGGACATTCAGGTGTTCCTATTTTGGGATGCAAACCCATCTTCTTTGCGAGATTTAAAGTCTGAAGCAGTGTCCCGTCTTGTTAAGATACCTGGAATCATTGTTTCAGCATCTGGAATCAGAGCTAAAGCTACAAAGATTGCAATCCAATGCCGTACCTGCAGAACAATGATTCCCAATCTTCCCGTTAAACCTGGTTTGGAAGGTTACGTTCTGCCAAGAAAATGCACAACGGAGCAAGCAGGTAGACCAAAGTGTCCCCTAGATCCATATTTCATCGTTCCGGACAAATGCAGTTGTGTTGATTTCCAAGTATTAAAGCTGCAAGAGCTACCGGATTCCATTCCACAAGGAGAGATGCCCCGCCACCTTCAGCTTTATTGCGATAGATATCTGTGCGAGCGTGTAGTGCCTGGCAACAGAGTTTTAATTATAGGAATTTACTCCATTAAGAAAATAACTAAAGCTCCTAAACGAGCAGGAGGTCGGGAGAAAGCCATTATAGGTGTGCGAGCACCATATTTGAGGGTTGTTGGAATACAGGTGGATGCTAAGGGCACTGGATTTACAAGTGCACTTCCTGTTACTGCAGAGGAAGAAGATACATTTCGGCGCCTAGCTTCCAACCCAGATCTTTATGAGCGCTTGGCCCGCAGTATTGCCCCAAGCATTTTTGGTGCAGAAGACATTAAGAAAGCTATTGCATGTCTCTTGTTTGGCGGCTCCCGGAAGCGTTTGCCTGATGGACTGACTCGACGTGGGGATATAAATGTGCTATTGTTGGGAGATCCTGGTACTGCCAAATCACAGCTTCTAAAATTTGTAGAGAAAGTTTCACCAATTGGAGTGTACACATCTGGCAAGGGATCTTCTGCTGCTGGTCTTACAGCATCTGTAAGTCGTGATCCATCAACTCGTAACTTTGTAATGGAAGGTGGAGCAATGGTACTCGCTGATGGAGGAGTAGTGTGCATTGATGAGTTTGACAAAATGAGGGAGGATGATCGTGTAGCAATACATGAAGCAATGGAGCAGCAAACAATTTCTATTGCCAAGGCAGGAATTACCACAACCCTAAACTCTCGATGCTCTGTATTGGCTGCCGCCAATTCTATCTTTGGGCGATGGGATGAGACCAAGGGCGAAGAGAATATAGACTTTATGCCCACGATATTGTCACGATTTGATATGATTTTCATTGTAAAAGATGAGCACGATGAGAACCGTGATAAAACATTAGCAAAGCACATAATGAATGTGCACATGAATGCAGGACAGACTACAGATGATACACCAACAATTGAAGGCGAGCTTTCACTTTCATTGATCAAGAAGTACATTAATTATTGCAGGTATTGTAATTCCTTTGTGAGCATTATATCTTAGACTATTTTTTGTTCATTGCATCTTAATAATTCATAACAGACTAAACTCTCTTTTCAGTGTATGCATGTCCTAGGTTTGTATGCTTGCATTTTCTTTTGGCATTGTTGGTCTTTCTTTCACCAAAATTTATTGTTATGTGACGTAAAATAATGAATTTGAGTTAAGAGTGATGAAAAATTGCATCTCAGTAATTCATAACAAGTTAAAACTAAACTCTGTTTTCAGTACATACATGTCCTAGGTTCGTACACTTACTAGCATTTTCTCTTGGCACTGTTGGTCTTGCACTGAAGTGTACTGTAATGATGGGTAAATATGCTAGAATCTGAGTCAGAGTACTGCACTCTATGGCAATCATTTCAATGACCACCAAGTATAGTAACAAAATTGAATGTGGTTACCATTGCAAGTTATATACGGCTTTTAAATGAATAGCAAGAAAGGACGAAATGGACATTTTTTCCCTAAATAATCTCCTTACTGTAAAACTTCCACCTTTCAGACTTTCCCTCCCCACTTCAAGTGAGCATTTGGTAATAATATTACTTCCTCTCATTTAGCTTTTATCTGTGCATTGCAAAAATGCTAGGGTAATTTTACATAATTTCCAGAAGCTAGGAATTGAAGAGTTACTTATTCTGTTATTTATCAATTACAAGGTTTAGTCCTAAGGCCTGCTTTGTGTCCTCGCAAACTATCTAAACCATTCAAATTTATACTTAGGTTTCACAGATAATGCAGGAGTAGTTGGTCAGCCCATTGCCATCTTGGGTAATGCTAAGGTATTGAATGTGCAATGGCTGTAATTTTGCAGTAATTTACCCATGGAGGTATAGGGTACTTAAAAAGGCCATAAATCAATGAGACAGAACCAGCTGCTTAAAATTCCTCCTGGAGGGCTTGGACTTGAGAACTGTAATTTTTGGGCAAAATTAGTATCTGAATCTTTCTTGTTTTTATGTATGAGTCTCTAGTCATTAAGATTTATATTAATGTAAATAAATATCTAAGGAGATGCTTTTGTTAGTGTTTCATGCCTTACTCTTATATTCCAGGTTGAACTGTGGTCCACGTCTGTCTGAAACTGCAGGGCAGAGGCTGAAAAATCGTTATGTGCTGATGCGTAGTGGAACACGGGAACATGAACAGGAAACAGACAAGAGATTGTCCATCCCTATCACAGTTCGTCAACTAGAGGCTGTTATTCGAATTTCTGAATCTCTTGCCAAGATGCAGCTTCAACCTTTTGCTACAGAGGCACATGTTACAGAAGCCCTCAGGTTATTCCAGGTAATCATGTAATATTTATTCCAGGTAATCATGTAATATCATGATTATTAAATCGACACACTACGTAATTAAGAATGTAATATGTTCATTTCATGTATAAATAAGAAGAGCGAAAATAGTTTAGTTTGGTTCCTGGAGCATTCAGTGAGTTTGCAAAGCAAACTCTGTCTCTGTTACAGAGACAAGAACATAGAACTTGTCATATACAATTACCACAGTAGCACTTTAATCTATATTTTCAAAAAATCTTGTGTACATCTACATAAATGTAACAATACAAATGAAAAGAATACCTGGAACAACTCAACCAAACAACAAAAACAGAGAAGCAGAAACAGAAAATTCACTTAATCACACAAATTTGACTACATACATGTTACATATGCATTGATATAAAATAATTGCAGTATTTTTAACTAAGTATAATATATTGTCACTTATATATTCCTTTATAGAATTAAAGGCCTCTTTACATAGATGTTTTCTAAGAGCAGATTTAAAGGAATTATCATTGTTTATAAGGCTTTTAGGCTAGAGGGAAGAGCATTGTGTACTACAATGCATTCATAATAAACTCCTTTTTGATGGCAGGAAAGTGTTGAAGCCAGTGTATGTAGATATGCTTTTTATCTTGTATTCTTGTCGTGCATTAATTGATTTAGAACAAATTTTATTTATTTCTTATATAAAAGTTCATAAGGGATAATATATATTCATAAGGAAGAGTTAAAATTTCAAATTGGCTAAAGAGGTTTCTGCATGAATGTCTGCTATGTGTACTGCGATTATTCATATGGCTTCTGTAATAGGAAGACACATTTACTTTTAATGCCAAAATGTTAGACCGTGTTTCATTATTGAGTTAAAATAAGCAATAAACTAGGTTTAATGTCTTAACTGACTCTAACATTACTAATGCATACATTGCATAGCATGCACTGCTAAGTTTAGGTATGATAAGATCGATTTGATCTTTCTAATTCATTGGTCCTGATGTGTAGTGGTAACCATACTTGCCTTCTAAACCCAACATTGCAGGTTCAAACCAGGCCAGGATCGATGGATTTTTTCTGGTGTAAAAATAGTAAGTATGGCTTCCTTCGGAAGGGAAGTAAAGCCGTTGGTCCTGTGTCGTACATTTACGGCATGAAAAAGAACCTCAAGCCTGAAAGAGAGGCCTCTGAGCCAAATTTGTCGGCCGTTTCATGCCCTGATTTGAATGGGACGCTGATGACCTGAGCTTTAAAGAGCGTCCATAAATAAATCAATCAAAAAAAATCAATGAACCTATCTTGTATATTTAAAAGCTTCAAAGCATCTTCAACAAATTCTTTTTTCACAACACTAAAAATGTCATCAACGTATCTGTACCAGCATTTAAAATAATGTGGGAAGGCAGAAATTATGTGAGTTTCAAATGTAGTCATAAATAAATCTGCCAGAAAGGGGGACAAAGGATTTCCCATTGTAAGTCCTGTTTTCTGTTTATAGAACTCTCCTGCAAATGTAAAATATGATTGGTTTACACACATTTAGTAAGGTGGACATATTCTTTTCTGTAGGTTTCATTAATTCCTATCTCCTTTAACCAATGGTTCAAAAACGATAAAACATTGTCAGTTGGAATACTCGGAAATAAAGATACTACATCCAAAGACACTAAAATATTAGAGGGTAGAACTATAAAAATTGTTTATTTTTTCTATTAACTGGAAGGAGTTTTTTATTCTTCTACTTTGAAACCTTGGTAGAGCTATAAATCTGTTAGTAAGCCATTTTGCTAGAAAGTATGTAGGGGTATTTATATTATAATAAATTGTAGGTAACACATATATTCTGGCTATATTAGGATTGTGTTGTTTTAAACTACGTTTTTCTCTGTCTGGTATTATAGTGCAGGTCTGTATAGCTTCATTCACTGTTTTGGTGCATTCTTTCAATGGGTCAAATTTGATAGGGGCATATTCCTTTTTGTTTAACAACTGTAACATTCTGTCAGTGTAATCATCTTTGTCCAATATTACTATTTTATGCCCTTTATCAGCCTTTTTGTAAATAACTCCTTTTCCTTTGAGTGATGTAATAGGAATAGTTTTAATAACATTCAACAGGAGAAAAAGTCAGGCATCTACAAAATAACATGTAAAGAATGTGATAAGATATACATTGGAAAAACTAAAGGAACATTAGGTACAAACAGATTGATAGATCAGCAGTGGCACACCATTTTTGGAAAGATAATCACAACATAAAAAGAGAAATAAAGTTACTTAAAGAAGCAGAAGCACACAAATGTACAGAATTGGATATATGGGAGAAGATTTACATTCATAAACATAGGGATCGTCTTATGAATTTCGACATTATAGGAGAATGTAATACCAATTTCCAGTTTATAAAGAAAAAACACCACCAGGATGGAGCCACAGGTCCTCATAGATGTTAGTTTCTCATACCAGTCGTCAAGTTGGTTGAAGATGGAGAGGATGTCTCTTTGAAACTGCACCCACCGTATTTAAAAGTAAGTGAAGCATAAGAGTGTGTTAGACGACAGATTAATTATAATTTACATTTAACAAGCTTCACTGTGTGAGTTTCAACAGAATTTTTTAAAAATGTCTTATTTTTCGAAAGTTCTTAAATAAATTCTTTTTTGACTTTGCCCAATCTATGACCTTCACTGTTCAAGAACATTCATATCTGTGATGGCCAAGATTGGTTAAGGTGAGATGTATACAGCATTATTGTATGATAAATGTGAGTTTTATGCTAGTGCAAATTACGTTAAATCATATATGAAATTACGTTCTACTTATAAAATTATTTTGTACTTGAAATTTCTGGCATTAAATTTGGATTTATGCTATATCAAGGTCGTTCAATTTTGGGGTTTACTATATCATCATGATCCACTCCCTCATTAACCATTATGCCCTGCGCTCCAAGTCAGCTAAGCTTGACAATGACATTTTTGTGATTATGAATCACATTTGATTGCATTTACCTGACCATTGGAAATTTCAGGCATGTTTGAAAGACAATTTGACCTTCAAAATTGAAGTAATGTGGCTTGGTTGGGGAAAAATGTGGAAATACTTTTTTCATCAGCATTATCATATAGAATATAGAGATTTCCCTCATGAAAGAGCAGAATATGGAGTTTTTACACCTATCTGGTTTTGATCTGGCTTACCTAATGGATTTGCCAACACACCTGGAATAGATTAAGTATCAGCTTGCGAGGAAAATTAGTAATAATAAAGAAAGACTAATCTTCAGGTCTTCATTCATAAGCTACAGCTGTGGACAGATCCAGCAAAACGATTTGTGTAACATCTCTGAAAAGTGTCTTTGAAGACAGTTCAAAAGAACTGCGAATGAAATATAAAATGATTTTGAAAGAACTACTGAACATTTTCAAAGTGAGATTTAATGACCTGAGAACACTGGATATAGAATGAAACATATTACATGATCCAGTTTTCCTGCAATATTGTAGGTTTCCCTGGTAGGTTATAGTTGGAGTTAATTGCTCATCAGAACTTAATTATGCATTTGACAGAAATGCAATAATTGTACCATGTATTATCATCTAAGAACAGGTTTCCAAAATTTTATGCTTATTTTATTTGTTTGGATGCTCTATTTGAGGCTACTTATATTATAAATAATTTTTCAGTGAATTAAATATAGTTTAATTGATTGCAATTTAGTGTTCTTTTGCTCTTAAATTGCTCCAAAATGTAGCCTGTTTATGAGAAGCTAGTGAGCAAAAAGGTCAGGTTTCAGAAAATTTACAAAGAAAATGAATTCCCCCCCTCCAAACGGATTCTAATTAGGTTTGAATCAAGGGTGTTGGCAGAATATTTTTGAGGGAGGGGCAATATATTTTTGAAAGTAGATGATTCGAATTTACCAGGTTTGAAAAATCAATTAAACCTAATTTTTAAAATCAGTGTAGCAAAGGAAATACAAGTTAATCATTTATGTTCACCTTGAATGATTTATTTTAAAATATCAGTGTTCTGGCTATTAAACGGAAATTTATTAATTTTAAAAAGTTTGAGGGGGAAACAGCCCCTTTGTGCCCCTCCTTGGTTTGAACACCTTCAGTAAAGATGCTCAAAATTCTGTTTATCAACAAACATTGCGGATTTAAACAATTTTAATAAATTAATGGATATCATTGTATGATTCAGTTGAACTACACACTCTTAAAGCTTCAGCTTAAACTTAAAGCTTAATAAATGGTTATAAAATATATGAAATAAAATATTTTATGTTTAAAATAAATATCATTCCAGATTTTTGCTGGAAAATAACTGCTAATGGATGCAAAGCACTAAGTTTTTGCATTATTAGAATTAAATATCATGTGTCGCCACTGTCCTGTCCCTTAAAGATGAAATTACTAGCTTGCATTGGAGGTTTGAGCAGAAAAGTTGCATAATAAAACTTTATCAGAGGTATGACCTTACTGCCAACTAAACCTAACTTAATTGGGCCTGAACTAAATATATGAGGTCAAATTGTTATGTTGATTAATTAAACAAAAGTTATTAATGTGAAGCAATAAATCATTTGATAATTGCAGTCTGCATAGTAACACTATTACACGTCACTTGTTTAAAATACAATAAGTGAGGCTACTTACTTATTGTATTACTGTTATATTGCTATCAAATGCTATACAGGCAAAAAGAACATTTAATTTTACCTATCAATGTGAAATTTGGTGTTGCTTCTCATGAACAGGAATATATCAAATTTAGTAGATATTGTAGCATATTCAATGAACTTTCTAGATTGCTGCTTTGTTAGAATTTCAATTTTGTTACACACTTTATGTTTTATTCTGTAGAAAGCTTGCATGTGCTACCAAAAGTATGGGGGAAAAATTGCATTTTTTGCTGGTTGAATATTTCTTTCAGTGCAAAATTGTGATAGAACTGTAATAAAAAACATTGTAAACTTCAGGTTTGATGCACGTTAAAAATCTTCATGCTCCCATTTGGAGACTTGTAATATATATATGTATAAAAGAAAAATAAAAATAAAGTACCACTATTAACAATAATTATAAAAGCAGAAAAGGATAAAGCACTTAAGAGAAAGTCACAGTTGTAATCACTATATTTCGAACTACTAGAGTTCTTCTATGACAAGAAGACTGTTGTCTTTATATATATATATATATATATATATATATATATATATATATATATAAGAGTAACAATGTAACTAAATTAACATATATATAAGAGTAACAATATAACTAAATTAACAATAATTATAAAAGCAGAAAAGGATAAAACACTAAGACAAAGTCACACTTGTAATCACTTGTAAAGGAGTAGTTTGAAATATAACGATTACAAGTGTGACTTTCTCTTAGTGTTTTATCCTTTTCTGTTTTTATAATTATTGTGTTGATAACTGCATATATATATATAAAACACCCATTTTCACTGTTAAGGCAGTTGACATAAACTTTATTTAACAAATTTATTCTTAACTAAAATTGTTAATTAGAAAATTGCACAGTGAACCTGATTATATATTAAGATAATTCTGTAATTTAGTGGAACTAACACTCTTTTGCTCCACTTGTTTAAAATCTGTAAAACCAATTTCATGAATCCTTCATCCGCATCATCAGCTCATTGTTGACTGGAGGATAAACCATTATGCTGTGGGAATGTGTAATCTGCTCTTGTGGAGGTGTGAAGAACTTAGAGTTTATGTGTGTGGAAGTTCATTAAATTGACTTTGTACTTGTAAATGTAGATTTTCTTCCATGTTTCTAATTCTTTAGGTCCTTGCCCCGATTTTACTAATTTTGTTTTATTCATATGTCGTGCTTTTCTGTCCAGAAATGAAATGTCATTTCTGATTTCTCCAACTTCTTGTATTTTATGTTCCTGAAAATGTTCTTTAATTGAGTGCATATGTTTATCTTTGTTTTTCCAATGGAGATTTTTTTCGCATTCTGCACAACTTGTTTTATAAATCCCTGCTTTTTTCTCTTGTGGAATACTGTCATTAACATTATCAATCAAGAGATTTTAAAAATTAAATCTGTTTATAGGTGGTAACCTGATATTAAAACATTTTAAGAATATTCTGAAATTTTTTTGCAGCCCATGGATGATATCTGAATTTTTTAAAAATTAGCTTATCTTTTTTTGTTCAAAGTATTTTGGTTCCTTTAATAAGTTTTTGCCTCTTGAATTTCTGTACTTTTTTGTGTACTGGTTCTTTGTTATAACCATTTTTAACTGTGGTTCTTTCTATTTGTTTGTATTCTTTAAGGTATTCTTCTTTGTTAATTTTTAGGTTAACTAGCTGATGTATTAATTATTGATAACTGCATATTTGTGCATTCTGGGGTTAAAACTGTCAGCTTTGATATGATTGCCTACATGCGTATTCTTTTTGTATATTCCAAATTCCAGGTTTTCTTGGTGCTCCATTACTTTTATGTCCAAGAAAGCTTATCTTTCTCAGTTTCATGTGTGAATGAAATGTTAATATCTGGTAAATTCAGGAGTTTATGGCATCATTAATGATTTTTTTGTTGACTATGGTAAATATATCCTCGACACATCTGTACCATATTTCAAATAAGTATGGGAAATCTGAGTTGATGTGCATTTCAAATTTGCTCATGAAGAGGTTAGCTAAAAATGGAGGCAAGGGACGGCCCATTGTAGATCCTGATTATTGTTTATAAAATTTGCCCCCCAATTTTTTGGGTACAGGGCGTAGCGACCCCGAGGCACCCAAGCTGCTCCTGCACATCCGCGCATAGCGTGTTTTGAATCATTTTAATTTTTATACGTTTTACTTCCCTGTTCTTCGTCTGATGGGTGCCCCTGTGTTTGACACGGTAAAAAGTGACTGGGTAACAGGGTAACTCCCAGCACTGGGTTATCATGTAGGACAGGAGTGTATCCCCTGGTAAAGGCCAGGCCTGGGGAAGGGCCATTGCATAAGCTGTTCACTTCCAGCAGGCGATTGGGTCCCTTTGTCAACCCACAGGAAGGTGTGACCCTGAGGTGATATTGTCTAGGTCAGGATAGGTCACCTGAGCCGGGATGGCGCCCAAGAAGCAGCTTGCCATCGGAAACAGTTGCAATGGTGGAGGATTAAACGCTATGGCACATGATAATAATCATACACAATCTAAAAGAAAAAGAGTTGACGTAAAGGAAGTATGCGAGAAGTCTTTTTCTCGATACTTAGTGATTAGTTGTAATGAAGATGATCAGTCGTTTACTAAGGTCAATCTATTTGTTATTCAGAAGGGCATAGATGCCATAGTTGGACCCGTGAAATCCTGCACCCGTCTACATAAGGGATCACTTTTGGTAGAGACACTTGAGCAGTCTTAAACCAACTCATTGCTCAAGGCGACGCTACTCCACGGTTATCCTATCCGTGTTGAGCAACATAAGACATTGAATTCGTCGCGAGGAGTTGTTACCACTAGACGGTATGTCTGACCCGGAAATCCAGAGTTGCCTGGAAGACCAAGGGGTCACTTCTGTTTTTCGCTTACAGGCACGGAAAGAGGGGGAATTACAGCCAACCCGGACTCTATTCCTCACGTTTAACAGAGTGGAATTACAGCAGAAGATTAAAGCGGGCTACGAGTTGATTGAAGTGCGCCCGAATATCCCGAGCCCGTTGCGATGTTTCCAGTGTCAACGTTTTCAACACACTCGCATATCGTGCAAGAGTGCCATTTCCATCTGTGCAACCTGCGGTCAAGCAAGTATCATGAAGGAGCATGTACATCCGCTCCCATCTGCGTTAACTGCCGCGGCGACCATCCAGCCTCGTCCCGTGACTGTCCTCGTTTTAGAGATGAGCGCTGTATACAGGAAATCCGGGTGAAGAAAAAGCTGTCCTTTACTGAGGCCGGGAAGCGCTGCCAAGCTCACCAACCTGTGGTACATACAGCGCAGCAGCTTCTTTTGCGCTGAAGATGTGCGATTGCAGTACGCAGACTTGTGACCTTGTTTTTACACAGGTCCCTACTACGCCTAGTTCTCCAAAGCGCTCTACCGTGAAGCCGAAGCCTATAGTTTTTAATGCCCCTGATATTAAGTTCAGGACTAACTACAAGAAAACGGATTTCTTGAAATCGTCAACTCCTGTGGGGAAGAAAAAAGAGCCCCTCTCCTCCTCGGAGGTCCCGCTCACATGGTGGGAGCAAACCCGCTGGTCGTCGCCGTCACCGCCCTTATCTACAACCGATTCCAGTTGTTGGAATCGGTGGATCCCTCTCAGCGGAAGAGCCCGCCCTCTGATGACGCCATGGAACAGGATGTGCCTGCTCCAGGCAAACCCCCGAGCCCCACGCGAATGAAGAAAGGACATTTGATTCGTCCTGGGCCTAGCAAAAAGTAAGGTGATATTTTATTCCTTTTAACTCGTTTTAACAATGGCTAATCTTTCTTGGAATGTGTGTGGACTCCGCAGTCGACGGCCTGAACTAGAGTTACTTTTAGCGCAACTGATTCTCCGCTTGGGTGTCTCCAAGAGACCAAACTTCGCCAGCAAGATTCTGTTACTTTACGCGGTTACTCTTCGGTGCGGTTTGATCTTCCTCCCGAAGATGGCACTCCCGCTCACGGCGGAGTTTTAATTTTAATTAGAAATGACGTGTACAGTACTTCATTACTGCTCCAGACTCCTTTACAAGCTGCTGCAGCTGCAGTTCACTTCTCTGGCCTTAGTTTTTCCATCTGCAGTATTTACTTGCCTCCATCTGGTAGTCACCACGACTGATCTTGATTATCTTTTTTCTCAGTTACCACCCCCTGTTATAATTTTGGGGGATTTCAATGCGCGCCATCCCCTATGGGATTCCACCACGGATTGTGCCAGGGGTAGCCTTTTAGCTGACTTTTTGGTTCGTCACAATCTTGTACTGCTCAATACTGATCAACCTACTTGTCTTTTTGACAGCACTCACAGCTTTTCACACTTGGACCTGTCCATTTGTTCTACCTCACTCTCTGTATATTTTACTTGGAATGTCATCTCTGATTTCTATTCTAGTGACCACTTTTCGTGTCAGATACACGTACTTTCATCAAACGCACATTCTCAGCGCGCGCCAAGATGGCTCATTGCAAAGGCGAATTGGCACCTCTTCCGATCTCTGGCCGTATTTTCAAGGTGTGATTTTCCATTCATCGACGCCGTGATCGAGCACCTCGAAACGGTCATCCTTCGTGCCACAGATTAGACTATTCCCCCAGACGCTTACCGGTTCCCTGGTGGACCGATGAATGCCGGGATGCGTTGTGTGCACGCCGAGGTGCTCTACGAGTTTTTCGTCGCCACCCTACTTCAGCAAACATGTTTCGCTATAAACAACTGCGCGCCAAATGCCGTCGAGTCATTGAGGATAGCAAAATGGCGTTTCTTTTAACCGCACAGCGCCTTCATCTATAGTTCGGGAACAGCTACGCCGCATTGCGGGCAAACCTAGATTTACGCCTATACCCGGTCTTAGGTTATCAAATCGAGTGCTTCTACTTCGATTGATATCACCAATATTTTAGATCGCACTTTCGCTGATATTTCGAACTCCATCAATTATCCTCCTTTTCGCACACTAAAGGAGCAGGTCGAGTCGAAGGGTTTCTGTTTTGCCTCCGACCACCAGGAGTGCTATAATGTCCCCTTTACCTCCAGGGAATTGGAGCATGCCCTTAAGAACTCTCGACACTGTGCACCAGGGCCAGCTGGTATTCATGTTGCTATGTTGCAGCATTTGTCAGCGAAAGGCAAGGCTTTTTTATTACAGACTTTTAATTTTATTTGGTGTAATGGCACATTTCCTAGCGCTTGGCGAGTGGCCACCGTCATTCCTATACCTAAGCCTGGTGAGGACCTACATCTTCCTTCCAGTTATCGTCCAATTTTTCTCACCAGCTGGGTCTGCAAGGTGATGGAACGCATGATTAACGGTTAGAGTCGAGGCATTTATTAACGAACGCTCAGTGCGGTTTTCGGCGTCATCCCTCTTCAGTCGACCATCTTGTGTCTGTAACCACCCATATGATGGACGGTTTTGTACGGAAGTGCCAAACGATGGCCGTATTTTTCTCCGTATCTGGAGAAAACGTATGATACTTGCCGGAGAAGCGGTATCCTTCGAACGCTTCACGATTGGCATATACGTGGGGGTATGTCTGTTCTTATTCTGCAGTTTATGAGGGACCAGGTTTTTAATGTTCGCGTGGGTTCAGTTTTATCATCTAGTTTTACTCAAGAGAACGGTGTGCCTCAGGGCTCGGTACTTAGTTGCACACTATTTGCCATTGCTATCAATTCCATCACTGAGTGTTTACCGCCAGGAATACAATCGTCGTTGTTCGCTGACGATATTGCCAGTATCTTTCCTCTCGGAGAACTTGTCTTTTGGAACGCCGCCTCCAATGCTGTCTCGACCGCCTTCACGCTTGGAGTGTAAATCACGGGTTCCGTTTCTCCGCAGAGAAGACCGTCTGCATGAACTTCTGGCGCCGTAAGGAGTATCCTCCACCATTTCTCCATCTTGGCCCAGACGCTCATACTTTCGCAGACGAAGGAAGGTTCCTTGGCTTGGTGTTTGATAGGAAATTATGCTGGGAACCGCATATAGCACAACTCATAGGCAAGTGTGAACGTTCCCTTTGTATTTTACGTTTTTTAAGTGGCACATCTTGTGGAACTGACCGGACTGTTCTTTTACGTTTTTATCGATCTCTAATCCGGTCAAAACTGGATTATGGCTGTGTAGTTTATGGCTCAGCGCGACCTTCCGTTCTTCGTCGCCTTAATTCGATTCATCACCGGGTATCCGTGTCGCCATTGGAGCATTCCCAACCAGACCTGTGTCAAGTTTATGTGCGGAGTCTGGAGAACCTCCGATGTTTTATCGTAGGGATCTTTTACTTGCTGCTTACGGTTGTCATTTAGCTGTGCGTCATCCCACGTATGAGCCGTTTTTTAATGCGTCTCTCGCTCCATTTTATTGTGCTCGGTCTTTTAATCCTAGACCTCCTGGTTTTCGTTTTCAGGAGTTGCTAAAGACCTTGAACGCGGAATTACCTGCTTTTTTCCTAGCCGGGCAAAATACTTCTCCCCTTTGGCCTTCAGCAGAGGCCCCCGTTCATCTTGGGCTTACGTCCTGTTCAAAGGACCGCAGCACCTGTAATTCGTCGTCATTTTAGCGAGATCGTCTCTTCTTTTAATAACTGGAATTTTATATATACCGACGGCTCGAAATCTGACACTGGAGTAGGTTGTGCTTTCGTTTTTAATGAAGCAAGTTTTACGTTTGGTCTTGACATTGCGACATCTATTTTTATGGCGGAGCTTTATGCTATTTATCGGGCGATTTTTTTTATTTCTGACCAGGACCTGGACCTGGACCCAGGACCTGGGGAACAGTGTTATTTGTTCCGACTCTTTGAGTGCGCTTTTATCTTTTAGAAATCTATACAAGTTCCACCCTCTTGTACAGAAGGTCCAGGATGCCGTGTTAACACTTCTTGACGCTGGCATCAGGGTGACACTGCTTTCCTGGACCTGTGGGACTTCCGGGTAATGAGCTTGCAGATGACGCCGCTAAATCCGCTCTTTTAGACTCTGCTGAGTACGAGCAACGGTTTTACTTTGGAGATTTTAAACATTCTTTACGGGGAAGCATTCTCTCGCGCTGGCGCGATGAGTGGGATTTAATACCCGCCAAAAAGCTTCGGGAATGTAAACCCGCCCCTTTTAGCTGATAGACTTCTCGCGCGGTTCGTCGCGAAGAAGTAATTTTTAGCTCTTCTGAGATTTGGACATTGCCCTTTTAGTCACCGTCACCTTTTTAATGGTCAACCGACTCCAGCTTGCCCTCATTGTGACCACCCCTTTACAGTGCGTCACATTTTACTTGATTGCCATCATCTGGCAGCTTTTAGACATAGCCTAGGTTTGCCATCCTCTATTAAGGACTTACTGGCAGATAATGTGATTGCTTTTGAGCGAGTGCTCCGTTTTATCTGTATTTGGGTTTTTTGGAGCAAGGTGTGAGGTTCTATCATTTTATGCATGACGGCAATTTTAGACTATTTTAAGACTTGTTATTTCAGCTTTTGCTGAATCGTTTTAGTACCAGTCTTTAATTTTGTTGTTGCATATTGCCCTTATTTGTTTTGGGGTTTTATTGTTACCATTTTAGACCGTTGTAAGAACTGTTGTGTTTTCAGCTCTTCCTTGCATTTCACCTCCAGTCTTTACACATTGACCATATTGCCCTTGTTTTTGTTTTGGGGTTGTATTGTTACAATTTTAGGCTATTAAGATTGTTGTGTTTTTCCGCTCCTGCAGCTGAGTTTGTTGACCAGTTTGAGCCATTTGTTTGTTGACCAGTTTACCCTTATTTGTTTTTGGGGTTTTTATGGTTACCTTTTGGACCATTAAAGACTGTTGTGCTTTCAGCTCTTGCAGCGGAGTTTTTAGTAACGATCTTGTTTGTTGTTGTGTTTATTATCCTTGGTATTTGTTATGGGGCATGTATTTTATTGCCTAAAGTGCTACTGTTGTTTATCTTTACCAGATTTTGTGTAGATTACATATTTATTTAATTCTGGCGTAGTTTTTAGTGTGTGCTAATGACCTTAGATGTTATGCGCCCCTTAAATAATAATCATCATCATCCCTTGAAAGGAAAATAGGATTGGTTTATGCAAATTTCTGTGAGTTTAATGTATTCTTTCATGAATGCATCATTAATTCCACTTGTTCCTAGTCATTCTTGCAGATAAATTAACCCCACAATGCATAAACATGCAATTATTTACAACTTAACACATCGGCTAGTTAACTTAAAAATGAGCAAAGAAAATACCTTAAAGAATACAAACAAATAGAAAGAACAGCAATTAAAAATGATTATAACAAAGTACTAGTACACAAAAAATAAAGAAATTCAAGAGGCAAAAACTTATTAAAGGAACCACAACATTTTCAAAAAAAAAAAAAAAAAAAAAAAAAAAAAAAAAAAAAAAAAAAAGCTAATTTTTAAAAAATTCGCATATCATCATCCATGCACTACAATAAAATTTCAGAATATTCTTAAATATTTTAATATGAAGTTAGCACCTGTAAACAGATTTAATGTTAAAAATCTCCTGACTGATAATGTTAATGACAGTGTTCCACAAGAGAAAAAAATCAGGTATTTATAAAATTAATTGTACAAAATGTGAAAAAATCTACATTGGAAAAACATAGGCAAATGGTTAAAAGAACATAAAATACAAGCAATTGGAGAAATCAGCAGTGACATCGCATTTCTGGATAGAAAACCATGACATATTGAAAAAAACAAAATTATTAAAATGCATGCAAGGACCTGTAGATTTAGCAACATGGGAGAAAATCTAATTTACAAGTACAAAAACAGTTTAATGAACTTTTGACACTTTAGGTGATGGAAACATAAGCTTCAAGTTCATCACACCTCCACCAGAGGAGACTGCACATCCCCACAGCATAAAGGTTTATCCTCCAGTCAACAATGGGACTGACGATGTGAACGAAGGTTTCTTGAAACTGGTTCTACATATTTAAACAAGTGGAGCAAAAGAGTGTTAGTTTGATTCAATCACACAATGATCTTAATATAAATTTATTCCTAATTAGATAACGGTTCAGTTTAATACTCTTATGCTCTACTTATCATTGAATCATATAGAAAATGTTTGACAAGCCTTCGCTTGCATCATCAGCTGTGTGTCGACTGCTAAATTTGTTATTGATTGACTTGGTACAACTCCCCTGGACATTTTATGAACTTTTGGATTAATTTGTCTTCTAGATCTAGAAGTTCATAACCTTATGTTCATATTTTTTATAAAAAAATTTCCCCATATTTCCAGCTCCAAGGGTCTATTAATTTCAGTAATTTGACTTCCATTTCTATACCAGGTTTATCTCCAAAAGTGATGTGCAACCGTTGGTTTATCTATCTGATTGTACTTGATATTTTTCGTGTTTCTTTAGCTTAATTCCAATGCTTCTTTTGGAATTAGACTAAAGGAAATTACTTAACAATTTTAAATTTAGGACATGTTTTGGAAACCTTTGTGCTCAACCTCTGCTATTGACTGTCTGCCAACTATCAATAGCTGAAGTTGGAAATAAGGTTCAAAACATGTCCTAAATTTGAAAACTTGTAAGTAAAGTTTGTATCAACATTTGAACACATTCAATTTTAAAAATAGTTTTTCATTGCGCCGTAGTTTCTGTACATGTGTGATGAATTGTGGAGGTTAAGCATTTTTGCAAAAATGGTTTGGATTCCAAGATACTCTGGAATACTCGTACTATGAAGAAGATTTTTGGATACTAAAAGCATAGTGTGGTATCAATAGCAATGTGTCTGTTACATTAACTGTGTATATAGAATATTATTCTCTGTGCAATAAGAGTTTGTGATGACATTTCAAGGATAAGCAGTCTTGCCACTTTAGTCCACATGACCATGAGCAGAGATATCAACAGGAAAACTGACTTGGTACATACTTAGCATTTTTATTCAAATAAGCAACACAATAAAAGAACCAATAGATAAAGATTAAATAAATGATTAAGATCATTGTATAAATGAATTGAACTACACACTCTTATTGGCTCCATTTACTCTTTTATATATGAAACATGTTTCATGAGCTCTTGCTTGTTCTACATATAAACAAATAAGTGGAGCCAATAAGAGTGTGTAGTTCTATTCAATCATACAGTGATCTTAATTATATGATCAACTTGACTGTACAAACACTAATTAGCATGTCTAGTTAAATACTTGATTGTTTATTTACTAACATGCATTTACTTCAATAATAATACCATATGCTTGAAGAGATTCATAGCTGCAAATAATTGTGCTTTCATTCCAATGGGAAAATGCCACTTATCTGTGGGTGGCTGTCATCACTGTTATATTTGTTGCAGCTAGCATTGTATTTTTATCAGCATCAGCAGTGCTGGAACCTCGAATGGAAATCATGAGCTGTTCTACTTCATCCTCCAAAAAGGCTTTATTTTCCTACATAGCTGCTATTAATTCTTTTGCATGGCTTGTGTTATCAGCATCTCTTCTGTTAATTGAATGACAGGCGATGTGCTGACATCTGTATTATGCACTACATACCCTCTTATTTGAGCCGAGATCTGCTCTATTGCATTGAAATGGCAATGATAAGAATGCAATCTAATTATTTTATGACTATTTCATCAATATCATCTGTCACATAATTTGGGAATTGTGATTTGTTTGCTGTTACACGTTCCAATAATTTACATTTAAAATGGTTTGTAACTGGCAAATAGTGACAAATAAGCCATTCCAACTTTTATTTTCATGCTATTGTTAAAGCTTTTTCTAAAACAACTAAGTGGCTTTTAACATTATAAAAATCAATGACTTAAGCAAATTAACAATAGTTGTTCCTCAAATCATATCAGGAAAGTAGGGCGGTTCATTTCTTCAGGTAGTCTCCTGTTTTCTTTCGTTTGAACAGAAGACATAAATTGTAAATAAACACAAACAAATTTCTGAGGTGCAGAAATATCATTCTGCTGCCTTTACCTATGGTACTTCCATTGTTGATTGCAAAATATCATTTGTGCATCCTTTGCTAACTGTGTGGTTAGCATTCACCCTTTCTTGCCCTGCCAAACAACATCATGAAATTCAAGTGAAATTATTTCATAGAGAAATCTGCAGAGCTGGTGCCATGTTTTTGCAGTAAAATCTTATGCCCATTTAGTTTTTTGTAGCAAAAGCCCATTTCTTTCACTATTTTATGAAAGGAAGTCTTGCTACCTGTGAGTAGTTCTACTCCCTTCAGAGAAGAATGTAGTTTCAAATAGGGGGATATTCTTTTTTGGTATAATAGACATAAATGTGCCAACGAATGACATCTTGTTGGAAAGGGTCTATTGTAACTGGCTTATTTTTCCTCCTCTTCTCTGGAATTTCTAATCTGAGTGAAGATGAAAATGATGGCTGGTTTTTTCATTGCCCACCTGAGCTATTGTGTTTTTATTTATCCCAGCTGCTTGTGATATCTTGCCTAGCAGTTTCAGAATGGAAATATGAAAAGTTCTACTTCCTTCAGATAAGAATATACATATTTTACAAATAGTGGGGTATTCTTTTCTCATATAATAGTCATAAATGTGGTGATGAATGGCATACTGTTGGAAAGAGTTTAGGTTTGTAACTATGTTAACTCTCCCCTTCTTCCCTGGAATTTCTTGTCTGAGTGAAGGTGGTTTTTTCATGTCTCCTTGCTCATCTTAACTGTTGTATTTTCACTTAATCCAGCTACTCATCACCTAGCACTTTCAAAATGGAAATAAGAGGCCCACTATTCTCTCTTTCCTGTGTGAAGTATTTCTTCACAGAGAATATAATTTCACATGTCTTTCCTTTTATTGGGATAAACTATACTTTCTTTTGCCTTTTTCTGTGTCTTTTATCGTGTTTGCTGTAGATATAATTAAATGATTGTGTTTAGTTAACTTAGATAAAACAAATGCTAATTGCCACACACATTAATGCATAATTGGTCACTAGATTTGAATAAATAAATTTAAATGTATGCAATTGAAATACATCATAAAGAATCCACAAAGTGACTTGCTCACTGGAAGAGAAAAGTATTTAACATAGCTTGCAGTCTCTATATACATATACTTCAGCATGCAAGCAGTAGAAAGGTAGCTGCAACAAAATAATTCTTGCATCATGCTAAACAAATAAAAGGCACTTGTTAATAATGGATTGAAACTTGGCAGCACAGGATTTGCTTACCCAATTTCTATGGAAACATCTTGCTTGCAATTGGTGCATTTCTTGGTTGTGAAGAGATTGAATGATGTAATTACCTCTTTCCTTGAAGTCCACACTTGTTAACACGTGGTCAGAAATCATCAATCATAGGCTCTGGTTGCATGGATAATAATGAGCAATAGCAAAATATTATCACTCTTTATAGAGAGACCGTAAAAAAGTAATTTCATATAGGAAACCAAGGGACTATGATTCAATGTTCTTTCACAGTTAAGCATAAGATCTCTAAAGGGTATGTATACCATTATTTCTGCCAAATTCTATTTGAATGATCTTTTTCAGTTGTGCAACTGCTGTAACTTTTTATTTCTTTCTTTCTTCCTTTGTTTTTCTTTTCTTTCTTTCTTTCTTTCTTTCTTTCTTTCTTTCTTTCTTTCTTCCTTCCTTCCTTCCTTCCTTCCTTCCTTCCTTCCTTCTTTTTTTCCCCCACATTAGTCACAGTAGGACATATGATGTTCGAGTTAAATGAAATGAATACACAGTGGGATCTCATACTTTACTTTTATTATTTAATTAATTTTTATACATATATATAAATATATATAATAACTTGTGGTTGTACAACATTAATATTCTCTCGGTACTTGTTAACGATATTTATGACTTCCATAGGATTCCTATTACATCTACTGCAACACAGTTTCTTTCTATCTTTTTTCTTTCTTTCTTCTTTTCTTTTTTTTTTTTTCTTTCTTTCTTTTTTTTTCCCCCTCCCCTTTTTTCATCATCTAGGAAAATTGTGTGACCTTGTTGGAACTGTTCTTTAGAAATGGTACAGTCTTCTGTAAGGCAGCAACTATAACTAAACTGCAAGAGTTTTTTTTTTTTAGATATTGTGTGGATCCTCCTGATATTGAGTGCTCCTGCATATTCCATAATGTCCAGGATTTTAAATATATGTTATTTCACCAAAACTGATTTTGAAGCCTGTCCACATTGCTGCCTTCAGTTATGGTGGGAGCTGTTGAAGCCTGTCCACATTGATGCCTTCAGCTATGGGAAGCTGTTGAAGCCTGTCCATATTGATGCCTTCAGTTGTGGTGGGAGCTGTTGAAGTTCCTTAAGAATATGTGCATTAAAGGCTCCATCATATCTTTCAATTCTCCTGCAAGAACAGAGATTGTTAAATAAGATGATCTTTCTAAAAATGTAAATCAATTATAAAGGAGCAAATATCAGCAAAAACACTGCCTCCTGAGTTACTAATTATCATGCACGTTTGAAAAAAGAATCCACCTTGTGTATACTGGCATTGGAAAAACACAAATCATATCTTTATGATCTGAGTCTTAATATTTCTCACTTAGAAACTGTAAATATTTTTTTCCCTCCCTCTTCCTGGTGTAGGAAATCATTTTTAACCTTACAATTGGCAGGGAGACGGGCGAAACATCAGTGTTTTAACATCTTCTGGACCACAGCCGAAAAGCCTGGAAACTTCATTTTATTGGATTACAATTGGAAATTTTCAAGGTGTTCCACTTATCTTCAAAGATGCTACCAGACTTTTTGTGTTCCTGAACATGACTTGCATTTTCTATAAGCCACTTCAAGTCTGGTATTTACCAGATTAATTGTAAGGTTTGTGAAAAAATCTGCGTAAGAAAGATAAAGAGAAATATAGTCATTAGCTTGAGGGAATATTGGAGAAACATCTGTTATAAACATATAGATAAATCAGCTGTGGCAGCACATTTTTGGAATGAAAACCGTGAAATAGTAAAAGGCATGAAGTTATTAAAAATTGTTCAACAACCAAAAGAACTAAACATATGGAAAAGGATGTATATAAAAAAAAACCATGAGCTAAACCATATGAATTTCTACATCCCAGAAGTAGACAGCACTTTATTCAAGTTTATCACATGACCACCAGAATCAACCCAGATGCCTACCTATCCAAATTCTATGAATGATCCAACAGTAGATTGATAACTGATGATGATGTGGACTATTGTTTCATGAAATGAAATCTCATAAGTGAAACCATAAAGAGTGTTCTAAATATTTAGGTGCAGAAGAGATTATTAATGGGTTTTGCTGTGTTCGATTCTGGAGTGGGGATGGGATAGCGGGGATGTAATTTTGATTATGATTGCCCCACATTGATATTGTCAATTTGAAGCAGTGAAAGGTTGATGTGGGCATAAGATTAAATATCACATTGCTTCATACTGGAGCGTCAATTTGATACTGTGTGTGGAGTATGGTGTATGCGGCCAGTTGCTGAGTAGTCTTTTCACCACTGTTGTCCACTGCTGCTCCATCTGATGGGGATATTAAGGATCTCAGGGTTTGCTGTGCTGGAAGTTTTGTGACTCAAGGTCAATGGGATGAGAAGATTTTGAAAGCAAACCACAGAGAAAGAAAATACCAGAGCCTCTCTAACTCACAGTTTATTGACAACACTATATAACCATTTGGCCAGATTGTCCGCAGAGACCTGGGTTCTAGTTTTCTGAGTATCAAACACTTGAACCTACTTTACATCTTATTGACTGACTTGTACCTGCTCTTCAATCGATCTTACTCTTTTTTACTCACTTATTCGTACTCCTCAATTGACTTTACTGATCTCTGGCTGCAGTTTTTGGACCAATAAGCCAGACCATTCGCGAAAATACTTCTCTATTATCATGAATTAAACTTTACTTCTGGCTTCCTGATTGGCGATTACTCAATATATATTTCTTTGCCTATAGACTCCTATTCGTACACTTGTGGGCAATACCTATTGGTTACCCATTTTTCTCCATGCCTACACTTTTTAGTTTTATTGACTCTGGCCTTTCCCAAGAAGCTTCCCTATCATAAATTCTGGCTGTCACCTTTTATGCTGCCTCCTTTCGACCCTTTATATCTGGGTGCTATTACTTAGACAAAACATGTTTCAACCACCTGATAGCTATCTTTACTTTCTGGGAAATTTTTGGCAAACTGTATTATCGTCTTGAACTATTTTGTATTTTCCATTTCTGAAGCATTCTCATAAATCTGCGCTTCTCTTTTATCCTTAGCTCCATTGGGTGCCAATGTAGCATGAAAATGGATATAACCCTTTTTAAACATATGCTGTCAATATCCGCTCTGAAGCATTCACAGATATTAAGGAACAATTCTCTCTTTTTTCTCTACCTGACTGAACTTTGCAGCCTTCCTCGGGACAGTCCATCAGTCCGATACAATACAACCCATGTACAAAACCAATATATCCTTTTCCTGTCATAAGGTTTGCAGACAAGTTAACACAAAAAGAAAGTCTCAACCAGGAATTCTAGTTTTGCACAAAATATCAGCTGGAATATTTATCAAATGAAACATAAATTTTAATGCTAATATTAATACATAAGAAATTATTGAGGAGCTATAATTTTTGGCTCCAATTCCAAATTGAATTAATATTGAAATAAATAAGTAAATTGCACTTTCTTGTCAGAGCACAAGCAACATACTCAAGCCATTCTTTAATAAATTTGCCATCTCAAAATGGGGGAGGTTTCATTCACAGAATATTCCTAGTGTGCTGATAATTTCATTTCAGGTTGAAACAAGTTGTTATAAAATCAACTTTAAAGTTTATCACATAAAGATATATGTTTAGTGTTGTAATATTTAATGTGTGAAAAAAAATGTTTACTAGTTGGTAGATAATAAGTTTATCTTTTGAAGATAAACTTATCTGCATTACTTGACATACTGCACAGTTGGGCCTAGTTAAACATTTTATTATAGACTAATGGGGAATAAGGCTATTCAAAGACTGAAACGTGTATAAATATTAATGTATTATTATGTTTCATTTTATAAAGCACATTTAATAATATGTGATACAGTATCATACTATCAAAATATATAACACTAATATCTTTGTTATGTTAGTTACAGACTAACAAATCATGGTTACATACCAACATTTTTTTTGTCCAGCTGAAGTTAAATACATTTGTATTCAAGTGATTATTTATTTTAAAGATTAAAGGGTATAACAATCACATATACAAATTTAAATTAAGGTAACAATGTTTATTAATGTTTTTAAATGTTACCAGCCTGCACATAGACTAAACATTATACATAGGACAAAATATGTTAAATGAAAGATAAACCCTTCAAGCTACATAAAGTCTGCTCTTGGAGAAATCATAGCATTTTATTTCTGTTCACATAAAAAGAAAGGAAGAAAATGCAATAAACCAAGCTGTTTAGGAATATCGAAACATAGGCTTCATCAGTATGCTACAAAAATATAATACAATAAATAAGAAATTTTCCACAACATGCAACAAAATAATGCAAGAAAATTCTGGAATCTAACTTTGTAACTTTGGCACAAGATCATATCAAAAAACTATAAGATGTGATGTATACAATTGTTATGTTAGATAAAGAAGGTTACAAACAAAGGATGCAAGAATTATTAAAAAGTGAAAATTTGTTAAAGTTTAAACACCTATTTAATTTATGCATCAAATCCACAGAAGATATCTTGAAAAAATATTACCCTGATTCCAAAAACTGAACTACAAAAGGCTGAGGTCCATAACCCATGTTTACCAGAATATATGGCCTCCCAAAGATCCACAAGCCTGAAAGGAATATGAGGCCAATAATTAACAACCTAAATACTTCAATCTACTGCTTAGCAAATTGATTATTGAAACATTTTCATCCATTACCTAAAATTGATAGCCTAATAATCTCTTCTGAGTCAGATGTTTAGAACACACTTTATGGTTTCACTTAAATGAGATTTACTCAGGACATATGTTTCAGGAAAAAAAAAACATTTAAAAAATTCACTTACCAGATATCAGCCAATAAGAAATTTCAAAAAAATTTCAAGCAGTACAACATTATCTTAGCACCTCAAAACCGATACAGTGTAAAAAATTTATTGAAATTACACAAAACAGATTCTGGGCCCAAAGAGAAAAAATATGGTATTTACCAGATTAAATGTAAGGATTGTGAAAAAATGTGTACAGGAAGGTAAAGAGAAATATAGGCATTAGGTTGAAGGAACATTGGATTAATATTCATTACAAACAAATAGATAAATCAGCCATGGCAGCACATTTTTTGAATGAAAACCGTGAAATAGAAAAAGGTATCAAGTTATTAAAAACAGTTCAACAACAAAAGGAACTAAACATATGGGAAAGGATTTATATAAAAAAGCATGAGCATAACCTTATGAATTTTGACATATTGGAAGCAGACAGCACTTAAGTTTATCACTAGGACTACCAGAGTCAACCCTGATACCTACCTACTCAGCTTCTACGAATGATCCAACAGTCTATTAACAGCCAATGATGTTGACAATAGTTCCATGTAACATATGTCCTGGGTAAACCTCATTTAAGTTAAACCATAAAGATTGTTCTAAACGTCCGACTTAGAAGAGGTTATTAATGGTTGTTTCACTCTGTTCAATTCCAAATTAAATTAATATTAAAATTGATAGCTTAGGTTTAAAACAACTCTATGGAACTGATTAACAAAATTAGAGATAAAGAAGTATCGCCAAATGAGATATTGGTTTCATTTCATATCAAGTCCTTGTTTCCCAGTTTACCAAAAAAAAAAATATATATATATATATTTATTTTTTTTTTAAATAATGGTAACAATCAATGAACCAAACAGAAGAACTCACTAATATGTGCTAAATTCAAACATTTTCTTTAATTGATGGCAGGACCTTTAACAAATTGCGGCGCTAGTAGTAGTGGTGGTGGTGGCGGTGGCAGCAGCAGCAGAAGATTTCTCCAATTGCTTATATTTTATGTTTATGAAAAGTTCTTTTAACCTTGTGCCTGTGTTTCTCTTTGTTTTTCCAATGTAAAATTTTTTACATTCTGCACAATTTATTTTATAAATACCTGCTTTTTTCTCTTGTAGAATACTGTCATTAATATTGTGAATCAGGAAATTTTAACAATAAATCTGTTTACAGTGCTAACCTGATATTAAAATATTTAAGAATATTCTGAAATTTTATTGTAGCCCATGGATGATATGTGAATTTTTTAAAAAATAGGTTTTTTATTTGGTTTTTTTTTTATTTATTTTATTTTTTTTTTTTTATTTTTTTTTTTTTATTTTTTTTTTTTTAATGTTGTTCCTTTAATAAGTTTTTGCCTCTTTCTTGAATTTCTTTATTTTTTGTGTACTAGTACTTTGTTATAATCATTTTTAATTGCTGTTCTTTCTGTTTGTATTCTTTAAGGTATTTTCTTTGCTCATTTTTAAGTTAACTAGCTGATGTGTTAAGTTGTAAATAATTGCATGTTTATGCATTGTGGGGTTAATTTATCTGCAAGAATGACTAAGAACAAGTGGAATAAATGATGCATTCATGAAAGAATACATTAAACTCACAGAAATTTGCATAAACCAATCCTATTTTATAAACTTTATAAATTTTATAAACAATAATCAGGATCTACAATGGGCCGTCCCTTGCCTCCATTTTTAGCTAACCTCTTCATGAGCAAATTTGAAACACACATCAACTCAGCTTTCCCATACTTACTTGAAATATGGTACAGATATGTCGAGGATATATTTGCCATAGTCAACAAAAAACTCATTAATGATGCCACAAACTTCTGAATTTACCAGATAATAACATTTTATTCACACATGAAACTGAAAAAGATAAGCTTTCTTGGACATAAAAGTAATGGAGCACCAAGAAAACCTGGAATTTGGAATATACAAAAAGAATATGCATGTAGGCAATCACATCAAAGCTGACAGTTTTAACCCCACAATGCACAAATATGCATTTATCAACAATTAACACATCAGCTAGTTAACCTAAAAATTAACAAAGAAGAATAAATACCTTAAGAATACAAACAAATAGAAAGAACTACGGTTAAAAATGGTTATAACAAAGAACCAGTACACAAAAAAGTACAGAAATTCAAGTAGCAAAAACTTATTAAAGGAAACAAAACACTTTGTACAAAAAATATAAGCTAATTTTTAAAAAAATTCAGATATCCATGGGCTACAAAAAATTTCACAATATTCTTAAAATATTTTAATATCAGGTTAGCACCTATAAACAGATTTAATGTTAAAAATCTCTTGATTAATAATGTTAATGACAGTATTCCACAAGAGAAATAAGCAGGGATTTATAAAACAATTTGCGCAGAATGTGAAAAAATCTCCATTGGAAAAACAAAAATAAACATATGTACGCAATTAAAAGAACATTTTCAGGAACATACATTATAAGAAGTTTTGAGAAATCAGCAGCGATGTCTCATTTCTGAACAGAAAACCATGACATATTGAATAAAACAAAATTAATAAAATCAGTGCAAGGACCTACAGAATTAGGAACATGGGAGAAAAATCTACATTTATAAGCAAAAAGACAGTTTAATGAACTGTTCACACACATAAACTTTTAAGTTCATCACACCTCCACCATAGCAGATTACACATTCTCACATCATAATGATTTATCCTCTAGTTAACAATGAGCTTATGATTCGGATGAAAGATTCATGAAATCAATTTACATATTTTAATCAAGTGGAGCAAAGCAGTGTTCGACTCAATCATACAATGATCTCAATATAGAAATGTTGTGTTTAAATAAATAGTTTGACTCAGAAGAGATCACTATAAAAACAATTTGTGCAATTTTTCAGGAAGTGTGTAGTACGGGAATATCTGTAAATTTTTAAAGTAACTTGTTATCGAGTAACTTTTTTAATAATTTTTGCTGCCATTTAACTATTGAGGTACTGACAGAGATTCTGAATAGCAAAGTGTGTGCAGTTTTTTTAATTATTATTTATTTTATTTATGTATGTGTGTGTAAGAAAGGAGCATTTCATCCTTAGGTTTAGGGTACCTCCCTGGCATTTGCCATTTACGAGAAAAACTTAATCGGGGAGGATAGTCCTGGCAAGAATTGAGCACCAGACATCCCATTCACAAGTCTTTGATTCATGGATCTTGGCCAACTGTGCTGGTAAAGTGACAAGGCTGTTTAGCAGAAGTTCTAATGGTTGTTCTGTGTGTTATTCCCCTTAGATTATTTCTATAACTTGTATCTAGAAATTCCCCCTTTTGGTTGATAAAAAACAATTTAGGTTTGACTTATAACTAGAAGTATCTTCCGGGCTTAGGAGCCGTGGTCTCTTGGAGCTAAGGAGTCCAAACGTTTCATCCTCAACTCCTTGGACTCCTTAGCTCCAATAGACCACGGCTCCTAATCCCGAAAGATACTTCTAGTTATAAGTCTGATTCTGGCCATGAAAGCTTCCGATTACTCAGATTAGGTTTGTTTAAGCATACACAAAAATTGCATGTGTAAACGCACTGAGCAGAGAGAATGTTGAATCTTTTAAAATAATCTCTGCAACTCTGATTATAATTTATTTTTTATATTATTTGGATTGCTCTCTTTTGAATACTCTTGAACTTCTCCAAAACAAAGTACCACATAATGAACATGAAAAATAAAGATTCCTTAATGAGTTATGGATTCCCTCACTATTCTCAATGCAAAGCAAACATTAATCAATTTCTTTGTTAAGTTATTTGCTCGTAAATGCCAATCTAAATGTTGAGGTATGTTGTATCCAGAAACTTAACTTCAGGAACATATTTTTAATGGGTGTATCTTTCAGCCTGATTAGTTGATGTTCTGTTTTGTTTATAATGGAAGAGCAATATCATTATTTTTTATTGATGTTTGTGATTTGTTATTTTGAAATCAACTTTTAAGCAAAATTATTGATCTTGAGATATTGAGACCTTGCGGGTGGCATTGAATAAGGTTCAAACATGCAGTAAAAATGTTACTAGGATCTGCTTATGCAGCATCATTAATATCCTCACACTGATTAAGTTCAGGATCTTTTGATGGAGAAATTGGATCTTAATTTCTTCATGAGTAGATATGTATTAGGTTTTAAATTTGTGAATTTGTTCACAGTGTAAAGTTACCTTTGCTTGTGTATTTAGCCAAATATAAAGTCAAGATATTATGCTATTAATAAATCAGTACTGAAACTTTGGTCAATTCACGCTTGATATGACACACTGGCACCCTAGAGCTTAAGGTTGATGACATTTAGAAATGGAATTTCTTCTAGACCTCTATTATTATTTCTTCTAAACCTCTAGTATTAGAAATGTTACTTTGTTTTGCCAGGCTTTTTCTTGCTTCGTGCAGTTTATGCATACTAATACCTGCTTTCTCTCAATTGATACAAATTTTTTTACACTATTGTGATCTGAATGATGCTTTGCTAAGTGACTTCATAATTCCTTGCAAAAATTATGATTTCTACATGGAACCATTGAATTGATGCCTATGTGAGCATTTAATTCAGGAAAAGATTGACAAGAAAGTGACCTGGTTATTGCCAGGAAAGGTAGTTTCCAGTGTGGGAGATTATATTTTTTTAACATTTATGTTTATTACAATAATTATGAAACTGTTAACAACTCATCAATGGTGTCTTTAACAGAAAAAATAAGTTGTGATCTGTGGAACTGCTTTAACATTCACATAAGTTTGCAGTAAGCTGGCAATTAATGTATTAAATCCTTTAAGAAAAGTTTGCATAACAATTTCCTTGCCTGCTATTTATACATCTAGAAATTTAAGGAACTTTAATTTTGAATATTACCCTTAACCAGAGTTTGCCAACAATTCAACAAATGAAAGTTTAAGGGCTAAGCACATAAACAAAATTGCAATTGAAATAACTTTACAATGTGCTAGCCTAATATTTCATACATTAAAGCACAGAAGCTACAAATTAATTTAAAAAAACACAACATACATTATATTTTCTGCTACATCATTCAGTGGTTGAAGCCTGGGAGAGTAAAATGTAGAAAAAGTGGTCTAACCCTGATGAATACTATACTTTCTCTAAAACAAGAAGCATATCCCTTAATAGGCAGAGGATTAAGCTGTGATATCATGACACTTGCGGTATATTCAACAATAATGTAATCCATTGAAAGAAAAGACATACAAAGCAGGTTGCAACATGGATAGGAAGGCGAGAGGGGGGAAAATGTGTATTTGTCACAAAAGCAAAAGCCTATTCAAATGAGTGAACAGTGGTACAGATTCCCTTACTCCCCTTTAAAAAGTACTAGAGCTGATTCTAGTTGCTCTTTAACTTGTCCTTTAGCAGCCTTTTTAGCTGTTAAAGTTAGATTAGTCGTAATAACTTTCTGACATTTCTCTTCTTTTTCTCCTTTTCCTTGAAAGAAGCCAATTTTCAGGAAACAGAAATGGTGGACATTTTAATTTCCCACAATGACTTTATAAAAAAATGTAATTCAGAATCAAAAACTTTAAAGGAGGTTAAGTCCTTTCCAGCTTCCATAAAACTCAATACTTTATGAACTGTGCTTTTCTTGCACTAAGATTTAAAAGCTTGTATTACTCTTTAATTCATTGACTGTAACTTGTGCATTTAGCTAGAAAAGATTCCAGTCTCACATTTCTTAAGTAAAGATTTTTCAATTCTGTGCTCCTATCTTTGAATCAAGAGCATGCATTTCCTTTTCAAAAAGTTCAGAGTTCTTCCATGCTTATTCCTTTGTATCATAACTGACAGTCAATTCTGACATTTTTTAAATAATGTGGCTTCTTGGACTTGATAATCACGAATGAAGTTTTGAGTCATCAGCATTTGCACCCAAGTTACAGTAAGTTGAAGTCAATCTTATCAGTGTTAAAATTTTCCTTAGGAGCATATCATTCTACAAAATAATTTCAATTTATTACTTTGCCATAGGAGAGAAAATTTTTTCTTTTGCACCAGTTTCTTTACCATATATTTATAGGCTACATTATGTGCTTTTTGGATCTGTCAATCCATCTTTTTAATGCAGAACGTTTTCAGTGGCAAGGATATCA
Source organism: Metallyticus violacea (assembly GCA_030762175.1). Lineage (NCBI taxonomy): Eukaryota > Metazoa > Arthropoda > Insecta > Mantodea > Metallyticidae > Metallyticus > Metallyticus violacea. The sequence goes on along the minus strand of CM060832.1, from coordinate 65,712,473 downwards.
GTCACTTAATTACTTATTCATGTAACAATAACACTGGGCAACAAAAAAATAATTTTTGAATGTTTCGAGCACTTCATGAGGCAATTCCTACTAATTTTGGGTTGAGAAAAACAAATATGACAATGAAAACTTTTTATTAGCTCTAGTTTCTATGATATACACAAGGTGGAAGTATTACATATTAACGGATTGAGAGAAAAGGATACATTTTAATTACATACATGCTAACAACAATGAAAGTGCATTTGATTTTTTTAACTGGTAATTACATGCTAAGAGTTCTAAATTGCTAGAAAAATACTTCGCAGATAGTCATGTCTGAAGAGAATCATGTGGTGGCCTATGGACTTCGTCGTCTTTTAGCTTGCCTCTTGTGATGGAGTTCGGCAGAATCCCTATACAAAGACCAACAGTAATCTGCAAGCATTACTTCATTCCAACGACCCTGATATCTTTGTTCCATAACAGAAATGTCCTGATGGAATCTCTCCCCATGTTCATCACTAACAGCTCCACAACTAAGAGGGAAAAAGTCTAGGTGGGAGTGGAGAAAATGGATCTTATGGGACATGTTGCATCCAAGGTTGCGGTATTTTTGCAGGAGCACTGTCACCAAATGCTTGTAGTTGTCATCTCTTTTGTTGCCTAAAAATCCATGAACAACACCCTTGAAGGCTTCCCAAGCTTCCTTTTCTTTCCCCTCCAAAACTTGGTCAAATGCAGGATCCTTTATAAGTTCTCTTATTTGTGGTCTGACAAAAATGTCTTCCTTAACTTTTGCATCACTTAATTTCGAAAATTTCTCTCTGATGTACTTAAAGGCCCGTCCTTCTCGGTTCATAGCTTTGACAAAGTTTTTCATCAAACCCAGCTTGATATGCAGGGGTGGAAGAAGAACGTCTTTTGGGTCCACAAGAGGCTTGGCAGTCTTTACAAGAGGCGTCAGATTGCGTTTCTGTGAGGAAAATGTTATTTCACCACAAATATAACAAAAGTTATTCACCATATTTACACATTTTTGTGGCATTTTTACAAATTTTATACTAAAATTTGCACTCGCGAACCAGAAATTTTGCATTAATTTGAGTAGAAACTACATGTAATTCACAGTCACAGCAACAGTATCTATGTTTATGACTTACAAACAGCTGAAGAGCATTTGTGTTTTGTTATTTGACAGGTGTGCCAACTCCCAAAAAAAATTCCCTCAAATTTAAAATCTTCACTCTAAAAAAATGAAATGTGACTTTATCTTCAAAACAAGAGCTAATCTATAATTTTTATGGTGATTTTTGAATTGAGCAGATGGAAATACATGTAAATTCACTATTTTTAAGCCCGAAACATTTTCATTGTTGCCCAGTGTAATTAGCTCACAAGAATGTTTAAAGCATGTCACTTTGGAGCGAGCTCTTTAAAATGTTTTCCAATTCTGCATGTTTACAATAAGTGGTATAATTCTTTTCTGGCAATTTGAATCAGTTTTATTAACTTTCCATAATTAAGTCTTTATTTTTAATAATTGTGTTAAGCATAGACACTGATATTGCTAAGTTTTCTGTAAGTGCTAAATGTGTTTATAGGTGAACTTCATCTTATTGAAGAATTTTAAGCTTCCCTACCATAGAAAGACTTTCTGTCTCTCACTTTTTTCTAACTAGGCTTGAAAATTGTTTACAAACACTCACTGTTACTAACAAGATAACCAATATGCAGAAGCACACCATTCATATGGACTCATGGAACCAGGAAGTGCATTTTGCATGGCTTCAGTTGCAATTACTTATCATGGTCTTGCCTCTAGCATTTATGTTCCTTCTGATACCATTTATATCCAAAAGTGTAATTAGTGTGATCAATATTCCATAAAGTATGCATGCCAGGAAAAAAATATGTAGGAGTAAGATTGAGAATAAATTTACATTGTGAACATGTGAAAATTGAGGGGATCAAGGAAAAAAATTATTATAAATGATTGGTAAACATCAATTATTGATGGATATGTAAAAGCAGGGCTATAGTGTTAAAACTATTTCAGTAAAAATAAAGATCTAATATATTCACATTCATCTGGTACTTTTCTTTTTCTATGTACTACATTTAGAAGCCATAATCACTGCACATGTTAACTGTAGAAATATAACATTCACGTAGTTTATATTAGTGAAAAACTAATCTATGAACATCTCACAAAAATGACAACACTATGTGCATACTTAAAGATAATATTCAACACTGCATAGACAGCAGAATAATTATTAGTATCATAAAGAGCTTCATATTTTTATAATAACAGTGCGTTCTGCTGACAATTTCACACAACTGCCAGAACAAATAACATATTTTTCCGCATGCCATCAAAGTTTAGCAATAGGCTACCATAACATATAGATTTTTTTTTTTTTTTTTAACTTTAATATTCAAACATATCAGTTGCAAGCAGTTTAGAGTATATGAAAAAATTTTCCAGCACTATGCACATATTCAATTTTAAACAAAATTGTTTAAATTTGAAATTTAACATTTTAAATAATCTATAAATACAGATACAGACTGCATATGATCAGATCAACAGCTATGAGTTGGTAATCTATTACATTTAGGTTAATATATAGATTTTTCTTTTTTGATTTGTTTATTTACGGACGCTCTTTAACATCACAGGTCATCAGCGTCCCATTCAACTCAGGGCGTGAAACAGTCGACAAATTTTGTTTAGAGGCCTCTTCTTTCAGGCTTGAGGTTCTTTTTCGTGCCGTAAATGTACGACACGGGACCCCCGGCTTTACTTCCCTTCCAACGGAAGCCATACTTACGATTTTTCACCCGAAAAAATCCATCGATCCTGGCCGGATTCGAACCCGCGATCTTGGGTTTAGAAGGCAATTATGGTTACCACTACACCACCAGGACCGACTTAATATATAGAGGAATCCTGTTTGCAGATAAATGCAATAAGCAAACTCATATTAATGGATGATGCTGACTTTCACGGCCTGAGTTAATAGAATTTTGCAGAACTTCACCATCATAAACTTGCATGTCTTGTTCCAGATGTTTGGTCAAAACTGTGACGAACATGTTTAATAGCAATTTTATTACAAACACACTAAATAGGGGCTGAAGCAATCACTTATTAAGCTTGTCTGTAATTGATGTTCAGTGAATAAACCCAAGATTTTTTTTTTTTTGATTGATTTATTTATGGACGCTTTTTAACATCTCAGGTCATCAGCGTCCCATTCAACTCAGGGCGTGAAACGGCCGACAAATTTTGCTCAGAGGCCTCTCTTTCAGGCTTGAGGTTCTTTATCGTGCCGTAAATGTACGACACGGGACCCACGGCTTTACTTCCCTTCCGAAGGAAGCCATACTTAGAATTTTTACGCCCCGAAAAAATCCATCGGTCCTGGCCGGGTTCGAACCCGCGATCTTGGGTTTAGGAGGCAAGTATGGTAACCACTACACCCTAGTCCTTTGCTCACTCTTGATTGGGTGTGAGACTTGGTGGGCTGGACTAGGGTAGGGTCTTGTTAATGACTATGGATGCAGAAGAATTGTCATTATCTATTGTGCCTTCTCTTTGCAATACAGTATGTTTCGATTCTAGTGTGAAATTTATGGACTGATTTAGTTTCAACTTTGTAAAGCAGGGTACCACATTTTGAGCTTTTCTCTTTCCTATTGAAGCTGTTGTATTGTTTAACATCTCTTTGGCCTCCTTCAATTGGACATGACATAAGGAAGATAGGATGTCAATCTCTTTACATTGCACGTTCATTCTCATCGAGCAAAGTATGTTCTGCAACCACAGATTTTTCTATTTAGGGTTTGTTTTATTTTGGTGAGGTATACTGTGCCACAGAAGCACAGAATTCTGTAGACTCCCATTGAGAAATTAGGTACTTAGAGTTGAGCATGTCGGTCCTAGTGGTAACCATACTTGCCTTCAAAATCCAAGATCGCGGGTTCAAACTCGGCCAGGATCGATGGATTTTTTCGGCGTAAATCCTAAGTATAGCTTCCTTCGAAAGGGAAGTAAAGCCATGGGTCCCGTGTCGTACATTTACGGCACGAAAAAGAACCTCAAGCCTGAAAGAAGAGGCCTGTGAGCAAAATTTGTCGGCCGTTTCACGCCCTAAATTGAATGGGACGCTGATGACCTGAGATGTTAAAGAGCGTCCATAAATAAAACTTAGAAAAACTTAAGAGAGCTTAGTATATTGCAGGTTTGTCTTGTGGATTTGTAGATTCATTTAATGCTGTGACATTTGAGGAGCTTTGTGATGCCATATATAATTGATGTAGAGGTGTTTTTTTTTTTTTTTTTTTTTTTTCCACTTTCTAGATGAGTTGTATTTGTGTCTTAAATATAAATCCCTCCTATTCTTTTGCTTTATATGTTAACCTACAGTGTGTGTTTGTTGACACAGTTGATGCATTGAACAAATGTGGGTAGCATATTTAATGAGTTTTCATTGTAGCTAGTTTAAGGCCAGGATGGAAGTTTGAATTTTATATAGATGGCAGTCTGTGTACTGAGCTTGCAATTTAATATGTGACCAAGTGTGATATTTGTTTCCTTCCACCTGTATCCATTTCTTTGTAAACTCAATAAGGTTATTATCATTGATATGGTGCAGAAACTCAGCCAGGGTCTTGAGACAATAGGTTTATGTGTGGAGAGAAAGTAAGATAACAGCAATTCTCCTATACTCATGTCGGTCCTGGTGGTGTAGTGATAACCATACTTGCCTTCTAAATCCAAGATCGCGGGTTCAAACCCGGCCAGGATCGACGGATTTTTTCGGGCGTAAAAATCCTAAGTATGACTTCCTTCAGAAGGGAAGTAAAGCCGTGGGTCCCGTGTCGTACATTTACGGCACGAAAAAGCACCTCAAGCCTGAAAGAAAAGACCTCTGAGCAAAATTTGTCGGCCATTTCATGCCCTGAATTGAATGGGATGCTGATGACCTGAGATGTTAAAAAGAATCTGTAAATGTATCAAATTAACAAATAACTACTAAAATATTTTATAAAAGCTAACAGAATGCAGATACATTTTATAAAAGTAATTATAACAAAGAAACTTTTATAAAATAAAACTCATTACATTATCATATATTTTATAAAACAGATTTTACAATCTATCATTGATATTGATTTTTGATAGTATAATACTGACATAAGTGATGATTATGATGTCTAATTCACTCGGCAATCAAAGCATTGGAGTGCGTTGCTTGGATGGCAGAGGGCAGTAACATGATCGTTTCTCAAATTGAACAGAACATTTTGATGAACCACATTGTGCTTCTTGATGAAGATGAAAAGCATTACAATGGGGATGTTGATGTAGTACCTGGAGAAAACTTTCCCAAACACCATTTGTGTGCCACAAATTCCACTTGGGCTGCTTGGTTCAAATAAACCTGTGTTGCCACAGTGGAAAGCAAGTGATCAACTGCTCAATAATAGCATTGCCTAAAAATGTTTTCTTGAAATTTCAGGTGTCAACACTAGATGCAGCAATGTCTGGAAGTCTTGCTGGGGCAGAAGGCTTTACATCAGAAGAGGACCATGAAATGCTAACTCGTATTGAGAAGCAGCTCAAACGCAGATTTGCCATAGGATCACTGGTTTCTGAACACAATGTAGTCCAGGACTTCCTGCGTCAAAAATATCCTGATCGTGCCATCTATAAAGTTATACACACAATGATTCGTCGTGGTGAGCTGCAACACAGAATGCAGCGCAAAATGCTCTATCGACTTGCTTAGAGAAGGCATGTTGTGTTGTGCTGTTTGTAATGGAAGTTTTTAAATTCAAAGGATTATGAATAAATCAAACAGAAAAGTTATACTTATGTAATAATAAATGCTATTTTAATCCAAAGTGTTACTTTTAGAATCACTATAAAACTCTTGTATCTCAAAACTAAATGAAGTTACATGTAATAAAAATGTTCTTTATTCTTCTTCAGTATAACATTCCTCTGAATTGAATAGGAGGATCGAATAAAATTCTTCTCTGATGGATCCTATAAATGACTATGATGTTTGCACTTCTGTTGGAATTAATGAATGGTGTTTAACACCAGTTTTCGCTACAGAGGCACCACAGGTGATGACCACTGATGATACATGGGATGAAATCCATTGGGAATGGATTTATTTTTAAGGAAGGAATCGTTCCAGGTCTAAATTTAGCGTACATCGCTGGAATTTGCTATTTATGAAGACTGAGGAAAACCTGGAAAAAATCTCAGTCAGGGAGAACAGTCCTGGCGCGATTCGAACCCCAGATCTCCCACTCACGAGTCCGCGCCTTAACGACCTCGGCCACTTGTGGCGGTGCACTTCTATTGGAATCATCAGATGAAATGCAATATACTTTTCACTCAAGTTTCCTGAGAATGTTGGCAACACAAGTTCTACTTTACGATGTCTATAATTTTGAATGACTGCATATTATTTCAAAATCCCCGAACATGACAGAGTTTCTGTCTCACTGAATCCATTAAGGGACTATATCTACTAAGGGACAATGAGTTATATTTATAACTAGAAGTTTCTTCCTGGCTTGGAAGCCGTGGTCTGTTGGAGCTAAGGAGTCCAAACGTTTCGTCCCCACCTGCGGAGGACATCTTCAGTGGCGCGATCTGAGTCTTATAGGAGAAGGTTCAGGCACGACTAAATCGCCAGCTGGAGGTGGTGTATTTATATATGGGCTGCTCGTAGGGGATTGGAGCGGGGGGTGTGTACTCGGAGAGCAGGGCCTCTCCACTCTGATAGGTGATCGGTTCGCGAGAATTTTGCCAGCGTGGGCAATAATCTGCTGGCGCAACCAGAACTAGCGAACCCAGCAGAAATAAGCACCACTATCCGAAAATTGGCAGCCCATCGTAATCGCATCCATGCCATCGATGGGTACTTTTTCAAGAGTCTTTCTGCGGCCAAGGACCCCTCTTGGCAGACAGTAGCACCGCAGCACACTGCACGCCCTAAGGCTCCAACCCAACCACCACCGCTTAGAACCAATAACCGATATACTCAACTACAAACCCCAAATAAAACTACTCCTACATCATCCCCTGCCACTGACCCAACCACTTGCACTGGTGAAATTAAAAGGCGCCGCAATTAAGGTTCCTCCGTCACCACAATGGACACCACAGAGCAAACATCAGATCCAACCCTATTAGTGCCTACCCAGCCCCGGCAACCTAAACCCTCTCCAATCTTCCTGCGGGACCCCCAGGAGGCGAGGAACTTAATCACAAAACTCAATATGGTTCCGAACCTGGGCTTCACAATTCGTAACATGCGCGGGACAATCCCGCTGCTGCCAGAAACTCCTGCGGATCACCGCCTTATAAGGAAGATCCTGGAAGAAGCTAGCACTGAGTTTATTGCAACACTTCTACCTGAGGAGCATTACATGCATGTGACAAGGACGTCCCCATGATTGTCACAGAAGATATGAAGGAAATGCTAACAAGTAAAGGATACCAAGTGGAGCAAGTGGGCCAACTCAGATCTACCAGGACAGCTGATCAACGCTTCTGCCCACTTCAGAGTGGCGCTGTCCAAATCTGAAGCCAATGCCAACATTAACAACGAGACGAGGATGTTTTTTGCTATAGTCAGAGTAGAACCCTATAAGCCACCATCCCGACCGCAGCAGTGCACAAACTGCCAGCAGTTTACTCACAACGTGTCGGGCTGCAAGGTGCAAACAATCTGCTCTCACTGCGGGGAGCCAGGCCATTCCCAAAAACGTATTCCAGTGGGGTCAACGGAGCCCCGCTGCTACAACTGTGGTGGCGGCCACTCCTGCCGATATGCTAAATGCCCGGTGTGGCAGAAGGCACGCTTAAGAGTTAAAAGCCAACAAAGGAGGGCGGATGTCTTGTTTTTATGAGGCACCGCTTCTCCGCAACACACACGGCCTTCCAAAGGAAACATTCTCTGGGGCACGGCACCCAGGGCTACCGCCAAGAGTTCCGATCCAGTATCCGAATTACGCAGCAGCCATCACTGGACACACTGCCTACCCACCTCTGGTACCATAACAAGGGCAAGAGCCACCTGCTCCCCTGGAAACACAAATCCGCTCGAGCACCAACAGTGCACCAGTGCTTCCTTTACCGTCTCAACCTCAACCACAGCAGCAGCCGCGGACACACCAGCAACAACGCCAGCAGCATCCCCCCGTCCCAAGAACATTCTACCTCCCTCCCATCTCTACCATACCTTTATGCAACTTATTCCAAAGATCCACCTTCAGACCGGATTCGCAGCATCCCTAGCTGAAACTCTCCTGAACCGCCCTGCAACTGTGCCAGCACAAACCGTCCTTTGCCACGTCGTCTTCACCTTCTTTACCGAAAATGGCTGCTAGACATCACAGAATTGCGAACCTGGCCAAATTCAAAGCTTGTTCATGGAATTTGCACGGCATTCGCAACAAGCCTGACGCTGCACGTCATTTCGTAGCCGTTCAACAAATACAGCTGCTGCTGGTTCAGGAAACCTGGCTTGAGCCCATGGCTAAAGCAACCATATCCGGCTACACCTGTTACCGTGCAGACAGGCCTGATGGGTATGGTGGCATCGCTATCTACGTACAGTCATCCCTGCAGCACCACAAACTGCAACTACTACTACTGCCACTACTCACCAATCTGGAAGCGACCGAAATACAACTCCAAACTAGCTGTGGTCCAATTAACTTCTCAGTGCACATCCCTCCCGGTAGGTTCATATTGCCGGGAGAGCTCATGCGCTTATTCCAAACCCCCATAGCCACTATAGCCTTGGGGGCTACAATGCCTAGCTTACGAACTGGAATACCACGATGACCATCTACCATGGAATAGTGCTATACCAGTTTATCACGGACCAGAGTCTAGCAGTCCTCCCACCATCACCCATGGTGATCGCTACCCTCCAGACTGGCTGGACAAAGCTATCCTCTCCAACATAAGCCAATATCCATTCCTCTTTACCATAGCTGAGCTCTCCTCAGACAACTACCCTATTATACTACTCTTCCCAGTCCACCGAACACTTAAAACCTCTCACTCTACCCCCAATACCCGTAAAACCAATTGGACATCCTACATTGCTCAATTGGCTCAGCAAACGTCGACGCTTCCACTCTGTGGTACACCTGCAGGGGCGGACAAACTATTGGCAGCACTCACCATAGCAGTACAGCAAGCCATTCGCAGTAGTACCCCAACATCTGGCAGCATGCCACAAAGATCCTCACGTGCTCAGGCAACTAATTGCCTTGAAAAACCGTACCCGTCGGAGGTTCCAACATACTCGGAGCCCACAGGATCGATGGGAACTTAATCGTTTACAGCAGCTGTTAAAACTGGAGCAGCCAGACTATGCGAATCAGGAGTGGGAACTGCGCTTGTCTCAACTTGATACCAGAGATGCTTCACTTTGGAGAATGTCTAAAGCACTTCTGTGCATCCCTACTCCAGCAAAACAGCTTGTGGCAGGCCAGCGGATTGCTCAATCGGCAAAAGAGAAGGTGGAGATGATGGCGGACCACCTACAGGCCACTTTCAAACCGGTGGACAAGCCTAACACGGATCACATTCAGCAGGTCCATAGCGCAGTGCAGTAATTTCTACAGACACAGACACCGTTTAATTCACAGCAAATTGAACTGAAAAACCCGGCGGAACTGACAGCAATACTGCAAAAAACATCTCCGTACAAAGCCTCTGGCCAGATGGTGGAGTGTCATATGCAGCTCTATGAGCCTTATCGCCTGCGTGGACAGCACTAATAACTCACCTCTTCAACGGTTTGCTACATCTTGGGCACTTTCCCACATGCAAAAATCATCACTTTACCTAAGCCGGGAAAGGATGCACAAAACCCTACTAACCATCGGCCAATCAGTTTGCTGCCAGCACTGAGCAAGCTGTTCCAGGTGATTTTAGTGCGTCTTCAGAAAACGCTGGACCTGCACAATGTGCTCCGCCGAGAGCAATTAGGGTTTCGCCGCCAAAATTCAACGACGAACCAACTGCTGCGCATGGTACAATCCATCAACCGAGGCCTAAAAAAACCAGCACTTTACTCCGACGTTATTTTAGATATTACGCGGGCCTTTTGACACTGTCTGGCATCAGGGTCTCCTCCGCCGACTCACACTATTCCCTCCCCCCACACCTTATCCACCTAATAACTTCCTACCTTGCAACCAGGACCTTTTCCGTCTCCATAGACGAAGTCAACTCCACCCCCCGATCTATAGATGCAAGAGTTCCACAAGGCAGTGTCCTCGGCCCGGTTCTTTTCTTAACATATAAACACATCGCCATCCCACCCAAGCTGTTCGTTATATCTGTTCGTCGACGACAACCAATCTCGACATGTGGATTCGGGTTCTACCAGGCCCTGGGTCCAGGAGACGAAGCGCACGCACATCACAGAGGTCACAAGCTCTACCCGAAGCCAGGTAGTTGTAACCAGGCTACAGATCTACGCTGATTAGCTCACTACCTGGGTCAACATGTGGAGACTGGCCGTCAACGCGACTAAGTCGCAGGCAGTTACCCTCGCAAGATGCCATACGCAAGACGTCCCCGAACTCCGTGTAGTTGGTGGAAGTGTTCCTTGGAGCACGGAAGCCACCCATCTAGGAGTGAAGTTAGAGGCACAACACACATGGGCAGCCCACAACACAGAGCTAGCAAACAGAGTAAGCCGAAGGATGGCAATGATTTATCCTTTAAATTCTAAATTTTCAACGATGTTCTTCGGAACTAAAGTGCTGGTTTACAAGCAGATACTTCGCCCGGCACTTACATATGCCTGCCAAGTTTGGGGCATGGCAGCTAAAACCCATCCCCACCGTCACCAAGTGCTACAGAACCGGTACCTACGAACCGCCACCGGCTCTATGTGGTACATCCCCAATGCCACAATCCACAAGGATCTTAAATTCCCCATCCTCATAGACCATATCCTACACCTGTCCCACTTCTTCCACTCTGAATTACCACACAACTTTAATGTCCTCATACGAGGACTAGGAGAGTATGACATACCCCGTGCCCCCAAGAAATTGCCCCAGACCAAACTAAATCTCCTCCTCACTTAGCATTCATCTCTCCCCCCTTACAAACAACTTACACCCTCTAAAACCCATCCCCATCCAAAATCATCCTATCCCGCCTCACCTCTTTCTGTTAAGCTATTCCCTCTGCCAGTGAAGGACAATGGCCTGCCTGCTCTCCAATTGCATTCCTAGATGATTTTAGAGCGGCGCGACTTTCCAGGTAGCTCCTGTCGAGGCAACATCTCCTCTGTCTTCTTTGGCAGCCATAACAAGCTGAAGCAGCAGCAAGCGGACTAGCGTGGCCGGCTATCAGACGTGGGTTCACGTACAGCCATTGGACGGCAGTGGACACTGGCCCCCTACAAGCCGGCCGAGCCTTTCCCAGCCGTTACTCAGAGGTAAGTACAGCAGGCAGTATACATCGCTTCCCCTAATATCCTTGTCTTCATGCCCCCCCCCGAGCCGCAACCCAGCCTAGGTCGGCTGCGATTTTGAGGAGGCACTTTTCACCTTCAGCTCCTAAACCGTCGTCTTGGACGTCATCGCCAGGATCAGCGTTAAAGAGGCAGTAAACAGAATCTTCAAAAAAGCAATTTCTGACTTTCAGAACAGCCCCTCCCCCAAACCGACTAACACTGACACGACCACATAACCGGGCTCACAAGGTCATAGCCAGCAGGGGTCCGGGCTTCGGTCCGGACTTAGGGCTAACTAGTTCCCCTAAAGGCGCGACTCCCCTGGCGGCTTTCGGTCATCTGTGGGAAGCTGGATTGCACCCGGTACAATTGACAATACCCCCAGTACCAGCGATTAGGTAAGCCTGACGATGGACAGTTTTCCATCCCTGCCCTTTTCTTCTTCTACCAGTACCACTTTCCTAGCTCCCGCCGTTCCCATTGCTCAGGCAAAGGGGACGAAGCTAGTTACGGCAAGCTCCAAGAGAGTAAGGTCGGACCAGGCTCCGATGGAGGAGCCGGAAGTGATGTAGAGGCACCTACTGCCCCCCGCCGCTCCTGCACCAGTCCCCCCTTCACCCCGCTCCTGCACCAGCTCCCCCTTTACCCCGCTCCAAACCCCCCTGCCGGAGAGCCAGTCAGAGGCCTCTGACACAGAGGTTTGAACCGGTCCGCTCAAAGCGCCAAAAGGCGAGTTGACACCGTCTTCGAAAAATTCAGCAGTGCCGCAGCATCTCGTGTCCAAACCTACTCCCGCCTCATACAAGATGCCTCCCATCCTTGCAGATCATTTCCAGAGGCATATGAAAGTGATGAGGGCTCTGGGTGCAAAGCTGAAGACCCCGTTTCTGCTGACACGCCTGGAACGCCGGTTTAAAATCTGTACCAACACTCCTGAGGACCACGGGGTAGCTAGATCGGTTTTCAAGGAAACTGGTATACTGTTCTATACCTTTTCCCTGAAAAAAAACCATCGTTGTCAAGCGAGTAATCAGGGGTCTGGACTTCGAGACTACCCCGGAAGAAGTTTGGGAGGCTGTAAGAGCCGAGCACGGAATCAGAGCGTTCGCCGTTTCCCAACGGAGGAAAACAGTCCTCAGTGAGACCGGCGAGCAAACCAGAGCCCCTATGCCACTATTTTTTGGTAATAGTGGAGAGGGAACCCGGTCGGGTACAGGAGCTGGATCAGATCACCCAGCTGTTTCATACAAAGGTGAAAATCGAGACTCACATGGGCAAAGAGGGACCTGCCCAGTGTTTTAAATGCATGGGCTTTAAGCATTCATGTCATACATGCGAGCGGAGAATTTCATGCCTCCGCTGTGCTGGTCCCCACATGTTCCGAGACTGCCATGTCTCCCGGGATAGCCAGAAGTGTGCCAGCTGTGATGACAACCGCATCTAAAGCGGCTGCCTCACCCATCTTCGCCTCATTGCAAACGCTTGAGACAAAAATGAGCAGCCAGAACCAAAAACCCAATCGCCAGCGCCGGTCCTACCAGGGAAGTCCTCGGTAGCTTTGAGCCGGCAGGAGCAGCTGCTGGAATAGGCCACGGCCATAATCAAAATACAACCAGCCCATCTACAAAGCAGCCAGGCCCAGCATCAACTGCCACTGACCCCAATGAGAAGAAGCAGCATCAACAACAGTAGACTCCATAGGTCGCAGCTGCACAAAAACCTGAGGAAGCAGCATCTAAAAAGCTGAACCAGGCGGAAAGCAACGCCTCAATAACAACTGTGGCCAGCTAAATCGCGGCTTAACTGCTGCTCCGTCTCTGACCAATCAGACCACTGCCTTTCCCTCTCCAGCTACAACCAGGCCAGGAACCATTTCATACCGTATCCAACTCGGATGCGAAGGAATTCTGGGTCCTTGGTTCATGGTTAGCTCAGCTGATCGGCTAATCCCTTCCCCTACTGCGGCGCAGCAAGCAGATGGTCCAAGATCCCAATGTTTCGCAGTCGGAGAAAATCATGATCGTGCTCAGGACGTACGAGCAGCTTTTCCCCGCCCCCCTTAGCTTGTAATGGCCTTCGAAGACCATTGCGAGTCGCATTATGGAATGCGAATGGGATCGCGGAACAACGGCCCGGCCTCTGAGAGATTAAAGAGGACCATGGAATTGACATTCTGGTGGTCTGCGTGTTAGTGTAAATTTCAATCTACCAAGATACATCGCCCATCGAACCGATCGCGTCAGCCGACGGGGCGGAGGTAGTGCTATCTTCATCTAGCGATACCTCATCTACACTCCCTTCCCCGTCCCGCCTGTATAACACGTCGAAGCAACCGCCATAAAGCTCTCCTTGGGCGGCCAGGACATCGTGCAGGTTGCGGCATATGACCCACCAGATGGCCAGTTCTACGAAGCTGACTATAGAACACTCCTCAACCTTCACCCTACAGTGAGCATCGCTGGAGATCTCAACGCGAAGCACCCTATGCGGCACAACCGCATAGGCCGGCTGCTCTCATACGCGGAGACCCGACCCTAATCGCGCATGGCATGCGAAGTGCAACGCACCATCCCCCAGAGGGAGGGGGATGTCACTGACATTCTGGTCATCAAAAATGTTCATTTCCATCTGAACCTCGCAGTAGTCAACGCTCTGGATTCCGATCACGACCCGGTCGTAGTGGATGCTAGCATTGACCTGATAGCTCTGTTACAACCAGACTGGATAGAAGAAACCGACTGGGATGCAGCTATCCACCGTCTAAACCAGTCCATAGAACCGTTACCTCGCATCGACTCAATGGAGGAGTGGAGGTGGCGGCTGCGAACTTCTCCAATACCAGGTCTCTTTGCAGTCTGTGCCCATACTTACCGCATGGCGCACGAGCATCCGCCCCCCATTTTAGGGGTATAATGGAAATATTAGGTAAGGAAGTGGCGGGAAGAAGGGTATTGGAATTTTGCATGAGCACCCCCGTTAGTCGTTCTGCTGTTGCTGCCATCCAGTAGCTGTGGGCCGCATTAAAGTGTATACTGGCAGCCCACATGACCGTCCTAAGGACCTGCCCATTGACTATAGGGAAGAGTAAATGGATGGAGGGGAGAGTGATAGGTATTTCTTTTTTGTTTCTCTTTAATCATTGTATTAGTAGCGGCGTTCATACGAACGATTGGATGTCGGAGTATGTTGGTTACCCTGTTTGAGGCGCCGGCACACTTCCCCGGCGTGTGCTTCCTGCTGTTCCCAGGTCAAATGAGCCAAGTCGTAGACGTGGTCATCTTCATCTGGCAGTGGGTTGATAACGGAACAGCTTTGGTGTGTGTCCGTGAATGTCTGATTGGCCAGTAGCTGCTGACAGATGGATCCAGATTCTGCAGACCCGGAGGTCCGGAGTTAAGTAAACGCCTCCAGTCTGCCGAGGTGAGCGGAAACTATTCCAGCGATGTCTTGAATTGCTGTAGGAGGTCGTCGTGGTGGTTTTGCAGTTTTTCTGTCAGATCGGTGGTGACTGAGGGGAAAGAGTCGTGAACTTCCAATCGCGAGACGTTGGCATCACGACTCCTGCGGGCTAGAGCAACCTGCTCTTGATGAAATTGGTTGAGTTCTGGAAGGGAGGAAGGCTGATGTATAGCGGCGATCTCCTGCCGGAGGTTGTCGGTGTTGGTGTGTAGGGTGGCTAGAGCAGTGGTTTGATAACTTTCCAGGGCGGAGGCCCTGTAGATCAATTCATTGAGTACAGCGAGAGTAGCTGTAGTGCTTGATGCGGTGGTGGTGGTGGTGGTGGCAGCTGCGGTCTGGGCGTTGTAGTGTTCAGGTGTGCTGCCGTCAAAGTTGCACTGGCCCCGTGATGGTGAAGGATGTGCAGCGTCGCGGTGGTGAGGGGTCTCAGCGGGCACGAGGCCTGGGCCGTATAATGTCTGTGGCTACCACAGGTAATATAGAACATATGGCGGCGTCCAGGTCGTGGGGTGTGCAGGCGGAGGTCAAACTCTGAGCCTCGTCAACTCCTTGGGAATCCAATCAGCTGGAACCAAAGCGCGACCTACCTCGGAATCACCATGTACACGGGCCTTACCTGGGACCTTACAATCAAAATATTCGAAGAAGGGTATATGAGCGCCTCAAGGAACTCTATCCCTTACTAAACGAAAACAGCGTATACACACAGAATTAACCATATATAAAACGCTCCTCCGGCCACATTTTACGTACACGTCACCGGCATGGGGATATGTGGCAACCTCCCATATTAATAAACTACAAACTTTTCAAAACAAAGTGCTAAAAATGATCGCCAAAACACCGCAGCTTACTCCATCGCGAACTCAAAATGCATACCATAATGGAATTCATAGGAAAACTCGCCCATGACACATATGAAAGTGCCAAACTACACACAAACCCGCAGATCAGTAACATTGGTAGGTACGATCCTCCTGTAGGCCTCCACAAATGCCCACTTTATATATTTCATACACCCATAGAGCAGGACATCACGGACGCCGACATCCAAGATTACCTTCGTTTAATCTCACTGGCACACCAGCATATGTAAATCACAGCATCAAAGTCTCACCTGATACGCCTCTCGTTCAAATTCCCAACGGATACCATCTACTACACCAAAATCACAGCCTTCTCAAACCAAACATACGCACGCACACACACTTCCACAGTAACGTATGCCAACACTTCACAATGCATGAACCCGGAACTGGCTTTTATCCCGAGTATTAGGACTCGAGCTCCCCTTGGAGCTGATAACTTCAATCATGTATACTCCAACTGCATGCAACACTAATCTCTTCCAAATCTTTGCATGGTTTACCACACATTAACAGCATGATTAATGCAATTATAAAACTAACAGCACGACTAAGCCTAGGACTAATACATTAATACCTTGAATGACTAACCGACCAATTAATACACTCTAACTAACAAGTTAACTAGCAGCTGACACTAGTAAATTACACTATCCCCTTCATACACCAAACGTGTATATCTGCAAAAGTAAACACTCACAAGCACAAACTTGTACCCCTCGAAGCAAATACATCTCCCAAGCTGAACCTGGTGCTCAGGGTCTGACCATGTGTACTACACGGACACCACATCGAAGCCGGACCCCTCTGCATGCTTATGCATGAGAGTGAATGTTTGCCTACACTAACCAGGGTGCTATATGCGTGATTTGACTAACATTACTAATTGCATCCCCCCTCAGCATGGTAGAGTACTAACAGCATGGGGAGGCGATGCAGACTGCATGCCCGCATGGTGGGTGTGGGGCTTCCTCCCCCTCCCCCTAAATTTTTTTAAAAATTTTTAAAAATCTGACCATTCCCCCGCTTTTCAGGCGGCTCATCAGAGCCAAAAATGCCGTATGATACGTCCACATATGCCCACCCACAATCACCCGGCCAAACATGGTCCGTCCAGGAGCAATGGCATTGCTTTCCTACCATACTTCAACAAGGTCCCGGACAGAATTGAACGCCTACTCAAACGCCACAACGTCAAAACCATCTTCAAGCTTAACAGACAAATCAATACTTTGCTACGCTCGGCCAAAGACCCCAGGGACCCGCTCGTTTCGGCCGGCGTCTACCGGATTCCTTGTTCCTGCGGTGCAGTATACATAGGCACCACTCAACTAAGCGTCAACACATGGCTCTCAGAACACAAGAGATGCTGCCATCTGGGCCATCCGAATAATTCCGCGGTCGCAGAACATCCAATGTGGGCAGACGGAGAACACATTATATAGTATAATGAACATCTGTTCTCTCTTCAATACCATACTACCATGCTAAATTACAACGCGAAGCAATAAAAATCTACAAGCACCCTAATAATTTCAACAGAAAGGAAGAGGCTCTCAAACTGAGCAAAACCTGGCATCCGATATTAGAGCATATAAAACAAGCCCACACTCAAAATTCACGTGAACCAATCGCCTATCAGCGCGGAGAGGCCCTGCCCTCCAGGTGCACACCCCCCGCTCCAGCCGAGCCAATCCCCTACGAGAAGCCCGTATATAAATACAACACCTCCAGCTAGCGATTCATATGACCTGTAAGGCTGTACTATAACAGCCAAAAAGGCACCCAATTCAATAAATAATCTGCGATTCATCTCCAGTAACCCGAGGTTTGGTGTTTCTTCGGACAGCGGTGAAGTTGAGAACACCGGGTTGAGCAGGTCTGGTTGGTTTTGGAACGTACAGTACCAGTTGCCTCCGACGATCTATAAGCATCCACCGGACTACAGGGGACCAGCGGCCGGCACCAAGGCAGCGCCCGAGAAGAGTCGCCCCGGCTGGGCAACCCTCCCCCACCCTACTTATCTGCAGCAGAACGGCGCCTGCGGCAGTAGCGGTAAGATTCAGGTTCAGGTTATTTTATTGATTCAGTTTCCATAGTGGCTAGTACTTGAATAGCCTTACAGGATCTATTTTAACATTTTGTCATACATTATTAAAGAGTTTCCACAATTTTTGGTATATTAAAATATTGGTACAATACTTATTTAAGAGGCTAGTATTCATAAATATGTACAGAGGGCAGGGTTGTGCGTGCAGTGTATTCTATGAGCTAAATGTGTTCAATGATTTTAATATTTTTGGATTCTTTTGTGTTTCCTATACTGCGGCTCTTTTTGGCTAATTTGGTTTATCAAGGAGTTTTCGTGTTGTCTAATTTTTCCCCAGGTGCTGCTGCAGCGCCTGTTAGTGTTTCAAGGAAAGTGGGCATGTTTAGTTCTGCGTGTGTCTTGCTGTTGGACGTGAGAATGGGAGCGTTTAATATCTTTCGGAGACAAGTGATTTGTTGGGACCGTAGGGAAAGGAGATTGGTTTTGGATGTGTGTGCCCAGGCCGTGCATGCATACAGCAAAAATTGCTGTATGAAGGCCTTGAAAAGAATTAGTTTGGATTTTCCTTGCATTTGCTTGTTTTTAAGTATTTTAGAGCACATGTATATGCGCTGTTTGACTTTTTGTATAGTTATTTGGATGTGGTTGTTCCATGTTAGGCTGCTGTCTAAAGTTGTGCCCAGATATTTTACGGTTGGCGTGCACTGCAGTTCTTGATTTTTAATTTGTATTTTTATTTGCGATTTTTTACTTGTTTTAGTAAAGTATATTAGTTGGTTTTTTTCGGTATTTATGGAAATTTTCCAGGTATCTGCCCATGTCATGAATTTGTTGTCGTACCGTTGGAGTTCAAGTTGGTTATAGATGGGATGGGGATTTCGATTGTAGATGGCGGTGTCGTCGGCATATAGCAATGTTTGGCATTTTTGGTCTGTAGGTACGTCTCGAGTGTACAGGTTGTACAGGAAGGGAGCCAGTACAGCTCCTTTTGCCACCCCGGCGTTCATAGTAAAAATTTGTGACTTGGCTTGGTCCACCTGCACGTAGAAGCGGTGATCGAGCAGGTAGCTGGTTAGTATGAAGAGATGGGGCCTCATGGTTGATATTCGATGGTAAACTTTGTACATTAGCCCATTATGCCAGCACCTGTCGAAGGTGGCTTCTACGTCAAGAAACAGGGCTAAAGTGATACTGTTGTTGAATTCGGTGCTGATGTCGTCGGTTAACTTGAGCACTTGCAATTCTGTAGAATGGCCTCTTCGGAACCCAAACTGTTGTGTTGACAGAGCAGTTTTTTCGGGAGTTTGTGTTTGGATTTGGCGGTGAAGGAGTTTTTCCAGTACTTTCCCCATGCAGGGGAGGAGGCTGATAGGCCTATAGGCCTCGGGATGTTGCCGATTTTTTCCCAGCTTAGGGAGCATTATTATTTTGGCCTCCTTCCATGCATGAGGAAAGTAGTGGAGCTTGAGACAGGAGTTCAGTATGTGATTGAGCTGGACGAGCGCTTTCCGCGGTAGGTTTTTAAGGTCATTGTTCCTAATTTTGTCAGGGCCTGGTGCCTTTTTGTTTTTTATAGTGCTTATAATTTTGTATATTTGCAGCGGTGTTGTCATCGGTGTGTGTTGGGCAGGTCTTTGTGTTTTCCATTGGTGTGCCCAGTTGCCAACGAGAGAGTCGTGTGCAGGATTTTCAGTATATTTTTCATGAAGGAGCTGAGCAAAGAGGTTTGATTTTTCCTCTGAGGAGTACATCTTTCCCTGTGGAACGTTTATTGCCTCGGCTCTCGAGCCTTCTCCAGCGGAGGACTTGTTGGCTCGCAGTAGTTTCCAGAGAGAGGCATCTGTGTGGGTCACTTTTTTCAGTTGGTTTTCGAATTGAATTTGTCTAGATAATTTTGTCGTTTTATAACAGGCCTAATTCATTTTGCTAATGTTCTGAATACTGCGAGCCTCGTTTTCCTCCACTGGTGGAGGTATCGTCTTCTAATGGCTGCTAAACGCTCCACGTCTGGGAGGCCATGGGAGGAGGGGGTGGGTGAAAGAGGTGCATTTCCTCTTTGCTGTTTTTATTGATGCAGTGAAGCTCGATATGCCTTCTTCCAGTTCATGTATTGAGGAGTACATTTTTCTGTGCTCGGCCATTTGGTGCATTAAAGTTTTGTATTTATGCCAGTCTGTGCTAGCTATCAGCCTTTTGGTTGTACGGTTAAGTGTTGGTTTGCCACCAATATTAAACTTTACAGGAAAATAGCCCGAGCCCAGACTATAGTACACCTGTAGGGTGGGAGGGATGGAAATTCCTCTAAATAGGATCAGAACCATTGTATCAGGAGGGATGAAGGGGTTATGGTGCCAGAAGGAATGATCCAAGGCGGTTCTAATTTCTATACTTTGCTGTAGCAGGATGAAGTCAAGCAGATGATGTCCTGCACTATTGCAAGAGCGTGAATTCATACTGTATGTTTCGCATTAAGACCGCCTGCGATTACAGTTTTTGTGAACGAATTGAATAATTTTTCTAGGTCTCGGATCATTCCTGTTTGGCTGGAGGAGGGGGGACGGTATGCTGCCACGACCGTGATTGCTTGGGCATTTAACTGTATCTGTACTCCTGTACACTGAAGCGATTCAAGCGGGGGAAGTGCCACCATTGTGTTGATGGCAATGTTTTTTGTAATCACTGCAGTGCCACCTCCAGGTTGCCTTCCTGGCCTGTCTACCGTGCAGATATTATAGCCATTTAACTTAATTTGTCTATGTGGTTTTAGTTTGGTTTCTGTTATGCAAGCAATTTGTATTTTTTGTTGGGTAAGGAATGAGGTCAGTTCATAGAGGCTATGGAGTGTGCCATTTGCGTTCCACATTAGGGCGGTAATTTTCGGGGCAGTGTAGTTGCGTTGTGCTGCCATTTAAAAAATGCTTTCTAGAAATTAAAAAATTATGGTTAGTTTGTCGGCTAGTCCATTTGCCGTTTTGAATTTAGCTATGGTGGATTTTAAATTGCTCAAGATTTTATTGAGATTGATTTCTTTGATGGAAGAGGATTCGTTGGATTGGGTGTTTATTACACCGCCTGTAGTGGCCGCAAATGACACTCCCGTTTGCACAGGGGCACTGTGTGTGAAAGGGATGGGAATTGGAGTGGGGGTGGGGAGGTTTTGTTGGGTGTTATTGATTTGCCTGGTTAGTGCTAGGAGTTCTCTCCTATCCCTCTCGTTTTGGAATATGGTACAGCCTCTGTAGTTTGCTGAATGTTCGAAGTTACAGTTGGCACAGATTGGTGTGAAATTGGGTTTTGCTTTGTTTGGGCAGTCCTGTATCATGTGCAAGCTGCTGCACAGCACGCAGTAGGGTGAGGGTGCACATTTTAAGCACGTGCCCAATTTCCTGGCAATTAAAACATTGCGCTATGTGATTGTGGATCTTTTGATATTCTATCTTTATGATGACATTTATGAGACTGCGTTCTTGAATGAATAATTGATACTTGTCAGCCCTCTCTAATGTGACCTGGTACAGTGGGAGTGGCCTGCCCCTGGACTCCATCTGCCTACAGTGGAGAAGAGCATACACTTTCGCCTTGAAGGCGCTAGAGATCTCCTCGGTGTCTACGCCCATGGGCATTCCCCTGATAACGAACCTAAGCGGCTGTTCACTTTTGGGTTTGAATGAATAGTATTGTAGTCTGGATTTTTGTAGCTCTGTTAGTTTTTCTCTGAAGGTTGTCAAGGTTTTAGTAGCCGTTTAAGCCCATGTGGCATGTTCTGTATTGTGTAATCTCTTGTGGGGCAGGTTTTATGTAGAATTTCATTAAGTGCCTTGAGTGAACTGTTGTCAGGTATGATGATTCTAGGGGGCTTTTGTGATAGTGTACCTGTAGTGTGTTGTATGATGTCATGTGTTTGTGTATTTGTTTGCTTTCCACTTTTTGACAGGATGCCTTGTTGCTTGGAAGGTAGAGGTCTGGGAATTGTTTTGGTTGTAGTTGAGGTTTGTTTGATAGGAAGGCGTTGTTTTTAGGGGAGGCGGGTTTATGAAATATGAGCTGTTTTTTGCATGGGATTTTGGTGTTGGCTCATCTGTTTCTTCCTCACTGGTGAGGGTATAGTATTTATTGGATGTGGGTATTGAGTTGGTTTTTGGATTGCATGTTGGTTTGGATTTGGATGTCTGGGGGTCGTTGTCACTTTCACTGGAATGTAGCCTCTTTTTGGAAGGGGTGTACCATCCCTGGTTAGCTAGGTGGAGCTCCTTCCTCTTTGAGGCGATCTCCCAGTTGCACCCCTCGAGGCTTTGAGCCACCGAGATCCATTGGGGATCGCCTGGCTGGAGGGTTTGTAAAATGGTTCTATAGTTAACCTGTTCTTTCTGCAAGTCTAACAGTTGCTTTTCTATGTGTAAGTTTTTTTTTTTTTGAGTAGTGTTTAACGCCCGTTTTTACTACTGAGGCACCACAGGCGGTACTATGTGTAAGTGGGTGGAGTTCATTAACAAGGTAGTTTTTGGTTTGTTTGTCAGTACACTTAATTCTCGGTTCACTGATTATGCACTTGTCACTTATTGCACTGTTATCACGGTTGGTATTGCACTTTGGAATGGCACCTTTGCTGCTTGGGCTTATATTAACACTCAATATGACATTGTCTTCTCATTTGCGAGGGTTGCTGGGCAGCACTTTGTGGGCTTTTGGGGAGGGCAGTAGTTGTAATTTTTTTTTAAGTGCGGCCCCACACCCGCCAACCCCGGTGGCGATCATCCGCAGAGGCTACATCGCCTCCCCATGCTGTTAGTGACTAAGCATGCATGGGGGTGCTTGTTAATTGAATTCATGCAGTGTATTGGGTGATAGTAGTAGTGTATGGCCGGGTCCCGCTTCAGCACCCCGATTAGTATTGTTACTTCATGCTCGCATGCAATGCATGCGAGCGTGTCCTTGTGGTACCCTGGCTACAGTCATGACACGACCTGGCTGCAGCCTAGGGAGTTAGTTAGCTACTTAAGTAGGTAAATGAGTTACTGGTTGTTAGTTTGTTAGATATATAAATAGTTAAGTTAGAACTGTTTGGTGATGGTAGGTGTGTATGTGGTGTTACTCGATGTGTAATGGTGAGTGAGGATTTTAAAAATGCATTATTGTTACAAGCATGCGTTGGTGAGATATGAGTGAGGTGGAAGTTGGTAATGTGCTGTGCGATGAGTTAGGTAGGTGATCGTAAAGTGAGATTTAGGCATGCATGTGAAAGGGAGCTACAAAAAGAAGAAAGAAAGAGAAAATTCATTAACTAGTTCGAACTTTCCTCTTGTGTTGTAGAACTGGAATTTAGTCCCTTGGGTTGTAGTGAGTGGTGAGGTTTACCTTTGCAGTGTTGCTGTAGCAGCTGGCTTAGTGGAAATTGGTTTGGATGGCCAGTTTCTTCAGATGTTGCTGTTTTGCCTGGAAGATAGGTAAGCAATTACAGCAATGGGAGAGTTAGTATGTGTGTGCTGGCACAAGCCTCGCTAGCAGCACTTGTGCTTGTGTAGCGGAGTCATCTGTCCACAGAGTGCGTTCAAAAAGGGATATTGACCTATTGTGAGAGTTAGTGGTTGTCTGGTATTTTCCTAAATTATATATGAGTGGGTTGTGATTTTGGTCTGTGCCGAGATAGAGGTCATGGGCAAGTTTTTAATGAATTGTTCAATCGAATGTAGCCGAAGCTCTTCATGGAGAATGTCTGCTGGAGCTGTTCTGGGGACCTTCGCAATTATGCGTATGATTTTGTTTTGCAGGGATTGCAGTTTCCCTATGTAACTAGGTGCGGCATATCCCCATACCAGTGAGGCATATGTCATGATTGGTCTGATCAGTGTTTTGTAAAGTGTAAGTCCAGTGTGGAGTTGGAGAGTGTTGGTGTAATTAATTAATGGATATAGTTTACTGAGTTGAACTCGCGCTTTTTGGTGGGGCTTCCAGGTGAGGCCCTGATCCATTACGACTCCTCGACACTTGAGAAAAGCTGGATGGGGTTACCAAGTAGTGTTAATGGTGGGAGTTGCTTGAGGGACCGTCTGTGGAGTGTCCTCTTGATGAATATTAAAGATTGACATTTCCGTGTGTTTACTGCCACTCGCCAGTTGGTGAGCCAAGGTTCAATTCACGTTAGAGCATTTTGTAATATTTTGTGTATGAATTGCACATTACCTGATTGTGCCATGAAGGCTGTGTCATCTGCATACATAAGTAGTGCTGTATCTTGTGTTTTGGGGATGTCGTGAATATAAATGTTGAACAGTGTTGGGCCGAGTACGCTTCTTTGTGGGACATCTGCTTGTATTTGTCACAGGGTGGATTTGGCAGTGTGTGCTATGGAATAGAATTGTCTATCAGATAGGTAATTTGCTATCAGTTTGACCATAGTGTGGCTGAGCTTATATGTTAATAGTTTGCGAAGTAGGCCCGCATGTCAGACACGGTCGAAAGCTCTTTCAATGTCTAGCAGTACTGTACCAGTGGAATTTTTTATTGTTGAAACCCTGGATGATATGCTCAGTGGCTCCCAGTAGTTGCAGGGTGGTGGGCTCTAAAGCCGAACTACTTCGGTATGATTATTTTGTGTTTTATCAGGTGCGCGTTCAATCTTTTATGTATATTTTTTTTCAAAGACTTTGCCTAATGTGTTTAAGAGGCTTATGGGGCGATAGTTGTGAAGGTTCGTTCTGTCCTTGTCTTTCTTGGGAAAGTGCAAGACGACTGCGGTTTTCCAGCAGGAGGGAAAGTGTCCGTGCTGTAGTGCATAGTTGCATATTTCCGATATAATGTTAAGTGCCTTAGGAGTTAAGTGTTTCAGTACTATATTCGGAATATTATCGGGTTCCGGCACCTTTTTATTTGGTAGGTGTCGAATGAACCAAGCGATTTCTGCTGAGCATGTTTTGTGTATGCGGTTGTGTGTGGCCCTGTCGCCAATGCCTCTAGTCAGCCCTTCTGTGTGTGCTATAAACTGAGCAGATGATGGGCTGATATTTAGCTTTAAAGTAGCCTTTAGGGTATCGGCTAGGGCTTCAGCTTTTTGTGAGTCCGTGGTGGCAATGCGCTGGTTGTAGTGTAAGGGAGGTAAGCGCGGCGGTTCACGCGT
Organism: Metallyticus violacea; assembly: GCA_030762175.1. Classification (NCBI taxonomy): domain Eukaryota; kingdom Metazoa; phylum Arthropoda; class Insecta; order Mantodea; family Metallyticidae; genus Metallyticus; species Metallyticus violacea. Next base: position 65,687,477 of record CM060832.1, on the reverse strand, counting down.
AAGCTTCTTCGCCATCCGCCAGACGGAGTGGTGCTGCGGGTCTAGGCTTTGGAGTGAATGCTCCATTGTTCAGGTTTCCTGTGGTCTGAAGGACCTGCCTATTGTGTTTTCGGAATTGGTCCAGCGCAGCTGGGTGGCGTGTAGATTGCCACTTGCGTCGGGCACGGTTCCGTTGCGTCTTAAGAGCACGGATGTCATGCGGAAGAGGTTGGTCGTGCTTGCGTTGCACCTGTACTGGTACTGAGTTAATTATGGCAAATTTAATGGCTTGCTCTAGTTGCTTAGCAGCAGAGTCCATCTCTTGTGGTCAGTTGTTGGTGCCATTGAGTGTATGTGAGTCAAGGATTTCAGCAAATGAGCGCCAGTTTGCTAGATGAAAATTGTGCCTAGGTAGAGCTGCTGCTTCAGGGTCAGTGCCCTCTAGTCTAATTATAACAGGGAGGTGATCTGAGGAAAGATCATTGATCACCTCCATTGTTAGCTGATTAGGAAGATTTCGGGTTATCGCAATATCGAGAACATCCGGTTGAAGGTTGTGCTGGTACGGTATATGCGTGGGTTCTTCAGTGGTGTGTATTATGTAATCAGAAATATTTTCGTAGCGTAATAGCTTTGTTCCGGCCAAGTTGGTTGTGCGAGTTCCAGAGTGTGTGTTTCGCATTTAGATCCCCAGCAATCAACATATGGTAATTTACTTGGAGAAGTGCGTCAATGTCGGTTACAGCAATGTCCCCGGGTGGGTTGTACACTGCTACAAGTCTGGTGCTCAGATTGTTAACCATTATGGTAACTGCTGTGGCCTCAGTGCGAAGTAGTGGCGGGAGTAGGGAGCGATGATGTACAATGTCCCGTTTAACAGCTATGGCTGTGCCGCCGCTATGTCTGTCTCTGTCATTCCGATGGATAATGTAATTGGTTAAGTTAAAACGGTCTGTATTGGCAAGGTGCGTCTCAGAAATCAGTGCAATGTGTATTCTGTGGTTGTTTAGAAAATCAGCAAGTTCATTTTTTCGGCGGCGCAAGCCGCCTGCATTCCAGGTCATGATCCTTATTTCGCGCTTAGTCACGATTGTTGAAGTTTACTTTCGAGAATAGTGCAAAAATGTCTACATAGTAGGCTAAAGTGTGGTGAGCTTGTGCCGGCCTGGACAGGATGCTCACAAGCACATCCGTTGCCAAGTCACGAAGAATGTGTGCTGAGATGTCTTCTCTTTGCACATTAGCTTCGAAGATCTGCCGGGCCAAGTGGCCATTGTTGAGAAGGGCGGCAGCCTGTGCTAATGTGTCTTGGGCAGACTTGCTGGCAGCTGGCGGACCGAGCTGCATCATAGGCAGGCTCGGTCTCACATCGGAGCCTTGTACTGGAAGAGGGGCTTGGGGCTGGTAGCCATTTGTGCGATTGGGTCTTCCCCGAACTCGCAATATGGCGAGTTGGCGCTTGTATTCTTAACATGAGCGAAATCTCGCACCATGGCCCGTGCTGAAGCACAGCGTACACACCCGTTCCGCCTCAGTTACTGTGCATGTCCGAGAATCGTGACCGGCGCAGCACTTTGCGCATACAATGGATGGAGCTTGGCAATTTTCCACCAAATGTCCAAGCTTTTGACACTTATTGCACTGCAATGGGATCGGTGGTCTGCTGTAGTCTTCCACTGTAATTTTCATGTGCAAAATGTCATGGATGGCCATGAGTCTGTCACGATCTTCAGCGGCGGCTACTTCCACCATGTACGCAGGCAGCAGTGTGCGGCCTCTGTTGAATTTCCGCAACTGGGCAACTCGCAGCGCAATTATGTTGCGTGATGCCAGCTGTTCCTTAATTTCCTCCTCAGCTCTGTCGAAGTGAAGCCGATTGATTACTAAGCGAGGTCTTTTGGTAGCCCCTGCTCTAGTGAGGTGGAACTTAATGTTCCTATACTTGAGAAAGTCAACCAAGTGGGTGTAGTCAACTGGGGTTTTGGTTTTGATCTCGAAGTTCTGGGAGATCGTGGTTTTAGAGACTACATACCCCATTGGGTTGTGAGTTCTATAAGTCCACTAGATGCTTCCCAAGGTCCATGGAGTGACAGCGATCAATGTAAATAGGCGGTTGAAGCTTAACGGCGTCTGCCGCAGTTAACGGCTCCCCGTTGCTGTCAAAGGTGGGGGCAGCAGCCGCTCCCGCTTGAGCTAGAGCTTTGGTTGCTGTGCTGGGCGTGCCTGGCCTTAATATTGGGCCTGCAGAAAGAGCTGGCTCCGCCACAGCAGTGGGCACTTGAGAAGGGGTAGAATGAGAGGAGCAAGGGAGGGAATCTGTGGAAAAAGAGACAGACGGTGTGGATATGGATGAAGGAGAGGGGGGTGGAACGGCACGTGGCTCAGGGGTGATCGCGCTTTGCGTCTGTGCCTTCCCATTGGGCTTGCTCTGTGTTTTGGTGGCCGGAGTCTGGCTGCGTTTGTCGCGCTTCGGCATGATTGAGAATGATGGGGAGCGCAAGGAGCAAAAAAGAATAGAAAAGGAGAAGAACAGGGCTCCAGGAGAGAGTCATCAATTTAACTAACCCTAGGCTGATGCTCCCCTGGAGCGGAAGCTTAAGAGCTAATTGGGGCCTAATAAAACTTAATGAAACTAATAGAGAAAGAGAAAAGAAGTAGAAGGTGTAAAAGAGCAGTTGTAAGGTGCTAAGAAGCGCAGACAGCAGAGGGCCTGCTTCAAAGAAGCGCCCTTATCCAAGCCAAGCGGCTGATGGCTACGGCCTTGCTGTCCTGCCTTGCCAACAGCTGTGCGGTGAGTGACCGGCTGGTCACTGTCCTCTGTAGCGTAGCTCAGGTAGGCTGCGGTCGGTCGGTTGCCTTTCGCTGCCGGACTGCTTTTTATTTATTTATTTTTTAGAGGGCGCAGGTTAATGAGGGTACATGCAGGTGTTTGGAAGGTTAAGATGCAGGTGATGGGTCGGGTTCCGCTAATGCACCCCGGTTAGTAAATGTTAGTGTGAAGCGTGCTGGCATGCATATCAAAGGTGATTCTCGGGCATCGTCCATGACACGACCTGAACGATGCCCGAGGGTTAGAACGTGAGCCTTGATGAGCATGTTAAATGTGTTGTTAATTGGTTAGTAAGCTGCATAAGTTAGTATTAATGAGATGAGTTGTTGTTAATTTCATGCATGGGTCAAATGATATGTAATGGTGGGAGCGGGCTTTTCGTCGTATTCTTACCGTAAGAAGGTGAATGGTCCATGGTGAGTTAGGTTGCTGTTTCATTGCTATGGATGAATCTTGTTGTGACTTACAGAAGAGCTTGGGATTCTGAAAAATATCTGCGATGTCTGTATATCAAATTGGAAGCTTTGCGAGGTAGATTCTCGCTTCTATGGCTGAGTCATCTTTGTGCAATGTTCGATCAAATAGTGAGAGCGGTCTCTTATGTTTATCGTAAGAAGTGTCATATTTTCCGAGATTCATAATTAGAAGGCTGCGGTATTTGTCAATTTTGGTGTATGTGTCAGCGGCAAGTTTTTTAATGAATACTTCAATGGTGTGTACTTGCAGTTCCTTGTGGATTATAGAGGAGGGGGCAAGTGCTGGTACCTTAGCTATAATTTTGAGAACTTTATTTTGGAAACTTTGGAGTTTCTTCATATGACTTGGTGCAGCATACCCCCAGACAGGGCCCGCGTATGTGAGAAAGGGTCTAATGAGTGGTTTATACAGTGTTAGGCCAAGGTGTAGATGTAGTGTATTATTGTAGTTTATAAGGGGGTAGAGTGTGCGTAGTTGTGCATTCAGATTTTCAGATTCGGATTTGTTTATTCAATAAAAATACCTGAAGCCGGTACATTTGGGCCCAGCTTTACAGGCTCATTTACATAGTGTTTATATTTATTATATGCTATATACAGTGTTAGCGGGTTTATTAACACCCATGCGGGACGCTACCTCTGTGTCCCGAGAACAGCGTTATTATGTTCATATATTTTTATTTTTGGGAGCAATTAGTTCCTGTGAACTTTATGGTTTTTGTGTGGTTGGGGTTTTTTTGTTTGTTTTTTTTTTTTTCATGGGAAAAGAATATACAAAAGAACATATTTACAATATATACATTATTTACAATTCCGCCGCCATTATTGTTGTTCATCTAGTATTGTCGTATGCGTTTATGCTTCCTGTGCATTGGCTCCCCCCTCCCAATGCCAGCGATGGAGGATGGAGGGGTTTGAACGGCGCGGATCCTCTCCCATGTACGCCTGGCCCGCCTCTCTATTGCCAGCTCTACGGAGGGCGTGCCCGCCTCCTCATGTAAAGTTGTGTTCTTAGTGAGGAGGGGCGCTCTGATTGCCTTCCGTAGCGAGAGGTTTTGTACTATTTGCAGCTGGTTTAGGACCGACTTGGACGCGTGTGCCCAGGCCACGCAGGCGTACAACATAACAGACAAAATGAATGATTTGTACAATATCAATTTACTCTTAATTCTAAGTGATTTACTACGAAGGAAGTTATTTGCTGTCGACAGGGCAATATTTCACCATCGATCGTTAGATCGATTTCTGGAAAGCATCTTTTTTTTGAAAGGATGGTAAACTGACATTTGTTGAGATTGATATTAATTTTCCAGAGTTTAAGCCAGGACGTGAATTTTTCAATATAGCGCTGAATTTCGCGCGTGCCAAATTTCAAATTTTTGCTGTGGTGATATATTGCCGTGTCGAGCATACATTGCGATACAATTTGCATTTGACGTCCACTGGGAAGTCATTAGTGAATAATACGTACAAATATGGGGACATTATTGACCCTTGTGGAACGCCAGCATGCATTGGTCGCAAGAGTGATTTGGAACAGTCAACCTGTACATAGAAGTGCCTGTTTTCTAAGAAGCTATGTATCAAATAGAGATACTTTTGAAGGCCGGGAAAGTTGTGGTGCAGTTTATAAATAATGGCGTCGTGCCAGCACCTGTCAAATGCAGCTTCTATGTCCAGAAATATAGCTAGGGTTGAGGCCTCATTGTTAAGTTCTGTTATGTCATCTGTTAGTCGCAACTGTTGCAGTTCTGTAGTATGTTCTTTTCTGAAACCAAACTGGAATTTTGAGAGTTCATCAATTTCCGAAACTTGTTTTTTGAGACGAAAGAGGATGAGCTTTTCGAACAACTTGCCAATGTTTTACAGGAGAATAATGGGCCGGTAGTTGGAGGGGTTCCCGGTGCTTTTACCCTGCTTTGCCAACATTACGATTTTGGCTTCTTTCCACTTTCGTGGAGAGTATTTGGTAAGTTGCACCAGGGCCTTCCGCGGTAAATATTCAAAGTCCTCATTTGTCACCCTGTCCGGGCCGGCAGCTTTACGATTCCTTAGTAATCGTATATTTTTGAAGATTTCCTGAGGCGTTGTTAACCGTATTGATTGCTCGTGCTTCTGTGTCACCCAGTCTCGAACCCAGGCTCGAACTTGTTGTTCGTGCTGGCGGTCGCTTGCGTCATTCTCCTGAAATTTTTCTGCCAGTATGTCGGCGAATGTCTCCGCTTTCTCCGCAGAGGAGAAAAAGAGGCCAGCTGGAGTTTTGGAGCGCAATGTTGCCAGTGTTGACGTTGGGGGATGCCTTGAACGATTTAACGAGTTTCCATAAAGAATTGTCCGAATGCGTGGTACTCAACAACCTGTTTTCCCACTGTTCATGTTTGTTCATGACAATTTGGTGCTTAATAACTTTGCGTAGCCACCGTGCTGACGCCTGGTAAATATGAAGGACAGGGTTCCTCCACTGTCGCGTTAGGCGGCGCCTCCTGGCAATCAGTCGCTCCACCTCCGGGTACGTGACGTAACTGGGTGGGGAGACAGTGATGGTGGTGGCATTCATTTTGGCCGTTCGCAGCGAAGCAGTGAAGTTTTCAATAGCAGCATCTATTTCTGCTTCGTTGCTATATGACAGCCTGGGTTGCGCCATCGCATGCAAGTGCATCTTGTATTTGCTCCAATCTGTGATGGCGCGCTTAACCAGATTAGAATTTCTGGCCGCTACGACACCACAGATTTCGAAGTGCACAGGCAAGTGATCGGAATCCAGACTGTGGTATACAGTAAAGTTTGACGTTAGAGCTGCGTTTTTTGTGACAGCGAAGTCCAAAATCTCCGGATCGTGGAGCCCCGAGCGGTGCCAAAAAGTGGGGTCCAGGTGGTGTGTACCTCTGTGTCATCATTTTCTAAGACGTAATCTACGAGGAGATTTCCGGCCGCGTTTGCAAGGCGTGAGTGCCACCAGGGGTGCCGAGCATTGAAATCTCCCGCTAGAATTACGTGCTCCTCTAAATCGAGGATTTTTTTGAGGTCTTGCAAAAAGTAGGTGGGGGTAGCTGGCCTGTATGTTGCGACGACCATCACTGCTTTGTTATTTATCTGAATTTTTAGTGCTGTGCACTCTAGCGCCTCCAGTGTTGGAAGCGTTACAGTAGCATGAACAATTGTGTTTTTTAAAAATATGGCGCTTCCCCCCCCCCTTGTCTGCCAATGCGGTCTGAACGAAATACATTATACCCCCGGAGCTTGAAAGTTTGCTCCGGCTTTAGTTTAGTTTCGCAAATGAATGCGATATCAATTTTGTTTCGTCTCAGGTAACCTTCAAATTCGTGCTGTTGTCTTTGAATGCCATCTGCATTCCAAAGCAACGAGCGAGTTAAAGTTATGCGCCTCCGTGCCGTCGCCATTTAAAAGGAAAAAGACTCAAGTAACATAAACACTGCCTACATTTTCCCCGTAATGTCCGTAGCACTGCGAAACTTCCCTAAGCATTGCTTAATTATATTAAAGTTAAAGCCTCGCAGTAACTCGAGCAATTCCTTTATTTCCCCTAGCCCCGAACCAGCACTAGCTGGTTGTGAGGGCTGGGAGGGGGTTAGCCCATTGGTTGGCGGCAGTGGTGCGCTTGCCCCTCCCACCGTGTTGGCGAAGGAGTAACCAGCCTTAACACGGGCGGGGTTGGAAATTGCTCCCGGAGCATCAACGGGGTGCCTGGCCATCATTGCCAGTTGTCTGCGGTTCTTTTCATGCTGGAAAGTCTCGCAGCCTCTATAGTTAGCAGGATGGTCCTCCCCGCAGTTGCTGCAGTGGGGAGAAATTCCCTCCTGAGCCTTGTGCGGGCATGTGGCTAGACGATGGAGACCGCCGCATAAAACACACCTGGAGGTCGAGGTCAGTGTGCACATTTTGAATGTATGACCTAGCTGCTGACAATTGTAGCACTGGGAAATGTGATTAAGTGACTTGAATTGTTCTATTACTACCATCACATGGCATATGCTGAGCTCATTAATTAACTCTTTGTTTTTGTCGTTTCTTTCAAGAGATATTAGGAAGTTAGGCAACGGGCGTCCCCTGGATTCGAGTTGCTTGATGTTGGTGGGGGTGTAGCCTCTCCCCCGCAGGTCTTCCATTATGTCGTCTGGGTCCATGGTCGTGGGCAGGCGCTTCACCACAAAACGGAGGGGTTGCTCAGTTCGGAGGGTAAAGCTGTAGTATTGGATCCCGTCACGGGTCAGCCGGTTCAGGTAGGGTGGAAATCTTCAGTGCAATCTAAAACTATTTTCAGACCGGTGCTATTGTTCTGAATCTTGTATGTTCCAGCCGGACACTGCTGCTTCATAATTTGTAGGATTTTGGAGATGTTTTTGTTATCTGGTATTACCGTGGCGGCTTTTGAGAAGTATTGGTTTGTTGTGTAGGGGGAACTTTAGTGGTGTTGGTTGCAAGCGTGACAGGAGTTACAGTAGTGGCAGCAGTCACAATGGTGGCAGGATGAGGGATTGATGTGGTGGGGGTATGGAGGGCGGGAAATGCCTGAGATTTCTTCTTTGGTTTTTGTATGTCCTTCTTTGGAATGGATTTGTTAGAAGGAAGTGGTTTGTTTGTCTCGGGTGAAATAATTTCTGGTACTTCAGCCCTTGTGTTTGTCGTCTTCTCCCTCTCTTCCTCTTCTTCCACACTCAAATTCGCGAAAGAATTAGAAATGGGCAGAGGAGTATCCGTAATTGGCCTGGTTTTCTTTTTCCCTTCCGGCGTTAGTTCTCCGGGGAGGGGGGGGGGACTGGAATCATCGGTCTCGCTGTCGCTGCCGCTCCCTCTGAGCGGTCGTTTCTTCGTCACCGTGCGCCAGCCTTCGCGGAGAGCAACTAACTGGCGTTTCCTTACGGCATGTTCTCTCAAACATGCCGAAAGGTCGTATGCGACCCGGCGGAAGCCAGGGTCGTCTCTCTCCATTTCTGATACTACATCTTCGTAGTACCGTATTTCTTTTTTTTAATTCTGAGACTTCTTTTTCCAATTTTACGATCTACTGGGCATCCACTGCAGTTTCCGTGGTTACTTGACTGGCGCCTGCGTGCGAGGCTAGAGTTTCATTTCCCGAAGCTGAAGGGAGCACTTGCTCCTCCGTTTCCATGGTGTCGTAGCCTGCGTGCGAGGCTAGCGCCTCGCCTCCGACCGACGTTGAAGCCATTTCCCTCTCTTCCTGTTGCTGCATGGTGGCGTGAGGACGCGGCTTGGCTTGGGAACGCTGTGTGGCGTGGGGACGCCGAGGAGACGCCCCCGTTGCCTTTTATTTTTAGTTACACTTGTTTATGGATTTCCGATTTTTGTACACAGTAATATTCGGAGAGCACCTGGTTTATTTTTTGCGCACCAAGGGGAGTTTTCCCAGGTTACGCACACATGGTCACAACACAAAACACTTAACACATAAAACACATGGCACAGCACATATTGGTTTTTGCATTAACACAGAATATTTACATAGAACACATAAATGTATATGTATAGATATTTCAATAGCCACGGTAGTGGCTTGGGATCACTATCGCCGGAGTAACTAGTTTCGGCACAAGTGCCTCAAAGTTGTATGAACTCACACTGCACTGTAGAGCACTTGTATGGAACGTCCTACTCGTAGCTCGTCTCAAGCCGGAATCCAGTTGTGCATTGGCTTTGTGGTGTATGGTATCTATGTGTTCTTTCCAGGTAAGTCCCTGGTCCATGGTGACCCCTAAGTATGTAATTTTGCGCGCTGCAATAATTGGTTTATCACATAGTTTTAGTGGTGTTAGTTGATTTGACTGTGTGCGATGCTTATTGTGCTTGGTGAACAGAATAGCTTGGCATTTGTTTGTTATTCATTGATTTTTATTGAACTATAATTCCCTGGGCTGGTACATGGGGCAGCCTTACAGGTACATAATATACATTAGTTAAGCATTTACATAGACAGTTTTTTAGTAAAAAGTTTTTGTTTGGAACCCCATGCGGGGGCAATAAGCTTGCCCAGGGGAACAGCTTCCTGTGATGGTGCGAAGACTGAGACTTGTTTAGTGGCACATACATATGAGGTGAAATTAATACATAGTTAACCTAACAGACTTATAATTAAAAATCCTATCCTATACTTAACAGTTAATATTTACAAGTATATATACAGTTCATGGTGATGTCAGAAAAAGTGGTTTGAGTTTGCTCGGAGATGTTTTTAGAAAATGCGTATGCGTTTATGCTTGCGGTGGAGAAGCTCCGCCAAACTAATATGCGCCAGTTAGTTAACCAGGGTTCAAGAGAATTAAGTGCGTGCTGTAGGTTCTTATGCAGGAGATGGGGGCTACCTGATTGTATCATGATGGCTGTGTCATCGGCGTAGATGTAATAGGATGCATTTGTTTCCATGGGTATGTCGTTAATATATATGTTGAATAGCGTGGGCCCTAAGATGCTGCCTTGGGGTACACCTGCTTTGATTGGGTACATGCTGGAGAGTGTAGTGTTAACGGAAGAACGAAATTGTCTGTTTGTTAGGTAGTTGGCAGTGAGTTTGATAATCGTATCTGAGAATTTGTAGTGGTGCATTGTGCGTAGCAGGCCTTCGTGCCATACGCGGTCGAAGGCACGTTCTATATCTAAGAAGATAGTGCCTGTAGATTTGTTTATATTAAAGCCTCGCGTTATGTGTTCTGTGGCTCTGAGGAGTTGCAGAGTGGTGAAATGTTGGGTTTTATTGCCAAATTGTTGGGGTATTAAAATGTTGTGTCTGTGCAAGTGGGCATTGATGCGTTTTAATAAGATCTTTTCGAGCAGTTTGCTTAGAGTATTAAGCAAGCTGATTCGGCGGTAGTTTAACGGATTTGAAAGGTCCTTGTTCTTTTTGGGGAAATGCAGTACTTTGGCATTCTTTCAGCAGGAGGGATATATTCCAGTTTCAAGGACAAAGTTAAATATGGTCGTTAGAACTTTCAATGCGTGAGGTAGTAGATTTTTTAGTGCAATGTTAGGTATTTGATCAGGGCCGGGGGCCTTTTTATTGGGTAAATGTCTAATGAGCCAGTTAATTTCCGAGGGACAGGTTTTTCGGATTTTGTTGTGAGTTGTAATGGGGAAAAAGGTTTTGGTGATGGCCAGTGTTTCCGCAATGAATGTAGGAGAGGAGGGAGCCATGTTAGGAGTAAGAGTGTTTTCTAGGGCTTCAGCAAGTGCTTCGACTTTCTTTTGATCTGTTTGCGCAATTGCCTGGTTATGGCAGAGGGGAAGTATGTGTGTTTTTACATTTTTAAGAGACTTCGAGATGTGCAATACTTTGTGGTGTTCAAGGTCGAGTGTTTCTAATGTGGCATTCCATTATGTGGGAGGTCAAGGCTTCTTTCAGTTGCGCATTGAATCGCTGCAGCTCGTCCTTAGCAGCTGGGTGCCTAGTATTCTGCCATGCCTTTTTACGTAGCGCTTTGATGCGGTTTATATCGGGTGGCAGTCGCTGGTTAGGTTTAGTAGGGACCTGGATAGGGACTGAGGTTGTGATGGCAAATTTAATTGTTTGTTCTAGGTGTTTAGTCGCTTGCTCGAGTTCGTGTTCTGTTGTAATTAAGTTATCACGGAGGCGTTCCTTTATGGTTTGCTGGAAGGATTCCCAGTTAGCCTTGTTGTAGTTATGGCGGGCTTGGTTGGGGGCGAGGGCAAGGGCGCCCTGAAGTTCAATGAGCAAAGGTAGGTGGTCCGAAGAGAGGTCGTTAAGTACTGATAAATTAATTCTGTGATTAATATTTTGTACGACCGCAATGTCGAGTATGTCAAGTTGGTGATTTCTGTTTGCGGGGATGAACGTGGGTTCAGTGGGAGCGTAGATCACGTAAGAGGATGAGTTTTCGTGTATGTTTAGCTTTACTTCGGCTAGGTTGGTGGCCTTACAGTTCCAGAGCGTGTGCTTAGCATTAAGGTCGCCTGCTATAATGGTTCGGCTTGAGAGTTGCAGTAAGGTTTCTATGTCAGTGATGGCGATGTCGCCTGGTGGGTTGTAAGAGGCAATTAAGGTGGTTTGAAGATTATTTATCGTTATATTTATCGTTACTTGTACAATTGTGGCTTCGAGGCGAATGAGCTGTGGGGAAACACTGCAGAATGATTAATTCCGTTCTGAATGGCCACCGCGGTGCCCCCTCCATGGCGTATTCTGTCGCAGCGATAAATAGTGTAACTGTCAATTGAAAGCCTATCTAAAGGGCATAGATGTCTTTCTGTAAGTAATGCAGCCTGTATGTTGTGCTTATACAGGAAATCTTTCAGTTCTGTCTTACGGCGACGAATCCCATTTGCGTTCCAAGAGATTACCTTTATTGTGCAAGTATTCGCCCTCAATAAGTTCAGGAATGGCAAACATCGCAAAGAAGTTTGCATAGAAAGTTATAATACGTTTGGCCTCCAGTGGGTACGCCAAGAGCTGCGTTAATACATCGACAGCCTGTTCCCTTAGTCGGGACCAGGGCATCCGTATTGGGCCATTGGTGCCCATTACGGTGGTGTATGTCTCGAAGTAAGCGGGGAGCTCTTGTGGAGCAATCATAACTGGTTGCTGATTACCAATTTCCATGTGTGCGGGATTAGCACTTGGAATTCGTTTGTATTCACTGTTTTGAACATGAGCACGTGGGCCCTGGGTAGATGGCGCCACGTGTGTTTGAGGGCCAGAAGTATACGGCTCGCTCTGTTCCCTAGGGGCATATTGTGCCTGGGGGACAAAGTTAGGCAATGTCTGAGCCTGGTTCGGCAGTGTCGAGACATTGTGCGTTTGAGGACGTGTCCACTGTGAATGGCCTGAGTGAGGCATTTGGACGTTGTATTGCTGCGTCGGTGCGACAAACACGGAGTTGGTGGTGTGCTGGCGTCCCTGAAGACGGACAGCAGAGCCACGAAGCACCGCTAGCTGCCTTCTATATTCTGGGCAAGCCCTGTACCGAGCGCCATGGCCCCATTGTTTACACAGAGCGCATCTGCGCTGCTCATTCGTTGCGGAGCATTCACGAATATCGTGAGGCCCCATGCATTTGGAGTAAGCCGGTCTTGAAGCTTGACAATTGGTGGCCGTGTGACGCATCTGCTGGCAGCGATTGCACTCCACTGGCACAGGCGGGGGAACAAAGTCCTCCACGGTAACTTTCATGTGGATTAGAGCATCCAATTTAAGTAAATTGGCCCGGTCTTTGTCAGTTGCAACCTCCACCTGGTAAATTGGTAGAGGCGTGCGATCTTTGTTGAATCTGCGCAGCTGCGCTATACTCGTAACGCCTATGCGTGACCGTGAGAGCTCGTCTTTGATTTCTTTCTCAGCCCTGTTCAAGAATAGATTCTTTATGACCAATCTGTGGTTTCTGGCCCGTCCGGGAGTAGTCAATTTGAAGTTTATGCCCCTGTCCCTGGAGAATAGGGAGAAGGCGTGATAGCCCGCTGGCTCGAAAGCTCTTATTAGAAAATCTCTAGTTTGAGCAGCCCTTGTAATTCTATAGCCATGGGATGGATGAGTTGCATCAAACTCTGCCAAGATCTTGTATAGATCAGAGTCATGGCTTTTGGAAACATATAGGGGAGGCTGCAGCTCTGTAGTGACTGCTTGTGCAAATGAGGTTGGGGAAGCACAGGAGCTTCGGTTACCTGAGTTGGAGTGGGAGGTGGCGGGCTGGGAAGGAAGGGGTTGAGAGGAAGGTACTGGATGCGCGGAGTGAAGTGCCCGGACTGCTGGGAGTCAGTAATGGTGGAACCGGAAGCGGAAGGAGTGGAGGTGGTGGCGGGAGTGGAAGGGGGAAGAGGGGGGAGCCGGAGACGGGGTTCTAGGAGGGGGGTTGCACCTCTCAGGTGGTTCAGCATTCCTTGTGGCAGCACATGGCTGCTTACCAAACTTTCCCATGCCTCAGTGGTGAGCTTTATTGGAATTACTATATACCTCAATCAATGAATTTAATTTTTTTTATCCCAACTGAAGAAGAAAATGAGATAAAAGCTTAAAACTAAGGGGTATTACGGGGGCAAGCTTACAGACTAATAGAAAAGAGGAAAGATAGGATAGATGGAGAAAAAGACAGCTAGAAGGGTGCAAGCCCGAGCTACAGAGGGTCTACCCAAGGGGCTCCTAGGTACCAGTCAAAAGACTGTTAGCGCAACCTTGTAGCTCTGCCCAAGCTAGACTGTAAGTTGATGAGCTGCAAGAGAAACGCTGGTATCCTCGTTGAGGTGGCACAGTAGTGCCCGGCTGCAGCGTCAGCAGTTGACGCGTGGCTTACCTGGCGACGTTCAGAGATGCTTCTCGGTCCGCGGCTGGCGGCCGAATGGCAGGACCGCAGGTAGAAGAATCCCCTCGCAGCTCGCCTTCTTCCTCGTAGAGTCGCGCCGGTCGGTTTTCCCTCGCTGGAAGATCCTTCCTCGTCCGCTGCTCTCTCCGAAGTCAATCGTTTGCTGCTTCGCCGGACCGCAGAATTTTTTTGTGCAGAATTTGTAGTTTATTACGTAAAGATTCCCTGAACTGTACAAATGAGCAGCCTTACAGGTTCATAGATTTACATTGGTTACAAAATTGACAAGTGGTATTTATAGAGTATGTGTAGTTAGAAGCCCATACAAGGGCAACTCGTTTTGCCCAGGAGAACAGTTTCTTTGGAGGTACAATGACTTGTGGGCGTGTGTGTGTATGTTAGTTAATGCTAAATCTATGCTTATCCTAGTTAAGTTCTATTTAGGTTAAGTTTTATTTACAGTTTATGACAGTTATAGTTGGCCTTGATTATTTTTGTTTTGCATGTTAATGTGTGTTGTTGCGTTGTTGTTTGTTTTTTAGAACGTTCGAATACGTTTGTGCTTTCGGTGTCGAGGTTCTGTTTGGCCGATTTTAAGGATTTCTGGGTTTGTGTGCGATTTTATGCTGGCCCAAGTGTGTGTGCAGCGGTTGTACATAATTTCCAGGAAGGTGGGGACTTGTAGTTCTTGATGAATGATTCTGTTTGGTGTGATAATGGGTACCCGAAGTATTTTCCTCAAGCAGAGGTTTTGGCGTGCTTGGAGGGAGAGGAGGTTGGTTTTGCTGGTATTGGACCAGGCTGTGCAGGCATAGAAGAGGAACTGTTGTAAGAATGATTGGAACAGGATGAGTTTGGTTTTTAAATGGATGTGCTTGCAGTAGAGTAGTGTAGCGCTGATATAGGTTCTTTGTTTGGCCTTTTGAATAGTGTTCTTGATGTGGCCGTTCCATGTGAGTGAGTCGGTCCTGGTGGTGTAGTGGTTACCATACTTGCCTCCTACGCCCAAAACGCGGGTTCGAACCCGGCCAGAACCCATGGATTTTTTCGGGCGTAAAAATCCTAAGTATGGCTTTCTTCGGAAGGGAAGTAAAGCCGTGGGTCCCGTGTCGTACATTTACGGCACGAAAAAGAACCTCAAGCCTGAAAGAGAGGCCTCTGAGCAAAATTTGTCGGCCGTTTCACGCCCTGAGTTGAATGGGACGCTGATGACCTGAGATGTTAAAGAGCGTCCATAAATAAATCAATCAAAAAAAAAATCGTTCCATGTGAGAGTTTTGTCTAGTGTGACACCCAGGTATTTGGCAGTGGGTTGGCACTGCAGTTTACATCCTAGTAGCGTGATGTCTATGTTGTGTTTCCTGGTCTTCGTGAAGTGTATAAGTTGACTTTTGTCAGCGTTTATGACAATTTTCCAGAGGACAGCACAGGTCAAGAATTTGTCTAGGTAGCGTTGGAGCTCCCTCTGGTTGTACTTTGGGTTTGTGTGATGATTGTAGATCGCAGTGTCGTCAGCGTAGAGTAGCGTCTTACATCTGTGGTCAGGGGGAATGTCTCTACTGTACAGGGTGTACAGATAGGGGGCCACAACTGCCCCTTGTGGCACTCCTGCTGAAATGGGGAGGGTTTTGGATTTTTCCTGCAGGGTTTGGACGTAGAAACAGCGTTCTCGGGGGTAGCTGGCTAGAATGGGGAGATACGGCCTAAGTGGAGCCAGCTGATGGTATATTTTGTATATGAGGCCATTGTGCCAGCATCTGTCGAAGGCGGCTTCTACGTCCAGGAAGAGGGCCATTGTGCTGCTGCCATTGTTGTACTCGGTGGTGATATCATCTGTTAGTTTGAGTATCTGAAGTTCGGTAAAATGCAGTGAACGAAAGTCAAACTGTTGGCTGGGTAGGGCTGTGGATTCTGGAAGTGTGTTCTTTATTTGTTGGTTGAGGATTTTCTCCAGTAGTTTCCCCATTGCTGAAAGGAGGCTGATTGGCCTGTAGTTTGTTGGATTTGTGCGGTCTTTGTCGGGTTTTGGTATCATGATGATTTTGGCCTCCTTCCAGGCTTGGGGAAAGTAATGGAGATGGAGACAGGAGTTGATTAATTTGGTTAGTTGGACCAGGGCTTTTCGTGGTAGGTTTTTTTAAGTCCTCATTCCGTACGCCATCTGGGCGTGGGGCCTTTTTGTTCCGTAGGGACGGAATTTGGTTGTAAAGTTGGAGGGGGTGATTTTTGGGAGGGGAGAGAAGGGAGGTTGGTTCGTCCACTGCTGCACCCAGTTGTTTACCATTTGGTTATGGTCTGTGTCTTGGGCTGGGTTTTCAGAGAACCTCTCAACATTTCAGCGAAGGCTTGTGCTTTCTCCTTAGGCAGGAGGATTTTCCCCTGTGCGGTAATCAGCGAATCTGATTGTGGGGATGCTTCGGTGGAGGACTTAAAGGCTTGCAGGAGTGCCCAAATGGAGGCGTCTTTATGAATAATTTTTGAGAGTTTGTTTTCAAAAAAGTTGTATTTTTCTAAATAAACTTGGTGTCTGATTACTGGCCGGAGCCATTGTGCCAAAGTTCTGTAAACTGCGAGCCTTGTGTTTCTCCACTTTGACAGATATGTCCTTCTAATGGCCAGCAGCCTCTCAACATTGGGAAAGGTGGTGTGAGGAGAGGGAGTTTGTGTGTACGTGGTGGTTTTTCTTTTAGCGGTTCTGATGGATGCAGTGATTTGCCTGTGGTTTGACTGAGCGCATGAGTGTAGCGCGTCCATCTATGTGAAGTCGAAGCCGAAGCAAACTGGCAGGCTGAAGTTAGTGCTCAGCCTGTGTGTAGTTGCTGCGTCCCTACCCTGTGTTGAGTTTTACCGCAGAGACGGGATGGGGGTTGTAGGGTGATAATACTGCTTTGGTTTTAGGGTGGATGGATTGTGCAGAAAAAGCTAATCCTTGTTGAAACGGGCGGATATGTCATCCTTGGAGTTTCCACGATATGCGCGTGTTGTTCACTGCATTGTGAACAACATGAGCATATCGTCATGTGATTTTGCTGTTGTTAATTTGCTGTTTGTTTTTGGTGGGGGTCTGGAATGTTTTCTCCTGTCGCTAGGTTGTGCCCCTTGGTTATCCGAGGTGGCCGCACCCTAGGCGTGGCACCTTGAATTTGGGCTTAATCCTATTTCGACAGGGGTAGCTGCCAAGTGAACGAACGAGGGCGCTCTCATGAAATGGTAATTTGCCGTAAAATTTTGATGCCCGGCGTCTGATTTCATCCTCTATGTATGGGAGGGAAGAACTCTCATGTAGTAGCCTAGATGGAAAGTTGCGATATATAGAATAAATGGTCCTGAGTCCTTTATTCTGTACCCTTTGCAGAAGTGCGAGCCAACTGCCAGCTGCCATACCCCAGATTTTACAGGCGTATAGCATGACAGGGATGACCAGGGCTTTGAAGAGGTGTAACTTCAGGTGAACTGGCATCGCCTTGGAACTGAACACAGGGTACAGTGTAGCGATTGCTCCCTACGCCCTGTGAGCAGTTCCGGTAATGTGTTCCCGGAAGATTAGACCTTTATCTAGATGCACTCCCAAGTAGGTTATGGAATTGTTCCATCTTATCATTTGCCGTCTGTATGTTAGAGTGGGGGCGTTTGTGGGTACGCGGCGTTTTGTGCAGATTACGGCGTTGCTCTTTGCCGGGTTGATTGACATTCGCCAACGCCTACACCACCTTTCGATTAGGTGTAGAAGTCTTTGTATGGGAATGATGGTTTGTTTAAGTTTCTATTTGTTTTGTATAGCAGGACGTCATCTGCGTATTGAGCAGTGTTGACGTCTGCTGCGTGGGGAAAGTCTGTCATGTATATGTTAAACAGAATTGGGGATAGAACAGAACCTTCGGGGACTCCGCCGCGTATCGGTCTTAGTGTAGAATTGTTTCCCAGCACCGCTACTTTGAAAGTGCGATGTTTGAGGTATGAGTGTATAGGTGTATGTAGTTTTGGGGAAGCTCCAGGTGAATGAGTTTATATAGGAGCCCGGCGTGCCAGGTCGTCGAGAAGGCCTTTTCTACATCCAAAGGCACCGCTGGGGTGAAAACCCAGGGCTGAGGCCTCCACAACCGTCAGTAGCTGTTGGGTAGTAGAGTGCCCAGGGCGGAATCCGAATTGGTGAGGGCGGATGGCTTGAATGTTTCCCAACAAGGGAAGCATACGGGCAAGAAGTAGTCTCTCAAAGACTTTTGAGAGAGTAGAAAGGAGACTTGATTGATCGGTAACTGGAGGGGTGAGTTGCGTCTTTGCCTGGTTTCAATATGCATATCACCCGCGCCTCCCTCCACTCTCGTGGCTGATGCACATATTGAACACTTTTGTGACAAAGAGCACAGCCTTGAAAGAAAGGTTCCGGAGCATGAGGGGCGTAAGTCCATCAGGTCCGGCAGCCTTTTTGGGATTGAGACGCTGGATTGCGCCCTGTACTTCGTGTGGGTGAAAGATGGGAATCCTCAAGTCATCCTCACCCGGCGGCCGTCGAAGGTATCGACGGACTTTGCGACGAACCAGACTTGAGAAGGCGTCGTCCTGGGGGTCGTCTCTGGGCCTAAATAGGCGTTCTAAATAGTCAGCGAGAGCATTGGCTTTGGCTTGGGGGTCGTATACGAGGCCTCAGGTGCCATGGATTGGCCGGGAAGCTTTGTCTTTCAGAGGGGGTTGGGGGCATTTTCTGAAGTGTGGTTGGTGTTCCTGCCTGTCGCTCGTATAACTCGGGCTTCCGGCCAAATACTCGCAGCTCGAGCAGTTATTGGGGGCAATTGTGCCTCGGCCCATGTAATTAGATGTACTGTTGTAGTTCCGTGTTTGGTCCGTTCGCTGTGGTTGCCGCAGCGGGCGGCCTCGCGGTCCTACAATCGTCCAGCCATTTCCGGGGCAATTCGGCGGAATGTGCGCTCTTGTGCGCCCGCTGGCTGTATCGGCACGACTCTCAAGTTTGCTGGCCTCCCGTCTGTACACAGGGCAGCCTATCCATCGGGAGCCGTGGCCCTTTTCTTTGCAAAGCGAGCATTTTCTTGCTGATTCATTCACTTGGCATGTGTGTGAGGAGCCCGAGCATACCGAGCACGAAGATGAGTGGGCTTTACAGTTCCGTTCAAGATGCCACAGCTTCTGACATCGGTTGCATTGTTGCAAGATTGTCGGCCTTCTGTATTCTTTCATCTGAGTGTTGAAGTGGCATAATTCTCGCAGTGCCGTCAATGCATCATACTCGCCCTGTGAACGTACCTAAATCAGGTACATATGCAGGGGCGGCCTTCCGCGCTTGAACCTTCGGAGCTGTTGTACTCGCACAGGAAAGATGTAGTGGCCGTGGAGCTCTTCGGTGAGCATATTTTCCAGCCCGTTACCGTGAATGCCCTTGGCCACCATCCTACAAGTCCAGTCCTTGTGCTGAGGCACCACGTGGAAGGAGAAGTGGGGGTTTGAGAGGAAATGGATTAGGTTATTGTAGTCCATTTCCGTGCTAGTAAGTATTCGCAAATTCTTGGAGTGTGCAGCTGGCTTGATTGAATATTTCTCAGGCTTGTACTCCTTGTCGAAACGCTTCAACAGTGTCATTAAAGCTTCCCCCTCCTCCTGTCGCAAATAAATAGGACCAAGCATGATCGGGGGTCGGGGTCCGTTGGCAGATACCGTAGGACTGCTGTTGACAGCTTCACCGGTTTGTTCATGCTCGGGCATGACCTGGCCCGTAGGCCGCGCAGAGCCTGCCAACGGCGGAGTTGCCCGGTGCCAGGTAGAGGGACCAGGCACATTTTTTTGGAGGGGCCCCGCAACCGCCCCCTCCGTTGGTAGTAATCATCCGAAGTGGATCTACATTTGCCTCCCCTACCATGCACTAAGACTACACTACAAGATGGGTGGGAAGCAAGGTGAGGTTAGTGGGTAATCACTATAAAGACGCCGGATATACAAGGGGGTATATCAGACTAGAATGGGGTTAGGTTGCTGGCCTTGACATGGAGTGCCCAGGACAGGACCTAGGTGTTAGTGAAGGTAATAGGTGCACATGCTGGTGGAATCTGAGGTGAAGGTATCATGCTTATAAATGATGTGGTGTACTCATCGTTTACGACATGGTGAACTGAAGGCGACCCCGTTATATGGTGGCGAGTTGGGGTCATGGCCCATTGAGGCTTAATGTCTCTGGAACATGTAAAATAAATCGTGGGTTTGGTGTAGCAGGGAATATATGTTTGAGTATTATGAGTTAAGTTTTGTGATATTAGGATTAGAGTTCTAGGTGTCGTGGGTGTCCGCCATTGGCCTTAGTCACTGTTTAATGGTTAGGAACTATGCATCCGAGAAGAGAGTCGGCCGTGGGCGTTTGTCCTATAGCATACACAAACACTATTTTTTAATTATAGGTTACTAAATAGTATTTGCTACTTGGGCTACCGGTCGGTATCTTATGAGGGAGGCCCGTTTCCCTCAAGTCGCCCCGGATGGTATGTTCGCGGGGACTTGATGGGCCATTGGCTGGTCGTTGGAAGTTGATGAGCATAGGGCATTGAAATAATCTTGTATGCTTAGTTGTTTGGTGTTTTTGGTTATGGGAATGGTGCGATCAAATATAGCAAGTGGCTTCTTGTGTTTCCCCAAGCTGGTGGTGTACTGCCCCAGAGTGTTGACTAGGGGGTTATGGTGTCTTAGGCATCGTTCGTATAAGTTGTGTGATAATTTCTTTATGAATTGTTCTATGGTATGCATTTTAAGTTCGTCGTGCAGCATTTCCACTGGCGTGGGTCTGTGGGATTTGGTTATTATGCGTAAAATTTTATTTTGAAGATACTGTAGGGATTTAATGTGAGTAGCGGCACAGTGGCCCCATGCTGGTGCAGCGTACGTCATGATTGGTCGGATTGGCGTTTTGTAGAACGTGAGGCCCATTCGCGTGCTGAGATCGTTTTCCCTATTCAGTAAGGGGTATAAACGACTCAGTTGATAATTTTGAGCTCACCTTCAAGGTGTGTCTCTTTTTGCGTGTGCTCATTGGCTGAATTTATAATTCCTACTGCGTAGAATCCTCGTCAGCAACAGGTGGGCTCGCTCGTTCGCGTCCGCCACGGCGTGGCTCTCGCAAGAAACAGCGAATTTGTGTTTCTTCATCACCGATTTTTCTTCAATTTCCCTCTTCTGGTCTTCACAACAACACACAACAAGGTTAGTGCTTACTGTGTGAAGAATGTAGTGCACTACACACAAGCTGTGTAGTGTACAGTATCTATTCTGTGTTTTTTTCGACATATTTAAACTTACCATGAATCCCAGTGCAACAGAAAGCACTGCTGTAGCGGGAGTTTCTGGCACCCAGAGCTCCGTTAAGGCCTCTACTTCTACTAAGATGGTAATTAGACCCCAGTCAGGCCTTACCAAAAAACGTAAATCTCGCCGACCACGGAAAGTAGAAGGTGAGATTGCCCCCCAAGCTGCTGCGTGCAAGGACGACAGTCCCTCACGCGAAAAATCTCCATTGCGCATAGGCAAAAAACCAGAAACCAATTCTGGCAACTCCTGTGAGGATTCCCTCACAGATTTCTCCTCAGATTCAGAGAAGACCTTATCTTCTCTGTTCACTCCTATATGGAGGAAGATGATAGCTCGTCCGCCCTGGCTTCTGAGGCCGACGACGTTGAATTTCAGGTGGTAGCCGGCAAAAGAAAGCGGCGAACCCGACCTCATTTTGAGGCTGAAGGCTCCGGCACAGCTGGAAAGTGAACTCAACCAGCAGTTGTTAGTGGTAATAGTAATAGTACTCTTTCCACCTCTAGACGTCATATCCCTCCGATAATTGTGAACTCATTTCAGGGGGTTACGAGCTTCCTAAAGGAAGTAATACCGTCCCTGATAGCTGAGTGCAGAATTAACAGAAAGGAAAACACCTACAGATTCCAGGCGAGGTGTGTCGAGGACCACCAGCGCCTGTTGACTAACCTCAAGCGGCGAGGAATAACACACTTTTCATTTGCTGTCGATAAAGCTCGCGACATTCGTCGCATCTTCAGAGGGCTGCCAGCGGACACTTCAGTGGAAGATGTCGCTGATGACCTCAAGCGCCAGGGTATACATCCCAAGCTGGTCAAACAACTCACCAAGCCCCACTCAAGGTGATAACGTTACAGTAAGAGTCCGCATTCCCCTATTCTTAGTAATAGTAGAGCGGGCTGATGATCCTGAGATAGCAATAGACAAGCTTAGGTCATTATGCTATCTCAGCATTAAAATTGAAACACCTCGACGCCCTGGCGGCCCCGCTCAATGCCACCGCTGCTTGGGATTCAACCATTCTAGCGAGTTTTGCTCCGGGAACCCTAGATGCCTACGTTGCGGTGGTCCCCACACCCGTGAGGCCTGTCAGCGAGCTTCCACGGAGACCCCAACTTGCGCTAACTGCAAGGGGGACCACGTGGCCTGCTACGGAGGGTGCCCCACAAGACTGAGAATTATTAACAACACCAGCAATGGTAGAGCCCAACTGGACAACTGGACGCCAAACACTACAACGGCACCACCTGTAGCAACTCCGACGGCAGCCACCATCCCTGTCAAGGCCACAACTACAGGCACTGGAAACCACTAAGCAGCAGCAGTGCAAGGACAGCCCTCTGATGCTCGGCGGACTTCGCGAGCAAAGAAACAGCCTAAACAACTAAAACAGACTCCACCTACAGCACCACCTCATCCCACTCCCAAGCCTCAGAGGCAACCGCGCCCTCCCAGGAGGACTCCTGCTGCTGAGGGGCCACGCACTTCCCAGCAGGGGGGAACACGGGAGACGCAAATGCGTCCAGCGCCCTCCCCCACCTCTTCCCACACCCAACAAGGCGAAAGCACCTTGGACTTGCTCCAATGGTTGTCACAACTGTGGCAGACATATGGCAGGAAGTTACAGGAGCTTCTCGCCCAACTCCGCCAAGCTCCAGACTCCACAAGCAACATGATGATAGTTTTTGAAGCTATCGCCCTTTTTATCGACCACAACCAGGCGAACCACAATGGCGAGCGGAACTAGGTATCGTATCTCTTTCCGGTTCGCATTTTGGAACGCTAACGGTCTTGCCGACAAGAGAGATGAGCTACATCATTTTGCAGCCCGGTTTGCCCTAGACGCCATTTTGGTCAGCGAGACGCATTTCCACCAATACTCCAACTCCCGTCTTCCGGGCTACACTTGCCTTCGGTCCGACCGAGGTACCCCTGGTGGCGGCACTGCGATCTACATCCGGAGGAATGTAGTCCACCGCCCATTCCAGATTCCACAACTTCAAACCCTAGAGGCCGTAGCTGTTTTGTGGAACTTGGTGGCACGGAGGTATTGATAGTATCTGCATACCACTCCCCATCCAGAGCCTTCGTGGTGACTGACTACCAATCCCTCCTCGCCCTACACCCCAGTGTCATCCTCGCGGGTGATTTCAATGCCAAACATTCTCGTTGGCATTGCACTTAACGCGTGGATGCAAGAGGCAAAGAAATTATTAGCTTAATCGACCGAGACCCTCAGCTCAGAGTACAGGGTCCCTGGCCACCCACCCATCATCCGTATAGTCGAGAACAGCCATCTGTCATCGACTTTACGATACTCAAGCACTTCCCTCACCATCTCACCCTCACTTCATTCCGATCATAATCCCGTGTAGGCCGAAATCAACACCATGATTGTCAGTCAAGATGTCGCAGGTCTAAACCGCGAGATCGACTGGAAAAGCGTTAAGGAATGCCTCGGCACTATCATCCCTCCCAACCCCAAAATCACAGACTCCCATTCCCTAGAGACCGCAGTCTCATCCTCCTCCCTAACAGTCACCAAAGTGACCCACAGTCTAACCATCCAAGCCTCCCCTCCCCTACATCCAGATGTCATTCCTCTGGACCTTGAGCTCCTCATCCGCCGCTCCTGGGCCGCCCTCAGACTCTATCAGCGTCACCGCACGCCTAATCATCGAGCTCTGTTAAGGACCTTGCCCTGCCAAGTTAGAGCCCGCCTTCGTGAGCACAAGAAGCTCGCGTGGGAGGACACTATGGCTAGACAGAACTTGATCGATGGCGACGGGTGGAGGATTGCTAAGAACCTCCGTGGCCAAAGACACAAAGCCTCCCGACCAATCCATGGCACCCGAGGCCTCGTGTATGATCCTCGAGCCAAAGCCAATGCGCTCGCAGATTACTTGGAACGTCTTTTTAGGCAGAGAATTGACCCCCAGGACGATACCTTTTCAAGTCAGGTTCGTCGCAACGTCCGCCGATACTTTCGACGGCCGCCGGATGAAGACGACTTAGGATTCCTATCTTCCATCCTCTTAAAGTTCGGGGCGCAATCCTGCGCCTCAAACCCAAAAAGGCTGCTGGACCATACAGGTTAACGCCCCTCATGCTCCTCAACCTTCCTTCCAAGGCTGTGCTCTTTGTCACCAAAGTGTTCAATATGTGCATCAACCTGGGGCACTTTCCACGAGAGTGGAGGGAGGCACGGGTGATATGCATATTGAAGCCAGGCAAAGACGCAACCCACCCCTCCAGTTATCGATCAATTAGTCTCCTGTCTACACTCTCAAAAGTGTTTGAGAGATTACTTCTTGCCCGTATGCTTCCCCTGCTGGGAAACATTCAAACCATCCCTCCTCACCAATTCGGTTTCCGTCCTGGGCACTCTACTATCCAACAGTTGCTGAGGGTTGTGCAGGCCTCAGCCCTGGGTTTCCAGGAGGGGTCCTTCACACAAGCGATATCTTTGGATGTGGAAAAGGCCTTCTCGACGACCTGGCACGCCGGGCTCCTATACAAACTCATCCAACTGGAGCTTCCCAAACACTACATACAACTCATACACTCATACCTCAAGCACCGCACTTTCAAAGTAGCGGTGGCGGGAAACACTTCGACACTAAGACCGATACGCGGCGGAGTCCCCGAAGGCTCTGTTCTATCCCCAATTCTGTTTAACATATACATGGCAGACTTTCCACATGCAACAGACGTCAACACTGCCCAATACCGGATGACGTCTTACTATACAAATCAAATAGAAACCTACACAAGCTTTCACTCCCATACAAAGACTACTACACCTAATCAAAGGGTGGTGTAGGCGTTGGCGAATGTCAATCAACCCGGCAAAGAGCAACGCCATTATTTTCACAAAACGCCGCGTACCCGCAAACGCCCCGACATTTACATACAGACGGCAAATGATCAGATGGAACAACTCCATAACCTACTTGGGGGGTGCACCTAGATAAAGGTCTAACCTTCAGGGAACACATTGCCGGGACGGCCCATAGGGCACAGGGAGCAATCGCTCAACTGTTCCCTATGCTCAGTTCCAAGGCCATGCCAGTTCACCTGAAATTACACCTTTTTAAAGCCCTGGTCATCCCTGTCATGCTATACGCCTGTGAAATCTGGGGTATGGCAGCTGACAGTTGGCTTGCACTTCTGCAAAAGGTACAGAATAAAGGTCTTCGGACCATTTATTCTGCATATCGTTGCTTTCCAACTAGGTTACTTCATGAGAGTTCTTCGCTCCCATATATCGAGGAGGAAATCATACGGCGGGCAACTAAATTCTACGCCATTTTACCTAATCATGAGAGCGCTCTCGTTCGATCACTCGGCAGCTATTCCTGTCGCAATAGGCCTAAGCCCAAATTCAAGGTGCCGCGCCTTGCGTGTGGCCCCCTTGGATAGCAAAGGAGTATAACCAAGCAACAGGAAAACATTCCAAATTTCCATCAGCCTCAATAGCAATACAAAATAGCGGATAGCGGTATGCCCATGCTGTTCTCAAAACAGAGAACAGCATGCGCATAGCAAGCATACTCCAAGGATGTCATATCCGTCCGCTACAATTAGGATAAGCTTTAGCACAATCCGTCTGCCCCACAACCACCCTACAACCTTTATCCCATCTCTGCGATTAAACCCACACAGGGTAGATACGCAGCAACCACACACAGGCTGAGCACTAACCCAGCCTGCCATATTTGCTTGCTCGCTCGCCATTACTGTTTTGGGGACGTGAGCCCATGCTGCACTGGTATAGGTTAGTAGGCTTAAAATGAGTGCTTTGTATAGTGTGAGTTTCGTTTTCAGTTTGGCGAATTTACTACGAAATACAGGAGCGCACAGCTTTAGACGTTGACACCCACGACTGGCTGTACTTCTCAGGTGTTCCCTCCACAGCATTTTGGAGTCTAGTTCGACACCTAGGTAGCGTGTATGCCGACGAAAGGGCACCTGTTGCCCGTTTATGTTTAGTTCCATGGCCAGGGGTTTGTTTTTCTTTGTGAAAAATACAGGTGCACACTTGGATGGATTGATCTGTATTTTCCATGCCTGCAACCATGTCAAGAACGAGTTGGTGTAATTTTGTAATCTTTTTAGGCCGTATTTGTGATTTTGGTGATGGGCGATGCGGACCGTGTCGTCGGCATACACAGCCACCTTGCATTGGTGATGTTCAGGGAAGTCGCTGGTGTAGATTGCATATATATATGAGGCCATTGTGGCTCCTTGTGGAACTCCAGCTTCTAAGCGTCGCCTTGTTGATTTGCTTTGGGAGACCTGTAGGTGGAAGCTGCATTTTTTAAATAGCTGTGTATAAGGAGTGCGTAACCTCGTTGTGAGGGGTTTTTGTACAGTTTGAAAATTATGCCCTTATGCCAGCATTGGTCAAGAGCAGCTTCCACATCAGGAATAAAGCCAATGTGGAGGCCCCGTTGTTACGCTGTTCGGTGACATCATCTGAAAATTTTAACAGTTGCAGCTCTGTTGAGTGATGCCTTCTGAATCCTAATTGAAATTTTGATATATCGTATTCCGAAACCGATTTGTGTATTTTTGCCAGTAGAAGCTTTTCGAACAGTTTACCAACGGCGGGGAGCAGACTTATTGGTTGGTAATGTTTTGGTTGCCGAATGTTTTTACCTGGCTTGTGTATCATTACAACTTTCGCCTGCTTCCAGGCAGCAGGGAAGTGATCGTGCTTTATGCAAGCATTAAATATTTTTGTGGTCTGAACCAGTGCCTTCCGGGGCATGTTGCGAAAGTCTTCATTGCGCACTCCATCTGGGCTTTGCCTAGCTTTAGTGTATTAAGTTGTTGGAAGACTTCCTGGGTTGTAAACAGGGGTAATTTTAGTTTTTGCTCGTTGGCCTCCCAGGCTAGAAACCACGCCTCAATCTCGTGATCATGCACTTGATTGATGCTTGGATTTTCTTTAAAGCGACGCTCGAGCATGTCTGCAAATACTTCTGCTTAGTCAGTTGTTGAGAATACAAGCCTCCCTTACCCTTGGAGGGCCTGAGTGTTAGTACGCACTAAGCCGGCGCTTTTGAAGCTCCGTAGCACCTGCCACAGCGAACCTCTTTGTGAATGCAATTTTGCATCTTTTTCTCCCACTTGTCATGATTGTTGGTGGTTATTTGTGCTTTTATAAGCTTACGCAGCCAATTTGCTGTGACTTTAAATATGGGTGCTCCGGTTTCGTGCCACCGGTGTGTGCATCTTCGTCGTCTAGCAGTCAGGTGCTCCACCTCTGGGTATGTGACCTATGGGGGTGTGCGCCTGGGAGGTTCAGTGCTGTTTATCTTGGCTTCCCGTAAGGGGGCGCGCGGTCTGACTGTTGCCCTACAGATGCTCCAAGTGCGGGCTCTGCGGACCCTGAGTGCCCGTGGTACCTCTGACGTACTTGAGGGAGCCGGGCCCCTCCCGGAAGGGAGTTGTCCGGATTGGGTTGGACTCGGCTTGGCAGTGGGCCCGTCACTCACGGGGAATTTAGGACCTACGATGGCGGCGTGTCCCGGGGGAGTACCTAAGGCGTGTACCCTGGGGGCCGGTGCGCCGGAATCGCCGTTGTTTGTAGGGAGGGTGGTGGCTACCTTAATGCTGGGGTGACTCACCTCTTAAATATGAGTAGGTCTAAGCTAGTATGACCTATCCACCAGTGAGAATCTGGAAGCTAAGGGCACTTAGCGCGCCAGGGCGACGCAATCGTCTGCAGCCGAATGGCGGGTCGGTTTAGAGTTACAAGGTACCGTCCTAATGCAAAAACCCACGGAGTGGCACAGACCTCTGTGTACACACCTGGACCCAGGGCTTAGTAAACCCGACGCAACCTGTTTATCTTGGCTGTCCGCAGAGAAGCGGTAAAGCTTGCGATTCCCTGGTCAATTTTCTCTGTACTGGTGTACTCCAGCTTGGGTGTAGCCAGTTTGTGCAACAGTGCTTTGTATTTGTTCCAATCAGTCACTGGAGTTAGAGATACGTTTTTGGCCGTGGTTCTATCCAAGCGGCCGTGCACCGTGAATATTATGGGCAGATGGTCCGAGTCTAAGCTATGATAAACATGTAACTATTGTCCCACTTGCATCTGCTTTGTAATTATGAAGTCTAAGATGTCTGGCTCGTAGAGTCCAGATATGTGATAGAACGTCGGGTCAGAGGGAGCGTGTATCTCAACGTCTTCTGTGTTATGTACATAATCTGCAAGAGCGGTGCCTAGTTGGTCAGTCCTGCGCGAGTTCCAAAAATGGTGATGGGCATTAAATTCCCCTGCTATCAGTACATTTTCTTCCAGGTCGAGAATTTTGTTGAGGTCCTCGATAAGGCCCCGGCTACCTGGAGGCCGGTATGCAGCAACCAATAGTATAGGTTGGTTTTGTGTTCCTACTCGTATTGCAGTACACTCGAGGCATTGCATAAGTGGAAGTCGTGCTCGGGCGAAAGTGTTTGATTTGATGGCAATGGCCGTTCCCCCTCTGACCTTGAGTCTCTGTCTGTGCGTATAATATTGTAATCGGGAATGTTGAAGACATGCCCCGGTTTTAATTTTGTTTCCCCTATGAAAGCTAAATCCAACCTGTTTTTGCGCAGGTAGCCTTGCAGTCCATATTTCTGCCTTGGGACGCCATTGGCGTTCCAGAGCAGAGCTCGGAAGGAAGTTGTGCGCTCTCCTGTAAGTGCCATTTAGTTAAATGCATTATCAATGAAGGTTACAATTGCTTCTAATTTTCCCATTGAATCCGTGCTGCTTTTAATATCAGCGACTAGGGCTTTCAAATGCTGCAATATTTTTGTAACATTCATTGATTTTGCTAATCAAAGATATTTTTAACACCTCCAGTCCGTTGTGGGCGCTGAAGTGACTGTAGCTGGCTCGGCCGTGCCGCTTTGGGGCTGTTGTTGCCCACTTGCCAGTTGGGCAAAGGTATGGCCTTCCCATACAAACCCTGGGTTTATGATTTGTCTATTTGCATGGTACTTTTGCAGTTGCCTATTGAGGTCTGCAAGTTGCCGCCTGTCGCGTTTCTTTTGAAAAGTGTCACAACCTCGGTATTTGGCGGGATGATGTTGGCCGCAGTTGGCACATTTAAGCGTGACGTTTTCCTTGCCTCTTTTGGGGCAAGTGAGTAGGCGTTGGGCACCCCCGCAGAGTACACATTTGGTGTGTAGTGCACATAGTTGGTAAGTGTGGCCAAGTTTTTGGCAGTTGATATGGTTTTGAGTTTTAAATTGCTCTATTTGGGCCATTGCGTGGTATATTTCAGGTTCAAAGATGAGTTTTTTTATTCTTTTCTGTACGCTCAAGCGTAACCACAAATATAGGCAGGGGCATACCTTTGCTTTCCATTTGCTTCATCGTGAGTGGCGTTTATCCTTTGCTGGTGATGTCTTCTTTAATGTCTTCCGGGTGCATGTTTCCGGGCAGTCTTTTTATAGCATAGCGGACGGGCAGCTCGTCCTTGGGCGTGAAGCTGTAGTATCGCTTAAGGCGTCCATTGCTGGTATAAATTCCATGTGTCTTTGGAGCATCATTTTCAGACCGTTAGTATTGTTTTGGATGGTATGTGTTTTGCTGGGGCAGATACTTCACAGTAGTCGAAGTACTATGTTGATGGAGTTGTGATCTGGGATCATTATTCGCGGGGGTTTATTTTCTCTGGGATTGTCAGGTGCAATTTGGTGAGGTTGCTGGGTTCGTATTTTGAGGAGTGGATGGTCGAGTTGGGGCTATTTTTGGGGTTGTGCTGGTAGCAGGTTTTGGGGTTTTGGGTTTGAGTTTCTTTGGTCGGGGTGGCAGGGGTGCTGCGACGACTCCTTGTGTGCTGTCGTTCTCGCCCTCGCTGTCTGAGGAAGAGAAGGCATGGTACTTGTTTTTTTTGTGGGCCGTTGGAAGAGCTCCTTTGCTGCTCTCGGGCGTGGGGCGTCTCGCCCCTTGTCGGTTTCATTTGAAAGGTGGCGCCGGCGTCTGTGGGAAGTGGGGATCCAGGAGTTTTTGCGCTTTTCCAACCGTTGTCGTTTGGCGTGAATCTCTTGCAAGAGTTGTGTTAGTGAGATTGCAACCGATCCCCAACCCTTCTCGGTCGGCTAAGTAGCGTTGTGCAATAAATTTGCTCTTTCCGGAGTTCTGCCAGCTCGGTCTGCAGGCGTACGATGTGATCGTCTGGTTCAGGCTCCTTAGCTGGGCTGGGCTGCACATCTTGAGGGTCTGCTTCAGCACTGGTGCTGGGGGCAGGTGGTGGTTCTGTCGTGGTGTCTCCCATGATTAAGGGGGACTGTAGTGTGGAGTTTTCTGTTTCTGTAGTTGGCGAGGGTTTATCTGTGGGAGGGGGGGGGCATTGACTACCTTCATGTGGGTTTTCCCATCCTCACCAGGCAGTCAGGTGAACTTTCAATTTTTTTTTTGGATCACGTTGTATATGAGGACACCAGGCACTGGCACAAGTAACAGTAATACAATATTTCACAATTGCGTATGTGATGACTCGGGCAGCAACTTTACTTGAGTACACTCACTGGTTGATTGATTTATTTATGGACGCTCTTTAACATCTCAGATCATCAGCGTCCCATTCAACTCAGAGCGTGAAACGACCGACAAATTTTGCTCAGAGGCCTCTTCTTCAGGCTAGAGGATCTTTTTCGTGCCGCAAATGTACGACACGGAATCCCATACTCACTGGGGGAGGTATATTTTCTGGGGGGTTGTACACGTTCTCTTACTTTAATTAGGCCCTTTCACTGATTCACTGGTGTATGGCTGCTCTCCCTGAGAAGTAGTAGCTCCTAAACCGCGTGTCTTGGCCTCGCTGATGTTCTACAACTGTCCAGAACGGAGATGCTGCGGCCGATTTTTGGGCCCCTGAAAGATGGCAAACATCACGCGTGGCTTCATACCAACAGGCCAACTGACTCAGTTTTCCTGGACATTGAGCGAGCCTTTGATAAAGTCTGGCATGCTGGCCTTATCAAGAAGCTGGCTGACTACAAACTCACAGACTCGCTGACTGCACTAACAAAAGACTATCTTTCAAATCGCACATTTAGAATAAGAATAGGAAACTCTCTAGCCGACCCATCAAAGCAGGAGTACCCCAGGGAAGCCTACTTGGACGTACCCTGTTTAACATGCCCGATGCCCGATTTCACCAGGGCCAGCAAGTTCATATACGCCGATGATACAGCAATCACGACACAGTCGACAACCCCGCGAATAATCCACACTAGACTGCAAAATGCACTAAACACACTCGAACCATGGTTCGAGAAGTGGAGAATTAAAGTAAATACCAAGAAATGCGAAGCAATCAAATTTACAAAACGACTGAAGCATCGCCCCGAGAGGCATGCACTCCCAGCGTTAACATACAACGGCAAACCTATCGAATGGAAGTCCAAGGTTACCTACAATCTGGAAACACCACATTAACATAGTTCGAGCTAAAGCAAATGCACAACTAAATAGACTGTACCCAATATTTTAATGTAAACAGCGGACTTCAGCTAGGTATGGGTCTAACACTATACAAAACTGTAATACGACCTATGCTAACATACACAGCCCCAGTATGGGGATATACTGCCAAAACACATCTCCATAGGCTCCAAAAAATGCAAAACCGCATTCTGCGAATAATTACCAAACTCCCACCTATAGCGCCTACAGCATTATTGCACGAGAAACTAACAATACATTCAATAGAAGAATTCATAAAGCTACTAAGCTACAATTTGAAGAGAAACAAAAATAAGAATCATAACCAACTAATTCAAAAACTAGGTGAATACCAAACCACTCATAACAAACATATGCAACCTCCATCACTCTTCTTGTCGGTCCTGGTGGTGTAGTGGTTACCATACTTGCCTCCCATACCCAAAAAACGCGGGTTCGAACCCGGCCAGGACCGATGGATTTTTTTGGGCGTAAAAATCGTAAGTATGGCTTCCTTCGGAAGGGAAGTAAAGCCGTGGGTCCCGTGTCGTACATTTACGGCACGATAAAGAACCTCAAGCCTGAAAGAGAGGCCTCTGAGCAAAATTTGTCGGCCGTTTCACGCCCTGAGTTGAATGGGACGCTGATGACCTGAGCTGTTAAAGAGCGTCCTTAAATAAATCAATCAAAAAAAAAAATCCATCACTCTTTGACAGAACAATTGGCCTGGGGGAAACAGAAATAAACATCCAAGAATACCTCGAACAGCTTGTAAAATTCCCCTAGCCATGGCAGGCTGATGGAAGCCTGGAAGCCTGAAACATTCGCAACCACCAATACACTACAAGCAATACCCACAATCCACAAACAGCTGCCCTCCTTGTGCTACCAAGCCAAGGCGGCTCCGGGAGATGAGGGCCCCCCACAGCGACACATAAGGTAGATGCAACCAGGCTCTACCGGCCGTGTGATCGCTTACACGAACCCTGCACGACTATGGTTATTCTAGGAACACATATAGAATCTATATAAATATTATATGGGAAAAAAATACAAATGAATTCCTTCCTGTACATAAATTAAACTAGGACTAGCCCTAATATTAACACTAATAACTACCATTTTAATATGTTCTAGAGACTAGGCTCCCCGAGCCGATGCAGCCAAACGAATTCCACGAGGTAAGCCATAGAATACTAGCAAGTAGAACAGCAAATTAATTCATAGACTCCACCAGCATACTTACAGAATGAAAATAACTAACAGCAACTGCAAACACTAATAATAGTAGGCGTATGCCACTCACTCATTACCTTTACCTTTACTTCCTTTTGCATGGGCATTCACGCCAACTCTAACTCCCCGTGGGGGCGCTCTGGGCCATTACGGTCAAGTGTGTCTTCCGGACAAACAGCACGCCTATCGCTCCTGCATGCACACATGCGAGCTCTACATCTATCTCCACTGAATTCCGGGGTGCAATAGCGGTTCCCGAACACACCTCTCATATCAAGTCCTGCATGTTATTAGCACTAATAGCATGGGGAGGCGATGTAGAATGATTCTAGGTTGATCGCCACCGAGATGGGGCGAGTTGGTGCCCCTTCTCGCCCTCCCTTCGGGGGGAGGCTTAAAAAAATGGGCCTTGGAGACTCGCGGTCAGGCAGCGGACGAAGGAGCATCTACCTGCGGAGCAGCACCGAGACAACAGGGGAAAACCACTGACCGCTTGAGCGCACCGCACCGCATCCAGCCCCACATCAACCACCGAAGTCACGGCACAGGTGGTATGATCATCTACCGCAACTTAGTAGGGTAGAACAGCAAGGCCGCAGCCAACAGTCTACCGACTGGCTCACTAGGCGGTAAAGCTCTCTGCTGTTCGGACTTTTTAGCGCCCTGTATTTGCTGTTTTTTCTTCAACTGTCACTTTTTTCCTCTTTTACTTTCTAGCATATAAGTTCCCCCTGTAGGTTAATTATAAGTTAGGACTCTTACTGCAACAAGATGCAAATATCTTAAGGGTTACATACTCGCCCAAGTTGCAGTAGACGTAGTAGGCTCTCACATGACATTTCTTCACTTCCTTCTAGCTTAGATATTTACTTATGAGTTACCTGACCAACATGACTAAGACTGGACGATACCCGACAAGGACCAAAGAACGCCAGACTGAGACAGAACGACCGAGCAAGCCGCCGAAGACGGAGAACTTAACCCAGGCAGATGTAGACACCAGCGATGACAGCATGGACCGCCTCGTCATAGATGAATCACCAGAGAGGGAACCCCAGCCAGACGACTACAGACCAGAGGAGCAGCAACCATCCGACGCAGCATCAGCATCCACTTCACAAACTGAAGAGGAAAACTACATGACAAAAGACCGGCAGGACCTCTCAAAGATCTACGTAGCAGATTACTGCAGAATAAGCCTGGTAGCCATGACGAAACGATTTGACGTGTTATACAAACCTAAGTTTTATGTGTAACAATTCAGAAACGGCCAGCATGGTTTCAAATTCACCACCCTACAGGACTATAACAACTTTATCCACTATTGCAAAACTGAAAAAGTCCCCTTTCACGTTACCCAACGGCCTGAGGAACACACCTACAAGGTAATAATTAAAGGCCTATACTGCAATACACGCGAAGAAGAGGTCCATGAAGAGCTGACGCGCTTAGCATTACCAGCAAATAAAAGCTGCGGACACATGTCCCCATTTTCTTAGTCCAAATGCCTAATCAACTGGACTCAAATGCAATCAAATCCCTAACAGACTTACTGCATTGTCGGGTACGCGTGGAAGACTATGTGCCCCCCCAGGACCCACTTAATGCAGCAAGTGCATGAGATTTAGGCACATAGCGAAAAACTGCCACGCCCCTCAGGTGTGCAGCAGATGCGCAGGTAACCACCACATAAGTCAAGGCCAATCCCGGGCAAACCAGCCATGGTGCCAGATGGCGTGGATGCCCAAAATATCTCGCATTAATCAGTCCTACTCAGGTTAATTCCACAAGACCTAGGCCACCACATATGTGGGACCTTGTGTCGAACAACTGAGGAACATATGCCGGGGTCACTAATCCTCCGCCCCCTCCTGCCAACCAAGCCGAATTGCGACCTGGAGCCACAGGAGGGGCGCGCCAAAAGGACCCGAGACAGAGGCAGCAGATGCCGAACGTAGTAAATGACGGGACTGTGGACTCATTTACGCCCGCAATCAACGTCATAAGAGGGAGGTAAACACCCATGCCCCCACCCCCCAAATAGCGTACAAACTGGGCCACCAAACCCAATCACGCGACCCCTCACTCCCACAAAAAACCCCACCATACGTCTTGAACGTCCAAAGGGGAACCATATATTCGCTTTCAGACTACACTATGGTTTCTTGAACGCCTAGGCGAAGAGGTCCTTAACCTAGGATACTAAAGAGCAGTGAGTAGATTTGATGACCTATACTCAAAAATGCATCTTAAGGGAGATCCACACAAGGCCCCTCTTTATGGATTACGTGGCTTAACTAGCTCTCTTTCTACAGAAAGTAGTGCCGAAGAGCTTGCACATACAACACCCCTCTCACTAGTACTCCAATGGCTTATGAGACCATCTTCAGGTTACTATATTGGAACTGTAGCACAGCCAGGTTCAAATTAAATGAAATAACACATTATCTCACCACCAGCTCAATCCCAATAGCCCTCTTAGGAGAGACCTTCCTAAACAGCAAGGCACGATTCACTGTACCTGGCTATAAGATTTACAGAACAGATAAACCTAACAGCAAGGCCTCTGGTGGAACAGCCATACTGGTGAGCAACAAAATCCCACACAACCTTAAACACATACCACAACTCCAGCACACTGAGGCCATTGCAGTAACAGTATACATACAAAAACAACACAACGATTGCCAGTGTATACAACTCTCCGGGGCAACTAACTATTGCGCATCTTGATACCATTACCCAATTAGATGTGCCACTAATATCAATGGGAGACTTCAATGCAATACATGAATCATGGGGATGCACAACCAATAACACGGCGGGAAACACGCTTCACCGACACGCACAAAACAACCAGTACATAATCACGCACACACAAGAGTCAACATACATCCCGTAGAATAGAACGAACCAGTCACATACACTAGACTTGG
Organism: Metallyticus violacea; assembly: GCA_030762175.1. Taxonomy (NCBI): domain Eukaryota; kingdom Metazoa; phylum Arthropoda; class Insecta; order Mantodea; family Metallyticidae; genus Metallyticus; species Metallyticus violacea. Next base: position 65,651,991 of record CM060832.1, on the reverse strand, counting down.
CGCTACTGAACAACATCACACTTAGATACAGCCTTAGGGTCATAGATACACTAGCATCAGATCATTATGCGATACAACTGGACATACATAAACCACCCACATACAACCCACCACCACTCAGGAGAAACTATAACCTAACCAACTGGCCACTATTTTCAGCAGTCCTAGATCAAGCACTTCCAGCCGTCACACCCCTCCCCCAAACTCCCGAAGACACAGAACTAAACGCAATTAACCTCGAAACAGCCATTCAGGTGGCAGTGGTTGCAGTAGTCCCGCTTAAAGAACCTTCAAAAAAGGAGTTTACATACCCCCCAGATGTACTAGACCTCATTTTTTATTGATTTATTTATGGACGGTCTTTAACATATCAGATCATCAGCGTCCCATTCAACTCAGGGCGAGAAACGGCCGACAAATTTTGCTCAGAGGCCTCTCTTTCAGGCTTGAGGTTCCTTTTCGTGCCGTAAATGTACGACACGGGACCCACGGCTTTACTTCCCTTCCGAAGGAAGCCATACTTAGGATTTTTACGCCCGAAAAAATCCATCGGTCCTGGCCGGGTTCGAACCCGCGATCTTGGGTATAGGAGGCAAGTATGTAACCACTACACCACCAGGACCGACTAGAACTCATTCACGAGAGGGACTATGAAAGACGCAAGTGGCAACGAACATGCCTACTTAGGCATAAAATCAACATGGCCACCCTTAATAGCAAAATTAAAACGCGTGTTAAACAACGAATGCAAAAACAACTGAACTAAACACTTGCAAGTATGCAGCCAGGCAATGGACAAATATGGCAATTAACAAAACGATTAATTAAGGAATCAGTCACCATTCCGCCCCTCCGCACACCCGGAAATCCCAGCGACCGCGCTGAAACAAACGAAGAATAGGCAGAGGCCTTGGCGGATGACCTAGAAACCGCGTGCCAACCTAACGATACGCCGCAGGACAAAACCTTTACCACCCAAGTAGAAGAAACCACCTCCAACATCTTAACAGCGCCCACTCATAACACAATACGTAAAACACACATCTGCGAAATCAAATGGATAATATCACATCTCAACGACCGGAAGGCACCAGGCCCAGACGAAATACCAAATTTGGTTTTAAAACGCCTTACAAATAAAGCACTGCATACGCTATCCGAAATTATTAACTACTGCCTACAGAACGGCTACTATCCCAACCAGTGGAAACTAGCCACAGTCCTCATGTTCCCCAAGCCAGGGAAGGACGCCAATGACACAAGCAACTATAGGCCCATTAACCTCCTAAATGGAATAAATAAGGTAGCGGAAAAATTATAGCAAAACGCCTTAATGCGCATGTAATTAAGCACCAAATACTTATCAACGAACAATTCGGCTTTCGAGCTAAATACTCGTCAACACAGCAGCTTACAAGATGTGTCGAGTACGTAACTCAAGGTTTTAACAATAAAAGGTCAACAGGCATAGTTTTCCTGGATATCCGAAGAGCTTTTGACACGGTATATCACCCAGGCCTCCTGTACAAGCTCAAATCACAAAAAATTAGCGACACAATGATAAAACTTATCGCACATTATCTAACGGGTCGGAAATTTAGCGTCAAACTTGAAAATACCACCTCAACAATAAGGCCAATTAAAGCAGGAGTACCGCAGGCCAGCATACTTGGGCCACTGCTATTTAACTTATACATTAACGACACCCCCAAAACAACGCTATCCATTTATGCAGATGATACTGCAATAGCAGCGCAATCTTGGAAACCAGCCATGACAGTAACTAGACTCCAAACAGCCCTAAACGAACTCGAACCCTGGCTGAAACAATGGCGAATAAGAGTTAATACCAATAAAACATAAGTAGTACCGTTCACCAAGCGCCCCCGACATCACAAAGAAGTGACCCCTCTCAAACTATTCCACGAAAATATTACCTGGAAAACTGAAGCCAAACACTTAGGAGTTCTCCTGGACTCCCAATTAAACTTTGCCAAACACGTAAAGGAGGTCAAAATCAAAGCAAGCGAACAAATATGCCAGGCTGGGTTAGTGCTCAGCCTGTGTGTGGTTGCTGCGTACCTAGCCTGTGTGGGTTTAACCGCAGAGATGGGATAAAGGTTGTGGTGTTTTAGTTGTGAGGCAGACGGATTGTGCTAACGCTTATCCTAATTGTAGCGGGCGGATATGACATCCTTGGAGTATGCTTGCTATGCGCATGCTGTTCTCTGTTTTGAGAACAGCATGGGCATACCGCTATCCGCTATTTTGTATTGCTATTGAGGCTGATGGAAATTTGGAATGTTTTCCTGTTGCTAGGTTATGCTCCTTTGCTATCCAAGGGGGCCACACGCAAGGCGCGGCACCTTGAATTTGGGCTTAGGCCTATTGCGACAGGAATAGCTGCCGAGTGATCGAACGAGAGCGCTCTCATGATTAGGTAAAATGGCGTAGAATTTAGTTGCCCGCCGTCTGATTTCCTCCTCGATATATGGGAGCGAAGAACTCTCATGAAGTAACCTAGTTGGAAAGCAGCGATATGCAGAATAAATGGTCCGAAGACCTTTATTCTGTAGCTTTTGCAGAAGTGCGAGCCAACTGTCAGCTGCCATACCCCATATTTCACAGGCGTATAGCATGACTGGGATTTGAAAAGGTGTAATTTCAGGTGAACTGGCATGGCCTTGGAACTGAGCATAGGGAACAGTTGAGCGATTGCTCCCCGGCAATGTGTTCCCTGAAGGTTAGACCTTTATCTAGGTGCACCCCCAAGTAGGTTATGGAGTTGTTCCATCTGATCATTTGCCGTCTGTATGTAAATGTCGGGACGTTTGCGGGTACGCGGCGTTTTGTGAAAATAATGGCGTTGCTCTTTGCCGGGTTGATTGACATTCGCCAACGCCTACACCACCCTTTGATTAGGTGTAGTAGTCTTTGTATGGGAGTGAAAGCTTGTGTAGGTTTCTATTTGATTTGTATAGTAAGACGTCATCCGGTATTGGGCAGTGTTGACGTCTGTTGCATGTGGAAAGTCTGCCATGTATATGTTAAACAGAATTGGGGATAGAACAGAGCCTTCGGGGACTCCGCCGCGTATCGGTCTTAGTGTCGAAGTGTTTCCCGCCACCGCTACTTTGAAAGTGCGGTGCTTGAGGTATGAGTTGTATGTAGTGTTTGGAAAGCTCCAGTTGGATGAGTTTGTATAGGAGCCCGGCGTGCCAGGTCGTCGAGAAGGCCTTTTCCACATCCAAAGATATCGCTTGTGTGAAGGACCCCTCCTGGAAACCCAGGGCTGAGGCCTGCACAACCCTCAGCAACTGTTGGATAGTAGAGTGCCCAGGACGGAAACCGAATTGGTGAGGAGGGATGGCTTGAATGTTTCCCAGCAGGGGAAGCATACGGGCAAGAAGTAATCTCTCAAACACTTTTGAGAGTGTAGACAGGAGACTAATTGATCGATAACTGGAGGGGTGGGTTGCATCTTTGCCTGGCTTCAATATGCATATCACTCGTGCCTCCCTCCACTCTCGTGAAGATAGGAATCCGTAAGTCGTCTTCATCCGGCGGCCGTCGAAAGTATCGGCGGACGTCGCGACGAACCTGACCCCTTCAGACTACACAAAACCTAGCACTAAGGAAATTACATCATCTACCAATCATAACCACAAACAAAACCATACATCGGGAGACAGGGATCAAGCCTATAGAGGAGCTAATTGACAGCATATTATCAACACTCTGGGCAAAAATCCGGGTCCACCCAAATATGGTAATTCAGAAAATAGGCAGAGGTACACCCCTTCACCGCAAATATAGCCGGATAAAAATTATGTAAAGTTGTAAAAATGTAAATATGTACATAGGCTCCTTCTCCTCCTATCAATGTAAATAAAGACAAACCGCCCCTCCCCTTCCTGCATACTACTCACATCGTATAAATGTATTTAAAAAATGGATTTAATAATAATAATAATAATAATAATAATAATATTTCATTGTAGGACATAAGCAATGACATAAATTGCTAAAAATAACTATTTCTCATGTCCCACTCTAAGGGGCATGTATGAGTTGTTTACACACAACCAACTTTAATAAGCTAGATAACTGTACAGAAACGCAAACTGTATCCTACAAGGCCATCCCCAGTAAGGTCACAGAAATTTTTCTAACAATAAAAAATCTTGAATCTTGGCGATTCAGTAGGCCTGAATCTTCTCCTAGAAGACTCAGACCGCGCCACTGAAGATGTCCTCCGCAGAGGGGACGAAACGTTTGGACTCCTTAGCTCCAACAGACCACGGCTTCCAAAGCCCGGAAGAAACTTCTAGTTATAAGTCTGACTCCGGCTGTGAAAGCTTCCGACTACTCATAACAATGAGTTATGTTGAAGGATATTCCCAGAATATCCAGGATTTAGTGTTAACACTTTTTGACGCTGGCGTCCGGGTGACACTACTATGGGTATGTGGGCATGTGGGACTCTCAGGTAATGAGGTAGCAGATGTCGCAGCTAAATCCGCCCTTTTAGACCCTGCTGACTACGAGCAACGTTTTTATTTTGGGGATTTTAAACATTCTTTACGGATAGGCATTCTCTCGCGCTGGCGCGATGAGTGGGATTTAATACCCACCAATAAGCTTCGGAATGTAAATCCGCCCCTTTTAACTGGTCGACTTCTTCTCGCGCAGTTCGTCGCGAAGAAGTCTTTTTAGCTCGTCTGAATTTTGAATTGAATTTGTAGTTTATTAAATGCAGATTCCCTGAGCTGTACAAATGATCAGCCTTACAGGTATATAGATTTACATTGGTTACAAAGTTTGACAAGTGCTGTTTATATAGTGTGATGCAGTTAGAAACCCATACAAGGGCAACTCGTTTTGTCCAGGAGAACAGCTTCTCTGGAGGTATAAAGGCTTGTGGGCGTGTGTGTGCGTATCCTATTTAAGATCTAATATTTACATTTTTAACAGTTGTAGTTCTTGATTATTTTCGTTTTGCATGCTAATATGTGTTGTCGTTGCATAGTTGTTTGTTTGTTAGTTAGAAGGTTCGTATGCGTTTGTGCTTTCGGTGTTGAGGTTCAGTTTGACCGATTTTAAGGATTTCTGGATTTGTGTGTGATTTTATGCCTGCCCAGGTGTGTGTGTGCAGCGGTTATACATAGTCTCCAGAGAGGTGGGGATTTGTAGTTCTTGATGAATGATTCTGTTTGGGGTTTTAATGGGTACCCGGAGTATTTTCCTCAAGCACAGGTTTTGGCGTGCTTGGAGGGAGAGGAGGTTGGTTTTGCTGGTGTTGGACCAGGCTGTGCAGGCATAGAGGAGCAACTGTTGTATGAATGACTGGAACAGGATGAGTTTGATTTTTAGATGGATGTGCTTGCTGTAGAGTAGTGCAGCGCTGATGTAGGTTCTTTGTTTGGCCTTTTGAATGATGTTCTTGATGTGGGCGTTCCATGTGAGAGTTTTGTCTAGTGTGACACCCAGGTATTTGACAGTGGGTTGGCACTGCAGTTTACGTCCAAGTAGCGTGATGTCAATTTTGTGTTTCCTGGTCTTCGTGAAGTGTATGAGTTGACTTTTGTCAGCGTTTATGACTATCTTCCAGAGGGCAGCCCAGGACAAGACTTTGTCTAGGTAGCGTTGGAGCTCCCTCTGGTTGTACTTAGGGTTTGTTTGATGATTGTAGATCGCACTGTCGTCTGCATAGAGTAGCGTCTTACATCTGTGGTCAGGGGGAATGTCCCTAGTGTATAGGGTGTACAGGTAAGGGGCCACAACTGCCCCTTGTGGCACTCCTGCTGAAATGGGGAGGGTTTTGGATTTTTCCTGCAGGATTTGGACGTAGAAGCAGCGTTCTCGGAGGTAGCTGGCTAGAATGGGGAGATACGGCCTAAGTGGAGCCAGCTGATGGTATATTTTGTATATGAGGCCATTGTGCCAGCATCTGTCGAAGGCGGCTTCTACGTCCAGGAAGAGGGCCAGTGTGCTGCTGCCATTGTTGTACTCGGTGGTAATATCGTCTGTTAGTTTAAGTATCTGGAGTTCAGTTAAATGCGGTGAAGGAAAGTCAAACTGTTGGTTGGGTAGGGCTATGGATTCTGGAAGTGTGTTCTTTATTTGTTGGTTGAGGATTTTGCGCACAGCAAGCATACTCCAAGGATGTCATATCCTCCCGCTACAATTAGGATAAGCTTTAGCACAATCCGTCTGCCTCACAACCAAAACACCACAACCACCCTACAACCTTCATCCCATCTCTGCGGTTAAACCAACACAGGGTAGGTACGCAGCAACCGCACACAGGCTGAGCACTAACCCAGCCTGCCATTTTTTACTCGCTCGCTCTCCAGTAGTTTCCCCATTGCTGGTAGGAGGCTGATTGGCCTGTAGTTTGTTGGATTTGTGCGGTCTTTGCCGGGTTTTGGTATCATGATGATTTTGGCCTCCTTCCAAGCATGGGGAAAGTAGTGGAGATGGAGACAGGAGTTGGTTAATTTGGTTAGTTGGACCAGGGCTTTACGTGGCAGGTTTTTAAGTCATTCCGTACGCCATCTGGGCCTGGGGCCTTTTTGTTTCGTAGGGACAGAATCTGGTTGTGAAGTTGGAGGGGGGAGGTTGGTTCGTCCACTGCTGGACCCAGTTGTTTACCATTTGGTTATGGTCAGCGTCCTGTCCTGGGTTTTCAGAGAACCTCCGAGTTAACATTTCAGCGAAGGCTTGTGCTTTCTCCTTTGGCAGGAGGATTTTCCCCTGTGCGGTAATCAGCGAATCTGATTGTGGGGCTGCTTCGGTGGAGGACTTGAAGGCTCGCAGGAGTGCCCAAATGGAGGCGTCCTTATGAGTAATTTTTGAGAGTTTGTTTTCAAAGAAGTGGTATTTTTCTAAATAAACTTGATGTCTGATTACTGGCCGGAGCCATTGTGCCAAAGTTCTGTAAACTGCGAGCCTTGTGTCTCTCCACTTTCGCAGATATGTCCTTCTAATGGCCAGCAACCTCTCAACATTGGGAAATGTGGTGTGAGGAGAGGGAGTTTGTGTGTACGTGGTGGTTTTTCTTTTAGCGATTCTGATGAATGCAGTGAAGTATGCTACTCCCTTGTCAAGGTCAAGTGGTGTATCATACCTTTTTCTGGGCTCGGCCATTTGATGGAAGAAGACTTGATATTTTTACCAGTCTGTGGTCGGTAGCTGTGGTTTGGCTGAACGCGTGAGTGCAGCGCGTCCACCTATGTGAAATTTAATGGGAAAGTGGTCCGAGCCCAGACTATAGTACACTTGCAGGGAGGGGGGATGTGTATTCCTTTGAATAGGACGAGGTTTAGTGTATCAGGAAGAATGGGGATTGTGGCCCCAGTAGGAGTGATCCGGTGCAGTTCTTATCTGCAGAGTATGATGTAGCAAAACAAAGTCAAGCAAGGCTTGCCCCGCCCTGTAGCAGGTTCTGGAATTCCAGAGGTGGTGCTTGGCGTTTACGTCGCCAGCTATGATTAGTTTGAGATAAGCTCTGACTAGCTTGTCCAGGTCACGGATCATTCCTTCTGGGCTTGCAGTGGGAGGGCGGTAGGCTGCTAGGATGGTAATGAGTTGTGAATTTATTAGGATCTGTACACCTGCACACTCGAGGCACTCCAGTTGAGGTAGGGTCAGTGCTGTGTTTGTAACTATATTGTTTCGAGTGATCACTGCAGTGCCACCCCCAGGCTGTTGCCCAGGCCTATCAGTTCTTTGCACTGCATAGCCTTTTACGTGAAATTTTCTATGTGGTTTCAATTTGGTCTCGCAGATGCAAGCAACATCAATTTGTTTCTGGCGTAGGAAGGTTTCTAGTTCATAAGTATCACCAAGAGTGCCGTTTGCATTCCACAGGAGGGCAGTGATCCTATCAGTTATTATGTTGTCTAGTAGCCATTTATACAATGTTTTCAAGGAAGTTAAATATGGCTTCTAGCTTGTCAGCAAAACTGGTTGCTGCTTTGAACTTTGTTATGGCTGTTTTGAGGTTGGAAAGAATGTTTGTGAAATTTATTTCTTTGAAGAGTGAGAGAAACTCCTTCACTGTGGACATTTCTGTTGACGTTGAGGGGGGGGGGGTTAACTTCGTAATGTTAGCTGCTCCGCCTGTGGTGACTGCAAACGACACTCCTGGGTGTACCGGTGCATTATGGGTGATGGGAGTGGGGGTGGGTGTGGGAAGGTTTTGCCTGGCAGTGGAAATTTGTCGAGATAGAACGAGCAGTTCTCTTCTGTCTCGTTCATTTTGAAAGTTGATGCATCCCCTGTAGCTAGCAGGGTGATCGCTTTGACAATTGGTGCAGATGGGGGTGAAGTTTGGAGTGGATTTGTTGGGGCAGTCTTGTACCATGTGTAGACCGCTGCACAGCACACAACGGGGATTCAGAGTACACATTTTATGGGTATGGCGAATCTGTTAGCAGTTATAGCATTGTGCTATATGGTGTTGAGTTCGTTGATGTTCTACTTTAATAATCACATTCATGAGCGAGCGCTCTTGGATGAAGAGTTTGGATTTTTCGTTTTGGCCATTGTGATCAGGTATAGTGGGATGGGCCTGCCCCGGGCCTCTAGTTGCTTACAATATTGGAGAGGATATTCCCTGGCTCTGATTGCTTCGGCAATATCCTCTAGATCCATGCCTGAGGGCAGGCCGCGGATGATGTATCTGTATGGTTGTTCAGTTTTTGGTACAAAGGAATAGTATTGGATTTGTGCCTTTTGTAGTTCGGTCAGTGTGTTCTTGAATGACTGGATGTCTTTGAGTAGGACTTGTGTAGTGTTTTGTATGGAAAAATCTTTTGCTGGACATGTTTTGTGCAAAATTTGGGTTAGTCCCTTGATAAAAGTGTTATTTGGAACTATAATTCTTGGGGGCCTCTGCAGTAGAGGTCCAGTTGGAGCTTGTGTTTGTGTGTCATTTTTAGGGGGCCCTTGTGACAGTGAGTCGCTGGTGAGTTCTGATTTTTGTGCGTGTATTGCTTGGTAATGTCTATGTGTGTTTCTTGTGTCTTGGGAGGTAGGGAGTTGTGAGTAGTTTTGATGGAAGTTATCAGTTATTTGCAAGGTAAGCGTTGTTTTTTGGGGGTGTTAGGCTTTTGAAAAATCAGCTGTTTCCTGGCTTGGGATGTAGGTGCAGGGTCTTCTGATTCATCCTCGCTGGAGAGCGAGTCATATTTACTTGAGGTAGGAATGGTGAAGGTTTTTGGTTTGGTTGTTTTGTTTTTGAGTTTAACTGTTTGTGAGTCCCCTTCGCTATCACTTGAGTGTAGCCTCTTTTTGGTGGGGGTGGACCTGCCCTGATTTGCAAGATGTAATTCCTTCCGCTTGCCAGTGATTTCCCGAATGCATCCCTCGAGGCTTTTCGCCCCCGAGATCCATTGCGGGTCACCAGGCTGGAGGGATTGTAAAGTGTGATAATTAATTTGCTCTTTTTGTAACTCCAACAGTTGCTTTTCAATGTGTAGGTAATGTGCTGAGACAGCAAGTTCTTTTTCGAGATATTGATTATGTTGTTTATGACAGTACTTAAAACTAGGATCACTGGTTGCACATTGATCACTGGGTTCACTGTTTACACTGTTTGCAGCCCCCTTGGGCGTGGCACCTTTTGTGATTGGATTAATGTTGACAGTCACAGTGGCACTGTCTGCGCACTTTCTGGGATTGTTTGGAAGCACTTTAGGGGATTTTTTGGGGGTGGGCGACACTAATTGTGGAGCACTGTGATCTCTGAGGGCTTGCACCGTAATTTTTTGATTTGGGGCTTTGCTCACTTCACTAGGCACTTGGTGATTGCTGGCAGCATCGGCCGCTGGGCTCGATGTGGTGTTGATGTTGACTGAGGGGTCTCAGGTAGCATAACACTGGGGAGGAAGCACTTTTCTTCATGTTCACTTTTGACGTCATCACATCTCTGTGGTCTGGGATGTCAGCTGCAGGGTGGTAGGCTGCGTGGGTGGCAGCTTGCTGTGCCGCCGGAGTGATGTTCTCTGCCAGGTCCGTGACCAGGCCGAGGTTGGAAACTGCTTGTACAGATGTTGGGGCACAGTCGCTTGGCTCTTCTGAGAGCCGCTTCAGGGATCGGGAAGGCCTCTCTCCGCGAGCTCCTCTTAGGGTCCTCGGTTTCTCCGGTCCAGATCACCGACGGCGCCGGACAACGCGGCGATTGGGAAGACTCCGAACCGCTGACCGACCAGATCTGCTCCGCAGTACTCGTCCAACGCGGCCTCACTCGCCGGGCAATGCTCCGCGCTCCTCGGTTCTTCTCCAGAAGAAGTAGCCTGTCTCCGCGCTCGGGCTTTTCAGCAGCCAGCACCGGATCTCTTCGTGAGGCGTCTGCTCCGGCGCACGGCAGCGCACGGCATTGCACAGCAGTGCACATCCAGATTTGCTTGGGCAGAGCTGTAAGGTCGCGCCATCAGTCCTCGGACTGGAAATCAGGCACCTTTGAGTAGGCCCTCTACAGTTCGCGCTTCTTAGCACCCATCAAACTGTCTTTTTCTTCGCCTATACATCTCTTCCTCTTTTTCTTCTAGTTATTAAGTCCCCCCCTGTTAGGTTCCCCCAATCTCTTCTTACAGCATCTCTTCTTCTACTCTTTTACACATCCGGCAATTTCTCATCATGCTGAAGCCGAAGGGGAAGAAAGCGAAGTCGCCGACCTCGCTCTCTACGAGATCTCGGCCTGTCACAAGGCGAAACTTATGCGCCGCCTAAGATATGAATGAGCCAGCCTCCACTCCTCTTCCTGCCTCCCCATCCCCCTCACCTCCCACTCCTCCCTCTCCTAACTCCAACTCATCCTGTTCTGATCAAACCTCGTCCTTGCTCCATGATTCTCCACCCCCCGACTTCTCCCCAGTCACCCCAACCCGGTCCCATTCTTGTCCCCCCTCACTAAGTTCCCCTCCCGTCATCTCTCCCTCCCCCCTCCCCGTCCTAGCTCTGCTTCCTCCACCCCAAACCCATCACCTCCCAACCCTCCCACACCTAACCTCTCCTCTGGTCCCAGCCACCCCCTCCTCCCCCTTCCACGTCCCCCAGCTCCCTCACTCCCTTCCACCCAACCCTGACCCACCTCAGCCACCCTCGACCAGACTTCCCAGTCTAGTCTCACCTCTCCCAACCTCTCCCAAACTCCCTGTGCCCCCCCCGCCAACCCCCTGACCCCAACCTCTTCCCACCCCCAAGATCCCCGCTCCAAGAACCCCCCCACTCGCCCAGCCCCTCCAACGTCTGATGCTCCACCCGCTTCCTCTGTCACTTCCTCATCCGTGCCCCTTCCTGGCTCTCTCCCCTCGGGCCCATCCCGCCCTATCCCCATACCTCTCGCCCCTGGAGACTCCTCATTTGCTGAGGCCACTGTGACTAAGTATCTTGCACCGATCTACATCGGCAAATCTCACACCACCATCTGTACTCTTTTAAGGGAGTTCGATGAGCTGGCACAACTTAGCCGCTATCATGTCAGTCGCTGCGCAACGTCGCACGACTTTCAAGTCAGACTTCAAAATGAATCTGACTATCGCAACTTAACCCAATTTCTCACTGATAAAAGAGTCGACTTTCACCTAACGACTCGAACGTTCAGGAGCTGCAGAGCCGTGATCAAGCGGCTTTACGCAGACTCAGCAGAACAAGAGGTGCGGACGGACCTAGAGGCGTCCGGCATCGCAGTAATCCGCGTTTGCCAACTACGCCGGTTCAACCACGCAAAAACACCAATGCCTATGTACCTGGTTGAGGTAGCTAGCCCGGAAGACCTGCAGTTCCTTAAATCTACCAGCTATGTCTGTAGATTCAAGGTGCAAGTCGAGGACTACCGCCCGCCAGTTATACCAATACAATGCAACCATTGCATGCAGCTGCGTCACACTGCAGAACAGTGCCGCACTTGCAGAATGGTATGTTCTAAGTGCACGGGGGCCCACCCCTCGACGACTTGCAATGTGACTGGGCCACAGCGGAAATGCACCCTCTGCCGCGGCACTGGTCACGGAGATTGCCCTGAATTTCAAAGGCAGCTTTTGCTGATGCGCGGGACTGCGCTAAATGAGCACCAGCCCCCGCCCCGAGCCAACCCGGACTCGAACCCTGACCCGTTGCCAAACGACCCTAGCAGTAACAATCCAGCACACTTAACCGCTGCAGCTCCACGGGCTCCGCCCACTCAACCCACTGTCACCCACAACGGCCCTGATTTGGCCCCCCAACCTGCCAGGGACCGTGCTCGCCCAACTGGGCACAGAAGGCCTTTTTGGCACCAGCCTGCCGAAGGCAAACTGCCACCCGAACACTTTTTCAGGGTGGACGCTGAAACTCAGGCTCACTTTGAGAATATACAGGCCGAACACGAAGCAAATGGTCACGACTTCACGTACCAATCCTGGTACAGCATTCGTGAAACCATTTTCCGAGTGCTCACTGAAATCTTGTTCAAACCAAACTCAGGAAGGTTAATACTGGCTACCTTCGCGCCTTTTTTCGCGCAACTCGCCAGACCTGAAACGATCTATGGCATCTAATTCTGGACATTCTCTCCACATCAGCACCAACATTATAACTTGGAATTCACGAGGGATCCGCAAACGCTGATCCGAACTTCTTAACTTTTTAACCACTAACAATATTCATATCGCCTTACTCACAGAAACCCATATCACCCCACCCGACAGATTCAACCTGCCCGGGTACCAAGTTTATCGCACAGACCGCAATCGGCGTTGAGGAGGCACCGCAGTCGTTATCAAACGGGATATCTCCCATGTCCAAATCCCCATCCCCACTCTAATCAGAACTGAAGCCACCGGCATCGCCACCGAGCTCAACAACTCCAAGGTAGTCATCATCTCCGCATACAATCCTCCAGGTGAACTCACAGTTTCAGACATTGACAACCTACTAAAAATTAACAATCGGGTTCTTTTAGCCGACGACCTCAACGCGAAACACCAAATATGGAACTGCTTAACCACCAACGCAACCGGCCAACGCCTGCTTGCACACGAAAACTCCAACGATTACATAATTTATGCCCCTGATGAACCTACACACATTCCTATAGCCGCTGGCCACCGGCCAGACATGCTGGATATTGCCCTCTGCCGAGGCATTAACAGCCGCATCAAGCGCCAAGTGTGTAACGACCTCTCCTCTGGTCACTTACCATTGCTCATTCAACTTGACAGTTCACTGCATCTCACTCGCCCACTCCCACGCCACAACTATCACCAGGCCAACTGGAAACTCTTCGCCGACACAATTGCTCTACACCTTCCCCAATTCGAGCTTGCGGCCGACAACGCACTTAGGCATGCCGCCTGCCAACTTGAACACACAATAAAATTCGCCACTGCCACATCGGTCCCAGTAAAGTTCCCACAAACTACAACCACCAACCTGCCCCCCAACATCACCAAACTCGCCGCCGAACGCAACAAAATTCGCCAACAATGGCAGCAAACTCGCCACCCATCTGCTCGCGCCAGACTAAACGAACTAAACGCCCTACTGCGATTACGAATAGCCCACATCATCTCCGAACAATGGAATGACAAACTTGTGAACCTTGACCCTGAGCACAGCTCCGTCTGGCGTATTGCCAAATGTCTCACCAGAGACCAATACGACATACCGCCCCTGCTTCACAACAACCTCAGAGTACATTCAGATTCCGACAAAACTGAAGCTCTGGCTGACTCACTGCAAGCCACTCTCACCCCCAATTCCTCCCCTGCATCCCCCTCTTCATAGCACAAACCGAAACAATGGTTCGCTCCTTCCTTCCTTCCTTCCTTCGCTCCTTCCTTCAACGCGACTCGCACAACCGAATTCGCCGCACTTCTGAGATTAAGTGGCTCATAGACCACCTGCCAAACCGTAAGGCACCCGGGCCTGACAAAATTCCTAACGTAGCCCTCAAACACCTCCCACCGAGCGCCATCAATGTCCTCTCCAAAATACTCAATTATTGCATGCTCCACGGAATTTTCCCTACTCGCTGGAAAACAGCCCAAGTTCTACATTTCCCTAAAAAGAACAAACCCCGCGACAACCCGGCCAACTACAGACCCATTAGTCTCCTTAACTCGTTAATCAAAATTTTCGAAAAGATTTACTCAAACGACTATCACATCACGCATCAAGGGCAACATTCTGATCCAACAGCAGTTCGGATTCAGAAGAGCCCACTCCACTACTCTACAGCTGCTCCGCGCCGTCGAGCATATAACACACGGGTTCAACATCCGCAAATCCACCGCGGCCGTCCTGCTGGACATTGAAAGGGCCTTCGACCGCGTCTGGCATGACGGGCTGCTCAGGAGACTAATTGAATACAAGTTCCCTGACTCACTCATAAAACTCATAACCAACTACTTAAATGACCGAAAATTCTACTCCATAGTAAACAACCAGCCATCAACTCACCGACCCGTACTAGCAGGTGTCCCCCAGGGAAGTCTCCTGGGCCCCATGCTGTTCAATTTATTCATCAACGATATGCCCACAACCGTCCACACATCTCAGTACCTCTATGCGGACGAGACCACGTTTTTGGCCCTATCGGGAAAAACCCACCTTCTCCATACTCATCTACAAGCCGCCCTAACTACCCTAGAGCCATGGCTAACAAACTGGAGAATCAAAATCAACGCCCACAAAAGCCAGGCCATTATATTCACCAAACGAATCAAACACAGATTCCCCACACATCATCTACAGCCCCTTCAACTCTTCGGTAGCAATATCCCATGGACCAACCAGGTCACCTATCTTGGCCTAATCATGGATCAAGGTCTCACCTGGAACGCCCATATAACCCAAATTCGTCGCAAAGTCAATGCCCAATTGGGCAAGCTATACCCATTAATCAACTACAGCAGCTCACTCAAACTGAACGCAGGTCTCACCCTGTACAAAACACTAATCCGACCCATCCTCACATACGCAGCCCCCGTGTGGGGCTACGCAGCAGCCTCCCACATCAAAAAGCTCCAAACATTGCAAAATAAAATACTACGAACAGTAACCAAAGTCCCCAGTGTAGCCCCGGCCAAACTACTCCATGAGGAACTAAAAATGCATACCATTGAGGAATTCATAAAAAAACTCACCTTCAATTTGTACCATAAGGTCGCATCCAACCGCAACCCGTTAATACAGAATCTCGGTACCTACCAAACCATTACAAATGTCCATAACAGACCCCTCTCACTATTTAACAGAACACTTCTTAAAGACGACACAGCCGAGGAAGTAGCAAATTATCTGAACAGCCTCCTCCCGCCCGACCCCACCTAAACCCCCCCCCCCCCGTAGGTGAACCGAAAAAGAAACAACCTTGCTAACACCTCTGCTTGTTACAGATCACTCACCCACGAACCCCCCAATGCTGATAGCCGAAGGTTAAGCAGCATTGGGCTTGGTCAACGCTTGGACGAGTGACCGCGCCGACCGAAGCCAATACGCATCCAACATGGTCCGCATCTGGATGGCCGACAACCACATCAACATACGCAGGCTAGACAGCTCCCTATTGCTTCCCCCCTCCGATGCATTCTGATCATTCACGCATGTCTTACTTATTGCTTGCTTAGTATAACCATTCACTCATTTACCTTCACCTTAAATCTAACAAACCTAACACATTAACACCTAACACTTCGTATCCATTGCATGCCCACTAACCCCCGGCCGACCTCAGGACGCGTCATGAGAGTCGCCCGGGAAATCATCTTTGACGCGCTCGCATGCACTGCATGCCAGCATGAACTAACTCCTCTACTAACCGGGGTGCTCAAGCGGAACCCGAATAACATCTGCATGAACGGACCGCATAACAAGCTCCCCCTGCATGTTAGCACTAACCGCATGGGGAGGCGATGTAGCCTCTGAGGATGATCGCCACCAGGGGCGGCGGGAGTGGGGCCGCCCCTAAAAAATAATTTAAAAAATTTAAAAATTTAAAAAATTATTTTTCTTTTTTCTAATTAAAAAAATTAAAAAAAAAGATGTTGGGAGAGCAGGCGCTGATTGGTTCAATTTGGCTGAGGTTCTAGCGGTTTCTGGAGGAGCTGTTTCCTCCGCAGGTGGGCCAGACTCACCCTGGGGGCTAGTCCGACCCTGGTCGCCGTTTGTCATCTAGCTCCTGGTGTCCGTAGTGGTGTCCTGGATGTTACTAGAAGGCTAGTAGGCAGCAAGGCTGCCGGTGTCCTCCGATTGGTTCGCTACAGATTGCGCCCCCTGTAGGGGACAGCTACCCCCATTGCAGGTGTTCTACCAACTCTAGAACCTGAGTCTGAGCAACTCACTAAATCCCATCCCGACACCTGCCAGAGGCAAACCATGCTGCTAACGCCGGCCGATCACTGACGTTAAGCAGCATCGAACATGGTCAGTGCTTGGATGGGCGACCGCCGGGCGCTGCACTCGCAGAGGTTAAGTAGCCTCGAGCGTGGTCGGCGCTTGGATGGGTGGCAGTCCGAGCACTGAACTCGCCTCTGGCAACAACAAAGCACATCCTTCATCCTGTGCTATTAAGAACATCCTACGTCCATCGAGCAGGTAAAGCCGCGCGCGGCTAGGTACTGCTGACACTTGACACCCACCTGGGAAATACATTTCCCAGGTGCACCGAACTGGCATCTGGCATCCCAGAGGTCCGGAACAAGCAGCTATAGACAGATGCTTTGCAAAGCGTACGAAATATTAGTTATTATTGTTAGTTATTATTGTATTATTTAAACTAGATAAGCAACAAACACAATGTTCTAGTAAACAAGTGAATGCATGCCTTGAAAATACTCACAATGCAACTATTCTGATGGGAGCGTCAGAGCGCCCATGCATGGGTTACATATGACAATTTGTAGAAAAATCTGTATAAATTTGTATGACATGTAAATTATGACCTGTAAGGCTGTACTATAACAGCCAAAAAGGCACCCTATTCAATAAATAATCTGCAATCTGCGTACGTCATGCAAGAACACTACAGTTCAAACCAACTGCAAAGTACTTGGGAACAACTCTGGACAGTAAACTCACCTGGAACAACCACATCAAGAACACGATCCACAAGGCAAAGCAACGTATCTACATGTGTTCATCAATATTTAGAAGCAAGCAGATGCATATAAAAACAAAGTTAGTGCTCTTCAAAGCTTTCATACAGCAATTTCTACTGTATGCTTGCACAGCATGGGCAAATACATCCCACACTAATCTCCTTTCCATGCAAACCCAACAAAATATATGCCTCCGAAAACTACTAAATGTCCCCATCCTCACACCAAATACACAGATCCACGCCGAGCTAAACACACCAACATTCCTGCAAACACTAACAGGCCGCTGCACATCAACCTGGACAAAAATAAAAAAGCACAAGAATCCCCTAATAAATCAAATAGGTAAAAGTGAACCTCAACATAGAAAGTATAAAAGAATCTGCGTTTACTGAAACACAGTACACTCCCACACAAAAATTCAGCCCTACGCAAAACTGTGAATATTAGTTATTATTGTTAGTTATTATTATTGTATTATTTAAACTAGATAAGCAACAAACATAATGTACTAGTAAACAAGTGAATGCATGCCTTGAAAATACTCACAATGCAACTATTCTCATGGGAGCGTCCGAGCGCCCATGCATGGATTACATATGACAATTTGTAGAAAAATCTGTATAAATTTGTATGACATGTAAATTATGACCTGTAAGGCTGTACTATAACAGCCAAAAAGGCAGCCAATTCAATAAATAATCTGCAATCTGCCACAGCCAAATGGCTCAGAAATTTAATAACAGAGCAAATTAGAACTAATAATCACGACAAATGGGAAGAGAAAGTTTTAAACACGCCGGCGCATTGCATACTAGCTCTCAGGCGCTCCAAGGGCAAGGAAGACTTGCATTCTCCAAGACAGAAAAAGCAGAAATATTCGCTGACATGCTGGAGCAGCGTTTTAAAGAAAACCCAACCACCAATCATGAGCACGAGCGCATGATTGGGGAATGGATTCAAGGCTGGCAAACACAGAGCACAGACCACAACTCCCGCTCTTTACTACGCAGGAAGTTTATAACCAAATCCAAAAACTGAAATCAGGCAAAGCACCAGGCCCTGACGGAGTGAGAAATGAAGACTTGAAAAACATACCTCACAAGGCATTAGTTCAGACTACCAAAATTCTTAATGCATGCCTCATGCATCATCACATCCCTGCTGCCTGGAAGCTGGCGAAAGTAGTAATGATTTTAAAACCAGGCAAAAACTTTAGACACCCCCCAAAATTACAGACCAATAAGTCTCCTCTCCGTCATTGGTAAATTGTTCGAGAAACTTCTTCTCAACAGAATTCAAAAGTCAATTTCGAAATGTGATGTTATACCAAAATTTCAGTTTGGTTTTCGAAAGCAGCATTCAACAGAATTGCAGCTACTGAAATTAACAGACGACGTCACCGAACAATTTAATAATGGGGCCTCAACGTTGGCGCTATTTCTGGATGTGGAGTCCGCTTTTGATAAATGTTGGCATGCAGGTATTCTGTATAAACTGTACCATTCCCATCCTGACTTCCAGATTTTCCTACCACTCTTAGACAGTTATCTCCAACACAGAAGCTACTTCGTACAGGTGGATCAAGGAAAATCCACCACCAGACGACAACTAGCAGGAGTCCCCCAAGGGGCCCCTCTATCCCCGTACCTGTATGCCACATTTACGAGCGACTTCACGCGAGTAACTTCTAGCAAGGTCCTTATGTATGCCGACGACACGGTAGTATACACACATCATAAAAATCTACAATATGAAACACGAACCTTACAGAGAGACACGAACACATTCACCACATGGCTAGACACATGGAAAATAAACATCAATCCTGGGAAATGCATCCCAGTGATTTTCACACAAAAACGCAAACTCCCAGACATAAACATCACTATACACACAGAAATACTGCCGTTTCAACGTCATACACGACACTTAGGAGTCATACTCGACTCCAAGTTAAACTTCAACAGGCACATCACAAATACCGCCAAAGGTGCCCGGCGACGCCTAAAAATTTGTACCCCCATTTTTCGTAGTAAGTTGGTTGCAGAAAAATCAAAGCTCATACTATACAGAGCGTTCATCCTAAGCTTCTTGACCTACGCTAGTGCAGCATGGGCGCACGCATCTAAATCAGCTATGGCGCCCCTACAAACCATTCAGAACATTTGTCTAAGGAAATTACATCACGTTCCAATCCTCACTACCAACGATACCATACATCAGGAGACAGGAATCAAGCCTGTAGTCGATTTTATCACTGATAAAACTCGCAAGCTCTGGGCAACAATTCAGGTCCACCCGAATATGGTAATTCGGAACATTGGCAGAGGCACGCCTCAACACAGAAAGTACCGCAGGATCAAGATGGCTCTGTAAATATGTAAATATTCACCCCCTCCAAAATGTAAATAAAGTCCCCCCTCCCTCCTAACCTCCCTTGTAAATAAACCTTAGGATAGATTGTAAAATTAACAAAGTACGGAATAAGTACTTACAATAAATGTACGTAATAAGTACATACATTCATAACAAGCAAATACAAATACGATAACAAGTAAAATGAAACACAACCCAAAAATTTCAAACTAAAACTGTTTCTCGTACTCTCTCTCGAGAGTAACGTATGGGTTTTTAAGTTCCACCAACAATTATAAGATCATGTAATAACTGTACAATGATGTACATTTTTCCTGCACAGCCCCCCCCCCCCATTGTAAGGCCACAGGATACTTTTCTCAATAAATAATCTTGAATCTAAACAAATCTGAAATACAGCTCAAGCCGCAGGCGAACCGCCACGAGTGGCCGAGGTCGTTAAGGCACGGACTCGTGAGCGGGAGGTCTGCGGTTCGAATCCCGCCAGGACCGTCCTCCCTGACTGGGGTTTTTTCCAGGTTTTCCTCAGTCTTCATAACTGGCAAATGCCGGGGAGGTACCTAAACTTAGGCCTGGAACGCTTCCTTCCTTAAAAAAAAAAAAAAAAAAATATCCTTTCCCAAATTATCATTTCATTTCATGTATCATCAGTGTCCACCGCCTGTGGTGCCTCAGTAGTAAAAACGGGCGTTAAACACTACTCAAAGCCGCAGGCGTTTGCTCTGGTGCAGGCTGGTCGAGAGTAGAGGAGGAGGCCCAGCCGGGGCGGCTCTTCTCGGGAGCTCCCGCTACCCTGGTGCCGGCCGCTGGTCCCCTGTTGGCGGAAGGTTCCTGCTGGTCCTTGATGAGGCGACTTGTCACCTCGCAGTCCAAAGTCCGACTCCAACCAAATGCCCAAAAACAGTGTATATAAAAAAGGTTTGCAACGTTCAGTGAACACGCCGGTACATGTCAACACATAGCAATACTGAGTATTAGCTCGTCTGAGAATTGGAAATTGACCTTTTTAATGGTCAACCAGCTCCAGCTTGCCCTCACTGTGACCACCCCTTTACAGTGCGTCACATTTTACTTGATTGCCATCATCTGGCAGCTTTTAGACTTTCCTTAGGTTTGCCCTCCTGTCTTGCGGAGTTGCTTGCAGACGATGTGGTTGCTGTTGAGCGAGTATTATCCGTGTTTCTGGTTTTTGGAGCAAGGTGTGAGGTTTTATCATTTTAATGATGACGGATATTTTAGACTATTTTAAGACTGTAGTTATTTCAGCTTTTGCTGAATCGTTTTAGTACTAATCTTTAATTGTTCTGTTGTATATAGCCCTTGTTATTTGTTGTTGGGGTTTTATTGTTACCATTTGCGACATTTTTAAGACTGGTGTGTTTTCAGCTCTTGCTGATGCGTTTTACTACCAGTCTTCATTGTTGTAGTCAATATTACCCTTGTTTGTTTTGGGGTTTTATTGATACAATTTTAGAGCATTATAAGACTGTTGTGTTATCCGCTTTTGCGACTGTTTAAGTACCAGTCTTTTGTTTGTTGAACATTTTACCCTTGTTATTTGTTATGGGGTTGTATTTTATTGCACAAAATGCTACTGTAAATTAACTTGCACTGATTTTGTGTTAATTAATAATTTTTTAAATTCAGGCGCAGTTTTTAATGTGTTTGGGCGCTAATGACCATAGTTATTTTGCGCCCTTAAGCAATAATCATCATATTCCCAGATCAAATCATATAACAGATAGGTTGCAAGAAATTCTGATTGCATTAACATGGATAAATTATTTTTGGTAGATATCTAAGAGGCATTCTGCATTTGTAAAGATTCCATTCCCTTTATTAGGTAACTGAAATCATAACTGATAATTTGTATATTGTAACAGCTCTCTAACTTTCTGCCATTATTGGCAAATGCAATAGATGATTGATTGATGTTAAATTTTTGGGCAAGTTAATTTCTGTTTTGTTTCAAAGTTTCATAAGGAATGTAAGTGAGCATTATTTATGCACAAATACTTGTTACAAATGTAGATTGTAGAGGAGCATCCCCTTCTGCACAAAAAATCCTATACCTATTTCATGATTTTCATTTCTGGAATGAAAATTATGAAATAGAAAAAGGAATCTCTTTATTATAAGCTGTTCTACATCCCAAGGAACTTGAGATATGGGAAAAGATTTTCATGTGGAAATATGATCATAAAACTCATAAATTTTGACACTCCAGAAACAGACAGTATTTTGTACAACTTCAATGGATGCCAGAGTCACCATGCACCAGTCATTTAACAGTTGACAATCTGAGCAAAGGTCTTATAAAATATGTCCTGAAATTTTTAAATTTTGAGAGTGAAACATTAAGTGTGTTTCATCATTGTTCAATATTTTAAATGTTTTCAACTCAAGACTGCTTCCTTGTTCATTAGAAGTGAGGCCACGGAAGTGTTTTTAAGCATTTTAAAATATTTTATCTACTGGAGATTTTATACTCATTTTCACTGTGTTGATTCCAGAATGTATTAAAATTGAAATCCTATACTATGTTTACAGAATGTTGGAACATAGCCATATACATACCTTACCGAAATTCACTCGTCAGTCATTCATTGGTTGACAATGTGAGGAATTTACCTCACAAAACATGTCCCAAAATTACTTTTATAAGTGTGTTTGTGAAACTTAAAGAGAGTTTTAATGTGATAACATGATTTTTAGTGGTTTTACTTTAAATTAAAATAAGATGAATCCTATACTATGCTTCATTGCTATGTAAAACAATGATTTAGGAGTATTATCAGGCAGTATCATGCGTCATATTTAATAAAAATGCATAGACAATTATGTATTGCAGCATGTTGCAGATGGCCATAAATATTGATTTATAAATTTTAATTCTTTGGGAGATTTTGATCTACTGATAACAAATAAATGACACATTTTTAAATGTTTTGCTTTTATCAAAGCATCTGAAATTCCTAAACATCAGTTGCATTCCTTTTTGTCACTTAAGTTTACTTTTAATTTTTTTTTTGGTTTACCATACCTTTACTATGACATTACTCTTGTAAGTGTTCATTTTGAGACCGTTTTGATGTAAAGCTACTTTCAGTTAAATTAACAAGCATAGTCACACTTGTAACACTATTTCTTATTATTTTAAGGTTTCAACAAAGGCAAATGCTGATAAATTGGTAAATGAAGCAAATTATCAGCAATTCAAAATTTGTAAGATTTGCATTTCATTATCAATAATTAAACATTAAACAAAATGAAACAGGTGCTAACCATGAACATTGGGGAACTCCATAGTTTAAAATTGGGTCATTCCATGGCTGCATTTATGGTAGAAAGAATGGCAAAAATGTGAACTGCAGTTAAATTTATTCGAAGCTGAACCCCAGGGGACTCAAATATTTTTTACAGATTGTCCAAGTTTCCGCATTAAAGAAAATACAATATTATATATGTACTAGTATTAACCTTATAAATGTTGTACATATCATGGTTCATACACATGTTCCCACACAAAAATGGCGATCCTTTCTTTTGATATTTTTCCACCAATGCACTTTTCGCCGCAAATTGTAAGCAATTTGAAGGGCAAGGCGCAATAAAGCTACCCTATTTCTTAATTAAATATGTTTTAGGGTGATAGTCCACAATTAGATTATGCAGTTTCTGCTTCCATTCTTCAATTCACTTTCTTGCACATCTCATTCCAACTGATTTATGTTATACTTCGAAGCTGTCTGCCATCCTGAAAACACCTTATACTTTTTATTTCCCAATGCTTTAATGATGGAAAGAACCTCACTCAGTAGCATTTTTCCAGATATTGGCAGTTCTTCACTTGCACACTCACAAACCATTTCCACACTATCTCATTCATTTCCTCATTCCTGGTTTTTATAGCCTTTCATTTCATTTGTCCATTTCCTTTCAAACATTCATTTGTAATTTTATCTTTAATTTTAGCATTTTGTAAAATTACATTTTACCGGATCAGAACTGCAACATTATCTCAAGCACAGAAAGTTTATCTTTCTTAATTGCTTCGATTACCTTCACTTTTTCATTAAGTGTTAACGACACATGCTTATTAGCCATGATATTCTCTCTTCAAATGTTATAAGTAACTGATAGGACCAGCTAGGCTCCTTGCTTCAAAGTTAAATTGAATTACTCTACTGTTTTACAATTTCAGAAATAGCCTTCCAAAAATAGGATGGCTTGTTAGCACACAATAACCTCTCCTTGAAGAATGAATGGAACAAAAGCCACCCTCTTCTGCATTATAACAGTAAAGACATGGATGTACATTCTGCTGTTCATTATCCATGAGGGTATAGAAATTAAGGTTTTAAAATACTTTATGAATATATTTCCGCATTATACATGGAGTTTTTACAAAAAAAATCTTAAAACATTGTTTCTGTATTCTTAATTATCTAATGGGTTGATTTATTGCTCTTATGCTCTACTCTCACAGCTGATAATGCAGGCAAAAGCCTGTGAAACATGTTCTATAGAATTCAGTGGTAAGTTTAGCATAAGAATATTAAATGGACTCACTAGCTAATTAAGAATATATTAGTTGCTTCACTGCATTAGTTCCGACATGAAATTAATTTTAAATTTAATATTGTTTCTGTATTAAACATTTTGTTTTATACAAAAAAAAGTTCCATGTAATCATATGCAGAATGAACTGGGAGTAAATATTTTATGCACTTTAGGTCATGTACATGTTCCACTAAACAAGTTTTTACTGTATGAGAAAAGTATGAGTTGAAAAGTCTAAAAAGGCATTTAATATTAACTGTGTTAATGACAATAAGGGTTATTATAGTATAATGAATATTAATAGTAATTATAGAAATATTTATTAAGAAAGGTTAAAATTAGTAGGCATACTATTGAGTTTAGAGCAAACACAGAAGAAAATGGAAATGTGTTCTCTTATAGTATAATACAAAATCTGTTGAATGATTAATAACTAAAGGATACCAATACAAGAGTGGTTTGTTGTTAAAGAAAACAAGTTCAGTGTTGCAACATCATTTTTTAACATAATCCCTCAAGCTCAACGCACTTGTTCAAACATTTCTCCAGGTTCATAATTCCCTTGTGGAATTGGGTTTCTTCAAGACCCTCAAAATACATGTTTACTTCCTGTATGACCTCTTCATTTGAATTAAATTTGTGCCCAGCAAGGAAAGTTTTGAGTTTGGGAACAGATGATAATTCGAGAGACTGGGATGCAGATGAATAGGATAAATGCAAAAGCATTTCAAATCGTATTTTGGTCAAATGTCCTGAACGACATGGCTTGAATGCACCAGCAAACTGTCACAGAAAAAAAAACACTTTTTATGGCCATTATTGAATTTTTTTTCCACGATCATTCTCTTCAGTATCTCCAAAGATGATATATAGTGTTTTCAAATAATGGTTTTTACCTTCTGCAAATGGACAATCAAGAAATTTTCTTTTGCTTCCCAAAACACTGAAGTCATAACCTTTACAGTACATGGAACACATTTAGCCTTTTCCAGAGATGGCTCACCTCATGCGGCCCACTGGTTAGATTGCTGTTTAGTTTCCATTGCATAGTAATGATTCCACATTTTGTCAATATTCACAAAATGAAAAATCAATTGGATTCTTCTTAAAAAACCTATTTCCAGTCAGCCAATGTTCACGTGCGATTTCACTTTTTTTTTTATTCGTTTTATTTAAGGACGCTCTTAAATTTCTCAGGTCATCAGCGTCCCATTCAAAATCCGGGCGTGAAACGGCCGACAAATTTTGTTCAGAGGCCTGTTCTTTCAGGCCGTAAATGTAAGACACTGGACTCACGCCTTTACTTCCCTTCCGAAGGATTTTTACGCCCGAAAAAATCCATCGATCCTGGCCGGGTTTGAACCCGCGACCTTGGGTTTAGAAGGCAAGTATGGTTACCACTACACCACCAGGACCGACGATTTCACTTTCGTTATGGAGTGAGTATTGAAGCGGTTTTTATTTAAAATGATGAATGCATGGGGATTAATGAGAACAAAGGGAATTACAATTGGTTAAGAAGGAAGGTAAGGAGGAAGCGGAAGTAAGTACGAGTTTGTATTTAGATGGTGGCCTCTCGTAGCTGCGGCTGCCACTTCTTCCCTCTTCTATCTCCCCGCTTCTATGATGTGGTGTTCAATAAGTCCTTATCACAGCGCCGGCACATGAGAATTTGCTAGTTATCGATTTTAGGAACGTGAGTTAACGTTTCCAGGGAGACGGGAAATGGAAAGGGATATCACCTTCTGTACTTAAAGAATATTTGTAAGTTCTCCAAATAGTATTTATTTTGTCTTTTCACTCAGAGGCCAAGGAGTTTCTTTATATCTATACACGTTTTTGCTCGCCGGTAGGAACCTTGAAAGTTCACGAGGATCTGTTCAAGATATTATTACGCAGCTGTCCTATTCACTTAAAACTGTGCTTATTTTGGCGCGGGCACACACTATCACCGATCTCATCACTAAGAAAAAAAAATGTTAATCTACTTAAGGTTTCATCTCTTTCTCCGCTAAGCTACTGCTCAACTGGCGCTTAAAATTGTCCCTTAACTACCTGGACACAAACTGCTTAAAACGCTACTTAGCTATTACAACTGTTGCTTAAAATTGCTGGGTAACTATTTGTACAACTGCTTATACACTGCTTAAAACTATCCATCAACTGACTGAATACTGCTGTGGAAGACCGAAGACTTCTTAAAATCGTCCACCGACTGCCGGGGCTTTGGTTCTCCCGCAATTTTTATTAATGTCTCAGTCGGTTAGTCCCCCCACGCGTTCAGTCTTTTAAAATATCGTAACGTTATATTTGTTTTCTAAGTGCTTATAGGCTAGATAATAATCACGTGGCTCACAGTATTTCTTCATAGGTGGAGGTTTTCGCGCTATTTTCTCTTGGAGGGGATAGTGTTTTTCCACTAACGAATCTTTTGACCTTTTTTTTTCTCTTTTTCTTTCTTTCGAACCTCCCCAGTGTTCCTCTTGCTCAACAAAAAGTACCGTTATCTTTTGTCAGAGTTACTTATTGACTCATCTCCATAAATATATTTTCAAGGTTCCTTCGGACGATTTCACTTACCTTCACTAACGGTACATAATGTTTGGTTTTTGTGGCCGGAAAACCTTGAGGATCGTTTCTTTGTCCCTTTAGCTATGAGGGGACGACCAAGGTCGTGAGGTACAAACTTTTGAGATTTTTGCCAAAGTTACATCGCTTATATGGAACAAATTTTTCTACTGAATCCGAAACATATCTCAAACCTTTTGATTATACTAATGATTGATTAAGATACTTGAGATTAATTAATGAATGAACGGTGTTTAACGCCCTATTTTGCTACAGAGGCACCACAGGCGATGGATACTGATGATACATGTGATTGTGTGATTGCGAGTTCTACCAGGCTCTGGGTCCAGGGGGCGAGATGAAATGATATATTGGGAAAAGATTTATTTTTTAAGGAAGGAATCGTTCCAGGCCTAAGTTTTGATACCTCCCCGGCATTTGCCATTTATCAGAACTGAGCAAAATCTGGAAAAAACCGCAGTCAGGGAGGACGGTCCTGGCGCTATTCGAACCCTAGACCTCCCGCTCACGAGTCCATGTCTTAACGACCTCGGCCACTCGTGGCGGTGAGATTATTATGATTATTCAATACCTGAGATTAATTATTCTCATCGAAGCCAGGAAATCCTGCTTCAGCAGACATGGCATAATTCTTGCACCAAGTTTTTCACTTGTAATTCATTATGCAAAATAAAAAGTATCGATGTGAGTTGAGATATCCCTGACCTCATACACTTTCACTCATCTGTCAGCCAAACATAATCAACTTAATATATGAATTTTGGTTTTACAGCTGATTCATTGCTTCTTCTGCCACATTTGAAATGATTGACCCAAAGTCAAACAGTTTGATAGGAAGGGCATGCATCACCTGATACAGGCAAAATCCTTGCATGAATTTCCTTTGCTTTGAAGCCCATCAAGATTCTGCAGTGGAACCCAGTGTGATGAAAAATGTTGTTCTTCAGCTGGAACAAATTTCAGGCAAATTACTGTGGGGATTGGCAGCAGTGGCTACAGTGAAATTTGTTCCAATGGCTTCATGCTATATCGGCAGAATATTTTCTTACTATAAAAATGTTTTATAAGAAAACATAATTATTGACCCCGGTATTTCTTTCTTTGAAATTGTGTCAATAATTTCCATTGCATCTTCTGGTGGTAAAGAGGCAAATTCCAAGCATTGAATAGCTGCAGGAAGATCAGTAACATTGGCCTTAATAAAGGCAAGTGAAGTGATGTTCTTATTGTGAAAACAGTTTTAACGTTTGCTATGCAGGTTACTTCATTGTCAAACAGGTCTGTAAAACTCTTGATGTCTTCAAAATAATTGGCATAGTAGATTGTTGCAGCCAAGTACCTCAGCAGGTGATTAAGGGTTCTGGTGGCCTAGGCGTTTGTGGTAGCATTTCTTTGAAAATCTAAATGAGACTGGGAGCTTAGAGAAAAATCTTTCTTCACAGATGAAATAATGTTGATAACTCATGGGAAATAGTTCCTAACTTCTTCAGCCAATTGGTGTAAGCCATGAGCAAGACAGATATGAGGCATATTGGGGTAGAAAATTTTCAATGTCTTTCCTGCCTTGATCATGTAGGCTGCACTGTCGATCACGAGCAGTAGAAATTCTCATCACAGTTCTCTAGTGGCTATAGGTTGCGTAAAGCATCTATGATGATGCAGGCTATGGTGCAGTGGTTTGTTTTGTCCAGCACTTTGCATAATATGAGGCAGGCTACTTGGTAAACCCTGTGACGTTAGCAATGGAGTGATCACAACTATCAGTGGTCTTATCTACAAAAACAAGATGTTACAGTCTGTTCTGATGAATTCAATCTTTTTCTCATGTGGTTGCTGCAAATATTTTTTCCTTAAGATTGATTCGTCTGGTATATTTTGACCACTGATGTTTTTGAAGAAATTTATTGAATACTGGGTTCTGTACCACATGCCATGGCACATTTGCTGATACTAGCACCTCACATAAATGCAGATTAAACTTGTCTTCTGAAGAGTCAAAAAAACTTGTAATTAGTGATTGAAACTGGATCCTCCATTTCCTCTGAATATGCTGACATGCTCTACAGACGCTTTATAATGCAGAAAATGCAATTTTGCTATCTGTGGTAAAATTGGAATCAGTGTTGATTCACTATCTAATTAAACCAACTTTTTAGAAATCTTCCTTTTTGCATCTTGCTGTAACTATTAATAAACTGCTTTTTATTAATGCCCTCAGTTTGCTTCTAAATAAAAGTTACATCTGACAATTTTCTTTAACACAATGCGACTGACAATAAAGAAACAGAAGAGGCCTTGTTTGAGTCATTTGAGAAAAATAATGTTGAACATGGCTAACAACAATGTTATTACAAAATTAAATTCAATTCTCTTCTAAAAATAAATTAATTTTGACAATGCTTTTAACGCATGACAATAAATATTACAAAATTAAATGCAATGATTTGTCTTTGAAGTTCATCAAGATGCACATTGTTGGCTAATATTTTAAAAGTAATTTTATTGTAAATATTATTAATTTAATTATAATAATTTAAAATTAATTACATTTAAAATTCATTTAAATTAATTTTAATTTAAATTTTAATAAAGAACCAGGTAATTATGTTAAAATGTCATAATTAGCAAGAAATAAAATAGTTTAAAACCTAAGAATCCGGGTCCTAGTAATGAGTGACTAATCTTAAAAACTAGGATGACTTAAGATTGAAGTAAGGTTGAAGATTGTTGACTATTTGGATAAATCTGACATCAGTGAAGCTAATCATCCCTCTGTAAGTCACCCAACTTTGTAATCAAAGGTTAAACTGTCTCAGTACATGCACAACTCTTATTTTCACTTGTTTCATAGAAGTTCCACAAATACCATTCTATTGCAGAATTCACTATATGTATGTTCTATTTAGACTATTTGTAATTGATTAATAGTTACAGTGGTGAAGGTACAGTGTCCAATTTGTGTAGAATTGAAGTTATATTAGAGAAATATGAAATCATATTTTTTCTTTAAAACAGCAAAATGTATGATGTAGAACTTATAGATAAAACAACATAAGCAATAGAAAAAACACTGCAATAGTAAATCACATAGGAAATGTGTCCAAGGAAAATCAATGGGGAATGTGACTACAGCATATAACAGCAGCTCACCTTTTACCAACAGTCAAAATTTTGTAAAGATTTATGCAAAATGATTTTCAGGGCATATATTCTACATAATAAACTGAATAATCTGCAATTTATGGAATTTTTGGAAAAATACACACATCAAGACATTCCCAGTGAAGTATGATATGTGAAATATATTTACTTGTTTGTTATGAAGATAAGATAACATTAGGGAACATGTTCATGCTAATAAAATAGGATGTCCATTGATGAAACCACATATGTGAAAGTTGTGTGGTTAAGGTAATTGTGGAATTCTTTCACCAAATAATGCAAGGCAAACATTTTTATTAACAACTGAAATTTAGCAAAAGATAGACCATTCAACATTTGAAGAACTGTTTTAAACATGTTTTTTTTATGGCTACTTTGTATATTAGATTGATTGTTACTTTTTGTAACAGAGGCTACTTCATTATTATTCAAGCAGCCAAAACAATACAAATTCATTATGTACTCCCAACATGGTTCATGTAACCCGTCAGAGCTTCTTTGAGTGGCTGAATATATTTGTGCATCATAAGCAGCATTGACAGCTTTAAAGCCAATGTAAGGAACATTTTTCCATAAGGCTCATGTAAATTAATTGTTGAAGTTTATAGAAATGGCACCTGCAGTTTCTCTTCTCCTGAGATTCAGTTAGTGATAAGGTGTTTGTGGTTAAATGCAGTGTTATAATATGCTAAGCATTATAATACACTTTTTATGAGAATAATGAATGCATCATCAAGGAGGTGTTTTCCATTCCAATTGTTAAAGTACTAATGTCCCAAAAGTTAACATGAAACCCTACAATTTATAAAAATTTATTTACCAAAAATGATAACACAGTTTAAAGAATTGAGATCACTCATATTCAAAGCATAAATATAATTGAAGTGTCTGAAAATTTAATCCTGAATCAGTAACTAAAAAAGTGAAGTAGAAATTCAATAGCATTATTAAAAAACTGGGTTTTGACGATGTGGTATATAGGAAATCAGCTGCTGAAGAATGAAAATCCATCAGATAAATACTCTATTACTCATATGCACCATCAACTTCTTATACATTGTCCCAGTATAAAAACTATGAAACCAATTCCCATAGAAAGTTTACTTTTAAAACCTTATGCATGTTCATTAAGATCATAGAAATGAGTACTTTGAAAATGAAAAATGCACTGTGTAAGGAAGTAAGCACATGCTTTATGTTTCATAATTACCAGATTATAGTTTGCATGGCACTTGCATGTTTACTTTTAAAGTCCAAAATTCAAAATAAAGTTATAGTTTATGCACAAGTAATTCATATTTAACTCATGTCATTTCCTATACCTTGTTATGACATTGTGAGGAGAATTTGAGTCAGATTGTAAAAGAATTGATTTCTGCTGTATATTCACCACAAAAGTATCACTATTTTAATTATGGTGAGAAAGTGTCATATCCTTACTGATCATAAATCACAAGTGAGCTTAGTGCATAAAGAAACCGCCAAAAAACCATAATCCAGATTGCAAAGGATGCACTGAAGCTACTGAAATATATAGGCTTAATATGTATTGCAGGCAACAAAATGCATATTGTTGATCTGTATTTTAGGCCTTTTCATAATCAACTGGTTCTTTATTATAGGAATTTGCTTGAAATAGCACGTACATAGTTCTTCTTGTTGGTGCTACACCCCATGGTGAGCCCTGCTGCAGAGACCTCTGCTTCCTATACCTACATCTAATGACTTCATTGATAGAGGGCATGTGATTATGTTGGCACCCTGCCAGTCATGCAGCTCCCTAGATTGAAGGATGCCATTTCTCTATCAGTCAGCTTCTCAATTATCCTCATAAGGCTGGGTGGAACCTGCTCCACTACCTAACTTAGAAAAATTCCTTAACTGATAATGGAAATCAAATCCAGGCCTCCTGACCAGCAGTCAGTAATGCTAACTACTAGACTAAAGAAATGGTCAGTAGTACTACAGTTAAGAAGTACTTTAATATGACTGACAATAAAAAAACAGAAATTTTAGAGGGAAGTGCCAGTTGATCCTGTCTTCATAAAGTTAGAGGAGTATGTCCATAATAGATGGCCATTGCAATATGAGCTGAGAACTAAAACTATATTGGCCAGTGATGGAAAATATTCAATATGTAAATGGGCTTATATTTTATAGAAGATAATCGATTGTAGTGTATTAGAGATATGTTGTGTTGCTTACATGAAGCTCATTTTGGAGTCACAAAGATTTAATTACATTCTAATTCAAAATTATATGGCCAAATATGAATCACAGTTTAGAATAGTACATAGTTAAATGTAAATTCATTGGAGCGCCAAATATATGAGACGCATGCGGTGAGGACGATGACAGTAGGTCCAGCTATACTGCCTCATGTTATGCATTATGGGAATATTGCTTCGGCTTTGATGTGTGTTCATAGAAAAAGAATGTAACTCGGTTCCACAATGGGGAGACGGGTTCGCAACTTTCAGTGAACGCGCTGGTACATGTCAACAACAGCAAACTGAGTATTGGAAATAACACAGCCTGTCATCGCTGCGCCACGACCTGCCAACACTGCGTAGATGCAGTGTCGCTTGGCTTGGATATTAAAGTCTAGCACGGTGGTAGAAGTGATGATCGCTAAATATTACATCATTTTATTGAACTAAATTATTTCGATATTAAATACATTTAAAACGAAGTATATTAATATTTCATTCAGGTATCCACAGCACATATAAATGGTTAAACTACACAACTACATCTGCACCGTGGAAAATGGGAAATATGTAGAGATTAACTAGGTCCAGCACTACTTTGTTACTGATAGGTCGCTAGCGTTAGTTAGTATGAGTGATGGGGGGATGATGTATGTATCATTTGTTGCCAACTTGACAAAGTTCTTAATTACACCACATTGTCATAGCTGATTAAGCAATTAAAGAGTGTTTAACGAGCCAAAAAACATTGTGCCTTTGTGGTGTTTGATTCTGGTCTCGTGTCACAATATTACACTAAAATAACCTTGTTCTACCAATTCAAATTTGGTATTTTATGTACTTTGTTTAACCCTGTATTCCCCACTCCCTGTTCCCCCCCCCCCATGAAATGAAGTCATTTAAAACTAGTTATGGGCATTTGAGTGGTGCGCAAAAACGGAGAAAAAAAGCGAGAGATTGACAGGTCAGTTTCTAAATGATTGAAAATAGACTCTTTCTTTAATAACAATTAAGAAATAATAAATTAAAATTATAATAGACCATGTTCTAGGAGGTTATCTGTTTCTCTAAGAACAACTTTGTTTCTCTAAGTACAGTGAAGAATATTATTGGTGAATATGAAGTGTGAATCTTGATGCTGGTAAGAAGTCAGATGTTTCTACCGAAATTGAGAATGGAAGTAAAGAGTAGAATGTATTTCTTTTGGTGTATTTTGCAGATATTTTAAATGACGACAAAGGAGATTATTATACGGCATGATCATTGCAATCCATTGCCCATTTCCGAAAGATCCTAAGCAAAATAATAGATGTTTCTCCATTAATTACTATGAAAAATTAACATAATCTGAGTTAAAAATGACAAGAGAATGACTATGTTATTTTAGAAAAGGACACTTTGTTTATTGTGAGCCATGTTTTAGTGATACTCCAAACCGTTGCAAATTTGTTAAATGACTACAGAAATAATTTCCAAGAAGCACTGTCGTCCAGCATGTCTCTTGCAAAATAATGTGGAGTTGACGTCGAATTTGAAAACAAGAGATTCCGTGAAACTAAGAGACATTTTATTGAGCTGGGTCGAGATAAATGTCTGCCAAATCCTAAAAAATATTTTCAAGTTAATGTGTTTCACACGATATTAGATATAATTAATTGTTAATAAAATTAAGCTCAATTTATAAAATGTTTAAGTGATCTATTCAGCGTATTTACCAAATGTTTCTGTCTACTGCAAAAGACGAAGAATTGCATGGTGAAGCACAAAATGTACCAATGCAGTATGTTGAAGACTAAATGGATGATTTTTTATTTTAGTTACAGTGCTGATAAAAAACAAAATCTCTGTTCGAGAAAGGCACACATCTTGCTAATCCAAAATTACGTTTTAGCATCAAGTATCAAACATTTGCATGCTTTTATTGCATTTCTCTCTCTACCTGGAACTATTGCGTCAGCTGTATGATTTTTTTTTAAATTAAAACTAATACAAATATATTTATGCACCACCATGTATTAGACAACGACGACAACAATAATAATAATAATAATAATAATAATAATAATAATATAGGCAAATTTTAATGCCTCCGACTCCTCCGAGGTTCTATCAGCCTATCAAATTTGAATGAATATGAATCGTTTTGTTAGGAAGCCCAAATTGTGGGGAAGCTCAATCTTTTTCCATTACGGCATTGACTGTCTTCATCTTCCACAAGTTAACAGCCCTAAAATATACATAGCAACGTGTATATTGTTAGATTCTATTTATTAGCGAATTATGATTTAAGCTTTTGTTTAACCTATGTGAAATAAAGTGAATTTTCTAAGGTAATTTATCTGTTACTACATTCTTACAAATGAAAATGTACAATAGTCCGTCACGCAGGAGCTACATAAATTAAGCGAATTCCTCATAGAGTTGAATAACTTTTAATAAAAATTAATATAAACTGTAAATTACGCCTTATTGATTAATGAAATATTATGACATTATTGTGTGATATTAGGGAAAAAAATTATTATTCTTGCAATCTATAAGTGTTGCAAGAGAGAAACCACAATTTTAGAATTATTATATTATTGAGATTAAACACAAAAATTAATGGTACACTATTAATTAAATGAAATGTATGATCACTGGTATGCAAAGCTATATTGTGTGGCATTTTTAAATGTAACTATGTTTATGAACTGAGCACTTGGTATCATCCACAGGTTACTACAGATATGCAACTCAATGTTAATAAACAGTGACTGCATCGAGCGCCAATTTTTGTACTTATCTCCCGGCGATGCGCGAACTAAAGATTTGGGTGGGCGAGTCGATAATACAGTCTTACTAGATTTGCTTATTTATTCCTCCTGTTTTACTTGTAGTTTCCTTTCTTTCTTGGAGAAATTAAGTCATTGTTAAGCTTTCATCGAATTTCAGGTAACCAGCCACAGAACCGCCGACAGCCTGAAGACGCAAAAATATGGCTAGCATGTGTTCTGAGCTGCTTTTCAGATCGGATTTTTGCGTCTTGTATTTCACTCTACAGGCTGTCGGCAGTTCTGCAGCAGGTTGTCTATGTTGGGAGAAGGATTAACAATAACTTAGTTTCGTCAGAAAGAGAAAGCAAACTACAAGCAAAACAAAGTATATAGTGAGATAATTCTGTCTGTACCCACAATCATGTATGATTCCTTATGCTGGCCATCCATTATATGACGTTGCATCAAAAAGTTCATTTTTAAAATCTGACAGTAATTCATCTTCTCAACCCAATTCTAAGCAGATTTAGAAAGAATATTTGAAGTAAAAGTAATGCTATTTTTTGTACATATCCTATACATAATATAAAAATGTAAACTGTCTTCGTATATAATGAAGAGTGTAAAAACATAAGTAAATAAATCTGTGAATGACAGTTTACTACTATGTACAACAAATAACAATATATGTAATTTTATTTAAAGCACACAGAGGTACCAATATAACGTGTTATATTGAAGGTTATAGTGTACAAAATAAAAAACATCGCGTCCTCATAATAATATTTACATTGTAAAGACGTAATGTTACCTTTTAAAAGAGACGTGCTTTAAAAACAGCTATGATACATCTAATGCTCACATACAAATTCACTATTTTACACCTGACGCAATCAAACACACTGTAATGTGAGTAATAAAGTTAACTTATCTGAACACTGTTAATATACTGCCAAAAGTACTGTGTCTACTTGTAAGATTAATTTGACTACAGCATATTCAATGTTTGTACTGTCAGAGCACTTTTTGAAACATTCTTTTATTTTTTAAAATTTACACAGTGATTTCTTATTAAGTATACAAGATTTAATTTTTGATCAACCAATGGCCATCACCATGGCACATATGGGTTATGCTTTGGTCCTAGTGAGCTACAAGGGTAACATCACAGAAGTGAATTCTGCCTAGTCAGGTTGCTTGAAGGTAATGATAAGCTTACATTATTTTAAATCATTCTATTCACTGTCTGAACTATATAGTACATGGTAAGGGATAAATGCAGTAAAAATGAAGTTCTACATAATATACATTCAGAATGTTGTAGATTACAAATAAACAAAAGGAAATATAAAGCAAATTGCAAAAATACTCTGTAACAACAGTAACAGTAATGGCATTAAACCTTAACTGAACAATAAATTGTAAATCATATTGTGAGCTGTATAACATGATTCTGAAAATCCAATTACTCTTCAGATTCTCATTAGTATATCAAATGTAAGCCTTTATTAAGTATCTGTTAATAACTCTGCTGCTTATAGGATATACTCTTTAAGCTTACTCACAGGATAAAGCACTTGAAAATTACATGCTACTTGGCATCTCAACCCTTATATGTTTAGCTATGAAAGTTTTCCAAATAGATTACTATAAAATAGCATAGTTCTTTTTATATATTAACTACAAGTCTACTGGTAAATTAGATATTCAGACTGCTGAATAATAATTATTACAGAATATTTCTTAAGCTGTATTGGCCAGCAAACAGAATTAGAAATCTACCTGATATACATGGAAATTTCTAACGATAAGGATAAATCTTAAGCAGCTAAGCAAAATTCACACTTCTTTGTTTTTCAGATTGAATTGGCCATGGTCTAATGCAATAAAGGACATAGCACAGCCATTAGGTGTATTGTTTATGCAAAATTGGGCAGAGTCAGCAGCTTATTATTCCAAAATAAACTGCAAAAGCAAAGGATGCGCATTCATCATGCCTCAACCAGTTTCTCTAAAAGTCAAATGGCAATTACTTAATGGCCTCAATTACATCATTCATTCCATTCAATTTAATGTATTACACTACAGCAAATGGCAATGAATGTTTAAATTTTTACCCAAAGGTAAGTGGGTATTTCAGCAGCATGTATATATTGATGTATTATTTTTATATTTTCATATATACATATCATATACAAAACCATTTATGCTCTCCCACATTGCACACACTTCTATAAGCTGTTCAACGAGACATTATTGCAAAATTCTGAAAAGTACTTGTTAAAATGAATGTTTACCTCTGTATGCTAAGATAAATATTATTTCTAGCCTGTTGAAAAATCAATTTTTTCAACCTGGTAATGTAGAATATTATTTTCCATTAAAGAAATACCTAATATATATGTGTGTGTATGTGTGTGTGTGTGTGTGCCTATAAATAAGGTGAATTTATAGCAGTCATATTCTATTAGGCTTACAGCTACTCTTGTGAGCTCCTTTAAGAGCTATGGTTATCATGTTGTTCATACATTACGTAGCTTATGTTAAAGCATAGCATACATAATAAATATTAGTTAAAATATAAATTGGAACTTGAGCAGTGAAGTTAATCATATAATTGATATCATTGTATGATTTAGATGGACTGCACACTCTTAATGCTTCACTTACTTGTCATAATGTATGGAACGGTTTCCAGAACATTTAGTTCTCATCACTAGCCAGGCTAAAGTTCAATGATATGAATTTTATAATTATTATTGTTGAAAATGCGACAAGATGTGGAATTTGGAACAACAAATGCACTATGAAAATGTGTGAATGAATCGTAATATGTATGGGAATTACTACAAATTTTTTGAGAAATGCAACATTAAACCATAAGAAGTTGCCATACTATTGGATTTTTATATACACACCAGCAAGTTCTATATACCAGCACCTCTGCCTGTGGAAATAATATGCCGCTCATTCTTTGACATAGCATTCATCTTTTCTTCATCAGCGACAACAGCTTCTTGCGGGCTGAAAAATCCGTGTCTATACAATAGACTCTTTACATTTGATTTCTGGAAGAAATTGCACAAAACCAAGTTGAGATTGCAGGTTTGATGAAATTATTAATTTCCGAGGAACAGCATAATTTTGTTCTCAGCCCTCTCTCCTCGATTTTTGAGAACACTGTAGATACATGTAATTGTCATCTTCTTTGCTTTGTACTTTAGCATCCTAGAAAGAAAATAAGCATTGTACAAGTAATGTTTTGCATATAATATTTAATTTCGTGTCGGAACCAATACATTGAAGTGATTATTATGTTCTTAATTATCTAGTGAGTCAATTTGATTATCTTATGCTCCACTTACTGTTGAATATGGGAAAAAATTTATATAAAAATATGAAAATAAGGTTATGAGCTTTGAGATCCCAACAGAAGACAAATTAATCCAGAAGTTCATAAAATGTCCACAAGATATACACCAAGTCCAGCCAACCAACAACGAAGCCGACAGTTGATTCGCAACTGCAGATACAGGCAAAAGTCTGCGAAACTAGTTTTGAATAATTCAACAGTAAGTGGAGCATAAGATTATCAAATCGACTGACTAGATAATTAAGAACATATGTTTGCATGTTCATTAAATTGAATAATGTCAATTTACAACTGCTTTTACTTTATTAGAGCAAGATTTTTTTTTTTTTTAATATTTGTCATTATGTAAAACAATATGGACAGATTGCATTTTCATTTCTAGATTTTATCACAAGTGCTACACATTCAGTAGGAAAGTTTTTTCCAGAATTTTAAATTATCAAGACCATTTCAAACCTCAAAATGCACTTAACATATTATTAATTTTTATTGTTTATTAATGTAAATTATGTGCTTTTCTGCATGGTTACAGGGTTCAACTTTGTACCTCATCTAAATGTATTAACCAAGACTTAATTACATTTTAAAACCAATGTCATGTCAAACCACTAATATGGAGCCATTATATATTCTAGATTATGCTAGCCTAGTGAATCGATTTTTGTGCTCTTATATTCCATGTACTATAGAACTGATCAAAATGTATTTCATTAGCTACTGCAGCTATAGTAGTGTGAACGAGAGACTACAACATTCCAGGTTAATTAAAGATACAATGATAAATATTATCAAGTATATTTAGAAACTATGTGTATGGACTAAGGATATACAGTATTTATGATCAGATGGCACATAGGTATAGTGGATTGATGTTCTTTGAGAGACCCTCTTGACCAACAGACCAGTAGGGGTGAACCAAGTTCCATTATCTCTTATGGTACAGAAACGTTTCATTTTTACTACTTGCGAGAATTCAAGCAACTTTGAATTGGGCAAGAATTTCCACCATTCTGCCATAAATTGTTAATTGTTCTCTAGTGACATCAAACATTAGAGTACAGTAATTTGACATGAATAAACCATGGTTACAAATAAAAACCACAAATACTGAACAAAAGCCTACCTTTTATTTATCAAATTCATCAAGTTAGATAAGTCAACCCCTCTTCTCCAAATGCAGTAGTTTTGTAGATTCTGAGTGTTGTCAATATTATTGTTTTATTTTAGCAGAAGCAAAAGGTTTCAATCATTACAAATTATTTATCTGCTAGAACAACAAGGGTTCCGAACAAAGAATATGCTAAATTACTTGCAAAATATACAATTTAACACTACACCATAATATAAAGGGCTAAAGAAATAAGTTTCAAAATTGCATGAAAGAGAAGTAATTAACTGCACTTTAGCTTCATCAATTAATTGCCTATTATGTTCATTTCAATTTTGCAATGAATATGAAACTGTAAATTAAGCATGTTGACCTACCATTTGCTAATAGGATGTGAATATACTATTCATTTTCTGTTATCCCTAAACTGTTTTGTCTCAAAATGGCGAGTACACGTGTAGGAGTTTTTCTTCCCTGCACTTGTGTGTTTCCCCCCCAAAATTCGGCCCAAAGCTTATATCTGAAATTAAATATGAGTTATTAAGTGAACGTAATACTTATATCACAACAGTAAAATTATTGTTTTTTTAAATGCCCTAACATGTAAAATGTAAACATTTTAATAAAACAGTTTCGAAATATCTAATCTAAATTCTACTCTAAATAGTGCTCATCAGTAATTAAGTGTTGTCACTTTTGATAATACTCAAAGCTTTAAATAAAGTCACTGTAATGATAATTCTATATAAATGAATTAAGAAAGAACATTTTACTTTACACCTCATTGTGTTCACTGTTACTATTACTGTATTTTGGAGGGAGGAAGGGGAATTAGAAGAGAAATGCTATCTAGTTATAAACTTATGGATTTACGATATATTTTGTTGAAATACTGTGAAAAAAATATGATTACTCATTTAATGCACTTTATACAGAGCATATGCACAAGGCATTTAAACATATCATTTTAAATATATATTACTTGGGTCGATAGTTTCTCAATGCAATCAAGAATCAGGTACAAATAGCAATACACATGCCTGAATCTTACCTACCGCTAAACATTTTTCTGGAAATGAAACAATTTTAATTCTGTATTGTCTTCCTTGGTGTTGAACTCCATCACGGTGCACTTATATTTTAATAAATGTATATTTAAACATGTGTCGTGATTTCTCAACAACCACCGCGATATCAAAACATGACGTAGCAATTCACGTTTCTGTTTCATTTCGGAAGTGCAAATAAT
This sequence comes from Metallyticus violacea, assembly GCA_030762175.1. NCBI lineage: Eukaryota > Metazoa > Arthropoda > Insecta > Mantodea > Metallyticidae > Metallyticus > Metallyticus violacea. Next base: position 65,611,515 of record CM060832.1, on the reverse strand, counting down.
CACTTTCAAAGAGATTCCGCATAAAATGATTCAGTTTCCTTCTATTTGCCAACTCTAAAGCACATATTAATGAAAAGAATGCTAGGCGAAATAGGTTTAAACACGGTTTAATTTTGCAGCTTTAGCGCCCTCGTAAATGAGAGACCTCTGTTGGAGTTAGAGTAGTTAAATAGAGCTGCGAAGGTATCCCCTCGGGATTTCTGGCGTTCACATGAGATTCCATGGTCACCAATTCAGTTGCAGTAGCTTGGTATCACCTTTACACTCGATAAATAGAAAGAAATAACAGGAAGTTTCCAGTTACATTATATGTTTAAGAAGATGTTAATTATGTTCAGTAAAACAAAAACATCATAACTATTCAGAAAAATTACAATGTACAAAGAAAATAAAAACAATCGAAAGTTACATGGATTTTGATTGGCTTTGAAATTTAATTTAAATGTTATTGTAGTAAAAACATGTTTCGCAAACGTTTCCTGAAGATTATTACAGAGCGCTCTTACATAGAAATATAATTCCCAAACATATTAAATTAATATTTCATATTTGCTATCTTCACGACGATAATTTTCTTAAATATAAAACATATGCATCATTATAAATACAGTTTATATACTTCTATTTCTTCAGTATTTATTACATACAGCGCAATTTTACACCAGTCACCATGTTGACTAGTATATTACCAAGTCTAGCGCCATGGGTAGCGAAGTTGTGAAGGCGCGGACTCATGAGCGGGAGGTCTGGGGTTCCATACTCACCAGGACCGTTTTCCCTGAGGTTTTTCCAGGTTTTTCTCAGTCCCCATATTTGACAAATGCCGGGAAGGTACCTAAAATTAGGCCTGAAACGCTTCCTTCCTTTAAAAAAAATCCTTTTCCAGTTTATCATTTCATTTCTTGTATCATTAGTGTCTTGCGACTCAATATAAAAAGAAACGGTCTAATAAAGTAATTAGTCTCGCCACTCACATATGAAGCGTTAGGGGGGGGGGGGCAGGTAAGTCAGTTTTCTTTCGCAATCGCGATAGTGGTACCATTCGATTTAGCATGGAGAGAGACTTGTCTTAAGAGTATGAACTCTATTAGTACTTGTTCTATTTCTTGGCTGTTTCAGATTACTTATCTGTTTTTTTTTCTCCAGAAAACTGGCAATTTTAACTGTCATTCGCTTTTCCTTCCATGCTGGGGATCAAACTTTGTTCCATTTAGTATATTTACTATAATTATTGACATGTGGCCATTTACATTTAAATTTATTTATAATTTAACTTTTTAAAATTGAAGTTCTCATTTTTTGAGTTTGAAATAAAGTTTACTTACCTGACCAGACCAGACCAGAATTGATGGCGGCAGAATGGGTTGGTAACCAGCCTGTGTCAGTTGCTGGGTTCCTACTTATACTTGGATTTAACCGCAGTGTGGGATGATGTTTGTAGGATGATTTTATGTTAAAGGGATGTGGATTATGGGAAATAGTGCCCACTTGATTTCTCCTGATGTGATAAGTGGATCTAGAGTCTAGGTATTTGCTGATGTAGACATATGTCTACATACCTAACCGTTATTTGGTTTTGAGCATGTCGATAGTGCTTTAGATTTTCTATTTAATTTAGTTTTATGTGCAAGCTATGTATGGAAAAGCTTTATTATTTGTTGAAAAAAGATGAACTGATGTCATCCAAGATGCCCTTAGATCAGCGTGGCATCTTGAAACTTGGCTTTGGCCTGCCTTGGCAATCATAATTGCCTAGAGGGCATTTTCATGAAGTGGTAAATTGTCGTAGAATTTCTTGGCCCGGCTTCCGATTTCTTCCTTTGTGTACGAAAGGGAAGAGGCTTCATGAAGTAATCTGGTCGGGAAGCTGAGGTATACCGAGTAAATTGCACGACGCCCTTTATTCTGCGCCCTTTGAATAAGTATTAGCTAACGTTTGCTGCCATGCCCCAGATTTCACAGGCATACAACATGAGGTGGGTAATCAAAACTTTAAATAAGTGAAGTTTTGAGCGGACTGGCATTGCTTTCGAACTAAATATAGGGTTCAGCTGAACAGTTGTTCCTTCGGCCCTGTGAGCAGTTCTAGTGATGTGTCCCTTAAACGTCAACCCTTTGTCTAGTTCAACTGCCAAATCGGCGAGGAAATTTTCCTACTGAATCCTTTGCCGATTGTAGGTGAAAGCAGGACATTTTGCGGGAATATGGCGTTTAGTGAATATAATGGCGTTGCTTTTTCCTGAATTTATGAATATTCTCCAACGTCTGCTCCACCTTTCGATTAAGTGTAGCTTGAATGAAGTATATGGCCTTGCCAGTGTGTTCATTTGTTTTGTATACCAGAACGTCGTCTGCATATTGTGCTATGTTGATGCCTGGTGTGTGATGCCATTCATGTAAATGTTAAAGAAGATTGGTGAAAGAACAGAGCCTTCTGGTACTCCGCCGTGTATCTACCTCAATGTGGAATTTTTTTCGCCCACCGTAACAATAAAAGTGCATGTTTGAGGTATGAGTATATATATAAGGATGTGGAAGTCCAAGGGACCGCCACGAATGGTCGAGGTCGTTAAGGCGCACACTCATGAGCGGAGATTTGGGGTTCGATTCCCGCTAAGATCGTCCTCCCTGACTGAGGGTTTCCGGGTTTTCCTCGGTCCTCATAAATGGCAAATGCCGGGGAGGTACCCTAAATTTAGGCTTGGAGCGTTTCCTTCCTTAAAAATAAATCCCTTCCCAAAATATCATTTCATCTCATGTATCATCAGTGTCCATTGCCTGTGGTGCCTCTGTAGTAAAAACAGGCGTTAAACACCATTCATTCATTCATTGAAGTCCAAGGAAAATAAGTTTTTACAGAAGCTTGGCATACCAGGTCATAGAGAAGGTCTTTTTTACATCCAGGAATACCGAGGGGGGAACGCCTTGCCCTGAAAACCCAGTGCTGCAGCCTCCACCACCCTCAGCAGCTGTTGCATATTAAGAGTGTCCAAGACGGAAACCAAATTAATGCCAGATGCCAGTGCAGGTCACCTAAGTTCTCTCCCAGGTGGATGTTCGATGACGACAGTACCTAGCCGATACTCGGCTTTACCTGTCAGGTACGTAGGAATTTTATGTCACTCTGGTAAATGTTGTGTATAGGGAATTTATCGGTTCAATTGGGTGAAATGGCCATCCATCTAGCTTCTAATCAAGCCCAATGATACTTAATCTGGGTCGGGGCCACAGAATTCGCTACGATGGGCTTCTGGTCTTCTGCTACTGGTTCTGGTTTGGAGAAAACAGCCGTTTTCAGCGGGGGGGGGGGTTGCCATCCCCCAGGTTAGTATCTGGAGCTCTTCTTCTTGCCAAGCTGTCCCGGGTCGTGGAATGTTGAAGACATTACAGCTTGCAACTGATCAATACTGCGGAAAAGGTGTTCTGTGTTGCGCTGATGCTTTCCTCAACGTTCGAGAACTGGAGTTGTAGATCATCTTGACGAGAGTACAGCTGTATGAAGCTGGAGGTTACCTCCAGCTCGTAGTCTGTAATGTTGCGTTCCAGAGTGATCTGGCTACGCCGTATGTCCTGGGCTACCTCTACCAGTCGCTCAGCGGTGGTGGCGAGGCTCTGTACAGCAGCATTCAGCGTCTCGATGGTGGCACTGAGAACCACTGCCAAGGCTCTCGTTTCCGAAGATGCTGGCTCCTGGTTTCGGCGCTTGGTTTTCTGGTGTTGATGATCCGGTGTGTTTGCTGTGGCGTATTTGGATGCCTTGGGAGGTGCAGCTGCTTTGTGGTGTGGGTGCCGTGGGCAGCGAATCAGTCCGGTGAAGTGGTCCGTGCCACGCAGGTGGCGCAGAACAGTCTGTGGTGCGACAGGTCGTGCCGTTGGCATCTGCATATAAGCTTCTCAGCCCCTCAGTAGTGACACCTTGGTTCTGCTGTGCAGTTGCTTTCCTCATGCCCGTAATCGCAGTACCGCTGACATGATGACACGCGTGTGCTTGTGCTGGCTTCTATCTTCAGCAGCCTGTCTACAAGGGGCGTGCCAGAGGTGATGGCGGAGATACCATCCTTGTCGTCCAGAAGCACAATGCGCACCAGCGCGGTCGGGCCCCTTGAGAATCTTATCCTAATGGCTCTAACCGCGGAGGGCCATAGACCCTATGCCGCTTTGAGCACGTAGGTGGGCGAGTATCCTCTCGGGACCCCTACAGCGATGAAGCTGCAGGTAGAGACTGCAGTTTTATTTAGGTCTGGGATGGTTTGTGGAGTTGCGGGTATTGCTGGTGATTCGAGAGTCTTTGAGATGGTGCCGGGTGTTTCGGATGACTCGGTGTTTGCAGTGCTGATTTTTGGTTCAGGAGGGGAAGGAGTAGTGGCGGGTAGTTCATCTCAGTGAAGGGGAGTGATTGCTGCGGTGAGGTTGTTTGGAGTCTGCTGGAGAGACAGCATTACGCAACAGGCTGAAGGACATCGTTGTTTGCACGTGCTGTTCTGAGTTGGTCCAAAGCCGCGTTGTTTCGCAGAACTCTTTCCGCTTGAGGAGAAGTGCTGGTAGGAGAGGCCTGCGGTGGGCTGGCAGGACAAGGCTTCTTTGCTTGTGAGGTACCGGAGAGCCCGGTGCCTGCAGCAGTGCTGCCTAGCGGAGAGTCGCCGCGGATTCTTCTTTTTGCCCATCTTGATCCATCTGCATTGAGTTCCAGAGAAGAAGTGCCCGCGCCCCGGCCCGTGCCCGGCGGTCACCCATCCAAACATTGACCATGCTCGATGCTGCTTAACGTCGGTGGTCGGCCGACGTTAGCAGCATGGTTTGCCTCTGGCAGGTGTCGGGATGGGATTTAGTGAATTGCTCAGATTCAGGTTCTAGAGTTGATTTGAGGATTCTGTTATAATTCGCCAAGGGGTCCCATGACGTCCTTGGGGAGCCAGTAAGATTTATATCGTCTAGGGGCTCTATGATCGTAGTCCCCTAGAGTCCTGACCAGCGTGTTGGGATGATGCGGGAATGTATCATATAGCGTCCGGGCCCTCTCCCGTATGACGTCTATGATGTAGGGCATGTTAGACTGGTCGTTGAGTATGTGGGCAGGAAAGCGGCGGTCTATGCCGTACACGATTCTTAGCGCTCGGTTCTGCAGGGTCTGGATTCTGCGGATCTTGGTCGAGGCCGCAACACCCCAGATCTCACAGCCGTACAGAACCATCGCCGGGATCGTGGCACGGTAGACGCGCAGCTTTTGGTTCAAGGTCATTGAGCGAGAGCTCAGGATTGGGTACAACTTCCCGAGGGAAACATGGCCTTGCCGAACTTTAGCGAGTATGTGCTCCCTAAATATCAGCGAGTGGTCCAGCGTGACCCCGAGGTACCTCGCACTGCAGACCCAGGGGATCCGCCGGCGATGCAACACCAGGTCTCGCCGGCGCCTCGGACAGCAGTCTTAGTGCTGTCTGGCCCTTAGTCAGGAGAATAGCAGAGCTTTTCTCCGGATTAATGGCCATCCGCCATTGCTCGCTCCAGGTCTCCACCGCTCGAAGTTGGTTCTGGATTGGACACAATGCATAATTTTGATTATTATTCTGTGCCAGAATAAGCAGGTCGTCAGCTTATTGACATGTGGTGGTTCTGTCGTTGATCGGGAAGTCGGCCATGTAAGCATTGAAGAGCGTCGGGGACAGCACGCTGCCCTCCGGCACTCCCGCGCCAATGGGCCGGACTGTAGATAGTTTGCCATCTACTTTTACCCGGAAGCTGCGTTCTCTGAGGAAGCTAGCCACCAGGGAAATGTAGGGGGCAGGGATGTCGTGCTCGTGGAGTTTGTAGATGAGGCCATCATGGCACGTGGTCGAGAATGCTTTTTCCACATCCAGCAGAACCGCTACCGACTTGGACTTCGATTGGAAGCCAATCGAGACCTTCTCGGCCCCTCGCAGCAGCTGCTGGGTCGTGGAAAGCCCAGGGCGAAAACCGAACTGATGGTTTGGTAGGAGTTGCTTCTCCTCGAAGTGAGGGAGAAGCCGGGACAGGAGAAGTTTCTCAAATATTTTGGAGACTATGGGGAGGAGGCTTATGGAGCGGTAGCTTGAAGGAAGGACCGGATCTTTGATGGGCTTCGCAATGCAGACCACTTGCGCCTCTTTCCATGAAGAAGGAAAGTGGCGCAGATGTAGGCAGGCATTGTAAATCCGCGTCAAGTGTATCACGGTATGTCTGGGAAGGTGCTGGAGCATTTCCGCTGTTACGCAGTCTTGCCAAGGGGCTTTGTAGGTTCTTTGGCGTTGGATCAGGGAGGCCACCTCCTTGGGGGTGGCGATCGGAATGTGGAAGTTCTCATGTTGGCCCCGTCCACCTTCTAGGAGGGCTGAGACGGTGTCCTCCACGAGCTCAGTGTGGTCGTCGTCCTGGGGTTCCTCTCGTGGTTAGAACTGAAACTCCAAGTGGTCTGCGAAAGCCTCAGCCTTTTCTTGGGCCTCGTACACCAGGTGACCAAGAAAGCGGTTGTACACGGGGTGGTTGTGTTCAGCCTTATCTCTCCGAAGGCCTCGGACGATCCGCCCGGTTTCCTCTCTTGGAGGTTAGCGTGCCGAAGCGTGTTTTCCCAAGCCTCAGATCTGTGTGCCCTTAGGAGGCGTCTCACCAGGGTTTTGAACCTCCTGTAGACTTCTCCTATCCTGGGGTGGCGGAATCTCTGCCATAGCTTCCGTACGACGTTTTTGGCTTTGATGAGTTGCCTAATGGGTCGTGGGATGATATGCGGGTTTGAGTTTTCGTACGGTATGCAGTAGGTGTGGGCACGGACCGCAAGGAGAACGGTGCTGGAGAAGTGTGCTGTCTATTCCTCGAGCTCCTCGATTGAGTCGACTCGGGGGGACGGTTCTACACACTGGTTCAGACGATGGATTACTGCATCCCAGTCGGTATCATTTGACCAGTCTGGTATGGCCAGAGCTGGGAGCGTGACGCTGGCGTCCACCACGACCGGGTCGTGATCGGAGTCCAGCGCGTTGACCGTTCTGAGGTCCAGATGAAAGTGAAGGTTTTTGGTGATCAGGATGTCAATGATGTCCCCCCTGCCGCGGGGGGGGACGGTGCGTTGGACCTCTCGGACCGCGCGCGAGCAGGGCCGGATCCCTGCTTATGAAGCGGGTGAGCTGGCGGCCTCTGCGGTTAGCAGTGTGACTGTGCCACGAGGCTTGCTTCGCGTTGAGATCTCCTTCGATGCAGATTACGGGATGTAGGTTGAAGAGTGCTGTATAGTCGGCTTCGTAGAAGTGACCATTTGGTGGATCGTAAGCCGCAACCAGCACGACGTCTTGGCCGCCCAAGGAGAGCCTTATGGCGGTCACCTCGACGTGCTGTAGGGGCGGGATTGGGAACGGGGAGTGAGCGATATGTCTTTTGATGAATGTTGCCTTACCTCCGCCCCGTCCCCCTCAGGGGCCCAATTTATTGGGTACGGGGCGTAGCGACGCCGAGGCACCCGAGCTGCTCCCTCAGGTTCGCGCTTAGCGCGTTTGACTCCTTTTTATTTCGCCTCTTTTATTGTTTTATTTGTCCTACTTCCCTGTTCTTTGTCTGATGGGTGCCCCCGTGTTTGACGCGGTAAAAAGTGACTGGGTAACGGCGTAACTCCCAGCACTGGGTTATCATGTAGGACGGGAGCGTATCCCCTGGTAAAGGCCAGGCCCGGGGAAGGGCCATTGCATGAGCTGTAGTCTTCCTGCAGGCGATTGGGTCCCTTCGTCAGCCCACAGGAAGGTGTGACCCTGAGGTTACTTGGTTCAGGCCAGAGCCAGTAACCTAAGCCGGGGTGGCGCCCAGGAAGCAGCCCGCCATCGGAGACGGTTGCAATGGTGGAGGAATAAATCGCTATGGTACTGGAAAATAATCCTTTACATTTTAAACGCAAAAGAGTTGACGTGAAAGAAGTAATCGAGAAGTCTTTCCCTCGTTACTTAGTTATTAGTCGTACTGAAGAGAGTCAGTCGTTTACGACCGTAAATCCATTTAAGATTCAGAAGGGCATTGATGCCATAGCTGGGCCCGTTAAGTCCTGTACCCGTCTACGCAACGGATCACTTTTAGTGGAGACACTTGGCCTGTCTCAAAGCAACTCGTTGCTCAAGGCGACGCTACTCCACGGATATCCCGTCCGTGTCGAGAAACATAAGACCATGAATTCGTCGCGAGGAGTTGTTACCACAAATGTTCTAGACGGAATGTCCGACCCGGAAATCCAGAGCTGTCTGGAAGACCAAGGGGTCACCTCAATTTATCGTGTACAGGCAAGGAAAGAGGGGGAATTACAGCCGACCCGGACTCTTTTCCTCACATTCGACAGGGTCGATTTGCCGCAGAGGATCAAGGCGGGCTACGAGGTGATAGAAGTGCGCCCGTATATCCCGAGCCCGTTGCGATGTTTCCAGTGTCAGCGTTTTGGACACACTCGCATATCATGTAAAACTGCCGTTTCCATCTGTGCAACCTGCGGTCAAGCAAGTCACGAGGGAGCATGCCCATCCGCTCCTGTCTGCGTCAACTGCCGCGGCGAACATCCAGCCTCGTCCCGCGATTGCCCTCGTTTTCGAGAGGAGCGCTGTATCCAGGAGATCCGGGTGAAGGAAAAACTCTCCTTTACTGAAGCCCGGAAGCGATTCCAGTCTCGCCAACCTGTCGTGCCTAAGACCGGCACCTACAGCGCAGCAGCTTCTTTTGCGCCCAAGAAGTGCGATAGCAGTACGCAGACCTGCGATCTTGTTTTTACACGGGTCCAAACTACTCCTAGTTCTCCAAAGCGCTCTACCGTGAAGCCCAAAGCGGTTGTTTTTAATGCCCCTGATATTAAGTTCAGGACGAGTTTTACCCGTACGGATTTTTTAAAGTCGTCAACTCCGGTATAGCAGAAAAAGAACCCTTCTCCTCCTCGGAGGTCACGCTCCCATGATGGGAGCAAACCCGCTAGGCGGTCGCCGTCGCCGCCTATATCTACATCCAACCGATTCCAGGCGTTGGAATCGGTGGATGCTTCTCAGCGGGAGAGCCCTCCCTCTGAGGAAGTGATGGAGCAGGATGAGCCTGCTCCTTCAAAACCACCGAGTCCCACGCGACTGAAAAAAGGACGTTTGTTCCGCCCTGCACCGTCCAAAAAGTAAGGTGGTACATTTTTTATTCATTTTATATAATTTTAACAATGGCTATCCTTTCGTGGAATGTGCGTGGTCTCCGTAGTAGAAGACCTGACCTCGAATTAATTTTACGTTCTACTGACCCTTTGCTCGTGTGTCTCCAAGAGACTAAGCTTCGCCCAAGTGATTCTTTTAATTTACGCGGTTACTCTTCGGTGAGATTTGATCTCCCTCCCGAAGATGGCACTCCCGCTCACGGCGGAGTTTTACTTTTAATTCGCAATAACGTGTACAGCACCTCACTACAGCTCCAGACTCCTTTACAAGTTGCTGCAGCTACAGTTCACTTTTCTGGCCTTAGTTTTTCTGTCTGCAATGTTTATTTACCTCCGTCCGGCACCATCACCACAGTTGACCTGGACGATCTTTTGTCTCAGCTACCACCCCCTGTTCTTCTTTTGGGGGATTTCAATGCACACCACCCCCTTTGTGGTTCCACCACGGAGTGTGCACGAGGTAACCTCTTAGCTGACTTTTTGCTGGATCACAATCTTATACTTCTCAATACTGGTCAACCTACTTTTCTTTCTGACAGCACTCACAGTTTTTCGCACTTGGACCTATCCATGTGTTCTTCCTCGCTTGCTGTACATTTCACCTGGAACGTCATCTCTGATTTATATTCCAGTGACCACTTTCCGTGTCAGATCCATGTACTCTCTCCGAACTCACACTCACAGCGCACGCCAAAATGACTCATTGATAAGGCGAATTGGACTCTCTATCGATCTCTGGCCGAATTTTCAGGGTGTGACTTTCCATCTATTGACGTCGCGATCGAGCACCTCCGTACTGTCATCATAACAGCCGCAGATAAGGCTATTCCCCGGTCGTCTTGTCACCCCAGACGCTTACCGGTTCCTTGGTGGAACGATGAATGCCGGGATGCATTGCGTGCACGCCGAGGTGCTCTCCGAGTTTTTCGTCACCAGCCTACTTCAGCAAATATGATCTGCTACAAACAACTTCGCGCCAAATGCCGCCGAGTCATTAAGGATAGCAAAAAGGCCTCTTGGATTTCTTTTACCTCTTCTTTTAACCGCACAACGCCTTCATCCGTAGTTTGGGAACGGCTACGCCGCGTTGCTGGCAAACCAAGGTTTACACCTATACCCGGTCTTAGGATTTTAAATCAAGTGCTCACCACTCCGATTGACGTCGCCAATGTTTTAGGGCGAACCTTCGCTGATGTTTCTAGTTCCGCCAATTACCCGGCTACATTTCGCGCATTAAGGGAGCAGGTTGAGAGGAAAGGTTTCTCATTTGCCTCCGACCGTCAGGAGAGCTACAACGTTCCTTTTACCGCCAGGGAACTGGAGCATGCCCTTTCTACCTCTCGACATTGCGCACCGGGGCCTGATGACATTCATGTTGCCATGTTGCAGCATTTACCAGCAGAAGGCAAAGCATTTTTATTACGAACTTTCAATTTTATTTGGTGTAACGGCACATTTCCCAACGCTTGGCGATTGGCCACCGTCATTCCGATACCTAAGCCTGGAAAGGACCCTCATCTTCCTTCCAGTTACCGTCCGATTTCCCTCACCAGCTGCTTTTGCAAGGTGTTGGAACGCATGATTAACGGACGGCTTATGTGGTTTTTGGAGTCGAGAAATCTGTTGACGAACGCTCAGTGCGGTTTCCGTCGTCACCGCTCCTCTGTCGACCATCTCTTATCTCTTTCGACCCACATAATGGACGGTTTTGTGCGCAAGTGCCAAACGGTTGCTGTATTTTTCGATCTGGAGAAAGCGTACGATACTTGCTGGAGAGGCGGTATCCTCCAAACGCTTCTCGATTGGAACATACGTGGTCGTATGTCTGTTTTTATTCAGGAATTTTTGAAAGACCGGGTTTTTAATGTTCGCGTGGGATCAGTTTTATCGTCGAATTTTATTCAAGAGAACGGTGTACCTCAGGGCTCGGTACTAAGTTGCACACTTTTTGCCATTGCTATTAACTCTATCACCCAGTGTTTACCGCCAGGAATACAATCGTCGTTATTTGTAGACGATTTTGCCATATATCTTTCCTCTCGGAGGACCTGTCTCCTGGAACGCCGCCTCCAATGCTGTCTCGACCGCCTTCACGCTTGGAGTGTCTCTCACGGGTTCCGTTTCTCCGCAGAGAAGACCGTCTGCATGAACTTCTGGCACCACAAGGAGTATCATCCACCTTCGCTCCATCTTGGCCCAGACGCACTCTCCTTCGCAGACGAAGTTCGGTTCCTTGGCTTGGTGTTTGATAGGAAATTATGCTGGTCATCGCATATAGCGCAACTCAGAGGCAAGTGTGAACGTTCTCTTTGTATTTTACGTGTTTTAAGTGGCACATCTTGGGGAGCTGACCGGACTGTTCTTTTACGCTTTTATCGCTCACTCATCCGTTCGAAACTGGATTACGGCTGTGTGGTCTACGGATCAGCGCGACCTTCTATCCTTCGTCGCCTTAACCCGATTCATCACCGGGGTATCCGTGTTGCCATTGGGGCATTCCCCACCAGTCCTGTGTTGATTTTGTGTGCGGAGTCTGGAGAACCTCCGTTGTTTTATCGTAGGGATATGTTACTGACTGCGTACGGTTGTCGCTTAGCTGCGCAAACTCGTCATCCCACGAATGGGCCATTTTTTAACATGTCTTTTGATCGATTTTACGCCGCTCGGTCTTTTACTCCTAAGCCCGCTGGCTTTCGTTTTCGGGAGTTTTTGCGGACGTTGGACATGGAGTTACCTGCTTTTTTCTTAGCCGGGGAAACTTCTTCTCCCCCCTGGAATTTAGTAGAGGCCCCCGTTCATCTCGGGCTCACGTCCTGTCCAAAATCTTCGACCGCAGCACATATTATTCGTTGTTCTTTTAGCGAGGTCAAATCCTCTTTTAATGGCTGGAATTTTATATATACCGACGGCTCAAAATCTGACACAGGTGTGGGATGTGCTTTTGTTTTTAATGGGGCTAGTTTTACGTATGGTCTTAACGTTGCAACATCTATTTTTATGGCGGAGCTTTATGCTATCTATCGGGCGGTTTTATTTATTTCTGATCACGGGCTGGGGAACAGTGTTATATGTTCCGACTCTTTGAGTGCTATTTTAAGTTTTAAACAGCTGTACAATCACCACCCTCTTGTACAGATGGTCCAGAATGTAGTTTTATCCCTTTTCGACGCTGGCGTCAGGGTAACACTGCTATGGGTGCCTGGACACGTCGGACTCCCAGGTAATGAGGCCGCAGATGTTGCAGCAAAATCCGCTCTTTTAGACCCTGCTGAGTACGAGCAGCGTTTTTATTTCGGGGATTTTATACATTCGTTACGTAGAGCCATTTTTTCGCGCTGGCGCGAGGAGTGGGAATTACTCCCAAATAATAAGCTCCGTGAAATTAAATCCGCCCCTTTTAACTGCTCGACTTCTTCTCGCGGTGTTCGTCGCGAAGAAGTAATTTTAGCTCGTCTTAGAATTGGGCATTGCCGTTTTAGTCATTCTCACCTTTTTAATGGTCAACCCGCTCCAGCTTGCCCTCACTGTGACCACCCCTTTACAGTGCGTCACATTTTAATTGATTGTCTTCATCTGACAGCTTTTAGAAATAGCTTAGGTTTCCGTCCTCTATTGAGGAATTACTAGCAGATGATGTGGTTGCTGTTGAGCGTGTGCTCCGTTTTATCCGTGTTTGTGGTTTTTGGAGCACGGTGTGAGGTTTTATCTTTTACCATTGACGGCTTTTTTAGACTCTTTTAAGACTGTTGTTTTTTCAGCCTTTGCTGAATTTTGTTAACTAGTCTTAAATTGTTGTTTTGCACTTTACCCCTGTTATTTGTTTTGGGGTTTTATTGTTACCATTGTAATCTTTTATAAGACAGGTTTGTTTTCAGCTCTTGCTGATTAGTTTTGATACCAGTCTTTGTTTGTTGACCTGTGTTTGCTTTGGGATTTTATTGGTACTTTTTAGCCCATTACACGACTGTTGTGGTTTTCCGCTCTTGCGGCTGTGCTTTAGTAACACCTTATTGTTTGTGGCGCCTTATACCCTTGTTTTTTGTTTTTGGGTATCAGTTTTATTGCACAAGTACTACTGTCCGTTCGTTATGCGCAGGATTTGCGTTCTTTGTTTATTTATTTTTATTTCTGACATAGTACCTGATGTGTTTGGGCGCTAATGACCACAGCAGTTTTGCGCCCTTAAGCAATAATCAATAATCAATCATCAATCCGCCCCGTCGGCCGACTCTGTCAGTCCGATGGGCGACGTAACTTGGCAGGTGAAAGTTTACCCCGGCCTGGAGGTGGGTTTCGCAGACCATCAGAATATCGATTCCGTGGTCCTCTACAAACTCCAGGATGCCCGGCCTCTGTTCCATGACTCCGTTCGCATTCCAGAATGCGGCTCGTAATGGTCTTCGAACCAGCCGTGGGGCCATTACCCGCTAAGGGTGTCGGGGAACAGGTGCTCGAGCGTCCTGAGCAAGATCTGAATCTTTTGGGCTGGTAATGCCGTTTTGCTGAGCATAACCTGCTTGCAGCGCCGCAGTAAGGGGAGGGAGTTAGAAATGAGGTCCGTGAACCAACTGGAAAGCTTTTGGAAGTCCTGTACGTCCTGAGCAGTCAGTACAGCACTGGGTGCCCTTGAGGAGGCGTCGAGTGCTAGGTCGGCCACGGCCGATGGGATAGCCGGCGTTGGAGCCGTATGTGGAACGGGGGTGGAAGCTTGGGCGGCTGCCACCGGCTCTGCTGGTTTCTGTTCTACTTTGTTTCCATTGGCCCCTGAGTTGGGCGTGGCTGGCTTGGAAGGAGGGGCGCTTTTCTTCCCCTTCTTTGATTTCTTCTTTTTCCCCTTTGAGCCCGAGGAACTAGCTGGGGAGGTGCGGGAGTTGGTGCTTCAGGTTCCGGTAACCGGGCCGCAACTTCTGCATTCGGTTCCGAGACTGGGGCCGTGCTGGGCGCCGGCTGTACTTCTTCGCTGGGCGTCACCTCCTCCAGCCTCTGCTCCTGTCGGCTGAGGGCATTCAAGAAGGACACTCCCGGCCGTAGAGGTGCAGAAGGCCGGCGCGGCTGTTCCCGGTGCTGGACTTTCTGCTCATTTTTGGCCCTCTTGGTCTCCATTATGCGGAGTCTTATGGGGCAACCGCTGTAAATGCCAATGTGGGTCTCCCCGCAGTTGGCACACTAACGGTCTTCCCTGGCCACGGTACAGTCCTTCACAAGGTGAGGACCAGCACAGCGGAGGCATGCAAGCTTCCGTTCGCATGCTACGCTAGAATGATAGAAGCCCAGGCACTTAAATACTGGGCAGATCCTTCCTTGCCCATATAAGGCCCTATTCTCACTCTCGTGAAGCATAGGCTCTTAATGAGATCAATTTCGGGTATGCGGCCAGCTTCCTTGTTCACTATAACTAGGAACAGAGGCATGGGGGCCCTGGAGGTCTCTTCGGCCTCGCTGAGGACAGTTTTCCTCACTTGGGATACGGAGAGGGCCACGATTCCGTGCTCGGCTCTCAGAGCCTCCCGCACATCTTCCGGGCTGGTCTCCGAATCCAGACCCCGAATGATTCGACGAGCCACGTTCGGCTTCTTCAGGGAGAAGGTATAGAAAGTAATGCCGTTCTCCCTGAGTACCGACCTAGCGGCCTCGTGGTCTTCCGGGGTGCAATGTTGCTCAGTTTTATGTTCCCCAGGAGGGGTAACAAGCGGACCAATAAAAGTCTCTCAAAGATTTTTGACAATGTCGAGAGGAGGCTAATGGAATGGTAACTGGGAGGATGAATTGGATCTTTGTCCGGCTTCAATATGCATTTGCGGGCCTTTTTCCACTCTCTTGGGAATGAGGGGGGAGGGTTAAACTGTCAGATTAGGCAGCCTTTTTGGGATGGAGATGCAGTAGTACTCCCTGGATCTCACTGGGGTGAAAGATGGGAATGTAATAGCCTTCGTCGTATGGAGGCGGAAATGCCAAACTAACATCTCGACAAACGTGACTTGAAAAGTTTTCGTCCTGGGAATCCTCTCTAGGCCTAAAAAGCTGTTACAAGTAATCAGGAAGAGCATTTTCTTTGGCTTGTGGTTCATAGACCCAGACTCTGGTGCCATGGATAAAATGAAAATTTCTATCTCGTTATCCACGGAGGCTTTTAACGATCCTCCACACGTTACCATCAGCAAGATTCTGTCTACCCATAATGTCCTCCCAAGCATTTTGTGCTCGCATAGGCGGACACGGACTTCATGGTGCAATTACCTCCAGAGGCTTCGGCAATTTTGCTTGCTGTGTCATTGGAATAATTAAGGAGATTAAGGTCCAGTGGGAAGACATCTGGGTGCCGGGATGGGGAGGTATGGATTGTAAGACTATGAACCACTCGGTGACCGTAAGGGAGAAGAATGGGACAGATGTCTCTAGTGAGGGAATGATCTTTGGGTTTGGGAGGATGACAGTGTTGAGGCAATCCTTAACGCTTTTCCAGTCGATCTTGCACATTAGATCTGCGACATCGTGACTGGCTACCTCTGTGCCCACACAGGACTATGATCAGAATGGAGTGCGTTGGTTGAAGTGAGGATGAGATGGTAAGAGGACAGTTTGATGATCGCGAAGTCGATAACAAATGATTGTCCTTTACTAAGCGGATGCTGTGTGGGTTGCCAGGGGCCTTATGCTCGTGGTTGTGAGCATGATTGCATTGCCTCTAGTATCTGTTCGTTGAGAGCAGTGCCAACGTGCATGTTTGTCATTGAAATTACCGGCCAGAATAACATTAGGATGAAGGGCTAGAGTGAATTGGAGGTTTCCCTCCATGAATGTTCTGGAAGGGAAGTGGTATGCAGATACTAGCAGAACCTCCGTGACTCCGTGTTCTATAAATGTGATCGTGGTCTCCAAGGTTTGAGATGTGGGATCTGGAATGGGCGGTGGACTATGGTTCTTATGACCAATATCGATATGCCTCCTCCTGGAGCACCACGATCTGTTTGCAGACAATTGTAGCCCTGAAGATGGAAGCGTACTGACGGAAATGCGTCTGGTGATTAGTATGGCGTTTTGGATGTACAGGGCATCAAAATTCTGAAGTTCATCCCTCCGTTTCATGAGTCCATTCGTATTCCAGAATGCGAAACGAAATGAGGTGCGAGACCTAAATCCGCTCCCCATCCTGGCCTCATTCGCCGCCATTGAAAAGCAGGGCGATGACCTGAAAGGAGTCTGGAGTGATTCTAAATTCACCTGGATTTCACACCAACATTAGTTCCCTCTCTAATAATAAGCTATACTTTCAGAATACTTACAATAATACATATCTTCCTATCCTATAGTATATATGCACATATCCCTCTATCATATGATAAAATTCTAAGGCGCATGTCCACAGAAGCAATGGAAAAATGTATATTTCAAAAGGAAATCATAAATATAATAAAGCAAAGTCCTAAACTACCCCCTGTAAAGAACATTTCAAATAGCTAATTTTGCCCCTTCTAGGGTTTTATATGTTGGTTTCAATCATCAGTTGTAAGTTGTATTTTAAAATTAACTCTCAAATCCAGGACTAGAAACTTGCACGTAAATTTCCACGTTACTACCAAAAGTGTTAATACCACTTCTCATAAACGTATCTTACAATGTATCTCCATACGAGTTGTAATAAAAAAAAAAACAACGGTAGTTATTTTTATTTCGCGAGCTTCATAAATCCGATTTTAGTTTTTTTCTTTTTAGCTTGTTGGTACACATGTTTTTGACAAATGTTAGCGTTTTCAGCTGTTTTGAATATTTAGTTCATTGTTGACAGTCAAAAAGGTTAGAAGTGTTTTGGTGTGCTCGGCGATTTTTTACTTTCGAAAAAGATGGGTAAAAATTGTATTAAATTTTGCTTGAAAAATGGAATAAAGTGCAACAAAGTATTCGAAATATTGACTGTGGCCTTTGGCGAATCTACTATGAGCAAGACAAGAGCTTACGAGTGGTACAGACGTTTCAATAAGGACCGTGAAGACGTTGAGGATGACTACCGCCCTGAACATCCTAGCACAACCGCCGACAACCTCGAAGAAGTGAAGAAGATGATTCTGGAAACTCGCCGAATCACTGTCAGAGAGGTTGCTAATGATATCGGTATATCATTTGGTTCATGCCAAGCAATTTTTCAGATGTTGTGAGCATGAAACATGTGGCAGCAAAGTTTGTTCCGAGATTGCTGAATTTCGAGCAAAAACGGCGTCGCGTAGACGTCGCTGCGGAATTGCTGAATGAAGTCAACAATGATCCAGAACTTGAAAAGGTAATAACCGGTGACGAAATATGCGTGTACGGGTATAACGTCGAAACCAAGGCCCAATCGTTGCCCAACTGTCGTCCCAATGGAAGCTACCTGAAGAGTCAAAAAAACCGACAAGTTCAATCAAATGTGAATGTTCTTCGGTTTTCTTCGATTTCAATGGCAAAGCGCATCATAAGTTCCTGCCATATGGTCGTACGGTCAATAAGGAATACTACCTGGAAGTAATGCGCCGTTTGCGTGATGCATTCCGACGAAAACAACCAGAATTGTGGCAAAACCACTCGTGGAAATTGCATCATGATAGTACTCCTGCTCACACCTAATGCTTGATCGTGATTTTTTGGCAAAAAACAAAACTGTTATGTTGCCTCAGCCTCCATATTCGCCGGACATGGCCCCCTGCGACTTCTTTCTATTTCTGAGGCTGAAGAAAACCATGAAAGGACGACGCTTTGCCACGATTGATGAGGTAAAAATACAATCGCTGAAGGAGCTGAAGAGCATGCCGAAAAGTTAGTTCTAGAAGTGCTTCCAAGATTGGAAAAAGCGCTGGCACATGCGTATTATATCGGGAGGGGATTAACCGCCACGAGTGGCCGAGGTCGTTAAGGCGCGGACTCGTGAGCGAGAGGTCTGAGGTTGGAATCCCGCCAGGACCGTCCTCCCTAACTGAGGTTTGCAGGTTTTCCTCAGTCCTCATAAATAGCAAATGCCGGGGAGGTACCCTAAACTTAGGCCTGGAAAGTCTCCTTTTCTAAAAAATCCTTTCCTAATATATAATTTCGTTTCATGTATCACCAGTGTCTACCGCCTGTGGTGCCTTAGTAGTAAAAACGGGCGTTAAACACTACTCAAAAAAAAAAAAAAAAGGAGAGGGGATTACTTTGAAGGGGACAGAATTTGTGATGATGAATGAATAAAGAATCTTTAAGAAAAACGAATATTGCCGTTATTTTTTTTATCACACCTCGTATGAGGAATTTAAATCAATATTTTAAAATGGTGTCAAAATATTGTTGAAATGTATGTTTTTCAAAGTCAATAGGCTTTAGAATACACATCTGTAAATATTTTCTTTTCTTGTTTCTGCAAATTATTGATTCCCTGGAAGTAAAGAGTCATAAAACGAACTTTTTGAAAATCACTAAATAAAAATTGTGCAAATGGATAGGTTATACTAATAGTTAGCACATTGTTCATTTAGGTGTTGGTGTTTTATGTCTGTATGTGTACTCTGTGTATAAACATGTTTACACGACTGGATTTCTAGAAATTTATATGAAATGGAACTGTGTAGCTTTGTGGTACCTTAAGCAACGCCTACAAAAACTACATCATTCGTGTCCCAAAATATTTTGATTGAACTCTAATACTAAGTGCTTCATCTAATGTGTCAGAGGTGTAACTGAATTCTCAACCTTTCATATTCAGATATATTTAGTTCCTAAGAAATCCTGAAATGTATTCATACAACGCGGTAAAAAGAGAGAGAGAGAGAGAGAGAGAGAGAGAGACAGACAGACAGAGAGAGAGAGACAAGTCTAGAAATGCATGCTCTTATGGCTTTTTCAAACTTATTGTCTGCGAATTGTATAAATTTATAACGTATGCATATGAAATAATTAGGGAATTTCTAACCTTCCTTTTCTCTTCCATAGTAAATGGAAGTAATGTCATGAGGGTCATAGAATAAATGGGCCATCAATTGTTGTGTGTGGTCAACTAGGTTTTCGTTATTGTTGTTGTTGTTGTTGTTGTTGTTATTATTATTATTATTATTATTATTATTATTATTATTATTAACACTAATACCTAGATACTGAAGTCCAAACTTTTCAGCATGTCTCATTTACCCCCAGGATTCCAAAATGCACAGTCTGAAAAGTTGATATGTTGTGGCCTGTAAGGAGACCGCTCCTAATTATATCCATTCAGTGCTTGAATGGTTGGACAGACAGTTCCTCACCCACTGGATCGTGCTGGTCGAATGGCCACTTCGTTCCTTAAACTTCACGTCCCTTGAATTTTACCTATGGGGTTATTAGAAGTCAGTGGGTCTATCAGGAGAACACCCGGGATTTAAATCATCTGCTGTTGCCTGTATAGGTTGTTACACACGCATTTTGTGCATATTGTTTTATGTGTTGTACTGAACACTTGTACTATCAAACACAAACCTTTAAGCTGTAAAAGACTCAAAAGGCAATAACGAATATAAAACAATACAATACAATGCTATCCCATAAACTAAGTTAATAATTCCATATTAGGTCTATTATCAACAGCCTAAATGACAAAATTTTAAGTACCATATGGAATTTTCCTACTGTTCTGAGTCAGTATTGATTTCATTGCTTTAACACTGTAGCTTATTTTATATGAATTGATGTTTAGATGCTAAGTGCCCGCACTTTGAATTATGACATCTCTGTGTATCTTTGGAAAAACATATTCATAAATTTATTCTTGTTGTTACTGAAATTTATAGACTAATAAATCCCATTTGCTGACTGAAATTATTAAATATATTAATGTTGCTTTTCATTAAAAATCATTCAGCAATCCTACAGCTTGTTTACTGAACTTGCCAACCTTGCTAAACACTGGGAGCGCTAGTGCAGCGTCAGTTATCACCACACATTGGCGAACAAACAGCGCGAATTTCATGTCTGTGTACTATTAGACAGTGATATTACTATTCCTTGCATAATATATTTCACCATAATTCTTACATCCATTATCCTTCCCTAGAGGGAGAGTTATTATTTATATTTTGCTCTGTAACAGATATGTTAACACCACTTCCCTTATGTTCCTTTCCTTACTTCTGCGCACTTTTTTTTTTTTAAATTCACGGAACGCACAAGGCTTCTTCTCTACATACTTTTCTAATGTAACTCAGGTCATATTACTTTTAAAAGCGCAGCATACAACAGTATAATAACAGTAGTATGGTAATATTAGCTCTATAATACAATTTCCCACCTTCATTCACCAGTAAACAATTATTTTTATTTAGAATTACATATTTTTGGATAAAGAGAAATTCATTGTACTTAGCGTAGGTAATGAAGCTTTCTGCGTCCTAGGAGTTCTTTCTCTAGAAATACTTTTTTCATCCCTAATATGATTTATTACTAACTAAAGAGAAATAAATAAATTCTAGTGTGATCAAACAAAAACAACTTTGCAGCTACTTTTATGATAGTAAGGTTTACAATTATTTTTACTAGGTACGAGATTGTTAGATGAGGTAGCTAGAGTAAGTTTAGTTTCAACAGCAATGTAGATCGTACACAGGTGGTATTTTTACTCTGCAATATGTGGCACCACTTTGAAAACAGAGGAATTGCAATAATTCTCCTGTAATGCGTGATATTTGTTTTCCTACCTGACATGCGTCCGTACTGGCTGCAACGTTAATGAACTAATAAAGCATTTTAATTTCGATTATTTATTCAGAATCAATTTAATGTCAGCATAAGTTACAACAGAAATTCAGGTAAAACTTCTTCACTGTTTTCGAATAGCTACTATTTTTACACAATGGTATTTACAGTTATAGGTTCCAAAACTCTAATACCTTCATTATCAACTATTTTGACCTGGAAAGTGGGCATATTGATGATTAATCTTCTCTGAATTTCTCGAATGCAGACCCGCAACAGCTCATAGGTCTGCACACATGTCATATCTAGTGAATAAATAATGTTGTTTTAACCATTCTCAAAAGCAGGATGTTATTGAACAATCTCTTAGCCTATAGAGCGGTCTCTGACATTTGGAATAGAAAAACTGTAATGTGTCGGTTTAAATTTCTAAATTTCCAAATATTCCATAAATCCAAAGTCACTCGTGGAGAGTGAGGTACAATCAGTTGACCTTGACAATCCATGAGGAGCGCTATAGTCCTGTTAATGGTTCATGCCACGGCAATACAATAATACAGTACAGTACGTAACACTAGACATGTGCATATTACCACCATCCTACCTAATTGAGATGTAACTAATAAACATAATTCTTTTCCATATCATAGGTACCTATTTAATATTTATTTAGAAAAGCCTGGACCCATTTATTAATGCACGAGGACTCGTGTATGATGTCGTTAAGTCAAGTGCTGCAAATTTTTAAAGAAGGAGTTAAAATATAAATTGAACTGAATTTTATTTTTATAGGCAAGATGGTCAAGTCTCTAAGTCATACATTTTTTTTTATTCAAACTAAATATTTTATTTTCTCATGTGCTAACTATAGAATGGTGTTACTCATCCGTACTAACACGACAAATTATGACGAAGATGACTATGATTATGATGTCCGGCCTTAAACTTTCCCAACATTTGATCAATTTTTTTAATGGTGTTTAACGCTCATTTTTACTACTGAGGTACCGCAAGCGGTGAACACTGATGATACATGAGATGAAATTATATATTGAGAAAGGATTTTTTTCTTGAAACGCTCCAGGCCTTTACCAGTCATGAAGACTGAGGAAAACCTGGAAAAACCCTCAGTCAGGGAGGACGATCCTGGCGGGATTCGAACTGCAGACTTCCCGCTCTCGAGTTCGCGCCTTAACGACCTCGGCCACCCGTGGCGGTACATTTGATCAAGGGGTGAGACATAGCCCACCTAAGAAACAAAAAATAACTCCTCTTAATTCTTTATTTCTCAAAATAAATGGAATAACAAATATGAAACATATATGAGAAAAGTATTACTAAAACACTCTAATAATCTAATGAAATTGTTCTTGCAACTCTTTCTTTTGCTCCCAACTGTCATTCAAAAACTCAACTCTTTAAGCTGAAAGGAAGTAGGGACTAGGGCTGGGTCGTTCACCTTACCAGAAGACTGCCTGCTGAAGGGTGGAGCGAACAGTTTGTTTTGCGGGTCTTAGAGTTTAAATTTTCAAAGCATGCCACTAAGCAAATATTTCTAATGTTGAGAAGTTGTTTTTGTGCTGTGACAAATTTAAAATGTGGTTTATGAGATATGAAGAGGAACGTCAATATCAATTTGTTTTTTCAAACCTACGAGTAAAGTGTTGAAGACTAGCGCTTTGAATGAAGTTACCTCTGATGTGATGAGGTCAAAGCTCACATTAAAACGTGTCGTGCTAGTGTGGGTAATAAGGAATTGAGCAGTTTCCCACAGATTAGTACCGGTAGTGACATTAGCCTGTTGGCACAAGAAACAAACTGCATTAGCATTTCTAGAGATGTTAAGTATGACATGTTGACAACCGATTTGAGGCCTGATAAATCACTCTAGATTAAACATGAATTTTTTTCCTTCTGCGGTACGATTAAAAATAGGCCATTTTTATTAATTTCTGTGCTCAGAATTCACAAATGCATTCCGTTTTTCCGCAGCACATCTCATTTTGGCAATGTGACAATGTTCAATGAATATATAATTGTAAAACTTGCAAAATTACATATATACCACTTTTAAAGAAAATAAAGAATAATAATAATATGAAAGCGTACCTGAATTTGAGAATGTAAGTTAGTTATCTTTTGCAAATACTGAACTTTTAGCAGAATCTCAAGGACTGTAATGCAAACCCTTGTTGACAACACTTCAATAATTTTCCAGGCCTTTATAGTGAATTCTCATTTTAAAATCTTTTAGTGTTTACTAATTCATTTTTCTTGCATGCCTAAGGGAATATTAGTAATTGTTGTGCAGAGTGCAGGTACGATATTTTGACAATGTGTTTGAAGTAAAATGGGTATTTTTGCATTTTTCTAAACCAGTTGTAATGGTATTAATGGGCGACGTCGTATAGATGCCTGCAAGTTGGGGGGTCAAAATTGTGATGGTATTAATTACGACCTGTGTAGGTGGGTCGCCATTCACTAATGCCAATTGAGCATCAAGTTTGTAACGGAAAATAACTGATGTCGCTGTTGATGTAGATGGCTCTAACAACACTATACTATGCTCGACTAGTTCAGAGTGTGATTCAGGAGTTTTCAAATTGATACT
The DNA here is from genome assembly GCA_030762175.1 of Metallyticus violacea. Taxonomy (NCBI): domain Eukaryota; kingdom Metazoa; phylum Arthropoda; class Insecta; order Mantodea; family Metallyticidae; genus Metallyticus; species Metallyticus violacea. The sequence continues at coordinate 65,588,074 of CM060832.1, read as the reverse complement.
TCTGGGGTGAAAGGAATGTGTTTTTAATTATAACAAAATCACATGGATAGAAATCTACGGAGTTCGTAAATGTTTTGTTATTACCACAACCATTACATACGACATGCTCTGAGAATATTATTATACGCAGACTGAATACGAGTCAGACGTGTTATAATTTGTGTTTCTTTTCCGAAAACCGTGTTTTTTGCCCTATTGTAACTCGTGTACTATCTTACTATATTGATATTAATTCAAACTCGTAACCCCTATCATTTACCACAATTAATCATTTTGTAATTTCTTCCACGAAATCGCCACGTAATGGTCAAAATGCTGCAGCCTTATACGGAGTACGAACCGGGAATTCTGCGAATTTAACATACAATTCTCACTATGGAATCCAATGTATAACTAACACATTTTGAGATATAAAGAGTCACTTATTACAGTAAGATTATAATAATACTATACATTACAATGCATTATATATTCAACATATGCATTCAAAGCGAATGAAATTCGTTAATTTCTATTCATTTGCAATAAAACTGTCTGTCTCGTGTTTCATTCTTGGTACACATTATTAATGTTGTTACGCTTGTCATTTGTTGATTCACTTAGTATTACATTTTTCTTATCTGTAGTTTTAATCTTTTCATATTCTTGGCTATGTGTCTGTTCTTTTGAATCATTATATTTTTTCTTATTTGGCATTGTCATAAAGGCCAACAAACAAACATTAAGACATACATTGTAATAGCCCTTATCTAATATATGAAATCTACACAAATGAGATTACTAGATTTATACGATTTAAAACGTATTACCAACGAATATTTGTTATTTGAACTGAAAATTAAAGTCATTACCTAACATTAAAACATATGCAAATGAACTTATAACATTTATATAATTAAAACATATTATCAATGAATGTTATAGCCCTTATCTTACTTAATAATGTACGCAAATATTTCTTAAATTAACACAACTAAATAGCTATTGCTATTAAATGTTTGTGGATTTATTTTGAGCATTATATCCTTTACCTAATATAAAAACATATTCAAGTGAACTTATTAAATCAATATCATTAAAAACATATTATTAATGAATATTTTGAGTTTTAAACCAAATATTATAGCATCTATTCTTATGTAATATCATACGTAAGTGAATTTCTTAAATTAACATATTTAAATAGCTATTACTATGAAATTTTTGTGTCCTTATATTGAGCATCATAGCCTTTACGCAATATACAAACATGTGAAAATGAACTTATTAAAATAATATTGTTAAACAACTGCTAATAATGTGTGTTTAGGGCCTTAAGTCGGGCATTTCCGTTTCACAATCCATATATTTATTTGTTCATTTTTAAAATAGTGGTGGTAAGAAAGAAATGCATACATGCAAACGGAGATTTATTTTCGCTCCCCGGGAAACCAATTACTAAATACGTGCCTGTGGGTGAGCACTTCACTCATTGCAAGACTGGAGAAGACTGGAGGTGATGACTCAAGTTCATTTCCCGTAGTGGTCGGGCATTAGACAGCACCTCCCACAATAGTGGCAGCTATGCAAAACCTGGAGGGAAGTCATACCTCCGCGCGCGTAATATGTAAATGAAAACAAGATTAATAATATAATACTGTCACATTCCTAACGAAGTGTGGGAAGAGTATAAGACATAAAAAAAAAAAAAAAAAAAAAAAAAAACAAGAGGCAGCAGAAAGCAACCCATCGATTATGTAACGTTGCATAAGGCGAATAATTCATAGCATCAACAAAAAGTCAAGTTACTACATCTCTCAGACGTGGTGAAACGCTAAGTGAACAACATGCCTCCATGCAAAACCGGCCCAGATAAAACTAAACAACGTTCGTCATAAAGAATTTCGAAAGTAATAAATTCAACATTAAAAGATTAGATGTGACGTCATCACTAGGCGTACAAGGGCAGCGACGCAGTTATCGTCACTCCGCCTTCCGACGCCGTCTCTGCCTTTTTGTAATTTTACCATTAATAAAAGCCTAGCACTTCTGCCTCAGTTTGTATTTAAGTTAGCTCTGGCCACCTGTGCAGAATTAGCCTTCAACATTTGTATTGAATCTTTTTTTATATTAAACCATTTATCGTGTATCATTTAACCATAACCATCAGAGCTATTCCCTCTGGTCCTCCCAAATGGGGAACGTGGCATATGTTGGAGTCGGCAGCTTTTAAGTTAAACTTTCAAAAGTTTGGTGCGATTCCGGTTCACTACTAACGTAACGTAAGGTGGAAGTGTCGGCTTTGAGTTAAAAAGTTAAAAGTTTGGTTCGATCCCTTACCTCTTCGGAGTGACACATGGCGTAGGCGCCGCCTTTTGGGTCTAAATTCCAAAAATATGATCAAGGAGAAACCATGAAAAACCCCAAGGTCAGGAACGTCCATCACAAGAAATTTGAACTCAGGAACTCCCAAAATTGAACTCGGGCCCTCCCGTATGGAGTTGCAACCGTATTCGTCTCAGTCAACCTGCTTGATTATATATCAATTACGAATATTGTTACTTCGAAGTGTACACACACACACACAGATATATATATACTCTTCACGGAATAATAAAACTTCTTAAAAGCATAAAATTCATTAAAAAACACTGAGAATGCAATATAAAAAGTTCACACTAAAAACTGAACACTAAAACCACACGATATTTCGAGCTTGGCTGATAGTTCATTCTCAGCACGTGATCAAGAACCAAGCTCGATATATCGTGTGGTTTTAGTGTTCCGTTTTACGGTTTTTAGTGTGAACTTTTATGTGAACTTTTTATATTGCATTCTGAGTGCTTTTTATGAATTATATATATAAAACTGACCCATGTTCCTGATGCCATTGGAGGAGATGAGCATTCAAGAAATTAGTATTTCGAAAAATAATACATTGGTTGATTATACTGGGATAATAGCTGAGAATGACTGAAATTGAAACATAGAACAGCTTTCCTAAAAACGTGTTTGACAAAGACATTGCAGTCAAAGTTTCTTGGACGATTTACATGTTGTGAAAAAGAAGTATGGCATTTAACAATGTCAATAATGAAACAACTACAGAAAATGAGTTATCTAAACTTGGACTATATCCTTCGCTCTACAATTAACACTGTAAACTATAAAGCAAGAAAAATTAAAAGGACGTTTATACTCAAACATAACGAACTCTTAAACAAAAATGTTCCTAATTATTGAAGAATCCGGTATGACTTTGATGGATACTCTGTGCGTAGTTCATCAAGAGCTTTAGTGAATGTTTTCTGGATTTAATTTAGTTACGTAGTAAAACAGCAGAGGTACTTTCAACTCCTTTATCAGCCATCTTGATTGCCTCGAAGTAACTAAATTTTCAAAATGAATGGTTATGTAGACATTACCGCAGTACTTTTTGGTGTCGTAAGAGTGCAAGGAATTTATGAAACAATTTCTAATGCGACATTATGCTCACTATCCCCTCAGTGGCCCACTCCGCAGAAAAAACCGTCTGCTTAATTTCTGGTGCCGGAAGGAGTATCCTTCACCATCTCTCCATCTTGGCCCAGACGCTCTTGCTTTCGCAGACGAAGTAAAGTTCCTTGGCTTAATATTTGTTAGAAAATTATGCTGGTAATCGCATGTAGCACAACTCAGAGGCAAGTGTGAATGTTCTCTTTGTATTTTACGTGATTTAAGTGACACATCCTAGGAAGCTGACTGAACGGTTCTTTTACGTTTCTACCTGTTCACTAATCCGGTCCAAACTGGATTATGGCTCTGTAGTTTATGGCTCAGCGCGACCTTCAGTTCTATGTCACCTCGACTCCATTCTTACCGGGGAATCCGTGTTGCCATTGGAGCATTCCCTATAAGTCCTGTGTCCAGTTTATGTGTGGAGTTTGGCGAACCTCCCCTTTCTTATCGTTGGGGTGTTCTACTTGGTGCCTATGGTTGTCGATTAGCTGCATAACCTCGTCATCGCACAAATGAGTCGCTTTTTAAGGTTTCACTGGCTACCTTTTACGCTGCTCGGTCTTTAATTCTAAGCCTACTGGCTTTCGTTTTCGGGAGCTGTTAAATACGTTGGACTTGGAATTACCTGCTTTTTACTTAACCGGGGAAACTTCTTCTCCCCCATGGCTCATAGCAGAGGCCCCCGTTCATCTTGGGCTTACGTCCTGTCCTAAGTCTTCGACCGCAGTCTTCGTCGTTGTTTTAGCGAGATTGTCTCTTCTTTTGCTAGATGCAATTTTATTTATACCGACGGCTCGAAATGTGACACAGGTGTTGGATGTGGCTTTGTTTTTAATGGAGGTAGTTTTACGTTTGGTCTTAGCGCTGCGACATCTATATTTATAGCGGAGCTTTATGCAATTTATGGTTGTTTCTGAACAGCGGCTGGGGACAGTGCTATTTGTTCCGACCTTTTGAGTGCCATTTTATCTTTTAGAAATCTATACAACAACCATCCTCTGGTGCAGAAGATCCAGGATGTAATGTTAATGCTTTTTGACGCTGGCGTCAGGATGACACTGCTATTGGTACCTGGACATGTGGGATTTCCAGGTAATGAGGCCGCAGATGTCGCAATTATCCGCCCTTTTAGACCCTGATGATTATGAGCAACGTTTTTACTTTGGGGATTTTAAACTTTCATTACGTCGAGGGCGAGGAATGGAATTTACTCCATGATAATAAACTTCGACAATGTAAATCCGCCCCTTTTAATTGGACATCTTCTCGCGCAGTTTGTAGCGAAGAAGTAATTTTAGCGCGTTTAAGGATTGGCATTGCCGTTTTATTCATCATTACCTTTTTAATGCCCAACCAGCTCCAGCATGCCCTCACTGTGACCACTTCTTTACAGTGCGTCACATTTTTAGTGGAATGCGCTCATCTAGCGGCTTTTAGATTATCTCAGGGTTTGCCCTCCTCTATTGAGGAAGTACTTGCAGATGATGTGGTTGCTATAGAGTGAGTACTCCGTTTTATTCGTGTTGTGGTTTTTGGAGCGAGGTGTGATTTTATATAATTTATTAAAGACGGCATTTTTAGACCTTTTTGAGACTCTTTTCATCTGTTGCTGAAGTAAGTGTTTTAGTACCAATATTTTGTTTATTGTTGACCATATTACCCTTGTTATTAGTTGTGGGGTTTTATTGTTACAATTTTAGACTATTATAAGACTGTTGTGTTTTCAGCTCTTGCAGCTTTGTTTTAGTTCCGGTCTTTTGTTTGTTGTTGACCATATTACCCTTGTTGTTTGTTACGGGGTTTTATTTTATTATCCAAAGTGCTACTGTTGCTTATTTTATACACTGATTTTGTATCTATTACCTATTTATTTCTTTAATTTTTGGCGCAGTTTTAGTGTGTTTGGGTGTTAATGGCCTTAGCTGTTTTGCGCTCTTTAAACCATAATCATGTTCACCATAATCTCGAGTTATCCGTCAGCAATTAAGTGAAAAAGGTAGCTGGAACGAATCGCTTTAAACGATATGGACTTAAGAGTACTTTGCTCTAAAATACTTTGAAGCCGGAGGAATAAGCATCAAATCTAAAATTTCAGATGCTTAAAATTAGCTGCGTTTAAGTACTGGTTGACAGTAGATTCCAGCTTTTGCATAGTTTCTGCAGCGTGAGAGGACTATGAAGCATTGATTTATCACAGAAGGCAACATAAGAAACCTGAATGCATTCTAGGTTTTAGCCTTATGTGTGGTTTTTCCAGCGATTCAGGCAAGGTAAATTTGAATTTACAGGAAGAAAGTTCTATTTGTATAAAACAAATTGAAGATAATAGATAATTATACATTTTAAAGAAAGAATTAAAAGTCTATTTCATTATTATTGTATTTGTTTTCAAAGGAAAAAGGAGAGGGACAGAGACCCAGATAAAAAAATAACAACAACAAAACACTGCAATATTATTGGACTAGGGCAAGTGGATCCGCGAAAGAAATACGAACTAGTACGGTGACGGAATATGAAAGGAAGAAAAGTCACCAAACACGGTACAGTTGGGATTTTCTGGATTAGTTCCTTTCCATAGCAATCCAGCACTAGTAATGATGGAGCATAAGTGTAATAAAGATATTCACGAACAAGCTCAGCGTGTTATTTACAATGCTAACAATTTTTGTGGCTAAGAGAAGAAAGATGTCCTAAAAATGTCGTTATAAAAGTCACTAAATGCCCTATCGCTTGTGTCTGATATAGTAAAAATATTATACGTAAAATTAGAAAGAAGGGTAAACTTGAAAATCGCCTTGTAAAGTTGAAAAACTGCCAGAAAATAAGCTTATATTGAACAATATGGATAAGCTTATTATTTGAAGGAAATTCCAGGAATATTTAGAGATTAGAAGGAAAAAAACATCCCAGCAATGCAAAAGTTATGAAAATTCTGTAGCAAAGTGATTAATTTCCTTAATAACCTTTAGGAAAATAGTGAAGTCTATTGGATTTCACTTCAAAAAGTGTAAATATTAGATGACTTTGTAATTCGAATACTCTGACAATGTGGCTCAAAGAACATCGTTTCTTATAGTACTTAGAAGAAATGAAAAGAAAGAAAGCAAACTATGGATTCACACTCAGTTTCCAAGTGTTGGCAGAGTGACAATGGAGGTATATGTGTAAACAAAGTCCCACACAGGCCTTATTATTGCCTATGCTCGTTGCTGGTTGGAGATGGGATTTATTCCAGATGCCTGTTTCATTTATGATTCCAAATCTAAGACACTCAATTACCACAAAGAAATTAACTATGAAAATTGTTCTAAATGAGTGAAACATCCGTGATACCTGGACTGACACATGGGAATATTGTTGGTTTTTTGTCAATGCTCCGTTACTCACAAGCAAGAGAACAAAATGTCATCGACCAGCAACACAAAGTCAGATATAAGCATGGCTAAGGCACAATATATCATTTGACTCAGAAATGACAAAGGTGGAAATTTTCTTATTCATGCAAAACAACAGACCAAATTAAACTTATACTATTGGCAAATTATTTTAAGATTCACACTATTACCATGACTTGAATTCCATCGGCTAAAATGGATCATATTAAAAACAGAAGTAGCAGATAAAAATTTCGACCATGTCGAAAAAACATTCACAAAAGATGCCATCGGATTAATAACAGCTGAAGTCTGGAGAAGTTCAGTGCAGAAGATGAAGGTCATTGAGGATAAGTATTGGAAAAGAGATACGCTTATGGAAATTGAATGTATAGTAATTAATCCAGGACTGGAGAGATGTAGAAGAAATATCAGCTGACACGGATAATAATGTTTAACCCCATTTCAACTACTGAGGCATCACAGACGGTGTACACTGGTGCTACATGAGATGAAATAATAAATTAAGAAAGGAGTTTGATTTTTTTATTTTAAAGGAAAGAAGCGTACCAGGCCTAAGTTTTAGGGTACTTCCCCGATGAGGACTGATGGAAACCTGGCAAAAACTTCAGTCAAGAAGGACGGTCCTGGTGGGAATCGAATCCCAGACCTCCCGCTCACGAGTCCGCACCTTAACGACCTAGTTCTACATACGACTTCTCATATCAGAATCCCAAGAACTGTTTCTACTTAGTTCAACCTCATCAATTATGTAGAATGTCATTGCAGTTGACACAAAAAGGAAGAAGCAAACTGGAGACAAAATGGAAATATAAAAGGATGTGCGTAAAATGTGAAAATTACGTAATGATATCTTATTTTTGCATATCGGCACTTTTTCTTCAGATTGTAAATAGTTCTGATCAAACTGCATTAAATATCTACAAATAAAATGAAATAAGCCCCTGGAAAAGACGAAGAAAACTAACTTAAACATCCAAAACAGGCCTGAAACTGAACATTTTTTCCATGATAATGGTAAATTCATATGATAGAAAATGAAAAGAAATGATGTTTCATAATCGATCTCATTCTGGTCGGTCCTAGTAGTGTAGTGGTACCTCCTAAACCGAAGATCGCGGGTTCAATTTCGCCCAAAATGGATGGCTTTTTTTTTTCGGGCGTAAAAATCCTAAGCGTGGCTTCCTTCGGAAGGGAAGTAAAACCTTAGGTTCCGTGTCGTAGATTTACGGCTTGAAAAAGAACTCAAGCCTGAAAAAAGAGGCCTCTGAAACTATCGGCCGTTTCACGCCCTAAATTGAATGGGACGCTGATGACCTGAGATGTTAAAGAGCGTCCGCAAAAATATCAAACCAACAAAAAGATCCCCTCAGGGGCCCAATTTTTTGGGTACGGGGCGTAGCGACCCCGAGGCACCCGAGCTGCTCCCTCAGGTCCGCGCTTAGCGCGTTTGACCCCTTTTTATTTCGCCTCTTTTATTGTTTTATTTGTCCTACTTCCCTGTTCTTTGTCTGATGGGTGCCCCCGTATTTGACACGGTAAAAAGTGACTGGGTAACAGCGTAACTCCCAGCACTGGGTTATCATGTAGGACGGGAGCGTATCCCCTGGTAAAGGCCAGGCCCGGGGAAGGGCCATTGCATGAGCTGTTTACCTCCTGCAGCCGATTGGGTCCCTTCGTCAGCCCACAGGAAGGTGTGACCCTGAGGTTACTTTGTTCAGACCAGGGCCAGTAACCTAAGCCGGGGTGGCGCCCAGGAAGCAGCCTGCCATCGGAGACAGTTGCAATGGTGGAGGATTATATCGCTATGGTGAACGAACATAATCTCACACAAATTAAAAGAAAACGAATGGATGTTAAAGAGTAACCGAGAAGCCGTTTCCTCGTTATTTGGTGATTAGTCGAACGGAAGACGGACAATCTTTTACCCGGGTGAACCCGTTTATAATTCAGAAGGGCATTGATACCATAGCTGGACCTGTGAAAACCTGCACCCGACTTCGTAATGGATCACTTTTGGTTGAGACCACCGGAATGTCTCAGAGTAACTCGCTGCTCAAGGCGACGATTTTCCACGGTTATCCCATTCGTGTTGAGCCACATCGCACATTAAATTCGTCGCGAGGAGTTATTTTTACTAACGTACTGGACGGAATGTCTGATCCGGATATCCAAAGTTGCTTGGAACACCAAGGGGTCACGTCCGTGTATCGCGTGCAGGCGAGGAAAGAGGGTGAATTGCAGCCTACCCGAACACTTTTCCTCACTTTTAACAGGGTCGAATTGCCGCAGAGGATAAGAGCGGGCTACGAGGTCATTGAGGTGCGCCCGTACGTACCGAGCCCGTTGCGTTGTTTTCAATGCCAGCGCTTTGGCCATACACGCGTCTCTTGTAAGAGTGCCAATTCTATCTGTACTACCTGCGGCCAAGTATCTCATGAAGGAGCATGTACATCCGCTCCCGTTTGCGTTAACTGCCGCGGAGATCATCCAGCCTCATCCCGCGAATGTCCTCGTTTTAAGGAGGAGCGCTGTATTCAGGAGATCCGGGTGAAGGAAAAGCTCTCCTTTACTGAGGCCCGGAAGCGTTTTCAATCTCGCCAACCCGTCGTGCCTAAGACCGGCACATACAGCGCAGCAGCTTCATCATCCATCAAGAAGTGCGATAACAGTACGCAGACTTGCGACCTTGTTTTTACACGGGTCCCAAATGTGCCCAGTCCACCTAAGCGCTCTACTGAGAAGCCCAAGCCAATAGTTTTTAATGCATCAGAAATTAAATTTAAGACGAGCTACACAAAGACCGACTTTTTAAAAACATCCACTCCTGCTGAAAAGCAGAAGAGCCCTTCTCCTCCTTGAAGGTCCCGCTCCCATGAAGGGAGCAAACCCGCTAGGCGGTTGCCATCACCGCCCCTCTCTACATCCAACCGGTTCCAGGTGCTGGAGTCGGTGGATGCTTCTCAGCGGGAGAGCCCTCCCTCTGAGGAGGTCATGAAACAGGATGTGTCTGCTCCCGAAAAACCACCAAGTCCCACGCGACTTAAGAAAGGACGTTTGATTCGTCCTGGGCCTAGTAAAAAGTAAGGTGGTATTTTTAACTTTTTTACCTAATTTTAACAATGGCTATCCTTTCTTGGAATGTGCGTGGACTTCGTAGTCGTAGACCTGACTTGGAGTTACTTTTATGCTCGATTGACTCTCCGCTTGTGTGTCTCCAAGAGACTAAACTTCGCCCGCAAGATACTTTTACTTTACATGGTTACTCTTCGGTGAGGTTTGACCTCCCTCCCGAAGATGGCATTCCCGCTTACGGCGGAGTATTAATTTTAATACGACACGTGTGCTGTACTTTATTACTGCTCCAGACTCCTTTACAGGCTGCTGCAGCTACAGTTCACTTATCTGGCCTCAGTTTTTCCATCTGCAGTATTTACTTGCCTCCGTCTGTAACAGTCACCATGGTTGACCTGGACAATCTTCTGTCTCAGTTACCACCCCCTGTCCTACTTTTGGGAGATTTTAATGCACACCATCCTCTATGGGGTTCCAACACCGAGTGTGCCAGGGGTAGCATGTTGGCAGACTTTCTCAACCTCCACCATCTCATTCTGCTAAACACTGGTCAACCTACTTTTCTTTCTGACAGCACTCACAGCTTTTCCCACTTGGACTTATCCATTTGTTCTGCCTCACTTGCTGTACATTTCACCTGAAACGTCAACTCTGATTTATATTCCAATGACCACTTTCCGTGTCAGATCCATGTACTCTCTTCAAACGCACATTCCCAGCGCGCGCCAAAATGGCCCATTGAAAAGGCGAACTGGCCTCTGTTTCGATCTATGGCCGAATTTTCAGGGTGTGAATTTCCATCTATCGACGTCGTGATCGAGCACCTCCGTACGGTCATCATCACAGCTGCAGATCAGGCTATTCCCCGGTCGTCTTGTCACCATTGAAAAGGCGAACTGGCCTCTGTTTCGATCTATGGCCGAATTTTCAGGGTGTGAATTTCCATCTATCGACGTCGTGATCGAGCACCTCCGTACGGTCATCATCACAGCTGCAGATCAGGCTATTCCCCGGTCGTCTTGTCACCCTAGACGCTTACCGGTTCCCTGGTGGACCGATGAATGCCGGAATGCATTTCGTGCACGCCGGGGTGCTCTCCGAGCTTTTCGTCGCCACCCTACTTCAGCAAACATGATTCGCTATAAACAACTGCGCGCCAAATGCCGTCGAGTCATTAAGAATAGCAAAAAGGCTTCTTGGATTGCTTTTACCTCGTCTTTTAACCGCACAACGCCTTCGTCCGTAGTTTGGGAACGACTACGCCGCGTTGCGGGCAAACCTAGGTTTACGCCCATTCCCGGTCTTCGGATTTTAAATCGGCATATAGTTATTCTATTAATTGCATGTTATTATAATTTCCAAGAACGTAAGTTTAGCATATTTTGTTTATTACTTGGTACATGATATCTGTCCAGAATGGTTGTCGCAATCATCCCACCATATCCATGAGCTGCAAAGTTCATCTTCTTCATAGTTGCAGTGAAGTCCATGTAGTACAGCTCTGGTTCTGAATCGTCGTCGTATCCTGCCATTAGTAGATTGATTTCATAGGGTATCTGTAACCAAGATATGTCTGTTTATGACTAGAGACAGCCAACTGTCACGACTCGCCAAATCACGAACTTTTCATTAAATATAAAAACAAGTATTAAACATGTTTTAACGTTGTGTCAATTATACTTTTGTAGGTTAGCATTGACGAATACTGGCGAAAAATTGTAAAATTACCGGAAATGCAGTTTTAACACATTATTCCATTTATTTGCGATTTGGTGCAAGCATTGCTAAACTTTTATATATTTCAAAATATAATGACAGGTTTTAGTTGTCGTAAAATGGCTACATTTCAATTTCAAGAAAACTGGAATTTGGATTTTTACAGACATGGAATGCTGAGGGCAGAGTTTCCGAGAGATTATCTTTAGACGAACCCGTGCTATTCTCTGCCTAACAAATCTCTAATCTTTTGCATAGTTTTATGCATTCTATTTATTATTAATTCTCTGAAGCGGAAGTAAGAATTTTCTAATTGATGTTATTTTCCTTCATAATTATACATTTTGTACAAACGAAGATAATAAATAAAACATGTCTGCGGATAAACATAACCTGACGTAGAAACAAAATATGGGTATTTGCAGACACAAAGTGAAAATAAACAAAATGTTCCTATCTTCTAATTGGCAAAACCACATTCAAGGGGAAACAGACTTGGAACAAAGCTTAGTTAGTTTGATTGACTTGAAAGTGTTTGGAAAAAGAAGCGATGCCTCTAAAATTAATTAAGTGAATAGGAGCGTTTTAAACAGTTTCCTAAGATGGAATGAAAGTTAATGGGGACCTAATGTTTTGCAGGATTTGTAACATTGTGTGACTCGGAAAATGTCAGAGGGTTTAAAAATATATTTTAAGCTGCAATGCGCTATACATCTCTTCTTCCTTAATGCAAGTATACAATTTATGCGACACCCTTCTGTTAATGCCTGACCATGCAGTTAAGTTAGAAAAAGAAAGGCATCTTAAATTGGTTGGCTAAATAGTTTAATTTAGGGAGAAGCATTGTACAAAATACATTTATTGTAACCAAAGAGGCAAACAATACTTACCAAAAGTGCATTCGTCAATGAATCATTCCATACAACATTTTAAGATTTGGAAGTTGATCATTTTAGATTTTTATTTTTTATTCTAGTTTGTGATTGTACTGGTATTACAATTAAATATTACTTTGAAAGTAATATAATAATTTTATAAATTGAGTGTAACAATGGCAGACGTATTAGAATGTGGCACATGTAAACCCAACGATGAATTCAGGGGATGGCCCGGCGGAAAAGTTCAAAATGTTCGATTTCATTTAAACGCATAAAATATTTATAATTAAATATATAAAATCAGATTAAATTATCATTTATTTTGATAAATGATGACTTGTAATGTGTAATAAAATTCCATTTGAAACTCTACAATGAGGACATGTAGAGCGGCAGGTCTGGTGTAATGTAATATAATGAATTTCAACTTCTTGCAGTTTCAGCTGTTTTAACGTCTAATCAGTCAACAGTTTACTGTGGAAGGTGATGTGCTTGTGCGGTCTTATCAAAAGAAACGTTACGGAAATGCAATGTCTAAACACCAAACATTGCTTACTTTCTTCTCTAATAAAGACAGCCATTTGGAGAACTGAGAGAAATGCTAGTGATGGTGAATTGCTTAGTGATTCTTCCTCAGTATTCGAATGAAAAATTAACTATTTCTAATCCATCCTTAAGTTGCCATTCTGAACAAAGCGTAAAAGAAGGTGTTGAACACAAGATTTGCTGTATTTTGATTGCGATTGGTGTGGAGATGTTTCCAAATTAATTGAAATGCATTTTAAATATATTGAATATCTACAAGGGAGTGCACTGCACTTTTCACTAAGTTTAGAAAAACTGCCGAAAGCACCGGAAAACTACAAAAGCTTGCAACACGCAAAAGCAGTTGCACTTGAAATGTGTAGATTACAGGGATTAAACGAACTATTTCACCCGCAGAAAATTCAACAAAATGAAACTGAAAAAGCATTGAATCCCAAGCTGTGCCTTCTTTAATTCTAAGTTTTTATTTTATTTTTCTTTTAGTAAGGAAGAGATCCTCCATGCAACGAAATATGAACCTCTATTTCGTAAGATAGTTCTAAAAAGCGACATTAATCTTAAAAAGAGGGTTAAATTTTAGAGTGAAAGGTTCACTTATGTTAATGAATATACTTCCTCAAAATTATTAAATTGAATAGGCGAGAGTCTAAATGAGACATATACGAGCATATTGCATGACATTAAGTGTGCTCTAGAACCACCAGTTTTACAAATACCGGAAGTTGTTGACACCAGCTGGTGGAGTACTTAGCGCTAAAGATCCCGTTTATTATATCAGGTGAACTGTGCGGATTATGAGAGATTTTGTTAGAAATGATGAGTTACAATTTCATTAAAGGTATAGTGCTTTTGGACGGAACATTAAATGTCGTCTCATATTAAAGCGAAATTTTGCAATAAGGATTACTCAAAATTTCACAACAACCTGTACTTGTTTTTTAGTAAATCTAGAGCATTTAAGAATCATCGACCGCCTTTGTGATGAACATAGTGAGGAAAACGAAAAAGTAAATAATATTTAAAAAATATATATTAGAAGTGGGCGCAGCAAAAGTTAAAAGTGCGTTCTTTAAGGAAGAACAAATTATGAGAAATGTAAGGAGTTTTGTGAAAAGTATATGGCTAATGAAATGGAGCAATTATGCAATGACAAGCGTGAAAGTGATAGAACAAAGTGCATATTTTGAAAATTTTTAAAGTGCTCAAAAGTTTGATGAATGATTGTGAAGAATTGTGCTTGATGTTAAGACTTTAAAACGCTAACACTGTTATTGCAATTTTGTGTTCTTTTAATTTCGCTGCTCGTAGTAAGTTAAAAGATTGATCTTCAGATATTGCTTCTTCTTCAAGGTCGATATCGACTGTGAAACTCTAAGAATACTCGCTGAATGTGAACTTTGCATTCCCTCTCGACTATCGATATAGAAAGGTCACTCAGTATCATGAATAGGACGATGACAATATAGAAATAGGATGGGTCAGTATACTGTTCACCGCCTCCGGTGGCCAAGGTCGTTAAGGCGCGGACTCATGAGCGGGGGTCTGGGATTCGATGTCCTCCCTGACAGGATTTTTCCAGGTATTCCTGAGTCCTCATAAATGGCAAATGCCGAGAAGATACCCCGATAAACTTAGGCCTGGAACGTTTCCTTCCTTAATATATATACTTTCCCAATTTATCATTTCATGTATCATCAGTGTCACCGCCTTTGGTGCCTCAGTAGTTAAAACGGGGTTGAACATTATTAAAAAAAAAAAAAATTATACGCTTCAAACTTGTGTGAAGGTGTTAACTGAAAGAGGCAAGGAACCAACAGAAAGTTTCATTGATGATGTCATTCACAGATATGCGTTAAAAAGCCTCCATACATTAGATTCTTTTAAATGTAAGTTGTTACATGCTATAATATTATTTTATTGATTCCCATAATTTTATTCTTAAAATAATTATATCTAATTATATTTTATTTAATGAGATATCAGATTTACAAGGAAATTTAAAAATTTTAGTACTGGTGTTATTTTATTAATACTATGAAAAGTTGAAGCCTATGACATCCCCGTGAAGTTTGATATCCCCCCGAAGGTAAGCGGCTGGATTCAACACTGTGACTGCACCGTGGATGTACGAAGATGTGTATTTGTTAAAAGTAAATAGGTATTTAGTAATTTTAACATTATTTACTGAGCATTTATGAAAAGGAGAACACTATTGCCGTATATTACGACGAACTGAACAATTTAAGCTTGTGATAATTAATTGCATGACCGATTCCATCATTAAGGAATAAGTAATATTAACAACAAGCCTTAAACCCTTTTAAACATTTGCAATGTCTTCCTAATACACAGAACATGTGTTATAAAATTTCCACAATAAAAGACATGAAGCTACTTTGCTGGCTTGCCTATTGACAGGCAACACTTTACAACATAAAGAGTCGGTTATTTTAATAAGCGACAAACAAAGTCAGCACAATTAACTCAGTTGGTAGCAATTTCTGTTCCGACACAACCAGTAATTACCTTCACAACCTTTTAGAAGAACAAGGCAACAGACTTACATACCATTTGCATTTCGAGCAAAGAAAATAAGATATATACGCCAAATATAAAAAATAACACAGTCAAACCTGGGATCACCACAGTAGGAAAGAAGCTATATTTCTAATGATTATGCCAAAACTTTTCTCCAATTGGAACTTCTTACCTACCAGCCTACCACTGCCTGAGCTCAGTCGAAGTGCTCGCGGCGATCAAAGCTATACCACGTGGTTTCTATTGACAGACTACCATATAAAACAACTTCTCAGCATGCTCACACGACCAAGACCCTCTATATTTACCAGACCCCAATATGGGGGGGGGGAAGCTCTATTACTACCAATAGCAAATACGAAACTTTTTCACAGTATTATGTTTACAGATGACATTATTCATTAAGCTTTTCCACGGATAAGCATAACTCTTTATAAATTACACGAACTTCCAAATTACTGAACACCTTAAAACTAATCGACATAGTTGGAAAAGCATATTTATCATCGTTTTTTTTTTAAGCAACAGAACATAGTCTTCTTTGGCAATAGCTATAAGGGGGTGTATCTTTCTTGCCTTAACTTCACTTGCAAAGTAGTCGAAACGTAATATCTTGCTCATACCAAAAGTTAAAACTCTTATCTCGCTCCAAAACCGCTTCATACGTTCTTCCTGAGCTTTTCTTTAATCGCTAATCCTCACTATCACATAAGATAGTAGATTAAGGAAAATTGCACAAAGAAAATGCCGTTCCTAACCGCAAATTTTAGTAAGAAATGTTTAATTCACACTACAGTTTCATCATTAACTTCAAAAGTTGCCCCCTCTTTATCCATTCCTCTTTTGAATACTATTATTTAGGAAGTATAAGTATGGTGTTATGCGGTGCACCGCCATAATTAAAATAAACACAGTAACCCATGTTGTACTAAACACTTTCTATTACACAGGTTCCTGGTGTGATTTCACTAAATCAATATTAACGCAATAAAAACACAAGAAGTGACACGCTACTGTTTATTTACGTTCAGACATAAACCACCGTAACAAACCAGGCAACTGTAACAAAGCAAATAAACAAATTCATGTGTTAATACCAATAACATGAAGAGTATCACTGTCTTATCATAACCTCACTTGCAAACGAGTCGAAAAAAGTTATTACATCAGGCTCACTAAAACTTTCGATTCAAAAACCGCTTCCCCCCCTTTCCGGATTTTCCCTTTCTTTACTAATCCCCACCGTCACACTGGATGGTAAATTAGAGAAACTTGCTGGGAAAATGTCCTCCCTAATCACAAAGTTTGTACGATACGTTTATACACACTACAGTTTCATCATTAACTTCAAAATTTGCACGATGTATATTTTTTATCCACTCCTTTAATTTCTGCTATTTAGGAAATGTAAATACGATACTATCCCATGCATTGTCAAAACAAAAATATACAAGAACAACTATTATGGAACCAACACTTTCTATTACACAAGTTCCTGGTGTGATTTCACAAAATCAATATTAACTTAATAAAAATAAAAGAAGTAACACGCTGTTGTTGAGTTATTTTCAACTATGAGCCATTGTAATAAAACAGAATACTGAAAATTAACAAAGTTATATAATTAATGCACGTCCACATATTTTTTGTAGTGTCGATACCTACATTGTGGTCTGGTAAATATAGTGTCTTGACATGACGATTGTTAGGAAGCGAACGAAGAAATATCGATCGATGGAAAGTCCTAGAATGCAACGGAAAACACTGAGCAGTCCATCCTAAAAGTATAAATAAATGCTTACGGTTGATGGTAAGATGCAAATGAGCTATCAACCACATACTTCCAATTGTTGATGACTTGCTAAAAACAAGTAATTGGGAAAAATGTGATAATGGTTAACGAAATGCTATATGTTAATACTTCTCAAAACAAGGCATATTTTAACCCGTATAATAGTTGAATGATTATAGCACAAGTTAACTTACATATTGGGATTTTTAAAATTGTGGATGTAATAAACTAATTACTGTTACTGATTTTGATTTGTAAGGACCAGTTTCGCTCGAACAACAGCTAATAATGAATGAAAGAATGGTGTTTAACGCCCGTTTTTGCTACAGAGGCACCACAGGCGATGGACACTGCTGATACATGAGCTGAAATGATATATTGGGACAGGATTTATTTTTAAGGAAGGAATCGTTCCAGGCCTAAGTTTAGGGTACCGGTACCTCCCCGGCATTTGCCATTTATGAGGACTGAGGAATACCTGGAAAAACCTCAGTCAGGGAGGACGGTCCTGGCGGTACTGGAACCCAGACTTCCCACTCACGAGTCCGCGCCTTAACTACCTCGGCCACCCGTGGCAGTGTAACTAATAGCGAGAGGTGCTTGGTAGTTCATAGGATTCCCGTCTGCTGCGCAATTATTAAAGCTGAAGCGCGGCTAGAATATTCTCATGATTATTAAGTCATTTATTAATGTGTATGTCATGTATAGTTACATAAAATACCAAAAAGCAGAAATGTAAACTTGTACTGCTGTAATCCTTTCGGGCTGCAGAAGCCAGAATCAAGTGGGTAAGGAAAAAGTGATGGGAGAAACGTGTCAGAAATTTCCTCATTTAGTGACAGAAGATGCAATATGTCAAGTTTCGAGGTTTCGAAAATGGGTGTGAATGACTCAGATGACACTATCGTATATAGAGCAAACCAGACCCAATCTTCAAATGAAACTATTTTCCCGTGAATAAGGAGGCAAGTGTTAAGGTGCGTCTCAACATTGAAAGACATTATGGAAGTAAATGGGCTATTTCTAACTCTCTCTAATGCAGACATGTCCTTAGCTCCGTCCTTTTCTACTCTCGCGCTGTTGCCAAGTTGCTAATAACATAGTGTAAATATTAAGTCATAATTTTCAGCTTTGAGCACATTATCCTACGGAATATTTTTTCTCTGCCGGATTATATCATTATTAGAGTCACTGTAGATTCCTGTGCATCCCATTTTCCAAAGGGAATGTGTTTTTCAGTAAAAGTAGGACGTTTGCTGGTTGTATGCTTATCGCGGCAGTACCTAATACGCTAATCTTTTTATGAGTAAACGTCAGCGCTGATACCTGTCTCGTTTGAGTTCTCTATCTTTAATGAGAATGTTGTAGTGTTTTAAATGAAACATTGTCGGTAAATTCTATACCTATGCGGAAAAGTTAGGAAGGAAGGAACTTTTTTTTTTTAAAATTGGCTTTACAACGAGAATCAAGCTAGAGAACATGTTAAGGAGGTTTGGAGACAGTCTGTAAAGAATCCGGAATCCTGTAACTTATTGCATTTATTGTTTACTATTATAAAGTCGCCGGTCTACTCAACCAGTAGGCACCAAACTGACGGGCAGTAAATCGTGGAATGCTGTGGTATGGTGTCTAGGTTATTTATTTAACATTTTCCGTCCATATTTAGCTATGGAGGGAAAAACTAGGAAGAGGTGAAGTGTTCGTAAATTAAGAAGCACGAAACACAAATTAATAATGAATGTGTTGGATTATTTTTCAAGCAAAATGAGCGTCTATATATATATATATATATATATATATATATATATAAGAGCTAGGGTATTCAGAAACAGTAATGTATAGAAAAGAACAAAAAAAAAATCACCATTTTGGATTCGAATATGAAAGAAGATACAACAAGAGCAAACTGTTTAAAGCCCGGGGGAAATCAATTGTTTATACAAACGAGTCATAGCTTAATGTAGGTCATACAGTGACTAAAGCATGAAGGGATACCAAAGTTAAAATGCTCGTAAAGCAACCATTGAGAATAGATGCACGGGATTCAGGCCACCCCGGGATCGCAGATCAAAATTTGTTTTGGTTCATGCCGAAAATGAGCAAGGGTTGATTAAAAATGCTGAACTAACATTTTTGTGCATAAGGAACACGTCAATGCACATGACGAAATGACGGGTGAAATATATGAGAAGCAGTTCGCTGAACAATTGCTTTTCCAAAAGTCCTGAGGGGGCTGTTATTGTAATCGACAATGCAAAGTATCGCTGCAGGAAAAATGTCACTTCTTGGATAAAAAATGACATCATTGGTTGGCTTACTCAGAAAGATAACCCAATTGAACATGATATACTTAAACTGGAACGTCTGTTTATTGTGTCTCAACATAAAGGTACATTGTTGATGAAATGGCAGACAGTCGGGAGACAAGTTCTTCAATGCCACCATATCATTGTGAACTAGATATCACAAGTGAAAAACCACATTAAAATAAGCAACATGTCATTCAGATAACCTGATATGATGCGAATAATCTCAGAATCATGCTAATTATGTGGATAAAATAAAATTGGTTGAAAGTGAAATGTGCATAGTCGATGAGATCTGTGAAGA
Source organism: Metallyticus violacea (assembly GCA_030762175.1). Lineage (NCBI taxonomy): Eukaryota > Metazoa > Arthropoda > Insecta > Mantodea > Metallyticidae > Metallyticus > Metallyticus violacea. The sequence goes on along the minus strand of CM060832.1, from coordinate 65,568,047 downwards.
CATAATTTTTTTATTTTAACCGTTATCCTCATCGGCAACACGAACTGCTCCTTCAGAATTACCATCATCTACTTTTGATTCGCCAGAAGCCTTTCCATCTATTGGAAGACAAAATGGAAGGAACGACACCTTAATAGAGTATTGTGACGAGCCTTAAAGGCAACCAACATGCTTTACTAAAACTTTCAGCACCTTATATAATCACATTTGGTTGATAATGTCTGTTTTGCACCAATAAAATCGCATTTTGAAGCACTTTAAAATACACAATAGAGAGATAAAATGCGTAATCATTGAAATGCGTTATAATAGCCTTAAACAGAAAGACAGATTTTTCGCTATGTGGTGACGTATTATTCACAAGATGACATTAAATTAGTAAATCAATCGCAGTTGCACGCTTAAAGAGTTGAACAGTATTGCTTCGCAGAAATTGAAATGTTCAAAATATGTCCACTTAAATTCATATGTTTCGTTCCCGCCTAATCCTTATTTATTTTTGTCAGTTACCTGTTATTTCTCCAACCTCAACTTTGAGGACAGAAGGAATGTCACGCAAAGCTTTTTTACGCGCGTTTCTGTTTCTGAAATTTTTATTTTCAGGATCCAAAATACATTTTTGTAACTGACCACTCCATTCTTGTTGTTTATGGAAAGAAAAAAAAAACGTTAATTGAGTATGCACATGATCAAGTTGTAGAACAAGAACTGTTTTCCCTCGCCTAGCGATACACGGAACTTTGTCCTATACATGTTTAGAGCTCATTCGTTTGTATGAAACATGAAGGAGCTTGTTCCATACCGACCGGAACATGTTCGGAACACAAGTTCACCTATCTAAAGAAAACTGATGGAAAAAAAGACATCTTGAGACTGTTTCTAAACAAGAAAAATAAAATTTCATGATCTAATTAGATAATATTATTTTCCTGGACACATATTTACTTTTAAATTGTAATTGGAAAACACGTTTAACATGTTTAAGGTATTTTGAAATCAATAATTATATTATTCAGGTTTAGTTTAGATTTAACTTAATCAACTTAGCTATACCTGAGACAAATATACATGGAGAAAAGGAGGCAAACTGGCAGGATATGTCAATATGCCCATTTGATTCGGTTAAGGTGTTTGCTAAATATATTGTACTATATTACCTATTCTATCTATTCTCATGGTTTGTTAACGCCTATCGTCTGTTTAATTAAAACTATATTTTTAATTATAGTGATGATAAGTTGCGGATATACAGCTAGATAAACGACAAACGACTCTTGCTGACGTAATTCTATGAGCAATCAGGGCCGAAAAACTATAGAAAATATTAGTTATGAGTTCATTTAAAAAGTTTAATATCTATACCAGATATTTAACTCAGTACTATAGTAAAGGTAATAAAGAGATCATAAAGAATCATCTTTCATCAATGAACGTCCCGTAAACTTTAGGTTACGGTTTCAGCTGATTGATATTTAACCTTAAATTCGCGAGGTTTTCCATTACAGTTTGTTCTCACCTGTATAAGTTACAAACGGGCCTAACAAGGAAGACCACGATGAAGCATCTGCAGAAGTTGAAAATGGGAATGTGACTTCCTCTTCTAAACGATAACCTGAAACACCCAGCATTAATATGCATTCTGATGAGAATGCGTTAAGTTCGATGCATTTCTTCTTTGAGTTACTTAGAAAATATTGATTTTAGGCATGACTAGTTCTAGAACTCTAGCAGTTCTTACAGTTTTGCAATTTTAAAACAGTCTTTCCTGAAAAATACATGTAACTTTTCCCTAAAATTTGAATATTGCTGGCGTGGAATTCCCGTTTCGCTATGTTAAGGGACACCCATCAACAGTAGATTTCGGCTACCTTAAATGCTTGCTTTCTTTTAGTAAAGATCTGGAAGTTCTTCTCTTCTGAAATGTATTAGCAAATTTTCAAAATTGCTGAGGCCTAATTCCAGAACCAAAAATAACTGGTATGGGTTCAGTGTTGCTATGGAGGCACAATATCTTCCGGACAATATTTTATGAACATAATTTTTCATAGTGAAGGCTTCATATTCTTGTTAAATAACTAAAGCAGTTATTTAGGTAGATACGAACGAACCCTCTTGTATATATATATAACAGTCCTCCAGTATTTAGCGAAATCTCTATTTCCAACATAGTTGAACATGATTGGAATTGTATTTTTTTGAAGATAATACACCCAATATACAACATATTAAAATAATCTTGAACTACTGATGCCAGAAACGTTATAAACAAAACGATATAGTATCAATAATTGTAGCTTATGGCCAGTATGTTGCCATTTAACAATGATTCCCTTTAAATGCTAAATATGTATTTTTTTTTACAAAATTTGTATGCTAGACTAAGGTTCAGAATCAAATAGGACAAATTCAAGCTCAATCCGGGACTTGAATTATGAATCTTCGGTTTATGCACGTAATAACTGAATTACCGAGCTATGTGGAAAAATCACATTTAATATAAATTCATCGTAACAGTGTCATTAAGTATGTAGTCTGTTTCATAAGTACTTGAAGGTTTTGAGTCACCTCTTAGGGATAAAATCTTAAAAGCGGCTATGACCGGACAGGGCACAGTATCTCAGTTGGTATCGAATACAGGTCATGATGTCCAATTTTTTTTTATCTGATTTGATTTCAAAATTGTCTTAAGACGCTTTGGAACTCATGTTTGAGTTTCCTCAGAGACCCATACGGGAAGTGGCAATCCGGGGGCACCCGACTTCTCCATGTTTGGAACATTAGAGTCCCTTCTGCTCTCTTTGATTTTTTCATTTATTTTGTACCTTCATGTTTGTTTCCTAGAGGGGTTCATGTATTTGATGTAGTAAAATGTAGCAAGCTGCAAAAATCCCGGCCACTTAGAGCAGGAGTGTGCTGATGCAAATTAAACTGAAGAGTATTACATGCTATTTAAGCTTTACCAAGGCGGATGGCCTACATAAAAATGTTATTAGCTAATATATCTCAAATGGACAAATTAAAGAAAATGATGACTTTTTTGTTAAACTATACGGACGAAGGAGCGTTCATAGTGGCTTAATGGATAACGCTTCAGCTAACCCCATCATGGCTCTCCAGAGATAACTTCAGAATTTTGAATAAAACGTTGGCATATTTCAATATTGTTTAAAACTTTTTTTAGAAACGAAATCTTGAGAAGTTATAGGGTATGGAACTGCACTATAGAGTTTTATTACAATTTGCGAATAAAAAAAAATGTTGGAAGGAAAGAAAAAGAGTTTCAAAATCACCTAAAATATTTAAAAAAAAATAGTGATTTTTATTGTTTAGCCCTCATAGACTCTGAAACAAGGAGCAATTTGAAGTAGAAGTTAACATGTTTTTAATGCGGGTGTGGGGTAGAAATATAGACTTGAATTGAAAGTGCTCGGCAAATGACGTGACATGCAAATGTCACATATAAAATTCAAATGACTTGAAATAGGCTGCGTAAGTATGGAAAATTGGATAATAGTTAAAAGTTAACAATGAAAAATTTATTAAGATGCTGCTCGCTATAGTTGTAAATTTACGAGAATTGACCGGAGGCAGCCAGGTTAGCCGCACTGCGGTAACACGAATACTAAAGTAGCAGCAACAACACGATTATCACAATTATGTGCTTGCATCATTACCTCACACAAATAGATTACCAGCTTCATGTTTTGTAAAGGTTGCAATTGCAGAGATTTGTTCACTAATGACCACAACATTATTTTCTGATGCAGTTTTTTCTCACACGAGACGTATTAATACATTTTATATGTTATGGGCATCTGAAAACCCAAATGGGCTTTTAAATATTTTGGTCATAAAATGTTTTGTTTGCGACTTTATCATAGGTCCTTAGTTTTTGAACAAACAATTTGAAACAGTGTTAATGAGACAATATAAAAGGACTTTAAACCGCATGTTTATATTCTGAGTATAGTACAATTAATTGTATATATAATGTAAATCTTAGTTTAATTAATTCGCAGTCTATGTGTATGTATATTCATAATTAAGTCTTTTATGTATTTCGAAAGTAAGAGAGTAACTTGTTTACCAGACTTTTAGACATAAGGCAGATAGGGTGTATTGTAAAGGGGATGAGAAAAAGCAAAAGGGGCTTTCCTTAGTATTCTTAAGTCTTTTGTTTGCGAAGGGTCCGCCTTAAGAGTTTGAAAAACTGACAGGGTCAGGTCGTTAGTTATTGAATAAAAGGACTGAAAGGCTACTTTTGTGTCAAAAGACAGAACAGACTGGTCAATTATCATCTATTGACGCCACCGAACCTTGTGGGTGTCGTAAAATTTGTAGCTGACATTAGACGATGACACACAGGGGAAAAGGGGAGTGCAATAGAGAGAAGAAAGGCATTCACATTCGACCAGAGCACTTCGAGAGACCGTTTTCGTAAGAGGCGACGTAAAACTTTTAACTGATAGCGAGTGTACCGCGAGAAGGAGAGTCGTGTTGTGGAAGATAATGATTGGATATTTTATATAGACTCGAATTTATTAAGCGAGTTGCAAGCAAACTCATACGTTTTCTCAAAATCTTAAAGGTGATCTTCGAATATCTAACTCAATTTACTGTAAATAAATGGTCTTATTGTAAGGAGTACTACTTGTGTTCTTCAAGTTCCTAGTCCTCTCCCTTGGACCTGAAACAGGCCATAAAATTCCAGCACTCACCGAAGCTAGCCCGGGATTGCAGTAATGTTAGGCGGCAGGAGAAGAGGAGGTCAACAACTATCCATTAATTAATTTAAATCTACAAATCCCTCCCCCACTCATCGAACTTAGATCCAAATTTAAGGCAAAACCTTCTTATTACCACTGCAAATTGCAAGACATATTACCTGCGTTCTTGGATGAGAACATGGTACCAGCAAGCGGTGTGAATTGATGAAGAGCAAGTACCGAGATATGTGGATTGGGCGTGCTGGATCGCTTACATGGTTACCCCGCTCCCCTGACATTAAACTTTTGGATCACTTTTTATGGGGATGCATTATATTTCTCTTTGGCTTTAGGTACTTGAAGCTTGTGTCACAATTTCTCCCTGTATGTTGCAAATGCTAGAGAAAGCCTCTGAAAGATAATTAATAAGTGTTTAGGTGTGATGGAGGTTATTTTAAGTAATTAATAAAATGATGATAAGCAATAGCTTGATTTTTTATTATTATTATTATTATTATTATTATTATTTACCTTTAGTTTATCATCCTATAACTTCTGAATATTTAATTTTTGAGAAAAGGCTTTAAACAAAGTTGTTCAATTTGTTGAGGAAAATCAGAATGTTTATTCTACTAAAAAACCTGAAGTTTACCCTTCAGAATGGGATCAAATGAAAATATCCATCAAGCTATTGTGAAGACCTCTTTCTCCTGACGGTTTAGAGAAATTCAAGATTTAGTTTCATTAATCCTTTTAGGAAATATGAGCTTATAACAATTTATACCTGTATATTGGGAAGTGTGACCTTGAGGGGAGTCTGGTCCTGACCAGATCTAATCACCTAAGTAGAGGAGGAAAATACAATACTTTGTCAACGGACTCGACCGCACTCGTGGGAGAATAAAACGCTATGATGAACGGTTTTACTCATTACCAAATAAACAATCATAATCGAGTGGACATAAAAGAAGGAACGGAGCTTGTATTCTCCCCTCAATAACTGATTTTCAGTAGGCGAGTGTATTATTGAATACAATCTTTGATCATACAGAAGCACTTGAAGCAAATTGCTGGAGCTGTAAAAGTAGCACACGATTCTTTTTAATTAAAACATTGCATTCTGCGCAGAAAAATAGCCTGTTAAAGATCACTATTTCTCAACTAGTGTTGTATCTCTGTTGGAAAGTACCATGCTGCGTAATTCCTCGTATAGCATTACTTTTACTCCAGTACTCGATTGAATGTTATACTATAAAAATTCAAGATTTCCTTACTAGCAGAGCATTTGTAATACCGAAGGTCCAAAAAAAATGTATACACACTTTCACAGTAGATATCTATTTAATATCTTTCAAAGTGGACCGAAAGACAACGGTAATGTGAAGTATGATGTTCTGTAAATAGATGTGACTCACATACATTATGATAGCGTTGTACGTACAGATAAATCAACAATGAACAAATGAAGCTAAGGTTATCGTAAATCAACAATGAACAAATGAAGCCAAGATTATCTTATGGTGTTCTGTAAACACACGTGACCCACATTACGTTATGCCAGCGTTGCTACAACAAAATGGAGCCAAGATTGTCGTTTTGAACATGGAAAACAAATTTGAAGTGATATTGGAAAACCGAGAATGTTGTTGAAGTTCAAAGACAATGGAGACAGGTGTACAGAACAGAACCACCAACGCGAGTAACAAGTGCACGCATTGGAGACACATTTGAGATTCATGGTACCGTATGCCATGTTCACACTGGCAGCACTTCGGGAAGAAATTGAAACGGCATGTGCTGCAATCGCTGAGGACGCTTTCGTAAAAGTTGCTCAATAAGTAGTTCAACGATCTCAGAAGTGTATCGACGCCAATGGTGGGCATTTTGAGCAACTGTTGTAACTGTAAAAGTCTAGGATGATTAGTGCTCATCATTTTCTGTTTTTGTGAATTCAGCTTTGTTATGTTAACATAGTTCTTTCTTTGCTTGAAGTGTGGCACCCTATTTACCGTGTGCAGGCTAAGCATGTGGTCGACCTCATATTCCCTTTCTTATTTTTGAAAGGGAAAACCTCCCTCGAAGGAATAAACATGTATACCTGGTAAGTTAGTTCTGGTCATATATTCCAGTCCAAATGCTATACTATTAATTTCAACGTCTTGGAGTATCTTGTTAGGGTATAAATTCCGTCTGCGCCGTTGGTAGAAACCACAAGATGGTTTACAGCATGTTTTGCCAGTTTTGTTTGTGTGAACTATCACGGAACTCATCCAGCCACATTCTGCTACTGACCTCGCTACCACAATGATATTCAGCAGATTAGGGTATACTTGCTTTTAGAAACTCGGAAGCGCTATTAAGCTAGGCCCTCCTAAACAGGTTTCTAGTCCTATTGCCGCTACGTACTAGAGTTAGGACAGTGCTACTCCAGAGCGTTTCCTTCCATAGCACTTAAAATTTCAAAGCTTATGAAGTTTTGCACATACCAAGATTTATTGTATTTATTAAAATACGCCCTTTCCGCCTAGAATCAATCTTTTGGAAGATCGGTGATTTGCACTGAACGGCGAGCTCAGTCTCATAGGCAACCGTTATAAGATACGAAATCGGACGCTTTAGAGCACCACACCTCTTCCCGAGGAGATAGAGTAGAATTTCTGTGTAGAAGAGTCAAGCGCTGTTCGCTTTAAATCGCCCGCCGCCTATAAAGAGAGAGGGTTGAACTGTATAATGTTTATCCTCATTTTGTATTCCATGCCTCTCCTTTATTTTTTTTTTTTGAATGATTTTTTATTTGGTTTATTTATGGACGCTCTTTAACAGCTCAGGTCATGAGAGTCTTATTGAACTCAGGGCGTGAAACGGCCGACAAATTTTGCTCAGAGGCCTCTCTTTCAGGCTATGGGTTCTTTATCGTGCCGTAAATGTGCGACACGGGACCCACGGCTTTACTTCCCTTCCGAAGGAAGCCATACTTAGGATTTTTACGCCTCGAAAAAATCCATCGGTCCTGGCCGGGTTCGAACCCGCGTTTTGGGTTTAGGAGGCAAGTATGGTAACCACTACACCACCAGGACCGACGCCTCTCCTTTAGTTGGATGCTATTAGTACTCATGAGAGTCAGTTGAAACTGCTGAATTATTCTGATAAAACCTGCAAGAAAGCCGAATAACTCGTATCAAGATCGGTTTGTCCTGCGTGGCTATACCTCGGGATGCTTTCATTCTGCCATATGGTGCTAACTCTCACGGGGCTGTAATGATTGGGTATTCAGAGGCCGGTCACAATGCACTCTCCTCTTCAAGCTGCTACAAACCGCCACGGGTGGCCGAGGTCGTTAAGGCACGGACTCGTGAGCGGGAGGTCTGCGGTTCGAATCCCGCCAGGACCATCCTCCCTGACTGGGGTTTTTTCCAGGTTTTCCTCAGTCTTCATAACTGGCAAATGCCGGGGAGGTACCTAAAAACTTAGGCCTGGAACGCTTCCTTCCTTAAAAAAAAAAAAAAAAAATATCCTTTCCCAATTTATCATTTCATCTCATGTATCACCAGTGTCCACCGCCTGTGGTGCCTCAGTAGTGAAAACGGGCGTTAAACACTACTCCAAAAAAAAAAAAAAAAAAAAAAAAGCTGCTACAACTTATACTTCTCTGCCAGGTTTTCATTTCACAGCGTATTTTCCTCCATATTTTAGCCGGTAGACTTCGAAGCTTCCAGTGCCATATCTGCTATGTTTTGATAATTTAGCATAGAGTATTAGAGATGTGCGTTGAATGCAGACTAATTTGAACTTGACAACTTAACTTGTTCAACAACAGTAAACCTAACTTCTCGTCTCGCCTCACTAAACTGCTGTAACCCTGGCTCTTTCTCTTTGCTTTATTCATCTTTATATTTTGCATGGTGCATTTTATTTTATGCTCTCCAGGACTCTTTTGTACATAGTTGGTATCTTATTATACCACATGTTTTCACCTCTATATATAGAGCGAAGACTTCAGACATATTTTATGTACTATTTCGGTCGTTATGCGATTTAATGAACAGTACAAGATATGCTGCTTTTGTGTGACCGATAAATGCACTAATTCTTTTATAACAGTTTCAGAGCTCAGAATCGTGTTAATGTATTTATTGATGTCGGTGTTGCAGCTCTCCAACTTTACAAACAATTTTAGCTCAGATGCATACCATTCCATATATTTACAACTTAGGACAGAAGTGAACCACCATAGCTTCTCTTTTCGCTCTGCGAAATGAGCGTTTTTAATTTTATAGACCCAGATTGGCATACGTTCTCTCATGTTTGTGCCACTGCGATCTGGATGCAGGAAGTATTCACATATAAATATTTCAGAAGCTGTCTCCAGAAAGTAGGGTATTCATCTTTTGGGTGTTCAACAGCATAAGAAAAACGACATGTTTTCGCACATGAAACGCGAGACCACTTAAATATAATTCAGTCTAGAAAATGCGCATATTTTATTTCCACCTACCACCTGTTTGATTTTCTTCGCTAGTTATCTTGTTAAGTGATGAAGCGAATGATTAAGAGGGAGTGCATGGTGTTTGACATCTCAGAAGCTCTTGGCCATCATTCCAATGCTCTTCACCATCACTCATTTATGAATATCTGGTTTCACTTTGGACCAACATTATGAAAAGTTTTCTGAACAGGTCTGAATTTTTGGCTATTTTCAACTTGTAGAAAATCTACAATAAACGCTGGAGAGCAAGAAGTCTCTGATTAGAGTGTCATTGGAACTTTCATAGTCCGCTGTACATTTTTTTCTCAGGAATTTATGAGCGATAAGCTATTTTGTATGTGAATTAAAATTTATTTATTTGCGTTGCCAAGGGAAATATTGCTCAGGACTCGGTGCTTAGCGGCACTCCTTTGCAGTTGCATTCAATCTTCTAATACAATATGCATCGCCTGGGGCGTTGTTGCTGATGTTTAGTCATGACATTACTCCCTATTGTAGTTTTCATAGAAAGAATGCTTTTTCGACCGTCGTATATTTTGAGTGTTGAGAACGACTTCCGTTTTCCCTCTCAGAAGACCATGCGCGGGAAATTGTAGCGCTAAAATTATTTCCCAGCTACTTCCCTCCATAAAATTCATATATTCTATCAGTAATTTAAGGAAAACCTAATTGATAGACTTGGTATTTGATCAAAAACGTATATGACGCAATTTAAGTATCGGTGTGAGCGGCTTATTATTATTATTATTATTATTATTATTATTATTATTATTATTATTATTATTATTATTATTATTATTATTATTATTATTATTATTATAATCTTTTGTAGTCGGTCCTGGTGGTATAGTGGTTACCATACTTGCCTCCTAAACCCAAGATCACGGATTCGAATCCGGCCAGGACCGATGGATTTTTTCAGGGCGTAAAAATCCTAAGTATGACTTCCTTCGGAAGGGAAGTAAAGCCGTGGGTCCCGTGTCGTACATTTACGGCACGATAAAGAACATCAAGCCTGAAAGAGAGGCCTCTGAGCAAAATTTGTCCGCCGTTTCACGCCCGAGTTGAATGGGACGCTGATGACCTGAGCTGTTAAAGAGCGTCCATAAATAAATCATTCGAAAAAAAAAATATATTTTTGTTTGTTTCGTAGTGGTCAATGCTCAGTTTTTCCTTCTGTTTATTTAGGAGGTGATTACTGATTATATAAAATGAAATAAATTAAAAAAAAAAAAACTTAGGAAAGAACGCGTTGTTTGGGTACCTACCTTTCCGGTTGGGAAGTAAGCTCAGTAAAGGATGATGGTCCGGGCGAAATTCGAATCGCCTTTTCTCGTTCAGCAGTGCATGCCTTAGCGAAACCGACTATGTGTTGAGAATTGCGGATGCTGTTTATACATTTTTAGACCGAATGTAGAAATTATATTTAGGCAATGACTCAGTTTAAACAGCGTCTAAATACGGCTGCTAAGTTTATAGCAAAGTTCATGTTCAAAATAGGTAATGTCTAAAGCCTATGCTTAATATTTGACATGGAAACACCGCTGAGCACACTTTTAACCTCAGTCTTATATGGACATGTGCAAGAATTGGGTTTATTCAATAGAGTGGAAATATGTGGAGACAGTTTCAGAGATGTTACTACTAGTTCTGCGGAATTCTCTTAGTAATAATCCTCTGCTCGATCGCAGCATTCCTTTTTGAGATATATGGAGAAATAAACATTTATAGCACGCTTTCGATTCCCAAAGAAAACTAGAGTGGACTTGTTATGCGACTTCGGACACTTGCTTGAACATGACAGGAATTACCTGTTACATTAGATTTTTATGAGGTTATGGTTCTTAGCAACTGGTGCATTTTATACTGTAAATGAGATGTGGTAAATGTTAACGCATATACCATGTGCAAGGCACCAGTTCATCTTCTGATTACCATCAACAGAATGAGAGTTTTAATCTTCTCTTAAGACGACGAACTGCTTTCATTAAACATGATTCTGTGTCTTTTTCCAGACAAGCATTACTTTTGGGTATATCTTGATTATTATATATTACTATAAGTTACGCTGTGAAACACTGTTTAATAAATTTATTTGATTCTTTTTAGGAATAATTTCCTAGAATAAAAGTGCCATTGACTGTACTGACATGAAAATAAATTACCCTGATCGTGAAAGAGCTGTTCAGAAGGAATTCTACTCTATTAACAACGAAGTAAATAAACAAAAGTGTCACTAATAGGCAATTTGTTCTTTATTGCTGCTATTAACAATAATCCTATTGACTACGGTGCTATCAATAATGTGCTTTTTCAACATAGATGCTGGACAACAATATGAGATGCTGGGTTAGTCCCACACCACCTACATAACTTTTGAAGCTTGTGATTCAGCGAAATGAAACTTTGATGTGTGGGAATAGAGAACTCATAAATGATGTTACCGACTTTTCGCTACTTTCAGTTTAACCGGAAGTAACTTCAACTTTATATATTTTTTTAAAATAGAATCCCCGATACATTATTACATTTTCGAAAAATGCTCATTAAAAGTTTTTCAAAAAGTACACACACTACTCTCTATTCGCCCTTAAGAGTGATATCACATGATATGCCATCACTAGCATGACTACCACCTGCGGTGTCTCAGTAGTAAAAACGGGCTTTAAACACCATTAAAAAAAACTAGCATGACAATTACAACACAGTAACAATGCACGCAAAAAAAAAAGCAGTTTCAGGCTAGCAAAATAAGTTTGAGGTTGGGTTCAGTAATAAATAGCATGCAGTACAAAAAAATTTTTATGGCTTGAATTTAATTACTGCTGATTTAATGAAATTGAATTTCGAAGTTGCAAATTGATGCACTCCAGCTCCTAAGATGCATCTTCCCGTCCGTCCATCAGTCTTACTGACTGACTCATCTTTCGAGCCGGATTTATTTGCAGCCCTTGGCCGCAAAGTGGCTATACCTGCAAGCTTCTCCTAGTTGCTTGTCGTCTGTAAGTGTAGTCGGAGAGTTAACGGCACTTGGATGGGATGTAAGTGCTTCCCGAAACACTTACGGACGGTTACTGACGCATGTAGTTTGACTTGTTCGCTTTCGTGTGATGGAAGGGCATCTGGCCTCCCATCCAAGTGTCGACCACGCCCAATGTGGCTTAACTTAATCCGCGGTTCCAGAAGAACCGAGGGAGTACGTCAACCGATTGGCATGACGTCAGCTGGGATTTGTCACAATCTTGTCACGCAGAAATTTTACAGTTTTGTTTACCAAGTCCGCCTTAGCGGGGGTACTTTGTGTCCTTTGATGTCAGTCTGAACCCAGCACCCTGGGGAGAGGATGAACCATCAAACGTGACCACGCTCAGAAGTTCTGTAATAAGTAATTAGGATGTTATGCAAATTCATTACATGTCTTTTGGGCACGTTTCCTAATATTGTCAGGGACACGTTCTAAGCGGGAAGTTTAATGCAATAATGCGGACGATGTTCATTATGTGTACCAGGGATGCTCCTTAAGGTCATATTTTGCGCTTTTATAAGTACTGAATATATAAAGAACCTGAGTAACCCCGAACCTCGCATGCATAAAACACAATAGACAGGATTAAGGCTTTATAAATCCGAAGTTTCGTTCGGATTGGAAGGAAGTTAATTTTGAAAATGGAAGCCAGTTTGCTTTTCGCCATTCTGGTTTTTGTTCCTTTACCAGTTATGTGTTGTTTGAAGGCGAGACCTCGAGGCCAGTCCGTGTCGAGCCGACTTTTATGGAGTTGGGTCCTGGGAGCGCCTGGTACTCCTTCGGTCTGCTGACGTGTCATGTATTGTGTATCCGATGGTTGATAGTTGGAAGATGGGATGCAAGTGCAGCCTTTTGCTATCTTTGCCAACACGCAAGTGTATCTTGCTCTCGATGGGAGGGCATCTGGTCTCCCATCCAAGTGTCGACTACGCCCAATGTGACTAACTTAGCCGGCAGTTCAGAGCGTGACTGCCGAAGTGCGTCGGTCGATTGGCGGGGTGTCGGTGGGGTGAATATTCAGGCTGTTTAGTCTGACTACAGAAATTTTGCACCAAGCCCACGGGGGCGGGGGTTTCATTGTGCTCCTATTGTTATCCGGGTCCAAGTACCTCTCTTTGCAGGTGGTGGGCCTTACACCCTGGGCCGCACCTTGAGTCATCATTGCCCAAGGCGATTTCAATGTTTGGCGTAACAAGCGCAGGCTTTCTGCACCTGCCACCTTATGGTGTCGATGATGTACTCGAGGCCAGAGGTTTCATGAAGGAAAACAGTGGGGAACGTCCAGTCTATGCCGAAAATTCTCCTTAACCAATGTTTTGCGCTTTTTGCAAATAAGCAACGTTGGGTGGAGTTGTGTAGCCCCAAACCTCGCTAGCATACAACATTATCGCCGATCTAATGGCTTTGTAGATTCACAGTTTGATGCGAATTGGAACGGAGTTCAGTTTAAAAATTGGAGTCAATTTGGAAATGTCGCACGGGTCTTCGCTCCTTGTGCTCGCACATGCAACTGAAATGTGAGCTCCTGGTCCAGGGTGACTCCGAGGTTTTTGGCCTGGTTCCTTCAGGGTTTTGCCTGACCCTGGAGCCCACGGATTGGCTGGTCTGCGGTGCTTAGTGATGAGAATCGCTTCGCTCTTCTGTCCACTGACGTGCATACACCAAGTCTCATTCCATTCTTTCACCTGAGTAAGATGACCGGCGTTATTGAGTTAATACGAAATGTAGTACCCAGATGTCCAGATGCCGGAACGGGTCGGCTAGGCTAGTTCCAAGGCAGTACCTAGCCGATTTTCGGCTTTACCTATCTGGATAAGTTCATCTCGATGAACGCTGGTTGATGATGGTGTATTCAGAATATTTTGGTTGGCTTCCTTAGGTGGACTGGCTACCTATACAGCTTCCGACCATAATCAAAGCTGCTTAACCTGGGTCTAGGCCATAGGTCACGCTCCGATTATCTTTTACCGGCGACTCGAGATGTGGAAAGAAAACAGCCGTTTTCAGGGGGGTTTAATCCCCAGGATTATGTTTTGGGTTTCTTAGACTTTGAGTTCGGGCTATTAAGCAGACGAGAGCTTGAAGTTGGTTGATGTTGCGCAGTCGATGGCATGAATTGGTGCTGAGGAACTCCTCTAAGTTCGGATTGACATTTGAGGTCATCCTGCCGGGAATGGATGAGGGTTAAGCTAGAGGTGACATCCGCCGCGAAGTCTGCGAGGATCTCCTCAATGAGCTCTGGCTGTGTTGTATCTTCTGGGCCGCCGCTGTTAGTTGCCTAGAGGTGGTGGCGAGGCTCTTCACAGAAGCTTTTAACGCCTCAAAGCTTTTTTAAAAGCTTCTTTAAAAGCGTTAAAGTAATATGCCAATTAATCTTTCGGTTCTGCTGTAGATGCTAACGCGTCTCCCGCTCCTCATTGGTCACTGCATCGTTCCTTTGAAGCAATGAAGCTGTGGGAGATACGGGAGGAGGGCGAAGTCTTTTAATTAATATTAGCCGTTCAGGGCACAGTTTGTATGTGGCCAAATGTTCTTCGTGGCAATGTGTGCATCGCTAGGCAAGCAGCTTTGTTGCAATTTGCAGCAGTGGGTTTTACGCCACACCTTAAGCAACACAGCCCTCTCGTACATTTGGTGCTGGTATGCACATGTGCCAAACACTGTGAGCAAGTTCGGCCAGCCCTGGCATGTGTTTTTCCCCGTCGGATTGTTGTCCAGACCATGGAGCGAATGCCATTAAGCTGGGAATGTTCCCCAGGTTTGGTTTATTTCCCGATGGTATCCTATTAGCCGCGCCCCTTCCCCTGGCACTGTTCGAGTCATCTAGTGAATTTTCACCATTTTGATGCCTTTTTCCTTGACAGCCATGGCCATCTCCTCCGGTAAATATCGGAAAATAGCGGTTTCACATCAGAGAGCAAATGAATATTTCGTTCATACTTCTCTATCAGACTAACATATCGAAATGAACACCGAATACTTCAAAAAGTGGTTCACAATAAATTATTATGCTCCTTAGAAGCAGGTTAAATAATAATAATAATAATAATAATAATAATAATAATAATAATAATAATAATAATAATAATAATAATAATGAACAGAGCAGTTATTCTACCACTGTTACAAAACTCCAAACCGCAGCACCAAGAAACAGGATATACTACATTGGTTAGAAAAAAATATTAAATATAGTCTGAAAACACCTATCCTCATTTACTACGACTTGTCATTTAAAATCCAAAATAAACAATAAGCATTGGACAGATTAGCTAATGAAATGGGCTACTCTCTTACCTAAAGCTAAAGCTAAAGTTAAGGGAGAGATCGCCTACCGAAACACAACTTTCAAACTAGCAGATATAGAAAATTTATGCACAAGGCAATAGATAATGTAAAACGAGAGGACTCCGTGACATGAGTGAGACATGCAGTGCAGTTTCAGGAGGATGATTTCCATAAAATTAACTTGAGAGACGAAAGTGACGATTCTGAGTTGTCGTACTCATAGTGCAGACGAGATGAACACCTCTGAACTTCTAACTGCTTCTCTGTCCATACCAATTAATACCGACTAGATAAACATTTTATTTCTGCATGATTTTATTTATTTATTAAAATAAAATAAAAATATAAATGTTTCTGATGTACGGATTTCCCCTTCCTGGGCAAGCGTCCACTTAACTTGGCAACAGGACGTTGTACATACACAGGTCATCTTCCATATGTCTTCATGTTTTATGACAATTATAACACTGTAAACTCAGAACTAAGGATTGAGACGAGGTCATTAAGGTTTGTTCCGCACTTTACAAGTACCAAATATGAACTACTGTTGTTGAATTCTGAAATTCAATCTAGCTGGGTTCATGGTTTTCAAACTTCTGTTACTTTAAGTTTCTCTGTAGTCCCAATTTGATTATCCAAATCTTTTTCACAATTCACAGTAGTCGCGTTGTCGGCACAACGTGTTATAAATGATATACAGTAGCGTGTCACTAGTACATTGCACTGCATTTGTTTCAACTTACGATACAGTTAAACAAAGAAAAGAACACATATAATATTTACCGGGCAGCAAAGGCTTCCATAAGCAAATTGACTACTTGATCGTGAGCAGAGGATCGCACAAATGGATTACCTGAAAGAATGCCTAAAAGTGAGTTCCATCCCAAAGCAACGATATGTGAAGCTTAGCAGCATTTTTGTCAACTCCATAATAAGCGGTGAGATCGACATGTTATCATAGTTATGTAAAATTATACTAATTAACTTATCATAAAATATTCTATAGGAGATTATAATATTTATTAGTTTAATTTTTATCTTCGATCCTTTTTTATGAACATTTCAGTCCTGTGTCATTTATCTACAATTAATTTCACACTACGGTTGAAATAGTGAATGCAAATCACAAAAGAGATATCTTAGGGTACCGCAGATTTGTGCTTGTATTTTCCACAGAGCCACCAAATTGAAGTTCATGGAAATCACTGCTTTCGTTCATTTGTTGTTGTTATTATTATTATTATTATTATTATTATTATTATTATTATTATTATTATTTAATAGTGCAGAAAACAAATTCTTTTCTTAAGAGAACAAGGACATTACAGAATCCATTTGGCATTTTTTCATATACTATTATCCTTGAAAACTATACATGAAGGAATATATGCTAACTGTTTAAGTCCCTAATTATCAAGAGCTCTATTTTCTAAATATGTGCCATGAGTTGCTTTCACACTCTAATGAGTTCTTCCACAGAAATGACTTACTTAACTTGTACTATTAACATTTTTAATAAAATGTTTTAAGAATGTGTGAATTGCAAATAACGAGAAATATAAAATATGTCTTTATATAAAGCAGAAACATGACGAATACAGAAAAAACATATTATTATTATTATTATTATTATATTTTTATTTTTATTAAGGAAAAATTTATGTTTTCATATATCTCAGTTACGCATATTATTTATTAAAAAAATTAACATGAAACCTGTGATTGGGGTCTTATACACTGGTAATCCCAAAGGTCAATGCAAAAGTTTCTAATAAATAAAAGGTAGTATTTAAGGAGAAGTGTAATATTATGTGGAAGTCAAAGAGGAATGAAGAACAAACATAGACATCGACTGGTATGGTAAGGCTCAGAAGGCTATTTTTTTTAAATGGTGTTTAACGCCCGTTTTTACTACTGAGGTACCACAGTCGGTGTTAGACGGCTATGGCAAAGGGGAACCTAATAAGTAGGAAACCAAACCGACTGTAACTGTTATACAATACATTTAGTAACGTGGAGTATTTCAGTGAGCAAAGAACTCCTACCCAAAAATAAAGTCTGAGCAGATTGTCATCAACAGGAGAAGACTTTTGAAAATAGAAGAATGCTTTTGAAAATTGGAAAAAGTGTGCTAAGTGAAACGTATTATATTCATTTTATTTGTTGAAGGAATCAAGGTACCAATTTTTATTCGTTTTTATGCTCTGTTTACATATTTTCGACTGTTATTCTTCCCTCGGCAGTAATACTCTTGATGCCTGAGCCCTGCATGCAGATGTAATGTGTTTAGATTGCTTTTGTTCTTGTTGTAAGCTACACATGTAAAGAACTTTACTAGATTTAATTGCCTTAAGCCCCATTCACAATAAAAATTAAACGTAAACATAATAAAATAAAGCGCAACTCATTAATTTAGCTGTATGTTGGCATTCACAATGAAAGACGCAAACGTACATATTAGCCAATCAAAAATAAGAACAAGCGAAGATAAACAACTGATTGAAAATGGCTACTTCTGAGCAGAAGGCGGTAGCGTTTATGCATATGCAAAGTGCAGCAACAAATTTGTTTGGCATAATACGGGCAAGGACAACTTCCATTAATGTGATTAATCTTTTTTGTCCATTGACGCCATTCTGCCTACAGAGTCACTGATTTTCAGCTCTCTCAACCATAAATTGCTCTCACACGGAGCACGGAAATCAAATGCAAATCTTGTCGCAAGCTGCTGCAAGTCCCGAGCGACGCCGAACTACTGTGACAGTGACTTTGCATGTAT
The DNA here is from genome assembly GCA_030762175.1 of Metallyticus violacea. Classification (NCBI taxonomy): domain Eukaryota; kingdom Metazoa; phylum Arthropoda; class Insecta; order Mantodea; family Metallyticidae; genus Metallyticus; species Metallyticus violacea. Next base: position 65,549,763 of record CM060832.1, on the reverse strand, counting down.
TATTATTATTATTATTATTATTATTATTATTATTATTATTATTATTATTATTATTATTATTATTATTATTATTATTATTATTTTAAACATAGTGTAACCTATGCGTTGTCCTACATAACTTTTAAATATAAACTGATAGGAGATTGTTAGGCGAGTAAAATATTGTAACGGTGGCAAATCTGTTCTTATTAGAATTCGCAATCAACTCGCGCGCGCGCGCGCGCGCGCACACACACACACACTAACCTGACGCTAACCTCGGGCAAATCCTAGAAAACAGTGGACCCTGTGACTTTTCGTAAATATAAATTGACAGGTGCGGGTAAATCACTGTAATGGTGGCAAATTTCCTTTTATTGCAGCAAAAAAAGTTCATAATAATCAAATTATAACGCTTTCTGTGCGTGCTATTATTCGCTTGAAAGTTTATCTTGGTATATCTGAGGAAGGCACTACCTTCGGCTCTCTCCGCCGTCGCTCAGGACTTGCGTCTTGCAGCAGCAAGCAGCTAGAGTTTCATTTAATTTCCCTGCTCCGTGTTTGGATAAATTCTACTACAGAGCAGCTGTGTTCTGATTGGCTGATTTCTTGTTTAAGCTAGACGTAGACGGAAAACCTTGCAAACTTCTTAAGTTTACATCTAGTTGTATGTTTATTTTATGTTTACTCCATTCATTGTGAATGGTTCCATTATAATACATAGCATCTAGCTTCTAGCTTTAAGTTTACGTTACGTTTAATTTTCATTATGAACGGAGTCTTACCGTTGTTTTAAGAGCCTCTGCCAGATGCTGACGAGTAAAATGCACTGCTTCCTTAAGTGAAAGCTCATAGCCATTTTTCACTCTATAAAGTTGCATATTGTTAGCTACATATTCAGTGAATCGCGTGGTATCCCCGTGTTTCCCGCATGCAGCCATTATGAATTTGCTGGAAATATTATGCAACTTGTCTTCATCTGCAAATTCAAAGAGAAATTTAATTTGCAAGTATACGACGCCATTATCATCACTATGCTGGATTTTGCCGTTTGCCACAGCAAATTTTAAAATAAGAGCAATTTCTCATATTTATTTATTTTATTTGGCAGTTCAGTAGTTTCAATTAGCTTGGAAACTGCAGCAAATCACTGAAAATAAATTGAAACAAAGAAAAAAATATATACAATATAGGCGCTTTTGAAACAAATACAAACTGGATATTATGAGTGAACTGCAGTGGGTATAATATAACTTACCGGATTTCACTATTACAGCATTCTGAATGATATTCATATCTGCAGCAAGAATTACGTGATTCTGTCCAGTTATTCCTATTAAACATTCCATTTTGTGATCCTACGATTACTAACCATCACAGGCGATTGACCACAATAACAAATGGCAAGTGATTGTTAACGATTTGCTTCTTTTTATTTTCCATAAATATAATATATGGTTAGTTGGTAGTTCTTCTCATTAGCAAACATTAAATATTTGGTTCACTGATATTTCTTTGCCAAACATTTTCAGCTTTTAATAATCGCGGATCAGTATGTACCGTAGAAATGTATATCTATATGTAAAAATGTAGCAGATGTGAATTTATAAAAGTGTAGGGTTGAAAAGAGTATATTCCTTTCTTTATACCTAGCTATGTGAATATATGTTAGCAGGTTTCTATGATCTACATCAGCGACAGCAATGATTACACAAAAGGCATAAGCTAAGATGAAAGAGAATGGCGAAGAGGACATTAGCGCGAAAATGTCTGTGATGATGGTGACTCGTGAAGTGCTGCCTGATCAATCTCAGTTTCTCTTTTTCTTCCCTTCGTCATTTGTCCTTTATATTCTAGGTAGAAAATAATAATAATAATAATAATAATAATAATAACAATAATAATAATAATAATAATAGCTACAACAAAAACAGCACATTTAGTAGTTTTGTAGCAAATAAAATTACAATGTCACACGCATAATAGGTATATAAGTTATACTATTAATAACTTAATAAGAGATCAAAGAAACCGCATTTAAAAATAATTAAGACAAATTAAATAAATCCCAATTTTAATACAAATTAACCTGTTGTTTTACTGGAAAGGCACAAAGTTTATTTCATTATGTTAATAACAAAATAAGAAACTGTTATTTTTAAAAAAAATTAAAAGGAAATAAACCAAAAACGTTTTAATAAATTATTATGCAAATACATTAAAACAAAACCTCATAAATCATTATTTCTCTAAATATATTTCTGCAAAGGGAAAAAAACGTGGCTCAATATTAGATATGACAATTTTCGATAAGTGTGCTTTAAGATTTTCAATAACTCTTAAAATAAACGTTAAAAAATATGCCTCTAATTAAAAAAAATCAAGTGAAACAAACAGACAAAAAAAAATACAACTTAAAATAAAAACCTCTATCCACGATCCCAGAACTTATAATTTTCTTATGCTTTTGTCGCTTAAGGAAAAAGTTGTTCACATGGTTATGTACAAGAAGAAGAAGAAGAAGAAGAAGAAGAAGAAGAAGAAGAAGAAGAAGAAGAAGAAGAAGAAGGAGGAGGAGGAGGTTTAATATTTTGCAGCATTTTATACATTACATTAAATAAGTAATTCCCCCTTAAGCTTAACTTTATGTATACTTTCTTGAAATTAATATCTTTTTGCAGAACAATTTGTAATCAGTTTTCACAGGAATAGCTTCAACAGTTAAAGGAACGAGAACTTTCAGGCATCGGAATTCGCAAAACCGAGTCTGTTGAAATTCCTGTTTTGTGTTACATATTTAATATGTTAGAGACTTTAAACAAATAAAAATATTTCATACTTTGCATCTATAGACCAAGTTTTCCATTTACTGAATATGTTCACGATATTTTAGTTCTTCCTTGCAAATTGACGGTCTGAAGGTACGGTTTTTGAATGCGCACCGTTAAAGCGTGAACTGGGAATATACCTGCTTAGCCGGTCCCACAATGCGTACCAGATGATGCCAGATGCCAGTTCGGGGCACCTGAGAAATGTATTTCCCAGGTGGGTGTCAAGTGTCAGCAGTACCTAGCCGCGCGCGGCTTTACCTGCTCGATGGACGTAGGATGTTCTTATAACACAGGATGAAGGATGTGCTTTGTTGTTGCCAGAGGCGAGTTCAGTGCTCGGACTGCCACCCATCCAAGCGCCGACCACGCTCGAGGCTACTTAACCTCAGCGAGTGCAGCGCCCGGTGGCCGACCATCCAAGCACTGGCCATGCTCGATGCTGCTTAACGTCAGTGATCGGCCGGCGTTAGCAGCATGGTTTGCCTCTGGCAGGTGTCGGGAAAGGATTTAGTGAGTTGCTCAGACTCAGGTTCTAGAGTTGGTTTGAGGGTTCAGTTATAAGTCCCCAAGGGGTCCCATGGCGTCCTTGGGGAGCCAGTAAGATTTATATCGTCTAGGGGCTCTATGATCGTAGTCCCCTAGAGTCCTGACCAGTGTGTTGGGATGATGCGGGAATGTATCATATAGCGTCCGGGCCCTCTCCCGTATGACGTCTATGATGTAGGGTATGTTGGAGTGTTCATGGAGTAAGTGGGCGGGAAAGCGGCGGTCTGTGCCGTACACGATTCTTAGCGCTCGGTTCTGCAGGGTCTGGATTCTGCGGATCGTGGTCGATGCCGCGACGCCCCAGATCTCACAGCCGTACAGAACCATCGCCGGAATCGTGGCACGGTAGACGCGCAGCTTTTGGGTCAAGGTCATTGAGCGAGAGCTCAGGATTGGGTACAACTTCCCGAGGGCAGCATGGCCTTGCCGAACTTTAGCGAGTATGTGCTCCCTAAAGATCAGCGAGTGGTCCAGCGTGACCCCGAGGTACCTCGCACTGCGGACCCAGGGGATCCGCCGGTGATGCAACACCAGGTCCCGCCGGCGCCTCGGACGTCGGCCCTTAGTCAGGATAATAGCAGAGCTTTTCTCCGGATTAATGGCCATCCGCCATTGCTCGCTTCAGGTCTCCACCGCTCGGAGTTGGTTCTGAATTGGACACAATGCATAATTTTGATTATTATTCTGTGCCAGAATCAGCAGGTCGTCAGCATATTGACAAGTGGTCGTTCTGTCGTTGATGGGGCAGTCGGCCATGTAAGCATTGAAGAGCGTCGGGGACAGCACGCTGCCCTCCGGCACTCCCGCGCCAATGGGCCGGACTGTAGAGAGTTTGCCATCTACCTTTACCCGGAAGCTGCGTTCTCTGAGGAAGCTAGCCACCAGGGAAATGTAGGGGGCAAGGATGTCGTGCTCGAGGAGCTTGTATATGAGGTCATCATGCCACGTGGTTGAGAATGCTTTTTCCACGTCCAACAGAACCGCTACCGACTTGGACCTCGATTGGAAGCCAATCGAGACCCTCTCGGCCACTCGCAGCAGCTGCTGGGTCGTGGAAAGCCCAGGGCGAAAACCGAACTGATGATTTGGTAGGAGTTGCTTCTCCTCAAGGTGAGGGAGAAGCCGGGACAGGAGAAGTTTCTCAAATATTTTGGAGACTATGGGAAGGAGGCTTATGGAGCGGTAACTTGAAGGAAGGACCGGATCTTTGCCGGGCTTCGCAATGCAGACCACTTGCGCCTCTTTCCATGAAGAAGGAAAGTGGCGCAGATGTAGGCAGGCATTGTAAATCCGCGTCAAGTGTATCACGGCCCGTCTGGGAAGGTGCTGGAGCATTTCCGCTGTTACGCGGTCTTCCCTAGGGGCTTTGTGGGGTCTTTGGCGTTGGATCAGGGAGGCCACCTCCTTGGGGGTGGCGATGGGGATGTGCAAATTCTCATGTTGGCCCCGTCCACCTTCTAGGAAGGCTGAGACAGTGTCTTCCACGAGCTCAGTGTGGTCGTCGTCCTGGGGTTGCTCTCGTGGTTGGAATTGAAACTCCAGGTGGTCTGCGAAAGCCTCCGCCTTTTCTTGGGCCTCGTATACCAGGTGACCAAGAAAGCGGTTGTGCACGGGGTCGTTGTGTTCAGTCTTATCTCTCCGAAGGCCTCGGACGATCCGCCACGGTTTCCTCTCTTGGAAGTTAGCGTGCCGAAGCGTGTTTTCCCAGGCCTCAGATCTGTGTGCCCTTAGGAGGCGTCTCACCAGGGTTTTGAACCTCCTGTGGACTTCTCCTATCCTGGGGTGGCGGAATCTCTGCCATAGCTTCCGTACGACGTTTTTGGCTTTAATGAGTTGCCTAATGGGTCGTGGGATGATATGCGGGTTCGAGTTCTCGTACGGTATGCGGTAGGTGTGGGCACGGACCGCAAGAAGGACGGTGCTGGAGAAGTGTGCTGCCGCTTCCTCGAGCTCCTCGATTGAGTCGACTCGGGGGGACGGTTCTACACACTGGTTCAGGCGATGGATTACTGCATCCCATTCGGTCTCATTTGTCCAGTCTGGTATGGCCAGAGCTGGGAGCGTGATGCTGGCATCACCACGACCGGGTCGTGATCGGAGTCCAGCGCGTTGACCGTTCTGAGGTCCAGATGAAAGTGAATGTTTTTGGTGATCAGGATGTCAATGACGTCCCCCCTGCCACGGGGGGGACGGTGCGTTGGTCCTCTCGGACTGTGCGTGGGCAGGGCCGGATCCCCGCTTATGAAGCGGGCGCGCTGGCGGCCTCTGCGGTTAGCAGTGTGGCTGTGCCACGAGGCGTTGAGATCTCCTGCGATGCAGATTACGGAATGTAAGTTGACGAGTGCTGTATAGTCTGCTTCGTGGAAGCGACCATCTGGTGGATCGTAAGCCGCAACCAGCACGACGTCTTGGCCGCCCAAGGAGAGCCTTATGGCGGTCGCCTCGACGTGCTGTAGGGGCGGGAGTGAGAGCGGGGAGTGAGCGATATGTCTTTTGATGAATATTGCAGTACCTCCGCCCCGTCGGCCGACTCTGTCAGTCCGATGGGCGACGTAACTTGGCAGGTGAAAGTTTACTCCGGCATGGAGGTGGGTTTCGCAGACCATCAGAATATCGATTCCGTGGTCCTCTACAAACTCCAGGATGCCTGGCCTCTGTTCCCTGACTCCGTTCGCATTACAGAATGCGGCTCGTAATGGTCTCCGGACTAGCCGAGGGGCCATTACTCGCTAAGGGAGTCTGGGAATAGGTGCCCGAGCGTCCTGAGCACGATCTGGATCTTCTGGGCTGGTGATGCCGTTTTACTGAGTATAACCTGCTTGCAGCGCCGCAGTAAGGGGAGGAAGTTTGAAATAAGGTCCGTGAACCAACTAGAAAGCTCCTGAAATTCCTGTACGTCCTGAGCAGTCAGTACAGCACTGGGTGCCTGTGAGGAGGCGTCTGTTGCTGGGTCAGCCACGGCCGATGGAATAGCCGGCGTCGGAGCGGGGGTGGAAGCCTGGGCGGCTGCCACCTGCTCTGCTGGTTTCTGTACTTTCTTGCCATTGGCCCCTAAGCTGGGCGTGGCTGGCTTGGAAGGAGGGGCGGTTTTCTTCCCCTTTGATTTTTTCTTTTTCCCCTTGTTGGAGCCCGAAGAACTGGGCTGGGGAGGTGCGGGCTTTGGTGCTTCTACGGCCGGTTCCGTGACCGGGGCCGTGCTGGGCGCCGGTTGGGCTTCGTCAGTAGACGGCTTCTCCTGCGCTGGTGTCGCCTCCTCCAGCCTCTGCTCCTGTCGGCTGATGGCGTTCAAGAAGGACACCCCCGGCCGTACAGGTCCAGAAGGCCGACGCGGCTGTTCCCGGTGCTGGACTTTCTGCTCATTCTTGGCCCTCCTGCTCTCGATTATACGGAGTCTTACGGGGCAACCGCTGTAGATGCCAATGTGGGTCTCCCCGTAGTTGGCACACTTGCGGTCTTCCCTGGCCACGGTACAGTCCTTCACAAGGTGAGGACCAGCACAGCGGAGGCATGAAAGCTTCCGTTCGTATGCTACGCTAGAGTGATGGAAGCCCAGGCACTTAAAGCACTGGGCAGGTCCTTCCTTGCCCATGTAAGGTTCTATTTTTACTCTCGTGAAGAATAGGCTCTTCACGAGATCGATATCGGGAATGCGGCCAGCTTCCTTGTTCACTACTACTAGGAACAGAGGCATGGGGGCCCTGGATGTCTCTCCGGCCTCGCTGAGGACAGTTTTCCTCAGCTGGGACACGGAGAGCGCCACAATTCCGTGCTCGGCTCTCAGAGCCTCCCGCACATCTTCCGGGCTGGTCTCCGAATCCAGACCCCGAATGATACGATGAGCCACGTTCGGCTTCTTCAGGGAGAAGGTATAGAAAGTTATACCGTTCTCCCTGAGTACCGACCTAGCGGCCTCGTGGTCTTCCGGGGTGCTGGTGTTCAGCTTGACCTGCCGGGGCAGGCGTGTTGCTTGGAAAGGGGCCTTCAACTTAGAGCCCAGGGCCCTCATGATTCTCACATGGTTTGGGAAAGGATCCGTCATGATGACAGGCATCTTATACGGTGCAGGAGTGGGAGTGGTAGGAGTTTGGCGGGGAGCAGAAGCATTCTGCGGCGCCGCCGCTTTCTGGGAGGGCGGCGTTCTGCCTGCCCTCTTTTGCCGCTTTGAGCGGACCAATTCAAATCCCTCGCAGTCCGAGAGCTCAGATTGGCTCTCGGGAAGAGGGGCAAGAAGCGGGGAGGGTGGTGGTGCTGGTACAGGGGGAGGGACGGGAGCAGCTGGTGCCGCCGACGCACTCCCGGCTTCTCGGTCCGGGGATCGGTCGAGCCTTGCTCTCAGCCTTTGCCTGAGCAACGGGTAACATAGGAACGGGGTCCTTCACAATGCGTTGTGGCCGTGAATGGTTTTCAAGGATATGCGCTCAGCTTAGCTCTTTGTACGCGCCAAGGACAACACAGGTTGGCTGAGTTGATACACGTGTTAGAATGTGATGAAGAAAATGTATTCATGTTAAGAACGAAGGATCCAAATAAAAAAGTAGAACATGTATATTCCTCTAGAAGAACCGAGGATGCTTATTTATTGTTGGTGGAACGAGGAATTTTTGGAATACATTCATGATTCAAAAGAATTTTGCAATGGTTGTAAAAACTCAATCCTAACCAGAGAACAAATTATGCCTCACTCAAGATAAGGGGATATATATTTGTTTTTTACAATTAGGGATTAAACTATAATTAGATTACTCAGTTTTTATTTTAAATATTATTAACTTATTTATGGTGTTCCTTACAAGGTGCTCTTTTTTTTGAACTCGCGAATGTTACCCACTAAAATCTACTCACAATGAATTACATTCATTAAAAGTTCCAATGACATAACATCACTATTACTTTCCCCTTAATTAAGTTATCTACGGATGAAAATAGTCAAAGAACAATCAGAAAGCATTTGAGGGGGGGGGGCATGTAATTGGGAGAAGAACATCAGGAGAATGAGCTGGTTGAGTGTCATTAGTAATAAAATGTATCCACTTGCCAAATGGGATATTATTTTCAGCACCTTAATTTATCTTTAGATATCAGCTGCGGATTAAATTTTAACACAATTGCGGCAATATTCTGATAAAAGAGCCTGGCAGCAGAATCTGCGATTAGCTAAGTAATCAGTTCTCGAAGAAGATGTTCTTCCCTCTCTGCATGCTTTAACTTCCTGTAAGACGAGAATGTTTTATCATTAAAGCTTTTTTTAACCACAATAAGGGAACAGGCAAGATGGCGGGTGAGGTAAGCGACTGCATTAATTCTGGCGCAACAGATATCCTACGGTTAGCTGGCAAGCACATTTTTAGATTTCAAGATTTTGCATTTAATACTTCTTGATGTAATATACAGTGAAAAAAGTATAGATGGTCATTTCTAGCTCTATCTTTTTGAAATACTTTTAATCTGCCAACCAAATCTCGTTTATCGCCATGCATTGCACGGGCGCCATCTGTAGTTATCGAAACTAGATTTTCCCATTTAAGACCACTGTTCTCCACTACATTACAAAGCACGTAAAATATTTCTTCTCCAGGTGTATTTCCTTTAAGAAACACCTTTTAACAAATATTCACTAACACTGAGTTCTTCACGAGTTACACGGCTAAAAGGAGCTAGCAGCAAGTGAATAATACACACATTTGCTTGCTTTGTTTAAACCTTCTTCATAAATGTAATCAGAAAACTTTTGATTTCTACTCGCTATACTTCGTCAAGAAAATGGTAATTTTTCAAAACTGATAACTTCATTTTGGCAAATGTTTTTCAGTCACTTCAACATTACCTCATTCCAAAACTTCCCTTCAACAAAGGTTTAAGAACGCCAACGCAATAGTGATTGTTTCATGAAGTTGATATTTTGAAACTGACTTGACCTTGCAACAGAAACAGTTGCAATTGTTTCCCAAAAAGAATTGCCATTCGGGAATGAAGATTTGGGCTTTCTACGCTGCCGTTTGAGTCTTAGCGCTGCTCTGTAAGGGTAAGTTTGCGCTGGCATACAGATTATCTCGCCGTTTGTCGTCAATGCAGCGAGATTAAGGTTGCCATCATTCTTACAGAAGCATTAAATGCATTTAGAATTTAATTGCAGGTTTAACATTTTATTGTGCTTTCCAAATGTTTTATTATTTCCATTAAATTAAATAAATGCGTTGCTTATTTTTCAAACACTTTATTGAGCGTTTTATGCATAGTCATTTTATATCTGTCAAAGATAACCGATATTAAAATTGAGTTAGGTTATATCGTTATTATATCTCAAAATACACAAAAAACCTATTTATTATCTCAAGGCATGCTTGTATTTTAAATATATATTTTCAATAATATAAAATTATCGAAGTTAGGAATTTGTTTCAAGTTTTGGTCTCTCAAAAAAGGTTAAAATCTTAAATGCAATAAATATATATAACATGCATTTGTCACCCATTTATTTAACTTTGTAGCATTGAAGATGCCCAGAAATAGCATATTTTTAACAAGGTTTTTCATGCATTAATGCAAAGAAAATGCATATTTATACCTTTGCTCAAAATAGCATTGGGAATGGTGTACAGTTAGATCAGTGCTTTCTATTGCAAGAAATCAATTAAACTTTAAATGGAAAAGGGTTTATGCATTTGTTTTGATACAATATATTATGGGTAGCAAGATGTCTAGTTAGTATCAATTATGCACTTTAAATTCCATTTTATGGTGCCTTTTAAAAGCCAATTTTTAAATGTGTGACCAAGCAGATTATGAAACTGATGCTCAGTTTCACCATGGCTGGAGTTTTTGTAGTCCCCTTTCAGTTGCAGCTCCCATTTCTTCTTTGATCCTTAATAAGCATATATATTTTATGCTGTTAAATATGTTTTTGCTTAGGTATCCATTTTCAAATGTGTGAATAATAAAAGAAGTGCACAGTAGCCTTTATCCTTGGAGTAGAAATCTATGGTTGCTTTTACAGTATTCTATGTGAGCTACATTTTCTGAATAACGAACATGCAGTGATTGCATGTGCTTTCATATTTTTCCTTTATTTAGGGGTTCTAATATAGCTCTGGATCACCCTTTTCCAAGAACTGCACTTAAGTGTTAGCATACAAAAATATTTTAAAATATTTGTATTTTAATAATATTTTAATATTTGATTATTATAATATATTGTATATAGCAGTAATAATAAATAAATATGTACATATTAAATTTGTATATGTGTCCCTATTTACTGAATTTATTTATATTATGCTGAAATGCACAGAGAATTTATTTTCTCTGAATCAGAGAAAATCCAGAAATCCAGAAATCCAGATTCACTGAAATGACATTTCATGTTTATGTATATAATATGATAATACTTAAGATTACATAGCAATCTGTTGGCAAACACTGAATAGATATTATGTTTACTTTATTTAGACTTGATATAAAAAGGGTAGTTTACACCCTATATTAAGTATGCTAATGACATGCTTACAACAATTCTAGACATCAATATACTCTAGCAGAAATATACTATAGGTATTATCCCTCTTAAATGGCCTCTGGAATTAAATTTTACAGACAGTAAAGAAATACTCATGCAGCAACAAAGAAAAAGTAATTATATGAGGAGCCAAATCTGGATAATCAAACATGTCCCTCATACAGAAACTTGCAGATCCTATATATGCAAAAGCCTGTGAACACAATTTTTTAATAATAAGCCTCCTTCTATGTAATAGAAAAAGCTTTGCAATTAATAAATTAGTACATAATACAAACTTTTGTCAATAATGATTTCCATAATATTATACAAGCATTTAAACATACCATCTTATCAAAAAGGGCTACATTATGTGGCAATAAAATATTCAATATGAACATAATGGAATGAAATAAAATAATCTGGAGAAATTGAAAAAAGATCTCAATCTTTCACTTCTTTAGTTCTGCCTGTGAATTCTTGACATTTCATATTGTTGCGTGAATATTAATGTATGTTTCTCATTTGCAAAACTACCAGCCTTTGAAAGTATTTATTTATTTATTGAGTACTAAGCAAAATATTAAAGAAATAAAAGTTCTGGACATAGCCACTTTTCATATAGATCACTGTAGTTCTTTGAAAATAAATGCTTTCAAGTTACTGAGGAGGAAGCCTCTCTAAATCTCTGTTTTGCCACTTTTGGAAGCATTGAGTAATTGTGGCAATTAATGGATATCATTGTATGATTCAGTTGAACTACACGCTCTTAAAGCTTCACTTACTTTTCATAAATGTATGGAACCGGTTTCGACAACATTTTGTTCCTATCTTCAGTCATGCTAAGGTTCAACTGTCGGATCATTTGTTGAGCTGTGGGAATGTATATTCTCCTCTGGTGGCGGTGTGATAAACTTGTAGTTTATGTTTTCATCCCTGACAATGTCGAAGTTCATTATGCTGTTTTTGTATTTGTAGATGTAGATTTTCTCCCAGGTTGCTAATTCCGTAGGTCCTTGTACTGATTTAATAATTTTGTTTTGTTTATTATGTCGTGATTTTGTGTCCAAAAATGATATGCTACTGCTGATTTCTCTATTTGCTTGTACTTTATGTTCCTGAAATGTTCCTTTAACCGTGTGCCAATGTTTCTCTTTGTTTTCCCTATGTAGATTTTTTCCCATTCTGCACAGTTTATTTTGTAAATACCTGATTTTTCTTCTTGTGGAATACTGTCATTAACATTATCTATCAGCAAATTTTGAACATTAAATCTATTAATCGGTGCCAACCTGATATTAAAATCTTTAAGAATATTCTGAAATTTTTTTGTGGCCCATGGATGATATGTGAATTTTTTAAAAATAAGTTTATCTTTTTTTGCTGAAAGTGTTGTGGTTTCTTTGATATGTTTTTGTCTCTTGAATTTCTGCACCTTTTTTGTACTAGTTCTTTTTTAAAACCATTTTTAACTGCTGTTTCTTCTATTTGTTTGTATTCTTTAAAACATTCTTCTTTGCTAATTTGTAGGTTAACTAGCCGGTGTGTTAAACTGTTAATTACTGCATGTTTGTGTGCTGTAGGGTTTAAACTGTCAGCTTTGATGTGATTATCTGCATGTGTATTCTTTCTGTATATTCCAAATTTAAGTTTTTCTTGGCATTTCATTATTTTAATATCCAGGAATGGCAGCATGTTATCTGTTTCTATTTCGTATGTAAATGAAATGTTTTTATCTTGAATATTTAGAAGTTTTAAGGTATCGTCAATGAGTTTTTTGTCAACTATGGCAAATATATCATCCACATATCTGTACCATACCTTAAATATGAATGGAAACGCTGTGTTGATGTGTGTTTCAAATCTACTCATGAAGAGGTTAGCTAGAAATGGAGATAAGGGGCTGCCCATTGTAAGTCCTGCTTCTTGTTTATAAAATTTTCCTTTAAAAGTGAAAAAGGCAAAGGAAAATTTTATAAACAAGAAGCAGGACTTACAATGGGCAGCCCCTTATCTCCATTTCTAGCTAACCTCTTCATGAGTAGATTTGAAACACACATCAACACAGCGTTTCCATTCATATTTAAGGTATGATACAGATATGTGGATGATATATTTGCCATAGTTGACAAAAAACTCATTGACGATGCCTTAAAACTTCTAAATATTCAAGATAAAAACATTTCATTTACATACGAAATAGAAACAGATAACATGCTGCCATTCCTGGATATTAAAATAATGAAATGCCAAGAAAAACTTAAATTTGGAATATACAGAAAGAATACACATGCAGATAATCACATCAAAGCTGACAGTTTAAACCCTACAGCACACAAACATGCAGTAATTAACAGTTTAACACACCGGCTAGTTAACCTACAAATTAGCAAAGAAGAATATTTTAAAGAATACAAACAAATAGAAGAAATAGCAGTTAAAAATGGTTTTAAAAAAGAACTAGTACATAAAAAGGTGCAGAAATTCAAGAGACAAAAACATATCAAAGAAACCACAACACTTTCAGCAAAAAAAGATAAACCTATTTTTAAAAAATTCACATATCATCCATGGGCCACAAAAAAATTTCAGAATATTCTTAAAGATTTTAATATCAGGTTGGCACCGATTAATAGATTTAATGTTCAAAATTTGCTGATAGATAATGTTAATGACAGTATTCCACAAGAAGAAAAATCAGGTATTTACAAAATAAACTGTGCAGAATGTGAAAAAATGTACATAGGGAAAACAAAGAGAAACATTGGCACACGGTTAAAGGAACATTTCAGGAACATAAAGTACAAGCAAATAGAGAAATCAGCAGTAGCATATCATTTTTGGACACAAAATCACGACATAATAAACAAAACAAAATTATTAAAATCAGTACAAGGACCTACGGAATTAGCAACCTGGGAGAAAATCTACATCTACAAATACAAAAACAGCATAATGAACTTCGACATTGTCGGGGATGAAAACATAAACTACAAGTTTATCACACCGCCACCAGAGGAGAATATACATTCCCACAGCTCAACAAATGATCCGACAGTTGAACCTTAGCATGGCTGAAGATGGGAACAAAATGTTGTCGAAACCGGTTCCATACATTTATGAAAAGTAAGTGAAGCTTTAAGAGTATGTAGTTCAACTGAATCATACAATGATATCCATTAATATGATTGGCTTCACTGTGTTAAGTTCCAATTTTACATTTAAGTAAATTGTGGCAATGTTTACCACAACAACAGGAGACCTGCAGTCCTTGGGTAATAAGCCTTCCTGCAAGAATCGTTACCTTTTACCTACTATTGCTCCCTGTGTATCACTTTCTGAAACTGAAATATAGCTTATGGTATATGTGTTAATTATGCTTTTATAATTTACAGAATGTTTTATCAATATTGACTTAGTTGAGGTTGAATGTTTTGCATCTTTCTGTCAAATTTCTCCCATAAAGAAGATTTACTTTTGCTGAATTTTTTTATCTTTACTGGAATTGAGTTTGTGACTGATGCTCTGAATGGAATGCTTTAGAAGCCTAATTATAGTATTTTTTTTGTGATTCTTATGCAACAGTAGGGTTAGAATATCCAGGTATTTGCTATCTGGGATCTAAGAAAGTACATAGTGCTAATATTCTGCTGTATCTGCCATTCTTGAATTTTATGTTAATTTGCTCATTTAAACCTTCTAATACAGAGAGCATAGAAAATTTTAACATGGTTTTACATAAAACTAAAATTGTTAATTGGAACATTGCACAGTGAAGCTAATCATATATTAAGATCATTGTGTGACTGAGTTGAACTAACTAATTTTTTGCTCCACTAACTTGTTTAAAATGTAAGATCAGTTTCACAAACCCTTTGTTTACATTGTCAGCCCATAGTCGACTGGAGGATAAACTGTTATGCTGTGGGAATGTGTAATTTGCTCTGGTGGATGTGTGATGAACTTAAGGTTCATGTTTTTATCACCGAAAGTGTCGAAGTTCAAAAAACTATCTTTGTACTTGTAAATGTAGATTTTCTCCCATGTTGATAATTCCTTGGGTACTTGCACTGATTTTAATAATTTTGTTTCATTCAATATGTCATGGTTTTCTATCCACAAATGAAATGACACTGCTGATTTCTCCAACTGTTTGTATTTTATGCTTCTAAAATGTTCTTTTAACCATGTGCCTATATTTCTCTTTGTTTTACCAATGTAGATTTTTTTCACATTCTGCACAACTTATTTTACAAATACCTGCTTTATTCTCTTGTGGAATACTGTTATTAAAATTATTAACCAGGAGATTTTTAACATTAAATTTGTTTACAGGTGCTAACCTGATATTAAAATCTTTAAGAATATTGTGGAGCATAAGAGTGTTAGTTCGTCCCAATCATAAAATGATCTTAATATATGGTTTTACATACTTAAGTGACACATGTGCTATGTGTATGGCCTCACGCCAGTTTTTCCATTTAATTGTTTTGGTTATTTCTTCAAATGGTTTCAGTATTGTGCACTTCAGCACAGATTTTTCATTCCTTCCCTGATAGTAATGGAATTTATTACTGCTAAATGCTATTGTTGCTCTTATTATGTCCTTTGGTTTTACAAAATGACTGAACATGTAGAACATGTGATACATCTTGAATGAAATTTTAGGAATATTTATGCCATGAGCATTTTGATATTTTAACAGTCTTTGGTTGGTAGTTGTACTATGTTTGATATATGCAATAACAATTTTCACTTTTTCACATTATGAATTTTCCATTTTTAATGCCTCTTGAACAATTAAACTCAAAATGCTTCCATGTAAGATTTTTTCAAAGCAGTTTTAATGTTTGTAGTGTTGTCTGTAACACCTTTAGAGTCTTTTTAGATAAATTTGTCTATGATGGTTTTTTTTCTCTGCAGCCAAGTTATTACTTGTATGTAACCCATCCAGTAGTGATTATTCCAGCAGTAAGGTATTTAGCTCATAAATTTCAATTAGATAATGGATGATAACGCCTAATATAAATCATTGTTTTTTGAAGTGTATGAAATTCTTGTGAGATAAATGCAGTAGTCAACAATTTTTACTACACATTTGTGAGACATTGCTTGTATATTGCTGGTAGAAAACTAGAGGATATTACTTTTCTATTTCATGAATTCAAATCATTAATAAACTTCTTAAATCCAAAGATTTCCACAATAGAGAAAGATTGAAAAATTAACATATTTGAGTTTGGCTGATCATTTCTTCGGCAGGAAACTTGAAATGTGCACCTATCGAACTGTACTTTGTTTGTGCTGCTATCTAGTTTTTCATTAGAGCTTGTATCTGAATAGATATTGAAGCCAAAGGCTTATGTACAATTCTTCTTGTGAGAAACATGGAACAAATTCCTTTTTACAGCATCTGTACCAAGAAAATACAATGGTCTCCAAGATGAACAATCTACCTGAAGTATTAAGATTGACATCACTTAGTGCGCTAAACAACTATTATGTGACTGATACATGATAACAGCAATAACAACAACAACAACAACAATAATAATAATAATAATAATAATAATAATAATAATAATAATAATAATTTGTTTACTGTCAATAGACTCACTACAAGTGTCTGACATTGCCAACAATGATTCACAAGCTACAAATGATTTGTCTGACATTGCCAACAATGATTCACAAGCTACAAATGATTTATAATATATATATATATATAATAATATATATATATATATATATATATATATATATATATATATATATTATAAAACACTTAGAAAAAATCACACTTGAAATTGCTATATTTCGAACTACTGGAGTTCTTCAATGGCAAGAAGCTAGAAAAGTGAAGGTAATAAAAGTAAATATTGAGTATCGAAGGTAACGTTATGCATGGAAACAGATGAAAATAATAGATAAGGATAAAACACTGAGAAAAAGTCACACTTGAAATTGCTATATTTCGAACTACTAGAGTTCTTCAATGGCAAGAAGCTACACAAGTGAAGCTAATAACAATCATAGACATTCTGTTAAAACCAAGTCTCTCTTGCCGGTTGGCCAACATGCCTTATCTCACTGTAAGGATTTTGATGATGCTTTTAATCTAACACTTATTGATGCGTTACCTACACAATGCTCTGAAAGTTTATTCAGAGATAGAGAAATGGCAGCTATATTTGCACATAAAGCGCGTATACCACCTGGTTTAAATCATATGTATTAATTATTCTCCCCCCCCCACACTAGTTTCATCTGTTTCCATGCATAACGTTACCTTCGATACTCAACATTTACTTTTATCACCGTCACTTGTCTTCTTGCCATAGAAGGACTCCACGAGTTCGAAATATCTCAATCGCGATCTCAAGTGTAACTTTTCCTTAGTGTTTTATCCTTTTCTTCTATCATAATTACTGTTAATTTTACATACATACACACATACATACATACATACATACATACATACATACATACATACATACATACATACATACATACATACATACATACATACATACATACATACATACATACATACATACATACATACATACATACATACATACATACTTCTCGTATAAATGTTAATTTTTATGTCCCCGAAAGCGTTCTGTATGGTGACTTATTATTGCTGCTCCAATTAACACAGCCAAATGCTGTGAATTGTTTATCTACTAAGCGGTACTCACCTTCTGATATTATTGGAATTTTGTTTTGGAACACAAATCGTTTTCGGTACACATTCATGCATGTATGAGTGACGGGAAATTCCCTTCTCTTCTAGAAATTGCTTACTAAATTTTACAGTGGTCAGACGCAAAGCAACATGTCTATCTTGCAGTAGGTAACAATTTCATAATTAATATTAAGCAGTAATAGGGGGACACCGTCTCTTTGTACCACTGTTCAAAGGCTTTGCCGACCTCTACATTTATGCTGCTCGTACATAATATTTCCGATCTGGTACAAGGCTCACACAGTTTTCGTGCAATTGAAAGGTTTTTGAAAAGCGAGTAAGCGACAGAGGAATGAAAATGAGACAGCCTAGAACAGTCACACTGCCGCACTTCATCCTGTAAATTTGTTTATAATCATCAGTAACTTTCTCAGCTATATAATTTGATATTTTATTGTGCAATTGACATTTCATTTCTTATGAGAAGAAAGGCGAATCTTACTTACATTCACCGACTTTAGACTTCCTGCTTGCAGGCTGCTGAGGATAGAAAACCCCCATGGGAACTCTACGTGATGGAATGTCTCAACCTTTGCTCAGTCCAAATAAGAAAATAAGACGACACTAAAGACAACGCCTTAAGTTGATTCGGTTTATTTACGGACGCTCTTTAACATCTCAGGTCATCAGTGTCCCATTCAAATTAAGGCGTGAAACGGTCGACAAAGTTTGCTCAGAGGCCTCTTCTTTCAGGCTTGAGGTTCTTTATCATGCCGTAAATGAACGATACGGGGCACACGGCTTGAAGGAAGCCATACTTAGGATTTTTACGCCCAAAAAAATCCATCGATCCTGGCCCGCGAACCCGCGTTCTTGGGTTTAGAAGGCAAATATGGTTACCACTACACCACCAGGAACCGACAACGCCTTAAAGATTACTGCGTATAAAGGCTTGGTGTAACTCTTGTGCTGGAAGACTCCGTGCGGTTTGCCTCACGATGCAGATATACCTCATTTTGATGTACTTAATATGTGAATAAGAGGGTAAATTAACATTTCAATTTTGTCAGTGTAAAACCTGCTTATAGTCAATGATCAACAAGGACGTATTTATTCGTTTATGGTCGTGCTATTTTCATCTCTTAATATTTACGTGTTATTTTTGTTATTTATGCTTTTTGTAAATTATGTGTTTAGCTTTCATAATGTCCCCACGGGTAGCGGAGGTCGTTAAGGCGCGGACTCATGAGTGGGAGGCATGGGGTTTGAATCTCGTCTGGACCGTTCTCCCTGACTGGGGTTTTTTCCATATTTTCCTCAGTCCTCATAAATGGCAAATGCCGAGGAGATATCTAAACTTAGGCCTGGAACGTTTCCTTCCTTAAAAAATCCTTTCCCTATATGCCATTTAATCTCTTATATCATCAGTGTCCATGACATGCGGTGCCTCATAAAAAAAATGGGCGTTAAACACGATTCAAAAAAAATAATAAATAAAAATGAAAAATAAAAAAAGCTTTCCTAATTTCTGAAGTTTAGGGATAATTCATTCAGTAGAGAAAGTCATATTATTTTCACTTGTCATATATTTACCAGTAATATGCATTGTATAATAATTAATTACGGTAACAAAATAGAATTTATGGCAAACACTTATTCATTTAAAAACCCACCTAGTTCCCTCCTAGGGCACGTGGCCGTAATAGATTGGTAGCAACGGTGGGATACGCAGATTAGCGATCAGCAATTAACAAGATATGGGATTAACTTCTTAATTTTGTAGTAACCTTAAGAGCGTGTAATCCGTTTCTTTAGAACTTCTAAGGAATTCTCAACCCCGAGGAAATATCTAAGTTTGAATTAGGTGTTGTTTTGCGCCAAGTGTATTTGCAAATGTGAGAGGAAAATTGAACAGGCTACGTTCACTGACATTTATGTACATGTAGTTGCTACGACAAGCTCTTTGGCACTAAGACATTCTGATGAGCATGTTTTTACATTAATCATCAAATCTTTAAAAAGTACACTGTTTGATTCGTTCTCATTGCAGAGACAGAAGGAACTTTGCAGGTCTTGTCACTGACTCTCACATTGAAATAGTGATGAAAGGTAAAATTAAGGGATTTCCATGTCTTTCCTATTAGATTTATACTCACTATAATGGACACGGCACTGTCATATTTGATGTTGAAACTCACCTTAAAAAGACATTTATCCTGGTTGTGAGTACAATACATTAGACCGTGACCTTGGGTCTACGAGGTCTATGATTACCACTAGACCAACTTGTTTTCATATCAAGTACACAGAGGGTGCCAAAAATGTATACACACTTCAAGCAAAGAAAAAACTGTGTTAACATAACAAAACTGAATTCACACAAACTGAAAATGACGAGCACTAATCATCTTAGACTTTTACAGTTACAACAGTTGCTCAAAATGCCCACCATCGGCGTCGATATACCTCTGAGTACGTTGAACTACTGATTGAGCAACGTTTGCGAAAGTGTCCTCAGCGATTGCAGCACATGGTTTCAATTTCTTCCCAAAGTGCTGCCAGTGTAGCTGGCATAGGTAGAAGTCCAGCGGAGTTAGATCCGGAGAACGCGGTGGAAACTCAATCGGATTTCTTCGTCCTATTCAGTACCTTGGAAAATTATCATCAAGTTACGCACGTACATCTCGTAGTAATGTGGTGGTGCACCATACTGTTGAAAGTAAAATTCCCTCATTGTCATAGAGTGTATGAATGGCGGGTAAGACGGGTGTGCATATCATGTTCAGGTACAATGGGCCAGTTAATGTTCCTTCAAAAAAGAATGGTCCAATTAGTCCCCTAGATGACAACCCACACTAAATATTAATTCCAGGTAAATTAATTGCCTTTTCCATAATAATATGTGGACAGATTGCACACCAGCAGACACAGTTATGTCGGTTAACAGTTCCCGCCAACTTAAAATGTGCCTCATCGGACCAAACAACTTTCCCTACGCAGGTCTCAACCTCTTGCATCTTGTTCCTTAACCACTCACAGTACCGTATTCTCCGATCAGGGTCATCTTCATTTTATGCATGCAAAAGTCTTAGGATGAAAACATTCAACTTTGCTGTTTTAATAATACGACGTACGCTGGTTCTGCTATTCCCAGTTTCAAATGCTCGTTGCTTTGTAAATTTCTGCGGTGAGTGCTCAAAGCGTTCCAAAACCATAGCCGAGGATACGGGGTTTGTTGCTGTGCGAGGTTTCCCAGATCTGCCCTTGTGAACATCGCATACGGTACTACGAGTCTCAAATTTGTCTCGAATGCGTACAATTGTTACTCGCGTTGGCGGTTCTGTTCTGTACACACGTCTCCATTGCCTTTGAACTTCAATAACATTTTCGGTTTTACAATACAACTTCAAAATTGCTTTCCGCTGCTCAAACGATAACCTTGGCTTCATTTGTTCATTGTTGATTTACGATAATCTTGGCTTCATTTGTCATTGTTAATTTACGATAATCTTGACTTCATTTGTTCATTATTGATTTACCTGTCACGTAGCAACGCTACCATAATGTATGTGAGTCACATCTGTTTACAGAACATCATACTACGCTTTAATGTTGTTTTGCAGTCCAACTTTGAAATGTATTAAATAGATATCTACTGTGAAATTGTGTATACATTTTTGGCATCCTCTGTATTTTAGATCACATAGAATTTGTTATTATTTGTTTATTATTCATGTTGATGTGCTTTTTAGTGGAAATATAAACTTAGATTTAGTTTTGCTCAGCTGAGAATAATAACTTATTTTTTACTGAATTATTCTAAAACCGAAACTTTACTTTATTTGACTTAACAGCTGTAATTTCCATTGTAAATGTTTAGCTACATAAATACACCATCATGCTGCTTTTTTCATCACTGGAGTTTGTCCCAGTGGTTTTACCATATAGCTGTTTCTATCAGCTTTAAATGCATTATGTGTTTTATGTGTTCCAGTATCACGTTTCTCTATCTTACCTTGGTCTAACGTACACGAACTCTGTATGGTTGCAACATTTTTACCTACAATAGCTATTATGCTTTGTTAAAATTATTCACTCGATCTTAGGTCATTATGTATTACCTTAACCAAACTTTCTGTTCGGCCAATCTGGCTAATCGTTCATCTATGAAATTTTCCAATCTATACATTAATCATCTGAAAGTTGGTTTAGGCATCTGCCGCTCGAAGAATGTACTCCCGAGATTTAGTTTCGATTTTTAAGCTGTATCGTCCGGCCAGAAGCAGCAGCGAAGTACTCGATCGAATCACTGCCACTTATAAGCAACTAAAAATTTCTTCTCAACCATGTTCCAAACTAAAAGTTGTTAATCTGAAACATCTTTTCCAAAAAAAAAAAAAAAAAAAAAAGGTATGTTCTTTTAGCCTGTACCTAGTTTTACAGATTTCGCCTGACCACCAATGCTGTTAGAATTTGTCTAAAGCTCAGATGGAAATAATAATTATTATATTGGTCTACGTATCGTGAGCAATATTCTTCTGTCAATCCTTGCCTGCTAAATTTTGCCCACTTAAGTGTTATGAACCTCCTTACTTGGCATTCTCACATCCATAGTTACGTTTAATTGTTTTAAAATCTCTGGACAAACTGACTCCTATTGAGAGGTGCTTACCGCGCCATGTTATGTAGAATATTGGCAATATGACCCTACCTTTGAATTCAACACTGAGATAGCTCATTTCTTAGCCACTCGAACTTCTGTACAGGGTTTTAATAAACAGAGTATCTCTTCTATCCCCAAGTGTCGTTTTATTATTTCCAGAACATCATATTCGTACATTAGAGACTCCTACCATTTGCTGGAACTTGACAAAAAGTTGCATCCCTATTTGCTATTGACTACTGGTGTTATTTCATTATCGTACATCAAAACTCTTCTTAGACAACCGTGCTTCTCCACATTCTCGTTTAACTGACCTCGTTTGTCTGCTAGCTAATCGTAACATGTTTGCCTTCGATAAATTTTTCTTGCAAATCAGAGGTGCTGCTTTGGCCACGTCTTTTACTAATTTTTTATGGTCTGGTTAATGGAAGATTTCTTACAATGTTCCTCTACTTTAGTTTGGGTTTATTGATGATATTTTTATCATTTGGACTTCTTGCATGGATTCCTTTATTAATGTTATTCAAAGACTTAATTCTAACTATTGGGTCAAATTCACTTCTACTATTTCTTGCACGTCAACTACGCTTCTCTACTTGGATATTACTTTAGTCAGTATACAATTCCGAATATCGCTGAACATCAAATCAGTTAACTTACAGTAGTAATTCGCTATGGCAGTTGTCAAATGGATATATTCCTATATCTTTATCAATCCATGGTAACCGTCTCTGCAACAACACCTCTTCGTTGAAAAAATATATTTCCAACTTAATGGAAAAGCCTGTTGATCCTGGTTAATCCCGAAAACTTTTAAATAAACGTACTGAACCTTTGCACAAGAATTTTATTTCCAAGGGAGCAAGATCGCAAGAAATACTGAAACGTTAATTTTATTACTTCATATTTTCCAGAAATGCAGCATGTTCGGCATGTCTTTAAGGATTTTTATCAGATCATTTTTCACAATTTTGTTGTGTCTACTCTTTTCCAAAGAATGCCAGGTTTAAGCTTCAGATCATCTCCGAATCTTCGGAGCATTTTTTGTTTTAACTTCAAACTTCTCAAGAATTCCAACTAGTACCGGGCTCATATGCTTGCCATCGAGTTACTAAATGTATAACTTGTTCGAAAGCATTTCATATAGAAGCACGAATCTAAATTTGTTCTTTGTTCTTCAATGAAGGCTACTTACATGCTTAATTCTACATTTTCTCAAGCGTTTTATATTGACTGGACTCCCATAGTTGTTTTCCTAAGAATGAAATAGACTCTCCGTAAAAACCAAATATCCTTTAACATGCAACGAGCTATTATGGGTTAGTAATGTATTTTTGGTGAATGCGTCTTACTAACTCTCATTCATGTTCTGCCTATATAAGTTTTTGAAAGTACGTTAAGAGAAAGAGAGATGATAGCTCTAGTTTTCCCATAAAGCATGCACTCCTCCCATAATCAATTTCAACTTATTTCAATAGGTTGTCCGTTTATGATGTTATTTTGTCTTACATCATATTTTTTTCAGCTTATTCCTTAGACATGCAATTTATATCAAAGTTTTAGTTTTCTGCGGTTTATCGCCCTGCCATTTAAACTGTTACCACAGTATATATATAATAGGAACAGCTTGTGTCGGCACATTTGACGTTCGTGCTCCTAAAATCCAGCTATGAGTTGGCTGTAGTTCTTATTGAATACATCAGATTATCCTTTACCACGGCAGCTAAATTGTATTTGACAACTAGCTATAAATATTGAAGTTACGGATTCGTAACTAAAACTTAATCCGTAATGAAAATGACGCTATTTAATATATATATATATAACAATTCCACACTTTTGATAATAAAATAAAAGGTTATTTATGTGGGTAAATCTTGTTTTTTAATCTGGTTTTCGGTTTTGATTGTTTATTAGTGGTTTCTGAATGACAGTCACGTATTTTTAAACGTTATTTGAATTTATTTTCTCCTAAATTCCTACTCTATGTTTAGCTGAGAAAGTATAACAAGTTTTTGAAAAATAACGCTTCTGTTATAAGTTAAGGAACTGGCGAGCGTAACTTAGTTTTATAATAATGGTAAATGAAGTTTTCTGAAAAGTGTTTATTGTATTTTCTGCGCTTTACAACGCTTTACTATATGATATCTCGGTTTGTTAGTTTTTCTGCTTTCATTTTCTTGCCAGCATTTTACCACACATGAACAGCCTAGCATAACCTGAAATAATAACAACAACGTGACTTGTTTAGTATCAGTATTCGGCGGAGCACTTTTCAATATTTTTAAGATTTTTCAGTAATATATAACTAGGAACTTGGAGTTTTCTAGGGGCCATTTGACCAGAATTATTCAGAGGAATTGGATTCAACATCAAAATTTGTATTATTCAGGTAATTTTTGCAAGTGTGCAACCGAAAATTATTGCAAGCTTTAATTTACAGGATTGCCACCAATCCAGTGACTTCAACTTTAGCGTCAATAGCAAATATTTCGGAATATTTACTTTCTGTAATAATTATTATGCATTTCGATGGCATACACATCCCTGATTTCTGTTTAGTTTATAAAAAATAACAATATATGTTTTCGGTTTGTATTCTACTATGCCATTCCTTTCTTCATATAAAGCCTTCTGTAGAAAAATACAGTTAGTAATTTTGTGACATGCGCACTAAGAATTGGAAATATTCAAGCCGTTCCTACCGTACATAATGTGCTGTTATGTTGTTAGGCTAGCACTAGTTGCCTTGGTCTGCCAGATCTCAGTTGCGTTTTCTTCCCTTCTTACACTGAATACACTTCACAAGCAGCACTTACCTGAAAGTTCCCAGTTGCATAGAACCTTTAAATCGACCAGAATCTGTAAAAGTGCTGGAACAGATTATTACACTGATTTTGCATAGTGCAAATGGGAAATATTCCATTTACAAGTGTGCCTTTTGTAAATATATATCGCCTATAAAATTGCTGGTCATTATAGAATTCAAATGAATTTTCAATAACCTAATATATTCTCCTGGCATTCTTGGTTTGCCTTCATTTGCTTCAAATCAAGAAAATACTGTCCAAAATACCAGCTTCGGCTTTCACGGATTGAGTCGATTAACTACACCGTCATGTTTGTCTTGGAAAAAACTGAGCCTTGACTCGCCTGTCTCGGAAAATCGACTGCGAATACGAAATTCCAAGCTAGACTCCTGCTCGTCTACTGCTCAACTCATGTCATTGTGGCATAGAACACAAGGCCTATTGCTACCTTACCTTTATACTTTACTTAATATGTAATGTCACGAAGTCGTCCAAAGTGTAATAAGCGAGCAAAGGCAATTTGCTTGTTTGAATGTTGCTGTGTTTCACTTAAACACAGCTTAAGGACAGTGATGGTACTCGGAGATAAACAATGGTTTATTGAGGTAGAATTCAATTCACATAGTCTCCATTAATAACAACACCGTTATTATAATTTTTTGTTAGCGAGACTAATAGTTTGCTCCGATTGTAAATATTATAGTACTATTTTGAAATACATTTTCCATAGTCTTAGGAGTTATTTTATTAAAAATGCAATAATATGTAAACAATGATGGTAATGTTGATAGTGCGACAAATTTGTTGTCTCTCACATAATGCGTTTTCGCTTATTTGAGTTGTTGCATTATACTTAGTATATTTTTAAAGTTCTTTAAGGGGAGATAGCATACATTCTCTGCGGATAAAATTTATGAGAAATGGCTTTTATTAGAAAAAGCTAAACTTTCTAAAAGACATCACTGTAAGCAAAAACACTTGCGATGTTGGAATTATGAATGTGTGAATCCTCAAACACAGATAGCAAATATGCGGGATATTTACTGTGACATGTGTCTATCAAAAGTAAGGCAAGTTTCCATAGAACAGAAAGATGTATGCATAAAATAAAACAGGCTTTGGTTAACGTAGTAGCTTTTTCTTCGAAATCATTACCTGATTATTGATGCACGAACTCTTGATTTCAGTGCAAACAATGGATAAATGAAACAGCGGTTTGGCAATTGTTTTGAGATTTTTGCTTTTTTCATGCAGGTGAAAAATTGACCACATCTGTCTGACAGTTGTAGCAGTGGGTTAACACATTAAGCGATAGCTAGAAATGAAAAACGTCATTATAAAACGTGGTTTTTAAGTCTGCATAGCTGTTAACGAAATAGGAGTATATCGTTCAGTTATTATACATATTGTATATTATTATAATTCATTTTAGTTTTTTTTTCTTTATAATTAGAATATAGACCTTTCCTGTGAAATTATAATTTTCATGCTTGTGAAAAGCACATATCGAGTATTATTCTCTATATATCCAACTTATTAGCTTTCTCATTGTAGCTGATACTTATAGGTACTGTTTAGACCTTCACGTGAGCTGTGTGGAATATGTTAAAACGATGATTAGATTATGGTTAATAAGTATTGTAGCTCTAGCAGAGTACAATGCAACAAAATTGTTGAAAGACAAAGGGAATAACGCAATTGATGCGATTCAGGATCTCACGGATGCTATTGCTTCATCATATTTTTCTCAGGCACGCTGCATAGCGGTTGTTACTGAAAGACCTAGTGTATATTTGAGAACAGTGGAACTGCCTGTGCTCTATGTCACGCACGACAGAAATAATATCACATTTGATGATCTTATGCTGAGTGCAATAGATACGGGTTGCCTTGCCTTTGTTATCCAAGTTGAAGACATTAACTGGATGGTGGAAAAGTTTTCCGAGCTTTTTCGTTCCCCAAAATCTATGTTCAGAGCAAACAGACGTTATCTTTATCTTCCGAATGTTGTTAGAAATGCTGAGGAACCCTTGGATACTGCGATGGACGATGTCTTCTCATCCAAGTCAATGAACTGGATGCCAGATCTCTTAATAGCTAAGCTTATTACCGAAAAGAGGACATTAGATAAAGTGAACGATTTAAAACAGGTAAATATATTTGTACTATTCAATATTTGTTACATGTAATCCTAATAGTTAAGTATGGCACTTAAAGATTTGTTAACTGGCTTCATTACCATTTACGATTGTAAAACAAAACAAAACAAAAAAAAGTAGTTTGACGGCTGCTTATGTAGGGCGTATAGTACATTTTGTATACATGTAATTTCAGGAGCTACTATGATAGAAATAATTTTAAACAGTGCTCTGTGAATATTTGCAACATTTTTTATTAAAAGAGGTTAACTGTGTATGTACAGAATGGACGAAAAGTCCCGGTACACTTATACAAAAACACGTAAATATACTATATTTATGGAACATAAATGGAAATATATGTGTTATAAATCTAGGATTTCAGTGTGAGTTCGCTTATGATCTCTGCAGAGACTAATCCGACGCAATGTTCTCTTGTTTATTTTAATGAGCATTTCCGGTATCACTTCTTGGGTGATGGCACGAAATGCAACTTTAAAACACTGTCGGAATCATATTGCCATTGTCTCACTTTCTCCACAATCTGACAAGTGAGGTCTGGGTTACTTGGAAACCAATATAATGGGTAGGTGAAGGTTTAGTTTCAATGCAACGATGTGGAAGCGTGTTGAGCCATTCACAAACGACAACAGTAAATATGCACCATTTTGTTGAAGTCTGCTGTTCGCGTCTTAACCATATTTAATATGTGAAGATATTGCACTTGATTTTCCAATCTTTGAAAGAAATAAGGATCAAGCAAATGGTCAGTAATCTATACTCCCCACAGCATCCCATGAAAAGGATTGTTTTTTTGTTTTTTTTGTTTTTGTTTTTTTAATAGAAATTGGGATTCTCTTTACCCCAGAAGAAAGTACTACGAGCCATCATGATCTGCGGTAAATGACTCATCCGTCTATAAAAGGAACTTTCTTTTGCCCCGTACTTGTATCATATCATGTTTGAAGAACCAAGGCATATGCAACCTAGAGCCTCTCAGAATCCACAACCATCAATTCATTGACAGCCACAGTGCGGAAAGCTTACAGGCCAAAGTCTTTGATCATGTGTTGCGCATTGTTGATCGTGGAACTTGTAACTCCACTACGCTTCCTCGTTGATATGATACGCGATTGAGCCTCGGCATAGGAAGCACAATATGTCCCGAGTTGAAAGCTTTAGGCAATTTACCTCTGCTAAGCGACGCCGTACGAAAACGAGCTCTAAAATCTACATGACCATGCTGATTGTTTTTCCGGTATATGAGACCACTTGTGAATCCACACGGCAGACACAAGCCTCTCGTCTGAACTGAAAACACTCGTATTCACTATATGTAATCTGAAAAAAAAATATTATTTGCATTGTTAATTATTAGTTTTAATTTTAATCTTCTAGCAACATTAATTTTGTGCTTGCGTTTTGTTTGAAGCCATATTGACATTGTTACACGAATATCATCCAAATTTCATAAAATCCGAGGGTGCCAAAAAATGTATACACACTTTCACAGTAGATTTCTATTTAATACATTTCAAATTTGGACCGAAAAACAACAGTAATGTGTAGTAAAAAGATGTGACTCACATACATTATGATAGCGTTGCTACTTGACACGTAAATCAACTATGAACAAATGAAGTGATCGTATGATGTTCTGTAAACAGATATGACTCACATTATGTTATGCTACCGTTGCTATAACAAAATGGAGCCAAGATTATCGTTTTGAACATGGAAAACAAATTTGAAATAGTATTGGAAAACCGAGAATGTTGTTGAAGTTCAAAGGCAATGGAGATCTGTGTACAGAACAGAACCGCCAACGCGAGTAACAATTGCACGCATTCGAGACAAATTTGAGACCCGTGGACTCGCATGCGATGATCACAAGGCCAGATCTAGAAGACCTCACACAGCGACAAGCCCGGCGCACTGGATCCAAGGTATTATCCTAGTCACCGGATAGGACGAAGATGTCAGGTTGAGTTTCCATCGCGTTCTCCGGGTCTAACTCCGTTGGACTTCTAACATTTGGGTGGGGAACTCTTAAGGATGTTGTATACAGCAGAAAACCAGCTGCATTGGCAGCACTACGGAAAGAAATTGAAGGCATGTGCTGCAATCACTGAGGACACTTTCGCAAACGTTGCTCGATCAGTTGTTCAACGTACTCAGAAATATATCGACTCTGATGGTGGGCATTTTGAACAACTGTTGTAACTGTAAAAGTCTAGGATTATTAGTGCTCATCATTTTCTGTTTGTGTGAATTCAGATTTGTAATGTTACCACAGTTTTTTCTTTGCTTGAAGTGTAT
This sequence comes from Metallyticus violacea, assembly GCA_030762175.1. Taxonomy (NCBI): domain Eukaryota; kingdom Metazoa; phylum Arthropoda; class Insecta; order Mantodea; family Metallyticidae; genus Metallyticus; species Metallyticus violacea. The sequence goes on along the minus strand of CM060832.1, from coordinate 65,520,294 downwards.
ATACTTTTTTGGTACCCTCTGTATGTTCATAAATATGGCATATTCACCATTCCATATCATATCACCGCAAAAAAGTAAGTTTTAAACCTCAACCTCACAAATTAAACTGATTGTGTTACATTTAACTTGCAATAAGAAATATGTATGCAAAATTGTGGCCCCTGGAAGTCCACGGTTTTAATTTAACAAGCATTTTAATTAGCTGAAAATGTAAAAATTTTGGCACCTGCAGAAAAAGAAAATATTTATGTATAAATTCCATTTTGGGATGATTCTTGGATTAATTGTAATAAGGCTACATATCTCAAAATCAGTAAGAGATAGTCTTGCACTGATTAAGCTCAACAAAAAGATGTTATACCTGACCAGACTTATTCAGTTCTCACTTAGTGTTTGGAATAAAGCATTAGGAATTCTCATGCTATCACGAAAACCTTTTTGAAATGCCTACAGAGGGACCAATGACAGAATTTCAATATTGTGACAGCCAACTACTACATAATTAAAGTTAAAAAAGCGAAGAAACATCAGACAGAAGTGTAGAAGTAACAACGTTGAATATTTTACCTAAAGATTGGAGTATATGGAAAATAGAGAGTGACTTAACATATGGCAGTAACTATGTGATACAAAAGGTTAAGGTGTTGCTTAAAGAATGGGACATCTTATCCATACCAAATTGTAAATCTGGGAGAAGTTTACATGCAGAAACAGTTAAAATAGTAGACGAATTTCACTGCAGTTCATTGTTAGCAGAGTCATGCCCAGCAAGGACTTTGTGCAATTAGATCAAACAGTCTGAAAAAAACATATACAGATACTTAATAACCTGACTGAAGTTCATGCACATTTCAAAGAAAACTGGATTTTCAAAATTTGCTTGTGTATGTCCTAAAAACTGCATTCTTGTAGGAGCTAGGGATACCTGTTTGTGTTTTACATCAGAATATGAAACTCTTAATTGAAGGTTTGGCAAGCTGCTATCAGAGATTGAGAATTTTCACATATCACCATTGTTTAGCATGATAATGTGCAATATAGTTCAATATTTTTCAAGAATGTTCAGAATGCCCTGGAACCGAGAAAGTGAGAAACATTCTGGAAAATATATTACAGGGAATTCAATTGGAGATGTTACCTGCAAACAGTGGGTTCCTTCCAAGACTTGCATGCTAGAAACAATGGTTTCTGAAACAAACTGAGGAATTTATAGATTAGATTATTTCTAAATTAAACTGTCTTCAAATTTCATTGCAGCTCAACAAGTAGGGGATTTTAGAGATTTAAAAAGTTCTTTGAAAGTTGCGGAAGTAATTCTAGTTTGTGATGTTGCAGAAATTACTTATTTGTATGTACTTGGAAACCTTGTGGTTTTACTGGAACAATGCCCAGGAAACTACATACTCCTATGCAATCCACTACTGTGTAATGTCTAATGAAAATGTATTAAACACAAACCTACTAATAATTTCAGACCTGTGCAACAGGATTCTACTACAGTGCACATATTTCTTAAACATCTTCAATTTTTGAAACAAAATAATAAAACTGTGACTAAATTATATTATTTCTCAAATGGATCAACAGCCCATTATAAAATTGGAAAACGTTTTCTAATCTATGAATCATAAGAATTACTTTGGAGTGATAGCTGAATGTAACTTCTTTGCTACGTCTCTTGGCAAGAATACTTGTGACAGATTAGGTGGAGCATTAAAAGTTTTTATAGCAAGATTTATTTTACACTGTCCTTTTCAAGATCAGAGTAGACACTAAGTCAACTTATTGAATGAACAAAAGCATGCATTAAAAACATGAACAATTACTATTTCAGGTAAAAATAAGTACAAATAAAGAATAAGATCCTGGTTGGACGGTTCCTACTAGCATATTAATTGCAAAGACAATTTCCACAGCTGATGAAATTAAAGTACACCACATCAGTTCAACAGGAATTTGTGCCTTTGGAACAAATCAAAAGTTTTGTTTTACATGTTCATACTACAACCTTTGCTGATTATGCTGTGTGTTAAATATGAACATTGATTTAGAAGAAGTGGTTGTCAGTTTTCTTCATTCCCATGGCCCATCACCATCATACAAGTTTATCCCTAACAGTTGGACATATTGGATGTAGCAGTTCAGATATTTTGTGCCTGGTTGATCCGATCCAAGTCCTGCCATTGATTGGACATACACTCTAACTTTTAAAAAATTAAATTATCAGGAAAAAAAAACTGCTGAGGGGGACAGATCATTAGCTTTTAATGGAATTACGAATAATTCAAATCAGGATTTTTACACCATTGCTTAACTGATACGCGAACCATTGTACATTATTATTTCCCCTTCACAAGTAAGTCAGTGAAACATTTAATTTTGATTGATTAATTGCTCCAGTTCTCACATTCATCTGAGATTGAAATTTATATATGACACTAATCACCTTGCAGTAATAAAAATAGACATTTTCAACAATTTAGAAAAATTCGTTTTTCCAACTACAGAAGGTAGTCAAATTCCACCTTCAGACCTTCAAGGTGAAAAGTTACAATTTTATATTGAAATATACTTTATTTGAAAAAATATAGTTATAGCTTTAAATTCAGTTTGAAAATCATAGTTCAATTAAATAAAATATTAATTATTTGTTTTGTTTCCCCATATAAGTTAATAGTTTACCTTTTGGCACCCCTTAGAAATAAATACTAAGCAATTCAGGGCTCTAGAATTTGAATCATAAGTGCTTTCAGCACACCAGAGAAGCTGTAGTAGGGAGCTGCGGGGTGGAATGACCTTGACAAGTTATTGTAGACAATTTTCGCCCATAAGGCAATAAACAAGGCATTTCAAATGTGTATAAAATAGTTTTGGTAGCTATTAGACACATTTATTGCTTTATTTATTTACTGTTTCCATATATGAGTGATTTCTTGGTTTAGTTATGGTTATAAACACAATGACTCTACTCAGAATTATTATACCTACGTGTGCATTCCAAAAGGCATTTTTGTTACATAAAATTTAAATTTGAATTTTTCTTTTAATTCACATTCACAATTGAAATTGTTAAATTATTAAATGAACAAGAATTTCTTAGCACACGAAGGTTTCCCGTTATCTATTCTTAGGTGCACTTACTCGCAAACCTTTGTCTTTGTGAACCTAAACTTTTAATACGTCACGGTGGATAAAGATGGGGAACCTGGTTGATGGAAACAGTATTAAAAAGGACGATATTTAACCAGACAGCCAAAAGGATAAGCGCACATTTTTACTTCAGAACATATTGTTGCGCTAACAGACATTGCAAGACAACAACCAGTCACCAATCCGAAAATAGAAGATCATGGTCCCAATTCTTAAACGTCTCCTAATATTGCATTATGAAATACAGCTGTTAAATTTATATTGCTAGAAGCACAATGATTCCGTTGTATTTTTATGAATACCCTGGGAATGTGTTATATTTTCAGATAAAGAAATCTTCTCAAATATCAGGCATGGACTTATGCAAGCATTTCGTCTTATTGAGTCCACGAGGTTTCAGCCGGTGTATGTAGCATTAAGATAAGTATTTCTATTGCTATTAGAGGCTTATTTCAGGTTCGGAGTGTGACCTCTGCGAGAAATGAAGGGAAATTATTTAAGCAACATACTGAAAAATGTTGAGTCATTCAATTATCTGATAAAGGAGGCGGCGACGGGATCCTGCATCGGCCAATAGCAATCGCTCATTTTTTTTAATAGTGTTTAGCGCCCGTTTTACTGCTGAGGCACCACAGGCGGTGGACACTGATGATATATGAGATGAAATGACTTATTGGGAAAGGATTTTTTTATTTTAGTAAGGAAACGTTCCAGGCCTAAATGATGGTACCTCCCCGGCATTTGCCATTTATAAGGACGAAGGAAAACCTGGAAAAAACCTCAGTCAGAGAGCCCGGTCCTGGCGGGATTTTAACCCCAGACCTCCCGCTCACGAGTCCCCGTCTTAACGATCTCGGCCACCCGTCACGACACAATCGTTCAAGGACGACTGAGTCGGATCGGAAGGAGTTTGCCGAACTGCTATTTTAGTCTTGAGTACTACGCCATTCAGTCAGTGCCGTTTGTATAGTGAGAGTCTGCTAGGAATATAAATTACATACCGCTCTAATTACCACCAGTATTTATGTGTTCATCCCCTTGCACTGTCACGAGGTTGAAGGAAATTTCCAATTAATCGAACTTCAAGTTGTAATGAACTCATACACACACTATAAAAATGTCCGTCAGAAGATTAATATAATTTCTGTAAGAGAATTAAGAAAAATCATGGGTAATTTCATAAGCAGATGTCAGAAATGTGCGGACGGTTAACAAGCTGTTCGAGCATCTCCTTGTGTGGTTTCAGTGTGTCACAAGTTATTAGACTCGTTTCATGGGCGATGCGGTTCCTGCCGCCGCGTCAGACAATTGAATGCGGGTCAACTTTTCAGTTTGCTTTTGCTACAACCGGATAAAAGGTAAATAAGCAATATTATTTCATGCATTTTAGATAAAAGCTGGAGATTTCGGGTCTAAAGCCCGTTCTTTAAAGTCCTTAGTAATAGATTCTTTAAACATCGACTTCCATGGGTGGTTGCGTGGACTTGTAAACTGGAGGTCTGAGATTCGATTCCCACCAGGACCGTCCTCCCTGACTAAGGCTTTATCCAGATTTTGCTCAGCCCTCATAAGTGGCAAATGCAGGGGAGATACCCTAAACTTAGTGCTGGAAGCTTCCTTCCTTAAAATAAAACCCTTTTCCAGTTTATGATTTCATCTCATGTAGCACCAGTGTCCACAGCCCATGATGCCTCAGTAATTAAATGGGCGTTAAACACTATTCTATTCATTTGAACAACGATACCTACCCCAGCAGACAAATTTCGTATTGATATAAAACACAAATCAAACATTTACATTAATCTATGATGTAAATATGTATACTGTTTGACTACTTTTTAAACTTGTGTATTTGATTTTCACGCAGAACTTTTCCTCCATCCATATATTTCTGTTACATCATACGTAATTAAGAGACATTTCACTCATACTGATGTCGGTCCTGGTGGTGTAGTGGTTACCATACTTGGCTTCTAAACCCAATATCGCGGGTTCGAACCCGGCCAGGAGCGATGGATTTTTTTCGGGCGTAAAAATCCTAAGTATGGCTTCCCTCGGAAGGGAAGTAAAGCCGTGGGTCCCGTGTCGTACATTTACGGCACGAAAAAGAACCTCAAGCCTGAAAGAGAGGCCTCTGAGCAAAATTTGTCGGCCGTTTCACGCCCTGAGTTGAATGGGACGCTGATGATCTGAGATGTTAAAGAGCGTCCATAAATAAATCAATCAATCAATCAACTCATACTGATCTCGACTCAGTGGAAAACTTTTGGACCCAAATGCTGCGCGCGATGTTCTGGATTACTGAAGACTCACAAAATGATGGTTCTTGTAGTGAGATAGTTTCTTCCGAACGCTGTGTATAAAGATTGTTGACGTACATGAGAGGAAAATTGAGCATAATTATAAAATATCACATAATGGGAATGCCTATTAATTAAATGATAACAAATGCAAAGTAACAATTCATTTTCATTCAGCTTAGTCACTCTTTCCAGTGTGAAAAAGGATACTTTGTTGTTGAATGAATGAATTTATTCCACAATTAACTTTACAATTTGTTAAATATTATCTCAATTTACAATAACAACTATATTTTACATACATTATTAACCTACTCTTTTTACTCTAGATCCTAGCAGCATCCTTCAAAACACAGTTTCCTACCTCGTTAACCATGTGGTTGTCTGACTGTAAGACTACTTTCTTCCTATTTCGTTTCCACTTGTCTTTATATTTCTCTCGTCCCCAATTCTGTTTAATTCTTTTATATACGACCAAGGAACTTTTGTCATCTAAACTACCCCAAATCTCTTGCTTTTCAATATTTTCTATTCTCCGTCTCACTATCTTCCAAAATCCATTAACATTACTTTCACCTGCTCTCCATACATTTTCCAACCTATTTCTTCTAGCACCTTTCCCATTTCCCCATGGCAACTCTTCCTTCCCAAAACCTCTTTTTGATATTTCAAACATTCCTTTAAAGGTTGTTAGCATTTCTGTATCGTAGATGAGCGAGAGGTACGCTGCCAACTTGAAAATGTAAAATGCTTCCGCTTTATCAGACTAAAGATTTGCATGGTTTTGTACGTAGTTTCAAAAATGTTAACAATCTCCGTTGCTAGTTAAGGCATTTGGCTGAAAGCTACAAGAAAAATCAGAGGGCCTAAATATCGTAAACCTGTTGAGCTTTTTATCTGAGCTTTTCTTCAGTCCATGGACGGATACCCGAATAGCTTTAACTTCGCATTAACAAGAAAATTAAATATAAATAACTGTAGCTTTTCTTTTAATTACCACCAAAGTCACTATAGTGAAATCGACACATTCAGTAGGACGAAAAAGTAAATAAAACTTTGCAGGTATATGGTTGTGGATGAGTGAATATATCAATAGCTATCCGATCAATATAAAACATTTAACTTTTTTTTTTATAAATTTGTTATAGCAAGATAATACTTTACAAAACATTATAATAGTGCATGCTATTTTTATTAAATATGTTTCATAGATGGGCAACATCAGTTACTGCAGCATAGGCACGGATGTATGTGGAAAAGTACAACCTCAAGAAACAAGTGACATTCATTTCCTTCTGGAGATATACACACACCGGTTTGTGGGAGAAACACCATCTGAGAAATGTCTCCTAGATGTTTGGTTACCGCGTCATGGATTTCTGTTTGGTGAAGATCTTTATCGTGACAAACTACACAACCTGATGGGAAAAGAAATGAAACTCACATCGATAAAATATCCGCCTTTCAGCCTGATGATCTTGGACACTACTCCGCCATTATTTGATGGCATCGAATACCAAATAATGTTCGCTTTTGCTGAGAAACACAATATCACATGGAAAATGGTCTTCGACATGGAAAATTGGTGGGGCGAAATTTGGGATAATGGAAGTGGCAGCGGTATTTTGGGAGCTACGGCGGAAGACAGAGTGGACTTCGCCTTTAGCGCCATATACTTATGGTATAAAGAATTCTTCTACATTGACTACAGGTGAAATTTATCTGCTTTTATGAATTACTTTAAGCCATTTCTGTTAACGTTTCATACACTTAAAAGTAATACTTATGTATCTATGGTAACTCTTAGAAACACTATGACTAATATGTATATATTCCGCCCTCTTTCCAAGCTAACATGTTATTGTTGTGCAACACTCCCTATTATCTCAATTATTCTTGTTTAGTATTTATATTATTATTTTCAAAATCTGCAAAGTGATGAACTAAATAATACACAGAAACATTGCAACACAATTAATAAACCCAACCGCCACGGGTGGCCGAGGTCGTGAGCGACTCGTGAGCCGGAGGTCTGGGGTTCGAATCCCACCAGGACCATCCTTCCTGACGGAGGTTTTTTCCAGATTTTTCTCAATCCTCATAAATGGAAAATGCCGGGGAGGTACCCTAATCTTAGGCCTGGAACGTTTCCTTCCTTAAAAAAAAATAATCCTTTCCCAACATATCACTTCATCTCATGTATCATCAGCGTCCACCGCCTGTGATGCCTCAGTAGTAAAATCGGGCGTTAAACACCATTCATAAAATAAATAAATGCAGAAATGTACTGAACATAATTACAAATTCAAGTTATGTTTTATGAAAAATATCAGTTCCTGTTCGTTCAAACCAGTCCAGAGTCCATTGTGAAAAAGTTATCTGTAATTCGCCTTAATGCACTGAGGAAAACCTACAGAAAATACCATGCAATTTATCCCAAACAGGTATATGAGCTCTCCGCTCTCGATCTGCACGCTGAAAAAAAATTAGTTTAACATTTTTAGTTTAGCAATATTGTTACCGTTATTAGCAATACAAAAGTGATTATATTTGAATATTTTCAATTATAGATAAATAAATTTGTATTGTTAGGTAATTTTCCCTATCACTATTACATACACCGTGTGCGGCATAAGTCGTTACCTGTATTTCTTTTTGTATAACGAAAATATTTCTAACGTTCTTGCGCCATTTGTTTTGTAACACTGTAAATTTCTGCCTTTCAGCGCCAGCTATTATCGAAGTGGTTTGACAACCGTCACTCCCAAACCAAATTTACTCCCAGGCTGGTTGATTCCTATACAACCGTTCAATAGCTACATGTGGTACGCCGTGCTAGTCTCCGTGATCATTGTCACCGTCGCTCTGTACTTCACTTCGAAAGCATCTCATATTCTGCTCGGTAAAATTCTGTGTTAATATCCCTACTAACTTGTACTATGACTCATCGTGGGGATAAACATTTCTTTTCTAAGAGAAACTTTTTTGTTTTAGGTGGCAACATAGCCAGCCGTTACTCAACACTAGTAGAGTGTGCTTTTCGTGCAGCAGGACTGCTGGTGTTGCAAGTTCCTGATGATGAACGAAACTACGCAACACCTCGTTATGTTCCCTTGAGGCACTTGGTTACATGGCTTATTCTTTTCTGTTTAGTTATATCTTCTGCTTATGGAGGCGGCCTTTCTTCTATCCTTACTTTACCACAGTATGTAGGATTGCTACTGTGCCTCTGTAGATTGGTTTGTATATTCTATAAGGCCATGTAGAACACAAATAATTGCATTTTCGACCACGGGGGAAGGGTGATATTGCATGTTGTCAAACGATGTCATGTGAGGAGTTGTCGTTGCCTAATTCAGATTTTATAAAAAAAAAAAAAATCTAGTCAAAAGTGCACTGATGGAACGACTACAGTATAAGATAATGAATGATCTTGTAGATACGCTGCTCACATGTGTAAATTGTCGTCAACAAACAAAAGCTTTATAAGTAGTGATAGGTAGGCACTTCCAGGCGGTAGGGCACTTGGACATATACAGAAGTCTAATATGTGCTTGGAATAGGCAATGTCATAGAATTTCAAACATGATCTGCACCGACATTGACCTAAACTGCGCAAGAAAATGTCTAAACACTAAAATCAGAATAAAGCGGAACTAAGTTATGTTGGTACCGGACTGGAGACAGCTGATGAGAGCAGTTCAAAAGGTCACGAGCTACCAACTGCCCTCACCCCTCAGGCCCGTCTGTCATCTGTTCTTGTTTACCTTCCCAGCGATGGCTCACTGTTTTTTCTTACTTTGTTTGTATTTCTGTGTTTGAGTGCTTAAGAATTCTGATGCCTGCTAATAACTCAGCGAATGTTGCCGGATGAAGTGAAGCTTTCTGCGAGTATCGTAGAACAATCTAGTGCATGAAAATAAACTATGTAATTATTTAAATCACTATAGATTTATCTACAGGCCGTAATGATAACCTGGGAGAGTATTTATTTTTAAGAAATATACCATGTGCAGATAAATGTGTGCTCAGAGACGAGGACTACGTTAACTTCGAAACCAGCATCAATGTTCTGAAAAAATGTTCATTTTTCGTAAGTGCACGTCTAAGATCACTTCACGATTATTGTTTGGATGGCTATTCTATGCAATCGCATTATCCCCCTCCATTTTCTGACGGAAAAATCAATGTTGTCATTTATTCAGAGTCTCTGGAATATGCACCAGATGATTCCTCGCACATGTCAGGCTATGATCGCTCTATAGGACCAATATATTCTTTTTTAAGGTTTAGACAGAGCACATCTGTAAGTAGATAGGCATGGAATGTACTTTTTGTTGAATGTCGCTACATTCACTCCTCATAGATGTTCCTGTTTGTCTAATTACGTGATCATCTTCAAGCTGCATTGTCATTAAACAAGAATGATCTGTGAACAAACTCGTGCTGCAATCAAACGCCAAACCAAAATAGGGAGAATAGAATGAATTAACAGCAGCAAGAACTATTTTCTCTAATTGCCGTAAAAATATTTTAAGATTTTTTTGACTATTGCATTTTCCACAAAAGAGTTTGTTGTCAGAGGCGGCAATCCAGTATGCTGCGTTATACGCATATAAAACTTTATACCGTTGCAATTTACATGAAATAAAGATGCACCGGTTATAACTAGGCATCGGAATTCTTAAGTTCTTAACATCAAGTTAAGAAGTACCTGCTATGAGCCACCGCAGCAGGTGAACAAGGGCTGATGAGTGACAGACATAAGGGTTTCTACCCTTGCTATCGGTGTCTGCAGTCCAGTAGCATCATAAGCCATAACATAACTTAGTTCCTTTTTATTCTGGTTTTAGTGCTTAGAAATTCATATCTAATTATAAACTTTTTAAGATTGAAAAAGTTTCTAATACTTCCTTATTAAAAAGTATATTTACATATTAATGTTAGAAGAACAATATATGTGTGTGATGTTGTGGCAATAGGGACCGCAGTGTTTATTGTGCCAATGATAATATGTTCAAAACAATGGTGGTAAAACTGCTAGTGGTGAAATATAGGCGACTAGGATTATGGATGATGCTTGTATTGGATGAATGATTGATAAATGCTTTCTATGCTTTTTTCAAATTTAGCAAAAACAAACTTTTTCTTAAACAATATACAATGATCGTAATCTCCTATTTTATCTGAATAATCTTGTCATTTTAACGAAGAAACAAAAGTAGATCTCTTAAGGCAGGTTGCATAAAATCGCTAACTCCGGTTCAGTTTTAATCGAAGTTCAGACATGAACCTAGGTTAATGTTGCATAATGCTAATTCTAGATCACGCGATCATCGAAATACGTATGTCAAGAGTGCAAAGTTTGAGCTATATGTGAGGGAAAAATATATTGCATCAATTTAATCGTTTGTACTATTAGATTTTCTTTTGCCTCGGTTACTGTGACGTATACTACATAAATAAAATGGATGGCGAAAGAAAGAAGAGATCTCAAACAGAAAATTTTAAAAAGAAAGAGAGAGGTATTTTAATTTATCTTGTTCTCAAACAGAAATCAACATTGAGAATATGAAAACGCATAGCATCACTGCTAAATCGAAAGAAATTGCTGCCGAATATAACTGCAATAATCAAGAGATTGGAAGTGTCTCAGATTGTGCTACGAAAATACAATTAAAGCGAGCTAAAAACCAATTGCACATGATACGGTTGAATTGTGCAAAGCAGGAAACATATATGCATATTCTTTTATGCATACAATAAAAATAATAACTCATCATTTCACTTTCCTTTCTTTTAAAGATCAATATGAGTAATTGTGTAACTAGATTAAGCTTAGAAAATATGCCGGTTGAGTTTAATCTTAGATCAATTTGAAATATCTTGAAATATCTTTTATACAATCAAAATTCTTAGGTCAGCTTGACTGAAGCTTAATTTTACCGCTTAAACCTCGATTAACTATATGCAATCGGCCGCTAATGTATTTTACTGTCAATAATAATGCAAATATTATATATGCGATTTGTATTTTGTTCAGAGTTTTTACCGTATCTTTGCTGACAGTTTCTTACATAGTTATTGGTTTATTTACGGACGCTCTTTAACATCTCAGGTCATCAGCGTTTATATAATTATGAGGGTTGATCAAACGAAAATGAGCTAAGTGGCAGAAAATAAAGTCGAAATTAAGTGTGATGGTCCTAAGAATCGATGTTATCCTGGGTTGCACTTTCACGCGCAGTGACCTTCAGTTTCTACTAACTGTATGTCATATTGCTTTGTTGAACAAAAAAATTGAATAAAAGTAGAGAAGACCAAAAGCAATACTCTGCTTACTGCTGAAGGTATTTCACTTCCGGAAATCCACAGAAATATTTACGAACATACTTGTATTTCCTTATTTCGTGTGAAACAAGGAAATGAGGGGGAAAAAAAAAAAAGCCCTGCAAGTTGCTGCCATCACAACTATCTGTTTAAAATGGAAATGGCGGGGCAAGAGATGCGGCAATTCCCCAATAGATAGACTTGGAATGCTACAGCTTGGGACCCTAGAAAAGGCATACACAAAGAAATCCACGACTCCATGACTCACCGGGCGGACAATTTGAGGATGATATTCTACGTCGACCAAAGATCGAAAGCGGTCAAACTTGCTAATCAAGAAAGTGGCAATAAAAAGCAATGGATTTCTCCTAGAATAGCTAACCGGGATGCATAAAACCAGCTTCCTTTCATTCGGAAGAGCCCTTGCCCACAAGGGATCTGGATGATCTTGCGTGAAGGGATGAGATTTTGAGAAGAGCTGCAAAATTACCGCGGCCTAGACAAGCGCACCATTGGTCACCGACTATGTTATTTCGTAAGTTGACAGCCTGGAATACAGGGAACAGCAATGAGTAATGTTATATACGTTTTGAAAGTGCGTACGACATTATTAGAAAACTTTATCGAAAGCCTCAGTGTTCCAAACACCATCTAATGTTGATAAAATTGCAGTAAAAGCGACTTTAAACAACTACTTCATACATTTTTACAATATTATCCTAGTTACTTTTAGTTTCTTTAGTTTTCTACAAGAAAACATCTCTCCTTTAGTGTATTTTTTATTGTTCTTTTGTATTTTTCAATTTTCGTTAATATACGACATGCCTAAACCGTATTAGAAGCAATCTCATTAAAACGAACTAGTTGAAGATTTGCAACAAATTTCTTGTAAACAATATGAAACAAGCTCTAAGACATGAAACAGTGCTGTTGCTTTTAAATGCTTAAAATACACGTATATTCGCAATTTATGTAATTTAAAAGAAAATATATCGTTAAAGTATTAAAAGGTGCACATTATTGAGCGCGGAATATGACTGAGCAAACAGCCAAAATGAAAACGGAAGATGGAAATTCCGAACAGCTTACCAAAAAGCAAATAGACAATAGCAGATATTTATATTTGTTTTCCTTATAACTTTTCATGTTCTTTTTAAGTGCTGAAGACAGTAACATTTTGAAACAATTTTGTTTTAGATTCGAGCCACCAATAGAGAGCGCTAAAGACCTTGCTGACAGTGGACTACATTGGTCTGCCTTTGACGAAGCTTATGTTTTCTTCCTCAAGAGCTCTACGGACCCGGTCATGCAGACACTCACTGAAAATTTCATTGTACATTCTGAAGGAGAGCTCATCGAACTCGCTTTCGATACCAATCTCGCCTTAGTGGTGGAGCGCTTGCAAGGAGGTATGGGATGTCCAAGGTTTATAACACTCTTGCTGCGTTTCTTAAAGTTGGCACCTTGTTTTAGGAAAAAGCACTTCTGCCCGAAATATTGAAATTTTTAGTGCGTCTTGTTAGTCTGTGTTTCCTTTTAAAAGTATTGAATAATATGTTCATTGTGGAGTTATGTATAGGAGTTAGTTAAAAGTCCTACACCACCTAAATAAATTTTGAAGCATGTGATTCAGTGACACTTTCAGTTCAGTTTGTAGGGATAACCGTATTGTGAGAACTCAAAAATTATATTCCCGACATTTTTCTACTTTCAGTTTTACCGGAAGTAAATTCGAAATATCTTATTTTAATATCAATATATTTTTCCATTTTCAAATAATGCTCATTAAGAACTTTCTAAAAAGTATACAAATTTTGCTCAGAGGCCTCTCTTTCAAGCTTGAGGTTCTTTACCGTGCCGTAAATTTACGACACGGGACCCACGGCTTAACTTCCCTTCCGAAGGAAGCCATTCTTAGGATTTTTACGCCCGAAAAACACATCGGTCCTGGCCGGAATCGAACCCGCGATCTTAGGTTTAGGGGGCAATCATGGTTACCACTATACCACCAGGACCGACCAATTTTCTGTACAAATGTATTGCTGTTATTTATCATGAAAATAAAAAATTATAGGGAATAATAAAATATTCCTTCCTTAACAAAAATCGCAGCTAACTTCTAAATGCTGTGTTCAATTCGGTGGCCCTCAGTGATAATAGAAACAATTTAAGGAATGACTTAACATGATTTGTTTCATGCCTTGCTGACAAAAAAAAAAAAAACAAAAACAAAAACAAAAAACAAACAAAAAACAAACAAAAAAAACCGAAGTTCATTTAATTTCGCAGAAGCCATTTGTGATTTGCTTTTAGGGTTTAATGTTGCATATGGGGGGGGGGTGGGTTTTGCACTAATTTTTTAGACAAAATAATAAACAGTTTTATTTATGTTTTGCACAGCTTCCATTATTCATCACTCCATATCTTCTAAGTTGTTGCATCTTTCTGGTTAACTTACTGACTTCAAATGGACCCGCAAAAAGAAGTACGATCTAAGAATTTTGTTGGTCACTCTATATGAACTCTTCTATCAACCCATCATTGTGGAAAAACCTAGTCTTAGTGCTGACGAACATTCTGTCCATAGCGAGCTGGAGCTCCATCTTGTTGGAAATAGATGTTGTCTCTGAGTGGCCAATGGTAGACTGGATGTGGAAACAAATTTGCGATAGCCGGTGGAATGAGATTTCAAATCAACTAAAGATATTTATTTTAGCCTTTCTCTAAAGAAGAAAGGACCAAGGATTATCAACAATACCAGCATAAGCATTGCGTTTTTTTTTATGGATACTGCGTGTATTTCTCCTCCATCATTGTGCATTTAAGTATGACCATTATCGACACAATGTTGTTGAAATTCATCCAGGCAGAATGTGAATTCATTTGAGAATACAATTGCCTAAGAGGAACATGGTTGTCGTTAATGCACTCCATTATTAATTCACAAAACTGCATCATTCTATCAGATTATTCCATGGATACATTTTATTTATACTTTTATGCGAGCTCAAAACATCAAAGCATATTTATTAAAAATTCCATGGCATTGGGACTTGAACTTTAAAAAATAAGAAGGATTTCTGATATTCGTTGGGTGCATCCTCATGCAATACCATGACAGCTGTAATGTAAAGCTATGCATGATCTATCCAAGCCGAGAAAACGATCGTTCATTGCCTTTACGAAGCAGAGCAACATTTTGTGGTTTCCTCCGGAAAATGATCATGCATTTTCATCATGGAACTATCCTATTTAGGAATGTTCTGGAATAAATAGGGCCACTTTTCCTGTATCTCAATGTAGAAACTCTTACGATGTAACTGCATTTTTTCAGAGATAAAATTTTGCACTGATGCATTGGCTGCAACCAAAAAAAAAAAATGCTGTTCATTTTCATACCGCCCAAGTCGAATATTCAGCGACAAAAACACTCAATGGTCACCCCAAGCGTGTGAACAAAGATAAAAGATCGTTAATTTTTCAAAAATAGTGTACAACAGTCAGCAGAATTTTTCAGTGCTAGTCCATTTTTAAGGAGTGTGAAGCTATAAATAAAATGTGGTAGCCACAGGAAGAATATGGATTAATGTTATTTGATGATGAAAAAATCGAGTCCTTATGTAATACTTTGAAATTAAATCCTTCAAACACTGATACTTCCATTGTGAATATTTTTAAAGAGTTTTGCCAGTTCAAGAAATGAAAAAATAGGGAATTTATTGGTGAAACATTAAGAAAATTGGTTTATTTATTTGGATTATTTATGGATGCTCTTTAACATCTCAGGATCTCATTAAATTCAGGACTTTTGCTCAAAGGTCTCTTCTTTCAGGTTTGAAGTTCTTTTACGTGTCGTAAATCTACGACATGGGATTCACAGTTTTACGTTCTATCCGAAGGAAGTCATACTTAAGATTTTTACACCCGAAATAAATCGATCGACCTTGGCCGGTATTGAACCCGAAATCTTGGGTCTGATTACCACTAGACCACCAGGAACGACAATAGGGAACTGATGGAAAGGATACAAATAATATCAGCTTTTTCCGCGGAATGTGAAGGGATTTAAGTATCATGAACTAAACTTCGGAACCGAAAGCAAAGATAAACATTGACATCTGCGATGTTTGTGTCATTAATGGGATGGGCCATTTGTAAAAGTTTAGGAGTTAACGTTAATAGCACACATTCAGCAAGTGTCCGGCATCTGTTCCTATAAAATAAGTAGCGTCAGAAATGAAATCTCCTTATTTATTTTGAACAACGAACTTAAAAGAACGCAAATCTGCAACAACAGCGTCAACGTTTTAAATCCCAACATTAAGCGCAGTTCTTTACAATAATTTTCACTGAACTCTTGGAATGTTTTAAAGCTTTAAAAATTAGCCATTTCATAAGTTATACTTTTCACAAATGTTCTCACATTTCTCATTGTTTTTTTGTGTTTGCTTGAGGAGCACACTTTTAACTTCTGTTGCGTTCATTTATATTTTTTTAATTTACTTAGCGTTTCATTTTCCGCAATACGTTCATCGCAAAGGCGGCCGCTATTTCTTAAAGCTCCACAGTTCCAGAAACAGAAAGTGAAATTTTTGGTGATTATTTTTGCAGAATTTTTCTTAAATTTGAGACGGCAATTAATATTTCCTTCAAAATCACTAAATCTACAATGAGATTGTTACTCATTATTTCTAATAAGACCCCCACCCTGCCAAGTTCCGTCTTTGTTATTGTAGCTTCGGGCATTTTTAAAGCAGTACACTGAATTTCATGCAATACAATCTCGTCTAGGAGAAACATTGAAGTTTTTAAATGTCCTCAATAGCATGCAATGTGCGTTTTATTATAGAGTATTTCTTCCTACAATTGTGACAGCAATCGGCAAAATATGGGCTCTGCAGTGCAGGCCCCAATTATTGAACAACTAAAATTAGCAACACTGTCGAAAGAGCATGTTACTATCAATTGCTCTGAACAAATAACACTCTTCATTGCAAAGAAATAAAAAATCTCTTCATTTTAAAAGATAATGCAACAACCAACTACCAAAAGACACTTCATTGGTAACAAATATTTAAGATTTGTTTGCTATTAAGAAAAATGATTTATCATGCATTTTGGTTGTCTAGAACCTCGCCTATACATTTCAATAATTCTGAAAGTGTATATTAGATAATATATTTGAACCTTTCACTCTGAAATATACCTTACTTTTCAAGGTTAATATCATAATTTAGAACTATTTTACCAATTAGAGATTCATACATCAGAGATTTACATTTTGTTGCGTGACAGAGCTTTTCCTTACTTACAAAATACAAATTTAGAATTAAAGAAGACACAGCTTGCCATTTCAACGCCTTTTCAATTTCATTTTGTTTAATTATCTGCACATGAACCGAAGCATTTAATCCCTCTAATCTAAATCTATAATCAAGTGCAATGGCCTTTGGATGTTTTTCTGACTTGGCGTGCTTTTCTAGTTTTTCCTTGCTTCCGGTAGCTTTTCTAAATTAGTGAAATGAATATACCGCCTTCTTATAGCCTCAACATCGTTTTATAAATGCAGTTTACATAATTTGCAAAAAGATCCACCCCGATCGCGGTCAAAGAACAATCAATTGTACTTACACTCCCGTTTTTGCTGGTACTCAATCTTGCGTTCAGGATGAAGACTTAAGAATGGGCCAGAATAGTACACTTTTTGTTCGAATATTGAAGAAGAATTCTTCACTCTCAATTTAATTGAAGAATCACCAAGCAATTCACCATCACTAGCATTTCTTTCAGTAGACGAGCATTCTGCAGTATGCTGTCTTTATTGGACAAGAAAGTAAACAATGTTTGTTGTTTAGACATTGTATTTCCGTAACGCTTCTTTTGATAAGACCGCACAAGCGCATCACCTTCCACAGTAAACTGTTGATTGCCTGGACGTTAAAACAGCTGAAACTGCAAGAAGTTGAAATTCGTTTACAGCGATGGAAGTATATTGCATTACACCAGACCTGCGCTCTACATGTGCCCATTGTTGGGTTTTCAAATCCAATTTTATGACACATTACAAGTTATCTTATCAAAACGTACGATAATTTAAACTGTTTTCACTGTAAATCATAAATATATTTACATATACATTTTAAATTTTCGGTGGGACTTTTTTACTTTTCGGTGTTTATCCCCCCCCCCCCCCCCCCCGCGAATGCATCACAACTTGAATACTACATGAGGTTTATGATGTCAGATGCTCTCTAGACAAAGAAACGAATACTCGTCATCTCTCTCTAGGGCGATGCAGGCAGACATACTCTCCTTCCAAAAACATTGTGATATCAGTGGCGCATTGGTCTTTTGAATGTTCGTCTAAATCGCTTGAAATTTAAGATAAATCTTGATCCTCATTTCATCTTCCGATTCTTTTAAATTGGCTATCAGCTTGTCAGTAATTTCCGTTTAAAGTGCGTCTTTTAGCCAATAAAACTCTTCAATTGTTTTTACATGTTTGCGTGCTTTTCTCCAGTTTACTGCAGTGACCTTTTCCATTGCATTGTCAAAAAAAACTCTTTCACATCACCATTATTACATGAGATATTACGTTACGGTCTTTACCTGAGCCCATATCTATTTTATAGCGTTAAAATCGAGTGATAAGGTGGTGTCCCTATGCCCATGCATTTCTGCGACAGTGTCTATTTCATACTTTTTTCAATTAAATAAGTTCATACTACACTGCCTTTGTCGATGTTCTTATTTCGGAGCCATATCGAACTTTAGTGGTGACGAAATGAGTGCCTCATTAACTACTACCGAATAATAAGAGCCATTGTACATAACAATTATGTTTGAAACGACCTATTTATGAATCAGTCTTTGAATACTTTACTATCCTTTACTTAATGACAATCTTTTGTGGATTTTGATTTTGATTTAAAAATCCAGAAGGATATCCGGCATGGAAAATAATAAATCGCTGATCTTTCCTTATTGGATTTTTCAGAGGAAAGTCGCTTTCGAATTTCCACACTTTATTTTTAGTGTGATTTGCATTCATACACATTTCACCTATGTACACAATAGGATGAGTTCTAAGTTCTTTAATTTTTCTCAAAAACCTGAATTTTTTTAACAACATCCCATTTTACCATTAAATGTTTCATACCTTGATAGTTTTTAACTTAACTAAATTTGACTTTTTTAAGAAGTTGTCTTAAGGAACATATACTGCCTTCCCTTAGCCTTTAGTGCACTGTAAACGTCCCGCAAACTAGGCAGAAAATCTATTTGATAAAGATACTTCGCTTTATAGCAACACCATTGAATAAATCTGTTTCGGTTGTTCTGGATTTTCTGTTCGGAAACTTCTTACCTGGAGTTTGCTAACCACTTGCTTCTCATTTGTTTTGCTCCCACTCGTAAGACAGTAGGAGAACACGCGCCTGTAGCTGCAATGACTGGTCACTGTGATAGTCCGCTTTCCGCATTTCAAAACTTCACATTCATCACTAAAACTTGCGAATTTTCACAATAACCCCTGCCAGCGGATTTTACGGCTTTTACGCTTTTTCCAATCTAAGAACAACGAAGAAGAGCGTAATGAAAACGAGACAATTAAAAATCTCTGGAAGAGACTGTAATTGTATCTCGAAAAACATTTTCAGTACACAATATCACTCACAATCTGGAACTCAAACTGCAGAGGCTAACTTTAACTCTACCACCACTGACATCTTTACAAAATACGCTCATTCAGTCATAACGAGTAGGAATGAGGAGGGATCTTGAAGGGTTGTCATTAACGAATTTCCAGGAATTATGAGAATGGACAGAAGCGTATTGCTAGAAAGTGACAATTTAAACCTCGCGGACTCTAATGACCTTTTTAATGGAACACTATTAATTAGGATTTAGAATTGGACACGCAATTTCTAAATGTTAATGAGAAGCCCTCCAACTAAAAGAAATTGAGTTTATTAGCACTAATTGATTTCAGTAACGCTTTTCACACTTTGGACACAGACATACTATAATTAAGACTTAACAGCTGTTTGTTAATTCAGCTCCTATCTTCGCAACCGTCAATAATGTGTCATAACAGGTGAAGACCCCTCTGAATGGCGTGTTGTGAAGTTCCCCGGGATCAGTGCTAGGTCCTTTATTGTTTATAACTTTTGTTAATGACGTAACTTAGGTACGACTGTATACAGATGGCTTACAAATCTTAACTATTTCCAATCAGATGAAATGGTGGAGCAATATACCTTAATAATCTATAGCTTAAAAAGCTAAACATCCATTACAATGAAACAGTTAAGAAGTTTGGTAGTTTTAAGGACAGTGCTAGAGCTGTCAGAAAACTCGCTTTGTAAGAAAATATCTTTGTTGCTCCATTCCCTAAGACACGTGACAGAATGCATATCTTTTACCTTTTACCTTGTAATGTGTCACTTTGAAAGTTCTGGCATTTTACTGACAAACATAAATTTCAATTTAGCTGAGAGAATGTAAGGTGTTCATAATTTCTCAAGCTTCTGTAGGCACCAAGAACGTAGCATACATTAGTAATGTACATTTAAATACTGCATAATTCTACCCCTTATCTAGTAACATGTTTTCAGCTTCTTTCAACAGCTCAAAATAATAACTGATCAACAAATATGAATCCTGAGCAATAGGAAGCTTTCACGGCCGGAGTCAGAATTATAGCTAGAAGAAACTTGCCACGACGTCGCCCAGAAGACTCAGACCGCGCCACTGAAGGTGTCCTCCGTAGTTGAGGATGAAACGTTTGAACTCCTTAGCTCCAAGAGACCACGGCTCCTAAGCCCGGAAGAAACTTCTAGTTATAAATATGAATCCATTTTTCAACAGCACCCAAACTTACAGTTATTACACTTCTGAAAATTCGATACTAAGTATTTCCACATCTAATCGCAATGCTTAAATAATATAATATGTGAATAATTCATGTTATATTATGTACCTACTTGCATTTACGTAGTACAAGGCAAAAATCGTTTTAAAACGCAACGTTGTAGTATCTTCTCTTTGCAAGAAACAACAATAATCCCATTTTCCTTTATAGTGTTGTTCCATCTGCAAAATGTCTTGATGAAAGCATTCTCTTTATTCATCACTCACTACACTCAAGTTTTCAGGGGAAGGGTCGAAATGAGAATGTAGAAAGTGAATTTTGAGAAACGTTCTGCATCATTACTGTAAAACAAGGAGACTATAAACCAGTTCTTCACTATTTTCTTACATATTGTTGCAGAGGAACCCATTCACAACATTTTAAAAGTATTCCCACACTCCTTCGTGAAGAAAGGGGATCTTTCTTCGCAGATGTTTGAAACTCAGCCTGTTTTATCCATGCCTTTCACGACTTCCATCATAAACCCCAATTTAATATCTAAAGGAAGAAAAATATATTTTAAGTCAACTAAAAGATTAAATTTTACGTTATATTGTTGCGCAGTGAAACTTTCTCTTCTTAAACATTCCTTGGTTATTTAGTTTTGGTAAATAAAATGGCTGTCGCAAAGACACAGAAAACAAGGATATTTTATGAATCCATCTTGCATTCCAATTAGGAGATCAATAAATTTAAGATATTTGCAAAAATGCCAACAATAATTTTCATTAGCTTCAAGAATATGGCACATGTTTTCGTTAAGATTTTTTCATTGCTACACAGTGTGCTACACGGATAAGGGAAATTTATTGCCTACAGGCCAATTTAGAGGCATCTATCAATAAGCACAACTTTATGTGTAACGCCTGACTTTAACATCATCCCATTCGCAGTCTGCATGCACAAACTCCAGAATCTGTAACTGTGAAATATGGCAATAAATGCTTATTTCTGTTTCTAAATATTAAAACCTTAGTAGCTTTATCCTGAAGACGGTCCCAGAAGCTGAACCATACTTTAAGGTAAGTAAATTATGTACCAGATCATTGAGTTCCACTTGTATGATCAAATATGGCTTTTCTTCTTCCTTTTCGTGTGGAATGTAATTTTTTTTTTTTTTGAATGTGTTTAACGCCCGTTGTTACTACTGAGGCACCCAATGCGGTGACACTGATGATACATAAGATGAAATGATATATTGGAAAAGGATGTTTAAGGAAGGAAACGTTATAGGCCTAAGTATATGGTACCTCCCCGGCATCGCTATTTTATGAGAACTGAGGAAAATCTCAGTCAAGGAGGACGGTCCTGATCTTCCGCTCACGAGTCCGCGCCTGTACGACTTCGGCCACTCGTGGCGGTGCGGAATGTACATGGCATATTTTATCAGCATTTAACATTTTATCGTATTCCAGTTTTTCTTGCCTTATAGAAAGTACGATGGAAACGCAAATGTTTCCCTGAAGTATTGGTCTTATAGTCGAACGGAGATTAAAATACAGAATGGTTTGATTAGTTTAAAGAAAACTCAATTATATTATTAAGCAGAAATAACAATCATCATCATGCTTTCTTCCCCGCGCCACACCATTGTCGACCCTGACGGCATAGTGGTAACCTCCTAAACCCAAGATCGCGGGTTCAAACCCAGCCTGGATCGATGGATTTTTTCGGGCGTAAAAATCCTAAGTATGGCTTCCTTCGGAAGGGAAGTAAAGCTTTGGTCCCATGTCGTAGATTAACGGCATTAAAAGAACTTCAAGCCTGAAAGAGAGGCCTCTGAGCAAAATTTATCGGCCGTTTCTCGCCCTGGGTTGAATGGAACGCTGATGACCTGAGATGTTAAAGAGCGTCCGTAAATAAACCAAATAAAAATAGTCACATCATTGTCCTTTAAACACTGAGTCAGTCTTGCATTTCATCTTTTGCAGCCCCCACGGGGCGCTCAGGCATGATCTGGGTCCCCAAGGTCGCAATTGACTTGTTCGTTTCTTCATTATTGCACACAGAACAGCTGATACAAGTAGCAAAAATTCTGCGTCACAACTTAAAAAAATTAGACTGAATGAATGGCTTATTTGCTTTACCAATCAGTCACACTTGGCGTTACAAGCAGGGCTGAAAGCACTAGGAATTGTATGGAATCTCTGCAGCGGAACCATGGAATCTCCGAGCGCCTGGCCTGTCCCGAGTGACAGCGGAGTTCACTCCACACATTTGTATCTCATGTTGAATGTATTTTTGTGTGCATGTTAAAAATTATGTAACCAATGTGTTGTCCTTTGAAAAACGAATTATTAGTGCATTGGTACGCGGATAAAAAATAAGGTTTGACGGTCTACGCTCGCCTCCTTATCGTAAATATAAATTCATAAGGGGCGATAAATCACTGAAATGAGGGCACTGTTAGGCGGGTGAAATATTGTAACAGTGGATAATATGCTCTTATTCCATTCGCAATTGATTCTTACATACACACACACTAACCCTAACGATAACATCGGGTAAATCCTAGAAACTCAGTAGTTTGATGCGGTTCGCTACGGCCTCACGATCTACGCGCGCCTCCTTTTCGTAAATATAAATTGATAGGGGCGGATAAATCAATGTAATGCTGGCAAATCTGCTTTGATTGCAGCAGGAAAAAAAATGGTCAATATTAATTTAGAGGTCATTCTGTGCATGATTCTATGTAACCGAGTAAATCATTGTAATTGTGCCAAATCTTCTTTATCATGCAGAAAAAAAATCATTAGGAATGATAGGATTCTAAACCACTAGCTTCATAACTATAGCATGACCCTCTAACCTCCTGAGCTATCATGTGAGGTCTAAATGATCTAGCTTTAACTGTGCAAATCATTGCCTTCAGCTCTCCTTGTCCCTCGGGACTGGCCAGCTGCTCGGGGATTCCATGATTTCACTGCAGCAGGAGATTCCATACAATTCCTAGTGCTTTCAGTCATGTTACACAAATGTCGGTCACTCTCTTATCTTTGAAGATGTGAACAATATTGTAAATCAATATATATAAAGTGAAGGGACTTAGTATAATGGATGGAAACCAAAAGAAGCGTTATATGTATCTCCAATTATAAAATAAAAGTTTGTTAGAATGCTCAGAAACCTGACATATTCGTATCAGACTTAGCAATAACCAACATGCTGTTTTTCAGCATAAAATTTTGTGGAATCAATCACTTCTTTTATCTTTCTTCACAGAACTTCCTATACTCATCCTTTTTAGTATCTTTACCTCGCCTCTGGAATTCTTTTCAAAATGCTAAAAGGAATGCTGAACATTATCATCTTTTAAAATTAAAGTGGAAAATAACTTGTCTATTAGTATATATTATTACTAAGTTGCTACATCTGTGGGTTACAGTGTCTCGTCCTGTTTTCTTAGAAGGTATTGTTTTACTTTTTTATTAATAGAATTTTCACCATTAATGTATGTACGCATCTATACATGCACGAAGTGTTAGTTTATTTGTAGCCATTAAAAATTGTGTATTAATTATTATATGCGTATTTCTGGCTGCGTAGAAGAGGTTTGGTGGCCTTAACCCCACAAACAAAATAAATAAAAGGATGGTTAACAGCTTGTTAGTTTGCATTTGAAGACTCAAATGATTGTAGGTAGTTGTTTTAGAATAAGATAATTTTTGGAGGCATATTAATGTCTTGCAAAGTTTACGCTCTATTTCTGTTTTTCCCTAGGTCATTTCGCTGATGTGAAGTATATATTTGAAGAGATGATGCAGGGCAAACGCCTCATGAGGGAGGACTTAGCGTTCGGCCACTGCGTCTTCACGCTGCGTAAGGGTTCTCCGTACAAAGAAAATCTCAACACTTTGATATTTAAAGTCCGTGAAGCTGGAATTCCACTCTTTTGGGAAGGTATGACGGTTCGTAAGTTTCTTTCGCAACGTCGGCAACTATCCGTCATCCACAGCAGAGCACCAACGGAAGTCGTTCAGACCAGACTATCCTTCAGCCACGTTCAGGTAACATCACAGGAAATCAGTTCTGTGGGCTACAAATATATGATGGTGCCCTCGTAGTGAGCATATTGGCTTGAGCGGTTGAAACAGTCACATTCATTGAGAATATTTACCCACTTAAGAGGCTCTTTGCTTACAAGTACTACGGGGTGCAATTTTTCTACCTTCAGTTCCTACAGTGTGCTGATAAACTTCAGCTAAAGTAGGGCTATTTTTCTTTTTTTGGATATACAGTTAAACTAGTTGCATTAATTGCATTAGCTAGCTACTGCTTTTCTCATTAACTGAAATGATCCGGCACAATTGTAGTTCATTCCTGGTGCTTAAAGACAGATCATAGCCATTTCCTTATCTTCATAATTCTGTTCATAATTAGTCGCCGATTTTTTCTACAACTAATCATCTGGTATCATTCATTGTCCATGGGCCGGACTAGAAGCGTAGTTTCAACACTATCCAGAAGAACCCATCAATTATAAAAACAAGAGTACAATGGTGCAAATATTCTTTAATTCCCGCAGAAAAAATGCATGAGATGGTAGTATTCGAACCCACCATTCTGTCTTCAAGTGTAGTATGATATTCTAACCGCCTGCGCTATTGCACCGTTGAATCTGAAGCGTTATTATCTAACTAATAGCTGTGTCAGTCACTACCTTCGGCTCTCTCTTCTGTCGCTCGGGTTCGGCTAGCCGCTCTGGCCAATTCAAGAGCACATATCACCACCAGCAGCAATGCCAGAAGCAGCATTGGAGTGTTTTCACCTAGCGGGTAACGTCAAGTTTTTAAGACTGTTAATCAGCAGGATTATATAATGGACGGTTGAAAGGGCGTTTCGCTAATAATACGTATAGGCAAACGTGATGAGTCTCATTTAGTAGCATTAAATACAAATGTTAGTCAATGGATATTTTCATGCCAGCAACTATGATGGTTAGGATTTTCCCAGTGTTTTCCTCATCCTCATTAGTGGAGAATGCCTCATCTTAAGCCTGGATTGTTTCCATCTTTTCTCTTCCTGCTTATTATTTTAACTCTATATTATCATCGGTGTCTACCACTTGTGATACCATAATACTTAAAAAATGAGCGTTAAACAGCACTTCCTGGCTTCAGTGTAAGAGAGCATATACATAATCTATAGTTCATGAAACACCTTCTCCCGCGGTAGAAGACACAGCCACGGTAGGTAAGTGAATGAGTTCTGCGACAGTTGAAACACGCTCCGTCATGAAAGTATTTTCCATAAGGCGATCTAGACGGAAGCTGTACTCTTGTAAAGTGCGCTTGTATGTCATAAATGATGGTGCCGATAGCTTTTCATGGAGCAGGGGATATATGTCCGGATTTCACTCACTTATCCAAACTTAGGTTTTCTCACAACATGGTCAACTGGCGATCGGCCGTTTCTGAAGAAAAGGATTAATTTATATTAAACCAAAGCTTTCTCTCTGCATTTAAATAAGGTCATAGTTTTAATAGTAAAAAAATTCAAAGAATCACACACTGAAAATATTTATGGATATAGCATAAAACAACGTTCGAAATTAGTCTTCACATTAGAACAGTTCACTCTCAATTAATATAAGGAAAGAAGTTTAGGTTAGAAAATGGCAGAATTCCGCCTTCAGCAGATACAATCTACTTTCCCTCACTGCACATTTATAAGGTCAAAAAATAGCCTCCTCAACACACCGCTTAAAGGTTCCCTAAATGAATTAGCCCGCACATAGGCCATATCTTGAATACCAATCGCGGTGCCGATTTCTGCCCTTGATTTCTGAATTACGGTACAAAACATGTCAGCAATCACATGTTTAGTCTACATAATATTTTAGGTGCTTTACTGTTTAAGTTATATTTCTTTTGCTAATTTGATCTGTTTCCTTCCACAGGGAGCGTTTTATTTACTAGCTGTGGGATTATCCCTATCACTGATCACATTCATTCTGGAAACTGTCAAATTTACTTCCATGGAAAAGAAGAAAGGAACAGAAATACGAAGTGATTAGGAATATAAATGATGAAGATGTAAGACAACAACAAGGAGACTTGAAAATAAAGAAAACCGTTACTTTTCTTTATTTATATTTACAAGCCATTTTTCATTTAGGAGTAGGAGTATAAATGTGCAGTTATTTTGAGAGAGCTATTGCTTGCGCTCTTGCCACCAATCAGCCTCCTAGCACAAGATTCTACAATTTCTACAAAAACCAGCATCTACAAAAATCGAAAATTAATGTTTATTTAACTGTTGTAGTGAACCAAAGTTTCCAAGGACATGAACTGAAAAAATATATAATTTAATGTTATAAAAGTGGAAGTAGAAATTGAACTTCCATTCTGTCTTGAAAATATATACAAATGTATTTATTTGTGTATTTGTTTGTCGTTCAGAATAAATTTCGTGCACATTCACGTTTTTCTTCGTACTTTATAAAAATCAGATGAATAGAGTTTCAAAACTACCGTAACAATTAAACAAATCCTTATTTCATTATTTATTTAGATTATTCTTTTCCCCTATATTGCTTATATATATTGTGTCGTGCGTGCGTGTATGTACAGAATATTAGGGGAAATGTTGCGTATTTTATGTGTTAATGGAAACAATTTAAAAGTGCTGCGAAGGATAATGCACTACATTCAATTTTTCCATGAACCCTCTGAAATGGTCACACGACAATGCGATCAGTTTTGTTTTCCCCCGGAGTATGTTGCCTATGGGCGCGCTTGTTAGCCTGTTAGCCGGCCAGCCGGATTGAATGATTAAGCGGGAAGGTAAAACAATTTAGAAACCAACCATAAAACAATGTAAGAGGCTCATTACTTACCATATTATGAAATGAGGTGTTGAAACTGCCTACCTCCATTCTTCACACGTTTTTGGCATCTCGTTAGGATATTATTCATCACTGGCTGAGGTCATTTTGATAAATTCGGACAATTTTCAGACGAATATTAACTTTGAGGCATTACACACTTTATGATACTCGAATTAAGAAATGAACAACACAATACACTCCCGGGAACAGCTGCGCTACGACTGCGACAGTCAGCAAGATCAAAAAGTAAACAAGCATGCTTGCTATCCCTTCCTCGGCGCGACAAACGAGTGGGGGCTCGCGCATAGCAAAAATCCAGCATCGCTGATCGCACGGTATTATATTTGGCTGTAGCAACAAACCATATATTTTAACTTTTTACTTTACTTACATGTTTTCAAATATTTACTTACTTGTAAGGAAAATACAATAATAATGTATATTGATTAATGTTCAGTCATTTCAGATCTTTATTAATATATTAAGCGAATGTATAACTCAAATTATAACGGCAACGGGTACCAGCATTTTCCCAATTTGCGTGCACAGTTTTAACCTTTTCCGCTTTTAGTAAGTTTACTGATGTTAAAAGTCCCAAATATTCGGTCTTCAAAAGTGCCCGTTTTAATTATCACAAGATAACGAAAAATGTTTCTAAAACAATACCTTCATCGTTTCAACAAATGATAAAAGTATTATCATTCAAACTGCAACAAAGGCAGTGCACATTTATGTCACTTTTTCAATTAGCAAGAAAAAAGCAATAAAAATCGATAATAATGTTTGAATTTATCAACACAGAAAAAAAAAAAAACATAACATTTAATAGAACATTTCCTAAGAACTCTTAGTAGAGAACAACTAAGATGAATACCTGAACTGAAGATTGGTTTAACACGGGATGGTCACGGATTACGCAAATCAACACAGACTTCCTGAATTAGAATTTAACAAACTATACTTGGATCACTTTTACAATATGGCAATATAGTTGTTTGCTGCGGGGAATACGGGAGGAATATACTATTAAAATGACTTGGTTTCGAAACAGGACTAAATTTCGGCCAAGCTGGCGATACTGTGTGGGATGTCGCACCATTTCACTGGAAGTATGCAAGGAGAGTTCACACTCATTCAATTGATTCACAAAGGTGTTGAAGATTTTCATATATGTAGCTCTTGTTATGGTTGTACAGAAGATGTTGAGAGCTATTTCGCATATCTGGGACATCCCACATAAAAAAATCGATGTTCCCTTAATGAAGGAGTGTATTGCATATTTTCATTTGCATACATATGGGAATTTTGAGCTTCAATGTATTCCGACAGGTAGAATCACGCCACGATCGAGAATTATGCATAGTTCAGAATGCCCGGACTTTTCTGAAGAAATATGTGAAACCATCGGCAGTAATGCACAGTTTACTTGTTCGGGTTCTTTTTATTGTGTAACATGAAAATATGGTAAGTCTGAAACTTCTGTTGACAAGTACTTATTGACAACTCTGATTTCTGTGTCGGTCCTGGTGGTGTAGTAGTTACCATACTTGCCTCCTACACCCAAGAACGTGGGTTCGAACCCGGCCAGTACCGATGGATTTTTCCGGGCGTAAAAATCGTAAGTATGGCTTCCTTCGGAAGGGAAGTAAAGCCGTGGGTCCCGTGTCGTACATTTACGGCACGAAAAAGAACCTCAAGCCTGAAAGAGAGGCCTCTGAGCAAAATTTGTCAGCCGTTTCACGCCCAAGAGTTGAATGGGACGCTGATGACCTGCGATTTTAAAGAGCGTCCATAAATAAATCAATAAAAGAAAAACAATCTGATTTCTGTGATTGTCGACGCAGTGACTTCTTGGAAGACACCAGAAGACCTTTATTTACGTTTCGAAACGTTTCCTGAAACAACTGTGGAGGATCTCCTGCTTGGTTATTCATTAACCCTCCATTGGTTTCGAGTTTCTTCAACAATAACCAAATGATGGATTTGCTGGGCCTCCAAACAACTAGAGCAATTGCGGTTGGCAGGATTATTTTTTCCAGTAAGTGTGAAAGAAAAACACTAATTCCTTCAGAGCATAAGATACATTTTCCAACTACCCATTGTAAGCTCACATGTATACAAAACCTCCACGAACAACAACTTAAATAACAGAACACATAATGTAATAATGGGAAAGGCAAGCCAGACAGGAGACAGGTTGCGAAATATGATGGCTGAAAGACCCTATTCCGTGTCGCAACAATTAGGCACCATACTATGGAAGCATTCCATTTCATTTCCCACTCAACGAAGGTACTTCTGCTCAAATTCGGTAGCGAGTGATATACCAGAATATAACAAATTTTGTTTTTAATCTTACTGTAACTATTATTTCACTGATAATTAATCGAACATTATAAAGAACCTCAAGTCTGAAATAAGCGACCTCTGAGCAAAATTTGTCGGCCATTTCACGCCCTGATTTGAATGGGACGCTGATGACCTGAGATGTTAAAGAGCGTCCGTAAATAAACCAAATGAATAGTTTGTTCAACCCGGAGAAACATTTCAGGGGAGGTTTTCAGTGATTACAAATATCACCTGGAAAAGCCACTAACACTCGCAAGACGAGATCAATGATCATGCTGTCGTTTTACAGATTATGAACCAACCGCATTAGTCCCAAGAGCAAGTATTTCTTCCACTGCCTTTTATTGCACTGCTCAGATCCTTTCTGTTGTTGTTCCGGACATGAGCTTCCATCTTTAACCCTAGAGAGTAGGGACTACCCTTCTTCTTTGGAAACCAGAGAGAGATTGTAATCAATTCCTTCCTGCCATCTTGACCACCGAAGTTCTTATACGTATCGCTGTGCATGGGAAGAAGAAGAAGAAGAAGAAGAAGAAGAAGAAGAAGAAGAAGAAGAAGCGAGAAGCGGGTACAGGTCACCTAGGTCCATCCTAGGTGGGTAGTAGTCGACAGTACCTAGCCGAGTCTCACCTTTACCTGTCAGGATGATTGAAGTTTATGGGCCCGCAGGTTGATGTTCTGTGTCAGTTAAAATAAAAAAGAAAAAAAAAAGATTTTTTCTTTTTTGTAATGGGTGGACTGGCCACCCGTCCAACTTCCGACCAAGCTCAATGCTGCTTAACCTGGGCCGAGGCCGCAAGCTTCACTTTCATGAGGTCTTGGTCATCCGTTGATGGGGCAGTATGAAGAAATCGACTGTTTTTAGGGGGAATGGTCATCCCCTAGGTGCTGGAAACCTCTTCTTTTTGCCGGCTTGCCCGGGCCGAACAGCGTTGAGGAGGAAAGCATAGCGAACACTTCTTCCATGGTGCGGTGAAGTATTTCGTTGCTTGGAGAGCTTCTGTTGGGTTTCTTCCTGGCATAAGTGAAGATGGGTGAGTCGGGTGTTGTGCTCGAGCCCCTGGTCCTTAATGAGTTGCTCCAGAGTATCCTGGCCGGGCTGGAGGTCTTGTGCTACCTCAGCCAATCGCGCAGCGGAGGTTGCGAGACTCTGAACAGCGGCGTTCAGCGCCTCTACAAAGGCGGAAACTGCCACTGCCAGAGATCTCGTTTCCGGAGGTGCTGGCTTCCGGCTTCAGCGCCTGGTTCTCCGGCGAGGTCGGACCTGGGGGTTCTGAGCCGGCTGTGGAGGTGGCACCGGAGATGCTGCTGGTTTGTGGTCCGGGTGCCTCGGGCGTCGAACCTGACCAGATCTTTTGTTCAAGTATTATATAGGGGTCACTATGACCTGGGGCAGCAAGGGAAGGAGTTCCATTGTCTTTGGTGAAGTTACTTACAAGAGCGTCCTCACCTTAGTCATTCAGAGTCGTATTCATACTCAAAATTTATGATTCAATGATATTTATTTCAGTACTTGCACTCATCTCCAATTCATAGTTGCCCCTCATTCGCAAATGAGTGAGCAAAATGCATTAATGGAAATACGTTGAATTTTATGCTGCTCAAGGAAAAACGATATATTATAGACGTGGAAATGTGTATGATGAACAACAAATCATGAAGCATTTTCGTTTTAACAAATGACTTTTGTAATTGTTTTGGTGCCATTAACCATTGAGAATGTCTCCAACAGAGGCCTACCAATATCTGCATTAATGAAAATAATAAGAGCTCTGAAGTTCTATGGAACTTCTTCTTTCCAGGTGAAAATTTACAATGCTTTATATTAACATAACCTTAAAACGTTAATAATGCGTTACTATTCATTTTGTTTATTTTTCAGTTGATGTGTGCGGATTTATATCATGCGAGTCGGCCAAGTCTGTAGTATTATTTATGAAGTCTCAGACATTTTAGCATCTCATATTAAAAGGTACATGTGCTTCCCTACAAACCAAATATTTTTGAACAATATGAGAGATCAGTTTTATGAAAAAGGTGGTTTTCCGGGAGTTGTTGGATTTGTAGATGGAAAGCATATACCCATAAAGAGTCCTGGAGGCAATAATGTTGAAATATTTAGAAATAGGCGTACTTGTATTTGAATGTGCAAATAGTTTGAGGACCAAATGAAGAAATTTTGGATATAATATTTGGTCATTAGCTTGGGGATAGTGGTTACCTCAACAGCAATATATAATATATATTTACACCTCTTCCACAGTCAACTAACCGTTCCCAAAATAAATATTAACGGGCTCATACAAGAACCAGGAGTTCAGAAGAAAGATTAACTGGAAAATGGAAAATAAGATCCCTATGACTATATTTTCATTTACAAGATAAGTAAGAAATCATAACTTCTTCATAGGGTATAATATTGGGCTACAAGCTGGAGATATCGGGGAAATGGAAGGCCTGGAAACAGGAAGCACATAGTTGAGGTTCCAGACGTACCTATTGGAGAAAACAGAAGAGGAAATGCAATTAGAAAAGAAATCATAGAAAAACAGTTCAACAATTAAATTCATTTTTTTTCAAGCTACAAATTCATTTTTAAAAACGCAAATTTTAAATTGCCCTGCTCTTTAAGATGCACTTCTTCATTTTTTACTGCCTCCAGCTGATGTTTTATAAGTTGACACCTAAGTGCCTATTCCTCCTTTCTCCTTGCTCCAATCTGCTTCGCCAGTTCGAGTACATACTTAGTCTTTTACATTCTCAATTCGGCTTTTTCTATAAAAGAATTTGCTTTCCTAAATTAAAGAGAAACTTGGGTTACAGATGTACATAAACATTCAAACGCCATTGCACAATGTACTTGGTTTGTTATCTTTTTAACTGACCTTCACTATTACACTGATCTAATGAGAGTCTTCTTTTATATATTTGACCATCACATTTATAACTTGTTGAGGAAAGTCTTGGAGCTTTCCCCTGAGGGGGAAGCAGTAATTTTAACAAAATCGTACACCTATAACAGCTGTAGTGACTGTGCACATTTTTTCTATTCTTTTTTTGCTTACTACATCTTTTTTTCTGTATAAGTAGTATTTGCTATTATGCATTCATTTGTTACAAATTAAAACAACAGTTAATGAAAATAAAATATAAAAAATAACTTTCAGTTTGTTTTTACCTGTCTCATTGCATGCAACGAGAACATCATTCACCAGCTGATAAAACTTCTGATTGTGTAAGCATCAACGTGTCGCTATCAATAACATCTTGCAGCTCTATATTTGAAAAGCTGCAGAAATCTACTTCTCGATTATTTTCCGGAGGTTTATTAGTAGGTAGTCCATCACCAGTCTTGAGCAGATTTCTTTTATCGGCTGGAAGTTCTGCCTTCTTGTGGAATTTAATATTTTCCCCAATTTTTTCAACTGACCATTGCGTTTCTGAGCAAGAAGATGGAAAGGAATCAATAAATAAATAATTTAATATTGTTTGACAATGATAAGAATCATAGTCTCGTACTTATGCCTTTCTTATATGCAATTACTCTCCACTAAAGCCTTAAGACGTATGCGCACTGCAGTGCTGTAACATTTTCATTCCGAGTGGTTTGAGGTGCCAACATTACACGAAAGGCACTGATTGAGTTACACATATAATTGCTTCAAATGAGTAACATCAAAATCGTATAATATGTTCAACATATTTGATATACAGAAACGTAGACTGTATCATATTTCCGAACGACTAACCTCTTTGACCGTAAAATGTAGTTGTAACAATTCGGTGCTTTTTGACTCTGTTGTTTTGGCATACATGCTTGTGCACGTGATTATGGCGTTCATTAAGCATGAATGTGTTTAAATTATTTCGGTTAATATAGCTTTATCAAAGTTATTTGAGCTTTAAATCTGAAATCCAATTAAAAACAAAATGTAAAATAAGTTACTCTAAAGCGTAGCAATTGCTTTCACGTCTTTCATGTTACATTGAATTTTGCCTGCTGCATTATATCACGTGCAAGAAAGGAATACGTACTGGATCACGATTCTTTGTCATTGTTGATAGTTTTACAAACCTGCAAATAATTACATAAGATACAGAAATCCACATAAATAATAATTACTTACATTTGCATTTTCAAAATTGGCATTCATTGCAAACATATCCTCTCCCACTTTTCTTTCTTTTCTTTTCTTTTCTTTCTTTCTTTCTTTCTTTCTTTCTTTCTTTCTTCCTCCCTTATTTTTTTTTCAAAAAAATGCTATCAGTTTGTTAAATGACCTTCGTGATATGCAGAACAAATACTTTAAATAATCTCACAAACTAATATGCTACCATAAATATTAAATAAATAACCAATATAAAACAATTTAATCGAAGTCAAGGCCTTTCTACTAGAACATACCAGTAGAACATGTTCAGTAGGTGAATAAGGCATATTATAAATCTTAAGACACATTGAAAATTTAGTATAATTATTCTTTTATATTGCCTATATTATACTTTGGACGAAGCCCATACCAAGTAAATAAATATCGAAATGAATAATAATGTATTATTATTATTATTATTATTATTATTATTATTATTATCTTCAATATTGATAAACCAACTTCTGCAAACGCAGCCTTTCTTGGTCTGTAAAGTGCTTTTCTTTAGGCATATTTTATTTTGAAATAAATAGCACGCTGTAATAATCCTTTGCCCCAAGCTGCCTACGAACATAAACAATGTGCCAGCAATAACTGAATCCATAACCTGCTTGACCAGTAATCTAAGAAAAACTGATACAACGGGCCGTGAGAAGACATGATGCAGTGATGCCATATAACATACCACTGGAAGTATCACTCAGTGTATGGATGCGCAACTTTTATAAGTGTTGTTTATGAATCATATATAGATATAAGTGATTCACTTATATCTTGTGTTACACTCATTTATGTGTTTACTATGAATGCGGCCGTTAGTGTGTGAATGTATATCACCCCATGTATGTCACTAATGTGTGTAAAGTGACTAGCGTAGCAGAAGGATTACTTTCGGAACAGGACTGTCCTTTGTTTAAGTTATTCAGAATGTGCTGGTTGAATGTTGTTTATTTCTGATGATGTATGAGATCTTGAATTCGTATTAACACCATAGATGTAAATTTTTAAATCATCATTTTTATCAGTCTTACAATATATAACTGCAGCGTAAATTGTAGCTGATTCATGCTAATGTTCAGAAACTTCATAATTATACTTAATCTGGTAATTTTAAAAAAACTGACAAAATCCTTTGATTCACATTCCAAAATTGTCGCATGTGAAAATTGAAATGCAAAAGTGATTTGTTTTTCAACATCATGGAAAAAGCATACACAGAAATTATTTAATCGTCAGGAATTCCTCCAACTCACTGAAGGTTAATAATTGTAATTGTAATCTTCCACGTTCTTAAAAAGCAGTAAAATAATATCGTCCATTTGTTATTGCAACTTTTACAAGTCCTAGTCAGCATGCATTCCGTATTACGTTGATTACAAATGACAACATTAATTACCTGAGTTTTAGTGTGTAATTTGAAATAGGACATTTTAATAGAAACGACAAATTCTCGCAATAAATATAGGAGCATACAGACTGAAAAATTATGTGTCGGCTCTTGTATATGTAGTTCCTAAAATGCTGAAAAGTTAATTCAGAAATATATGATGGTTTCATTAACTAGAATACATTTTTTTCTGAATCTTTATTTAGTGCTTTCTCATTTTAGTTCGGTTGTTGATTTGTTGTATTTCTTGCCGGGTAATTAACTTGAGATATAGTCATAACGTTTGAAATCTAGTGCCAATTGTTTACTTTCCTTGGATAAAGATTCTATTTTCTTCGTTTTTTGTTTGTTTCTTTGTCATTTTCTGCACCAGTTTGCTATATTGTAGTTTGAACACTTCTTGCAGCAACTTATTTACAGTAATTTATGTAGGAAATGAGGAGATATAGATATGAGCTCTTTAATAGTATTCCTTCACTCGTTTTATACATACGTATTTTTCATTCTTCTGCTTCCTTTTTCTGACAGTTTTATCGTTTTTCCTAAATTCTCTGTGCAGTCTCATATTTTCCTTGACTTTCTGTTTTTCTTTAGCTATTTTATTTGCAATTCTTATGCTCGACTCTCTTTCTCACCGTGTTTCAATATTTGCCATGTTTTACAACCCAATATTCAGATATCCAATGACAGAAAACTTTCATCAGAAAGCAGTACATCTATTAATTTAAATATTTTCATCTTTAGATGTGTTTAAAGTTGTATTTAACTTTAAAACTTAGCTGACCTATGTCACTCAATATTTAAACAAGAGAACAAGTGAAGTGTATTTTATTTAAATAAGCATTACATAATTTTCAGAAATTGAAAAGGTTTTATTTTGTGACCAATTTATCCAATATATATTTTGTACTGCAGATATTATACACAGCTACTAATTAGCGGTAGTAAGGCAATACAAACACGGGTTAAAACTAGAACTACAGCATAGATATGCAGATTCCATTGAACCACATGGTCTTTATCCTGCGTTCACAAGAGCCAAGATTTGACATCTGTTCATAACTCACCCATTTTTCTAACAGAAATGAACCGTCGCAGGGTATTTGCTTTTTGATGACATTATCAGATTGATGAATCTCTAGTAACATATTTTACTATAAATATGTTCAATTGGTGGGATTTGTACTCCCACTTTTGACACGTATTTCCAGATATTGTGAAATTTCCCGATATCGAGGCAATCCGAAACAACCAAAAATATACTTTAAACATTGAATAGTTATAGATGTATTTGTCTCCCGATCGGCAAATAGTCAAACGTACTGTATTGACAGGTATTAAAATAAATCTATTATCTTTGTGAGGGGAAGTCTCCCCATATAATCAATTATCATGATTCATATATAATACTTTTAAGTATGGTCTTAAAAGGCCTAAATACGTTGCAATAGAACTACCGTAACAACAATAAACGCTGATATGCGCAGCGAGGGGGCAATGAGATAAAATGAACGGTATAAACTGTAAGTTACAAGTGCCAATTTTTTTTCAGCAAACATTCATGATAAAGCATTAGTACGACATTAACAGTGCTTTTTCTAATGGGCAGAACATCAAAATTAAAAGCAGACATTCTCAACGCCCAACGTCCCACCTGATCAGTCTTTAATTGTCAGTTTCAAGGGTGGATTTAGTATATAAAATCGGAACTATTTCAATCCAAACAGTACAGTACAAGAAGGACATTGAATTTGTCTGCTAAGTATAAGAAAAGTACAGGATACCACCTTTATACTTACGAGATGGATCTTACTACCACGGGTGGTCGAGGTCGCTAAGGCGCTGACACGAGCGGGAGGTCTGGATTCGATACCTACCAGACCGTCCTACTTGACTAGAATATTTTCCGGGTTTTTCTCAGTCCTCATAAATGGCAAATGCCGGGGAGATACCATAAATTTAGCCCTGGAACGTCTCCTTTTTTAAAAAAAATAAACCCTTTCCCAAATTATCATTTCATCTCATGTATCATCAATGTCCACCGCCTGTGGTGCCTCAGTAGTAAAAATTAGTTAAACACTATTAAAAAAATAAACAGATGTACCTGTAACAATATTGCAAAATTCTAGTACCACAAGCGTTAAATTATACTACGAAAGGGAGGAGAAAATCCGACATTGTTTAACAAATTCGAAATCTTCCTGCTTCTCTGTGCACCCCTAACCAACTTTATCAGTAAATTATTTAATTCTGTGGCATTGATACCGTAAGAGGGGAAAAGGTAACAAAATAATTTGCTATCCTGATGAATGGAAATGACTTGTTAAATTGAAAGAGTTTCTGGGAAATCACGAATTTGCTAGATACGTTCAGAATGGAATGCGATTTAATGGCGCTTGGCTATGACGGTCATTAACATCCAAAGATGTTTTCAGAATCTACTGCGAGACCAGTAGACGAAATAATATGACCCGAAATTTTAATTTCAGAATTGTGAATTTAACTTTAAGTAGAAATAAGCGTTTCTAACACAACGAATATTTCCCTTAAATGCACATGTATTCGTCAAATGTACCTGAATAAATATATAAATAATCCTTAAATAATAATATATTATTTATAATATTGCCAAACATCTCATTATCTTATCTAGAACTAATAACACTAACTGCTTAACCAAATAGTTAACTATTAAATTCACACAAAATTCAATCAGTCGCAGGTGGAGTGAGCCACTTCAAGTCTTCATGTAACGGAATCTGATAATAAGTACTATTTACAACTAAAATGCTGAATTATTTGGTTGGCGTAAACCAATATGTTAAAGAGCGTTCGTAAATAAACCAAAAAAAAAAAAAAAATAATGCAAATAAAACAAAATTGAGAAAATCTAGTTTTTCATTTCTTGTTGATTGTTGATTTGTTTTATTTACGAACATTTCAGGTAATCACCGTCCCATTAAATTCAGGGCTTGAAACGGCCAATAAATTTTGCTCAAAGGCCTCTTCTTTCAGTCTTGAGTTTCTTTTACGTGCTGTAAATCTACAATATGGGATGCATGGCTTTACTTTCCTTCTGAAGGAAGCCATACTTAGGATTTTTAAGCCGGAAAATATCTATCGACCCTTACCGGGATTGAACCCGGGATCTTGGGTTTAACAGGCAAATATAGTTACGACTAGACCACCAGGACCGGCATTTTATCTCTTATATGTATAAGTTATTTATATTGCTTTTGTGCAAAATTTTTTTCTATATAATAAGAAAAATATTTCAGCAGTTGTTGATGTCGCTTGTCATCAAGAATTATAAATCAATAATGTTAAAAAATCTTATTTAATCACATTTTTGTAGGAACATATTTTTGTTAGCTGACAAATAAGCATTTATTAATAACAAATAATGATGAAATCTCATTTTGTTTATATCCACTGCATTGACAAGAAAATCTGTAAAGTATTATGTATGGAATATATAAACAATGGGAACCTCAAGGTCAACCATTTAGTGTTTACGGGTAGCGAACGAGTGGCTTACTTTCAAAGCAAAGCCAATTCTGTACAGAATGTGCTTGCCAGAATCACAGCTATACGGTACAATATTTGAAAGAATATCTTTGTCCTCCACGGTACAAAAGTAGACTTAGAAAATCGTACGAAATATCTACGCCAATCAAACGTGAATCAGGGACAGCTTACTTCCAGAATAATGCTGGAACCATCCGACTACAGGGGACCAGCGGCCAGCACCAGGATAGCGGGAGCTCCCGAGAAGAGCCGCATTGTACCCCTAGTACACCGCAGAACAGCGCCTGCGGGAATAGCCCCTGTTTTTTTTAATTTTTTTTAGGAGGGGCCCCTCCGCCGCCCCCCCCAGGTGGCAACCATCCGAAGCGGATCTACGCTTGCTTCCCCAACCATGCACTAAGACTACGCTACGTGATGGATGGGATACAGGTAAAGGTTAGTCAGGTACCGCCGAAGCACTCTGAGATTAATGGGTAATCTATAAAGACGCCTGACCACAGGGAGTGATCAGGCAGAGGTGGGGTAGGTACAGGCCTTGGCATGAAGCCAGACAAGGACCTAGGTGTTACTACGGGTATCATACTCATGCAGGGAGGAATTTCTGGGTGTATGGTTCCGATGATGATGATTATTGTTTAAGGGGCGCACAACATCTAAGGTCATTAGCGCCCAAACACACTAAAAACTGCGCCAGAACTAAAAACAAATAGTTGACACAAATAATATCTTGGGTAAATAACAGTAGCACGTTGTGCAACAAAATAAAAACCCATAACAAATAACAAGTGGGTGTAACGGTCAACAAATAAAGGACTGGTGTTAAAACAGCCGCAACAGCGAAAAACAACAGCCCTATAATGGTCTAAAAAGGGTCAATAAAACCCTATAACTAACAACACTGCAACAAATAAAAACTGGTAGTAAAACTCATCAGCAAAAGCTGAAAACAAACCAGTATTGTAAAAGTCTAAAAAGGTAACAATAAAAACCCAAAAACAATAACAAGGGCAATATATAACAACTCAATTCAAGACTGGGACTAAAACGATGCATCAAATGCTGAAATAACAACAGTCTTAAGAGAGTTTAAAAATGCCGTCATGGATAAAAAGAGAACACCTCACACCTTGCTCCAAAAACCGCAAACACGGATAAAACGGAGCAATCGCTCAACAGCAACCACATCATCTGCAAGTAATGCCTCAAAAGAGGAGGGCAAACCTAGGGTACGTCTAAAAGCTGCCAGATGATGGCATTCAATTAAAATGTGACGCATTGTAAAGGGGTGGTCACAGTGAGGGCAAGCTGGAGCGGGTTGACCATTAAAAAGATGAGAGTGACTTTTTAGCAATGCCCAATTCTAAGGCAAGCTAAAATTACTTCTTCACGACGAACAGCGCGAGAAGAGGTCGACCAGTTAAAAGGGGATGATTTACATTGCCGAAGCTTATTGGCGAGTATTAAATCCCACTCATCGCGCATGCGCGAGAGAATGCTTCTACGTAATAAATGGTTAAAATCGCCAAAATAAAAGCGTTGCTCGTCCTCAGCAGGGTCTAAAAGAGCGAATTTTGCTGCGACATCTGCGGCCTCATTACCTGGAAGTCCGACGTGCCCAGGCACCCAGAGCAGTGTTACCCTGACGCCAGCGTCGAAAAGGGTTAAAACTACATTCTGGACCATCTGTACAAGGGGGTGGAGGTTGTACAGATTTCTAAAACTTAAAATGGCACTCAAAGAGTCGGAACATATAACACTGTTCCCCAGCCCGTGATCAGAAATAAATAAAACCGTCCGATAGATAGCATAAAACTCCGCCATAAAAATAGATGTTGCAACGTTAAGACCATACGTAAAACTTGCCCCATTTAAAACAAAAGCACATCCTACACCTGTGTCACATTTAGAGCCGTCGGTATAGATAAAATTCCAGCCTTTAAAAGAGGATTTGATCTCACTAAAATAACAACGAATAATGTGTGCTGCGGTGGAAGATTTCGGACAGGACGTAAGCCCGAGATGAAAGGGGGCCTCTGCTAAAATCCAGGGGGGAGAAGAAGTTTCCCCGGCTAAGAAAAAAGCAGGTAACTCATTGTACAACGTTCGTAAAATCTCCCGAAAGCGAAAGCCAGCAGGCTTAGGAGTAAAAGACCGAGCAGCATAAAAACGATCAAAAGACACATTAAAAAACGGCCCATTCGTAGGATGACGAGGTTGCGCAGCTACGTGACAACCGTACGCAGCTACGGTTTCTCTGCGGAGAAACGGAACCTGTGAGATACACTCCAAGCGTACAGGCGGTCGAGACAGCATTGGAGGCGGCGTTCCAAGAGACAGGTTCTCCGAGAGGAAAGATAGATGGCAAAATCGTCTACAAACAACGACGATTGTATTCCTGGCTGTAAACACTGGGTGATAGAGTTAATAGCAATGGCAAACAGTGTGCAGCTAAGTACCGAGCCCTGAGGTACACCGTTCTCTTGAATAAAACTAGATGATAAAACTAATCCCACGCGAACATTAAAAACCCGGTCTTTCATAAATTCCTGAATAAAAACAGACATACGCCCACGTATGTTCCAATCGTGAAGCGTTCGGAGGATACCGCCTCTCCAGCAGGAATCGTACGCTTTCTCTAAATCGAAAAATACAGCAACCGTTTGGCACTTGCGCACAAAACCGTTCATTACATGGGTAGTTAAAGAGACAAGATGGTCGACTGAGGAACGATGACGCCGGAAACCACACTGGGCGTTCGTTAATAATTGCCTCGACTCTAACCACCCCATGAGCCGCCCGTTAATCATGCGTTCCATCACCTTGCAAACGCAGCTGGTGAGCGAAATCGGACGGTAACTGGAAGGAAGATGGGGGTCCTTTCCAGGCTTAGGTAAAGGAATGACGGTGGCCCATCGCCAAGCGTTGGGAAATGTGCCATAACACCAAATAAAATTAAAAGTTCGTAATAAAAATGCTTTGCCTTCCGCTGATAAATGCTGCAACATAGCAACATGAATGTCATCTGGCCCCGGTGCGCAATGTCGAGAGGTGGAAAGGGCATGCTCCAGTTCCCTGGCGGTAAAAGGATCGTTGTAGCTCTCCTGATGGTCGGAGGAAAATGAGAAACCTTTCCTCTCAACCTGCTCCCTTAATGCGCGAAATGTAGCCGGGTAATTGGCGGAGCTCGAAACATCAGCGAAGGTTCGCCCTAAAACATTGGCGACGTTAGTCGGAGTACTGAGCACTCGATTTAAAATCCTAAGACCGGGTATAGGTGTAAACCTTGGTTTGCCAGCAACGCGGCGTAGCCGTTCCCAAACTACGGATGAAGGCGTTGTGCGGTTAAAAGAAGAGAAAAAGAAATCCAAGAAGCCTTTTTGCTATCCTTGATGACTCGGCGGCATTTGGCGCGAAGTTGTTTGTAGCAAATCATATTTGCTGAAGTAGGGTGGCGATGAAACCTCGGAGAGCACCTCGGCGTGCACGCATTGCATCCCGGCATTCATCGGTCCACCAGGGAACCGGTAAGCGTCTGGGGTGACAAGACGACCGAGGAATAGCCTTATCTGCGGCTGTTATGATGACCGTACGGAGGTGCTCGATTGCGAGGTCGATAGATGGAAATTCACATCCTGAAAATTCGGCCAAAGATCTATAGAGAGGACAATTCGCCTTTTCAATGAATCATTTTGGGGCGCGCTGTGAATGTGCGTTTGAAGAGAGTACATGGATCTGACACGGAAAGTGGTCACTGGAATATACATCAGAGATGACGTTCCAGGTGAAATGTACAGCAAGTGAGGCAGAACAAATGGATAAGTCCAAGTGTGAAAAGCTGTGAGTGCTGTCAGAAAGAAAAGTAGGTTGACCAATGTTGAGCAGAATGAGATGGTGACGGTCGAGACATTCTGCCAACATGCTGCCCCTGGACAACTCCGTGTTGGAACCCCACAGGGGATGGTGTGCATTAAAATCTCCAAAAAGTAGGACAGGGGGTGGTACCTGAGACAGAAGATCGTCCAGATCAACTATGGCGCCAGTGGCGGAAGGAGGCAAATAAACACGGCAGATAGAAAAAGTAAGTCCGGAAAAGTGAACTGTAGCTGCAGCAGCTTGCAAATGAGTCTGGAGCTGTAGTGAAGTACTGTACACGTCATCTTTAATTAAAATTAGAATTCCGCCGTGAGCGGGAGTGCCATCTGCGGGAGTGAGATCAAACCTCACCGAAGAGTAACCGCGTAAATTAAAAGAATCACCTGGGCGAAGCTTGGTCTCTTGGAGACACACAATCAGAGGGTCAGTAGAACGTAAAATTAACTCGAGGTCAGGTCTTCTGCTACGGAGACCACGCACATTCCACGAAAGGATAGCCATTGTTAAAATTATATAAAATATATAAAAAATTTAACGACCTTACTTTTTGGATGGTCCAGGACGAATAAGACGTCCTTTTTTTAATCGCGTGGGATTCGGTGGTTTTGAAGGACCAGGCACATCCTGCTCCATCACATCCTCAGAGGGAGGGCTCACCCGCTGAGAAGAATCAACCGATTCCAAAACCTGAAATCGGTTGGAGGTGGAAAGAGACGGTGACGGCGACCGCCTAGCGGGCTTGCTCCCGTATGCATCATGGGAGCTCGACCTCCGAGGAGGAGAAGGGCTCGATTTCTGCTTCGTATTACTGGTAGTGGATGATTTAAGGAAGTCAGTTCGGGTATAAGCGGTCTTAAACTTAATAGATGGAGCATCAAAAACAATAGGCTTCGGCTTCTCAGTAGAACGGTTGGCGGCAGTTGGCGCACAAGGCACCCGAGTAAAAACAAGATCGCAAGTCTGCGTGCTAATAGTGCGCTTCTGGACCGCAGAAGAAGCCACAGCGCTGTATGTCCCGGTTTTAGGCAACACGGGTAAGCGAGATTGGAATCGCTTCCGCGCTTCACTGAATGTAAGTTTCTCTTTAACCCTGATCTCCTGGATAGAGCGTTCATCGCGAAAACGAGGACAATCGCGGGACGAAGCCGGATGGTCACCTTGACAGTTCACGCAAACAGGGGCAGTTGCACAAGCTCCCTCGTGACTTTCAGTACCACAGGTTGCACAGATCGACTTTGCACTCTTGCACGACACGCGAGTATGGCCAAAACGTTGGCATTGGAAGCATCGCATGGGACTGGGAATATATGGGCGAACCTCAATTGCCTCATATCCAGCTTTGATCCTCTGTGGTAACTCAACCCGGTTGAAGGTGAGGAAGAGAGTACGGGTGGGCTGTGTTTCACCTTCCTTCCTAGCCTGTACACGATAGACCGATATGACTCCCTGGTCCTCCAGACAACTCTGGATTTCCGAGTCGGACATCCCGTGTAACACAGTCGTAGTAATAACTCCTCGCGACGAATTTAAAGTTCTATGTGGCTCTACACGGATCGGATACCCATCGAGAATCGTCGCCTTGAGCAATGAGTTGGTTTGCGCTATTCCAAATGTCTCTACCAAAAGAGAACCATTACGGAGACGTGTACATGTCTTCACTGGTCCAGAAATGC
Source organism: Metallyticus violacea (assembly GCA_030762175.1). Lineage (NCBI taxonomy): Eukaryota > Metazoa > Arthropoda > Insecta > Mantodea > Metallyticidae > Metallyticus > Metallyticus violacea. Next base: position 65,475,813 of record CM060832.1, on the reverse strand, counting down.
CATCAATACCCTTCTGAATCACAAACGGGTGCACTCTGCTGAATGACTGACCATCCTCCGTACGATTAATTACCAAGTAGCGAGCAAATGGCTGCTCGGTTACTTCCTTTACATCCACTCTTTTGCGTTTCATATGAAAATTATTTTCATGTACCATAGCGCATTCATCCTCCACCATTACACCTGTCTCCGATGGCAGGCTGCTTCCTGGGCGCCACCCCGGCTTAGGTTAGTTGCCCTGGCCTGGACAAGGTAACCTCAGGGTCACACCTTCCTGGTTATAGACAAAGGGACCCAATCGCCTGCAGGAAGTTTACAGCGCGTGTAATGGCCCCTCCCCGGGCCTGGCCTTTACCAGGGGATACGCTCTTGCCCTACATGATGACCCAGTGCTGGGAGTCACGCCATTACCCAGTCACATTTTAACCGTGTCAAACACGGGGGCATCCATCAGACTAAAAGCAGGGAGGTATAAAAGATAAAAGTAAAATGGAGACGAAATAAAAAGGTGTCAAACGCGCTAAGCGCGGACCTTAGGGAGCAGCTCGGGTGCCTCGGGGTCGCTACGCCCCGTACCCAAAAAATTGGGCCCCTGAGGGCGTGTATGGTTCCGTGCTAAGAAATTGCTAGGATGCGGTACTTACTATTCCGTTGGCCGTCAACCGTTGTGGGTCGGGGGAAGTTGACCTGTATTCGCTGCTGGAGTTGCGTTCGTGGAATGCTCTGGTGTAGTTTATTATAAGTAGGTGGTCTGTAAAACTAACATAGTGACTTATATCATTGTTCAGAAGGTGTGTAGCTGATTCTAGTGGCTACTACAATTAGTGTTACTATGTAGAGTTATTAATAAATATAATAAGTGTATTTTTCCCCATAACCGGGGGTCGTCCTAGTTATAATGTTTGGCGATGAAGCATGGGTGTTAAAAATTAGTGATTAGTTAGGTGTACATTATGTTACCCCCGTGGAATTGGGGGACGTCTTGCATAATCTATTCTGCTCTAATGATACCTATTCTATTCTAATATAATGCGTTGTCTGTTCGTCAACGTTTTGGGGTAGCCCTTTATTACCCCGACCGCTCTGGCAGGGGAGTGTCATCCACCCAGGGGCTTTAGGGCACTGTTTACACATTGTCGTTCATAGGTACTAAAGTGAGTAGTAATTTTTGGGTTTCTGCTTGTGGATCATTATGTTTATTAAGTGGTATCCTGCGGTTGAAAAGTGACAGGGGCCTTTTGTGCTTAGTGCGCGTTTGCTCGTACTGTCCCAAACCTCTAACCAATGGGTTGTAGTGGTTTTTTGTACATATTGAATGCTAACATTTTAATGAATTCTTCGATGGAATGTATTTTTAATTCGTCATGGAGTAAGTCGATCGGGGCACTTCTTGGTACTTTTGTTTTTATTCTAAGTATTTTGTTTTGGATCACTTGGATCGTTTTTATATGTGTAGGCGCGCAGTATCCCCATGCCGGCGTTGCATATGTTAGGACGGGCCTGATCAGCGCTTTGTATAAAGTGATGTCCACTTTTATGCTTATGGGTGATTTTCGGTTCAGCATGTTGTATATTTTGCTTAGTTGCAAGTTGGCGTGTTGTTTGACTCTTTTGGTGTGATTAATGAAAGTAAGTCCTGTGTCTAATGTGAATCCTAAGTATTTTTCCTCTTTTACCCATTGGATATTTTCCTGAAAGAGTTGTAGGGGGGGGGGGGGGGTAACCGTGAGTTTTCTGTGTGTGGTTCGTTTAGTGAATAGGACTAGTTGGGATTTGGCTGCATTGATTTTTATTCGCCACTTCCGTAGCCACGGTTCCAGGATGCTTAAGGCATCTTGCAGTCTTTGTGCAGCTATGGTTGGTTTCCAAGACTGTGCAGCGATAGCTGTGTCGTCTGCGTATATTGATAGCATGGTGTTAGGTGCCGTTGGGTTGTCATTTATGTATATGTTGAATAATGTGGGGCCCAGCAGGCTTCCTTGTGGGACCCCAGCTGTGATTTCTCGTGGTGCAGATAAAATTTTATTTATGGAAATTGAGAAGGTTCGGCCACTTAAATAATGTGCTACCAGTTTGACCATTGTATCTTGGCATTTTGATTCTTTAAGTTTGTGCAAGAGGCTAGCGTGGTGGACTGTGTCGAAGGCGCGTTTAACGTCAAGGAAGAGTACTCCCGTTGACATTTTCCGGTTATAACACTGGGTGATGTGTTCTATCGTGCGTGTCAGCTGATGTGTGGTGGAGTGTTGCGCTCGAAATCCGAATTGCTCATTAATTATTAAATTGTTCTTTTTGAGGTGTGCCGTTAATCTTTTTAGAATTACTTTTTCTACTACTTTACTTAAGGTGTTTAATAAGCTAATGGGTCTGTAATTTTCTGGGTTTGATGCGTCTTTCCCGGGCTTCGGGAACATCAGCACTGTGGCATGTTTCCATTTCTTTGGGTAGTAACCTTCGGTGAGGCAGTAGTTGGCTATTGTCGACAGTAGCTCTAAGGCTGCTTTTGTGAGGTGTTTGAGTACCAGGTTTGGTATTTGGTCTGGGCCAGGGGCCTTACAATTTTGAAGGTGATTTATGATGTAGCGTAACTCCGACGGGTGTGTCCTTCGAATTTTATTGTGTGTCGGTGTGTCGAGTATGGTACCAGCGGCCTGCTCTATGGAGGCGCTGAAGGTCACGTCTATAGGGTCCGTATTAGGTGAGCATGCTTTCTCCAGGGAGTGTGCTAGTAGCTCAGCTTTGTCCTCTGGAGTTTCCGCGTACTATGATGGAGTGGTACATATTTTTAAAGCCGGTCTTTTTACAGGTTGCTTTATGAGTCTTTTGGTCACCGTCCATACGTTATTTGTCCCTACGTCTAGGTCGATTAGCACCCTATTCCATTGTTGCTGAAGCTGATCCTGGATTTTAGTTTTAATTTCGCTATTGAGCGTTTCCATGTTTATTCTATGGAGTATGTTACGGGTGCGCTGCCATTTGCGGCGCTCATGATTTCTTTCAGTCATTAGTGCAATTATGTCCGGTGTGAACCGCATTTCGTTTCTCCGGGGGGCATGTATGGGACAGCAGAGTTGATGGCCGCCTGTATGGTCGTTTCAAGGTGGGTCGCTGCTTTTTCTAGGTCTTCTGGTGTCTGCAAGGGGGGTTGGGTGTTAGTTGGCTGTCTAGTACGGCTTGGAATAGCTGCCAGTTGGCGCGGTTGTAATTTCGCCGTGGGGCGGGTGCGTCGAATGAGATCGGTTTTTCAATATCTAACATTACCGCGTAGTGATCGGAGGTGAGTGTGTCTTCACGCGTGATGTTGCGTCGGAAGTGGGTGTTCTTTAGGATCGCGAAATCTAGTGTGTTTGGATTGTGTTTCTGTTAGCTGGTATGTATGTTGGTTCATCTGTGTGTATTACAATGCAGTGATTGTTTATTATGTATTAGTGAAGCTTATTCCCGCTGGTGCTGTTGGTGGGCGATCCCCATACCTCGTGGGGCGAATTGAAGTCGTCTGCCGCTGTCACTCTATCGCCTAGGTTTGTTACTATATCAAGGTCACGTATTAGGATCTTTCCAGGTGGATTGTATATGCTAACAATGGTGATCGGCTCGTTCTGTGCAATAATTTTTATTGCGGAATTCCATGTGGTTCAGTGGAGGTACATGTACTTGCCAGTGTTTGATTGCAGAGCGTATGAGTATTGCCGTGCCCGTGCCCCTCTGGGTGGTCGGCGCGGTGCACCGTGTAATCGGGTATGGAGAACCTAGCTTTCGGAGTAAGAAAGGTTTCGCTTAGTAAAACGATATCTGTTTTCTTGAGAGATAGGTAGTGTGTGAGTTCGCCTAGCTTTGAGCGGGCCCCCCTGCAGTTGCAGAAGAGTATCTTGCAATCGGGGGGTGCATCCGTGTCAGTAGTGTTGAGGGCAGCGTGTGGGATTTCAGTACTGTGGTGTGTGTTTCTGTTTGGTTTAGTAGCCATTGCGCATTTCAGTGACGAGTCGGTATATTGCATTCACATATCTAGCCGATAGTTCGGCTGGGGACCCTACAAAGTTAAACTCATGGTGCATATAGTTGAACTGGGCTACCAGCATCAGGTACCCGACGTACTCGTCTCCCTTCCCCATACGGGACATGAAGGCCAGTACGCCTCTATTAAAGTTCAAAATTCTGCCTCCTGCAACCAGGGCTGGGATGAAATGCTCAGGATAGGTGGGTGGGGTTGATCGTGGGTAGGTGTCAGCGTGTTGGCGCAGGGACGGTGTTGAGTGTGGTTGTGTGCGCTGCTGCGAGTGTGCGTAGCTGTGCGCTGGTGTTTGTTTCAGGTTGGCTGATGTGCTGTGTGTGCTTGGTGGAATGCTCTATTGAGTCTGTATTGGAGGTGGTTGTGTGTGTGTGTTTGGGGGTCGTGGTATGATCTGTTCTAGTGTGTTCTATGTACTGTCGCGGTTGCGTAATTCCAGCATAGGAGCCCCGATTATAGGACACATGATTCCACATCGAGGGCGGCCTAGGGCGCGCTGGAGGAGGACGAGTAGGATGCAGAAGCCTCAGGTGTGCCTCGCAGCCCCCCCACTTCGCTCCGTGACCGCTCTGGCCACAGAGGGCGCATTGCCGCAGTGTCGCTGTGCAATTACTCACATTGTGCTTCCCTGCGCAGAAGGAGCACACCTGCGGTGCCTCGCAGTTTCTAGCCTTATGGCCGAAACGGAGGCACCTGCGACACTGTGCGGGGCCTTGGGGCGGGACGTAGTCCTCAACTCGTACCCTGCAATGCAGTAGGTCAGTAAGGGTCTTGACCGCTGTGGAGTCGATTGTGTTGACCATGTGCACCAAGAATTTTGGTAGTCTATCTCTGGCCCTACGTGAAAAGAATTTACTTACTTTGACAACATCAAGTTTTAATCTCCCGAGTTAGGCCTGTGCCTCTTCCACAGTGGCCGACCCATACATCCCCTTAATGGCTACTTTGTAGGTGCGCGCATGCGGGAGACCCGTGATGTGGAACGGCACTTTCATTCTTCGGCAAAAGTGCACGAAGTTGTGGTAATCTGTAAGAGTTGAGAATTTGAAATCGTAGTACCCATTTCGGTACTCGGACCAGTAGTTCTTAGGCCTATAGACCTTATCAAACTCCCAGGTCAACGCAGACAGACTACGTTTATAGTAGTCTGCCACGTGGACCTTGCTGAGGTCATGCCTCACTTGGACCAGATACAAGTTAGTATTTACTTCTGGTGTGCCCTCCGCATCGCGTGGTCCCGAGATGAGCGGACCCCGGGCCTGTTCACTGGCCTGGTCGCCCATCGGAGGGGTCGCAGGTCGGTCCTCATCAACGACAAGTCGACTAGTGTCGCTGTTGCTGCTGAGGCTCAGATCCTGCGCCACGTCCGGAGGCGTCCCAGAGCTGGTCCCAGGACTAGACATGCGGTTAGTCGTCTTGGTCCGTTTGGCCTGCGTTGTTTTCGTCCGAGTTTTTGGGGAAGTCCTGACAGTCGTGACACAACGCCCTGTCTTGGCCATGTTAATTGTTAGTTGATACTGGTTACTGTTTTAAGTAGAGGAAGAGAGAAGAGAAAGAATAGCCTAAAACTTAATACTAGCCTAACAATGGGAACACTTAATCTAAGACAGAAAGAGGAAAAGATAGAATAGTCGGAGAGAAAGTTTCAGTTAGAGAGCGCTAATAAGCACAAAGTGCAGAGGACCAACCTCGAGAGGCGCCTAGATTCCAGTCGGAGACTGTTGGCTGTGGTCTTACACTTTTACTCTGCTAATCTGAGGGTAGTGGAGTCTGACTACTAGACCCGATGCTGCTGCAGTCGCTGGCCGTAATGGACGGGACACTGCTGCCGGCTCCGCGGTAGCGGCCCGTAGCTCGGAGTTCCTCCGGTGCGGTCGGTGTCGCTCGGCTGTTCTCGGCTTCGATGTTCACTCGTCCGCTGCTGCAGCCCGACCATAGCCTCTGGGTTTTTTTCTTTTTTTTAAAGCCCCCCCCGAAGGGAGGGCGAGAAGGGGCACTACCTCGCCCCATCTCGGTGGCGATCAACCTAGAAAGATTGTACATTGCCTCCCCATGCTATTAGTACTAATAACATGCAGGAATTGATAGGAGAGGTGTGTTCGGGTACCGCTAATGCACCCCGGAATTCAGTGGAGATAGATGTAGGGCTCGCATGCAGCATGCAGGAGCGATAGGCGTGCTGTTTGTCCGGGAGACGCACTTGACCTTGAAGGCCCAGAGCGCCCCCACGGGGAGTTAAGAGTTGGCGTGAATGCCCATGCAAAAGGGAGTAAAGGTAAAGGTAGTGAGTGAGTGGCATGCGCCTACTATTATTGGTGTTTGTAGTTGCTGTTAATTATTTTCATGCTGTAAGTATGCTGGTGGAGTCTATGAATTAGTTTGCTGTTCTATTTGCTAGTATTCAGTGGCTTACCTCGTGGAATTCGTTTGTGCGTCGGCTCGGGAGCCCAGTCTCTAGAACGTATTAACATAATATTGATTAGTGTTAGTATTAGTTTAGTTAGTATTAGGTTATTATTAGTTTAATGCGTGTACATAAAAGAATTCATTTGTAATTTTTTTCCCATATATATATATAGATTCTGTGTGTGCCTGGGATAACCATGGTCGTGCAGGGTTCGTGTAAGCAATCACACGGCATGTAGAGCCTGGTGGCATCTACCTTATGTGTCGCTGTGGGGGGCCCTCATCCCCCCGGAGCCGCCTTGGCTTGGTAGCACAAGGACTTGTGAGGGCAGCTGATTGTGGATTGTGTATTGGTGGTTGTGAATGTTGCAGGCTTCCGGGATTCCATCAGCCTGCCATGGCTGGGGAATTTTACAAGTTGCTGTAGGTATTCTTGGATGTTTATTTCTGTTTCCCCCAGGTCAATTGTCCTGTCGAAGAGTGATAGGGGTTGCATATGTTTGTTATGAATTGTTTGGTATTCACCTAGTTTTTGAATTAGTTGGTTATGATTCTTATTTTTGTTTTGTACAAATTGTAGCTTAGTAGCTTTATGAATTCTTCTATTGAATGTATTTTCAGTTCCTCGTGCAATAATGCTGTAGGTGCTATAGGTGGGAGTTTCGTAATTATTCGCAGAATGCGGTTCTGCATTGTTTGGAGGCTATGGAGATGTGTTTTGGCAGTATATTCCCATACTGGGGCTGCGTATGTTAGTATAGGTCGTATTAGAGTTTTCTACAGTGTTAGGCCCATCCCTAGCTGAATTCCGCTGTTTACATTGAATATTGGGTATAGCCTATTTAGTTGTGCGTTTGCTTTGGCTCTAACCGTGTTAATGTGGTGTTTCCAGGTTAGGCCATGGTCCATTACTACACCTAAGTAGGTAACCTTGGACTTCCATTCGATAGGTTCGCCGTTGTATGTTAACGCTGGGAGCGCATGCCTCTCGGGGCGATGCTTAAGTCGCTTTGTAAATATGATTGCTTCGCATTTTTTGGTATTTACTTTGATTCTCCACTTCTCGAACCATGGTTAGAGTGTGTTTAGTGCATTTTGCAGTCTAGTGTGGATTATTCGCGGAGTTGTCGATTGTGTCATGATTGCCGTATCATCGGCATATATGAACTTGCTGGCCCTAATGAAATCGGGCATGTCATTTATGTATATGTTAAACAGGGTAGGTCCAAGTAGGCTTCCCTGGGGTACTCCTGCTTTGATGGGTCGGCTAGAGGATAGACAGTTTCCTATGCTTGTTCTGAATGTGCGATTTGAAAGGTAGTCTTTTGTTAGAGCAGTCAGCGAGTCTGTGAAATTGTAGTCAGCCAGTTTCTTGATAAGGCCAGCATGCCAGACTTTATCAAAGGCTCACTCAATGTCCAGGAAAACTGAGTCAGTTGACCTGTTGGTATTGAAGCCACGCGTGATGTTTTCTGTCATTCTTGGTAGTTGTAGCGTGGTTGAGTGGTGTGATCTGAACCCAAATTGTTCATATACTATTGTCATTTTTAATAATGTGTGAGTTTATTCTTTTTAGTATTATTTTCTCAAGGACCTTGCTCAGTGTATTTAATAGGCTAATTGGCCTGTAGTTTTTCGGAATCGTTTGGTCCTTCTTGGCTTGGGAAAGAGCAAAATTTTTGCTTCTTTCCACTTGGGTGGGAAGCGCCCATGCTCTAACGTATAGTTGTATATATCTGCCAGTAGTTCGAGTGCTCGTTTTGGTAGGTGTTTTAGCACGATGTTTGGTATTTTGTCCGGTCCTGGTGCTTTGCGGGTAGGGAGGTGACTAATGAGTCATTTAATTTCGGTTTTTCTTGTTTTATTGTGAGTGCGATTTGTCCCAATTGGGCGCACTTCTTTTTCCACGAGTCTTGCGAACGTCTTGTCATATGCGTCTGTGTTTGGCGTGAAGGTGTCAGCCAATTCGTCTGCAAATGCTTCGGCTTTTTCTTGTGGAGTTGCTGCTATGCCATTGGCCGTGTGGAGTGGTGGTATGTTGTTGTAGTTTCGTGTTAGGCATTTAGCAACTCTCCAGATAGTGTGTTGTTGTGGGTTTATGTTTTCCAGTTGTTCGTTCCACTGGTTTCTCGTGTATTCTCTTATTAAATTATTTGCGTGTTCCCTGCATGCACAGTATTCGTTGCGGTGTATTAAGTTTCTGGTTTGCTGCCATTTGCGCCTGGCGTGGTTCCTGTCGTGCGTGGCAGCTCTTACGTCACGCGGGAAGCTCACTGGATTTGACGGCCTATGGCACATAGGCGCGCATTCCTCAATGGCTTGCAAGATGGCGTTGTCAATGATATCTAGCGCCTCATCTTGCTTTTCGTGTGAGTCAATGTGAATTTCTGTAATGTGTTTATCGATTGCGGCTGTGAAGGTTTCCCAGTCGGTTAAGTTGTAGTTATGCCTAGGTGGTTCTTGCATAAACGTGATTGGTGCTTCGAGTTGCAGCTGTACCGGGTAGTGATCAGATGTTAGATCATGCATCACCCTGGTGTATGTTTCTGTTGTTATTTCTTTTAGTAATGCTATGTCTAATATGTCGGGTGTGTTGTTGGCTATGTGAGAGACATATGTGGGCTCCTAGGGTCCTACCAGTAGGTAATTATTATTATTTATGTATCGTAACATTTTCTTCCGTTTTCGTTGGGGTTGATGCAGTTCCAGAGATAGTGCTTGGCGTTGTAATCCCCTGCAGCTATCAGTTTGGTGTCTAGTTGCATGATTGTTGATGATGATGATGATTGTTGTTTTAGGGGCGCACAACAGCTAAGGTCATTAGCGCCCAAACATACTAAAAACTGCGTCAGAACTAAAATATAAATAGTTAACACAAATCAAGTCTGAGCAGCACGTTGTGCAACAAAATAAAAGCCCATAACAAGTAACAAGTGGGTGTAATGGTCAACAAAGGACTGGTATTAAAATAGCCGCAATCGCGAAAACAACAGTCTTATAATGGTCTAAAAAGGGTCAATAAAACCCTGTAACCACCAACACTAGAACATATAAAAACTGGTAGTAAAAAAACATCAGCAAAAGCTGAAAATAAACCAGTATTGTAAAAGTCTAAACTGGTAACAATAAAACCCCAAAACAGTAACAAGGGTTATATATAACAACGCAATAAAAGACCGGTACTAAAAACAATGCATCACATGCTGAAACAACAACAGTCTTAAAAGCGTCTAAAAATGCCGTCATGGATAAAAAGAGAACACCTCACACCTTGCTCCAAAAACCACAAACACGGATAAAACGGAGCACACGCTCCACAGCAACGACATCATCTGCAAGTAATTCCTCAATAGAGGAGGGCAAACCTAGTCTATGTCTAAAAGCTGCCAGATGATGGCATTCAATTAAAATGTGACGCACTGTAAAGGGGTGGTCACAGTGCGGGCAAGCTGGAGCGGGTTGACCATTAAAAAGGTGAGAATGACTAAAACGGCAATGCCCAATTCTAAGACGAGCTAAAATTACTTCTTCGCGACGAACAGCGCGAGAAGAAGTCGACCAGTTAAAAGGGGCGCATTTACATTCACGGAGCTTATTATTTGGGAGTAATTCCCACTCCTCGCGCCACCCCTCAGGGGCCCAATTTATTGGGTACGGGGCGTTGCGACCCCGAGGCACCCGAGCTGCTCCCTCAGGTCGGCGCTTAGCGCGTTTGACTCCTTTTTATTTCGCCTCTTTTATTGTTTTATTTGCCTACTTCCCTGTTCTTTGTCTGATGGGTGCCCCCGTGTTTGACACGGTAAAAAGTGACTGGGTAACAGCGTAACTCCCAGCACTGGGTTATCATGTAGGACGGGAGCGTATCCCCTGGTAAAGGCCAGGCCCGGGGAAGGGCCATTGCATGAGCTGTAGACTTCCTGCAGGCGATTGAGTCCCTTCGTCAGCCCACAGGAAGGTGTGTCCCTGAGGTTACTTTGTTCAGGCCAGAGCCAGTAACCTAAGCCGGGGTGGCGCCCAGGAAGCAGCCCGCCATCGGAGACGGTTGCAATGGTGGAGGAATAAATCGCTATGGTACTTGAAAATAATCCTTTACATTTTAAACGTAAAAGAGTTGATGCAAAAGAAGTAATCGAGAAGTCTTTCCCTCGTTACTTAGTCATTAGTCGTATTGAAGAGAATCAGTCATTTACGACCGTAAATCCATTTAAAATTCAGAAGGGCATTGATGCCATAGCTGGACCCGTTAAGTCCTGTACCCGTCTACGCAACGGATCACTTTTGGTGGAGACACTTGGCCTGTCTCAAAGAAACTCGTTGCTCAAGGCGACGCTACTCCACGGATATCCCGTCCGTGTCGAGAAGCATAAGACCATGAATTCGTCGCGAGGAGTTGTCACCACAAATGTTCTAGACGGAATGTCCGACCCGGAAATCCAGAGCTGTCTGGAAGACCAAGGGGTCACCTCAGTATATCGTGTGCAGGCAAGGAAAGAGGGGGAATTACAGCCCACCCGGACTCTTTTCCTCACATTCGACAGGGTCGATTTGCCGCAGAAGATAAAGGCGGGTTACGAGGTGATAGAAGTGCGCCCGTATATCCCGAGCCCGTTGCGATGTTTCCACTTTCAGCGTTTTGGACACACTCGCATATCATGTAAAACTGCCGTTTCCATCTGTGCAACCTGCGGTCAAGCAAGTCAGGAGGGATCATGCCCATCCGCTCCTGTCTGCGTCAACTGCCGCGGTGAACATCCAGCCTCGTCCCGCGATTGCCCTCGTTTTCGAGAGGAGCGCTGTATCCAGGAGATCCGGGTGAAGGAAAAACTCTCCTTTACTGAAGCCCGGAAGCGATTCCAGTCTCGCCAACCTGTCGTGCCTAAGACCAGCTTCTTTTGCGCCCAAGAAGTGCGATAGCAGTACGCAGAACTGCGATCTTGTTTTTACACGGGTCCAAACTACTCCTAGTTCTCCAAAGCGCTCTACCGTGAAGCCCAAAGCGGTTGTTTTTAATGCCCCTGATATTAAGTTCAGGACGAGTTTTACGCGAACAGATTTTTTAAAGTCATCAACTCAGGTAGAGCAGAAGAAGAGCCCTTCTCCTCCTCGGAGGTCACGCTCCCATGATGGGAGCAAACCCGCTAGGCGGTTGCCGTCGCCGCCTATATCTACATCCAACCGATTCCAGGCGTTGGAATCGGTGGATGCTTCTCAGCGGGAGAGCCCTCCCTCTGAGGAAGTGATGGAGCAGGATGTGCCTGCTCCTTCAAAACCACCGAGTCCCACGCGACTGAAAAAAGGACGTTTGTTTCGCCCCGTACCGTCCAAAAAGTAAGGTGGTAAATTTTTAGCTTCTTTTATCTAATTTTAACAATGGCTCTCCTTTCGTGGAATGTGCGTGGTCTCCGTAGTCGCAGACCTGACCTCGAATTAATTTTACGTTCTACTGCCCCTTTGCTCGTGTGTCTCCAAGAGACTAAGCTTCGCCCAAGTGATTCTTTTAATTTAAGCGGTTACTCTTCGGTGAGATTTGATCTCCCTCCCGAAGATGGCACTCCCGCTCACGGCGGAGTTTTACTTTTAATTCGGAATAACGTGTACAGCACCTCACTACAGCTCCAGACTCCTTTACAAGCTGCTGCAGCTACAGTTCACTTTTCTGGCCTTAGTTTTTCTGTCTGCAATGTTTATTCACCTCCGTCCGGCACCATCACCACAGTTGACCTGGACGATCTTTTGTCTCAGCTACCACCCCCTGTTCTTCTTTTGGGGGATTTCAATGCACACCACCCCCTTTGGGGTTCCACCACGGAGTGTGCACGAGGTAACCTCTTAGCTGACTTTTTGCTGAATCACAATCTTATACTTCTCAATACTGGTCAACCTACTTTTCTTTCTGACAGCACTCACAGTTTTTCTCACTTGGACCTATCCATGTGTTCTTCCTCGCTTGCTGTACATTTCACCTGGAACGTCATCTCTGATTTATATTCCAGTGACCACTTTCCGTGTCAGATCCATGTACTCTCTTCGAACGCATATTCACAGCGCGCGCCAAAATGGCTCGTTGAAAAGGGGAATTGGCCTCTCTACCGTTCTTTGGCCGAATTTTCAGGGTGTGAATTTCCATCTATAGACATCGCCATCGAGCACCTCCGTACGGTCATCATCACAGCCGCAGATAAGGCTATTCCCCGGTCGTCTTGTCACCCCAGACGCTTACCGGTTCCTTGGTGGAACGATGAATGCCGGGATGTATTGCGTGCACGCCGAGATGCTCTCCGAGTTTTTCGTCGCCACCCTACTTCAGCAAATATGATCTGTTACAAACAACTTCGCTCCAAATGCCGCCGAGTCATCAAGGATAGCAAAAAGGCTTCTTGGATTTCTTTTACCTCTTCTTTTAACCGCACAACGCCTTCATCCGTAGTTTGGGAACGGCTACGTCGCGTTGCTGGCAAACCAAGGTTTACACCTATACCCGGTCTTAGGATTTTAAATCGAGTGCTCACCACTCCGACTGACGTCGCCAATGTTTTAGGGCGAACCTTCGCTGATGTTTCGAGCTCCGCCAATTACCCGGCTACATTTCGCGCACTAAGGGAGCGGGTTGAGTGGAAAGGTTTCTCGTTTGCCTCCGACCATCAGGAGAGCTACAACGTTCCTTTTACCGTCAGGGAACTGGAGCATGCCCTTTCTACCTCTCGACATTGCGCACCGTGGCCAGATGACATTCACGTTGCCATGTTGCAGCATTTACCAGCAGAAGGCAAAGCATTTTTATTACGAATTTTTAATTTTATTTGGTGTTATGGCACATTTCCCAACGCTTGGCGATTGGCCACCGTCATTCCGATACCTAAGCCTGGAAAGGACCCACATCTTCCTTCCAGTTACCGTCCGATTTCCCTCACCAGCTGCGTTTGCAAGGTGATGGAACGCATGATTACCGGACGGCTCATGTGGTGGTTGGAGTCGAGGCAATTATTAACGAACGCCCAGTGTGGTTTCCGGCGTCATCGTTCCTCAATCGACCACCTGGTGTCTTTAACTACCCATGTAATGGACGGTTTTGTGCGCAAGTGCCAAACGGTTGCCGTATTTTTCGACCTGGAGAAAGCGTACGATACTTGCTGGAGAGGCGGTATCCTCCGAACGCTTCACGATTGGAACATACGTGGGCGTATGTCTGTTTTTATTCAGGAATTTATGAAAGACCGGGTTTTTAATGTTCGCGTGGGATCAGTTTTATCGTCTAATTTTATTCAAGAGAACGGCGTACCTCAGGGCTCGGTACTTAGTTGCACACTATTTGCCATTGCGATTAACTCTATCACCCAGTGTTTACCGCCAGGAATACAATCGTCGTTATTTGTGGACGATTTTGCCATCTATCTTTCCTCTCGGAGAACCTGTCTCTTGGAACGCCGCCTCCAATGCTGTCTCGACCGCCTTCACGCTTGAAGTGTCTCTCACGGGTTCCGTTTCGCCGCAGAGAAGACCGTCTGCATGAACTTCTGGCGCCACAAGGAGTATCCTCCACCTTCGCTCCATCTTGGCCCAGACGCACTCTCTTTCGCAGACGAAGTTAGGTTCCTTGGCTTGGTGTTCGATAGGAAATTATGCTGGTCATCGCATATAGCGCAACTCAAAGGCAAGTGTGAACGTTGTCTTTGCATTTTACGTGTTTTATGTGGCACATCTTGGGGAGCTGACCGGACTATACTTTTACGTTTTTACCGATCTCTTATCCGATCGAAACTGGATTATGGCTGTGTGGTTTATGGCTCGGCGCGACCTTCTGTGCTTCGTCGCCTTAACCCGATTCATCACCGGGGTATCCGTGTTGGCATTGGAGCATTCCCCACCAGTCCTGTGTTGAGTTTCTGTGCGGAGTCTGGAGAACCTCCGTTGTTTTATCGTAGGGATGTTTTACTAGCTGCGTACGGTTGTCGCTTAGCTGCGCAACCTCGTCATCCCACGAATGGGCCGTTTTTTAATGTGTCTTTTGATCGTTATTATGCTGCTCGGTCTTTTACTCCTAAGCCTGCTGGCTTTTGTTTTCGGGAGATTTTACGGACGTTGGACATTGAGTTACCTGCTTTTTTCTTAGCCGGGGAAACTTCTTCTCCCCCCTGGATTTTAGCAGAGGCCCCCGTTCATCTCGGGCTAACGTCCTGTCCGAAATCATCGACCGCAGCACATATTATTCGTTGTTCTTTTAGCGAGATCAAATCCTCTTTTAATGGCTGGAATTTTATCTATACCGACGGCTCAAAATCTGACACAGGTGTAGGATGTGCTTTTGTTTTTAATGGGGCTAGTTTTACGTATGGTCTTAACGTTGCAACATCTATTTTTATGGCAGAGCTTTATGCTATCTATCGGGCGGTTTTATTTATTACTGATCACGGGCTGGGGAACAGTGTTATATGTTCCGATTCTTTGTGTGCCGTTTTAAGTTTTAGAAACCTGTACAACCTCCACCCCCTTGTACAGATGGTCCAGAATGTAGTTCTAACCCTTTTCGACGCTGGCGTCAGGGTAAAACTACTATGGGTGCCTGGACACGTCGGACTTCCGGGTAATGAGGCCGCAGATGTTGCAGCAAAATCCGCTCTTTTAGACCCTGCTGAGTACGAGCAGCGTTTTTATTTCGGGGATTTTATACATTCATTACGTAGAGCCATTTTTTCGCGCTGGCGCGAGGAGTGGGAATTACTCCCAAATAATAAGCTCCGTGAATGCAAATCCGCCCCTTTTAACTGGTAGACTTCTTCTCGCGCTGTTTGTCGCGAAGAAGTAATTTTAGCTCGTCTTAGAATTGGGCATTGCCGTTTTAGTCACTCTCACCTTTTTAATGGTCAACCCGCTCCAGTTTGCCCTCACTGTGACCACCCCTTTACAGTGCGTCACATTTTAATTGATTGTCTTCATCTGACAGCTTTTAGAAATAGCCTAGGTTTGCCCTGCTCTATTGAGGAGTTACTTGCAGATGATGTGTTTGCTGTTGAGCGTGTGCTCCGTTTTATCCGTATTTGTTTTTTTTGGAGCAAGGTGTGAGATTTTATCTTTTACCATTGACGGCAATTTTTGACTCTTTTAAGGCTGTTGTTTTTTCAGTTTTTGCTGAATCGTGTTAACTAGTCTTTAATTGTTGTTTTGCACATTACCCTTGTTATTTGTTTTGGGGTTTTATTGTTACCATTTTAATCTTTTATAGGACTGGTTTGTTTTCAGCTTTTGCTGATTATTTTTGTTACCGGTCTTTGTTTATTGACCTGTGTTTGCTTTGGGATTTTATTGGCGCGATTTTAGTCCATTACAGGACTGTTGTGTTTTTCTGCACTTGCGGCTGTGTTTTAGTAACACTTTAATATTTGTGGCGCCTTATACCCTTGTTATTTGTTTTTGGGTATAATTTTTATTGCACAAGTACTACTGTCCGTTCATTATGCGCAGGATTTGCGTTCTTTGTTTATTTATTTTTATTTCTGACATAGTACTTGATATGTTTGGGCGCTAATGACCACAGCAGTTTTGCGCCCTTAAGCAATAATCAATCAATGTTTATGTGAATTGCTAGTTGGTTTCCTATTTTGAGTGTGTGTGCCTTTCGGTTTAGTGTCTTTTGAATTGTTTGATTGAATTTCTTGATTACTCTCTGTCGTCTGGGTGGTGGGGTTTGTTCATGGATTGTGATTATTATTGTTTTTAGTAGTTGTTCTGTGGTATGCACGATCGTCTCTTCTATGTGTTTCAGAATTTTCTGTTGTGCTATATTTATTTGTTCTTGTATTGCTTGTGGGTTATCTTCGTTGTTTGAAACCATGGTTCGTAGCGTGTGTGTTGTTTCATTTGGTGTTAGTGTTTCTTTTTCCTCCAGTATTTTTGGCTTTTTTAGTTCAGGCCATTCAGTTGGTGATTGGGGTTTAGCTGGAGGAGGTGGGTTATTATGTGGGAAGATGAATGTCTCCGGTACTTCATTTATTGAGTTCGGTGCTGTTCTGGGATATTTTGTGCATTTTACTTGTCCAGTGTAATGTGTATGTTCATTGCAAGTAGCGCAGAATGGTTTTGATTGGTCATGATTTGTGTGGGTACAGAGGAAGGTGTAGTTTTTGTTGCCACAGTGGAAGCATTTTTCATGATTTGTGCAGGTGTCTTGGTTGTGTCCATACTCTTGGCATTTTTTACATGGTATGTGACGGTCTTTCTGGTGTGAGGGTTCGGCTTTGAAATATTCGTATTCGATCAGAGCGCCATTGGTGATTATTTCTGTGACTGTTTGAAGGTCTTTGGTAAAAAATCTAATTAGTGGTGTTTTTTGCCCTTTGCTAATGATTCTGCTTACTTTTTTATTTCGGGGTAGTTTTTTTGGAGGCTTTGTATTAGTTCGTCATCAGTTACTTCAGTTGGGGTGCCTTTTATGACTGCTGTTAGCATTCTTTGAGATTTGTTGTCATTTTCGGTTTGTGTTTTGGGTTTGGTTGGAAGTATTGATGTGTAGTGGGCTTTCTTCCCAAATGTTTGCGCTGGTATCACTTGTTTGAATATCACAGCATTACTTTGGATATTGAACGTGATGGCGTAGGTGTCCTGAGGTATGTGTATTTTGGTTAGGCTTACTATGGTGTTTTCAGAGAGCTTGTGTTTTTTTATTAGATCTTTTATGAAAAATGCGTTTCTTTTCTCTTTGTCGCATTCATTTATGTATAGTGTGAAGCTACCATGTGGGTGCATAGGAGTTTTAGTTGGTGTGTTTTTTTTTTTCAATGGTATGTTTAATTCTGGGCCCTAGTGTTGTCAGCGATTCCATGCTGCTATCTGTGTCAGACTGTTGGCTGCTGTTTGTTGTTGTGTTTAAACTTTCCATTGAGGAGCTGGGGGATGGGCGTCTTTTGTTTTTGTTGTCTGTCTTTTTGTCAAGGCTTTTACTTTTTGCGGTTGTTTTGGCTTTGCTATTTGAGTACGAAGGCATTTGCTTCGGCATCTTATAGCTTTGTCTTTGGTTTATGAATGCAGCTGTACAAAGACTCGACGGACTTTACCCGGTAATTAAATCACCGCCTGAGTGTAGCTCCCTTGAGCTACAAACTCTTACGAGTTTTTTGGCAAGGAGCTTGGTTCCTCGGGTTCAGTCTATCTGGCTGCACAGGATAGGTGTGGTAGGTTAAGTCTGTCTTTGGTCAGTTGTTCTTTGTCTTGTCTTTCCAGACGCGGTAACTTACCAGAGAGCAGGCCGTGTTAGTGTTGGTTACTTGCCGCAGTTGCTGTAACAGAGCGGTAGGCTCTATTGTGCTGCTTGGCCACCGCCTCAGTAACTGTAGTCGCGTGCCGCTTTCTCTATGCAGAGCTGCTGACCGGGGGTTGGAGAGGGGATGACGTCACGTGCCGTTCTCCGCGCCGAGTCGCTGTCCAGAAGAAGGAGAGGAGATGCTGCCTCAAGGAGCGACGGTCTTGGCAAATATGCGCGCGCCTGTCTCTGGGTACTAGGAGCCCGCATATAGGCACTGGTGACGGACCCGTGGGAAAAACATTTGCACTGCAGGTTGCCTCTTCTCACAGGGGCTCGTTTTGCGAGCGAGCCAATCAGCAGACAGCGGCAGCAGAGCTGCTTTTTTTTTTTTTTTTTTTTTTAAAAAATACTAAAAGGTAAGGATTAATGGGTGATAGTAACAGGGAGAAATAGAAGGAGAAACTATTGAGGTCCCGCATGAGCACCCTCGTTAGTCTTGGGCGGGAGAAGGATTGCTGCCCACCAATGGCCGGGAGCGGGCTGAAAGGTGTGTATCCCAGGTACATAGATTGCCGAGGCCCTGCATGCAGCCGGGGGATAGAGGGGAGTGGGAGGGGAATAAGAGGCAGAAGTTTTTAATCATCACGTTAAAAATTGGTCGTTCTTGCGAACGTTTGTTGTTTGACTGTTGAGCATGCTGAGGGTTCTTGATATGTAGGAGAATGTCGAATAGGATTTTTCTAGTGAAGTCAAAATGCTGGTGGCTGTAGGTACGAACTTCTGTGAATGCTTCTTCTAATCTATCGAGGCGTACGGAGACGACCTCGATAGAGGAGAGGAACTGCTGCTGGAGTTGTTCATGATGCTGTTGGATTACGGGTTGTAGTGATGCTGTGGTTTGTATGGAACAGGAGATCGGTAGCTCTGGTAGTTTGTCGTCTATGTTGGTGAGACGACAGGTGAGGAAATCGCGGCAGCGGCGGGTAAGAGCAGCTTCCTATCTCTGGAGGCCTATGATTGCGTCGAATTCTTCGGAGCAGATGTTGTCTTTGTTTAGAGTTGCAACGAGACCCCGGAGTTCGTCTGCGGTGGCTTGCAGGTTGTTGAGTTGTGCTGTCAGGTACTTCTCAGAGAATGGACTTTATCTGTGAACTCGGTGATTTTTTTTTTTTTTTTGAGTAGTGTTTAACGCCCGTTTTAACTACTGAGGAACTCGGTGATGAAGCTGCGGTTTGTGGTAGGGGAAGGGTCAGTGAAGACGTCGCCTGGGAATTGGATGGAGCAGTAATGGACGGGGGGATGCCAGGACCAGAAGTGGAGGACGAAGGAGCTGGTGGTGGATGCAGGTGCTGGTGTGAATATCCAGGTGGGCAGGAGGAGGTGGTGCGGCCTGATTGAAGCGGACATGCAGACTGACCTGTGAAATGGTCTTTTCCTCTGCAGGAGGCACAGAAGCGACGCCGGCGAGTAAGGTCATGTTGCATGCATTCCTGAGTGAGTGCTTCGGCCCCGCAGTAGTGGCAGCGGGGAGGACTTGAGCAATCCTGCAACGTGTGGCCGTAGCCGCAGCAACGGCGGCACGGGGAGATGTGGCTGCGCTGACTAGGCTCGACCTTGAGGATGCGGCTGTAGAGAGGGAAACCTGCGGCTATGGCAGCGTCGCATTCATCTTGGTCGAGTGGGACCACTGTGATTAGGGGGCGGGGCCGAAGCTGGAGTGCATACGAGACGTGCTGCAGACGGAGGGCCACCGTTTCTGTAGAGAGCGGAGCAGGTATGTGGAGGAGATGTTTCTGGGTGCGCCGCGTATAACAGCACTCACGTGGCCGGCGGTGAAGCTTGGTGAATTGTGCGGTTGAGATTCGTGTGTTCCGGTGAGCTGGGTATCCTGTGTCTGTGTCGAGGTGAGTTCGGCAGATACAGACGGGGCTGCGATGGCTGGTGCAGGAGTCGGAGTAGGTGATGTTGTGGTGGCGGAGGAAGCTACAGGGGGGTCAGGGGGAGCAGCAGTTTTCTTCTTCTTCTTTGATTTCAAGGCGTTGGCTTTTGCCATCTCCTTGAAAAGGGCTGCGGCGGTGGTACTGAGCAGCGCTGGGCGAGCTTGGCCGGTGCTGAGTGTCCGGTGGCGGCGAGGGCGGTCCATCCGTCTTGGGGAGAAGCTGCGGAGGGGACCTAGTCCCACAACTGCAGCTGGGAGGCGCTTATGTTCCCTGTTTGGCTCGCCAGATGAGCCGAGCGCGACGTACTGCCTCCCGTCCACCTCTTACCCACATCTTGTCCCGGACCCCCGAGAAAATAGCTGTTGGTTGGGTTGCCTACCCATTAGGCCCTCTGGGAGCACACCTGCATTGCAGGTTGCCATCTTTCAGGGATCCCAATTTTCGGCCTCAGCACCTCCGCTTTGGGCTGCTGCAGAACACTCGCAAAGGCCCAGGTGCGCAACCTAGGAGCTATTGCTTCCTAGAGTGCGCAACCACACAACAGTGAAGTAGTGAAAGTGATTAATGAAACAAAGTGACAATAAAACAATTGAAAGTGAAAATTGCAAACCCTAGGAAATATACCTTTCTTAGTAGGTGCACAAAAGTGAAACCAATCCCCCCCCGTGCTAATTGATTATAAGTTATAGTGCAGTATATCGAAATTAAGCTAGTGGTAATTCAACAGAAATAAATCAGTTGCCCCTGGGGGCAACACATACAGAGAACTGTGAAACAGTGCCAGTGCAAGAGTGACCATCACATGAAAGTGGGTAATCAGCCACGATGTGAACCCCCCCAACAAACAACACCAGCAGCAACAACAACAGCAATGGAAAACGCGGACACATCCTCCGCAGACCCAACCCCAGCAGCGCCAACCCCCCCCCCAACCAGCAGCAGCCAACTTTAGCCCCTGCGCCTCAGCCTTCATCAACTACGGACTCTGCGCCCCAGCAGCTTCCAACTCAAGTCCCCATCACCCACCAACCTCCAGCGCTTACTTCCTCCGAGGAGGAAATAAGCAACAGTGAAAGTGATGGAGAGGTCACAACGAAGGACCCTGTAGCGGAGAAGCTCCGAGAAGAACTTCATGAGCTCAGGAAGGAGCAGGTGTATTACACGTAGCTCCTGAACGGCCTCAATCCCACGGAGGAAGCTTGGGGAAATGTGGCAGAGTGACTTTCCCAACTCCTCCGGGAAATAAGAATGAAGCGTCGACGCCTGGCAGAGCGCCGGAACGACTGGATGACCACCAAAACAAGAAACAGACGCATCTCGGGCAGATGTACCCCGAAAAGGACAACAAATAGTGTGGAGGAATCCAAAATCCAAGCCCAGGCCAAAATATTTACACTGCCCATGACTAACAAATTTGCAGTCCTGCATACCAACGAAAGGGACCGAGAAATCACTGCCCCACCTGAAGAACCCACTACCCCCCATACTCCCAAAAGTCCCCGACCACCAAAGCCAGTCAAGTCAAAAACAAAAACAAAAAGCACCCCATTCCCAGAGCCCACATCAGCCCCAGCACAAAGCCAACAAAATCAACAACCAATGCCGAAAACTATCGTCAATGCTGTGACACCAAAACCCCCATCCCCTCCAAATGTTACCACCATTCACCCCACAAATCCTCCCACCACCACCACGCTCGCAAATGATGCTCCCCCATCACACCTTGAAAACAAACCCCCCAGGATAATGGTTCCCGACAGTACAGCAATAAACAACGTCCTAAGAATACTCAAAAATGTATGTCCACACCGTCAATATCAAATTCAATCCACTTTCAGCGGACTGAAGGTACTGTTACAAAGAAGGCTGTCACTTCATTCCAGTACTAGACGCACTATGGGATGCAGGGGTCCGTTACTACAGTTTTACACCAAAGGACGAGCTCCCCCTGAGATTCGCAATCAAAAAACTCCCGGGGAACATGGACCCCAACGAAATCAAGGAGGACCTGGAGGCCAGGAGTTACACTCCCACCAGTGTGAAGCAGTTGGAAAGTAAAGGTAAGCCTCTGCCAATATTTATAGTGACCTTGGAACGTGATGATCATAACAAAAAGTTAATTTTCGAAATACAAGTGTGCAATGTTCTGACACAAATAGAAACATATAAAACTCAGAATAATATTACACAATGTTTCAACTGCCAGCAGTTGGGACATACATACCAAAAGTGCAACCTCAGCACAAAGTGCGTTCTGTGTGGGGGCGCTCACCGCTTGCTTGCCTGTCCGCTTACAGGACAAGAAAATGTTACGTCCCGATGTGCCAACTGTCGGGAGCACCATCCTGCCAATTACAGAGGTTGCGATACCTTTCAAAATGAAAGGGACAGAAGGCAGCAAGCGGATCTGGCTAAACAATTGCAAATCCACAAAAATAGAACTATCACCAACCCTGCACTAACCAGAGCAGGCCAAATGTTTGCTGCCACAACTCAAGGCATACAAACTCCCCTAAGTGGCCAGACCACGCCCGCTGCCGTCACCTCAGTGCCTACAGCAGGACTGGGTGACATCAAAGAAGTGTTTGAGCTTTTTAAGTCGATGAACTTGACAAATATCCTCCAGCACTTCAAAACCATGGCTACGGCCATTAAATCCAGCACTAACATCATGGAGAAACTGGAGGCCATTGTCACGTTCATCGAAAAGGCATTCTGCAATTAAACTATGGCGACGAGAGGGGGACAAAGAATCGAATTCAGATCCCTGCTCTGGAATGCCGATGGCATTCTACGACAGAGATATGAATTCGAAAACTTCCTGCGAAGAAATAAAATCGATTTAGCACTTGTAGGGGAAACAAAAACTAAGTCAGAGCACAATTTTCGGCTCGCCAATTATAATATTCAGAGAACAGATAGGCCCATCAGGTAAGGGGGGGGGAACCGCCATTGTTTTAAAATCAAATGTGATCTTCGCTACTGTGCAGCTACCTCCACTACGCTACCTAGAGTGCACAGCGATTAGAGTAGGCATTAACAACCAGCCCATTCTTATAGTGGCAATATATCGGCCGCCAGATAGTCGCCGAGGCCTCTTAGAGGACCTGACAAACATCTGCAACATGGATGACAATGTACTAATGGCAGGAGATTTCAACGCCCACCACCTCATGTGACACTCAAGAAAAACAGATCACCTTGGGACTGTGTTAGCAGATTTTGTCAACCTAACGGACGAAGTGGAACTGCATGCCCCTCCAGACCCGACATTTTATCCCCGATCAGGGTTAAGTGACCCAGACACATTAGACCTAATAATTACAAAAAATGTGCAGCTAGGACCTAAGATGCATGTTTACCACAGTTTAGACTCGGACCATTTACCTGTGTCATTCACAGTTCAAGGCCGCCTGGATCGAACCACGGCCAGAAACGTGCCTATAGTGCCTGTAACAGATTGGAGCAAATTTAAAGCCCAAATGCATCAACTAACTGAACCAAAACTGGCATATACCAGCCCAGAGGAGATCGACCATGGAGTCGCAAATTTCTGCCTCCCTGAGGACAGCAAAAATCAACAGCACTGAGGCACCCGCTAGCACACCAAGCTGGGTCACTTACCCCGAAGTAGAACGCCTGATAGCTAGACGCAGGCGACGTATGCGACGGTGGAGGGAGACCGAAGCACTAATTTACAAAGCCACAGCCAAATGGCTCAGAAATTTAATAACAGAACAAATTAGAACTAATAATCACGACAAATGGGAAGAGAAGATGAAAAATTGTATACATTCGGACAACTCCTTGTGGCAGGTGCTCCGAAGTTTTAAACACGCCGGCGCATTGCATACTAGCTCTCAGGCGCTCCAAGGGCAAGGAGGACTTGCATTCTCCACGACAGAAAAAGCAGAATATTCATTGACATGCTGGAGTAGCGTTTTAAAGAAAACCCAACCACCAATCATGAGCATGAGCGCATGATTGGGGATTGGATTCAAGGCTGGCAAGCGACAGAGCACAGACCACATCTCCCTCTCTTTACTACGCAGGTAGTTTATAACCAAATCCAAAAACTGAAATCAGGCAAAGCACCAGGCCCTGACGGAGTGAGAAATGAAGACTTGAAAAACATGCCTCGCAAGGCATTAGTTCAGACAACTAAAATTCTTAATGCATGCCTCATGCATCATCACTTCCCTGCTGCCTGGAAGCAGGCGAAAGTAGTAATGATTTTAAAACCAGGCAAAAACTTTAGACACCCCCAAAATTACAGACCAATAAGTCTCCTCTCCGTCGTTGGTAAATCGTTCGGGAAACTTCTTCTCAACAGAATTCAAAATTCAATTTCGGACTATGATGTTATATCAAAATTTCAGTTAGGCTTTCGAAAGCAGCATTCAACAGAATTGCAGCTGCTGAAATTAACAGACGACATTACCGAACAATTTAACGAAGGGGCTTTAACGTTGGCGCTATTTCTGGATGTGGAGTCCGCTTTTGATAAATGTTGGCATGCAGGTATTCTGTATAAACTGTACCATTCCCATCCTGACTTCCAGATTTTCCTACCACTCTTAGACAGTTATCTCCAACACAGAAGCTACTTCGTACAGGTGGATCAAGGAAAATCCAGCACCAGACGACAACTAGCAGAAGTCCCCCAAGGGGCCCCTCTATCCCCGTACCTGTATGTCACATTTACAAGCGACTTCACACGAGTAACCTCCAGCAAGGTCCTTATGTATGCCGACGACACGGTAGTATACACACATCATAAAAATCTACAATATGGAACATGAACCTTACAGAGAGACACGAACACATTCACCACATGGCTAGACACATGGAAAATAAACATCAATCCTGGGATATGCATCCCAGTGATTTTCACACAAAAACGCAAACTCCCAGATATGAACATCACTATACACACAGAAATACTGCCGTTTCAACGTCATACACGACACCTGGGAGTCATACTCGACTCCAAGCTAAACTTCAATAGGCACATCACAAATACCGCCAAAGGTGCCCGGCGACGCCTAAAATTTGTACCCCCATTTTTCGTAGTAAGTTGGTTGCAGAAAAGTCAAAGCTCATACTATACAGAGCGTCCTTCCTAAGATTCTTGACCTACGCTAGTGCAGCATGGGCGCACGCATCTAAAACACCTATGGCACCCCTATAAACCATTCAGAACATTTGTCTAAGGAAATTACATCAGGTTCCAATCCTCACTATCAACGATACCATACATCGGGAGACAGGAATCAAGCCTGTAGTCGATTTTATCACTGATAAAACTCGCAAGCTCTGGGCAACAATTCAGGTCCACCCGAATATGGTAATTCGGAACATTGGCAGAGGCACGCCTCAACATAGAAAGTACCGCAGAATCAAGATGTCTTTGTAAATATGTATATATGTATAAATGTAAATATGTAAATATTCACCCCCTCCACAATGTAAATAAAGTCACCCCTCCCCTCCCCCCTCCTAACCTCCCTTGTAAATAAACCCTAGGATGGATTGTAAAATTAACATTCAAAGTACGGAATAAGTACTTACAATAAATGTACGTAATAAGTACATACTTTCATAACAAGCAAATACAAATACGATAACAATTAAAATGAAACATAACCCAAAAATTTCAAATTAAAACTGTTTCTCGTACTCTCTCGAGAGAGTAACGTATGGGTTTTAAGTCCCACCAGCAATTAAAAGATTATTTAATAACTGTACAATGATGTAAATCTTTTCCTGCACGGCCCCCCCATTGTAAGGCCACAGGATATTTTTCTCAATAAAATATCTTAAATCTTGAATCTTGACGTTTCCAGTAACACCAGAAGTAAAGGAAGTTACCAGTTGCACTGAAAGCTTTGATTGTGACTACCTTCTATGAGCACCCAAATAAGGGCCGATTCTTGACACTGGTTATAAGAAGATTAAGTCTAGTTGCGTACTTTTTTCCTTCTTGTTTTCAGATTTTATCGAGAATAGTTTCTTAAAACTCTTATAACAGAAACAACACATCAGTTTGGATTCCTGATTATAGTAGCCACCGAATTAAAAAACGGAGCTTCTGTACATTCGTCAAAAGTTGTCTAATGTGAGAACATACTTTCAAGTTTTTTGAAATTTGATGAAAACCTGCCATTGCTACCGAAAATATTTGCTAGTAAGCAAATATACATGGAAGGTGAAAAAATACGTCTATAAATAAGTATAAAGATATTTCACTATTAATGGCTTCCAAAAGAACACATAACAGGAAATTGCACGAGGGTTAAATCATACACGAGATCATATCGTCAGAAACTGAAAAACATGCAACGCCTCTTAAGTTTTACCAACGCTTTCAGCTCAGTATAGCCGTTACCTTCAACTGGTCTATTATATGTTAGCAAACGAACTTTCGCATATATATATATATATATATATATATATATATATATACTACATTATATGAATAAATTTCCGGCTTGCAGATTGTAACGCGAATTTGGATTTAATCCCGTATAATTAATTAACTGTTATCATAGTGTATTTCCATAGATTAATATATTTAATAACGTATTTATACAGAATGATGTAGATTGGTCAAGAAACAGAACTCTCTGCTGTAAAGTTAAAACGTTCATATAATATAAAGAAGCTACTTCCTGATGCAATTTGAAAGATAGCAAGGAATCCTTCCATTTCATCTCTGTGAAATAAGTCCTTCGAAAAACTGTGGTGAATAGCTTTCACCTTGGGCAACCGTCCCTTAAAAAGAGCAATTTTCGCTCCTGTACAACGTCTCAAGCCAATCAATAATAAATAAATCTAGCCAATAAGTTCTCGAATTTTAAAATATTTCATCGAGAAACTGCCAGCGGCAAGAGATTAAGCCAATCAAGAAGGAAATCTGGTAAAGCATCTGGAATGTTCGCAAATTTTAATTCTCGTGGAAGACGCGTAGAAAATCTATTAAAAGTATGTCTGAAGGATTTTTCGACACTGTTCGCTTGGAGAGACGAGAGAGCACAGCTCGCTCGGGGAAGCAACACAACGGATCGCTACGGAAAGCTAGGAAACAATTCGCTTCGGGAGGTGAGATAGGGCAGTTCAATTGAGATAGTAAGAAATATAAGTGGAACAGTAAAGCTCAATTTGCTTAGAAGATATCAATGGTGTAATTTGTTTGGTGGAAGATGTAACAAGCGTAATTTTGTGTAGACAAATCGATAGCGAGAAATTGTAGTTTAAAGACGTCTCGTGAATAATAATTTTTGGTGCAAGTAGCCGACAACAAACACTTCACACTCTAGCTAGATTACATGTATATGCGAACGACTAGAGAATTTGTCAGTTACGGCGTCAGGAAATATCTCAAACTTTCACAGCTCCTGGCAAATGGTATGGAAGTGTTGCTAAAGGAAAATGACTAGTAAAATTAACAGTGAAGTGTAAACAGCGTTATCATTTGTGAAGCCTTAATCCATATCTTCTTCCTCCCCTGGAAACTTTCCAGAAAACCTTGAAGTAATTTCAGCTACTCTGAGAGAACATTTCTCCGATAGCGGCAGTAGGAGTGTTCGACGCAGAGTTTTCAAGCCAGGCAACATCAGATCCGCTACAATTAAAATCAAAATTAATATTCCAACTCAATTAATAATAAATTCTTTATTACCGGCGCCAAATTGGCACTTCAACGTGGAACTTAATTAATCCACACCCCATTCTTATTAATTATCGCCGTAAGATGGCCGGTTGGCTAACAAATACTGAAACAAAACTTTCTTTATTGTTCAGCTCTATAGAAATTCAATAAACTGGTCTTAAAATGGTTATATGTTGCTCTTATTGTAACATTATTTTATAATATATCGGAAAAACTCAATAAGTTACCTACAGTAAATGCGGTGTATTTCTTCAGCCGTATTGGTCTCAGAGTTCTTCAACACTCGGAAACATCTGTAGCCTTCACCTTGACCTTGAGTAAACGCGCCAAGTCGCCAGCCATGAGCGTGATACTGAAGGTGCACATCGGATAAATAAAGCATTTCCTCTTCCATTATAAATAAAAACTCAATCTGAGCCCACAAAACCATGCCACTTAAACTAAAAAGAAAAAACATACATAAAACAATAGTGCACTAATTTTATATATTAAATTAGTTAAAGAAACATTTTAAATGAATCCGGGCTCATACACAATCAAATACAAGAAAGTTTTGCTACCATGGAAAACTATGAATACCAGCACTCACACGTTAATGTTGCAAGGTTTAACTCTTTACCAATTTAGAAATCTTACTGATTTTATGAGCCCCAGAATTCGGTCATGGAAAGTACCTGAACTATTTATGACGGCAGATCGAACATATTTTATGAAACAATGCTCTTTAGTTTATTGAACATTATGCAATAATAATACATTAATAGCCTCAAACAATTCATTGGAATATAATATGCAGTTATATTTACACACTGTTCCGGCTGTCTGAAAGGTCAATGTCGTCATAACTGCTCCA
The DNA here is from genome assembly GCA_030762175.1 of Metallyticus violacea. Taxonomy (NCBI): domain Eukaryota; kingdom Metazoa; phylum Arthropoda; class Insecta; order Mantodea; family Metallyticidae; genus Metallyticus; species Metallyticus violacea. The sequence continues at coordinate 65,447,697 of CM060832.1, read as the reverse complement.
ATTATCAGCCAAACTGCGCAATAATGTCACAATTACAGTAAGCAAGAAAGGAAAATATACATATTTTCCATAATTTTTAAATTTGAAAATACAGAAAAAAATATAAGCATAAAATTGAATAAATATTTCCCCAAAAGCCTTGGTACAGAATAACTATGACGAATGTTGAAGAACATTTTAATAAAAATATCACACAGATTATGCTAATGACAAAAAAAAATCCTGAATTAGAAATTTAACAAACAACACCTGGATCAGTGGCACAAAGATTATGACAAGAAAGTTGATCTTAGTGGGATAAAAGGAAGAAATTTAATATTGGGGACACCAGAGAGGGCAGTTCATTGTGTCACGAATAAAAGTTATCACTAAGCACGGAACGGTGATTAACTTGCTCCCTAACAATCTAATCAAATGCAATATATACAAAAACGATGTTTATATGAGCAGGCTAAGCGATCAATTCTAGTCAGGGTACTTCGATAGCATCAATGAAAGGATGGCGCCATGTGCTTTAACCAATCAGCGATTAATACCGCTATCAAGAAACTTCGCGAAAAACGTAACAGGAAGAGAAAGAAAAGAAAAATAGAAGGTCGGATTACTATCGTGGCATAACCATGCAAACGACTCGGTAATACGCATCCGAAGTTGTAGGAGCTTGCGTTCCACGGGCTGATTAATGCAAGTTTGTATTACCCAAGTAATATGTTAATGAAGTTAATAATATAATGATATAAACTACCAGTGTATCTCCTTATTTCTTAGCTCCTCTTCCTGCATTGATACTCAAAGATCAAAATAATTAGAATGTTAAGCACATTCCTAAGCCGGAATCAAAGACATTGTAATAGTATTTATTACCTTGACTCACACATGGCGTTTATGTGCAAAAACAAAACGATTACCTCCGTGGTCTAACGACAGCGTTTGCGATTGCTGGTCTTGCACAACGAAGGTGAATTCCAGAGAGCTGTAGCGCCAAGAACTCCGAGCTCATTTGTGGCATAAATTATTCCTACATACTACACAAACAGTGCATTTCATAATATATAGATGTTGGAATAATATCAATGCAGTTAGTGACAGAAATAAACAGTAAAAAGGAAATATTGAACCTACTCGTTCATCTACATGAAGAGGATATGTTGCTTGTTTGGAGTCTCTAAACACGTGCTTTGGTCGCTGTAATCAAGAAGACAAAGTATGTCCATTTATCCAAAAACTTGTGTTTCAGCATAGTTCTAAGAAATGCTGTATGTTTGCTTTCTACAAATGCTCAAATTGGAATGGGAAATTCTTTTCACAATTAAGGATACGCTAAGTTTATATAATGGATCCTCACATTAACCTGATAAAAGTCTTTATTTAAACATTTTTATTTCAATAAATTTTGTCATAACAATATTTCTTCTCGAGATAATCACCGTTTTATTTTGCACAATATCGCAACGCAGGCATTAACTTATGCACTTGCGAAATAAATGTCGTTAGTTCCTTGGGACTACAGGTGTCATAACAACTTTGAAAGCAATTGCTAAATGGTACCAAGTTTTCTCGGCCTAAAATGAATGTAAACTAATTATTTAGCGTGAAAATTAGACAAACATAAAAACTAGAAGTGAAATTATGCATATAATTTAATGCTGAGTACCGATGCGTTGCACTACTTGTATTTTGATTACGCGTTTGGCTATTTTATCCTTTCGTTTATTTTTGTTGTAGTTGAAATTCCGTAATTTTATATATTGTGCTGTCATTAGCATCATCATTTGTGTCTTACATTTCTACCTGTTATTATCACTTTTTGTTACGGCATTATAAAAACTTGGTTTATCATTCTCATTAAAGCAAGAAAACTAGTTTTTCTTTTTCTTCAATAGAATAATCAGAATGGGCAACAATAATAATAAATTTTCTTCTGTAGATAAGTTTACTGCCATTACTACACAGAGCGTCAGGAGACTGGCCGAAAAGAACGTTCGGTAAAAGCGTTTGTTATTGTTAAGTAAATTAAGTTAGCTTTACTCTTTTGTTTTGTTTTTGTTTGTTTGCTTGTTTTTTGTTTTGTTTTTCTTTGTTTCCGTAATCTATCGTTCTCACTAAGTTCGTAATTTCAAAATTGCCGGAAAAAAATTGCTTTCTGTAAATTCAATGTGCTTATTTTCCGCCAGTTCCATAGTAAAATGTTAGCAGCATTGCTTAAGCATACGTTATTACTTTCTTCTCCTCCAAATATAGCTTTTTGGTTATCAAGGAGTATAAATGAAAAAATATATGGTGTATGGGATATAGGCTTCCAAAAAGATAACTCAACAATGATTTCTGTTGCGTTTTGATAATATTTTAAGTTTTTGGGCTGCGACACGATCTTACGTAGAGTGAAATAATTACCCAAAATATTTGTTGGAGCTATTCCTCATACTTATGTAGATATAAAATATAATGACATGAAAGATCAACCAAAAGTTTCAGAACTTCTTGCTTTACACAAATAATAAAAAAATACTCGGTCATTACAACCGAACTAAAATGAGAAAAAAACTAAATAAGATTCAGAAAAGATGTGTTCTAGTTATTGAAATCATCATATATTTCTGAATTAACTTTTCAGCATTTTAGGAACTCAGACCACTACATATACAAGAGCCGACACATAATTTTTCAGTCTGTATGCTGCTACCTTTATTACGAGAATTTATCGTTTCTATTAAAATGTCCTGTTTTCAAATTACAAGCTAAAACTCAGATAATTAATGTTGTCATTTGTAATCAACGTAATACGGAATGCATGCTGACTAAGACTTGTAAAAGTTGCAATAACAAATGGACGATATTATTTTACTGCTTTTTAAGAACGTGGAAGATTACAATTACAATTATTAACCTTCAGTGGGCTGGAGGAATTCCTGACGATTAAATAATTTCTGTGTATGCTTTTTCCATGATGTTGAAAAACAAATCACTTTTGCATTTCAATTTTCACATACGACAATTTTGGAATGTGAATCAAAGGATTTTGTCAGTTTTTTTGAAAATTACGAGATTAAGTATAATTATGAAGTTTCTGAACATTAGCATGAATCAGCTACAATTTACGCTGCAGTTATATATTGTAAGAGTGATAAAAATGATGATTTAAAAATTTTCATCTATGGTGTTAATACGAATTCAAGATCTCATACATCATCAGAAATAAACAACATTCAACCAGCACATTCTGAATAACTTAAACAAAGGACAGTCCTGTTCCGAAAGTAATCCTTCTGCTACGCTAGTCACTTTACACACATTAGTGACATACATGGGGTGATATACATTCACACACTAACGGCCGCATTCATAGTAAACACATAAATGAGTGTAACACAAGATATAAGTGAATCACTTATATCTATATCTGATTCATAAACAACACTTATAAAAGTTGCGCATCCATACACTGAGTGATACTTCCAGTGGTATGTTATATGGCATCAGTGCATCCTGTCTTCTCACGGCCCGTTGTATCAGTTTTTCGTAGATTACTGGTCAAGCAGGTTATGGATTAAGTTATTGCTGGCACATTGTTTATGTTCGTAGGCAGCTTGGGGCAACAGATTAATACAGCGTGCTATTTATTTCAACATAAAATATGCCTAAAGGAAAGCATTTTACAGACCAAGAAAGGCTGCGTTTGCAGATCTTGGTTTATCAATATAACGACATAATTGAAGATAATAATAATAATAATAATAATACTTTATTCATCATTTGGATATTTATTTACTTGGTATGGGCTTCGTCCAAAGTATAATATAACCAATATAAAAGAATAATTATACTAAATTTTCAATGTGTCTTAAGATTTATAATATGCCTCATTCACCTACTGAATAAAAAGGTATGTTCTAGTAGAAAGGCTTTGACTTCGATTAAATTGTTTTATATTGATTATTTATTTAATATTTATGGTAGCATATTAGTTTGTGAGATCATTTAAAGTATTTGTTCTGCATATCTGAACATGAAGGTCATTTAACAAACTGATAGCATTTTTTTCAAAAAAAAAAAATTGAAGGAAGGAAGGAAGGAAGAAACAAAGAAAGAAAGAAAGAAAGAAAGTAAAAAAGAAAGAAAAGTGGGAGAGGATATGTTTGCAATCAATGCTAATTTAGAAAATGCAAATGTAAGTAATTATTATTTATGTGGATTTCTGTATCTTATGTAATTATTTGCAGGTTTGTAAAACTATCAACAATGACAAAGATCGTGATCCAGTACGTATTCCTTTCTTGCACGTGACATAATACAGCAGGCAAAATTCAATGTAACATGAAAGACGTGAAAGCAATTGCTACGCTTTAGAGTAACTTATTTTACATTTTGTTTTTAATTGGATTTCAGATTTAAAGCTCAAATAACTTTGATAAAGCTATAGTAACTGAAATAATTTAAACACATTCATGCTTAATGAACGTCATAATCACGTGCACAAGCATGTATACCAAAACAATGGAGCCAAAATGCACCGAATTGTTACAACTACATTTTACCTTCAAAGAGGTTAGTCGTTCGGAAATATGATACAGTCTACGTTTTCTGTATATCAAATATGTTGAATATATTATACGATTTTAATGTTACTCATTTGAAGCAATTATATGTGTAACTCAATCAGTGCCTTTCGTGTAATGTTGGCACCTCAAACCACTCGGAATGAAAATGTTACAGCACTGCAGTGCGCATGCATCTTAAGGCTTTAGTGGAGAGTAATTGCATATAAGAAAGGCATAAATACGAGACTATGATTCTTATCATTGTCAAACAATATAAAATTATTTATTTATTGATTCCTTTCCTTCTTCTTGCTCAGAAAGCCAATGGTCAGCTGAAAAAATTGGGGAAAATATTAAATTCCACAAGAAGGCAGAACTTCCAGCCGATAAAAGAAATCTGCTCAAGACTGGTGATGGACTACCTACTAATAAACCTCCGGAAAATAATCGAGAAGTAGATTTCTGCAGCTTTTCAAATATAGAGCTGCAAGATGTTATTGATAGCGACACGTTGATGCTTACACAATCAGAAGTTTTATCAGCTGGTGAATGATGTTCTGGTTGCATGCAATGAGACAGGTAAAAACAAACAAAAAGTTATTTTTTACATTTTATTTTTAATAAACTGCTGTTTTAATTTGTAACAAATGAATGCATAATAGCAAATACTACTTATACAGAAAAAAGATGTAGTAAGCAAAAAAAGAATAGAAAAAAAATGTGCACAGTCACTACAGCTGTTATAGGTGTACGATTTTGTTAAAATTACTGCTTCCCCCTCAGGGAAAAGCTCCAAGACTTTCCTCAACAAGTTATAAATGTGATGGTCAAATATATAAAAGAAGACTCTCATTAGATCAGTGTAATAGTGAAGGTCAGTTAAAAAGAAAACAAACCAAGTACATTGTGCAATGGCGTTTGAATGTTTATGTACATCTGTAACCCAAGTTTCTCCATTTCTCTTTAATTTAGGAAAGCAAATTCTTTTATAGAAAAAGCCGAATTGAGAATGTAAAAGACTAAGTATGTACTCGAACTGGAGAAGCAGATTGGAGCAAGGAGAAATCAGGAATAGGCACTTAGGTGTCAACTTATAAAACATCAGCTGGAGGCAGTAAAAAATGAAGAAGTGCATCTTAAAGAGCAGGGCAATTTAGAATTTGCGTTTTTAAAAATGAATTTGTAGCTTGAAAAAAAATGAATTTAATTGTTGAAATGTTTTTCTATGATTTCTTTTCTAATTGCATTTCCTCTTCTGTTTTCTCCAATAGGTACGTCTGGAACCTCAACTATGTGATTCCTGTTTCCAGGCCTTCCATTTCCCCGATATCTCCAGCTTGTAGCCCAATATTATACCCTATGAAGAAGTTATGATTTCTTATTTATTTTGTAATTGAAAATATAGTCATAGGGATCTTATTTTCCATTTTCCAAATAATCTTTCTTAAGAACTCCTGGTTCTTGTATAAGCCCTTTAATATTTATTTTGGGAACGGTTAGTTGCCTGTGGAAGAGGTGTAAATATATATTATATATTGCTGTTGAGGTAACCACTATCCCCAAGCTAATGACCAAATATTATATCCAAAATTTCTTCATTTGGTCCTCAAACTATTTGCACATTTAAATAGAAGTACGTGTATTTCTAAATATTTCAACATTATTGTCTCCAGGACTCTTTAGGAGTATATGCTTTCCATCTACAACACCAACAACTCCCTGAAAAACCACCTTTTTCATAAAAGTGATCTTTCATATTGTTAAAAAATATTTGGTTTCTAGGGAAGCACATGTACCTTTTAATATGAGATGCTAAAATGTCTGAGACTTCATAAAAATACTACAGACTTGGCCCACTCGCGTGATATAAATCCGCACACATCAACTGAAAAATAAACAAAATGAATAGTAACGTATCATTAACGTTTTAAGGTTATGATAATATAAAGCATTGTAAATTTTCACCTGGAAAGAAGAAGCTCCATAGAACTTCAGAGCTCTTATTATTTTCATTAATGCAGATATTGGTGGGCCTCTGTTGGAGACATTCTCAACGGTTAATGGCACCAAAACAATTACAACAGTCATTTGTTAAAACGAAAATGCTTCATGAATTGTTGTTCATCATACACATTTCCACGTCTATAATACATCGTTTTTCCTTGAGCAGCATTAAATTCAATGTATTCTGCAAAGTCATTGACATTTTCCATTAATGCATATTGCTCACTCATTTGCGAATGAGGGGCAACTATGAATTGGAAATGAGTGTAAGTACTGAAATAAATATCATTCAATTATAAGTTTTGAGTATGAATACGACCCTGAATGACTAAGGTGAGGACGCTCTTGTAAGTAACTTCACCAAAGACAATGGAACTCCTTCCCTTGCTGCCCCAGGTCATAGTGACCCCTATATAATACTTGAACAAAAGATCTGGTCAGGTTCGATGCCCGAGGCACTCGGACCACAAAGCAGCAGCATCTCTGACACCTCCACAGCCGGCACAGAAACCCCAGGTCCGACCTCGCCGGATAACCAGGCGCCGAAGCCGGAAGCCAGCACCTCCGGAAACGAGATCTCTGGCAGTGGCAGTTTCCGCCTCTGTTGAGGCGCTGAACGCCGCTGTTCAGAGTCTCGCAACCACCGCTGCGCGATGGGCTGAGGTAGCACAAGACCTCCAGCGCTGGCAGGATACCCAGGAGCAACTCATTAAGGACCAGGAGCTCGAGCTCAACACCCGACTCACCCATCTTCACTCATGCCAGGAAGAAATCCAACAGCAGCTCTCCAAGCAACGAAATACTACACCGCACCATGGAAGAAGTGTTCGCTATGCTTTCCTCCTCAACGCTGCTAGGCCCGGGCAAGCCTGGCAAAAAGAAGAGGTTTCTAGCACCTAGGGGATGACCATCCCCCTTAAAAACGGCCGTTTTCTTCATACTGATACATCAACGGATGACCAAGACCTCATGAAAGTGAAGCCTGCGACCTCGGCCCAGTTTAAGCAGCATTGAGGTTGGTCGGAAGTTGGACGGGTGGCCTGTCCACCCCTTACAAAAAAGAAAAAATCTTTTTTTTTCTTTTTTATTTTACCTGACACAGAACATCAACCTGCGGAACATAAATTTCAATCATCCTGACAGCTAAAGGAGAGACTCGGCTAGGTACTGTCGACTACTACCCACCTAGGATGGACCTAGGTGTCCTGTACCGGCTTCTTCTTCTTTTTTTTTTCTTCTTCTTCTTCTTCTTCTTCCCATGCACAGCGATACGTGTAAGAACTCCGGTGGTGAAGTTGGCAGGAAGGAATTCTCCTGTCTGCCTTGCCTTTCCCATTATTACATTATGTGTTCTGTTATTTGAGTTGTTGTTCGTGGAAGTTTTGTATACATGTGAGCTTACAATGGGTAGTTGATGCTCTGAAGGAATTAGTGTTTTTCTTTCACACTTATTGGAAAAAATAATCATGGCAACCGCAATTGCTCTAGTTGTTTGGAAGCCCAGCAAATCCATCATTTGGTTATTGTTGAAGAAACTCGAAACCAATGGAGTGTTAATGAATAACCAAGCAGGAGATCCTCCACAGATGTTTCAGGAAACGTTTCGGAACGTAAATAAAGGTCTTCTGGTGTCTTCCAAGAAGTCACTGCGTCGACAATCACAGAAATCAGATTGTTTTTCTTTTATTGATTTATTTATGGACGCTCTTTAACATCGCAGGTCATCAGCGTCCCATTCAACTCTTGGGCGTGAAACGGCCGACAAATTTTGTTCAGAGGCCTTTCTTTCAGGCTTGAGGTTCTTTTTCGTGCCGTAAATGTACGACACGGGACCCACGGCTTTACTTCCCTTCCGAAGGAAGCAATACTTAGGATTTTTACGCCCGGAAAAATCCATCGGTACTGGCCAGGTTCGAACCCACGTTCTTGCGTGTAGGAGGCAAGTATGATAACCACTACACCACCAGGACCTACACAGAAATCAGAGTTGTCAATATGTACTTGTCAACAGAAGTTTCAGACTTACCATATTTTCATGTTACACAATAAAAAGAACCCGAACAAGTAAACTGTGCATTACTGCCGAAGGTTTCACATATTTCTTCAGAAAAGTCCGGGCATTCTGAAATATGCATCATTCTCGATCGTGGCGTGGTTCTCCCTGTCGGAATACATTGAAGCTCAAAATTCCCGTATGTATGCAAATGAAAATATGCAATACACCCCTTCATTAAGGGAACATCGATTTTTTTATGTGGGATGTCCCAGATATGCGAAATAGCTCTCAACATCTTCTGTACAACCATCACAAGAGCTACATATATGAAAATCTTTAACACCTTTGTGAATCAATTGAACGAGTGTGAACTCTCCTTGCATAGTTCCAGTGAAATGGTGCGACATCCCACACAGCATCGCCAGCTTGGCCGAAATTTAGTCCTGTTTCGAAACCAAGTCATTTTAATAGTATATTCCTCCCGTATTCCCCGCAGCAAACAACTTTATTGCCATATTGTAAAAGTGATCCAAGTATAGTTTGTTAAATTCTAATTCAGGAAGTCTGTGTTGATTTGCGTAATCCGTGACCACCCCGTGTTAAACCAATCTTCAGTTCAGGTATTCATCTTAGTTGTTCTCTACTAAGAGTTCTTAGGAAATGTTCTATTAAATGTTATCTTTTTTTTTCTGTGTTGATAAATTCAAACATTATTATCGATTTTTTATTGCTTTTTTCTTGCTAATTGAAAAAGTGACATAAATGTGCACTCCCTTTGTTGCAGTTTGAATGATAATACTTTTATAATTTGTTGAAACGATGAAGGTATTGTTTTAGAAACATTTTTCGTTATCTTGTGATAATTAAAACGGGCACTTTTCAAGACCGAATATTTGGGACTTTTAACATCAGTAAACTTCCTAAAAGCGGAAAAGGTTAAAACTGTGCACGCAAATTGGGAAAATGCTGGTACCCGTTGCCGCTATAATTTGAGTTATACATTCGCTTAATATATAATAAAGATCTGAAATGACTGAACATTAATCAATATACATTATTATTGTATTTTCCTTACAAGTAAGTAAATATTTGAAAACATGTAAGTAAAGTAAAAAGTTAAAATATATGGTTTGTTGCTACAGCCAAATATAATACCGTGCGATCAGCGATGCTGGATTTTTGCTATGCGCGAGCCCCCACTCGTTTGTCGCGCCGAGGAAGGGATAGCAAGCATGCTTGCTTACTTTTTGATCATGCTGACTGTCGCAGTCGTAGCGCAGCTGTTCCCGGGAGTGTATTGTGTTGTTCATTTCTTAATTCGAGTATCATAAAGTGTGTAATGCCTCAAAGTTAATATTCGTCAGGAAATTGTCCGAATTTATCAAAATGACCTCAGCCAGTGATGAATAATATCCTAACGAGATGCCAAAAATGTGTGAAGAATGGAGGTAGGCAGTTTCAACACCTCATTTCATAATATGGTAAGTAATGAGCCTCTTACATTGCTTTATGGTTGGTTTCTTTATTGTTTTACCTTCCCGCTTAATCATTCAGACCCGGCTGGCCGGCTAACAGGCTAACAAGCGCGCCCATAGGCAAAATACTCCGGGGGAAAACAAAACTGATCGCATTGTCGTGTGACCATTTCAGAGGGTTCATGGAAAAATTGAATGTAGTGCATTATCCTTCGCAGCGCTTTTAATTATTTCCATTAACACATAAAATACGCAACATTTCCCCTAATATTCTGTACATACACGCACGCACCACACAATATATATATATAAGCAATAAAGGGGAAAAGAATAATCTAAATAAATAATGAAATAATGATTTGTTTAATTGTTACGGTGGTTTTGAAACTCTGTTCATCTGATTTTTATAAAGTACGAAGAAAAACGTGAATGTGCACGAAATTTATTCTGAATGACAAACAAATACACAAAAAAATACATTTGTATATACTTTCAAGACAGAATGGAGGTTTAATTTCCATTTCCACTTTTATAACATTAAATTATATATTTTTTCAATTTATGTCCTTTGAAACGTTGGTTCACTACAACAGTTAAATAAACATTAATTTTCGATTTGTGTAGATGCTGGTTTTTGTAGAAATTGCAGAATCTTGTGCTAGGAGGCTGATTGATGGTAAGAGCGCAAGCAATAGCTCTCTCAAAATAACTGCACATTTATACTCCTACTCCTAAATGAAAAGTGCTTGTAAATATAAATAAAGAAAAGTAACGGTTTTCTTTATTTTCATGTCTCCTTGTTGTTGTCTTACATCTTCATCATTTATATTCCTAATCACTTCGTATTTCTGTTCCTTTCTTCTTTTCCATGGAAGTAAATTTGACAGTTTCCAGAATGAATGTGATCAGTGATAGGGATAATCCCACAGCTAGTAAATAAAACGCTCCCTGTGGAAGGAAACAGATCAAATTAGCAAAAGAAATATAACTAAAACAGTAAACCACCTAAAATATTATGTAGACTAAACATGTGATTGCTGACATGTTTTGTACCGTAATTCAGAAATCAAGGGCGGAAATCCGCACCGCAATTGGTATTCAAGATATGGCCTATGTGTGGGCTAATTCATTTAGGGAACCTTTAAGCGGTGGCTATTTTTTGACCTTATTAATGTGCAGTGAGGGAAGCTAGATTGTATCTGCTGAAGGCGGAATGTCTGCCATTTTCTAACCTAAACTTCTTTCCTTATATTAATTGAGAGTGAATTGTTCTAATGTGAAGACTAATTTCGAACATTGTTTTATGCTATATCCATAAATATTTTCAGTGTGGGATTCTTTGTATTTTTATACTATTAAAAACATTACCTTATTTAAATGCAGAGAGAAAGCTTTAGTTTAATATAAATTAATCCTTTTCTTCAGAAAAGGCCGATCGCCAGTTGACCATGTTGTGAGAAAACCTAAGTTTGGATAAAGTAAGTGAAATCCGGGCATATATCCCCTGCTCCATGAAAAGCTATCGGCACCATCATTTATGACATACAAGCGCACTTTACAAGAGTACAGCTTCCGCCTAGATCGCCTTATGGAAAAGACTTTAATAACGGAGCGTGTTTCAACTGTCGCAGAACTCATCCACTTACCTACCGTGACTGTGTCTTCTACCGCGAGAGAAGGTGTTTCATGAACTATAGATTATGTATATGCTCTCTTACACTGAAGACAGGAAGTGCTGTTTAACGCTCATTTTTTAAGTATTGTGGTGTCACAAGTGGTAGACACCGATGATAATATAGAGTTAAAATAATAAGCAGGAAGAGAAAAGATGGAAACAACCAGGCTTAAGATGAGGCATTCCCCACTAATGAGGATGAGGAAAACACTGGGAAAATCCTAACCATCATAGTTGCTGGCATGAAAATAACCATTGGCTACCATTTGTATTTAATGCGACTAAATGAGGCTCATCAAGTTTGCCTATACGTATTATTAGCGAAACGCCCTTCCAATCGTCCATTATATAATCCTACTGATTAACAGTCTTAAAAACTTGACGTTACCCGCTAGGTGAAAACACTCCAATGCTGCTTCTGCCATTGCGGCTGGTGGTGATATATGCTTTTGACTGGGCCAGAGCGGCTAGCCAGATCCGAGCGACAGAGGAGAGAGCCGACTGACATAGCTATTAAATAGATAATAACGCTTCAGATTCAACGGTGCAATAGCGCAGGCGGTTAGAATATCATACTACACTTGAAGATAGAATGGTGGGTTCGAATACTACCATCTCATGCATTTTTTCTGCGGGAATTAAAGAATATTTGTTACAATTACAATTAGTTGCGAATTAGAATTGAACAGTTTGACAAAATTACAATTATTTACAGCTAAACAACTGAGTCTATCGGTTTCCAGGATTTTCCCGAGGTTAGCCGACATATGAGGTTTGTGTGTGCGCATGTGAAATAGTTTCGAATTAGAATAAGAGTAAATTTCCCACCGTTACAATATTTCACCCGCCTAATAATAGTTTGCCATAACTACAATGTTTTACTCGCTAAACCACTATGTCCACTAGTTTCCAGGATTTGTCCGAGGTTAGCCCACAGATTAGGTCATTGTGTGTACATATGAATTTGTTGCAAATTGGTATAAGAGTAAATTTCCCTCGTTACAATATTCCACCCTTCTAATCAATGATTTACAGTGATTTACCCATCCCTATCCATTTATATTTACAAAGTAAAGTGCGTGTGGATAAGTTTCGCGATCTACGTTATCACTCGGGTTCTGGTTAGCCGCTTGGGCACAAGAGCAAGTCAAAAGCACTTTCCACCACCAGCAGCAGTTGATTGTTTTCAGCCCGGCGGGTAATATCTTAAGAGGGGGAAGAGTGTAGAAACCCTAAAGAGTGAGAACGTTGCCCGTTGCACCTTCAGTCACGGGATAGCCACCATTACTCGGACCCGTCGAATTCATAAGAAGTTTATACACGGTAATAAAGGTATGATTTAAATTAGAGAATAGTTTATGGTTGTATATCATACATTGGCTCATTGTTCTCTTGTTTTATAATTGATGGGTTCTTCTGGATAGTGTTGAAACTATGCTTCTAGTCCGGCTCAGAATTATGAACAGAATTATGCAGTTAAGAAAATGGCTATGATCTATCTTTAAGCATCAGGAATGAACTACAATTGTGCCGGATCATTTCAGTTAATGAGAAAAGCAGTAGCTAACTAATGCAATTAATGCAACTAGTTTAACAGTATATCCAAAAAAAAAAAAAAAGAAAGAAAGAAAAATAGCTCTACTTTAGCTGAAGTTTATCAGCACACTGTAGGAACTGAAGGTAGAAAATATTGCACCCCGTAGTACTTGTAAGCAAAGATCCTCTTAAGTGGGTAAATATTCTCAATGAATGTGACTGTTTCACCGCTCAAGCCAATATGCTCACTACGAGGGCACCATCATATATTTGTAGCCCACAGAACTGATTTCCTGTGTATGTTACCTGAACGTGGCTGAAGGATAGTCTGGTCTGAACGACTTCCGGTGGTGCTCTGCTGTGGATGACGGATAGTTGCCGACGTTGCGAAAGAAACTTACGAACCGTCATACCTTCCCAAAAGAGTGGAATTCCAGCTTCACGGACTTTAAATATCAAAGTGTTGAGATTTTCTTTGTACGGAGAACCCTTACGCAGCGTGAAGACGCAGTGGCCGAACGCTAAGTCCTCCCTCATGAGCCGTTTGCCCTGCATCATCTCTTCAAATATGTACTTCACATCAGCGAAATGACCTAGGGAAAAACAGAAATAGAGCGTAAACTTTACAAGACATTAATATGCCTCCAAACATTATCTTATTCTAAAACAACTACCTACAATCATTTGAGTCTTCAAATGCAAACTAACAAGCTGTTAACCATCCTTTTATTTATTTTGTTTGTGGGGTTAAGGCCACCAAACCTCTTCTACGCTGCCAGAAATACGCATACAATAATTAATACACAATTTTTAATGGCTAAAAATAAACTAACACTTCGTGCATGTATAGATGCGTGCATACATAAATGGTGAACATTCTATTAATAAAAAGAAATCAGGAAATCAGGGAAAGATACTGTAACCCACAGATGTAGCAACTTAGTAATAATATATACTAATAGACAAGTTATTTTCCACTTTAATTTTAAAAGATGATAATGTTCAGCATTCCTTTTAGCATTTTGAAAAGAATTCCAGAGGCGAGGTAAAGATACTAAAAAGGATGAGTATAGGAAGTTCTGTGAAGAAAGATAAAAGAAGTGATTGATTCCACAAAATTTTATGCTGAAAAACAGCATGTTGGTTATTGCTAAGTCTGATACTAATATGTCAGGTTTCTGAGCATTGTAACAAACTTTTATTTTATAATTGGACATACATATAACGCTTCTTTTGGTTTCCATCCATTATACTAAGTCCCTTGAAAATTATGTAAACTGCATTTATAAATCGATGTTGAGGCTATAAAAAGGCGGTATATTCATTTCACTAATTTAGAAAAGCTACCGGAAGCAAGGAAAAACTAGAAAAGCACGCCAAGTCGGGAAACCATCCAAGGTCATTGCACTTGATTATAGATTTAGATTAGAGGGATTAAATGCTTCGGTTCATGTGCAGATAATTAAACAAAATGAAATTGAAAAGGCGCTGAATTGGCAAGCTGTGTCTTCTTTAATTCTAAATTTGTATTTTGTAAGTAAGGAAGAGCTCTGCCACGCAACAAAATGTAAATCTCTGATGTATGAATCTCTAATTGGTAAAATAGTTGTAATTATGACATTAACCTTGAAAAGTAAGGTATATTTCAGAGTGAAAGGTTCAAATATATTATCTAATACACACTTTGAGAATTATTGAATTGTATAGGCGAGGTTCAGGACAATCAAAATGCATGATAAATCATTTTTCTTAATAGCAAACAAATCTTAAATATTTGTTACCAGTGAAGTGTCTTTTGGTAGTTGGTTATGTTGCATTATCTTTTAAAATGAAGAGATTTTTATATTTCTTTGCAATGAAGAGTGTTATTTGTTCAGAGCAATTGATAGTAACATGCTCTTTCGACAGTGTTGCTAATTTTAGTTGTTCAATAATTGGGGCCTGCACTGCAGAGCCCATATTTTGCCGATTGCTGCCACAATTGTAGGAAGAAATACTCTATAATAAAAAGCACATTGCATGCTATTGAGGACATTTAAAAACTTTTCAATGTTTCTCCTAGACGAGATTGTATTGCATGAAATTCAGTGTACTGCTTTAAAAATGCCCGAAGCTACAATAACAAAGACGGAACTTGGCAGGGTGGGGTCTTATTAGAAATAATGAGTAACAATCTCATTGTAGATTTAGTGATTTTGAAGGAAATATAAAATGCCGTCTGTTTTTTAAGAAAAATTCTGCAAAAATAATCACTAAAAATTTCACTTTCTGTTTCTGGAACTGTGGAGCTTTAAGAAATAGCGGCCGCCTTTGCGATGAACGTATTGTGGAAAATGAAACACTAAACAATTAAAAAAATATAAATGAACGCAACAGAAGTTAAAAGTGTGCTCCTCAAGCAAACACAAAAAAACAATGAGAAATGTGAGAACATTTGTGAAAAGTATAACTTATGAAATGGCTAAGTGCATATTTTTAAAGCTTTAAAACATTCCAAGCGTTCAGTGAAAATGGTTGTAAAGAACTGCGCTTAATGTTGGGATTTAAAACGTTGACGCTGTTGTTGCAGACTTGCGTTCTTTTAAGTTTGTTGTTCACAATAAATAAGGAGATTTCATTTCTGAGGTTACTGATTTTATAAGAACAGATGCCGTACTTGCTGAATGTGTACTATGCATTCGCGTTTCCACTGTCGGTGAAGAACAACATGAATAGCATGGCGACAAAATTAAGAAATGGAACTAATGGGTCAGCATACTCTTCAAGCTTGTTTGAAGGTGTAAACTGAAGGGGGGGGGGAACCCACAGAACGTTTATTGGCATGCTGTAAAAAGACTTGGATGCATTGTTTTGCTGTAAATGAAAATTTATTGCATTTTATTGATACTCATGATTTCACAGTTAATGGAAAATTTAAAATAATTAGTATCGGTTTATTTATTAGCATTACCAAAATTTGAAGCCTATGACATGCTGTCCCTCATAAAATGTTATATTCCTTTCAGAGGAAAGCGGCTGGATTCGTCACTACATTCAAGGTTAAGCCTTGGATTGTTTTCACTACCAGAGACGCGGATATTTTGATGCCAAACTACGAATGTTGAGTTTACCGCGGGACTTTCGTGAATTGCAGTAACTTTGTAGCGTGGCGGTACTTAGTTATGCACGTTCCAGCAAGCAGAGAATCAACAAGCAATTTCAAGTGTCATATAACCGCATTCGCAGAGTGGAGGACATTCTAACGAAGCTAAGCGATTTGTCAAGTATTATACTCAGGGTTCAAAACAAACGTTTTGATGAGGGGTGGGGGAGAGTTAAGTGCCGTATACTAACATACTTATATTTAACTTTATATGAAACTATTAATACCTTCAAGCCTGGTGAATAGTTGAAAAGAAAAACGATAAGTAATTGTTATAATATTGTAAATAATATGAATACCTCACCGATTTTACAAGAACATTTTGCTTTGGTGTGACGAAAATCTGGAAGAGTTTTTTTCTGTATGGGGGTATCTATTGCAGAATAACGTTAACTCCTAATCTTTTGCAAATGGCCCATCCCATTAATGACACAAACATCGCAGATGACAATGTTTAATCTTTGCTTTCGGTTCCGAAGTTTAGTTCATGATACTTAAGTCCCTTCACATTCCACGGAAAAAGCTGATATTATTTGTATCCTTTCCATCAGTTCCCTATTGTCGTTCCTGGTGGTCTAGTGGTAATCAGACCCAAGATTTCGGGTTCAATACCGGCCAAGGTCGATCGATTTATTTCGGGTGTAAAAATCTTAAGTATGACTTCCTTCGGATAGAACGAAAAACTGTGAATCTCATGTCGTAGATTTACGAAACGTAAAAGAACTTCAAACCTGAAAGAAGAGACCTTTGAGCAAAAGTCCCGAATTTAATGAGATCCTGAGATGTTAAAGAGCATCCATAAATAATCCAAATAAATAAACCAGTTTTCTTAAAGTTTCACCAATAAATTCCCTATTTTTTCTTTTCTTGAACTGGCAAAACTCTTTAAAAATATTCACAATAGAAGTATCAGTGTTTGAAGGATTTAATTTCAAAGTATTACATAAGGACTCGATTTTTTCATCATCAAATAACATTAATCCATATTTTTCCTGTGGCCACCACATTTTATTTATAGCTTCACACTCCTTAAAAAATGGACTAGTACTGAAAAATTCTGCTGGCTGTTGTAGACTATTTTTGAAAAATTAACGATCTTTTATCTTTGTTCACACGCTCGAGGTGACCATTGAGTGTTTTTGTCGCTGAATATTCGACTTGGGCGGTTTGAAAATGAATTGCAATTTTTTTTCGTTGCAGTCAATGCATCAGTGCAAAATTTTATCTCTGAAAAAAAGCAGTTACATCTTAAGAGTTTCTACATTGAGATACAGGAAAAGTAGCTTGATAATCCATGGTCCTTTCTTCTTTAGAGAAAGGCTAAAATAAATATCTTTAGTTGATTTGAAATCTCATTCCACCGGCTATCGCAAATTTGTTTCCACATCCAGTCTACCATTGGCCACTCAGAGACAACATCTATTTCCAACAAGATGGATCTCCAGCTCGCTATGGACAGAATGTTCGTCAGCACTAAGACTAAGTTTTTCCACAATGGTGGGTTGATAGAAGAGTTCACATAGAGTGACGAGCAAAATTCTTAGATTGTACTTCTTTTTGCGGGTCCATTTGAAGTCAGTAAGTTAACGAGAAAGATGCAACAACTTAGAAGATATGGAGTGATGAATAATGGAAGCGGTGCAAAACATAAATAAAACTGTTTATTATTTTGTCTAAAAAATTAGTGCAAACCCATCTCCCCATATTCCCCTTAGGGGCCCAAATTTTTGGGTACGGGGCGTAGCGACCCCGAGGCACTCGAGCTGCTCCCTCAGGTCCGCGCTTTGCGTGTTTGACTCCTTTTTATTTCGCCTCTTTTATTGTTTTATTTGTCCTACTTCCCTGTTCTTTGTCTGATGGGTGCCCCCGTGTTTGACACGGTAAAAAGTGACTGGGTAACAGCGTAACTCCCAGCACTGAGTTATCATGTAGGACGGGAGCGTATCCCCTGGTAAAGGCCAGGCTCGGGGAAGGACCATTGCATGAGCTGTTTAACTTCCTGCAGGCGATTGGGTCCCTTTGTCACAACACAGGAAGGTGGGACCCTGAGGTTACTTTGTTCAGGCCAGAACCAGTAACCTAAGCCGGGATGGCGCCCAGGAAGCAGCCTGCTATCGGAGACAGTTGCAATGGTGGAGGATTAAATCACTATGGTACTGGAAAACAATCCTTTACATTTTAAACGTAAAAGAGTTGACGTAAAAGAAGTATACGAGAAGTCTTTCCCTCGATACTTGGTTATTAGTCGTACAGAAGATGGTCGTTTACGACCGTAAATCCATTTAAGATTCAGAAGGGCATTGATGCCATAGCTGGACCCATTAAGTCTTGTACCCGTCTACGCAACGGATCACTTTTGGTGGAAACACTTGGCCTGTCTCAAAGCAACTCATTGCTCAAGGCGACCCTACTCCACGGTTATCCCGTCCGTGTTGAGAAACACAAGACAATGAATTCATCGCGAGGAGTTGTTACCACCAATGTTCTAGACGGAATGTCCGACCCGGATGTTCAGAATTGTCTGGAAGACCAAGGGGTCACCTCTGTTTATCGTGTACAGGCAAGGAAAGAGGGGGAATTACAGCCGACCCGAACTCTTTTCCTCATCTTTGACAGGGTCGAATTGCCGCAGAGCATAAAGGCGGGCTACGAGTTGACAGAAGTGCGCCCATATATCCCGAGCCCGTTACGATGTTTTCAGTATCAACGTTTTGGACACACTCGCATATCCTGTAAAAGTGCTGTTTCCATCTGTGGAACCTGCGGTCAAGCAAGTCACGAGGGAGCATGTCCATCCGCTCCTGTCTGCGTCAACTGCGGCGGTGATCATCCAGCCTCGTCCCGCGGTTGCCCTCGTTTTAGAGAGGAGCGCTGTATCCAGGAGATCCGGGTGAAGGAAAAACTCTCCTTTACTGAAGCCCGGAAGCGATTCCAATCTCGCCAACCTGTCGTGCCTAAGACCGGCACCTACAACGCAGCAGCTTTTGCGCCCAAGAAGTGCGATAGCAGAACGCAGACTTGCGACATTGTGTTTACACGGGTCCCAACTACAATTAGTTCTCCAAAGCGCTCTACCGTGAAGCCCAAAGCGATAGTTTTTAATGCCCAAGTTCAGGACGAGTTTTACGCGAACGGATTTTTTAAAGTCGTCAACTCAGGTAGAGAAGAAAAAGAGCCATTTTCCTCCTCGGAGGTCACGCTCCCATGATGGGAGCAAACCAGCTAGGCGGTCGCCGTCGCCGCCTATACCCACATCCAACCGATTCCAGGCGTTGGGAAAGGCGGATGCTTCTCAGCGGGAGAGCCCTCCCTCTGAGAAGGTCATGGAGCAGGATGTTCCTGCTCCAGAAAAACCACCGAGCCCCACGCGAATGAAAAAATGACGCCTGATTCGCCCTGGACCGTCCAAAAAGTAAGGTGGAAAATTTTTAGCTTATTTTACCTAATTTTAACAATGGCTATCCTTTCGTGGAATGTGTGTGGTCTCCGTAGTAGAAGACCTGACCTCGAGTTAATTTTACGCTCTACTGACTGTCCGCTAGTGTGTCTCCAAGAGACCAAACTTCGCCCACAGGATTCTTTTAATTTACGCGGTTACTCTTCGGTGAGATTTGACCTCCCTCTCGAAGATGGCATTCCCGCTCACGGCGGAGTTTTACTTTTAGTACGACATGACGTGTACAGTACTTCACTACAGCTCCAGACTCCTTTACAAGCTTCTGCAACTACAGTTCACTTCTCTGGCCTCAGTTTTTCCATCTGCAGTATTTACTTGCCTCCGTCTGGTACAGTCACCATGGTTGATCTGGATAATCTTCTGTCTCAGGTACCACCCCCTGTCCTACTTTTGGGGGATTTCAATGCACACCTTCCCCTATGGGGTTCCACCTCGGAGTGTGCAAGGAGTAGCCTTTTAGCCGACCCTTTGTTTCGTCACAATCTTATACTACTCAATACTGGTCAACCTACTTTTCCCCCTCAGGGGCCCAATTTATTGGGTACGGGGCGTAGCGAACCCGAGGCACCCGAGCTGCTCCCTCAGATCCGCGCTTAGCGCGTTTGACTCCTTTTTATTTCGCCTCTTTTATTGTTTTATTTGTCCTACTTCCCTGTTCTTTGTCTGATGGGTGCCCCCGTGTTTGACACGGTAAAAAGTGACTGGGTAACAGCGTAACTCCCAGCACTGGGTTATCATGTAGGACGGGAGCGTATCCCCTGGTAAAGGCCAGGCCCGGGGAAGGGGCATTGCATGAGCTGTAGACTTCCTGCAGGCGATTGGGTCCCTTCGTCAGCCCACAGGAAGGTGTGACCCTGAGGTTACTTTGTTCAGGCCAGAGCCAGTAACCTAAGCCGAGGTGGGGCCCAGGAAGCAGCCCGCCATCGGAGACGGTTGCAATGGTGGAGGAATAAATCGCTATGGTACTGGAAAATAATCCCTTACATTTTAAACGCAAAAGAGTTGACGTAAAAGAAGTAATCGAGAAGTCTTTCCCTCGTTACTTAGTTATTAATCGTACTGAAGAGAGTCAGTCGTTTACGACTGTAAATCCATTTAAAATTCAGAAGGGTATTGATGCCATAGCTGGGCCCGTTAAGTCCTGTACCCGTCTACGCAACGGATCACTGTTGGTGGAGACACTTGGCCTGTCTCAAAGCAACTCGTTGCTCAAGGCGACGCTACTCCACGGATATCCCGTCCGTGTCGAGAAACATAAGACCATGAATTCGTCGCGAGGAGTTGTTACAACAAATGTTCTAGACGGAATGTCCGACCCGGAAATCCAGAGCTGTCTGGAAGACCAAGGGGTCACCTCAGTCTATCGTGTACAGGCAAGGAAAGAGGGGGAATTACAGCCGACCCGGACTCTTTTCCTCACATTCGACAGGGTCGATTTGCCGCAGAGGATAAAGGCGGGCTACGAGGTGATAGAAGTGCGCCCGTATATCCCGAGCCCGTTGCGATGTTTTCAGTGTCAGCGTTTTGGACACACTCGCATATCCTGTAAAAGTGCCGTTCCCATCTGTGCAACCTGCGGTGAAGCAAGTCACGAGGGAGCATGCCCATCTGCTCCTGTCTGCGTGAACTGCCGCGGTGGACATCCAGCCTCGTCCCGCGATTGCCCTCGTTTTCGAGAGGAGCGCTGTATCCAGGAGATCCGGGTGAAGGAAAAACTCTCCTTTACTGAAGCCCGGAAGCGATTCCAGTCTCGCCAACCTGTCGTGCCTAAGACCGGCACTTATAGCGCAGCAGCTTCTTTTGCGCCCAAGAAGTGCGATAGCAGTACGCAGACCTGCGACCTTGTTTTTACACGGGTCCAAACTACTCCTAGTTCTCCAAAGCGCTCTACCGTGAAGCCCAAAGCGGTTGTTTTTAATGCCCCTGAAATTAAGTTCAGGACGAGTTTTACGCGTACAGATTTTTTAAAGTCGTCGACTCAGGTAGAGCAGAAAAAGAGCCCTTCTCCTCCTCGGAGTTCACGCTCCCATGATGGGAGCAAACCCGCTAGGCGGTCGCCGTCGCCGCCTATATCTACATCCAACCGATTCCAGGCGTTGGAATCGGTGGATGCTTCTCAGCGGGAGAGCCCTCCCTCTGAGGATGTGATGGAGCAGGATGTGCCTGCTCCTTCAAAACCACCGAGTCCCACGCGACTGAAAAAAGGACGTTTGTTTCGCCCCGCACCGTCCAAAAAGTAAGGTGGTAAATTTTTAGCTTCTTTTATCTCATTTTAACAATGGCTATCCTTTCCTGGAATGTGCGTGGTCTCCGTAGTCGAAGACCTGACCTCGATTTAATTTTACGTTCTACTGACCCTTTGCTTGTGTGTCTCCAAGAGACCAAGCTTCGCCCAAGTGATTCTTTTAATTTACGCGGGTACTCTTCGGTGAGATTTGATCTCCCTCCCGAAGATGGCACTCCCGCTCACGGCGGAGTTTTACTTTTAATTCGAAACGACGTGTACAGCACCTCACTACAGCTCCAGACTCCTTTACAAGCTGCTGCAGCTACAGTTCATTTTTCTGGCCTTAGTTTTTCAGTCTGCAATGTTTATTTACCTCCGTCCGGCACCATAACCACAGTTGACCTGGACGATCTTTTGTCTCAGCTACCACCCCCTGTTCTCCTTTGGGGGGATTTCAATGCACACCATCCCCTATGGGGTTCCACCACGGAGTGTGCAAGAGGTAACCTCTTAGCTGACTTTTTGCTAAATCACAATCTTATACTTCTCAACACTGGTCAACCTACTTTTCTCTCTGACAGCACTCATAGCTTTTCGCACTTGGACTTATCCATTTGCTCTGCCTCACTAGCTGTACATTTCACCTGGAATGTTATCTCTGATTTATATTCCAGTGACCACTTTCCGTGTCAGATCCATGTACTCTCTCCGAACGCAGATTCACAGCGCACGCCAAAATGGCTCATTGAAAAGGCGAATTGGCCTCTCTATCGCTCTTTGGCCGAATTTTCCGGGTGTGAATTTCCATCTATCGACATCGCGATCGAGCACCTCCGTACGGTCATCTTAACAGCCGCAGATAAGGCTATTCCCCGGTCGTCTTGTCACCCCAGACGCTTGCCGGTTCCCTGGTGGACTGATGAATGCCGGGATGCATTGCGTGCACGCCGAGGTGCTCTCCGAGCTTTTCGTCGCCACCCTACATCTGCAAATATGATTTGCTACAAACAACTTTGCGCCAAATGCCGCCGAGTCATTAAGGATAGCAAAAAGGCTTCTTGGATTTCTTTTACCTCTTCTTTTAACCGCACAACGCCTTCATCCGTAGTTTGGGAACGGCTACGCCGCGTTGCTGGCAAACCAAGGTTTACACCTATACCCGGTCTTAGGGTTTTAAATCGAGTGCTCACTACTCCGGTTAACGTCGCCAATGTTTTAGGGCGAACCTTCGCTGATGTTTCTAGTTCCGCCAATTACCCGGCTACATTTCGCGCATTAAGGGAGCAGGTTGAGAGGAAAGGTTTCTCATTTGCCTCCGACCATCAGGAGAGCTACAACGTTCCTTTTACCGCCAGGGAACTGGAGCATGCCCTTTCTACCTCTCGACATTGCTCACCGGGACCTGATGACATTCATGTTGCCATGTTGCAGCATTTACCAGCAGAAGGCAAAGCATTTTTATTACGCACTTTTAATTTTATTTGGTGTAACGGCACATTTCCTTGCGCTTGGCGATTGGCCACCGTCATTCCCATACCTAAGCCTGGAAAGGACCCACATCTTCCTTCCAGTTACCGTCCGTTTTCCCTCACCAGCTGCGTTTGCAAGGTGTTGGAACGAATGATTAACGGACGGCTCATGTGGTGGTTGGAGTCGAGGCAATTATTAACGAACGCCCAGTGTGGTTTCCGGCGTCATCGTTCCTCAGTCGACCATCTGGTGTCTTTAACTTCCCATGTAAGGACGGTTTTGTGCGCAAGTGCCAAACGGTTGCTGTATTTTTCGATCTGGAGAAAGCGTACGATACTTGCTGGAGAGGCGGTATCCTCCGAACGCTTCACGATTGGAACATACGTGGGCGTATGTCTGTTTTTATTCAGGAATTTATGAAGGACCGGGTTTTTAATGTTCGCGTGGGATCAGTTTTATCATCTAATTTTATTCAAGAGAACGGCGTACCTCAGGGCTCGGTACTTAGTTGCACACTGTTTGCCATCGCGATTAACTCTATCACCCAGTGTTTACCGCCAGGAATACAATCGTCGTTATTTGTGGACGATTTTGCCATATATCTTTCCTCTCGGAGAACCTGTCTCTTGGAACGCCGCCTCCAATGCTGTCTCGACCGCCTTCACGCTTGGAGTGTTTCTCACGGGTTCCGTTTCTCCGCAGAGAAGACCGTCTGCATGAACTTCTGGCGCCACAAGGAGTATCTTCCACCTTCGCTCCATCTTGGCCCAGACGCACTCTCTTTCGCAGACGAAGTTCGGTTCCTTGGCTTGGTGTTTGATAGGAAATTATGCTGGTCATTGCATATAGCGCAACTCAGAGGCAAGTGTGAACGTTCTCTTTGTATTTTACGTGTTTTAAGTGGCACATCTTGGGGAGCTGACCGGACTGTTCTTTTACGTTTTTATCGCTCTCTTATCCGGTCCAAATTGGATTATGGCAGTGTCGTTTATGGCTCTGCGCGGCCTTCTGTTCTGCGCCGCCTGAACCCGATTCATCACCGGGGTATCCGTGTTGCCTTTGGGGCATTCCCCACCAGTCCTGTGTTGAGTTTGTGTGCGGAGTCTGGAGAACCTCCGTTGTTTTATCGTAGGGATGTTTTACTGACTGCGTACGGTTGTCGCTTAGCTGCGCAACCTCGTCATCCCACGAATGGGCCATTTTTTAACATGTCTTTTGATCGTTTTTACGCTGCTCGGTCTTTTACTCCTAAGCCCGCTGGCTTTCGTTTTCGGGTGATTTTACGGACGTTGGACATGGAGTTACCTGCTTTTTTCTTAGCCGGGGAAACTTCTTCTCCCCCCTGGATTTTAGCAGAGGCCCCCGTTCATCTCGGGCTCACGTCCTGTCCGAAATATTCGACCGCAGCACATATTATTCGTTGTTCTTTTAGCGAGATCAAATCCGCTTTTAATGACTGGAATTTTATCTATACCGACGGCTCAAAATCTGACACAGGTGTGGGATGTGCTTTTGTTTTTAATGGGGCTAGTTTTACGTATGGTCTTAACGTTGCAACATTTATTTTTATGGCGGAGCTTTATGCTATCTATCGGGCGGTTTTGTTTATTTCTGATCACGGGCTGGGGAACAGTGTTATATGTTCCGACTCTTTGAGTGCTATTTTAAGTTTTAAACAGCTGTACAATCACCACCCTCTTGTACAGATGATCCAGAATGTAGTTTTAACCCTTTTCGACGCTGGCGTCAGGGTAACACTGCTATGGGTGCCTGGACACGTCGGACTCCCAGGTAATGAGGCCGCAGATGTTGCAGCAAAATCCGCTCTTTTAGACCCTGCTGAGTACGAGCAGCGTTTTTATTTCGGGGATTTTATACATTCGTTACGTAGAGCAATTTTTTCGCGCTGGCGCGAGGAGTGGCAATTACTCCCAAATAATAAGCTCCGTGAATGTAAATCCGCCCCTTTTAACTGGTCGACTTCTTCTCGCGGTGTTCGTCGCGAAGAAGTAATTTTAGCTCGTCTTAGAATTGGGCATTGCCGTTTTAATCATTCTCACCTTTTTAACGGTCAACCCGCTCCAGCTTGCCCTCACTGTGACCACCCCTTTACAGTGCGTCACATTTTAATTGGTTGTCTTCATCTGACAGCTTTTAGAATTAGCCTTGGTTTGCCCTCCTCTATTGAGGACTTACTCGCAGATGATGTGGTTGCTGTTGAGCGCGTGCTCCGTTTTATCCGTGTTTGTGGTTTTTGGAGCAAGGTGTGAGGTTTTATCTTTTACCGTTGACGGCATTTTTAGACTCTTTTAGAACTGTTGTTTTTTCAGCTTTTGCTGAATCGTGTTAACTAGTCTCTAATTGCTGTTTTGCACATTACCCTTGTTATTTGTTTTGGGGTTTTATTGTTACCATTTTAATCTTTTATAAGACTGGTTTGTTTTCAGCTCTTGCTGATTAATTTTGCTACCGGTCTTTGTTTATTGACCTGTGTTTGCTTTGTGCTTTTATTGGCACGTTTTTAGTCCATTACAGGACTGTTGTGGTTTTCCGCTCTTGCGGCTGTGTTTTAGTAACACCCTAATGTTTGTGGCGCCTTATACCCTTGTTATTTGTTTTTGGGTATAAGTTTTATTGCACAAGTACTACTGTCCGTTCGTTATGCGCAGGATTTGCGTTCTTTGTTTATTTATTTTTATATCTGACGCAGTACTTGATGTGTTTGGGCGCTAATGACCGTAGCAGTTTTGCGCCCTTAAGCAATAATCATCATCATCAACCTACTTTTCTTCCTGACAGCACTCTCAGCTTTTCACACTTGGACTTATCCATTTGTTCAGCCTCACTTGCTGTACATTTCACCTGGAACGTCATCTCCGATTTATATTCCAGTGACCACTTTCCGTGTCAGATCCATGTGCTCTCTTCAAACGCTTATTCACAGCGCGCCTTTAAATGGCTCATTGGAAAGGTGAATTGGCCTCTCTTTCGATCTATGGCCGAATTTCCATCTATCCACGTCGCGATCGAGCCCCTCCGTACGGCGATAATAACTGCCGTAGATCAGGCTATTCTTCGGTCGTCTTGTCACCCCAGACGCTTACCGGTTCCCTGGTGGAATGATGAATGCCGGGATGCTTTGCGTGCACGCAGAGGTGCTCTCCGAGTTTTTCGTCGCCACCCTACTTAGGCAAATATGATTTGCTATAACAACTGCGCGCCAAATGCCGCCCAGTCATTAAGGATAGCAAAATGGCTTCTTGGATTGCTTTTACCTCTTCTTTTAACCGCACAACGCCTTCATCTGTAGTTTGGGAACGGCTACGCCGCGTTGCGGGTAAACCGAGATTTACGCCTATACCCGATCTGAGGTTATCGAATCGAGTGCTTACCACTCCGATCGACGTTGCCAATATTTTAGGACGCACCTTCGCTGATGCTTCGAGTTCCGCCAATTACCCTGCTTCATTTCGCGCATTAAAGGAGCAGGTTGAGTCGAAAGGTTTCTCTTTTGCCTCCGACCATCAGGAGTGTTATAACGTTCCTTTTACAGCCAGGGAACTGGAGCATGCCCTTTCTACCTCTAGACATTGCGCACCGGGGCCGGATGGCATTCATGTTGCTATGTTGCAGCATTTGTCAGCAGAAGGCAAAGCTTTTTTTATTACGCAGTTTTAATTTTATTTGGTGCAATGGCACATTTCCTTGCGCTTGGCGAGTGGCCACCGTCATTCGTATACCTATGCCTGGAAAGGACCCACATCTTCTTCCAGTTACCGTCCAATTTCCCTCACCAGCTGCGTCTGCAAGGTGTTGGAACGCATGATTAACGGGCGGCTTATGTGGTGTTTGGAGTCGAGACATCTATTGACGAACTCTTAGAGCGGTTTTCATCGTCACGGTTCCTCTGTCGACCATCTTGTGTCTCTCTCGACCCACATAATGGACGGTTTTATACGGAAGTGCCAAACGGTTGCTGTGTTTTTTGATTTGGAGATAGCGTATGATACTTGCTGGAGGGGCGGTATCTTCCGAACGCTTCACGATTGGCACATACGTGGGCGTATGTTTTTAATCAGGAATTTATGAAAGACCGGGTTTTTAATGTTTGCGTGGGATCAGTTTTATCGTCTAGTTTTATTCAAGAGAACGGTGACCCTCAGGGCTCGGTACTTAGTTGCACACTATTTGCCATTGAAATGAATTCTATCATCGAGTTTTTACCGCCAGGAATACAATCGTCGTTGTTTGTTGACGATTTTGCCATCTACCTTTCCTCTCGGAGGACTTGTCTCTTGGAACGCCGCCTCAATGCTGTCTCGACCGCCTTTACACTTGGAGTGTTTCTCACGGGTTCCGTTTATCCGCAGAGAAGACCGTCTGCATGAACTTCTGGCGCCACAGGGAGTATCCTCCACCTTCGCTCCACCTAGGCCCAGCCGCTCTTGCTTTCGCAGACGAAGTTCGTTACCCTGTTCATGTTCAGTTGTTCCATCTTCCTTGGCTTGGTATTTGATAGAAAATAATGCTGGTCATCGCATATAACGCAACTCCGCGGCAAGTGTGAACGGTCTCTTTGTATTTTACGTGTTTTAAGTGGCACATCATCGGGAGCTGACCGGACTATTCTCTTACGTTTTTACCGCTCTCTTATCCGGTCCAAACTGGTTTATTGCTCTGCGCGACTTCCTGTTCCTCGCCGCCTGAACCCAATTCATCACCGGGGTATGCGTGTTGCCATTGGAGCATTCCCCACCCGTCCTGTGTTAAGTTTATGTGCGGAGTCTGGTGAACCTCCGTTGTTTTATCGTCGGGATGTTTTACTTTCTGCTTACGGTTGTCGCTTAGCTGTGCAATCTCCTCATTCAACGAATGGGCCGTTTTTTAATGTGTCTTTCGATGGTTTTTATGCTGCTCGGTCTTTTACTCCTAAGCCTGCTGACTTTCGTTTTCGGTTGGACGTAGAGTTACCTGCTTTTTTCTTGACCGGGGAAGCTACTTCTCTCCCTTGGCTCTTGGCAGAGGCCCCCGTTCATCTTGGTCTTACGTCCTGTCCTAAGTCTTCGACCGCAGGACATATTATTCGTTGTTCTTTTAGCGAGATCAAATCCTCTTTTAATGGCCGGAATTTCATCTATACCGACGGCTCTAAATGTGACACAGGAGTAGGATGTGCTTTTGTTTTTAATGGAGCAAGTTTTACGTATGGTCTTAACGTTGCGACATCTATTTTTATGGCGGAGCTTTATGCTATCTATCGGGCGGTTTTATTTATTTCTGATCAGGGTCTGGGGAACAGTGTTATATGTTTCGACTCTTTGAGTGCCAAAGTTTTAGACATCTGTACAACCACCTTCCTCTTGTACAGAAGATCCAGGATGTATTGTTATTTATTTTCGACGCTGGCGTCATGGTGACACTAATATGGGTACCTGGACACGTGGGATTCCCAGGTAATGAAGCCGCAGATGTCGCAGCTAAATCCGCTCTTTTAGACCCTGCTGAGGACGAGAAGAGTTTTTATTTTGGCGATTTTGAACATTTATTATGTAGAGGCATTCTCTCGCGCTGACGCGATGAGTGGGATTTAATACTCGCCAATAAGCTTCGGGAATGTAAATCATCCCCTTTTAACTGGTCGACTTCTTCTCGCGCTGTTCGTCGCGAAGAAGTAATTTTAGCTCGTCTTAGAATTGGGCATTGCCGTTTTAGTCACTCTCACCTTTTTAATGGTCAACCCGCCTCCAGCTTGCCCTCACTGTGACCACCCCTTTTCAGTGCGTCACATTTTAATTGATTGCCATCATCTTGCAGATTTTAGAATTAGCCTCAGTTTGCCCCCCTCTATTGAGGACTTACTTGCAGATGATGTGGTTGCTGTGCTGAGCGAGTGCTCCGTTTTATCCGTGTTTGTGGTTTTTGGAGCAAGGTGTGAGGTTTTTTCTTTTTACCCATGACGGCTTTTTTAGACTCTTTTAACACTGTTTTTATTTCAGCTTTTGCTGTATCGTTTTTAGTACCAGTCTTTAATTGTGTTGTGGTATATTGACCTTGTTATTGTTTTCGGGTTTTATTGTTACAATTTAAGACTTTTATAATACTGATTTGTTTTCAGCTCTTGCTGATGAGTTTTACTACCAGTTTTATTTGTTGTGGTGTTGTTAGTAATAGGATTTTATTGACCCTTTTTAGACCATTCTAGGATGTTGTTTTTTTTTTTTTTTGCTCTTGCGGCTGTTTTAATACCAGTCCTTTGTTTGTTGACCATTACACCCACTTGTTATTTGTTATGGGTTTTTATTTTGTTTCACAACGTGCTACTGTTATTTAACCTATGTACTGATTTGTGTTAACTAGTTATGTTTTAGTTCTGGAGCAGTTTTTAGTGTGTTTGGGCGCTAATGACCTTAGATGTTGTGCACACGTTAAACAATAATTATCATCATTATCACCTCCCCATATTCAACATTAAACCCTAAAACCAATTCATAAATGCCTTCTGCGAAATTAAATGAACTTCCGTTTTTTTTTTTTTTTTTTTTTGTTTTTAATTTTTTTTTCCTGCAAGTAATGAAACAAATCATGTTAAGTCATTCCTTAATTTTTTTCTATTATCATTGAGGGCCACCATATTGAACACAGCATTTAGAAGTTAGCTGCGTTTTTTGTTAAGGAAGGAATATTTTATTATTACCTATAATTTTGGAGTTTCATGATAAATAACTGCAATACATTTGTACAGAAAATTCGTCGGTCCTGGTGGTATAGTGGTAACCATACTTGCCCCTAAACCTAAGATCTCAGGTTCGATTCCGGCCAGGACCGATGGGTTTTTTGGGCGTAAAAATCCTAAGTATGGCTTCCTTCGGAAGAGAGTTAAGCCATGGGTACCGTGTCGTACATTTACGGCACGGTAAAGAACCTCAAGCCTAAAAAAAGGAGGCATCTGAGCAAAATTTGTATACTTTTTAGAAAGCTCTAAATGAGCATTATTCGAAAATGGAAAAATTGATTGATATTAAAATAAGATATTTGGAATTTACTTCCGGTAAAACCGAAAGTAGAAAAATGTCGGGAATATAATTTTTCATTTCTCAATATACGGCTATCCCTACAAACTGAACTGAAAGTGTCACTGAATCACATGCTTCAAAATTTATTTAGGTGGTGTAGGACTTTTAACTAACTCCTATACATAACTCCACAATGAACATATTATTCAATACTTTTAAAAGGAAATACAGACTAACAAGACGCACTAAAACATTCAATATTTCGGGCAGAAGTGCTTTTTCCTAAAACAAGGTGCTGGAGTGGTGCTAACTTTAAGAAATGCAGCAAGAGTGTTATAAACCTTGGACATCCCATACCTCCTTGCAAGCGCTCCACCACTAAGGCGAGATTGGTATCGAAAGCGAGTTCGATGAGCTCTCTTTCAGAGTGTACAATGAAATTTTCAGTGAGTGTCTGCATGACCGGGTCCGTAGAGCTCTTGAGGAAGAAAACATAAACTTCGTCAAAGGCAGACCAATGTAGTCCACTGTCAGCAAGGTCTTTAGCGCTCTCTATTGGTGGCTCGAATCTAAAACAAATTGTTTCAAAATGTTATTGTATTCAGCAGTTAAAAAGATTATGAAAAGTTATAGTGAAAACAAATATAAATATCTGCTATTGTCTATTTGCTTTTTGGTAAGCTGTTCGGAATTTCCATCTTCCGTTTTCATTTGGCTGTTTGCTCAGTCATATTCCGCGCTCAATAATGTGCACCTTTTAATAATTTATCGATATATTTTCTTTTAAATTACATAAATTGCGAATATACGTGTATATTAAGCATTTAAAAGAGACAGCACTGTTTCATGTCTTAGAGCTTGTTTCATATTGTTTACAAGAAATTTGTTGCAAATCTTCAACTAGTTCCTTTTAATGAGATTGCTTCTAATACGGTTTAGGCATGTCGTATATTAACGAAAGTTGAAAAATACAAAAGAACAACAAAAAATACACTAAAGGAGAGACGTTTTCTTGTAGAAAACTAAAGAAACTAAAAGTAACTAGGATAATATTGTAAAAATGTATGAAGTGGTTGTTTAAAGTCGCTTTTACTGCAGTCTTATCAACATTAGATGGTGTTTGGAACACTGAGGCTTTCGATAAAGTTTCCTAATAATGTCGTACGCACTTTCAAAACGTATATAACATTACTCATTGCTGTTCCCTGTATTCCAGGCTGTCAACTTATGAAATAACATAGTCGGTGACCAATGGTGCGCTTGTCTAGGCCGCGGTAATTTTGCAGCTCTTCTCAAAATCTCATCCCTTCACGCAAGATCATCCAGATCCCTTGTTGTGGGCAAGGGCTCTTCCGAATGAAAGGAAGCTGGTTTTATGCATCCCGGTTAGCTATTCTAGGAGAAATCCATTCCTTTTTATTGCCACTTTCTTGATTAGCAAGTTTGACCGCTTTCGATCTTTGGTCGACGTAGAATATCATCCTCAAATCGTCCGCCCGGTGAGTCATGGAGTCGTGGATTTCTTTGTGTATGCCTTTTCTAGGGTCCCAAGCTATAGCATTCCAAGTCTATCTATTGGGGAATTGCCGCATCTCTTGCCCCGCGATTTCCATTTTAAACAGCTGGTTGTGATGGCAGCAACTTGCAGGGCTTTTTTTTTCTTTTTCCTCCCTCATTTCCTTGTTTCACACGAAATAAGGAAATGCAAGTATGTTCGTAAATATTTCTGTGGATTTCCGGAAGTGAAATACCTTCAGCAGTAAGCAGAGTATTGCATTTGGTCTTCTCTACTTTTATTCAATTTTTTGTTGAACAAAGCAATATGACATACAGTTAGTAGAAACTGAAGGTCACTGCGCGTGAAAGTGCAACCAGGATAACATCGATTCTTAGGACCATCACACTTAATTTCGACTTTACTTTCTGCCACTTAGCTCATTTTCGTTTGATCAACCGTCATAATTATATAAACGCTGATGACCTGAGATGATAAAGAGCGTTCGTAAATAAACCAATAACTATGTAAGAAACTGTCAGCAAAGATAAGGCAAAAACTCTGAACAAAATACAAATCGCATATATAATATTTGCATTATTATTGACAGTAAAATACATTAGCGGCTGATTGCACATAGTTAATCGAGGTTTAAGCGCTAAAATTAAGCTTCAGTCAAGCTGACCTAAGAATTTTGATTGTATAAAAGGTATTTCAAGGTCATTTCAAATTGATCTAAGATTAAACTTACCCGGCATATTTTCTAAGCTTAATCTAGTTACACAATTACTGATATTGATCTTTAAAAGAATGGAAAGTGAAATGATGAGTTATTATTTTTAATTGTATGCATAAAAGAATATGCATAAATGTTTCTTGCTTCAACTATTGGCTGAATGTATTGCAGTACGTTTATAAACTACTCATAAGAGTGTAGGTTATGTTATTTGAAGGTTTCAGATTACTCTGATGGTTCATCCGTAAAAGAAGAGTTTCAATTTCAACAGCACCTCGCATCTTTCAACACAGAAGGAATCCCATTGTGAGCTTAATGAAAACGTTTAAAATGACTTCGACTATCGGAGCATATAGTCGAGGAACTGGAACAAAGACTGCATCCACAGCTAAGAATACGAATTAAACGAAATCGTGCATTGAACCCAATGTTTATGGTTCTACGCACACTACAGTTCTTTGCAACTGCTAGTTTCCCAATGGTAATTGGTCGCTCCTGGTGGTGTAATGGTAACCATACTTGCCTTCTAAACCCAGTGTCGCAGGTTCGAATCCGGCCAGGATCGATGGATTTTTTCGGCCGTAAAAATCCTAAGTATGGCTTCCTTCGGAATGGAAGTAAAGTCGTGGGTCCCGTGTCGTACATTTACCGCACGAAAAAGAACCTCAAGCCTGAAAGAGAGGCCTCAGAGCAAAACTGGTCGGCAGTTTCACGCCCCGAATAGGATGCGCTGCTGATGACCGGAGATGTTAAAGAGCGTCCTTAAATAAACAAATAAACAATAATAAGATGGTAATTGGGGTATAATTAACGCGAACAAAGAAACAGCAAATAGATTCATACCAAAGTTGCAAGAGACATTTCAAATTTAAGACCCCAGTTTTTAAAAATACCTGCTCACGAAGATGAAGTAAATCGAGTAATGCGAGGATTTTATGATATATGTAACTTCCCCGTAGTTCCAGGTATACACACATCGCTATCATATCGCCTGGTGGCAATTATGCTGAAGTTTACAGAAACCGCCACGGTTAATTTTCTCTAAATGCCCAAGCTATCTGCAATTCAAAACTTCGTTTTCAGAATGTTGTGGCCAGATGACCAGGATCAGTACATTATACTAATATTGTATGTGAATTCTAAAATTCATGCCCCAACTTGAAGCAGGAGGATTTCTACAAGGCGTGCTATTGGGAGACAGAGCATATGTTGTCACTACCCGCTAACCCTTAAGATGCACCGAGAAATCCCTCAAGAGCGGCTTACACAAGGGCCCACAAGACGACAAGATCGGTAAAAGAATGTTTCGGCGTTGCAAAAAGACGCTTTTCGTGTTTAAGAATGAAACTGGGAGTAAAGCCTCTCGACTCCCACCAATAAATATTTGTATTGCATGATATTTTGGGGATGACACTCCTGAAATTTATTGGAATATCTTCAGGGAAAGGAGGGAAAACACGGCTCTGAGAGCTGCACTTTCACGTAACGATTTATTACTGCAATTTTGTTATTTCATAAATAGGCTTTTTATGAATTCAAATGAACTTCTTCCATTTTCATTTCAAGTTCTAACTTCAAAATATTCATTTTTATTTCATGTTCTAGTTCAAGGTACTGCAATCTCCTCTTACAAAACATTTCTCTAATATCTTTCTTGTTTATTTTGGGCGGTGAAGTTGTCAATGGATGTGGGCAATTGCAGATTTCAACCTCCAATATATTCTCTGCTTCTTTAATTTTCTCACACTCTTTGGTCATGCAGATTATTTCTACATCGCCGTCCAGAGCTGGAATCACATCTTCCACACTCGCTTCAGTTATTTCTTGTGGATGGAAACATGCGTCGTCATTAGCGTCATTTGCATTAGGAAGAAATCGCGGGTTAAGTGCCGATAATAGTTTCACCCAAGGAAGGAAACGCATACATACCTCGTGTCCTGCTTTGCACAATTCAACCGTATCATGTGCAATTGGTTTTTAGCTCGCTTTAATTGTATTTTCGTAGCACAATCTGAGACACTTCCAATCTCTTGATTATTGGAGTTATATTCGGCAGCAATTTCTTTCCAAGTGTCTTCTTTCCATTTAGCAGTGATGCTATGCGTTTTCATATTCTCAATGTTGATTTCTGTTTGAGAACAAGATAAATTAAAATGCCTCTCTCTTCCTTTTTAAAAATTTCTGTTTGAGATCTCTGCTTTCTTTCTTTCGCCATCCATTTTATTTATGTAGTATACGTCACAGTAACCGAGGCAAAAGAAAATCTAATATTACAAACGATTAAATTGATGCAATATATTATTCCCTCAAATATAGCTCAAACTTTGCACTCTTGACATACGTATTTCGATGATCGCGTGATCTAGAATTAGCAATATACAACATTAACCTAGGTTCATGTCTGAACTTCGATTAAAACTGAACCGTAGTTAGCGATTTTATGCAACGTGCCTTAAGAGATCTACTTTTGTTTCTTCGTTAAAGTGACAAGATTGTCCAGATAAAATAGGAGATTCCGATCATTGTATATTGTTTTTGCTAAATTTGAAAAAAGCATAGAAAGCATTTATCAATCATTCATCCAATACAAGCATCATCGGCCACCATAATCCTAGTCGCCTATATTTCACCACTAGCAGTTTTACCACCATTGTTTTGAACATATTATCATTGGCACAATAAACACTGCGGTCCCTATTGCCACCAACATCACACACATATATTGTTCTTCTAACATTAATAGGTAAATATACTTTTTAATAAGGAAGTATTAGAAGTTTTTTCAATCTTAAAAAGTTTATAATTAGATATGAATTTCTAAGCACTAAAACCAGAATAAAAAGGAACTAAGCTATGTTATGACTTATGATGCTACTGGACTGCAGACACCGATAGCAAGGGTATAAACCCTTATGTCTGTCACTCATCAGCCCTTGTTCACCTGCTGCGATGACTCATAGCAGGTACTTCAGTGTATCTAACTTGATGTTAAGAACTTAAGAATTCCGATGCCTAGTTATAACCGGTGCATCTTTATTTCATGTAAATTGCATCGGTAAAAAGTTTCATATGCGTATAACGCAGCATACTGGGATGCCGCCTCTGACAACAAACACATTTGTGGAAAATGCAATAGCCAAAAAAATCTTTAAGATATTTTTACGGCAATTAGAGAAAATAGTTCTTCCTGCTGTTAATTCATTCTATTCTCCCTATTTTGGTTTGGCGTTTATTACTTGGTTTGATTGCAGCACGAGTTTGTTCACAGATCATTCTTGTTTACTGACAATGCAGCTTGAAGATGATCACGTAATTAGACAAACACGAACATCTATGAGGAGTGAATGTAGCGACATTCAACAAAAAATACATTCCACGCCTATCTACTTAGAGATGTGCTCTGTCTAAACCTTAAAAAAGAATATATTGGTCCTATAGAGCGATCATAGCCTGACATGTGCGAGGAATCATCTGGTGCATATTCCAGAGACTCTGAATAAATGTCAACATGGAGGGAGAATGTCAGAAAATGGAGGGAGATAATGCGATTGTATAGAATTGTATAGAATGGCCATCCAAACAATAATGGAGAAGTGATCTTAGACGTGCACTTACGAAAGATGAACATTTTTTCAGAACATTGATGCTGGTTTCGAAGTTAATGTAGTCCTCGCCTCTGAGCACACATTTATCTGCACACGGTATATTTCTTAAAAATAGATATTCTCCCAGATTATCATTACGGTCTGTAGATAAATCTATAGTGATTTAAATAATTACATAGTTTATTTTCATGCACTAGATTGTTTTACCATACTCGCAGAAAGCTTAACTTCAACCCTCAGCATTCGCTGAGTTATTAGCAGGCATCCGAATTCTTAAGCATTCAAACACAGAAATACAAAGTAAGAAAAAACTGTGAGCCATCGCTGGCAAGGTAAACAAGAACAGATGAGTGACGGGCCTGAGGGCAGTTTGTAGCTCGTGACCTTTTGAACTCCTCTCACCAGTTGTCTCCAGTCCAGTACCAACATAACTTGGTTCCGCTTTATTCTGATTTTAGTGTTTAGACATTTTCATGCGCAGTTTAGGTCAATGTCGGTGCAGATCATGTTTGAAATTCTATGACATTGCCTATTCCAAGCACATATTAGACTTCTGTATATGTCCAAGTTCCCTACGGCCTGGAAGTGCCTACCTATCACTACTTATAAAGCTTTTGTTTGTTGACGACAATTTACACATGTGAGCAGTGTATCTACAAGATCATTCATTATCTTATACTGTGGTCGTTCCATCAGTGCACTTTTCACTAGATTTTTATTCTATATAAATCTGAATTAGGCAACGACAACTCCTCACATGACATCGTTTGACAACATTCAATATCACCCTTCCCCTGTGGTCGAAATTGCAATTATTTGTGTTCTACATGGTCTTATAGAATATACAAACCAATCTACAGAGGCACAGTAGCAATCCTACATACTGTGGTAAAGTAAGGATAGAAGAAAGGCCGCCTCCATAAGCAGAAGATATAACTAAACAGAAAAGAATAAGCCATGTAACCAAGTGCCTCAAGGGAACATAACGAGCTGTTGCGTAGTTTCGTTCATCATCAGGAACTTGCAACACCAGCAGTCCTGCTGCACGAAAAGCACACTCTACTAGTGTTGAGTAACGGCTGGCTATGTTGCCACCTAAAACAAAAAAGTTTCTCTTAGAAAAGATTTGTTTATCCCCACGACGAGTCATAGTACAAGTTAGTAGGGATATTAACACAGAATTTTACCGAGCAGAATATGAGATGCTTTCGAAGTGAAGTACAGAGCGACGGTGACAATGATCACGGAGACTAGCACGGCGTACCACATGTAGCTATTGAACGGTTGTATAGGAATCAACCAGCCTGGGAGTAAATTTGGTTTGGGAGTGACGGTTGTCAAACCACTTCGATAATAGCTGGCGCTGAAAGGCAGAAATTTACAGTGTTACAAAACAAATGGCGCAAGAACGTTAGAAATATTTTCGTTATACAAAAAGAAATACAGGTAACGACTTATGCCGCACACGGTGTATGTAATAGTGATAGAGAAAATTACCTAACAATACAAATTTATTTATCTATAATTGAAAATATTCAAATATAATCACTTTTGAATTGCTAATAACGATAATAATATTGCTAAACTAAAAATGTTAAACTAATTAGTGTTTTTCAGCGTGCAGATCGAGAGCGGAGAGCTCATATACCTGTTTGGGATAAATTGCATGGTATTTTCTGTAGGTTTTCCTCAGTGCATTAAGGCGAATTACAGATAACTTTTTCACAATGGACTCTGGACTGGTTTGAACGAACAGCAACTGATATTTTTCACAAAACATAACTTGAATTTGTAATTATGTTCAGTACATTTCTGCATTTACTTATTTTATGAATGGTGTTTAACGCCCGATTTTACTACTGAGGCATCACAGGCAGTGGACGCTGATGATACATGAGATGAAGTGATATGTTGGGAAAGGATTATTTTTTTTTAAGGAAGGAAACGTTCCAGGCCTAAGATTAGGGTACCCCCCCGGCATTTTCCATTTATGAGGATTGAGAAAAATCTGGAAAAACCTCAGTCAGGAAGGATGATCCTGGTGGGATTCGAACCCCAGACCTCCCGCTCACGAGTCGCTCACCACCTCGGCCACCCGTGGCGGTTGGGTTTATTAATTGTGTTGCAATGTTTCTGTGTATTATTTAGTTCATCACTTTGCAGATTTTGAAAATAATAATATAAATACTAAACAAGAATAATTGAGATAATAGGGAGTGTTGCACAACTATAACATGTTAGCTTGGAAAGAGGGCGGAATATATACATATTAGTCATAGTGTTTCTAAGAGTTACCATAGATACATAAGTATTACTTTTAAGTGTATGAAACGTTAACAGAAATGGCTTAAAGTAATTCATAAAAGCAGATAAATTTCACCTGTAGTCAATGTAGAAGAATTCTTTATACCATAAATATATGGCGCTAAAGGCGAAGTCCACTCTGTCTTCCGCCGTAGCTCCCAAAATACCGCTGCCACTTCCTTTATCCCAAATTTCGCCCCACCAATTTTCCATATCGAAGACCATTTTCCATGTGATATTGTGTTTCTCAGCAAAAGCAAACATTATTTGGAATTCGATGCCATCAAATAATGGCGGAGTAGTGTCCAAGATCATCAGGCTGAAGGGCGGATATTTTATCGATGTGAGTTTCATTTCTTTTCCCATCAGGTTGTGTAGTTTGTCACGATAAAGATCTTCACCATACAGAAATCCATGACGCGGTAACCAAACATCTAGGAGACATTTCTCAGATGGTGTTTCTCCCACAAACCGGTGTGTGTATATCTCCAGAAGGAAATGAATGTCACTTGTTTCTTGAGGTTGTACTTTTCCACATACCTCCGTGCCTATCCTGCAGTAACTGTTGTTGCCCATCTATGAAACATATTTCATAAAAATAGCATGCACTATTATAAAGTTGTAGTAAACTTTTTGTAAAGTATTTTCTTGCTATAACAAATTTATAAAAAAAAAAGTTAAATGTTTTATATTGATCTGATAGCTATTGATACATTCACTCATCCACAATCATATACCTGCAAAGTTTTATTTGCTTTTTTGTCCTACTGAATGTGTCGATTTCACTATAGTGACTTTGGTGGTAATTAAAAGAAAAGCTACAGTTATTTATATTTAATTTTCTTGGTAATGCAAAGTTAAAGCTATTCGGGTATCCGTCCATGGACTGAAGAAAAGCTCAGATAAAAAGCTCAACAGGTTTACGGTATTTAGGCCCTCTGATTTTTCTTGTAGCTTTCAGCCTAATGCCTTAACTAGCAACGGAGATGGTTAACATTTTTGAAACTACGTACAAAACCATGCAAATCTTTAGTCTGATAAAGCGGAAGCATTTTACATTTTCAAGTTGGCAGCGTACCTCTCGCTCATCTACGATACAGAAATGCTAACAACCTTTAAAGGAATGTTTGAAATATCAAAAAGGGGTTTTGGAAAGGAAGACTTGACATGGGGAAATGGGAAAGGTGCTAGAAGAAATATGTTTGGAAAATGTATGGAGAGCAGGTGAAAGTAATGTTAATGGATTTTGGAAGATAGTGAGACGGAGAATAGAAAATATTGAAAAGCAAGAGATTTGGGGTGGTTTAGATGACAAAAGTTCCTTGGTTGTAAATAAAAGAATTAAACAGAATTGGGGACGTGAGAAATATAAAGACAAGTGGAAACGAAATAGGAAGAAAGTAGTCTTACAGTCAGACAACCACATGGTTAACGAGGTAGGAAACTGTGTTTTGAAGGATGCTGCTAGGATCTAGAGTAAAAAGAGTAGGTTAATAATGTATGCAAAATATAATTGTTATTGTAAATTGAGATAATATTTAACAAATTGTAAAGTTAATTGTGGAATAAATTCATTCATTCACTCATTCATTCAACAACAAACTATCCTTTTTCACACTGGAAAGAGTGACTAAGCTGAATGAAAATGAATTGTTATTTTACATTTGTTATCATTTAATTAATAGGCATTCCCATTATGTCATATTTTATAATTATGTTCAATTTTCCTCTCATGGACGTCAACAATCTTTATACACAGCGTTCGGAAGAAACTATCTCACTGCAAGAACCATCATTTTGTGAGTCTTCAGTAATCCAGTACATCGCGCGCAGCATTTGGGTCCAAAAGTGTTCCACTGAGTCGAGATCAGTATGAGTGAAATGTCTCTTAAACACGTATGATGTAACAGAAATATATGGATGAAGGAAAAGTTCTGCGTGAAAATCAAATACACAAGTTTAAAAAGTAGTCAAACAGTACATAGTTACATCATGGATTTATTTGGTATTAATGTAAATGTTTGATTTGTGTTTTATATCAATACGAAATTTGTCTGCTGAGATAGGTATCGTTGTTCAAATGAATAGAATAGTGATTAACGCCCATTTTAATTACTGAGGCATCATGGGCTGTGGACACTGGTGGTACATGAGATGAAATCATAAACTGGAAAAGGGTTTTATTTTAAGGAAGGAAGCTTCCAGCACTAAGTTTAGGGTACCTCCCCTGCATTTGCCATTTATGATTGCTGAGAAAAATCTGGATAAAACCTTAGACAGGGAGGACGGTCCTGGTGGGAATCGAAACTCAGACCTCCCGCTTACAAGTCCACGCAGCCGCCCATGGAAGTCGATGTTTAAAGAATCATAACTAAGGATTTTAAAGAACGGGCTTTACACCCGAAATCTCCAGCTTTTATCTAAAATGCATGAAATAATATTGCTTATTTACCTTTTATGAGGTTGTAGCAAAAGCAAACTGAAAAGTTGATCCGCATTCAATTGTCTGACGCGGCGGCAGGAACCGCATCGCCCATGAAAAGAGTCTAATAACTTGTGACACACTGAAACCACACAAGGAGATGCTCGAACAGCTTGTTAACCGTCCGCACATTTCTGACATCTGCTTATGAAATTACCCATGATTTTTCTTAATTCTCTTATAGAAATTATATTAATCTTCTGACGGACATTTTTTTATAGTGCGTGTATGAGTCCATTACAAATTGAACTTCGATTAATTGGAAATTTCCTTCAATCTCGTGACAGTGCAAGGGGATGAACACATTAATACTGGTGGTAATTAGAGCGGTATGTAATTTATATTCCTAGCAGACTCTCACTGTACAAACGGCACTGAATGAATGGCGTAGTATTCAAGACTAAAATAGCAGTTCGGCAAACTCCTTCCGATCCGACTCAGTCGTCCTTGAACGATTGTATCATCACGGGTGGCCGAGATCGTTAAGACGCGGACTCCTGAACGGGAGGACTGGGGTTAGAATCCCGCCAGGTCTGTCCTCTCTGACTGAGGGATTTTCCAGGTTTTCCTTCGTCCTTATAAATGGCAAATGCCGGGGAGGTACCATCATTTAGGCCTGGAAC
Source organism: Metallyticus violacea (assembly GCA_030762175.1). Classification (NCBI taxonomy): domain Eukaryota; kingdom Metazoa; phylum Arthropoda; class Insecta; order Mantodea; family Metallyticidae; genus Metallyticus; species Metallyticus violacea. Next base: position 65,405,919 of record CM060832.1, on the reverse strand, counting down.
GTTTCCTTACTAAAATAAAAAAATCCTTTCCCAATAAGTCATTTCATCTCATATATCATCAGTGTCCACCGCCTGTGGTGCCTCAGCAGTAAAACGGGCGCTAAACACTATTAAAAAAAATGAGCGATTGCTATTGGCCGATGCAGGATCCCGTCGCCGTCACCGTTATCAGATAATTGAATGACTCAACATTTTTCAGTATGTTGCTTAAATAATTTCCCTTCATTTCTCGCAGAGGTCACGCTCCGAACCTGAAATAAGCCCCTAATAGCAATAGAAATACCTATCTTAATGCTACATACACCGGCTGAAACCTCGTGGACTCAATAAGACGAAATGCTTGCATAAGTCCATGCCTGATATTTGAGAAGATTTCTTTATCTGAAAATATAACACATTCCCACGGTATTCATAAAAATACAAAGGAATCATTGTGCTTTTAGCAATATAAATTTAACAGCTGTATTTCATAATGCAATATTAGGAGACGTTTAAGAATTGGGACCATGATCTTCTATTTTCGGATTGGTGACTGGTTATTGTCTTGCAATGTCTGTTAGCGGAACAATATGTTCTGAAGTAAAAATGTGCGCTTATCCTTTTGGCTGTCTGGTTAAATATCGTCCTTTTTAATAGTGTTTCCACCAACCAGATGACCTCTTTATCCACCGTGACGTATTAAAAGTTTAGGTTCACAAAGACAAAGGTTTGCGAGGAAGTGTACCTAAGAACAGATAACGGGAAACCTTCATGTGCTAAGAAATTCTTGTTCATTTAATAATTTAACAATTTCAATTGTGACTGTGAATTAAAGGAAAAATTCAAATTCAAATTTTATGTAACAAAAATGCCTTTTGGAATGCACACGTTATTACATAAGTATAATAATTCTGAGTAGAGTCATTGTCTTTATAACCATAACTATTTTTTTTTTTTTTTTTGAGTAGTGTTTAACGCCCGTTTTTACTACTGAGGCACCACAGGCGGTGGACACTGATGATACATGAAATGAAATGATAAATTGGGAAAGGATATTTTTTTTTTAAGGAAGGAAGCGTTCCAGGCCTAAGTTTAGGTACCTCCCCGGCATTTGCCAGTTATGAAGACTGAGGAAAACCTGGAAAAAACCCCAGTCAGGGAGGACGGTCCTGGCGGGATTGGAACCGCAGACCTCCCGCTCACGAGTCCGTGCCTTAACGACCTCGGCCACCCGTGGCGGTTAACCATAACTAAACCAAGAAATCACTCATATATGCAAACAGTAAATAAATAAAGCAATAACTGTGTTTCTAATAGGTACCAAAACTATTTTATACACATTCGAAATGCGCAGTTGTTTATTGCCTTATGGGCGAAAATTGTCTACAATAACTTGTCAAGGCCATTCCACCTCGTAGCTCCCTACTTCAGCTTCTCTGGTGTGCTGAAAGCACTTATGATTCAAATTCTAGAGCCCTGAATCGCTTAGTTTTTATTTCTAAAGGGTGCCAAAAGAGAAGTTTTTAACTTATATGGGGAAACAAAACAAATAATTAATATTTTATTTAATTGAACTATGATTTTCAAACTGAATTTAAAGCTATAGCTATATTTTTTCAAATAAAGTATATTTCAATATAAAATTGTAACTTTTCACCTTGAAGGTCTGAAGGTGCAATTTGACTACCTTCTGTAGTTGGAAAAACGAATTTTTCTAAATTGTTGAAAATATCTATTTTTATTACTGCAAGGTGATTAGTGTCATATATAAATTTCAATCTCAGATGTCTTTGAGAACTGGAGCAATTAATCAATCAAAATTAAATGTTTCACTGACTTACTTGTGAAGGGGAAATAATAATATACAATGGTTCGTGTATCAATGGTGTACAATGGTGTAAAAATCCTGATTTGAATTATTCGTAATTCCATTAAAAGCTAATGATCTCTCCCCCTGAGCAGTTTTTTTTTCCTGATAATTTAATTTTTGAAAAGTTAGATTGTATGTACAATCAATTGCAGTACTTGGATCGGATCAACCAGGCACAAAATATCTGAACTGCTACATCCAATATGTCCAACTGTTAGGAATATGATGGTGATGGGCCATGGATGAAGAAAACTGACAACCACTTCTTCTAAATCAATGTTCATATTTAACACACAGCATAAAAAGCAAAGGTTGTAGTATGAACATGTAAAACAAAACTTTTGATTTGTTCCAAAGGCACAAATTCCTGTTGAACTGATGTGACGTACTTTAGTTTCATCAGCTGTGGAAATTGTCTTTGCAATTAATATATCTGCAGCTGCTAGTAGGAACCGTCCAATCAGGATCTTATTCTTTATTTGTACTTATTTTTACCTGAAATAGTAATTCTTCATGTTTTTAATGCATGCTTTTGTTCATTCAAAAAGTTGACTTAGTGTCTACTCTGATCTTGAAAAGGACAGTGTAAAATAAATCTTGCTATAAAAACTTTTAATGCTCCACCTAATCTGTCACAAGTATTCTTGCCAAGAGACGTAGCAAAGAAGTTACATTCAGCTATCACTCCAAAGTAATTCTTATGATTCATTGATTAGAAAAAGTTTTCCAATTTTATAGTGGGTAGTAGATCCATTTGAGAAATAATATAATTTAGTCACAGTTTTATTATTTTGTTTCAAAAATTGAAGATGTTTAAGAAATATGTGCACTTTAGTAGAATCCTGTTGCACAGGTCTGAAATTATTAGTAGGTTTGTGTTTAATACATTTTCATTAGACATTACACAGTAGTGGATTGCATAGGAGTATGTAGTTTCCTGGGCATTGTTCCAGTAAAACCACAAGGTTTCCAAGTACATACAAATAAGTAATTTCTGCAACATCACAAACTAGAATTACTTCCCCAACTTTCAAAGAACTTTTTAAATCTCTAAAATCCCCTACCTGTTGAGCTGCAATGCACTTTGAAGACAGTTTAATTTAGAAATAAATTAATCTATAAATTCCTCAGTTTGTTTCAGACACCATTGTTTCTAGCATGCAAGTCTTGGAAGGAACCCACTGTTTGCAGGTGAAATTTCCAATTGAATTCCCTGTAATATATTTTCCAGCATGTTTCTCACTTTCTCGGTTCCAGGGCATTCTGAACATTCTTGAAAAATATTGAACTGTATTGCACATTATCAGGCTAAACAATGGTGATATGTGAAAATTCTCATTCTCTGATAGCAGTATGCACAACCTTCAATTAAGAGTTTCATATTCTGATGTAAAACACAAACAGGTATCCCTGGCTCCTACAAGAATGCAGTTTTTAGAACATACACAAGCAAATTTTGAAAATCCAGTTTTCTTTGAAATGTGCATGAACTTCAGTCAGGTTATTAAGTATCTGTATATGTTTTTTTCAGACTGTTTGATCTAATTTCACAAAGACCTTGCCGGGCATGACTCTGCTAACAATGAACTACAGTGAAATTCGTCTACGATTTTAACTGTTTCTGCATGTAAACTTCTCCCAGATTTACAATTTGGTATGGATAAGATGTCCCATTCTTTAAGCAACAACTTAGCCTTTTGTATCACATAGTTACTGCCATATGGTAAGTCACTCTCTATTTTCCATATACTCCAATCTTTAGGTGAAATATTCAACATTGTTACTTCTACACTTCTGTCTGATGTTTCTTCCCTTTTTTTCCTTTAATTATGTAGTAGTAGGCTGTAACAATATTGAAATTCTGTCATTGGTCCCTCTGTGGGCATTTCAAAAAGCTTTTTAATGATAGCATGAGAATTCCTAATGCTTTATCCCAAACACTAAGTGAGAACTGAATAAGTCTGGTCAGGTATAACATCTTTTTGTTGAGCTTAATCAGTGCAAGACTATCTCTTACTGATTTTGAGACATGTAGCCTTATTACAATTAATCCAAAAATCACTCCAAAATGGAATTTACACATAAATGTTTTCTTTTTCTACAGGTGCCAAAATTTTTACATTTTCAGCTAATTAAAATGCTTGTAAAATTAAAACGGTGGACTTCCAGAGGCCACAATTTTGGGTACATATTTCTTATTGCAAGTTAAATATAACACAATCAGTTTAATTTGTGAGGTTGAGGTTTAAAACTTACTTTTTTGTGGTGATATGGTAAGGAATGGCGAATATGCTGTATTTATGAACATACAGAGGGTACCAAAAAAGTATATACACTTCAAGCAAAGAAAAAACTGTGGTAATATTACAAAACTCAATTCACACAAATTGAAAATGATGAGCACTAATAATCCTAGACTTTTACAGTTACAATAGTGTTCAAAATGCCCACCATCGGCGTCGATATACTTCTGAGTACGTTGAACAACTGATCGAGCAACGTTTGCGAAAGTGTCCTCAGTGATTGCAGCACATACCGTCAATTTCTTTCCGTAGTGCTGCCAATGCAGCTGGTTTTCTGCAGTATACAACATCCTTAAGAGTTCCCCATCCAAATGTTAGAGGTCCAACGGAGTTAGATCTGGAGAACGCGATGGAAATTCAATCTGACCTCTTCCTCCTATCCGGTGACTAGGATAATGCCTTGGATCCAGTGCGCCGGGCTTGTCGCTGTGCGAGGTCTTCCAGAACTGGTCTTGTGAACATCGAATCCGGTACCACGGGTCTCAAATTTGTCTCGAATGCGTGCAATTGTTACTCGCGTTGGCGGTTCTGTTCTGTACACAGGTCTCCATTGACTTTGAACTTCAACAACATTCTCGGTTTTCCAATACCATTTCAAATATGTTTTCCATGTTCAAAACGATAATCTTGGCTTCATTTTGTTATAGCAACGGTAGCATAACATAATGTGAGTCATATCTGTTTATAGAACATCATACGATGACTTCATTCGTTCATTGTTGATTTACGTGTCACGTAGCAACGCTATCATAATGTATGTGAGTCACATCTGTTTACTACACATTACTGTTGTTTTTCGGTTCAACTTTGAAATGTATTAAATAGAAATCTACTGTGAAAGTGTGTATACATTTTTTGGCACCCTGGGATTTTATGAAATTTGGATGATATTCGTGTACCAATGTCAATATAGCTTCAAATAAAACACAGGCACAACATTAATGTTGCTAGGAGATTAAAATTAAAACTAATAATGAACAGATTACATATAGTGAATACGAGTGTTTTCAGTTCAGACGAGAGGCTTGTGTCTGCCGTGTGGATTCACAAGTGGTCTCATATACCGAAAAAACAACCAGCATGGTCATGTAGATTTTAGAGCCCATATTCGTACGGCGTCGCTTAGCACAGGTAACTTGCCTAAAGCTTTCAACTCGGGACATATTGTGCTTCCTATGCCGAGGCTCAATCGCGTATCATATCAACGAGGAAGCGTACTGGAGTTACAAGTTCCACGATCAACAATGCGCAACACATGATCAAAGACTTTGGCCTGTAACCTTTCCGCACTGTGGCTGTCAATGAATTGATGGGTGTGGATTCTAAGAGGCTCTAGGTAGCATATGCCTTGTTTCTTCAAACATGATATGTTACAAGTCCCTGAATGGCTCAACACGCTTCCACATCGTTGCATTGAAACTAAACCTTCACCTACCCATTATATTGGTTTCCAAGTAACCCAGACCTCACTTGTCAGATTGTGGAGAAAGTGAGACAATGGCAATATGATTCCGACAGTGTTTTAAAGTTGCATTTCGTGCCATCACCCAAGAAGTGATACCGGAAATGCTCATTAAAATAAACAAGAGAACATTGCGTCGGATTAGTCTCTGCAGAGATCATAAGCGAACTCACACTGAAATCCTAGATTTATAACACATATATTTCCATTTATGTTCCATAAATATAGTATATTTACATGTTTTTGTATAAGTGTACGGGACTTTTCGTCCATTCTGTACATACACAGTTAACCTCTTTTAATAAAAAATGTTGCAAATATTCACAGAGCACTGTTTAAAATTATTTCTATCATAGTAGCTCCTAAAATTACATGTATACAAAATGTACTATACGCCCTACATAAGCAGGCGTCAAACTCCTTTTTTTTGTTTTGTTTTGTTTTACAATCGTAAATGGTAATGAAGCCAGTTAACAAATCTTTAAGTGCCATACTTAACTATTAGGATTACATGTAACAAATATTGAATAGTACAAAAATATTTACCTGTTTTAAATCGTTCACTTTATCTAATGTCCTCTTTTCGGTAATAATCTTAGCTATTAAGAGATCTGGCATCCAGTTCATTGACTTGGATGAGAAGACATCGTCCATCGCAGTATCCCAGGGTTCCTCAGCATTTCTAACAACAATCGGAAGATAAAGATAACGTCTGTTTGCTCTGAACATAGATTTTGGGGAACGAAAAAGCTCGGAAAACTTTTCCACCATCCAGTTAATGTCTTCAACTTGGATAACAAAGGCAAGGCAACCCGTATCTATTGCACTCAGCATAAGATCATCAAATGTGATATTATTTCTGTCGTGCGTGACATAGAGCACAGGCAGTTCTACTGTTCTCAAATATACACTAGGTCTTTCAGTAACAACCGCTATGCAGCGTGCCTCAGAAAAATATGATGAAGCAATAGCATCCGTGAGATCCTGAATCGCATCAATTGCGTTATTCCCTTTGTCTTTCAACAATTTTGTTGCATTGTACTCTGCTAGAGCTACAATAATTATTAACCAGAATCTAATCATCGTTTTAACATATTCCACACAGCTCACGTGAAGGTCTAAACATTCGCTAAGTACCTACAAGTATCACCAACAATGAGAAAGCTAATAAGTTGGATATACAGAGAATAATACTCGATATGTACTTTTCACAAGCATGAAAATTATAATTCCACAGGAAAGGTCTATATTCTAATTAGAAAGAAAAAAAACTATAATGAATTACAAAAATATATAATATGTATAGAACGATATACTCCTCTTTCGATAACAACTATGCAGACTCAAAATCCACGTTTTATAATGATGCTTTTCATTTCTAACTATCGCTTAATGTGTTAACCCACTGCTACAACTGTCAGACAGATGTGGTCAATTTTTCACCTACATGAAAAAAGCAAAAATCACGAAACAATTGACAAACCGCTGTTTCATTTATCCATTGTTTGCACTGAAATCAAGAGTTCGTGCATCAATAATCAGGTAATGAGTTCGAAGAAAAAGCTACTACGTTAACCAAAGCCTGTTTTATTTTATGCATACATCTTTCTGTTCTATGGAAACTTGCCTTACTTTTGATAGACACATGCCACATAAATATCCAGCATATTTGCTATCTATATCTGAGGTTTCACACATTCATAATTCCAACATCGCTAGTGTTTTTGCTTACAGTGATGTCTTTTAGAAAGTTTAGCTTTTTCTAATAAAAGCCATTTGTCATAAATTTCATCCGCGGAGAAAAAGTTTGCTATCTCCCCTTAAAGAACTTTAAAAATGTACTAAGTATAATGCAACAACTCAAATAAGCGAAAACGCATTATGTGAGAGACAACAAATTTGTCGCACTATCAACATTACCATCATTGTTTACATATTATTGCATTTTTAATACAATAACTCCTAAGACTATGGACGATATAAATAAATGTATTTCAAAATAGTACTATAATATTTACAATCGGAGCAAACTATTAGTCTCGCTAACAAAAAGTTATAATAGCGGTGTTGTTATTAATGGAGACTATGTGAATTGAATTCTACCTCAATAAACCATTGTTTATCTCCGAGTACCATCACTGTCCTTAAGCTGTGTTTAAGTGAAACACAGCAACATTCAAACAAGCAAATTGCCTTTGCTCGCTTATTACACTTTGAACGACCGCGTGACATTACACATTAAGTAAAGTATAAAGGTAAGGTGAAGACTCCCGCCTAAGCAATAGGCCTTGTGTTCTATGCCACAATGACATGAGTTGAGCAGTAGACGAGCAGGAGTCTAGCTTGGAATTTCGTATTCGCAGTCGATTTTCCGAGACAGGCGAGTCAAGGCTCAGTTTTTTCCAAGACAAACATGACGGTGTATTTAATCGACTCAATCCGTGAAAGCCGAAGCTGTTATTTTGGACAGTATTTTCTTGATTTGAAGCAAATGAAGACAAACCAAGAATGCCGGGAGAATATATTAGAGTTATTGAAAATTCATTTGAATTCTATAATCACCAGCAATTTTATAGGCGATATATATTTACAAAAGGCACACTTGTAAATGGAATATTTCCCATTTGCACTATGCAAAATCAGTGTAATAATCTGTTCCAGCACTTTTACAGATTCTGGTCGATTTAAAGGTTCTATGCAACTGGGAACTTTCAGGTAAGTGCTACTTGTGAAGTGTATTCAGTGTAAGAAGGGAAGAAAATGCAACTGGGATCTGGCTGACCAAGGCAACTAGTGCTAGCCTAACAATATAATAGCACATTACGTACGGTAGGAACGGCTTATATATTTCCAATTCTTAGTGCGCATGTCACAAAATTGACTGTTACTAACTGTATTTTTCTACAGAAACCTTTATGTGAAGAAAGGAATGGCATAATAGAATACAAACCGAAAACATACATTGTTATTTTTTATAAACTAAACAGAAATTAGGGATGTGTATGCCATCGAAATGCATAATAATTATTACAGAAAGTAAGTATTCCGAAATATTTGCTATTGACGCTAAAGTTGAAGTCACTGGATTGGTGGCACTCCTGTAAATTAAAACTTGCGATACTTTTTGGTTGCACACTTGCAAAAATTACCTAAATAATACAAATTTTGATGTTGAATCCAATTCCTCTGAATAATTCTGGTCAAATGGCCGCTAGAAATTCCAAGTTCCTACTTATATATTACTGAAAAATCTTAAAAATATTGAAAAGTGCTCCGCCGAATACTGATACTAAACAAGTCACGTTGTTGTTATTATTTCAGGTTATGCTAGGCTGTTCATGTGTGGTAAAATGCTGGCAAGAAAATGAAAGCAGAAAAACTAACAAACCGAGATATCATATAGTAAAGCTGTTGTAAAGCGCGGAAAATACAATAAACACTTTTCAGAAAGCTTCATTTACGATTATTATAAAACTAAGTTACGCTCGCCAGTCCCTTAACTTATAACAGAAACGTTATTTTTCAAAAACTTGTTATACTTTCTCAGCTAAACATAGAGTAGGAATTTAGGAGAAAATAAATTCAAATAACGTTTAAAAATACGTGACTGTCATTCAGAAACCACTAATAAACAATTAAAACCGAAAACCAGATTAAAAAACGAGATCTACCCACATAAATAACCTTTTATTTTATTATCAAAAGTGTGGAATTGTTTTATATATATATATATATATTTAAAAAAAGCAATTTTCATTACGGATAAAGTTTTAGTTACGAATCCGTAACTTCAATATTTATAGCTAGTTGTCAAATACAATTTAGCTGCTGTGGTAAAGGGTAATCTGAGGTATTCATTAAGAACTACAGCCAACTCATAGCTGGATTTTAGGAGCACGAACGTCAAATGTGCCGACACAAGCTGTTCCTATTATATATATATATACTGCGGTAACAGTTTAAATGACAGGGCGATAAACCGCAGAAAACTAAAACTTTGATATAAATTGCAGGTCTAAGGAATAAGCTGAAAAAAATATGATGTAAGACAAAATAACATCAAAAACGGACAACCTATTGAAATAAGTTGAAATTGATTCTGGGAGGAGTGCATGCTTTATGGGAAAACTAGAGCTATCATCTCTCTTTCTCTTAACGTACTCTCAAAAACTTATATAGACAGAACATGAATGAGAGTTAGTAAGACGCATTCACCAAAAATACATTACTAACACATAATAGCTCGTTGCATGTTAAAGGATATTTGGTTTTAAGGAGAGTTTATTTCATTCTTAGGAAAACAACTATGGAAGTCCAGTCAATATAAAACGCTTGAGAAAATGTAGAATTAAGCATGTAAGTAGCCTTCATTGAAGAACAAAGAACAAATTTAGATTCGTGCTTCTATATGAAATGCTTTCGAACAAGTTATACATTTAGTAACTCGATGGCAAGCATATGAGCCCGGTACTAGTTGGAATTCTTGAGAAGTTTGAAGTTAAAACAAAAAATGCTCCAAAGATTCGGAGATGATCTGAAGCTTAAACCTGGCATTCTTTGGAAAAGAGTAGACACAACAAAATTGTGAAAAAGGATCTGATAAAAATCCTTAAAGACATGCCGAACATGCTGTATGCCTGGAAAATATGAAGTAATAAAATTAACGTTTCAGTATTTCTTGCGATCTTGCTCCCTTGGAAATAAAATTCTTATGCAAAGGTTCAGTACGTTTATTTAAAAGTTTTCGGGATTAACCAGGATCAACAGGTTTTTCCATTAAGTTGGAAATATATTTTTTCAACGAAGAGGTGTTGTTGCAGAGATGGTTACCATGGATTGATAAAGATAAGGGAATATATCCATTTGACAACTGCCATAGCGAATTACTACTGTAAGTTAACTGATTTGATGTTCAGCGATATTCGGAATTGTTTACTGGCTAAAGTAATATCCAAGTAGAGAAGCGTAGTTGACGTGCAAGAAATAGTAGAAGTGAATTTGACCCAATAGTTAGAATTAATTCTTTGAATAACATTACTAAAGGAATCCATGCAAGAAGTCCAAATGATAAAAATATCATCAGTAAACCCAAACTAAAGTAGAGGAACATTGTAAGAAATCTTCCATTAACCAGACCATAAAAAATTAGTAAAAGACGTGGCCAAAGCAGCACCTCTGATTTGCAAGAAAGGTAAACATGTTACGATTAGCTAGCAGACAAACGAGGTCAGTTAAACGAGAATGTGGAGAAGCACGGTTGTCTAAGAAGAGTTTTAATGTACGATAATGAAATAACACCAGTAGTCAATAGCAAATAGGGATGCAACTTTTTGACAAGTTCCAGCAAATGGTAGGAGTCTCTAATGTACGAATATGATGTTCAGGAAATAATAAAACGACACTTGGGGATAGAAGAGATACTCTGTTTATTAAAACCCTGTACAGAAGTTCGAGTAGCTAAGAAATGAGCTATCTCAGCGTTGAATTCAAAGGTAGGGTCATATTGCCAATATTCTACATAACATGGCGCGGTAAGCACCTCTCAATAGGAGTCAGTTTGTCCAGAGATTTTAAAACAATTAAACGTAACTATGGATGTGAGAATGCCAAGTAAGGAGGTTCATAACACGTAAGTGGGCAAAATTTAGCAAGCAAGGATTGAAAGAAGAATATTGCTCACGATACGTAGACCAATATAATAATTATTATTTCCATCTGAGCTTTAGACAAAATCTAACAGCATTTGTGGTCAGGCGAAATAGGTAAAACTAGGTACAGGCTAAAAGAACATACCCTTTTTTAGAAAAGATGTTTCAGATTAACAACTTTTAGTTTGGAACATGGTTGAGAAGAAATCTTTAGTTGCTTATGAGTGGCAGTGATTCGATCGAGTACTTCGCGGCTGATTCTGGCCGGACGATACAGCTTAAAAATCGAAACTAAATATCGGGAGGCGGCCAAAATGTTCATTCTCCGAGCGGCAGATGCCTAATCCAACTTTCAGATGATTAATGTATAGATTGGAAAATTTCATAGATGAACGATTAGCCAGATTGGCCGAGCAGAAAGTTTGGTTAAGGTAATACATAATGGCCTAAGATCGAGAGAATAATTTTAACAAAGCATAATAGCTATTGTAGGTAAAAATGTTGCAACCATACAGAGTTCGTGTACGTTAGACAAGGTAAGATAGAGAAACGTGATACTGGAACACATAAAACACATAATGCATTTAAAGCTGATAGAAACAGCTATATGGTAAAACCACTGGGACAAACTCCAGTGATGAAAATGGCAGCATGATGGTGTATTTATGTAGTTAAACATTTACAATGGAAATTACAGTTGTTAATTCAAATAAAGTAAATTTCGGTTTTAGAAAAAATCAGTACAAAATAAGTTATTATTCTCAGCTGAGTAAAACTAAATCTAAGTTTATGTTTCCACTAAAAAGCACATCAACATGAATAATAAACAAATAATGACAAATGCTATGTGATCTAAAATACAGAGGATGCCAAAAATGTATACACACTTTCACAGTAGATATCTATTTAATAAATTTCAAAGTTGAACCGAAAAACAACATTAATGCGTAGTATGATGTTCTGTAAACAGATGCGACTCACATACATTATGGTAGCGTTGTTACGTGACAGGTAAATCAATAATGAACAAATGAAGTCAAGATTATCGTAAATCAACGGTGAACAAATGAAGCCAAGGTTATCGTTTGAACAACGGAAAGCAATTTTGAAGTGGTATTGGAAAACCGAAAATGTTATTGAAGTTCAAAGGCAATGGAGACGTGTGTGCAGAACAGAACCGCCAACGCGAGTAACAATTGCACACCTTCGAGACAAAATTGAGACTCGTAGTACCGTATGCGATATTCACAAGGGCAGATCTGGGAAACCTCGCACAGCAACAAATCCCGTATCCTCGGCTATGGTTTTGGAACGCTTTGAGCACTCACCGCAGACATCTACAAAGCAACGTGCATGTGAAACTGGGAATAGCAGAACCAGCGTACATCGTATTATTAAAACAACAAAGTTGAAAGTTTTCAACCTAAGACTTTTGCATGCATTAAATGAAGATAACCCTGATCGGAGAATACAGTACTGTGAGTGGTTTCGGAACAAGATACAAGAGGTTGAGACCTGCGTAGGGAAAGTTGTTTGGTCCGATGAGGCACATTTTAAGTTGAACGGAACTGTTAACCGACATAACTGTGTCTACTGGTGTGCAATCTGTCCACATATTATTATGGAAAAGGCAATTAATTTACCTGGAATTAATATTTAGTGTGGGTTGTGGAGCAGGAAAGGTTTGGTGGTGGGGGATGGCGTGGTGTTGTAGGCTTCTGGGGCTGAGGGTCCTGGTTTCAATGTTTTTCGGCCGGGCTGCTCAATGAAGACGTCTGCTCTAATTCTGTTGAATTTGATCTCAGGGTCCACTGGAGTGTTTCGTGGATCAGTATAATTCCACGGGAACGAGAAATGTGTTGCCCAATAGATACACTAAGTTGACTTGTTCAAATATTTTATTCATAAATAAAAATAATGGGGTTACTTTCTGACTGCTCGTCGCTGACTTCACTACTTACTTAGACTGACTTTAGAAATGACTTAGACTGCCCTTAAATGACTTTAGAAAATGATTTAGACTGATTGCTTTCGTATGACTTAGGTTGCCTGCTTTCGTATATCTCTTGAATGAATACTCTCGTGTGTCTCTAGTAGGCCTGCTCTCGTGTGTCTCTCCTCTGACGATGTCGTCTGTTTCTCGTCTGAATGTTCCTCTGACTTCTGTACTCCAGTTTTTAAACCACATCGCCACTCCTTTCGCTAAATTAAATTCCCTCGTATATTATCCTATTTCCGTGTTATATGTTCGTCATTGGCTATCTTAAAATTATTTATTTGTATCTAAGTTCTCCTGATTCGTTGACTTTTATCCGATGACCATTGGCTAGAATTATTCTCTCCCTCCTGGTCTACAATATCTTTCCACGAACCTGGATTTTCTAAGAACAGCCTGTCATAAATTTCGGCACTGTCCTTACATGCTGATTTCTATTGAAATATCTTTTTCCTCCCTTTAGTTGTAGATTTCCAAATGTTCTCAGAGATAACGCACGTGTTTACGGGCTGTTTTAAATACCTTGTACCCCCGGCTATCCTGTAATAAAACATTTTCGTTTCCGTTCTGACATTCCCATTTTCTCTTAAATTATTTCCACGTCTGACTTTGTTCAAATACAGTCCCGTTACAGCCAAATGTTTTCCTATTGTGAACTCCTAAGTATTTCCTGGGCAGAAGGTTCGTGACCTAACAAAAGATAGTTTACCATTTCCTCAGCCTTGTCTAAGGAGCGGTCAGCGATCGAGGCGTCAGGTATACATCTCTGTCTCTTTCTCTCATCTTTGACCACAAAATGTATACCAATTTGTAAGTTACAATCACCTGTCAAATGACATACACATAAGTACAAGTTACGAATTATTTCAATTTTTGTTATACCTATCTCTAAATTATTTTCTTATATGTATATATATATACACATAACAATGACCCTTATCAAATCTAATGCTTTTAGAAATATAACTCTGCAGCCTTTAGTTATGAAATTAATAAAGGCAGCCTTATTTCCGGCCTCAAATGCCCCTGTAATCAGTTACATAGTCCCGTGAGATTATTACTACCTCGTTATTGCAGAGTTATATTCTTATTATTCTTAATACTATATTTACACACTTGAATCGAATGAATTTTCTATCTGTGACACATATATTTGTACTTCGAGCCTATGGTTCATTGTTTTTGATGTTCTTGGCTCTGATATGAGTGTTATTTTGTCTTTATGAACTATACCTTTAAATTTTAGACTAAGATTTTACATACAAAATTTGAAAATATATTTTAAATGTTTATGGTATTATCTATTTAGCTGATACACCTTGCATTTTATCTTTTACTTTTACACATCTGTCTGCACTATGCATGATTCACTGCACTTCTCTTGCTTTTCATTTAGTACCTTTATTCGCGTATCAATGCCATTGCTATACCATTTTACATTATTTTCTTATGAATTATATTCTAGCTTGCGAATGTTTATTATTTACAATATACCCTGAGTGTTTCTGCAAGTTAGTTTCTTTATAATCTATTCTTATATTATTCAATTACTGATGCTAATTACAATTTGACTATTGAACTTTTGGCTGTTACTCAAATAAACAAGTCTACATCGTAGTAGCTAATTTATCTAACGAACGTTTGACATTAATCCTTAATAATATTATATCACATATATTATATGAAATTTGTTACAATTACAGTTTACTCAAATGCATTTAATCCAATAGCTACGCCTACATCATACCTAACTTAATGAAGTTATTCTTGATAGTCTGTCCAATTTTTATTTTTACCAAAATATTTCAATAGCACATTCATATTATTAAATTTTATATGTTGAATCCCGACTTTATTAATTGACAACCAGATTACCTGTAGTACGTAAAGAAATTATATTTTCAATCCGTTTGTAACTTTATATTTTAATAAAACACACATTAATGGACATTCTAGAGCCTTGCATTTTCTAATTGCTTTTAACTACATCACTTATTAATCATCGGTCATATTTTTTTTATAAATTTCTAATTTGCTATCTAACATTACTTGTAATCATTCATCCATTATACATCTTGTAGATGATTCTATTCGTATATCTATTTGAAAAACTTTTCATCATACTTCACAGTGCAATTCACAACTGATTTTAACTACATTACTATTCATTAGATATCTTGGATCGTTTTATAAAGGCGCCTTAGGTAAACACTACAGTGGACGAGATTATTTTCTTTGTCTACCTAATTCATTAATTCATTTTCTTCCCTTATTACCATTATTTATTATCTATTTTTCATCTTTCTCGTTTCACTTTATTTCACTTCATATTTGCCCTTTACTTTTAACAGTGGCATCATAATTAATATATTTCTTTTCGTTACTTGATTCATTTTTCTTTCTATTACCCCTATCTGCTTCCTTATTGAACGTCACCAAGATATATAATTTTAGCTTCTTATCCATTTATCTTTCTTTAGCATGCTTCTGCTTATTCGATTATTTCTTATACCCTCTAATTTCAATTATTTATTTTCCTATAAGGTTCCCTCTGATGATGATGATGATGATGATGATTGTTGTTTAAGGGGCGCACAACAGCTAAGGTCATTAGCGCCCAAACATACTAAAAACTGCGTCAGAACTAAAATATAAATAGTTAACACAAATCAAGTCTGAGCAGCACGTTGTGCAACAAAATAAAAGCCCATAACAAATAACAAGTGGGTGTAATGGTCAACAAAGGACTGGTATTAAAAAGCCGCAAGAGCGAAAAAACAACAGTCTTATAATGGTCTAAAAAGGGTCAATAAAACCCTATAACCATCAACACTGGAACATATAAAAACTGGTAGTAAAACACATCAGCAAAAGCTGAAAATAAACCAGTATTGTAAAAATCTAAACTGTAACAATAAAACCCCAAAACAATAAGAAGGGTACATATAACAACTGAATAAAAGACTGGTGCCAGAAACGATGCATCAAATGCTGAAACAACAACAGTCTTAAAAGCGTCTAAAAAATGCCGTCATGAATAAAAAGAGAGCACCTCACACCTTGCTCCAAAAACCACAAACACGGATAAAACGGAGCACTCGCTCAACAGCAACCACATCATCTGCAAGTAATTCCTCAATAGAGGAGGGCATACCTAGTCTATGTCTAAAAGCTGCCAGATGACGGCATTCAACTAAAATGTGACTCACTGTAAAGGGGTGGTCACAGTGGGGGCAAGCTGAAGCGCGTTGACCATTAAAAAGGTGTGAATGACTAAAACGGCAATGCCCAATTCTAAGACGAGCTAAAATTACTTCTTCGCGACGAACAGCGCGAGAAGAAGTCGACCAGTTAAAAG
This sequence comes from Metallyticus violacea, assembly GCA_030762175.1. Taxonomy (NCBI): domain Eukaryota; kingdom Metazoa; phylum Arthropoda; class Insecta; order Mantodea; family Metallyticidae; genus Metallyticus; species Metallyticus violacea. Next base: position 65,389,303 of record CM060832.1, on the reverse strand, counting down.
GGGCTGATTTACACTCCCGAAGCTTATTGGTGGTTAGTAAATTCCACTCATCGCGCCAGCGCGAGAGAACACCTCGTCGTAAGGAATGTATAAAATCCCCGAAGTAAAAACGGTGCTCGTGCCCAGCAGGGTCGAAAAGAGCGGATTTTGCTGCAACATCTGCGGCCTCATTTCCTGGGATTCCGACGTGCCCAGGCACCCATAGCAGTGTTACCCTGACGCCAGCGTCGAAAAGGGTTAAAACTACATTCTGGACCATCTGTACCAGAGGGTGGAGGTTGTACAGATTTCTAAAACTTAAAACGGCACTCAAAGAGTCGGAACATATAACACTGTTCCCTAACCCCTGTTCAGAAATAAATAAAACCGCCCGATAGATAGCATAAAGCTCCGCCATAAAAATAGATGTTGCAACGTTAAGACCATACGTAAAACTTGCCCCATTTAAAACAAAAGCACATCCTACACCTGTGTCACATTTAGAGCCGTCCGTATAGATAAAATTCCAGTCATTAAAAGAGGATTTGATCTCGCTAAAAGAACAACGAATAATAAGTGCTGCGGTCAAAGATTTCGGACATGACGTAAGCCCAAGATGAACGGGGGCCTCTGCTAAAATCCAGGGGGGAGAAGAAGTATCCCCGGCTAAGAAAAAAGCAGGTAACTCAATGTCCAACGTTCGTAAAATCTCCCGAAAGCGAAAACCAGCAGGCTTAGGAGTAAAGGACCGAGCAGCATAAAATCGATCAAAAGACACATTAAAAAACGGCCCATTCGTGGGATGACGAGGTTGCGCCGCTAAGCGACAACCGTACACAGCTAGTAAAACATCCCTACGATAAAACAACGGAGGTTCTCCAGACTCCGCACATAAACTCAACACAGGACTGGTGGGGAATGCCCCAATGGCAACACGGATACCCCGGTGATGAATCGGGTTCAGGCGGCGCAGAACAGAAGGCCGCGCAGAGCCATAAACGACACTGCCATAATCCAATTTGGACCGGATAAGAGAGCGATAAAAACGTAAAAGAACAGTCCGGTCAGCTCCCCAAGATGTGCCACTTAAAACACGTAAAATACAAAGAGAACGTTCACACTTGCCTCTGAGTTGCGCTATATGCGATGACCAGCATAATTTCCTATCAAACACCAAGCCAAGGAACCGAACTTCGTCTGCGAAGGAGAGTGCGTCTGGGCCAAGATGGAGCGAAGGTGGAAGATACTCCTTGTGGCGCCAGAAGTTCATGCAGACGGTCTTCTCTGCGGAGAAACGGAACCCGTGAGAGACACTCCAAGCGTGAAGGCGGTCGAGACAGCATTGGAGGCGGCGTTCCAAGAGACATGTTCTCCGAGAGGAAAGATAGATGGCAAAATCGTCTACAAATAACGACGAGTGTATTCCTGGCGGTAAACACTGGGTGATAGAGTTAATAGCAATGGCAAACAGTGTGCAACTTAGTACCGAGCCCTGAGGTACGCCGTTCTCTTGAATAAAATTCGACGATAAAACTGATCCCACGCGAACATTAAAAACCCGGTCCTTCATAAATTCCTGAATAAAAACAGACATACGCCCACGTATGTTCCAATTGTGAAGCGTTCGGAGGATACCGCCTGTCCAGCAAGTATCGTACGCTTTCTCCAGATCAAAAAATACAGCAACCGTTTGGCACTTGCGCACAAAACCGTCCATTACATTGGTAGTTAAAGACACCAGATGGTCGACTGAGGAACGATGACGCCGGAAACCACACTGGGCGTTCGTTAACAATTGCCTCGACTCCAACCACCACATGAGCCGTCCGTTAATCATTCGTTCCAACACCTTGCAAACACAGCTGGTGAGGGAAATCGGACGTTAACTGGAAGGAAGATGTGGGTCCTTTCCAGGGTTACGTATGGGAATGACGGTGGCCAATCGCCAAGCGCAGGGAAATGTGCCGTTACACCAAATAAAATTAAAAGTTCGTAATAAAAAGGCTTTGCCTTCTGCTGGTAAATGCTGCAACATGGCAACATGAATGTCATCTGGCCCCGGTGCGCAATGTCGAGAGGTAGAAAGGGCATGCTCCAGTTCCCTGGCGGTAAAAGGAACGTTGTAGCTCTCCTGATGGTCGGAGGCAAATGAGAAACCTTTTCTCTCAACGTGCTCCCTTAACGCGCGAAATGTAGCCGGGTAATTGGCGGAACTAGAAACATCAGCGAAGGTTCGCCCTAAAACATTGGCGACGTTAATCGGAGTAGTGAGCACTCGATTTAAAACCCTAAGACCGGGTATAGGTGTAAACCTTGGTTTGCCAGCAACGCGGCGTAGCCGTTCCCAAACTACGGATGAAGGCGTTGTGCGGTTAAAAGAAGAGGTAAAAGAAATCCAAGAAGCCTTTTTGCTATCCTTAATGACTCGGCGGGATTTGGCGCGAAGTTGTTTGTAGCAAATCATATTTGCTGATGTAGGGTGGCGACGAAAAGCTCGGAGAGCACCTCTGCGTGCACGCAATGCATCCCGGCATTCATCAGTCCACCAGGGAACCGGCAAGCGTCTGGGGTGACAAGACGACCGGGGAATAGCCTTATCTGCGGCCGTCATGATGACCGTACGGAGGTGCTCGATCGCGATGTCGATAGATGGAAATTCACACCCGGAAAATTCGGCCAGAGATCGATAGAGAGTCCAATTCGCCTTATCAATGAGCCATTTTGGCGTGCGCTATGAATGTGCGTTCGGAGAGAGTACATGGATCTGACACGGAAAGTGGTCACTGGAATATAAATCAGAGATGACGTTCCAGGTGAAATGTACAGCAAGCGAGGAAGAACACATGGATAAGTCCAAGTGTGAAAAACTGTGAGTGCTGTCTGAAAGAAATGTAGGTTGTCCAGTATTGAGCAGTACTAGATGGTGACGATCCAGAAAGTCGGCTATAATGCTACCCCTCGCACACTCCGTGGCGGAACCCCATAGGGGCTGGTGTGCATTGAAATCCCCCAAAAGAAGAACAGGGGTGGTAGCTGAGACAAAAGATCGTCCAGGTCAACTGTGGTGATGGTGTCGGACGGAGGTAAATAAACAGTGCAGACTGAAAAACTAAGGCCGGAAAAGTGAACTGTAGCTGCAGCAGCTTGTAAAGGAGTCTGGAGCTGTAGTGAGGTGCTGTACACGTTATTGTGAATTAAAAGTAAAACTCCGCCGTGAGCGGGAGTGCCATCTTCGGGAGGGAGATCAAATCTCACCGAAGAGTAACCGCGTAAATTAAAAGAATCACTTGGGCGAAGCTTAGTCTCTTGGAGACACACGAGCAAAGAGTCAGTAGAACGTAAAATTAAATCGAGGTCAGGTCTGCGACTACGGAGACCACGCACATTCCACGAAAGGATAGCCATTGTTAAAATTAGATAAAAGAAGCTAAAAATTTACCACCTTACTTTTTGGACGGTGCAGGGCGAAACAAACGTCCTTTTTTCAATCGCGTGGGACTCGGTGGTTTTGAAGGAGCAGGCACATCCTGCTCCATCACATCCTCAGATGGAGGGCTCTCCCGCTGAGAAGCATCCACCGATTCCAACGCCTGGAATCGGTTGAATGTAGATATAGGCGGCGACGGCGACCGCCTAGCGGGTTTGCTCCCATCATGGGAGCGTGACCTCCGAGGAGGAGAAGGGCTCTTTTTCTGCTCTACCTGAGTTGATGACTTTAAAAAATCCGTTCGTGTAAAACTCGTCCTGAACTTAATTTCAGGGGCATTAAAAACAACAGCTTTGGGCTTCACGGTAGAGCGCTTTGGAGAACTAGGCGTAGGTTGGACCCGTGTAAACACAAGATCGCAGGTCTGCGTACTGCTATCGCACTTCTTGGGCGCAAAAGAAGCTGCTGCGCTGTAGGTGCCGGTCTTAGGCACGACAGGTTGGCGAGACTGGAATCGCTTCCGGGCTTCAGTAAAGGAGAGTTTTTCCTTTACCCGGATCTCCTGGATACAGCGCTCCTCTCGAAAACGAGGGCAATCGCGGGACGAGGCTGGATGTTCACCGCGGCAGTTGACGCAGACAGGAGCGGATGGGCATGCTCCCTCGTGACTTGCTTGACCGCAGGTTGCACAGATGGATACGGCAGTTTTACATGATATGCGAGTGTGTGCAAAACGCTGACACTGGAAACATCGCAACGGGCTAGGGATATACGGGCGCAGCTCTATCACCTCGTAGCCCGCCTTTATCTTCTGCAGCAATTCGACCCTGTCGAATGTGAGGAAAAGAGTCCGGGTCGGCTGTAATTCCCCCTCTTTCCTTGCCTGTACACGATATACTGAGGTGACCCCTTGGTCTTCCAGACAGCTCTGGATTTCCGGGTCGGACATTCCGTCTAGAACATTTGTGGTGACAACTCCTCGCGACGAATTCATGGTCTTATGTTACTTGACACGGACGGGATATCCGTGGAGTAGCGTCGCCTTGAGCAACGAGTTGCTTTGAGACAGGCCAAGTGTCTCCTCAAAAGTGAGCCGTTGCGTAGACGGGTACATTACTTAACGGGTCCAGCTATGGCATCAATGCCCTTCTGAATTTTAAATGGATTTACGGTCGTAAACGACTGATTCTCTTCAGTACGACTAATGACTAAGTAACGAGGGAAAGACTTCTCGATTACTTCTTTTGCATCAACTCTTTTATGTTTAAAATGTAAAGGATTATTTTCCAGTACCATAGCGATTTATTCCTCCACCATTGCAACCGTCTCCGATGGCGGGCTGCTTCCTGGGCGCCACCCCGGCTTAGGTTACTGGCTCTGGCCTGAACAAAGTAACCTCAGGGTCACACCTTCCTGTGGGCTGACGAAGGGACTCAATCGCCTGCAGGAAGTCTACAGCTCATGCAATGGCCCTTCCCCGGGCCTGGCCTTTACCAGGAGATACGCTCCCGTCCTACATGATAACCCAGTGCTGGGAGTTACGGTGTTACCCAGTCACTTTTTACCGTGTCAAACACGGGGGCACCCATCAGACAAAGAACAGGGAAGTAGGACAAATAAAACAATAAAAGAGGCGAAATAAAAAGGAGTCAAACGCGCTAAGCGCGGACCTGAGGGAGCAGCTCGGGTGCCTCGGGTTCGCTACGCCCCGTACCCAATAAATTGGGCCCCTGAGGGGAGGTTCCCTCTGTAATGTTACTAATGTCTTATTAAGTTTTCACTTAATAATGAATTCCCTTTGGCCTGACTTGATTTATCTTATTTCGTTACTCTCTTAATTCGCCATTATTACAATATTATTACCCATTTCCCTATGTAAGGTCACTAATATGTTTTATTTAGCCTTCACCTTATTTTGAATTTTCTTTCACTTGATTGCAATTATTTTATCTCTTTACCCTTTTAATTCACAATTACCTATTTTCCTGTATGATTTCTTAACTTTAATATTTTATTTCCTGATATTTACGCACCTTGCAATATTTAATTTTTTTGACATGATTACAATTACTTTATTTCTTTACTCATTTAATTTATAATTATTTATCTTTCTATCTGGTTCCTTGGAGTTATAAACTAATTTTATTTTCGTCACATGTTTTCCTTTTCTATTAAATTTTCTTTGAGAATTTTGTAATTATTTCATTCTGTCCTGACACTATTCGTTTTCCATAATTTATTTTCCTACTAATTCATGTGTCCTATAATTAACCTGCTTGCTTATTTCTATCCTTAATACTTTTCGTATTACAATACTTTTACATTACTTAGCTATAAAATTCTATTAGCTTTCCTATCTTATCTATCTTATGTTCACATTCACATGTTCAATCTTTTAACTATTATCTTAGTCATCTACTTTCTGGTATTGATTTCCCTTTGTGATCCGAGTTGAACGCTAATACTCCATGGGGGTCTCCATTGGGTGGCTCGGTTCTGAGTTCGGCTATTTGTTCTTTCGCGAATTCTGAGAGATTCTGAACACTTGCATTTATGCAATTTATTTCAGCTTGGGGTTTCGCAATTTTTGCCTCAAAATATTCACCTAAATTTTTATGAATCAAAGAGACTTGTGCCCCTGTCCCGTGATGTGTTTGGATCGAATCCCGATCACTAATTTGTTTTTCTTTTACTTTTTCTTGACACATTACCTGCTCCTGACTTCTACTTATCTCGAGTTCTTTATTTTGTTCTCCTATTTCTAAGCTTGTTTCGTTATCAACTATTATTTTCCCCTCTGTTTCTATTTGGCTATTGTCATTTATTTCCCCTAACTTCTCGTTATTGTCCTTTTCGCTCTCTATTTGCTGCCTATCATTACTAAGTTCCCCCGAATTTTATTCTAATATCCTTTCTATATCTGTGTTAGGTTTTAAGCTTAATTCCTGGTTCTATTCATTGATACTAGTGAGCTCAATTTGCATGTCTTGGGTTAAACTATTGCTAACTACGCCACTGGTTCTATCTGAGACTGCTTTATTCCGCTATCTTCATTTTCTTTTATTTTATCTGTGGTTGCCTGGCCCTTCTTTAACCTATCAATAAGTTCTGCCTGGCCCTTCTCTATTCTATTAGTAGTTGCCTGGTACTTCTCTAACCTAACATTAAGTTCTGCCTGGCCTTTCTCTAGTTTATCGTTAAGTTCTGCCTGGCCTTTCTCTAGTTTATCGTTAAGTTCTGCCTGGCCTTTCCTTAACCTATCATTAAGTTCTGCCTGGGAGTTTTGAAATTCTGCCTGGAACAACTTCAACTGATTCATTAATATTTCGAACTTGTACTCGCTAATATCGTTAGTCACTTTTTTTTTTTGGCTAGCCTTTGTAGCTATTTCTTGGTTTGCTTCCCTATTCTGACTATTCTCTATTTCTATTCTATTTTAGTTCATAACTATTTCCTCCTCTATTCTATTCGGTTCTGCCATCTTAATTTTTCTATTTCTTAATAACATATATCTAGTGTTCTATCCTATTTTTGTATCATAAGTTTTTTTTTAAATAGAGAAAAAAAATCTGTATCTTTCTTCACAGTTCTTGCATACTGCCGTTGTCCTCGTAATCGTTTGTTCCTCTTATCCTCTTCAGGTTCAGCTATGCTGCTCCGGTTACTTAGTAAGTCGTACTTAATTTCTGGTTCCTTCCCGATATCGTCTGCGGCTGCTGGGCTGAGGTCGTTTGCTTCTGCTGGGCTGTTGTCCGCTTCTCGCCTCCAGTCTGCGAGCCTCCACGTTGGGATGCCATATGGAGCAGGAAAATGGTGGTGGGTCCTCGGGGGATGGCGTATGTTGGACTGCTGATGGTCGTGGTCTCGATGTCTGCCCGGGCTGCTCGCTGAGTGACGTCTGCTCCGTGTTCTGTTGAATTTGATCTCAGGGTCCACTGGAGTGTTTCGTGGATCAGTATAATTCCACGGGAACGAGAAATGTGTTGCCCAATAGATACACCAAGTTGACTTGTTCAAATATTTTATTCACAAATAAAAATACTGGGGTTACTTTCTGACTGCTCGTCGCTGACTTCACTACTTACTTAGACTGACTTTAGAAATGACTTAGACTGCCCTTAAATGACTTTAGAAAATGATTTAGACTGATTGCTTTCGTATGACTTAGGTTGCCTGCTTTCGTATATCTCTTGAATGAATACTCTCGTGTGTCTCTAGTAGGCCTGCTCTCGTGTGTCTCTCCTCTGACGATGTCGTCTGTTTCTCGTCTGAATGTTCCTCTGACTTCTGTACTCCAGTTTTTAAACCACATCGCCACTCCTTTCGCTAAATTAAATTCCCTCGTATATTATCCTATTTCCGTGTTATATGTTCGTCATTGGCTATCTTAAAATTATTTATTTGTATCTAAGTTCTCCTGATTCGTTGACTTTTATCCGATGACCATTGGCTAGAATTATTCTCTCCCTCCTGGTCTACAATATCTTTCCACGAACCTGGATTTTCTAAGAACAGCCTGTCATAAATTTCGGCACTTTCCTTATATGCTGATTTCTATTGAAATATCTTTTTCCTCCCTTTATTTGTAGATTTCCAAATGTTCTCAGGGATAACGCACGTGTTTACGGGCTGTTTTCAATCCTTGTACCCCCGGCTTTCCTGTAATAAAACATTTTCGTTTCCGTTGTGACATTCCCATTTTCTCTTAAATTATTTCTACGTCTGACTTTGTTCAAATACTGTCCCGTTACAGTCAAATGTTTTCCTATTGTGAACTCCTAAGTATTTCCTGGGCAGAAGGTTCGTGACCTAACAAAAGATAATTTACCCTTTCCTCAGCCTTGTCTAAGGAGCGGTCAGCGATCGACGCGTCAGGTAAACATCTCTGTCTTTTTCTCTCATCTTTGGCCACAAAATGTATACAAAACCCTTTTGTAAGTTACAATCACCTGTCAAATGACATACACATAAGTACAGGTTACGAACTATTTCAATTTTTGTTATACCTATCTCTAAATTATTTTCTTATCATATACATAACAATTACCCTTATCAAATCTAATGCTTTTAGAAATATAACTATGCAGCCTTTAGTTATTAAATTAATAAAGGCAGCCTTGTTTCCAGCTTCAGTTGTCATCTAGGAGACTAATTGGACCATTCTTTTTTGAAGGAACATTAACTGGCTCATTGTACCTGAATATGATATGCACATCCGTCTTACCCGCCATTCATACACTCTATGAAAATGAGGGAATTTTACTTTCAACAGTATGGTGCACCACCACATTACTACCGAGATGTACGTGCGTAACTTGATGATAATCTTCCAAGGTACTGAATAGGACGAAAAAATCCTTGTTTCCACCGCGTTCTCCGGATCTAACTCCGCTGGAGTCCTACCTATGCCCAGCTACACTTGCAGCACTTTGGGAAGAAATTGAAACGGCATGTGCTGCAATCGCGAGGACACTTTCGCAAACGTTGCTCAATCAGTAGTTCAACGTACTCAGAAGTATATCGACGCCGATGGTGAGCATTTTGAGCAACTGTTGTAACTGTAAAAGTCTAAGATGATTAGTGTTCATCATTTTCTGTTTGTGTGAATTCAGTTTTGATATGTTAACACAGTTTTTTCTTTGCTTGAAGTGTGTATACATTTTTGGCACCCTCTGTGTACTTGATATGAAAACAAGTTGGTCTAGTGGTAATCATACTTGCCTCGTAGACTCAAGGTCACGGTCCAATGTATTGTACTCACAACCAGGGTAAATGTCTTTTTAAGGTGAGTTTCAACATCAAATGTGACAGTGCCGTGTCCATTATAGTGAGTATAAATCTAATAGGGAAGACATGGAAATCCCTTAATTTTACCTTTTATCACTATTTCAATGTGAGAGTCAGTGACAAGACCTGCAATGTTCCTTCTGTCCCTGCAATGAGAACGAATCAAAAAGTGTACTTTTTAAAGACATTGATGATTAATGTAAAAACATGCTCATCAGAACGTCTTAGAGCCAAAGAGCTTGTCGTAGCAACTACATGTACATAAATGACAGTGAACGTAGCCTGTTCAATTTTCCTCTCACATTTGCAAATACACTTGGCGCAAAACAACACCTAATTCAAACTTAGATATTTCCTCGGGGTTGAGAATTCCTTAGAACTTCTAAAGAAACGGATTACACGCTCTTAAGGTTACTACAAAATTAAGAAGTTAATCCCATATCTTGCTAATTGCCGATTGCTAATCTGCGTATCCCACCGTTGCCACCAATCAATTACGGCCACATGCCCTAGGAGGGAACTAGGTGGGTTTTTAAATGAATAAGTGTTTGCCATAAATTCTATTTTGTTACCGTAATTAATTATTATACATTGCATATTACTGTTAAATATATGACAAGTGAAAACAATATGACTTTCTCTACTGAATGAATTATCCCTAAACTTCAGAAATTAGGAAAGCTTTTTTATTTTTCATTTTTATTTATTATTTTTTTGAATCGTGTTTATAGTCCATTTTATTTTATGAGGCACCACATGTCATGGACACTGATGATATAAGAGATTAAATGGCATATAGGGAAAGGATTTTTTAAGGAAGGAAACGTTCCAGGCCTAAGTTTAGGTATCTCCTCGGCCATTTATGAGGAATGAGGAAAACATGGAAAAAACCCCAGTCAGGGAGAACGGTCCAGATGAGATTCAAACCCCATGCCTCCCGCTCATGAGTCCCCGCCTTAGCGACCTCCGCTACCCTTGGGGACATTATGAAAGCTAAACACATAATTTACAAAAAGCATAAATAACAAAAATAACACGTAAATATTAAGAGATGAAAATAGCACGACCATAAACGAATAAATACGTCCTTGTTGATCATTGACTATAACACTTTAAGCAGGTTTTACACTGACAAAATTGAAATGTTAATTTACCCTCTTATTCAGATATTAAGTACATCAAAATGAGGTATATCTGCATCGTGAGGCAAACCACACGGAGTCTTCCAGCACAAGAGTTACACCAAGCCTTTATACGCAGTAATCTTTAAGGCGTTCTCGGTCCTGGTGGTGTAGTGGTAACCATACTTGCCTTCTAAACCCAAGAACGCGGGTTCGCGGGCCAGGATCGATGGATTTTTTCGGGCGTAAAAATCCTAAGTATGGCTTCCTTCAAGCCGTGTGTCCCGTGTCGTTCATTTACGGCGCGATAAAGAACCTCAAGCCTGAAAGAAGAGGCCTCTGAGCAAACTTTGTCGACCGTTTCACGCCCTAATTTGAATGGGACACTGATGACCTGAGATGTTAAAGAGCGTCCGTAAATAAACCAAATCAACTTAAGGCGTTGTCTTTAGTGTCGTCTTATTTTCTTATTTGGACTGAGCAAAGGTTGAGACATTCCATCACGTAGAGTTCCCATGGGGGTTTTCTATCCTCAGCAGCCTGCAAGCAGGAAGACTAAAGTCGGTGAATGTGAGTAAGATTCCTCTTTCTTCTCAAAAGAAGTGAAATGTCAATTGCACAATAAAATATCAAATTAAATAGCTGAGAAAGTTACTGATGATTATAAATAAATTTACAGGATGAAGTGCGGCAGTGTGACTTTTCTAGACTGGCTCGTTTTCATTGCTTTGTCGCTTACTCGCTTTTCAAAAACCTTTCAATTGCACGAAAACTGTGTGAGCCTTGTACCAGATCGGAAATATTATGTACAAGCAGCATAAATGTAGAGGTCGGCAAAGCCTTTGAACAGTGGTACAAAGAGACGGTGTCCCCCTATTACTGCTTAGTATTAATTATGAAATTGTTACCTACTGCAAGATAGACATGTTGCTTTGCGTCTGACCACTGTAAAATTTAGTAAGCAATTTCTAGAAGAGAAGGGAAATTCTCGTCACCCATACATGCATGAACGTGTACCGAAAACGATTTGTGTTCCAAAACAAAATTCCAATAATATCAGAAGGTGAGTACCGCTTAGTAGATAAACAATTCACAGCATTTGGCTGTGTTAATTGGAGCAGCAGTAATAGGTCACCATACAGAACGCTTTCGGGGACATAAAAATTAAAATTTTGGGGCATAAAGTGAACAGGTACCGATACGAGAAGTATGTATGTATGTATGTATGTATGTATGTATGTATGTATGTATGTATGTATGTATGTATGTATGTATGTATGTATGTATGTATGTATGTATGTATGTATGTATGTATGTATGTATGTATGTATGTATGTATGTATGCATGCATGCATGCATGTATGTAGCTATGTATGTATGTATGTATGTATGTATGTATGTATGTATGTATAAAATTAACAGTAATTATGATAGAAGAAAAGGATAAAACACTAAGAAAAAGTCACACTTGTGATCGCTATATTTCGGACTCGTGGAGTCCTTCCATGGCAAGAAGACAAGTAACGGTGATAAAAGTAAATATTGAGTATCGAAGGTAACGTTATGCATGGAAACAGATGAAACTAGAAATGAGAGTGTGGGGAGGGGGGAAATTAATACGTAAGATTTAAACCAGGTGGTATTCGCGCTTTATGTAAAAATATAGCCGCCATTTCTCTATCTCTGAGTAAACTTTCAGAGCATCGTGTAGGCAACGCATCAATAAGTGTTAGATTAAAAACATCATCAAAATCCTTACAGTGAGATAAGGCATGTTGGGCAACCGGCAAGGGAGACTTGGTTTTAACAGAACGTCTATGATTGTTCATACGTAGTGAAACAACAGTAGAAGTTAAACCAATATAAAATGATTTGCAAAGCTTACAAGATAACATATATACGACGTTCTTGGAAGAACAAGTAGCAATTGAAGAAATGTTAAATTCTCTGGATAAATTAGGGCTGTAGAATGAATGGCAAGGCATAATTAGCGCACAGGTTTTACATTTAGGGCGTTGGCAAGGATTTGAGCCAGCAAAGGGACGTTGTAAGTAGTAACAAGGTTAATGAAGTTCTTGTTAGAAGTTTTAGGTTTGCATTGGAAAGTTTTGTGAGCTGGGATTATACGGGATTTTAAAAGAGAGGAAAGATAATTTTGGTCTTGGAACTTTTGAGCAAGGTTTTTAATATACTTGTCAAGAGATGAAAAGTTGTTACAAAGACGATGACCTCGGATTGAAAGAGAAAAAGGAATAGATCTTCTGATATGCAAGGAATGACAGCTATCAAAATGAAGATACTGTTGTAAATTGGTAGGCTTAATGTGCACAGACGTAAGAAAAGAACCATTACATAAAAAATATCAATATCTAGGAACGTAGCAAGCATTGGGAGAGACAGAAGAAGTGAACTTAACTGAAAACTTGGAGTTAAGATTAGTAAGGAATTGATCGAGAGATTCTGAGCCATGAGTCCAAAGCACGAATATATCATCAATATATTTCAGCCATAATAATGGTGCCAAAGGTTCTGACTTAAAAAACTCCTCCTTTAAGCGAGCCATAAAATGATTGGCTTAAGACGGTGCCATTCTGGTGCCCATTGCAGTACCTCTAATTTGTAGATAATATTTATCAAAACTAAACGCATTGCGAGTGAGAACCAGATGAGCAAGATGACAAATGAAATCTGTGGATGGGGTGCTCGAGAGTCCAAGAAATGTTTAACAGCAGCTAATCCTTCATGATGGGGGATGTTAGTATAGAGTGACGTCATATCGATAGTGGCCAGAAGTATGTTAGAATGTGCCAAAGGGTCAACTTTCTTTAGTAATTCAAAAAATGGAAGGCATCTTTGATATAGGATGGCCTAGACGTAACAAATGACTGTAACCAACAATCTACTAGAGCGGAAATACGTTCAGTGGGGAAATCGTAGCTTGCTACTATCGGGCGGCCTGGACAGTTCTTTTTATGAATTTTAGGGAGAAAATATATGGTGGGAGTACGAGGGACATGAGGAGTAAGTAGAGTGATATCTTGGGAACCAAGTCCTTCAGCAGTACCAGAAGATGCAATAAAAGAAACTATTTCTTCATTAAATTTGACTGTAGGGTCGGAAGACAATAGTTCATAATAAGTGACATCTTCAAGCTGTCGGTAAGCTTCAGCATTGTAAAAAGAAATGTCCTGTAGTACTACTGAGGACCCTTTATCGGCTGGAAGAATAATAATATCAGGATTATTAGATAACATTTTAAGTGCTGATTTCTCACGCAAAGTAAAGTTATCTTTCGGGGTGATCTTATCTAGAAATTTGGAATCACTAATCGAAGTTAAAATCGTTAATAAACATTTCTAAAGAATGGCTAGAAGGTAAAGAAGGATGTTCAAACTTGAGCGGAGCGAGGACGAAACTTGAGAAGGCAAGGAGTTACATTTGAAGTAGGCTGAGAAGATTTAGTATGTCAATAGTATCGCCATCTTAAATTACGGCAAAATTTAACGCCATCGGAAACAATTTAAGGCGATTAAATTTGGGAGTTGGGGCAAAAGATAATCCTTTTTGCAAAAGCAATGTATCAGCATCAGAAAGTGAAATAGAAAATAAATTAACAACCGCACTATTAATAGTAGGAGAAGTACAAGGGGTACATTTGCTATTGGGAGGCTGGTATGAAATACCGGAGTAAAATTTAGATGGACGGGGTAAATTGAAAATAGAAGCCAAGCCAGGAGCTGACGCTACGAGCGGCGGGGAAAAGTTTTGGAAGAAAGACGCGGTAAACTGAATAGGAATACCTGCTCTTAAATATTGTAAATATAACCGCGATAGTTTAAGAAGATGATTCTGATTGAGAGAATATAATAATTTACTCACACTCATCAAGATACTATTAACAGTGGTAATATATTTAGGAGAACATGCTAAAATAATTTTAATAAACTAATTAATTTAGACAAATGAAATTGCTGCAAATATTGACAATTATTGAGGATCATCCGCAGAAATTGCTGGGAGATATGGTGCCTAAATAAGCGAAATTGACTATGAGTGCTAGGAGCTATAGCGGACAATGGCAAATGAACTAATATTCCGTTAGGACAAACACCAGTAATAGCACAATAAGAAAAAAACCAACATGCCCCGTATATTTAGCTAATTGCTTAGAATGGTACTTACATTTGTTGAACCAAAATTTCATGACATTACCTTGGATAGATGTCATGGTATAAGATGTATTAAACAGTAAAAAGTATTAGAAAACACAGAGAAAGTAAGAAATAAAATGAAAAGAATAATAAATAAATAGTAAAGAAGTCAAAAGCAAAATACGCAAAAGCAAATTAAACTTAATAAGCAAAGTATAAAGCAAAAGAAAATTAAACTTAATAAGCAAAGTATAAAGCAAAAGCAAATTTAACTTAATAAGCAAAGTTAAAAGCAACACCAGAGGTGCAAACAATATATATCACAGAGCTGCCAACCAATCTGCATGCAAAGTTGCACAGCATGGGTAACGAAATCATTGCCTTCAGGTATGACATCGAAAGGGCCCAAAAGACCATGGAAGATGCTGGATAGCACGTGACTGAAATGTGGGATGGATAATTTAACACCGTATATTTTTATTATTACATATGCAGTTTGTATCCGTTTGTGAACAAGACCAAACTCTACATCTGGTTACCAAAGCATTCACGTGGATAATTTTCCAAATTTGGAACACATGGACATCATAGAATGCAAGATTCTTCACCCAAAAGACAGTATCATGCCGTCCTGTCCTCGCACATCATCGGTACACTAGTGTTTCAGCTATATCGTTGTTGCGCAGAGACGGATTGTCTCCATTCAAGACAAAAAGTGCAACATAAGAACCTGAGTGTTGGAGATAAAGATGCCCTTGAGCAAGGGTAACGGATGGGAATACGTCATTGTGCAAAACAGCTCTGTTTTTGGTGAAAAGATCCTCTTTCAGAATTATGTGACCCAGTTCTTGAAATTCATGACCGGAGATTTTAGTTGGCTCTCTGATTGCGATATTCTTTCCAAGAAATATGACCTTTCAAACTAGTTTTAGAAAGAGAAGACGTTGAACTCGATCCGGACGCCATTGATTGCAATCCTGGCAAGCTAGAGATGCCAAATTATGTTAAACTCCTTTTTGAAACAATATGACCAATGAGGCAATATGTCGACCTGCGACAGGTAAAGTAATATTCTAGACTCGTGTAGTAATTAAGCGACGAGTGGAGATACAGAGTTACCTGCTTGCTACAACGAATATCATTAAAGTGGTAAGACGGTATAGTTCATACTGCCACAAAATCCTGGGATCAGCACAGCGCATGTCCTAAATTGGAGAGCGCGCGTGCTATTTCGATACACATTCTGTGATTGCTACATATAGATCGTGGAATCGATCATTTTTGGGCAATATGACTAAGGAAATGGAGAAATTTTCGAAAAGGATACTTAGTTTCTCGGTATGCATCCATGGGTCCAAATACTTGTAACTAGAAGAGATGTTTTAGGATAAAAATTATATATTGGTAAAATAAAAGGCCCCATGCTCACTTCTAGTGATATGAAAAGTTTGAAAGCTGAGGTTTTCAGATATGTTGTATTGAGGAATAATTGATTGTCGGTGATGATTAAAGGTACGCCAATTTTCAGAAAATTCTAATAGACCGTAGTAACGGAACTTTCGGTAAAATATTTTAGAATGGTGGTCAGCAAGCATGTATACTGATAGAAAATGTTTATTGTTACCTTATCTTGTGTAAAAGATAATGCGTTTGGGTGTAATATTAGGACTGGATATAAAGTAGTGGCAACACCAGTACGCAGCAGTCACGTTCTTATTAGTCACATGGTGTTTTTATTTAATAGTGTTTAACGCCAATTTTAACTACTGAGGCATAACAGGCGGTATAAAGTGGTATGGGTCCGATACTGTAAGTTCGATGACCTTCAGCGGCGAGTGGCGATCAGTCCAGTTATGCAGTGACGTACTGCGGTGCCTTAAATTATAGGTGGATAGTGCAAGCGTTCTAGCAATATGCTTTCTAAACTGGAACAACGTTCATGGAACAAAATTGGAGTTGCAGAGATCGTTGTGCTGAAGATTGTTATCAGGGACTACGTGAATTTTGTGGTGATGCAGCATTGTATATCGCACAATTGCAAGATGGATGAAAAAGTTTCGTGCAGTCAGGAATGCTGTTCTGGACAATCCTGGTTCAGGTCTATCCCAAACTGACAACACATATTTCAGTTCCTTGCTTCCCTGTTGGATGTTGATCACCGATAAGCTGCAGAGATAGGCGTTTGCGACAAAACTATACTCCATATTCTGCACGACATTGCTGGGTTCCGCAAAATTGCAGCAGTTAGATACTCCATGTCATCACGGAGGCGCAACAATGGCACCGTGTGCAATTGCACATGACTTGGTGAATCTTTACCAAAGAGTAGGTGACCACTTTCTTGGGAAAATCCTCACTATAAACGAAATCTACCAACGAGGGAGACAGTGACAATGATTCAAAGACTTTGCTCCTACACCATGTAGTTCAAAATCATTTTTAGCGCAAAACTGACTGAAAAACGGTGTAGAAAGTTTGCCTAGTGAAAAAACCTTTCAGTTCAAATGTTTATGGCAAACATTGTTCAGTAAACACATGTATGTGTAAAACGTTTTTAAAAAAATGAAAATGTTTGTTTGCAAAATGCTATAACTTTTAGTTCCAATGTTTGCTACCATAATCTGATTCCAATTTCCACACCGCCATATAGTGACCATGTGTAAATATTTATGATATTCCATAAATAAAAATGATTTTGGAATAAATGTCTGGGCATATAAAACCTATCTCTAGGATGCAAAATTAACTTTTCAACTTTTCCGCCTGGGCTAGATATTTAAATATTCCTTCAATAAAAGAAACACTAATGGCAGGATTATCGTTAATCCCACCACTCTGAGGTTGGGCAGTTTTTTGACAATCTCTGAAATCACAACAAGGATTATAATGATAGGATCTAAAGGCCCCTTTTTTAGTGTGGTCAGTGTTATATGTGATGTGCATATCTGTCTTCATGTAGATGTGTATAGCCTGTATGCCTCACAATCTCCCCATTATTCTCAACATTTTTCCTCTTTGCATTGATGAAGTGTCACCTCATTATAATCCAACTGTACATTGAAGAACAGTATGCTTGAAGACAGAAACATTCATTTCCTACTATATCTTACCATAGTCAAACTCTAGAAATGTATGACAGACACTTGCATCTATGTTTGTAACTCACCAAATTGGACTTTCTTAATTGAACATGAACATTCTGTTCTAAGGTCCTTATTACATAGTTATGTGTTATAGAAAGTATTTGCACTAGCGAGGAATTGAATTTTATTTTGTAATGCTACATTTAAATACAATGATCTTTTGCAATTGTTGAGGGCTGCAGGCTGGGCATCAATATTTATTTAGATCATGAAGGAATATGAAGATTTCCCTTCATTCTTTCATTGTCAGTGAATCTGGTGAGGTTATGTTGAAATATGAGGAAGTGTTTTCCAACTTATAATGACATGAACAAAGGTGAGTGATGAAGATCTATTTTATTTTCATTTAGTTTAGTTAGTTTAGTGTTTTATAATTTCATACCATTTGCATATAAGCATATGAATGTAGAACTATTCATATTACAATTAGAGTGTTAACAACAAAACAACTATAAAAATAAAAATAATAAAATAGCAATATTTATTATTATTATTATTATTATTATTATTGTTGTTGTTGCTGTTGTTTTTTAATTCTTAAATTAATATAAATTGTATACATATTGTGTATATATATAATATAATCACTAATCATTCATAACAATCTACTCACACTTCTATTTTATTAGACTATTGTTAATTTAAAAAATTTTGATAGAATAACAGTGCCTTGTTAAAAAACCCATATTAGAATTGAGCAAGACATTAAGTATTTTAGCATAAATATAGTAAACTCATTTTTGTTAAAGTCACAAATTTGTAAATGTTAAATAAAATTATCTCTTCAATCATAAACAATCACTGATGAATGTATAAATACACTTTTTAAGACTAGTCTATAAAGCTATAAGGAGAAAGCAGTTAAGAATGCTACAGAAAACTAAGGATAAACTAAGGAAATAGGGAAGGAAACTAAAGTTGGAGAGTGTTACTAATTTCTGTGAAGATTGTGAGGGGCAACCTGGATTGTGATGTTCCTTCTTTAATGAGTATTATAAAGTGGCATATATATAAAAACCAGATATTAATAGATTTTATAAAATTTATGATTGTTATTACTTATTACTATAATGCCTGAAAAAATACACATCCACATGTAGTGCTGACTTCATAGACAAACCGTGTCTCTGCAGGAGCTAGCACCTGTCCCAAAATTTGACAATGGAAAATTTGTAATAGTGGTACTAGACTTCACTTTTTAGATTAAGGCATATTGATTTGCATGGTTCACAATGGTAGGAAAATTTTTATACTTATCAGGCTCCAGAGAGCAATTTTATGTAAATAAAATTAATAGCCATATCAATAGCCACAGTCTATGCGTTAAGGAAATGTGGATCAGTAGTTTGAAGTACTATTTTTGTCTTGTTTTTTGAAAAGAGGTGAGAGTATAAGTCTGTGTAAATAAATGCAAAGTTTTGATAATTCATAGCATGTACGCTTGTGCAGAGTGCTTGTGAATATTAAGTTTATCTTTTACAATTTTTCTATAGTGCCATCATTTTGGGTTCCTTATTTCATTTCACTATTTCATTTTAAGGGATGATCCTAATTTCTAGATGTATGACTTGACAGTTTTAAAGCTAGGCAAATGATTTAGGAATGCATATATTAAGAAATATAGTGATTCATGTATACCACCAAAATTTGGAATTAAGCTTAGTCTTGCTGACACACATGAACTAGTTAATAAAATATTTACAAGTTTTCTTGAATTAAGTATATAATGGCAGTTGACTTTTAATATTAGTTTATCTTGTTAATATTTTTGGCCAGTTTCCAGTTTTATTATATTCCAGCCTTCATATTTTATTTTCTAAACACATACTTGTTTTAATTTTGATAGTGGTGTCTTTTATGATAATCCATAGAACTTTGGAAAAAAAATTAAATGTACATGGGAGAGTAAAGGAACCGAATTTAGTGATAAAGTTTATATTTTTGTAAATAAACAGTATATAATTCAGAAATTGTAGTATAAAATGCTTATGTTACTTAGGCAAACATTTATGAAACATTATGGGTTTTTTTATACACTGCACGCTGCACTAAGATCTAATTTTGTGATATGGATACCCTAAAATGGTGATACTTTAATATAATGCGTATTAAGAATACAATATGTACGCTCAAACTGTTTATTGCTTTATCAAATATGCAAAATAAATGCACAAACTAGTTTACATTATGAGATATTATATGGAAATAGTTTTTATGGCCTTTTTAAAATAGTTTCTTTATTTTAGCTATAGAAATACATTTTTTATCCTATACCCTCTCCGACCTCTCGGCCATAAGTCGACGAGCAGCCCAGTACAAAGAAGAACGATAAAATAATCACCAAAGGCATTGTCAATAACATGCAAAGAGAAGCATTTGAAAACAACAGGGCAAATGCTGAGGTGCTGTTCAGTCATAGATACGCCATGGCCGCAAGGAGCGCATGCATCTATTTCAGTCAGTCCAATTCTCTACAGGTGACTCTGTGAATAATCATAACTCGTAGCAAGTCTAAAACAGGTCACGCCAACTGATTTAGGTAAAGAACTAGGAATTCTTTCCGACTTTTTAAAAGGAAGATCCACTTTTTCCCAGAAACTTTCTCTCTATACAGGCTGAAGTGGTTAGAGTTAATAGCGCAGGATATATGACGCTTTATATGCCGCAGGGGAAAAGGTTGATCTGATTGTTTCACTTGGGATCCCCTTTTTGCCAATTCATCTGCCCGCTCGTTTCTTCAAATAATTCCTTGTTTTAGGTAAAACAGCTGTTCAAAAATTAATTTTGTCCACATTATTTGCATTTTGCTCTAATAGAAGCTGAGGTAGCTAATGAGTTTTAATGGTGTTAGTGCTGTAACGGTTTTGTATCACACCTATCGCAAAAATTACTGTTAAGTTTGTTTCAGTTTCATTTTTCCATAAGAAATTATGAAAGAACTAAACGTTTACGGAAGTGAAGTTAGGATAATAGTCGATGCAGAATTGCGGGATTCAGAATTAAAACATATAATTAAATAGGTTAACATCTGCCACACTAGTATAATGATTGATATTAATACATCAATATTAATATTTACTTTGGAGAAATAAACGAATTAGGTTTTATAGAGCATTCTGGTTGTTTTGAAGGTCCATTCTTACAAATAAGAACAATCTTAAAAGAACATATAGCAAAACTCGAATAATTCAAACGTTTAAGCTTTTTCTTGATCCCTTGAATTTGGCATTAAATCAATGAAAAAAATTGCATGTAAATCCAATTTCATCCTACTTAATTCGACGTTTTCGTTCAGAAACATTCGTAGAAAATTAGTATAAACGTGGAAATTTATGATTAAACTTCATATGTGTGTTTCTGTAAGAGAGACCTTCGCTCCGAGTTTGTTTTATTACAACGCAGTTCTCTGGACTGGAATGCGGACTTTTCCAGCTGTTGACCTTCCCCAATCCACTGCGCTATTGTTTCACACATGCGTCTTAGTTGTCATTTGAGTTTCCTGCTGTTCAGTGGGGTGAAATCAGTGCCACTATGTATTTGAATAAACCAAGTGTTCAGTACAAGTCTTTAAACTTTTGCGAAAAAATCGCCGTCATTCGAGAAGAAAAGATTTTAAAGAAAGATCAGAAATCGCTAAAAAGTGTGAGAGAATAATGAAGTATTGGGATAGTATCCTAAAATTAGATAGCTCAAATATATTAGGAGTGTTTGAAATATCAAAAAGCGGTCTTGGGAAGGAAGAGTTAGTATGGGGAGGTTTTTTTATTTTAATGGTGTTTAACGCCCGTTTTTACTACTGATGCACCACAGGCGGTAGTATAGGGAGGTGATAAAGGTACTAGAAGAAAAGGTTATTGGAAGATAGTGAGACAGAGGATAGAAGATATTGAAAAGCAAAAGATTTGGGCTAGTTTAGATGATAAACGTTCCTTGGTCATATATAAAATAATTATACGAATTGGGAACGAGAGAAATATAATGAAATTTGTAGTCAATGGGTAGGTGGGTTGGGTGTGAATGCACACAGGAGTAATACTCCTGAAAGGATATAATGGAGACGATAATGATTGATGTAATATGAGTGGTTAGTGTGTTCCATTATTTATTGGAATGCGAGAAAGTGAAATGGTGGCAAGAAAAATTTTGGGACAATAAATGGGACAATTTACAGGAGGATTCAGTGTTAAATAAAATATTTAGTAACAAGAGTGTAAAAAACTTCCAGAAAATGGGACATATTTTGGGTAACGTTAAGAGTGGGAACAAAATAGGAAGAAAGTATAAGAAGGAGATTTTTATAGGCAGACAACCATGTGGTTAATCAGTTAGGAAACTGTATTTTGGGGGATGCTGCTAGGATATAGAGTAAAAAAAAAAAAAACTGCATTTCTACAAACAAGAATTTCCACAAACTAGCATTTCTACAGTTTACCCATTCAACTATCCAGCACTTCTACAAAACCAGCTTTTCTAAGAAAAATTATTTTTATAAACAGCCTTTTTACAAAGCAGCATATCTGCATACCAGTATTTCTACGAACCAGACTTTATACTAACCAAAAATTATTAAAAACCAGAATTTCTACGAACCAGCATTTTTAAAACCTATCATTTCAAAAAACCTA
This sequence comes from Metallyticus violacea, assembly GCA_030762175.1. Classification (NCBI taxonomy): domain Eukaryota; kingdom Metazoa; phylum Arthropoda; class Insecta; order Mantodea; family Metallyticidae; genus Metallyticus; species Metallyticus violacea. The sequence continues at coordinate 65,367,070 of CM060832.1, read as the reverse complement.
CATTTCTAACACACCAGCATTTCTACTCACAGTATTTCTAAAAACCATAATTTCTACAACCAAACTTATCTTCTTCTACAAACGAACATTTCTACAAACCAGCGTTTCTAAAAACCAACATACATACAAACCTGTACATCTACCAATAGGATAGAACTTCTATGAACCATTGTCTCTACAAATAATAATTTCTACCAACCAGCATATGTATATACCAGTCTTTCTGCAAACTAAAATTTATATAAACCTAGGTTTCTGCAAACCAGCATATTTACAAAGTAGCATTTCTACAAACAAGAATTTCCAGAAACTAGTATTTCTACAACCCACAATTTCTATTAACCAGTATTTTGAAGAAAAAACATTTCTACATACCAATAATTCTGAGAGTCATAATTTCTACAACCAGAATTTCAAAATACAGCATGTCTACAAGGTAGCATTTCTAGAAAGCAGAATTTCCACAATCTAGCAATTCTACAAACTACCATTCAAAGAAACAGTACTTTGATGAATCAGTCATTCTATTATGAACATTTCTGCATATAAGCATTTCTATAAATGAGAATTTCTATCAACCAAAATTTCCACAAACCAGCGTTTTTACAAACATGCATTCTAATCAATATTTCTAAAAACCAGTATATCTACAAAGCAGTATATCTATAAACCTGCATTTCTATAAACCTACATTTAAACAAAACAGCATATCTATAGCAATATGTTCAAAAAAGTATTTCTACAAACAAAAATGTCCTCTACAAGCAATGTTTTTGACAAACCAGAATTTCTATATACCACTAATTTTACAAAACAGCTTTTATACAACCCAGCATTTGTATGAACTAGATTATCTAAAAACCTACATATCTACAAGTAAGCATTTCTAAAACCAAGATTTCAAAGAAAAGTTATTTCTACAATGCAGCATTTCTACAAAATATGATTTCTAAAAACCAGCAATTCTACACACAGTATTTCTACAAACCAGTATTTCTAAAATCAACAATTTATAAAATCCAGCAAATCTATGAACCAACATTTCAACAAACCATAATTTTACAAATTAGTACTTGTACATACTTTCTACATACCCGCATTTTACAAACAAACCAATCAATCGCTCAGTAATTCTTCAACTGAGCTCATATACAAACCAGCATTACTATATATAACCATTTCTGCAAACCAGCATATCTACAAACCGGAATTTTTCAATTCTGAATTTAAACAAGTATTTCTACAATCCAGTATTTCTATAAAATGACATTTCTGCATATCAGCATTTCTACAAACATTATTTTTACAAATAAGCGTTTCTAAAATCCTGCATATCTTCAATCCTATAAACCAGCATATTTACAAACCACCATTTCTACAAACCTGTATATTTATAAATCTGTATTTCTACAAAACTGTATATGTGAACACAATATTTCTACAAACCAGTATTACTGCAAATCAACATTTCTACAAACAAGTATATCTACAAAGTAGCATTTCTAGAATTTCCACAAGCTAGCATTTTTACAAACCAGTATATCAACAAACTATTTCCTTTTATATTTAATTTACGGAAGCTATTTAACATCACCCCATCAGCATCCAATTCAGAGCGTGCAACGGCCGATAAATTTTGTTCAGAAGCCTCTTCTTTCAGGCTTGATGTACTTTTACATGCTGTAAATCTACGACATGGGACCTATGGCTTTACTTCCCTTCAGAAGGGAGCTATAATTAAAAAATTTAAGCCCGAAAAATTCATCGATCCTGACCGGGATTAAAGCCAGGTTGGGTTTAGAAGGTAAGTACGGTTACCAATAGACCACTAGGATTAATTCAAAGAACCAGCATTTTATGAACCAGCATTTCTACAACTGTGCAATCAAATCAACATATCTAAAAACCAGTTGCTGGGGAAACCAGTATTTGTACACACAAGCACTTGTACAAACCAGAATATCTAAAACCAGTAATTCTACAAACTAGAATATATAAAAACTTACACACCAGCATAACTAAGAACCAGCAATATTTACATGCCTTTATTTCAATGTCCCCTCAGGGGCCCAATTTTTGGGTAGCGACCCCGAGGCACCCGAGTTGTACCCGCAGGTTCTCGCTCAGCGTGTTTGACTCATTTTAATTTCGCCTCCATTTTGGTTTTTATTTGTTTTACTTTCCTGTTCTTTATCTGAATGACGCCCCTGTGTTTGACACGGTAAAAAGTGACTGGGTAATGGCGTAATGCCCAGCACTGGGTTATCATGTAGGATAGGAGCGTATCGCCTGATAAAGGCCAGGCCCGGGGAGGGACCATTGCATGAGCTATTACCTTCCTGCAGGCGAATGGGTCCCTTTGTCAACACACAAGAAGGCGTAACTCTGAAGTTACTTTGTTCAGGTCAGAGCAAGTAACCTAAGCCGGGATGGCGCCCAGGAAGCAGCCTGCCATCGGAGACAGTTGCAATGGTTGAGGATAATATCGCTATAGTGAATGAAAACAATTTCACACAAATAAAAAGAAAAAGAGTCGATGTAAAAGAAGTAACCGAGAAGCCTTTTCCTCGTTACTTAGTCATTAGTCGAACAGAAGACGGCTAGTCGTTTACCCGCGCTTACCAGGTTATAATTCAGAAGGTCATTGACACCATAGCCGGACCCGTGAAATCCTGCACACGACTTAGCAATGGATCTCTTATATTGAAGACAGTTGGAATGTCACAGAGTACTCATTGCTCACGGCGACGATTCTCCACGGATATCCCATCCGTGTTCAGCAACATCGCACACTTAATTCGTCGCGAGGAGTTATTTTCACTAATGTACTGGACGGAATGTCTGACCCGGAAACCCAGAGTTGTTTGGAAGACTAAGGGGTCACGTCCGTGTATCGAGTGCAGGCGAGGAAAGAGGGTGAAATGCAGCCTACCCGAACTCTTTTCATCACTTTAACTTGGTTGAATTGCCGCAGAGGATTAAAGCGGGCTACGAGGTCATTAAAGTGAGCCCGTTGCATTGTTTTCAGTTCCAGCGCTTTGGCCATACGCGCGTAACCCGTAAGAGTGCCACTTCCATCTGTGCAACCTGCGGTAAAGATAGTCACGAAGGAGCTTTTTCATCCGCCCCAGCCTGCGTCAACTGCCCCGGAGATCATTCAGCCTAATTCCGCGACTTTCCTCGTTTTAGAGAGGAGCGCTGTATTCAGGAAATCCGGGTAAAGGAAAAGCTCTCCTTTACTGAGGCCCGGAAGCGATACCAATCTCGCCTACCGTTAGTTCCTAAGACCGGTCAGCACAGCGCAGTAGCTTCTTCGTCGGTCAAAAAGTGCGATAGCAGTACGCAGATCCACCACCTTGTTTTTACACGGGTCTCTAATGCACCCAGTCCTCCGAAGCGCTCTATTGAGAAGTCCAAATCAATAGTTTTTAATGCTTCGGAAATTAAGTTTAAGACCAGCTACACGGACTGACTTTTTGAAAACGTGGTGAAAACAAAAAGAGCCCTCCTCGGAGATCCAGCTCCCGTGATGCGAGCAAACCCGCTAGGTGATCGCCGTCACCGACTATTTCCACATCTAACCGACCGGGTGGGTGGCCGAGGTCGTTAAGGCACGGATTCGTGAGCGGGGGTCTGGGGTTCGAATCCCGCTAGGAAATACTCCCTGACTGAGGTTTTCTCCACGTTTTCCTCAGTCTTAATAACTGGCAAATGCCGGGTAGGTACCCTACCTAAACTTAGGCCTGGAACGTTTCCTTCTTTAAAAAAATCCTTTCCCAAAATATCATTTCATTTCATGTATCACCAGTGCTCACCACCTGTGGTGCTTCAGTATTAAAAACGGGCATTAAACACCACTCAAAAAAAAAAAAAAACATCCAACCGATTCCAGGTGTTGGAATCGGTGGATGCTTCTCAGCGGGAGAGCCCTCCCTCTGAGGAGGAGGAGGAGCAGGATGTGCTTGCTCCTGCCGACCAAATGTTTTATTTTATCTAATATTAACAATGGCTATCCTTACGTGGAATGTGCGTGGACTCCGCAGTCGAATACCTGACATGGAGTTACTTCTACGTTCGACTGACTCTCCGCTTGTGTGTCTCCAATAGACTAATCTTCGACCACAAGATTCTTTCACTATACGCGGTTACTATTCGGTGAGATTTGATCTTGCTCGCGAAGATGGCACTCCTGCGCATGGCGGAGTTTTAATTCTCATCAGAGATGACATATACCGTTCTTCATTACATCTCCAGACTCCTCTACAAGCTGCTGCTTCACTTTTCTGGCCTTAGTTTTTCAATCTGCAGCATTTACTTGCCTCCATCTGGTACTGTTACAACCGTTGACCTCGATTATCTGTTTTCCCAGCTACTACCCCCTGTTCTACTTTTTCGGGATTTTAATGCGCGCCATCCCCTGTGGGATTCCAACACGAAGTATTCAAGGGGTAGCCTTTTAGCAGACTTTCTAGATCTCCACAATCTTATTCTGCTCAATATTGGTCAACCCATTTTATTTCTAACAGTGCTCATAGCTTTTCACACTTTGATTTATCCTTTTGTTCTGCCTCGCTCGCTGTACATTTTCCCTGGAACGTTATCTCTGATTTATACTCTAGTGACCACTTTCCGTGTAAATGCACATACTTTTTCCACACGCATGTTCTCAACGCGCGCCAACATGGCTTATTGCAAAGGTGAATTGGCCTCTCTTCCGATGGATTGTCGTATTTTCAGAGTGTGAGTTTCCATCCGTCGACGCCGTGATCGAACACCTCGAAACGGTCATCCTTCATGCCGCAGATCAGGCTATTCCCCGGTCATCTTGCCATCCCAGACGCTTTCCGGTTTCTTGGTGGATCGAGGAATGCCGGGATGCGTTGCGTGCAGGCCGTGGTACTCTACGAGTTTTTCGTCGCCACCCTACCTCAGCAAACATGATTCGCTACAAACAACTGCGCGCCAAATGCCGTCGAGTCATTAAGGATAGCATAAAGGCTTCTTGGTTTTCTTTCACTTCATCATTTAACCGCTCAACGCCTTCGTCTATTGTTTGGAAAAAGTTCCGCCGCGTTGCAGCTAAACCTGGGTTTACCCGTATTCCCGATCTCAAGATATCAAATCAAGTACTTACTACTCCGATTGACATAGCCATTATTTTAGGACGCACTTTCGCTGATGTTTCGAGCTCCGCCAATTATTCTCCATCATTTCGCACATTAAAGGAGCAGGTTGAGTCGAGAGGCTTCTCTTTTGCCTCCAACCATCAGGAGTGCTATAATGTCCCGTTTACCGCCAGGGAATTGGAGCATGCCCTTACAATCTCTCGGCTTTGCGCTCCGGGGCCACATGACATTCAGGTTGCTATTTTGCAGCATTTGTCAGCGAAAGGCAAGGCTTTTTCACTCCAATTTTTAATCGCATTTGGTGCGATGGCACGTTCCCGAGCGCTTGGAGTTTTGCCATCGTCATTCCTTTACCCAAGTCTAGAAATGACCCACACCTTCCTCCAGTTACCTTCCGATTTCCCTCACAAGTTGCGTCTGCAAGGTGATGCAACGCATGATTAATGGGTGACTTGTGTGGTGGTTAGAGTCAAGGAATTATTGCTAAACGTTCAGTGTGGTTTTCGGGGTTATCGTTCTTCAGTAGACCATTTTGTGTGCCTTTCCACCCACATTATGGACGGTTTTGTACGTAAGTGTAAACGGTCGCTGTATTTTTCGATTTGGAGAAGGCCCATGATACTTGCTGGAGAAGCGGCATCCTTCGAACGCTTCATGATTGGCATATACGTGGTCGTATATCTGTTTTTATTCGGAAGTTTATGAAAGATCGGGTTTCTAATGTTCGCGTGGGATCAATTTTATCATCTCATTTTATCCAAGAGAACAGTGTACCTCAGGGCTCGGTACTTAGTTGCACACTGATTGCCATTGCTATCAATTCCTTCACCGAGTGTTTACCGCCAGGAATCCAATCGTCGTTGTTAGTTGACGATATTGCCATCTTTCTTTCCTCTCGGAGATCGTGTCTTTTGGAACGCCGCCTCCAATGTTGTCTTGACCGCCTTTACGTTTGGAGTGTAAACCATGAGTTCCGTTTCTCCGCAGAGAAGACCGCCTGCATGAACTTCTGGCGCCATAAGGAGTATCCTCCACCATCTCTCCCTTTTGGCCCAGACGCTCTTGCTTTCGCAGAAGAAGTTTGGTTCCTTGGCTTGGTATTTGATAGAAAATTATGCCTGTCTATCACATATAGCACAACTCAGAGGCAAAGGTGAACGTCCTCTTTGTATTTTACGTGTTTCAGTGGCATACCCTGGGGAGCTGACCGGATTGTTCTTTTCCGTTTTTACCACTCTCTCATTCGGTACAAACTGGATTATGGCTGTGTTGTTTATGGCTCTGCGCGACCTTCCGTTCCTCGACGTTTTAACCCCATTCATCACCAGGGTGTCCGTGTCGCCATCGCAGCATTCCCAACAAGTCCTGTGTCAAGTTTATGTGCGGAGTCTGGAGAACGTCCGTTGATTTATCGTAGGGATTATGTACTTGCTGCTTATGGTTGTCGACTAGCTGCGCAACCTCGTCATTCCACGAATGAGCCTTTTTTTAATGTGTCTCTCGCTCCTTTTTATGCTGCTCGGTCTTTTACTCCTAGGCTTCCTGGGTTTCGTTTCGGGTGTTGTTACGCACATTAGACGTGGAGTTACCTGCCTTTTTCCTAGCCGGGGAAATATCTTCTCCCCCTTGGTTTTCAGCAGAGGGCCCCGTTCATCTTGGGCTTAAGTCCTATCCTAAGTCTTCGACCGCAGCACCCTATTATTCGTCGTCATTTTAGCGAGATCATATCTTCTTTTACTGGATGGAATTTTATATATACCGACGGCTCGAAATCTGACATGGGGGTAGGATGCGCCTTTGTTTTAATGGAGCTAGTTTTACGTTTGGTCTTAACGTTGCGACGTCTATTTTATGGCGGAACTTTATGCTATTTATCGGGCGATTTTATTTATTTCTGGCCAGCGACTGGGGAACAGTGGTTATTTGATCCGAGTGCCTTTTCATCTTTGATAAAGCTGTACAACTACCATCCTCTTGTACAGAAGATCTAGGATACGGTGTTTACGCTTCTGGACGCTGGCGTCAAGGTAACACTGCTGTAGGTACCTGGACATGTGGGACTCCCAGGCAACGAGGCCGCAGCTAAATCCGTCCTTTTAGACCCTGCTGAATATGAGCAACGTTTTTACTCGGGGGATTTTAAACATTCTTTACGTCGAAGCATTCTCTCGCACTGGCGCGAGGAGTGCAATTTAATTCCTACCAATAAGCTTCGAGAATGTAGATTCAACCCGTTTAACTGGTCGACTTCTTCTCGCGCAGTTCGTCGCGAAGAAGTAATTTTAGCACGTTTGAGAATTGGGCATTGCCGCTTTAGTCACCGCATCTTTTTAATGGTCAACCAGTTCCAGCTTGCCCTAACTGTGACCTCTCCTTTATAGTGCATCACATTTTACTAGAATGTCATCATCTAGCAGCTTTTAGACTTTCTCTAGGTTTGCCCTCCTCTATTGAGGACTTACTTGCAGATCATATGGTTGCTGTTGAGCGAATACTCCGTTTTATCCGTGTTTGTGATTTTTGGAGCAAGGTGTGAGGTTATATAATTATATTCATGGCAGAAATTTTAGGCTACTTTATGTCTGTTGTGTTTTCAGCTCTTGCTGATGCGTTTTAGTACCAGTCTTTTGTTTGTTGTTGATCATTTTACCCTTGTTAATTGCTTTGGGGTTTTATTGTGACAATTTTATACCATTTCAAGACTGCTCTGTTCAGTTCTTGCGGCTGTGTTTTAGAACCAGTCTTTTGATTGTTGTTGACCTTTTTACCCTTGTTATTTGTTTTGGGGTTTTTATTGTTACAATTTTAGACCATTATAAGACTTGTGTTTTCAACTCTTGCAGCTGTATTTTATTTACATTAATGTTTGATGTTGACCATATTACCCTTGTTATTTGTTACGGGGTTTTATTTGTTTTGCCCAATGAGCTGTTGTTATTTATTTCATACATTGACTTTTTGTAAGGTACTTATTTATCTATTTATTTCTTTACCCATGGCGCAGTTTTTAATGTGTTTGGGCGCTAATGACCTATCTGTTTTGCACTCCTTAATAAATAATGATAATAATAATAATAATCATCATCATCATCATCATCTTTATTTCAATGAACCAGTATTTCTACAAACCAGCATATGTAGAAACCAGTCTTTACCCTTACCAGAATTTATACAAACCAGCATTTCTACCCCTGCACATTTACACAATAGCATTTCTACAAACTAGTATTTCCACAAATTAATATTTCTACAACCCACAATTTCTACGAACCAGCCTTTCTAAGAGAAATCATTCCTACATTCCAGCTATTTTTCAGAATTTCGACAAATGAACATACTTAAAAAGTAGCATTTCTACAACAAGAATTTCCACACTAGTATTTCTATAATCCACCATTTACAAGAACCCGTATTTCTATGAGTCATTAATTCTAAGGAAAAGCATTTTTACAAAGGAGTATATCTACAAATAAGCTTTTCTAAAAACCAACATTCTTACAATTCGGCATTTTTACTAAAGCTTTTCTAATAACCAGCATTTCTATAAACCATCATTTCTACAAAAGAATATTTCTATAAACCAGCATTTCCATATACCTGTATTTCTAAGAACAAGCATCTCTACAAATCAGCATTTATACAAACCAGCATGTGTAGAACTATAATTTACACAAATCAGCATTTTTAAAAAATAATATTTGTACAAACCAGAGATTTTACAAACCACATAATCAATAAACCAGAATTTCAATACACACATACAAACCAACATTACTGCATATGATTATTTCTAGAAACCAGCATATCTACCCCTCAGGGACCCACTTTTTGTGTACCGGACGCAGCGACCTCGAGGCACCCGACTTGCTACCACAGGCCCACGCTTAATTATTTTTATTTTGCGTTTATTTTAATTTTGATTGTTTTTGCCTGCGTGTTCTTAGTTTAATGAATGTCCTGTGTTTGAAGAAGTAAAAACTGAGTGGATAATGACGTAACTCGCACAACTAGGGTATCATGTCGGATAGGAGCGTATCCTCTGGTAAAGACCAAGCCCGGGGAGGGGCCATTGCATGAGCTGTTTATTTCCTAAAGGCAATTGAATCCCTCTGTCTATATCCTGGGAGGCGAGACCCTCAGATAACTTTTGTTCAGACTAGAACAAATCGCCTAAGCCTGAATGACGCCCGGGAAGCAACCTGTCATCGGAGACAGTTGTAACGGTGGGGAAGAATTCGCTATAATGCATGAAAATTCTCACCTTCAGATTAAGAGAAAGAGTGTGGATGTAAAAGAAATAACAGAAATGGATTTCCCTCGTTACTTGGTGATTAGTAGAACCGAAGAAGATCAGTCGATTTGTCGCGACAACCCGTTTATTATTAAGAGGGGTATCGATAGTATATCTGGCCCTATCTAACCCTTTACGCGATTGAGCATTTGTTCTCTTTTGGTAGAGACGGGTCTAAACAAGACCATTCCATACTAAAGGCAACAACTCACCATGGATATCCGATTTATGTCGAGTAACAGAACCCTTAATTCATCTCGAGGAATTATTAACACAAGTATACTCTACGGCATGTCAGATACTGAAATTCGGGGTTACCCGGAGGAACAAGGGGTCATCTCCGTTTATCCCTCACAGATGAGGAAAGATGATGTGGTACAGCTGACCCGGACTATTCTTTCTTACTTTTAATAGGGTTGATCTACCTCAGAGCACAAAGGCTGGATATGGGGTATTTAAGTGTGCCAGTATATTCCCCAGGCCCATGCGCTGTTTTCAATGCTAACGTTTTTGCCACACTCGTATGTCTTGCAAGAGTACCAATTCCGTATGTGCAAGTTTGAATAAAGATAGTCATGAAAGAGCTTGCCCATCTACGCGGACTGCCGCGGAGATCATCTACGTTCGTCCAGCAACTGTCCTCGCTATCAAGAGGAGCGCTATATTCAGGAGCTCCGGGTGAAGGAAAAACTGACCTTTTCTGAGGCCTGGAAATGCATTTAAGCGTCAGTCCCTGACATAAGATTGGCACTACGGCTGTGGGCTACAGAAGAGATATAGAAGCGGGACAGCAGCACGCAGATCTCTGACCTTGTTTTTACACGAATTCCGAATTCACCAGGTTCTGCCACTCTATCTACCGCGAAATACCAACCAGCGGAAAGTTGCGGGGCATAATAGGATTTATAGGATTTCATCAAGCCCTAATGAACTCACTATGTCCCAGCATGCGTTCACTATTGAACGAATGCTTGGTACAGTGGCGGGCACCGAACGTTTGGAAGCAGGCAAATCTAGTGATACTCCGTAAGGGCATGGATCGTGATCCTAAAGTGCTATTTATTAGACATATTGGCATAAATTTATATAATAAACGCCCTAGCGAAGGTGCAGGAGAAAATACTATGTAATCGTCTGCAAATTGTAAGGACTGAAGTCTGATTAAATCCGGAAGAATGTGACTTTCGATCCGGGGGTCGGCAGATTGATTGATTTATTTATGGACGCTCTTTAACATCTCAGGTCATCAGCGTCTCATTCAACTCAGGGCGTGAAACGGCCGACAAATTTTGCTCAGAGGCCTCTCTTTCAGGCTTGAGGTTCTTTTTCGTGCCGTAAATGTACGACACGGGACCCACGGCTTTACTTCCCTTCCGAAGGAAGCCATACTTAGGATTTTTACGCCCGAAAAAATCCATCGATCCTGGCCGGGTTCGAACCCGCGTTTTGGGCGTAGGAGGCAAGTATGGTAACCACTACACCACCAGGACCGACGGGGTCGGCAGAGGATGCAGTAAATCATGCCATTTCCTTAGTGGAGGATTCTGTCCAAAAATGTTTAATGGGTATTTTCATGCAAATAGAAGGTGCTTTCAATGATGTATAGTGGCCACTTTCTTTAGCAGGCTCAGAGAAATAGGACGGCCACTCAGACTGTATAACACTGTGCGCGCTTTCTGTAATCAGAGATATGATAACATAGACTCTAATTGGCAAAGGTTTTAGAGGCACCTTTCGAAGGGTTGCCTTTAGGATTCCATCTGTGGCGCAACTTTTTGGGACTTAGGTTTTGGGCTCTGCTTGAACGCAGTGATATTGGTCGCAGAGCTCGAAGTCATAGTAGCTTATGCCAATGATTTGGTGTTGTTGGTCCACAACACCAGAGTACAACTTGAACGTAGAAGCAATCTGATACTTGCAGACTTTTAGGGGGGAGGAGAATAAAACTCTGCATATCTCAAACTAAGACCCAATACATGTTGTTGAAGGGTCAAATGCAGAATAATCCTATCCTAGATCTAGTTTCTATAAGTAGATCTACGAGTGTGAGATATTCTGGTGTCACACTATGAAAAACTGAACTTTCGTGCCCATTTTGAGAAGGTATCTCCACAGCCTTTACGGTGCTAAACAAAATTGTAAGACTGTCAAAAATCATGGGAGCATACCGCATAAGTATAACAACTTCATTCTGGCCTCCATAATGGGATATGCCGTAGGAGTCTGAGCTTACCGACTTCTGATGAGCTAAGCTAGAACGTCAGTAAATCGGTTAGAGAGGAAGATTTAGTTGCGATTGGTGGGAAGTGTTTTCTAACGTCCCGACTCACACACTGATTGTATTCCTTGGTGTCCTAGCAATGGATCTCGAAATACGCAGAACAGAAGCACGGCATTGGGTCCGCAAAGGTAACTTACCCTGAGCATAAAGGAGAACTGATGCTCTGGTTAGAGATGAAATGGATATTCAGGATGCGTTAATGCAAGATTGGCAAATCTCCTGGGACTCGAATGATACAGCAAGTCGAACTTACGAGATATTTTCGAATGTAGTTGAACGCCTACAACTAAATTTCTCGATCCATCTCGATGTTTTGTGCATTACATGCCAGACCAGGTCCCTATCGTAGCTATGTCTTCAGATTCGTATTGAGTAATGGTCGCTTGTGTGAATGTGGTCAGCTGGACACCCCAGAATATGCTGTCTGGAAAAGTTCACTAAGACGAAGTATTCAATTTATTGCGCAGAGTAACACACAAGGCACGAATGTATTTGAAATCATACGTAAGTGCAAAGGACTGGACCTGGCTGGATAGAACGTCCAATGATGTCTCTAGATCTTTACATGGGAGGATAATAAAGTTTATGTTTAATTACCGTACATGACAATTAGAGGCGATAACCAAATTATAACTTAAATAAATAGGGAGAATTGTTGCACATTCTATGACGCATGGAAAAATTATTCTTTGTGAGTATTTTATATAAATTATATGGTGTTTAAGATACAGAAATTCTGTTGATGGCAAGTAAGACCCCGAACAGGGGTTATAAATTATGTACACTGGCTGTGAAAATTGAGAGGTGCAATATTTTTTTTATTGAAATAGGCATTGTTATTCACTTTCTCTGCACAAGTTGTATTACAAGTATTTTGGCAATATTTCACAATAATAATACTATGTTCTATATTGAACCCATAATGGATCGTTTTACATGATCGATGGCCAATCATGAATTTTTATTGGGAATTTTTAAATTAATCGCCTATTGTTTACTGAAATAGCGTAATTAATTATTTTTCTATGCACGAGTAAGAACACTTTTTCCATACAATAATTATGTCAGAAAAAAATTGGTGATACTTTTCCAGAAATGCAGCAGTTCCGTCGCCGGTAAATAGCAACTCGAAATTCATTTATATATTTAGTATTGTGTAGGTGAACATTTTAATTGAACACGGGAATTTTCATCGAATTAGGTGTCACTGATTCACTTTCTCTGTGCAAATGGAATTACTATTATTTACGCGATATTTCATAAAAAGACATTATTTTGTCAGATATGGTCAACGCTCTGCTTTACTATTCAGCAGGTAAAACTCTGATGACCCTTCATAATTGAGATCCTTTGCAATGGAAATATAAATTAAATACATAACTTTGACATCACTGGCAAGTTTCCATGTGGCATACTAGTACTTTATTAACAATTTACTATAACCAAATTCTATTCGTGATTTTACCATAAATGCACCGTTTTACATGCCGGAAGACGACAGTCAGATTGGCGATATATTTTCAATTTTGGAGGGTGAATTATGAAATGCTAATCCAATTTTAATTGAAATAGACATAAATGTTGATATTTGTATGACGCACGAAAAAGTAGTACTTTGTGATTAATTTATATAGAAGATATGGTGTTCAAAAGTTTACCTTGCATTTTGCTTTACGTATCAGTCGTGTCAATTCTCGCTCAACAGATTTGCTATTTATTGAAGACAGGAACACCATTGGCGTTTATCTGCTTATTGCACTCAAATCTGTGATTCTCTTTATTGAGGCTTAGTCTGGGCCGATATTACAGTGGCGTAAATATTTATAGGGATAGCTTTCTCTTTAAGACAGCTTAGGTTTAGTCATTCAAGAATTACTGTCGACCTACCATCTGCATGAATTTCTCCTTGATAAATCTCATCCTCTCGATAGAGGTCCGATCTGCGGGCTTAAGTACCTCCACCAAGTGGGTGATACCTAATCAAGTAAACGAATACCTCCAACGAAGGTTCCAGTGTTTTAGTCATAAGTCGGAAACGGCACCGTTCTCTTCCTTACTACTTGAGTAGATAAACTAGGAGCTCTATACGTACTAGGGGCTCTAGATGTACGTATCTAAACTTAATGGCGAATCAAGGCCTTCCAGTGAGCCATTTTTCGGCATTTTAAGGGGGGACAAATCCCCCCCCCCACATACACACACACATATAATTACTATGTAAAAGTAGTGATTATCAAGTAATTCTTTTGGAATCAAGACCTTAAAAGGGCCCAATCACTAGAAAATCCTTTGAAATTTATACACTCTTCTTAGCCGGTAAAATACGGTTGTCCAGGGTCGGGGGCCAAGGACCTGGGAGCAAGCCTGGAGTACCTGATTTCCACATAACACCTAATTGCACAAAAAGCGTCCACACGACTTACATAGGGGAAACTGCCAGATTTCCGAACCCATGCCACTGGAAAGAGAAATTTGTCGATGATGTTACTTTTGGTCAAAATTATCTATTGCATATGTACATATTTCCATTGCAGAGAGTCTAAATATATGAGGGGTCATTAGATTCTTACCTGATGACTACTAAAACAGTGCATTGACAAAAATGTACGATTATAATAATATTCTTATGAAATATAGCGTAAATAATAGCAATGTCATCTTCGGAGAGGGATTGATTCAATGAGGACTATTTAGATACACACTTCTGTCTTAAACTAAAATTTACACCCACATATATTAAAGATATGAATGGATTTTGAGCTGTTACTTGCCTGCGATGGAACATCTGCATTATTGGTAAAGTCGAACCAATTTTACTTAGGTAATTTTCAGAAAAAAACTAATACTTTCACTCTTGCATAGAAAATTACTCAATAGTATCTATTTCAGTATACAATAGACGATTAATTTAAACTTTACCATAAGTATTTATGAGGGTCTTCGAAATATTTACTCGCAGGCATGTAAAATTGTGCTGTGCTGTGTGTGCTGTGCTGTGTGTGTGTGTGTGTGTGTGTGTGTGTAAAATTAAAAATGTAATATTATTATTGTGAAATATTTTGCCAATACTTGTAATGCAATCTGTGCAGAGAAATTGTGTGAGCAACACCTATTTCAATAAAGAAATATTTGATCCATGAAAATGTTCACCGCCATGATATGAAATTTATAACCGGTGTTTAGGGTCTTACTTGCCATCGACAGAATTACAGCATTATCGGGAAAATCTTAATCACCATATATTTTAAATGAAGCATTTTCAATTGATAAATGTTTCATGCTTCATAGAAAGTGCAACACTTATGTCTAGTTCTGTTAAAATTGGATTATCATTTCGTAATTCTGACTCCAAAAGTCAAAATATATCGCCGGAAATTGGGCTGTCACTTGCCTGCATGTAAAATGGTGCATTAACGGTAAAACGACGAACAACATTTTATTATTGTAAATTATTACTAAAGTGCCGTTTGCAAAGAGAAACAAGCCAGTGATGTTAATGTCGGTCAAAATTATGTATTACGTTTATATTTCCATTGCAAACGATCAAATTTATGACAGGTCACTAGGCTCTTACCTACCGGCTAGTAAAACAGTGCATTGAAGAAAATGTACGACTATAATGCTGTTCTTATGACATGTCGCGTAAACCATAATAATGCCATCTGCGCCGAGAAACTGAATCAGTGACGTCTGTTTTGATGAAAATTCCTGTGTTCGATTATAACTTGCACCATCTAATACTAAATATATAAATGGATTTCGGACTATTATTTGCCGGCGAAGGAACAGCTGTACTGTTATTAAAGTACGAATAAAAATTTACTGACGTAATTATTCGGAAAGAACTACTCCTACTCGTAGATAGAAAATAAGTGTGTGAAGCGTATTTCTATAAATAATGGGCTATTAATTTAAAAATTCACTATAATTAATTATGACGGGCCATCGAGATATACTCATCGGCATTATGGTCACGTGAAGCTGAGGGTGCATCAAATTGGTGATTGGTCACAATTGTCAGGAGAACTGTTAATTTTATTTGTTTGTACTTCAAAATAGCTCAGTTGAATCAGAAAGTACTAACTTATTTAAATCTATTTGGTTTATTCATTTTGTTGATGACTTAAAGGATTTTACCGTGACACAATCGTCCGCTTAGCAACAAGCAGAATCATATTGAATTTAGGTTCTCCCTACATCTACGTACTCGTTTGTCATTGGTCACTATAATTAAAACTTCAAGCGTTGGTATACCACAAATGGTGAATATAATGAAATAATGTAAAGACGATAGGCAATCACAAAGCTATATTAGGAGGAGCAGAGCTGAAGAACTGCCTGTTCCTTCACTCATCGCCTGTGCTACCTTGTGCTGCTGCCCGTCGCCTTGCACCCTCTTCTCTTCGTGACATCATCCCTAAAGTAAGGGCCTTGTCGGCCACAATGGATTGACTTTTAACTATCAAATCACTAAATCACTAAGCGCTAACGTAAGCCTTCAGCATTCGAGGAGAGTTTAATTTGCACACCTTATAACTCACATGCAATAAAAAGAATTAATAATGACAATAATACTTTTAATTATATTTGGAAGTGCTCCTATCTTTACCCCCCCACACATTTTACTCACGCCATAAGTGTGTAATTGGTGGATTGTCACACTTATTTTTAATTTTTTTTCAGCAAATCATAATTATATGTCTTATTTTCGTTTTTTTTTTTTGTTTTGTTTTTTCCATTGATCTGTTATTATTTAAATTGTTAACTTTGTTTTTGCAACTCAGAACTTTTTTGCTGGACTGCTACGCATATTAATTTTGTGGAATCAAGTTTTCCCTTTTTTTTAAATACAGACAGACATACAGACAGATATATATATATATATATATATATATATATATATAGAGGGAGAGAGAGAGAGATAGAAAAGGTGTTTATGCAGCATAGATTTATAAATCTATTAAATCATAATTTGAGTGTATAATTTTTAAGTGTTAAATATTGTTACTGTGTATTATGCGATGCGAAGTCATCCCTGTTGGTTCTATATATTCTCCCTTTGTTTTTCTTCTACTATTTCATTATACTATTACTTGGTGTTATTTCACGTCATAGTTGGTGCTTCTTTTCAGGCGGGTACCCACAATAAGTGCCTGGATATTTTGAGCCAATTTAGCAGCGATAGTTCCATTAAATCCGAAATCTCATAGAGGAATATCAGGAAAGTCTTGCTGGTGATGTGGAAACGCATGACGTGGCTTTAAAAGTTGTTAGAGTTGTCTCTGCCGACCTTATTAAATTGCATCAGTTTATGTTCAATATTCGCTTACGTTCTAGTCGCAGGCTTAAAGGACAACCCTCGCCTGTCTTCTTTCCATTTAAGGAGCGTAGTTTAAGTATGGGAGACGTTAGCAGTGACCCATCATCGTCCTTTACCCCTTCACCTCCTTCAGCAGTAACAATTTCAACCACCTCCTGCGAAGGCTTGACAATGGCGACCTCGTCTTATCTAGCTGGACAGTCAGGCTCAAATATATAGGCAGGCGCATTAAATGCTAAACCTGCAGTTACCATCACAGTGCCTTTTGCAAACCCATTTATTGTACCAATAGTTTTCGAGGGTAAACCAGGGCAGGACATTGTAGGCTGTCTCTATAATTTTGAAACCGTTGCCGTTGCCAATGGCTGGGACGATAGATGTAATATAGTATTTACCTTGCTACTTGCGGGAAGCTGCTGCAAACGGTACAAAACTTTTGTACCACGTCACTAGTTACATGACTATGTCGAGCTTCGAAATGCTATACAGGCTCGTTCCTCTCGGTGACTCAGGAGGACATTTTGGAGTGTTGTTTGCGACAGCGAATTCAGGATCTAGCTGAACCTACGGACCGTTATATTTATGACATATTGGTCCTTTGTGACCAGGTTAAACCCGATATGACGGAGCGAGGGAGAATTCGTCATATATTGAGCGGGTTAAAGTCGTTATAATTGAAACAGGTTCCCCCCGCGAACCCTCAGCCTACAGGAGAATTAGCCCAGTTCGCAAGACGAGTTGAAACTGCTAGATATCTCGCGGCGCTAGTTGCGCGGCCAACTAGGACGGTAACAATGTTGCAGAATGCATCATCACCTGGCCGGGAAGGTCAAGTATTTGAAAAAAATCAACTGAAAAAGATGCAGTATCAGTCAGTGTAAGCCCACGATTTCCTTTTCTCCCCACTATAATGTTGAAGGGCGTGGTCGTGGACGTGTGGCATGGTACAGGACCATGGTAACTCACACTATGGATCGCGAGGGATCCGGCGTTAACGGCCGAACTTGGAGTACCCATCCATTGTGCTTCCGTTGCCGTAAGCCGAGACATATAGCCCTAAATTGCACGTAGAACCAGAACTGTCCAAACGAAATCAAAATCCGTGACACCGGCTACATACTATACAACTCTCAAATATGTTCCTTATACAGGTAGGCTAGCTAATAATTCGAGCATCTTATTTGACACCGGGAGTGTAGTAAGTAAGCAGCTCTATAATCCTTCCTAAGTCTTGTACCTAATGGTGTGTTTTTACGTACGGCTAGCAATACCTTAATTGATGTCACGCTAAAAACCAGAGCTTTTGGACTAGACGATAGATAATCTTCCGGAAAAGTGTTGGTTATTGGCGACTTTGGGCACGGTTTGTTGCTGGGTATGGATTTTCTTAATCATTACAGGACTATCATTAATCTCGCTATAGCAACCATTCCCTTAGGCGCAGACGGTAGTTTTGCACTGTAAATAAACAATTGACTGCCTCGTTGCTCAGATTGACTTAGAACTGGAGCAGGAGGATTGTCCGCATAAGGCAGAGTGTTCACAAGAAGTTCGCATTCTCCTGTGTTCTACATCACAAATCAACGGTGAAAACTCTCCGTTAAAGGCATAGGTCAGGTAATGCTAGAACCCTATGATGTCCTAGTGCGGAAAAAAAATGTACAAATAGCGCAATTCCCATTCATCGGCTGAACCTAAGGCAATACGCTTGCTCACGTTCACGAAGTAGCATTGTCAATTTTATGTACATTTTCAACTTATTACGGGCCAGAGGGAGCATCACACAATGTTTTGAGCGAAAATAGAAATTTGTTCCTTACTTGACGGAAATGCGAAACGCAAGCATAGGAAAGTTTAAAATTCAGGTCTTGCAAGAAAAACCGGAGAAGAAGCGACCCTACAGCGTCTCCCAGCGACACAGCACGAGATTATAAATACACAAGTTAAAGAAATGAAAGGTGCAGGCATCATACGTGCATCCTGTAGCCCCTGGTCTTCAGTGGACGTTACATCTTCCTATACCCTACCCCTGGTTAATTTATTGAGTTACCTAGGAAAATCAAAACGGTACTGCACATCAGATTTGTTAAGCACATATTTCCAGGTACCAATAGAGGAAAGCAGTAAACAGAATACCTCGTTTGTAACTCCCGACTCTCAATTTGAATTTGAGTGCCTTTCTTTCGGCTTAGCTAACGCCCGCTGATACTTCTGTTCACTAGCAGACAAATCACTTGGCGATTTAAAGTATAAGAAATCGTTAGTATATTTGAATGATAAGAGCCGTGTTTGCATCTTCATTTCAGGAATTACTTGACAACTTAAGGGAAGTATTTTATAAATTATGGGAACATAATTCAGAAACCTGAAAAATATTTTTTCGGTATGTCTCACATTAACATGTTACGTTCTGAGGTGTCTGAAAAAGACATCGACCCGGACAGAGATAAAGGCAGTGAGCTCACTTGCTCAAACCCAAAACTGTGCGTGATGTACGGCGGGTACTACGCTTATTTTCCTATTATAGACATTCGCAATAAATATTGGGTCCTTTGCGCAGCCCCTACTAACTTTAACACGCAAGAATCCTCATTGGATGGACGATCATTCGATAAGCTAAAACAGTTATTACCCTCTACCCCTTGTTAGCACGCCTCACCCCGGGAGCATATACAGAACTGCATACTGACGGTAATGTTTTTTTTTTTTGAATAGTGTTTAGCGCCCGTTTTTACTACTGAGGCACCAGAGGCGGTGGACACTGATGATACATGAGATGAAATGAAATATTGGGAAAGGATTTTTTTTTAAGGAAGGAAGCGTGGCCGAGGTCGTTAAGGCGCGGACTTGTGAGCGGGAGGTCTGGGATTCGAATCCCACCAGAACTGGGTTATTTCCCAGATTTTCCTCACTCACCTCTATAAAGGAGTAGGTCTAAGCTAGTACGACCTATCTGCCAGTCAAATTCTGGTAGCTGGGTGCGCTCGGCTCTTGAGGCTGCAGTTCACTCGTTGCGCTTGGGCGACGTAATCGCCTGCGGCCGAATGGCGGGTCGGTTTTGGAAACTAGGTACCGTCCTAAATGCAAAAAACCACTGGGTAGCACAGATCTCTGTGTTTGGTATACCCCTGGTCCAGAGCGATGGTAAGCTCGCCCTTCTATGTCCCTTCTAGTCCTCATAAGTGGCAAGTCCCGGGGAGACACTCTAAACTTTTGCCTGGATCGTTTCTTTCCTTAAAAAAAAAATCCTCTCCCAATTTATCAGTTCATCTCATGTATCATCAGTGCCCACCGCCTGCGGTGCCTCAGTAGTAAAAACGGGCGTTAAAGACCTCTACACCCTCTACACCCTCCACCTCCTCCCGCTGCTCATTCCCGTGGATCTTCAACACCCTTTAATCTTCTTCTGTAATCTTCATTCTTCCTTCTTCTTCCCGGTTTCATAACTCTATTATAAAAGCCTTCATCTTCCTCCCCATTCTGTTGTAAATAAAAATATTTCCGTCTATTATACCTTACTCTTCTTCGTCACTCCCTTCTTCCTTGCTTTCATCTTCTCCTCTAACATTCTCTTCCTGTTGACTTAATTAAAGTTGTCTTGTATATTTTCTATTCTTGTTAAGTTATTTGTTTGTGTTTTGGGATTTCTTTGTATACGTATGCGTTCTGATCTTCTTACTTCTTCCTCTGCTTCTTTATTACTTCTTATTATCTGCTCTTGTGGTACCACCTCTTCCCACCAAAACGTCCAAGATCGCAACTCAGAATTGAACTTTTTCTATAGTCTAAAGCAGAGTAGGCATGCTAAAATCGCGGTTATTGTACCGCTTCAAAATCTTACTCTAACCTCAAAATATGACTTTTATCAAAGTCAAACCGAGTGCGTGCAAGAAACACGGTTTCTCTAAGACAAATTGCCTTCTAGCATGACTAAACGTGTAACTGCGCCTTCAAAAATTCGGAATTTCTAATTTTTAACTTGGTATTTCCACTTCAAGAAAACTCTTTAATGACTCAAAACATGTCCTCAGTTTGTAGGAATTATTTATAAATATAAACTGAACACGGATGATAAAAACGCGGTTTTTCTACTGTTAGATTTTAACGGTACCAAACGTGTAAATGCTCCTATAGAAATTCGGAAATTTAAATTCGAATTTCGGTTTTTCACTTCAAGCAAACACTTCTTTAATGCTTGAAAATATGTCGTTAGTAGTTAGAAATTATTTTAGGCAATAAAAACATAGAAAATCTAACATCAAACATTGACATGTTTCAACGTATACAAATGTAGTGTGTATGCTAGAAAGGCATAATACTACGTTTTAATGTGATATATAACTCTCTAACCCTACCAATTGCACCTTTAAAAAGTTAGAAATGTAAACTTTTAACTTAGGTTTATCAATTTCAGAAAACTTTTTCTTAATGCCTCAAAATACGGCCTCTGTCAGTAGAAATTGCTTTTAGGGGACCAAACCGTTGAAAATCGCATCTCAAAATTTGACTTTTTTCAAAGTCTAAAAACCGAATATGCGTGATTGAAAAGCAGTTTTTCTACGACAAATTGTCTTCTAACACTATCAAACGTGCACTTTCGCTTTCTAAAATTCGTAATTGCTAATTTTTAACTTCGGATTTTCACTTCAAGAAAACTCTTTTTAGTGACTTAAAACACGTCCCCTGACCAAAAGGTCGAAAACGCACCTGACAGTTTCACTTTTTGCAAAGTACGCATGTTAGAAACGCGGTTATTGTAGGCCACATCGCCTTCTAACATTATCAAACGTATAATTGCGCCTTAAAAATTCGGAATTATTAATTTTGAACTTGTGTTTTTCATTTCAACAAAGTTGTTTTTTAATTCCTCAAAACATGTCCACTGATATTACAAATTATTTTTAGGACACCAAAATGTGGAAAATCCCACCCCAAAATTTAGTACTTTTCAAAGTCTCAAAATCAGGTACACGTGCTACAAACGTGATCATTGTACTGTATATTGCTTTCTAACACTACCAAACATGTAATTGCGCCTTCAAAAATTGGGAAATGTGAAAAATGATTTTTCACGTCAAGAAAACCCACTTTAATGCCTCAAAACATGTCCTCTGACATGACATGACATTGCATATCGTTAGAAATTTTCAGGATTCAAAACGTCGAAAATCCTAACTAAAATTTTGATTTCTTTTAAAAACTAAAAACCGAGTACGTATGCAAGAAACGCGCTTTCTCTGCGACAAATCGGCTTCTAACACTACTAAACGTGTAATGGTGCCTTCAAAAGCCCAAATTGTTAATTTTTAACTTGGGATTTTCACTTCAAGAAAATTCTATTTTAATGTTTCAAAACATGTTCTAATTTGCTAGAAATTATTTATAAAGCACAAAAAATGTCGAAAATTAAACCTTAAAATTTGACATTTTCCAATTTCTAAAAAGTTTAACGTGTAAATTCGCCTTCAAAAATTCTAAAATATGAAATTTGAACTTGCGTTTTTCACTTCAAGCAAACACTTTTTAATTCTTCAAAATATATGATGAATATGTAGAAATTAACTTTAGGGCACAAAAACCTCGAAAATCGAACCTTAAACATTGTCATTTTTCAACCTCTAAAAACCAAGAACGTAGTATAGAGAGCGGGGAATAAATCCCCAAGATGCGATGGCAACCAGTCTTGCGATCGTTGTCACTGCAGCATGCAGCGGGTTATAGGGAGTTGGTTTCACCAAAACCGACTCCACTACCCAGACCCAAATGTAGAAAAAATGGCGGTCGCCGTCTGCCTAATACTCCAACAGAAAAAAAAAGAAACATTATTGTGTTTACAAGATGACATCAATTATTATTATTATTATTATTATTATTATTATTATTATTATTATTATTATTATTATTATTATTATTATTATTATTATTTTGGTGGTTTTCAAGGGTCTGAAAAAGACCAAAGACTTTTATTCAAACTACTGGAAAATAAAATGTAATGCAAAGTATAATTTACCTTATTATATGCATAATAAAAAGTTTCAGTTAAAATTAAGCTCTGCTGAATAAGTAATTTGATTTGCATAAGAAAGCTACAATTGTTTTAATGCAAAACTTATTTTGCCATCTTTCTTTAAATTCAAATATATCATAAACATATCACGTTTATTAATGAAGCACTTTTGCAATGAACGAGTTATTATTATTATTATTATTATTATTATTATTATTATTATTATTATTATTATTATTATTATTATTATTATTAGAAAGGTAGCTCGCCAAATTATTCAATTTGCTTCACCTGTCACATTTAACTCCTAACTCCCACTGCGTTCTCTACAGACCACCACAAATCTTTAAAAAATACACACTTCCAAATTACTGGACAGCTTCAACCTAATGGACATAGATGTGACAGCATATATTTATCATAATCTATTTTAATGAAAAGGACATAACCTTCCTTGGCAACAGTTATAAACGGTTTAACTTCTTCTTTCTTAACCTCGGTTGCAAAGGAATCAAAATATATTATAATATTCTGTTTCTGAACCTTTCCTTTCATTGCTAAGATTGCTAAGTTATCACATATGATAGTCGAGTAGGTAAAATTGTAAGTTAAGCATCATTAGTTAATTTTGGAATTTTTCTAGAAATACGAATCGTTTCATCCTTTTACACAGGAAAAATATCGCCCAAATTTCTGTTGGAAATGTGTAATACACAGTGCATCCTTATCATTTTTTAAAATTTTGCAAGGTGTATACTCTTTATCCACTTCTCCTTTAATGACTAACGTTTAGGATATTTAAATGTGGTAGCATGCGGTGCACTGCCGTAATTAGAGGTATAAACTGGCACACAATAAAAGCGAGCCATATTATACTAAACACTTTCCATTACACAAGTTCCCGACATGGTTTCACTAAACCAATATTAACTTAATAAAAAAAAACTAAATAAATAACATTCTACGAGTACTATTGATTTACTTCTAACTATATTACAATGCTCTCTAAAATAAAACAATACATTTCAACCAATTGAGATTTTGAAACTTTCTCGGCGGTGACCATTAATAATGGTTTCACGGGCAATTAGCCGGATGAAGATATTGTTGTCCTCCAAGCATTCGGTCATCGTGACACAGTGGCCTATAGTATACGGGACAATGTCTTAATTAGAGTTCTAACCGTGCACAAATACAAGATCGACCCATGTCTAATACTTTTATTGCACAAGTTCCTGATGTAATTTCATAAATCAGTATTAACTTAAAAAACACGCTATTGTTGATTTACTTCCAAGGATAAACCACTGTAATAATCCACGTAACTGCAACAAACCAAATAAACAAATCCACGTGCTTTATAGCAGCAACATGCTTGAACCTCGATCGTCGCCATTTTGCGTACTATCAATACCAGCTTTATGATCTAAACAGAGGAGCTGGTCTTAGTCTGAGCATTGGAGTCGGTCTTGAAAACACCTTAAATAACGATTGCCTGTAACGTTTAAATGCTTTGGCAATTGAAAAGAGACTTTTTGGCCAGTTTTCATCAGATCCAGCGTTTCTTCAGAAGTTTGTTGATGTTTTTGCAGAGAGGAAAAAGGCGACCGGAGTGAGTGCATAAGGTTCCGCAAGATTCATATTACGAGTATATTAAGTATTTTTAATAACATTTCAACCTATTTCCTGTTTTTAAAGATTTATGACGGAGTAAGTCATATAAAGCCCACCGTCAATTGATATTTAAATAACTTCATGTTTCGTATAGTTTTCAAAACTTAAGAGTTGAGATTCCTCATCCCACTGGAAAATACTGGCATTCCCATTTCAAAACCTTAAGCTGTACCACTGAGTCTCAGTTTTTTAATTTTTAAAAATATTACATTATAAGTTCATAATTGTCTCTCTCCATTTACCCCATAAAAATAAATAACTTTCTGCAATACCAAAACAAAAACCAACGAACTTAAGTAGTTTGGAGAAGGAAAATGCACCTAAACTCAAAAATTTATGGTTATAGAAAAATGAAAAAACCTAAAAGCGTGGCACTTCAACATCATAATTTCCCAGTGATCCTTGATCCTTCTTTTCCTCTTAAAGTTTTTTTATTATTATTAGTTCTGGCTTCCTGTTCAATTGCTGAGTTTTTTTTTGGGGGGGGAGAGGGCTTCATTAAGTCGCCTATGGTCAATGGTGTACAGAGCAGGCCTAGTGTTGTGACCCACAACAATGCTGAATATCTCCAATTGCTACTTTTATCCTCCATACGCATTCATCATTATAACACACATCTTATACTTACTTACCTTTCGGGTATTTGGATCCATAAACATGTCTTAGGAATGGCTTTCATGGAGAGATTCAAACTCCCTCTCTCTGTCTGTTTCTCTCTCTATTTAGCCCCTTGCAGTTACGTGGTTTAAAATCGGTAGCAAATCAATAGTAGCGTGTCAACTCTGTTGTTTTTATTATGTTAATATTGCGTTAGTAAATTGATACTGGAACTTGTGTAATAGAAGGTATTTAGCACACCATTAAAGGTACAACGGGCTCTTGTTGTGTGCCCGTTGTACCTTTAATTATGAGTGCACTGCATATTGCCATATTTAAATTTCCTAAAAATAAAGAGAGAAGTGGATAAAGAGTATATACTGGGTAAATTTTGAAGTTAGTGAAAAACCCGTAGTGTCTATGAAATATTTGGTATCAAAATTAGTGGTTAGGAGAACGTTTTCCCTGTGCTATTTTCTGTAATCTACCACCATATTTGATAGTGAGGCTTAGCAATGAAAGTAAAGATCCGGAAGAACGTATGATGGGGGTTCGGAGCGAGATGAAGAGAGTTTTAATGGATGGGGTGAGCAGGATGTTATAATGTTTCGAAGTGAGCTTAGGAAAAGACAGCTACAACCGTTTATAAATGCTGCCAAAGAAAACTATCTCCTTTTCATTAAAATAAACGATGATAAATATTATGCTACCCCGTCTATGGCGATTCTGTTTAAGGTGACAAATAATTTAGAAGTTAGTGAATTTTTTTAAAGATTTGTGCTGGCCTATGGAGAAGCTCAGTTCCATCTTGGAGTGCAATGGAAGGAGTTAAAATGTAAGATGGGACAAATTGGATAATTTTTGTGAGTTGCCTTTCTAATACTAATAATGATCATGATTTAGATATAGAGAAATCTAATAAAATAAACTTGGCATTAGAAAAATTTAAGCTTTCTTTGCAAATATTAAATTAAATATTCAGCATAGCTCTTAATATGACCTACATATTTTTCTTACACATATATAAGATTAATACTATTTTGCATTTTATTTTCTTTTCCATTTTAGTTAACATTGTTTGTTCTACTTGTAGCAATCATTGTAATTAGATATAAATTGCTTACCATTTTATATTTGCATTGCTTTACAAAATGCAAATCAAATTTGATGTATATTGTGTGTTTAAGATACATTAATATTGCACTGCAGTAAAATTGTTTAAAATAATTTTATATATGTGGGTGTTATAATTATTATTCTTATTTATTAAATCATTATGAATGATTTTTATGTAATCCGAATTCATATTATTATATATTTCATTTACACATGATATTGTTTGTAAACTATTTTACATTTTTAAAACCATCTAAATATTTTATAATTAAATATCATCTTGTAAACATAATACGGCGTAAAATAGTCCTGTTTGCTATTGGCACTAATAGGGCCCAACGTAGGCTATCTCCTTTCTATATTGGGGTTTGGGTAGTTAAGTCGGTCTTGCTCACTCCTATTGGAAGCTTAACAATCGGTATCATAACGAAAGTTGAGAACATTATCGTTCTAGAAAACGACAAACATATTTCTTAAAACTAGTACAACGCACTGCTCTAAACATTAAAGGGAAATTCAAACATTCTAAAATTTGAAGTATTCATGTGAGTAAAAGTAAACTTGTTTATTGTCTGTTTTGGCTACAAATACCAGGAAGAGTCCCTGATAAAAAGGCACCTAGGTACGTTTCAGCTGAAGAAATGCCTTCGTATTATCACGCCAGATAAACTTATTTATAATTTTATTCTGAGCTCTTGAAGTGAAGATTACATACTATGGTATCGAAAGTTTCACTCTGACATTACCTAAAACATAATAATAGATTAAAACATTTTGCGGCATTTATTGTTACTATCATTTGTGCTTATTTTACTAAAGTTATGTATTTTCAAATACCCCTTTTCAGTTCTTTAACTGCAAATGTTGCTATTACATTATTCACTATCACTCCAGCTTTTGTTTCTTAATAGAAAAACTATCTAGTTCTATCTAACTATCTATGTTAGAGTCGAAGCATTTCTGATTCACTTGAGTGGAGTTGTATGATTGGTGATGCTTTACGCAGTGGAATACAAATGTCTGCTGCTGTTGCATTTGTGTGTGTGTGTTTTATTTATTGTCGCTTTGACTTCATTGGTCTTCTTGCGATGTCTGTAGATTGTGGACTGAATACTATTAAGTGTAAGTCTGTAGGGATGAGTGAAATGATGGCGCAAATGAGCTCAAGAGTCCTTGGCACCTTAAAGCTATCTGGGGCATTCACCTTCACAGAGTATGAAATAACTCCGAAAAACGCTATCACTTGACCACGGTATTGGTCACAGTTTTTTTTCCTCAGACTTACTGGTTACAAAAAAGCTAACAGTGGTTTTATGTAAATGTACTGCTTGCGCTCTTTTTGTTTGAATGAGGAGATATGGTCCTTAAGGTATTTCTAACTCCATGACAAAAATGTATAGCAAATGGTAAGAAGAAAATGAAAATGTAATTAACTTGGTATTTGCATAACTTGCTGAACAAGAGCAAACCGAATAAATACATTTTCAATTATGTATATTGGCTATTCCTAATGTTCTGCTATTGTACATGAGTGGTAACAGGCTTCTGGTTTGGATTCAATATGAGCCAAGTTTCAATTACAAATGTGTATATTATTCAGAGTCCAAGTTATCCCCATCATATAAAACCCAAGTAATTAAACGCATCAATATGAAGATATCTTCAGAGGAATGTAAGATGTTCGCAAACATTGGACCACTGTGGTACAGCAAATTGAAGGATATTTTGCAGGCCTATACATGAATTTCTTAAAACAGTTTTTTAGGAGAAAACATTAAATGGGTGTAACTTTCAAACTCATCTTCATTTTTGAGTTTTACCACATAGCTGACAAAAAGCTTCATCATGGTAATACCGAAAATAGTCTTACATATATGTTTAGTTGATTTTTTATTTCTGTAGTCATTTTAGAATTATTACTTACAATTCAACAGCACAAAACAACACAAATAATTTATAACAACACCATGTCTTCAAAGAACTACAAAATGTACTAGCAATTACAATATAAACTCACGAGAAGTGAAAGAGCAATGCAAATTAAAATCAAATTTCAAAAGCACTGTTCATAATTATAAGAATTTAATCCATTAAGCAATAACGTGCAATATTGACAGCAAGTCTATTAAGTTCATCTTTGCCTAGGTAGTGATTTAAATCGCTCATTCTTAAGATGTTACCGAAAATCTAGAAATTTAAAACATTTCTGGCCTTTGTAACGTATTATCGGCCCCCATGAATGTTAATATAATAATTATGTTGTATACAATTATGAACTGTATTATTATTTAATCATGTAATTAATAATGTAAACATCGACTGGATATTTCAAAATATGTTAGTATTACATTTTTTATATATTCATAACGCAGATTTTGGCTGACAGTGGAGAGTTTTTTCTATATTGTGCAATATCTTGTGTAACTTAAAAAAATGTGAAAGTCAGGTTTAAATTGCTTTTTAATAACTCTTCTGCTCTTCCGCCGAATTTCCCCCCCCCCCCCATTAATTTTGTGAACCCCGTAGACTTGGGGAGCTCACATGGTATCCGGTACGTTTCGTTGGTGCAGTACACCTCAATCCAATGCCGCCTTAGTCGGGCTGTAACAATTAGTTGCACTTCTTCGGTGTGTCTGGCAAAAGTCACATCTACAAGGCCAGTATTTGGCATAAACATATCTGCAAATGATTCAGATTTGGCCTGGGAGGTTTCTGCTTCGCATTGACCATGTTGAACGCTGGCGTACGCATGAGGCTTTTTGCTATTCTCTATATAGCATCCAGCTGTGGGGTTTCCTTGATTTCTGGTAAAATCCCCGATATGCGGGTGCATGTTCTCCATGTGTGTGATATTTATTATGGTGAATTGGGTTTCTAGTGCGTTGACATTTGCCTCTCGAGCGGTTTTTTTGTTGGGTTGCAGCTTTGATATTTTACGGAAAGCCTGAAGAAGTTGCGGCAGGCAGCGCTCGGTTGCCTGTGAGGTGGCAAAATCAATCACTTCAAGCGCTTCATCGTGTTTTTCATATGAATCAATGTTTACGTATGATGTGCCCGTCTACAGCGTCTTCCAGTTTACTAGTTGTTATAGCTGGGTGGTTCTGATTAAATGTAATTGGATTCTCGGGTTGTCATAGGACGGATAGTGATCTGACTTTAAGTCGTGTATCACGCTAATGTTTGGTGATTAGCGTAATGTTCGCTAATGTAATGGTGATTTCTTTCAGCAACTCTATCGCTAGTCTAATATGCCTGAAGTGTTTATGGCTGTGCCAAAAACAAAAATTGGTTCCTCGGGTCCAAGTATTAAATAAGTTTTCTATTGATATAAGATAATGTTGTACAATTTGCGTTATATTACTGCAGTTCCATATTATAATCCCCTGCCACGATTACTTTGGAGTCTAGATTGATGATTATCTCCACGTCATTTAATCAATGTCCCCGGGGCTGCTATAAATGACTGCTAGTGTTATCTGGGAATTAAGAAATGTTACTTTTACCGTAGTGGCTTCCAAACGATTGAGTAGCGGAACATGAGCTTGGTAGTGTTTAAGACTATTCTGAATTATTACTGCCGTGCCCCCCTTCCCCGCCTTTCGGTTTCGATCGGTACGGTACACGTTGTATCCAGGAATGCCAAAGCGATCATGTGGATTTAGGTGTGTTTCATTTATTAGGACCGTCTGAAGAGTGTTTATTTGTAAGACTCTGTAAATTCTTTTCGTTTTCTGCGTATGTTCGAGCATTCCAGTAAATTATGTTAGCTGCATTTGAACTAGCCATAGCATCGCTGATGTAGAATTGCAAAGAAAGTGCGATATGGTAAAATTCGGAAAATAAAACCCATGAGAAATTAAAGCGCTCATTAACCACCTCCCAACTAGAAAAGCACCAGGACCGGATAAAATTCCCAAAATCCTTTTAAAATATCTCTCAACGAGAGCTCTTGAGCTGCTCGCAAGCATATAAATTATCTCTCCAACAAGGTCGCTTCCCTCCCAAATGGAAAGAAGCGAAATTCCTGCTCTTTCCAAATTTAAGGAAGGACTAGTCAACCCCCAAAAAGTACAGGTTAATTAGCCTCTTAAATACCTTGAGTAAAGCACAGGAAAAATTAATTCTAAAGTGCACAATGCGAACGACAGGAAAGATAGCATGTGGCTTTAATATCAATACGTCTACCGGCACAGTTTTCCTAGACATTGAAGGGGCCTTTGATAAAGTCTGGCATGCAGACCTAATCAAGAAATGTATAACAAACACTCACTCATTGCTTTAGCTAAAGATTATCCAACTAATCGCACGTTCAGGATTAACTTTGGTAGCAACTTTTCCTCCAGCCGACCAGCACAAAGATCTCTCAGGGAAGCCTACTGGGCTCTACACTATTCAATATCTGTGCCTAAATTAGTTAGAGCTGACAAATTTATATATACAGCGATTGACACAATCAACAGCCGCGCGCCTTAATCATCTAAGGCACCAAAATGCCTTAAATACTCTCCAACCGTGGTTTGAAAAGTGCAGAATTAAATTAAACACTAGAAAGTGCGAAGCAATAATTTTCACCACATGACTGAATCATCGTCTTGGAAGACATTCCCAGCGTTAACATTTAACGTCGAACCAATTCAATGAAAGGCCAAAGTAATCTATTTAGACGTAGCAAGGGGCCTTACATGGAAAAGTCTTATTAATACACAGCTAATGCTCAGTTGAATTGTTCCCAATTATTAATGCGAATAGTAACCTCAAACTAGGTACACCCTACAAAACACTGATACCACCAATTCAAACATATGCCCCTTCCCCTTCCAGTACGGGGATACAAACTAAAACGCATCTTCACATGCTACAAACGATGCAGAATCGCATAATTAGAATAATTCTAAAGTCCCTTCTGCACGAAGAACTCATACAATTCAACAAATTGCCTAACATCTCAGCTTTCATCTGTACAAAAATAAAAACAGAAATCATAACCAACTTATTAAAAGACTAGGTGAATCAGAAACTACTAATGATAAAAGCTCGCGACCAATATCAATATTTGACCTTGGCCTGGGAGCACCGAAACTTGATATCCAGGAATATCTGGCACAGCCAGTTGTCGAGTTGAAAGACACAAACTACCAGACACTATATACTGCACACATATCATCCTGCTCAGCCCTCCAAGTCCTTGTGCTGCATGCCAGGGCGGCCCTTGGGGGAAGAAGCCCCACCACAGCAAAGCTTGGGCTCCACAGGCCGTATTGTTGCATACATCACACATGCTCTCTTAAAACTTACTAGCTTGTACAACAATTTACTAATATGCTCTTTTTATGTACATAATTTCGGCTCTTGAGTTACAAACGACCAAGGAAGCCCCACAGGGTAAGATAGATCCACTGTATCCTCGAATGCTAGCATTAGACAAACCTCTAACTCCCCCAGGGGACATTCTGGGTCAAGGTCAAATGTGTCTCCCAGAAATCTGCACGACTGTCGCTCTCACGAGCTCTTTATCATCCTGCACTAAATTTCGGGGACAATAGCAAACACATTTCTCCGGTCACCCCCTGCATGCTATTATCATTAATAGCATGGGAAGGCGATGTGGACTTTCCTTGGATTGCCACCGAGGAGGTTCAGAGTGGTGCCACTTCTCGGTCCTTTAAGTTTTGTACAGATTAAAGCTGAGATGTTTGACAAATGACTTGACTTTTATGACTTTTTATATAAAAATTCTCGCCCCCCTTTTGATGAGAATTTGTATATATATATATATATATATATATATATATATATATATATATACATATATATATATATAAAGTCCAGGAGGGTCCTAAAGCGGCAACTGCGTGAGAATCCACGTCGAGCATCCTGCCAAAGTCACTGCGTACGAGTGCAAGAAAGGATTATACTAAAGTTGCTGCATAAGGGAGCACGTGTGTCGCTGATAATATTTTCGAAGTTATTAAATATGAATTATTTGTGTTCGAGTGCACGATCATCATAAAGTAAGTTAGTAAATGGCCACCCAGATTTTATATTTGTTTACGGGGGCACAAGCCACGCGACCGGCTCCTAATGAGCTAACTTATCGACGGCTCGCTCACAGAAATGCAATACTTTGCCGTGTATCGCGGGAAGTATCCGCACAGTGCTAAGGGGCACTTTACAAAAACACGGAAATAAATTGCCACCAAAACAGTTGTAGTGCAGAAATAGTGGCAATAAATCCAACAGTATATTATGTCATTCCGAGTATTTATTTCGAACGAATATCCTCTACCAGTCCTGTTGAATAACGACTCGACAAAATAATGGAAGTGCCCTGTGTTATTGATGAAGCATAGATAATCAATGCGACACCCAATACAGCTAGCTGCAACTCCTACATCCATCAGTGTTTACCCCCAGAAGCAGATAGCTTTCAGATTATAATTTTTGTCCTCGGAACCAAGACATTCCTATTGGTATACTCAGCAACCCTAATGAGTAATTAAAGAAAGTACACTTGTCCTTAAGCATTTTATAGGCAGTGTACATAATGGATATCTTTGTTTTTAGTCATACTTGTGATAAAAATTAAAACTCTGAAAGTTACCAAGAGCTCATTTTGTAAAAATAATGCTTAAGTGCCTTCAAAAATGCAGGAAAATACATTAGCTATTAATCATACCATACTAAGCTTTAACTTCATCTTGCAATAATTCTATAAACTCTTTGTTCCATCTCATTCAAGCATATGAAAGGGACTAAAATCAGTATAAATTAGATGTAGGTAACTAAATTTTAATATATTACCTAAGTATTCTAAAAATTTTGGTGAGCTCATTCTTTAGTAATTTTTAGCACCCCATTCCAAGATGTAACATATTTTTCCCTTTTTTCAGTTAAAAATCATTTGGTGGTAAATGAAAATAAACTTCCATTAGATATATTTTTCAGAATTGATTCACCAAAGTTAGTTATAAAAATGGAAATAAAACAAATATCAGCTTACATTTAAGTTCTTCTAGCAAAATTATGCAATCAATATAGGAGAGGTTTCTTTTACAATATTCTGATTTCAAGAGAAATACAGAACTGTGCATTGATATTAAAAAGCTCATATTCATTACTATTGAACCTATTATATTCATTGACAAATTTTCACTGCTGGAAGCCACTTTACTAAATGGTCTTTACAAATATCAATTACAGTTTTGTCTGACCATGAAGATGTTTACAGGTGTAACTTCAAAGGCAGGTGGAATAATTATATACACATACACATAATAAATAATTGTATAAACATATATAATAAATACTGCAGGTAGTTCTCCATTGTTATTGCACAACTGTATACAAACACTGAAAATATTTCTAATGTTTAAATGACAGTAGAAACAAAAAGCAAGCAAGCTATGAAGGTTTAGCCCTTCTTTTTTTCACCCTGAAAAATGCTTGGCATAATTTTCTTATTTAAATCTGATATGTATTTGTTATTTACTTAACTTATGAAGTAGGTTAAGACTGTACATCTGTTTGCCAGAGATATTGTCATTTAGATCTAACTGCAGCAGGGAGGAAATCAGCTGCTTGCTGCTAGGTTTTACCAAATCAGATAGCTCAAAGTCCAGCAACATGAAGTGTCTACTCAGAAGCTAATTGAAAAATCCTCTTTGCTTGGTATGATGGCATCAAACTGATTAAAATTTCATATTAACTATAAAGGTGATTTATTATGATGCAGATGAGTCCAGGGTATATTAAGGCCAAAGGTGCCTTACATTTTCCTTATCAGAGCAAGAGAAAACTCCGGAAAAAATCCCATTCAAACAAATTAACCAAAGAGGATTCAATCTTGCTCCTCCACTACTACAGCTTGTTGCAGACCTATGCCCTAACCAACTTTGTCACAGATATGACTCTATCTGAAAAAAATAAAATCTAGGCCAGCCAATTACAGATGGAAACTTAATGCCTGAGTTGCTAGTTCGTGTAAGATGCAAAAAAAAAAAAAAAAATATATGTGTGTACAATATTAGAAAATAAGTAACCTTTAACACCCTTAACATAAAACATACAGATGATTGTTAAATACATAATACTTTTTATAAACTTGCAAAACATTTGGCGCTTAACCAACCAGCTTAAAATATTGGAATGTTTAAGCTGGTCTTCTTTCACAACCATTGAATGTGATAAAAGTTATAATAAAAGTTAATGTTGAAAATACAATATGTGTTAAGTACACAATACATATCATTGGAATATATCTTCCAGTTCAAAAATATATTAAAATACCTATTTATACAGTATGGAATGCTGTCATTGACTTTTTTTGTTGGTTTGTTTGTTCATATATTGAAAAAGTTTCCTTACAGTAAAAATAGTATCTACTAGAAGCACAATTAAAACACTGACATTTAAGCCATTAGATTTTACACCTAATTACTTGACTGCATTCAGTGAAACTTAAATGCTACATCCATTTTACATTTAATTTGATGTATTTTCACAGCTGGTTCATTGAATTTTTACTGCTTTTCTTTAGAGTAGGATTAGGATTTTTTCTTTGGTCTTTCATATATGCGATCCAGTAATGCCTGTAGAATGCTACCTGGAATCCTTTGATTTTCTTCTATCAGTTCTTCTATAGCATGTGCAACCTGGAATTTTAAACAGATTATAATAATGTAAGTACTTACTAGTTCATATAGCAATAAGCTTTTAATGATAAACCATTATCAACTGAGCAAATATTTGTTTAAGATTCTGGAAGAACAAGAAACTGTAGAAAAAATGTTCATCATGTTTTTAAGAGATTCTTAAGGATTAGATAGGCACATTATGGACATTTCTTCTTCTTATGTATTTTCACTTGTCAGCAGTTGGCCTTTCTGGATCCTGACAAACCATATGAACCAATAAAATGAACTCAGAGTTATACCAATTAAGACAACTAACAAAATAAGGGAACATTAATATCCTAAAAACAGCATATTGTGGCATATTTACGACATATGCCATAATATCATATGGAATAGAAATCTGGGAGGGGGGAGTACAAGCAAAACCAATATGGATAGAATATTAAAAGTACAACAAAGTTCATACGAAGTATATACAACCTTGAGTATCAACTGTCCAGTAAGGAAATATTAAAAAAAAAAAAAAATCCTACCTGTATATAAATATTGTACTTATGAAGCTGTTGACAATGGAGTGGCAATATAACCTAAACTTAGGTATTCATTTACTCCATTCACTTACACAAAAGTAAGACGAGTTTTGGGAGAATCTCTCCCATCTTCAGTTGCTCACTGAACTGCCATTATATACAGTGATGGGGGTTCAGTGAGCAACTGAAGATGGGAGAGATTCTCCCGAAATGTGTCTTACTTTTGTGTAAGTGAATGGAGTTTAGTGTAAAAAATGAATACCTAAGTTTAGGTTATATCCTAACTGTAGTTTCACCATATGTATTCAAAACTATTATGCTAGTCAAGGAAACAAAAAGGAATTAAATGTGCTCAACAAAGACTGCCATACATATAAGAAGAGCAAACAATTACCATAGGGTGAGCATGAATAAGGGTCAAACCAATAAGGACTGGTATAAAATAGGAGCTACATTATATAATGAATTACCACTGTCAATTAAGAATACCACATACTTTAAGACACAGAACAAGCACAGTTATGCTTAGATTACCATATGAACCATTTGAATTTAGTTAAGCTTATCCAAGAGAAAAATAAACAAACAATGGGACATTATGATCTGAGGCATGGAACAAGCCCAGCTATGCTTAGATCAATGCATATGCACTTATATGTTTGACTGTAAAAAGGAACCTTAATTACTAGTATAGTGATTTGGTATTAGATACATGTTTAATAGATTACTCCCTATCTCAATGATAAAAGATCTGTAACATTGTTAAATACTTGAAGATACTGAATCAATAAATTTGCTTCATGTTGGCAAAATGGTAAATTAGCTGTTTAGTTAACTTCAGTTTCACATTGCAAAAAAATTTCATTTGCTGGAAACTTCTGTATTATTGAAGAAAAAATGTAATAACTGTAATTAAATTGGCTAAACTGGTATATGCAGATGCATCTATTATGCATGGAGGAAAATTAAATGTATTGACATTTCATTTTCTTCTTGCACAGGATGTCATTAATTAACACTTGAGTTTTTTCTTTTGAAATAATATTTTTATTTCTACCACTGAAATCTTATTTATTTTTTTAACAAAATGTGCTAAATGTACTAAAATATTAATTTAATAAGGATAGAAAATTAATGTTTTTATTACTGAAGAAATATGGTGATTCAGTAGAAATGGAAGACAAAATATTGCTCCATATTTAGTGCTGTTGATTAATTTGGGTAATTTAATCCCTATATAATGACTGTGACTGATAAGTGAATAAGTAGTATGATTCATTTCAATTTTAAAATATTTAGGAATGAACACAGTGAAAATGAGTATAAAATCTCCAGAAGATTATTTAGGAATCAATTTTAAAATAATCAGGAATCAACACAGTGAAAATGAGTACAAAATCTCCAGTAGTAGAGTGAAACGTTAGGAGTGTTTTATCATTGCGTCAATATTTTAAATGTTTTTAACTTAGAATGCTTCCTTGTTCATTGGAAGTGAAGCCACAGAAATGTTTTTAGCATTTTAAAATATTTTATCTAGTGGAGTTTTTGGTATGATTCATATTTGAAGTAAAGTCATACTAATGCCCTTTCATCTTTCATGAGAACAAGATTAACATATGTAGATTAGATGTTTTTCTTATACAGTGTCACTGATATCCAGATCAAAGAATCTGAAGGTTCTTTTGCATGAGTAATCTTTTAGTGATATGGCATGAAAGCAATCTTGTTCATTCCAAACTTGCATGAAGATCTTGTCAAAATTAATGATCACATACTTTTTTTCCAATAAAAGTAGCTCATTTTCCCCCAGAAGAAACCATGTTCATCCATATTGAGCTCTCTGAGGAGGTGATGAAGCCACCTGATACTAAAGTGTATTTCTACAAAAAGCATTTTAAAGATAACTTCAAGTTCAGATATATTTCTGTGTAGAAAGAACAATTATATGTAAATGATTTATACCAGAGGGTTGCTGCTGGAGAATTGGACATCACACCTTAAAAGCTTCTGCAAAGAAATGAAGAATGTGATGGATCTAGTGCTTAATTATAAGCAGAATATTGATTCCCAAAATATAGTTCCAGGCATAGTTCCATTCTACTAATGGCCACTTATGAGTGAATGTGTCTAGTATAATTAATTTATAAACTTGGTATGTACATTGCACTTATTATTACAAATGGAGCACACCAGGATGCAAATGAGGATATTGCTTATTTCTGCTTTATTACATTACATGTACCATCTAGTATTCATGCTCCATCTTGATACCAAATAAATACCTATGATAAAACAAAAAAAAACACAGTTTCAAGAGTTACGCTTAGGCAAAGGACACTTTGAAATAATAAAGCAACTTATTTTCTCTTATTACATTTAAATGGGAATTTTGATGTAATCGAACATTGAATTTGCACACACATTTGCATTAGATTCTCTTAGAAACAATGACCTTAGACATACTTGATAGAACAAATAAGAAGAAAAGTGTCAACTTTGGCAGGAGTGACAAATGCTTAGTCAAAATTGAGATATTCAACATAAATCACTTCATTTGTAAATGGTGAACAGCAATCCAGAATCATCATAACATAATGCCATTAATAATGCATTGTGATCCTTTGCCTCCGTGCTTTGCAGACACGTATAACTTGGCTTTCATTTGACATGGTCTATGAAATGGAAAACTGGAAAAGAGAATTCAGCTGGATAAATACCCATGTTCGAATTCATGGAAAATGAGCTAGCAGGTCAACTCACAAAGGAAGCCACAGTCAGCAGAGACCTACAGAAATGTTTGTTAGTGACATAAGTGTAGAAAAGTATCAAAAGGAATGAGACTAGTATATGAAAGGATAGCTACTACCAGAAATACTAGATTGGCTAAAATTAAATCTGAAGTTATCACACAATTTCACAGGTCATGGAACTATTAGAGCATGCCAATATAGTTCAAAATTATTGACAACTTTACCTGTACTTGCAATGCTGGAGCAAGACTGTAGATCATATATTGCTAGAATGCACATTAATAGACAAAGAATGAGACAAACTAAAAACAACAGTACTGAGGAATGAGAACTAGCCAGTGAAAATTAAGGAGCTCTTAAACAAATATAATAAAGTATTTTAAAACTTTGCAAACTGTATACAGTTTTACAGACTTTAAAAATAACTAAAAGTAAAGTTAAGGAATAGTATTAGTTTAAGTTAATCATATTGTCTTTAGGAACAGGATAATTCACTATTATATACATAATTATACTAATTGTATTTGTAAAATGACAAAATCATACATATTATTGCTGCACTCATTCCATCTCCAGCCAGCATCAAAGTGAGTAGAAGATCTACAAATCCACCCTCTTGTCCATGTTATACTTCTAAATGCAATATTGTAAAATATCACTTTTTCCTTTTCGCCTCCTCCTCAGTTCATTTCTTTGTCAAGACAATGCCAAATGTTTTTATAAACTATGGTAGCAATGCACCACCAAAACCCATGTACAAGCAATTTATGGACATTATGGCTGTTAATTTTTATGGAGATTGAGGGATATTGGCAAGTGTTCGGCTACAACACAAATGTTGCCCACTAGGGATCAAATTAACATGGTCACTATAGCATTACTCCAAGAGATGGGGTTGCTTTCACCACTTTCCTGGTCCTCACATTTAAATAAAATCAAAAATTTGAAATACATTTTTGGAATGGAACTGTTTCAGGTCTATTAAGATCACAGAAGTATGTATCATTCTGTGTGAAGAGGCTAGAAAGAGTTTTATTTGCTCAAAGCTAAGAATAACAGCTCTTTTGAAATATTACATTTATTTATATCCATATAACTTCAGCAGTGATATTCAGTTCCTTGGTCATGTAAACCCAAGAATCTGTTGCTGCACGCTTTTCCAAATTTTATTTTATAAGAGAAAATGGCCCTATAATATTTTAGAAAAATATAAATTTCTTAAATATGCCCAGAAGAGGGATTGGAGATAATACCAACAAATGTCAAATTTATATAAACAATGTATACAGTTTTTTCACACTAACTCCATTCACTTACATAAAATTTGGACATATGTTTCGGGAGCGATCCCTCCCATCTTCAGCCTGTTGACAAACTGTTGTTAAACGTGGCGGTTGGGTCTCTTGATATTCTTGTGGCGGCATCTGTTGGTTCTATTAGGAATTTCCTGAGTTCATCCAATGGAGGGAAATCGAAATTCATCAAATTATCCTTATTTTTTGTAATGAAAATCTTTTCCCAAGTGGAAAGTTCTATTGCATTATGAAGTTGGTTAAGTAGTTTTATCTCTGGTTTAATTTCATGATTTTTATCATGAAATTAAACTGTCAAATGTCAAATTATTTCTTTCCTTTTTTATTAAAAACCATACACTGCAGATCATTAAAATTACATTACATTGTGATTATTCATGATAAACATCCAGAAATGATCTCTGTCTTCTTGTTCGTTGTTTGATGGGGCCATTGGAATCCTTCATGTGTCTGGTTCATCTTACTTTGATTTATTTATCTCATAATACCTAGTGTAGCCATAAGTTGTATTACAAATTTTTGATAAATACTGTACCAAATGTTTGAACAGTAAGATAATGCTCTTGCAGCTAAACACTACCTTATACATTGTTGATTTCAGCTAAGTGAACACACTAGTTAAAGGTTTAGTCATGGATAGGAGACTATGGAAAACCTGTTGCTGTAGGGCACATAGGGTCGGAAAATCGCCAACTGATATTTTTCAGATTCTTAGGAAGCTGAAAATCAGCAGGATATTTGTGTATGGCACCATTGAGCACTTAAATGAAACTGGTACAATTGCTGACCGATCAAGATTGGGGCATCTCAGTGAGGACCAGGAAAGTGATGAAAGCGGCAGCTCGTATTCGAAGAAATTCAATGTGGAAACCAACAGTGATGGCTTGTGAAATGAACATTTCCAGGAGATCAATTGTACGATTGTTCAGATAAGACCTTGGGCTGAAGGAGTGCTGCACATTTCTTAATTCCAACACTTAGCAACAGAGCAAATCTTAGATCTTAGCAACAGAGAAATGCAAACACCTACTTCAGCATTATGCTAACAACTGGTTCAAAAAATCCATTTTTACAGATGGAAACTTTTCATAATTGAAGAGAGCTACTACTGCCAGAATGACAAAGTGATGTCAGGACTTCTGAAGAAGCTCATGAGATAATCCCAAATATCCAGAAGGGTTACCATCCCACCTCAGTGATGGTTTGGCAGGGAGAGAGCTATGATGGTGTTCACAAAGCGCATTTCAGCCAAAAATGGGTTAAACCAACAGCCAGAATATATGAAACATCCTTGAGCCTATGGTAAAACACCTGAAAACCACCTTGTTCAAGAATGGGTACTGGGCATTCCAGCAAGATTATGCAACAGCCCATAAGACAACATCCACTCAACCTTAGCTCAAGAAAAATGTTCTGCATTTTATTGCTATCCAAGACTGGCCCTGAACCAGCCTTGACCTCAACTCCTTGGATTACAATTTGTGGTGAGTTCTTGAGGATATTGCCTATAAGAAAAGGCACCCCAATATTGAGTCTCTCAAAGGATTCCTGGAGTTAACAGTGGTGGATTTCCCCATAGGGACAGTTTGTGCTGTTATTGATGAATGGCTCAATATATTTAGGTCCTGTATATGGGCAAATGGGAATCATTTTGAAAATTATATGTGTATTTAGCACAGAATACATGTGAATACCATTTC
The DNA here is from genome assembly GCA_030762175.1 of Metallyticus violacea. Classification (NCBI taxonomy): domain Eukaryota; kingdom Metazoa; phylum Arthropoda; class Insecta; order Mantodea; family Metallyticidae; genus Metallyticus; species Metallyticus violacea. The sequence goes on along the minus strand of CM060832.1, from coordinate 65,325,732 downwards.
CATAGTCAAATTAAAAAAACAGTAAAATAAGTGTTATTATTATGAAAAAAACAACAGAACTTATGGCTAGACTATGTAGTTTGAATTTCATCCAACAAGAACACCAATTTTTTGTAATGATGAATCATACTCATTCCTTCTGAGAAAATGTGTCTTATAGGCATTGGAATATTTATGGCCAGCAATGTACAATACTAATTCATAATTATCAATATGGGTTTTGAAACTGCTTAACAACCTATACTTCCCTGCAAAATTTACTTATAATGTTCACATGAAACTGGATAACAATGAAAACGAAAGTAAATTGCAGGAAAAGCCTTAATGATCTCTCCCCATCCCACCAAATTCCAAGTGCCTAGAGTTATCACTTTCATCTAAACTGTAACATTGCTACAAGATACCTGGAAATTCTCTAGCATGCCACTGTTACTTTTATAAATCAAAGATTGAGCAGAAACTATAATATTTCCTTTTTCAATATTATTGAGAATATCTGAGTTTGCCTTAATTAATAAATAAGGAATAAATTAATTTGAATAATTTAATCTCACTTCTGTACCTAATCTATACTGGCACTAAACCATACTGAAAGAGATTCCATAGAGATGACATTGTTTATCTGAGGTAACTCTGATATAAGGCATTCCTCATACATTTCCTCATACATATCATGTCAAAGTAACATAAACAAACATCTGGATGATTATACTCTCCATTCCAGGAAAAAATGCAATGAAGGCTTATACTGTACAATACTGTATTTTTTGACCTCTCAAAGGCAGTATTACACTATTAAGGATAAATGTCAAAGAATGTGATAAAAATATATTATCAAATGTTTTTGGTAAAACCTAGAATTTGGAGTAGATTTTACTATATTAAATCTTCTATCAAAGCTAGCCTAAATAAATGAACAAGAACCACATGGATTTTCAATACAGTAAATAAATTATATGGTCACATGCAAAAAATTAATGAGAACATTTTATTATTTAGCTGCAGTTAATTCAGTAATCATGACATGCATATTGTTAAAAAGAAACAGAAAAAGAAATGCATATGGGTTAAATCATGGATTGCAAGATGTGATAAAAAAGGGATTCATCAAAACTTTTTAAGAGAGCTGCAGTGTGAAGAAATGTTACATAAATTATTTGAGAATAATTGAAGATACATTTCAGTTTGTGTTATCAAAACTGCAAAACAAAATACTGACCTGAGAAAAGCTATTAGTATTGATTGCTTTATGGTTACACTGCATTTTGTGGCAAATGGAGAAAGTTATTCAAATTTACAATACACCTGAATACCTATAAGCACTCTCTCAAACATTAGTATTTCCAATACATGTAGGCTATTTATGACTCCTTTTTGAAAGAGGAGTTTATAAAGGTAAGAATATACATATTAATTTTATTTATTAAAATGCAATTTAGCTTCTGAATAATAAAATTATAATCAATGTTATTGATTATAAAATTACAACTTTAACTTGTACAGTTCTCGTTCACCATTTTTCACTATATAAAGCATTTTGCAATGTATAATTTGCTTCAATATAATGTAACTGTAGACACACTTTGCTGCATTGTAGCCACAAGTTTGACACGGACTATGTGATGATATGCAGTTAGTACTGGTGATTGCTGTGAGTCAATGGCATCTATGACTCCATTAACACCTTCTGGATTTTTCCTTTAATCTGGTGGAAAATGTAATCATTCCCTGCTGCCTGTATATCTCTCAGATTATTACCAATAAATGTATGGAAAGCTTCTATTGAGTCTGCAGACCCTAGAGCTTTGGTTCTTGCAAAGCTTGTCATTTCTGTCATTGTTTTGATTGCTTGATGTAACAAAGTATTAATGGGATTTAACATTCTTTTCCCCTGTATCATTTGTCACAGATATCTGAAAGTAATAAAAATTACAAGTTGCAAAATATTTTATTAGAATATTAGGAATTAGTTATAACAAGTTGTCCTAAATATTATTTTATTCTTTATATGTTTATAATGGAATGAAAGACAGTGGAGTAAGAAGATAAAGCATAATACGATCATGAATAATACAAAGAGACCAAATGAAAATTAACAAAAATTGTACAATTAGTTTAATTACTTATAACTGTGATAAGTGTGGCCTTAAAAATGAAATCTTGCAAAACATTGACAGCGTGTTCAACAAAGCTGCAAGAGTTCTTAGTCCTAGTACAGAATGTGAAGAAAACAAAGAAAAAATAGCATCACAAAAAAGTGGTAGAAATTGTAAATAATGACCTAAAGGATGCATGCAGGTAACAGCTCCAACAACTAAACAGCAATTTGTTCTTCTCTAATGGAAATTCTGAGACAGTGCAAGAAGCTGCGACATGGATTAAACCAAGAAAATCAAGGACCCCATACATTTAATAAATTTTGAAAAAATGAGAATTTTTTTAAAAATTCTGTTGGAACTTACACAGTGAAGCTTTTTAAATGTAAATTCTAATTAATCTGTCATCTAACACACTCTTAATCTTCACTTACTTTTAAATATGGTGGGACTGGTTTCGAAGAGACATTCTCTGCATATTCAACCAACTTGACGACTGGTATATGAGAAACTAACATCTATGAGGACCTGTGGCTCCATCCTGGTTGTGTTTTTTCTTTATAAACTGAAAATTGGTATTACATTCTCCTATAATGTCGAAATTCATAAGATGATCCCTATGTTTATGAATGTAAATTTTCTCCCATGTGTCCAATTCTGTATGTCCGTGTGCTTCTTTAAGTAACTTTATTTCTCCTTTTATGTCGTGATTATCTTTCCAAAAATGGTGTGCCACTGCTAACCTATCAATCTGTTTATACTTAACGTTCCTGAGATGTTCCTTTAACCGTGTTCCTATGTTCCTTTTAGTTTTTCCAATGTATATCTTATCACATTCTTTACATGTTATTTTGTAGATGCCTGACTTTTTCTCCCATGGAATGTTATTAAAACTGTTGTCCACTAAAGCATTTTTCAGTGTGTATCTGTTAACAGGTGCCAATTTAATGTTAATATCTTTAAAAATATTTTGGAATTTATTCATAGCTACTGGATGGAGGGTGAATTTTTTAAAAACCATCTCTCTTTTTCATTTAATAGTGTGGTGGTATTCTTGATCAATTTATTCTTTAGGAATCTATTAAGTTTTTTGTTTACTAAATTTTTGTTAAAATCATTTATAATGACAATCTCTTGTATCTTCTCAAATTCTTTTTTGTACTCCTTTTTATTGATTGGTAAATTTACCAGTCTATATGTTAAGCTGTTGAAAATTGAGTGCTTGTGAGCTATGGGGTTAAACCCATTTGATTTTACATAGTTATCTGTGTGCGTATCCTTTCTATAGATTCCAAATTATAAATTTCCATGATAATTATTAATTTTTATATTTAAAAACGGCAACATTTCCTTTGTTTCTGTTTCCAGTGTGAAGGACATATTCCTATCTTGTATATTTAAAAGCTTCAATGCATCTTCAACAATTTCTTTTTCATTATACTAAAAATGTCATCAATGTATATGTACCAGCATTTAAAATAATGTGGGAAGACGGAAATTATGTGAGTTTCAAATGTACTCATAAATAAATCTGCCAGAAAGGGGGACAAAGGATTTCCCATTGTGAGTCCTGTTTTTTGTTTATAGAATTCTCCTGCAAATGTAAAATATGATTGGATTAAACAAATGTTAGTAAGGTGGATGTATACTTTCCTGTAAGTTTCATTAATTCCTATCTCCTTTAACAAATCGTTCAAAAACGATAAAAGATTGTCAGTTGGAATACTCCGGAACAAAGATACTAAGTCAAAAGACACTAAAATATCAGAGGGCAGAACTTTAAAATCTTTTATTTTTTCTATTAACTGGAATGAGTTTTTTATACTTCTACTTCCAGAATTCCCATGCCTCAAATTTTATTTTGCAGTTCAATTTCTGGTCTAACTGGATAAATTTTACCAACCAGTATGGTTTCATGATAAGCCTGTTCTTCTGCTCAATTCTTTGACCATGTTGTGTTGAAATATATTCCATATTAATTTGTAACTGTTTAGTACATTCTTTTATTATAATATTAGTATGAATTTGCCGGACGTTCTTTATCTTATTGTTAAATTCCATTATTATCATTATTTTAAGTTTTATACTCATTATTCTCGCATTAATTGGCATCCATATCATAATATTTGTTTTACTTGATTATTTTTTTCCATTGTATTATAATTTTCCTTGTACATACTTTTATAATGTATGTTAAATATTTGTAGAACAACCAGATATGAGCAATAAAGATTATTTATGATAATGATGATGCTAATGTAACTAAAAGGAGTGCAAAAAATAAAACAATAAAACTTGTAGTCACACAAAGAATGAATTCAGAAAACTGAATTCCATATACAACATAAGCAATATGGAATATAATATTCAGAAGAATTGGGCTGTTAATAGGATACAAATATAATAGATAAAGGGAAAAGAAGGTAATGCTTATTGAAAATGGTCTGTGTTAGGGTGTTCATTAATTGTGAGGGGTGCAAAATCTGTTTGGCAGAATATTTGTTTAGTGTTTATGAAATACATCCCCCAGTGAATCAACCCAGGAATGTTCACTATGATAAGGCAGCAAATTTACTTCTCAATATTTGGCTTATATATAGCTAATGTAGAATTTGCTCTGTGACATCTTTGCAGTAGAAAGATGTTTTAACTGCTTTCAAAATGATTCTGACTGATAAAAGGTAAAGATTAATTGTGGAGAAATAAGAAAAAAAATTTGGTGATGTACTGTACAGATAATTATAAAAGAGAATGAGCATGGAACTGAATTTCAAAAACTTAAAAATGTATTTAGTTTTTTTCAATATATTCATTTTGTGCAGCTATGTTTATATTATACAGTTGTCTGTCTCCATTTCTCAATTATACTTTTGTGCCATGTTTTATGTATTTCAACATATAATTTGTTAATGTCATTGAAATAAATAGGTTTAAAGCCGTAGACATATGTGCCTAAAAATTCAATGTCTAATCATAAAATAGAAGAACTCAAAGAACTAATTTAATCATGTTGACATAAGTGTAATTTCTGAAACAAAAGAGAAATAAGATTTGATTTTCATAATATTAATAATGGAACAGATGTGGATGCTGAAGTTCTAGCTGGAGTAGTCATTTTAATAAATTAAAAATTTAAAGAACTATTAGGTCCTATATATTAAATATTTGTTTTGGTAACATTAAGAAAGGCACATACACTGCAATTGTATTTGGAGTTTATGTGCCTAAAGAATGCAGAAGAAAGAGGTGTGCTGAATTTTTTATTAACAGGCACAAGAGCCTTAGAGCACATAAACTTAAGGATTAACTAGCAGTTATAGCAACACTGGTCTGCATATCAAAATGTTTTTCTAAGATCAAATATATCAAAGCTCACCTTTTATATTCCTTGCAAGCCAAATAAAAAATATAACTCATTTGTGAATAAAATGTTGGTATTAAAATTGGTGACCAGGACAATCCTTTGGCATCTCATATGTGCTGCAAAAATGTTGAAAATCTACAGCACTGGAGCAAAAAGTGTCTAGATTTTGGTTGCCTGTGATTTGGAGGTAAGGAAATAATATACTATTTACATTTATTTCTGCATGAAAAATAAACAGGGTAAGTTACTGTTACAAAAATATGATTTAAATTGCAATGATCAATTATTTTGCTTTCCTAAATCAGAAGTTTTCACTAGACATGGAGGTCAATGGCCCTCTAATCAGGGAGCTAATGAATGATGCTAAATTTTAATAAGATATGGAGGATAAAGAGAGGAATGTCTGGCTTAAATAAGTGTATTTTTAAAAGCTTTCTGGGCAACAACAGGAGATCATGCTGTTGAGGATTCCTGCAGAGCTACCAGGCCCTTGGTGCACATATGTCCATAAAGATGCACTTCCTCAGCTTACAATTCCCTGAAAACTGTGGTGATTACAGTGGAAAACAAGGTGAGCACTTTCATAAAGAAATTAGAGCAATGAAAGAAAGGTACCAGGGTCTTGGGATGTGAACATGCTTGAAGAATATTTCTGGTGCTCAAGAGGGATGTTCCATTAAAGTCCTTGAAAGGGTACTGGTACTAATAATGGCATTTGCATTTCATGAAAAGGAAAAATAAAGTATCTCTTCGAACAATATAACTGAAAAAATAAGAACTAGAGAAGCAGAAATATATAAAACACTAAAATAGTCACAGAATTTATGGTATATTTCAAACAGCTCGTGTTCTTCTTCAAAGGCAGAAGACAAGTGAAGTTTGTAAAAATAAATCTTGAATCTCGAATAATGTATTGCATAGAAACAGATAAAATAACCAACAAGGGGAAAGGGGGGAAGATAAGAATAAACAATATTAACATGTAAAATTTAAACCCAATGGAGTATGCAATTTATGCATAAATATAGCTGCCATCTCTCTATATCTGAGTAAACTTTCAGGGACATGAGTAATGCATCAATAAGTGTTAATTTAAAGGCATCATCATAATCCTTACAGCGATAAAGGCATGTAGGGCAATCGCAAGAGACACTTGCTTTTAACAGAATGCCTGATTGTTCATATGGAGCGAAACAACAGTAGAAGTTAAACCAATATTAAATGCTTTGTAAAGCTTACAAGATAACATATATATGAGTGTGTGTGTGTGTGTGTGTGCGTGCGTGCGTGTGTGTTTGTTTGTGATATTAGAAGCACAGAGAGAAAATGAAGTAATCTTAAATTAATAATTTCTTCTGAGTGGGACATTTGAAATGCTTATATGGTTTCACTTAAATGAGATTTACTCAGGACATATGTTTCCTGGAACTATTGTCCACATCATCAGCTATTAAACAGTTTGTCAGTTCTTTAGCAGCTGATGATATGGACAATAGTTCCACGAAACATATGTCCTGAGTAAATCTCATTTAAGTGAACCCATAAAGAATTCAACTCAGAAGAGATTATTAATGAGTATTTCACTTTGTTCGATTCCAAACTGAATTAATATTATAATTTTAAATTATTTGGATAAATTAGGGCTATGAAATAAATGACATGGTACAATTAGTACACAGGTTTTGCATTTAGGGTATTGGTAAGGATATGAGCCTGCAACCAGACAAGGTAATTTGGAAGAAGATAGGCTGCTGCAAAATATATTTTTAGTTAGGGGATGTTCTAACAGTAAGGCAGGGTAAAAATTTAGAAAAACCATCTCAAAAATAAATGCATTAATTATCATGACATTCTTTCAAAATAGATTTCATGTTCTCAATCCAAAGCAGCTAAGTAAGAACAAGGCTAATGAAGTTCTTATTGAAAGTTTTAGGTTAGCATTAAAATTTCTTGTGCACTAGAATGATATAGGATTCTAAAAGATGGAAGGATATTTTTGGTCTTGGGACTTTTAAGCTAGGTTTTCAATATGGGGATGAAAGTTGTTATAAAGATGGTGGCCATGGATTGAAAGAAAAAAGGAATAGCATCTTTTGGTATGTAAGGGAAGACACTATTTAAAATTAACTTACTGATGTAAGTTGGCGAGTTTAATTAGCATGGATGTAAGAAAAGGAACCAATGAATAAAAAAGTATTAATATATAAGAAAGTAGTGGCATATGGAGAGACAGAAGAAGTGAGCTTAACTGAAAATTTGGAATTAAGATTGGTAAGGAACTGATCGAGAGATTCTGGCCCTTGAGTTCAAAGCATGAATCAATATATGTATCTCAACCATAATAACAATGGTACCAGAGGTACTCAAGAAATTTCCCCTCTAAATGAGTCATTAAAAGATTGGCACAAGGAGGTGCAATTCTTGTGCCCAATCATGGTAAGGAGTGTTAGTACAAAGTGAAGTCACATCAGTAGTGGCCAGAAGTATATTAGAATGTGCCAAAAGGGTCACCTTTCCTAAACATACTCAAAAAATGGTAGGAATCTTTGATACAGGTGACCTAGACAAACAAATAGCTGTAACAAAAATCTATTTTCGCAGGAATAAATCCAATGGAAAAATCAAAACTGGCTACAATTGGATGACCTGGCTAATTATTTATATAAATTTTTATGAGAAAAGAGATAGTAGGAGTATGAGGAGCATTAGGAGTAAGTAGAATGATGTTTGGAGACATCAGTCCTTTTGCTGTACCAGAAGAAGCAATAAACACAGAGCTATATCTTGATTAAACATGACTGCAGAGTTGGAAGACAATAGTTTATAATAAGCGACACCATGAAGCTGTCAGTAAGTAAGCTTTAGCACTTGAAGAGGAAATGTCCTATAGTACTTCTAAGGAATCTTTATCTGCCAGAAGAATTACATTAGGATTATTAAATAGCTTTTTAGTGCTGATTTCTCATGCGAAGTTGTCTTTCTGGGTTAATGTATCTAGAAATTTAGAATCACTAATCAAACTTAAAAATTGGTTAGTAAACTTTTCCAAAGAATGGCTAGAAGGTAAAATGGAGGTTCAAGTTTGGAGGGAAAATGAAACTTGAGAAGGTAGGGAGTGACAATTGACATAAGCTGAGTTTGATTCATTTGTTAATAGTAACACCATCTTAAATTTCAGCACAATTTTATGCCATCGAAAGTTAATTTATGGCAATTAAATTTAGGAGTCTGGGCAAATGATAATCCTTGTTGCAAAAGTAATGTTTTCGCATCAGAAAGCAGAAAAGAAGATAAATTACAATTGCACCTTTGCTATCAGCAGTGAATAAAGGGTACATCTGGGCTGCTGGTATACAGTAACAGAGTAGAATTTAGGTGAACAACGTAAACTGAGACTCAAAGCCAAGTCAAAAGCTGATGCTATGATCGGAGGTGAGACATATGGGCAGAAAAACTGGTAAACTGCTCTTATATGTTGTAAATATAACAGTGAGCATTTGCAAAGATGATTCTGGTTAAAAGAATTTAATAAATTATTTACACACATCAATATACTGTTAATGGTGGTAATATATTTAAGAGTACATGCTAAAATAATTTTAATTAAACTAAGTAAATTAGAAAAATTTATTTGTTGGAAATATTGACAATTATTAAGATCATTCATAGAAATTGTTGGGAGATATGGTGCCTAAATAACTGAAATTGGTTATGGGTACTGGGAGCTATAGCAGACAACAGTTATTGAACCAATATTCTGTTATGACAAATGCCAGTAATTGCACAATAATTAAGGAAGCCAATGTGCCCTGTATATTTAGCTAATTGCTTTGAATGGTACTTAAATTTGTTAAACCAGAATTTTATTACATTACCTTGAATAGTTGCCATAATACAAGAAATAATGAAAAACATAAATAAGAAAAAGCTTAAATATTCTAATAAAGCATAATGAAATGCTCAGAGAAAGTAAAGAATAAAAATAATAGAATAAAAGAAAAATAGTACAGAATTAAACAAATAACAACTATGAGTCATTTATCAGGGAGAAAACAATTAAAAAGTTCACTTACCACCCATCAGCAAGTAAGAAATTTCAAAAATTTTTAAGCAGTACAATATCATAGCACCTCAAAACTGATACAGTGTAAAAAATTCATTGAAATTAAACAAAACAGATTTAAGGCCCAAAGAGAAAAAAACTGGTATTTACCACATTAATTGCATGGGTTCTGAAAATATCTATGTAAGGAAGACAAAGAAAAATATAGGCATTAGGCTTAAGGAACATTGGAGGAACATCCATTACAAACAAATAGATAATTCAGCTGTGGCAGCACATTTCCGGAATGAGAACCATGAAATAAAAAATGGCATCAAGTTATTAAAAATTGTTCAACAACCAAAAGAACTAAACAAATGGGAAAGGATTTATATAAAAAATCATGAGCATAATCTTATGAATTTTGACATCCCAGAAGCAGATAGCACTTTATTTAAGTTTATCAATAGACCACCAGAGTCAACCCCAGATACCTACCCACCCAGCTTCTACGAATGATCTAACAGTTGTTTAACAGCTGATGATGTGGAAAAAGTTCCACAAAACATATGTCCTGAATAAATCTCATTTAAGTGAAACCATAAAAAATGTTCTCAATATCCTATTCAGAAGAGATTAATAGTACAGAAGTCAATAGCACATTACATAAAGCAAATTCAAAATAAACAAGCTAAGAAAAAAATAACACCACAGGTGAATGCAATCAAATTTAAATATAAGTAACCATTGAAACAAGTAACTAAAATAACAAGTACTAATAGAAACAGAAATATATCAAACACTAAAATAATTGCATAGTTTCCACTATATTTCGAACAGTATGCATGCCTCCTCAAAGGCAAAAGACAAGTGAAGGTGGTAAATATAAATATTGAATCTCAAAGGTAACCTAATGTAAGGAAACAGATAAAACATGCAACAAATTGAAAGGAAAGGGGGGGGGGGAAGAAAAAATATTATCACATAAGATTTAAATCCAACAGTGTATGTGCTTTATGCAAAAATATAGCTGCCCTATCCCTGAGGAACATAAGTTGGTGATGAATCAATAAGTATTTTGTTAAAAGCATCATGAAATTCTTACAGAGGGACAGCGCATGTTGGGGAACTGACAAGTGAAACCTGATTTTAACAGAATGCCTATGATTGTTCATAAGGAGTGAAACAACAGTAGAAGTTAAACTACTAAATATGTTACTACTCATACATGTGTAAGTTGATTTGAAACTTGAATTAGCACAGTCTCATGATCTTTAAGATAATTTATTTCTGTAATACCTACTTTTTAAAAACTGCAATAGCAAAAAACCTGACGTGACTGAGCAAAATTAGTTATATTTATTTTCAGCATGCACTAAATATGTATCAACAGATAGAAAAATGTTGACTTAAAAATGCAGCAGACCAATGTAATGATAATAATGACAACCCTTGATAATACATCAACTCCAAATATATAATATATTGATCTTGGTGGTCTAGTGGTAACCATACTTGCCTCATAAACCTAAGATCACAGGTTCAATCCTGACCAGAGTCAATTGTATTTTTGAGTAAAAATTCTAAGTATGTCTTCCTTTAAAACGGAAGTAAAGGCATATGTCCGTGTAGCAGATTTAAGCAAAAAAAAAAAAAAAAAAAAAAAAAGCCGTTTTATGCCCTGAATTGAATGGAATGCTGATGATCAGAGATGTTTAAGAGTATCCAAAAATAAAACAAATCAGTTCCAAATATTTCAGAAACAATGAAAAGGAAACACTGAACTTTGATGGTCATTTTATTAAATTTGAAAATGTTGATCACAGAATTACTAATTTATTTTCAGTCAAACAAATGTACATAGGTATAAGGGAGTCAAAAATTATTTTATTCAATAATAAACTATACAATTTTTACTTAACAAATTAAAAATGTATTAATGGATACAAGGATATTTTAAAGGAAGCAGGGTCTATAGCAAAAATTATTATTTATTAATAAATAAAATAATCAACCAAATGCTATGGTAGCTAAAAGAATGAAGACAAAAACTTTGAAGATGAATTAATAAAAATATATTCCTTATAATCAAGTTTGAAAGCAAACAGCACAGTGGTGCTTTTCATTTTATTTGTTTTATATTGCAGCATTATAAAACATAATTCACTAGAAAGATGCAGTCAGCAATAAATATATTTGAAGGCTATGCACATAACTATGAAGCCTTTTTACAGCCCCATGTGGACCTGAGCTTTACCATGAAGATCACTGCATCTTCTACATCCATTACATGATTTCACTGGTAGAGTGCAGTATTGCAGGGGGACATATGAGATTAGCACACTGCATCCCATTGATTGCTATGTCACGGCTTACTAGATAGGAGATGGCCACCTCTCCATCAGGCAGCTTCCCAATTATCCTCACGAGGCTGGGTGGACCCCATTCCAAACCTCCCTATCTTAGAAAAATTCCTAAGTAGGTGCTGGGAAATGAACCTGGCCTCCCGGGTAGCAATGCTAACCATTAGACTAAGGAGGTGATCACATACACATAACAGAAGTCAATATTAGGTGACATTATACTTCACTAGTTAATTAATTTGTCAAAACATGTTTCAAGAGCTTTCCCTCTCATCTTCACTGGGGACAACTAACGCTGGCAGTTATGAGGTGACCTCTGGTGGTTCCAATATACAGCAGAACAGGAAATCTACTATTCAGTTTGCAATATTTGAAGGCACTTAGAGTATTTTTAGGGAGCTTCCCATATCATTTGGCTTTTCATTGCTGCACAGTTAAACATGTATATCATTAACGCTAATAGATTCTAGAAATGTGTGTATATTTAATGGTATAACAGTTGAAAGCAAAATAATCACTGTCAAACAAGTTAACTAGCATGGCAACTTAGTCCTCTTGTCTGGAGGATCATATTTAAATGCTTTGTTTTTATGCATTCTTTTAATTAGAATAGTAGATGAGTAGTTTCTACTCATTAAAAATTAACAAGATATTTCTTCTCTTTGTATTTGCTGTATTTTGATCATGAAATATCTGACAGTCTAAATGAACCATTGAAGTAGTAACTGAGAATGTGTAATCATGTTCTAAGCTTTTGTCATTACTAATTCTTCATTTGCCTCCTCTTCTTGTAATGTGCTTTCTGTATTGATTGTTAAACTAGAATTTATGCTTACAAACTAAGAAGCTATGAACATGTTTCCCATAGCATAAGATTTTCCTTATGTATTTTAGGAATTGTTTCAAAAATTCTCTACCTTTGTTTTGGTGATTTTGAAAAATTGTTCAAGAACAAAGGTACAAAAATTTATTCCTTTGTATTTTAGCACATTCATAACCATTACAATTTGGATTTGTAGAGAAACACAGGTTGTTTTAGTATTAAAAATAAAATTTTGCTTCTAATAGGATACCAATAATAATAACAGGCTATTACAATATAGGAAAAAATGTACCAACATTATTACTTCTAGAGATAATTAACCAGAAATAAATTTCATTTCCCTCCTGACATTTGGTGTGGCATTTTGTCATTGTGTGACCATTGTAATTGACTGCTACATAATTTTTGTATTTATCATTTTCAGTTTACTGAGAGAAAAAGTATTTCTTTAGAATTAATAAAATTTTTATATTATAAAATGATATACAGTTGTAAAAGAATGCATTTATATTCTATATATTATATATTCTACACCCATTATTATAAGTGTGTCATTTTATTTGTTTGTGCCAATTATTTTTCTTATATAATATATAATTTCCCACATGTGCAAAAGTTGTACCAGGGGATAGTTATGAAGCATCCTCTTGTACAACATAAATGTTACTCCTTGATAAATTTATTACTTTAAGGTAACAATAATTTTTTAAATTTATGTATTTTAAAAGTATCCTTTTATATAATTTCAGGCATTCCAAGGAGCAACTTATGAAGAAAAAGTGAACTGCCCTCAGAATTGTGTTGAAAGAGAAGTTAATGATGAGCTAGAAGGGAAACTCTCAATAAGACTGCTTTAGAGAAATATGATATAGCAAAATTAGTCAATTACCTGACAATAATGTATCTGCAAAGAGTACCATTCATTATTCAATATTTATATATAAACCAAAATATGATGTACATAAAATATTTTCTTCAGATGAAGAAATCAAATTAGGAGAGGGGGGAAAAAAAACTCAAGCTACATTATGGGCTTAACAATTCCAAGTGTCAAATATTAGCATATCAATTAGAAAAGGATCGTGGAAAATGTCACAAAAATGGGAAGAGAACAATCTATCAGAAGAAGGATGGCTACAGTAATACTTTGTGCAAAGACACAAAGATCTGTTTCTTCAGAAGCCTAAAGCATCAAGCATTCAATAAACATATAGTGTAAAGAGCTTTTTCAGAATTTATGAAACTGCTGGAATGTAAAGAAATCAACCATTGCATATAGAATGTGGATGGATCAGGGTTTGTTGACAGTTCAAACTCCTCCAAAAGTGATTGCCCCCAAAGGATTGAAACATTTAGGTAGCATAATATCAGTTGAAAGGAGAGAAAATGTCACTATGATAGCTGAAATAAATGCAATGGTAATAGTGTTCCACCTTTTTATATGTTTTCAAGGGCACATTTTAAAGAATATATGCTGAAAGGTGCACCAGATCAATTGGTGCAGCAAATCAAATAGATGGTCCAATGAGACTATTTTCTTTCAGTATATGGAACAATTACATCAACCATATGCAACCTGCAGAAAATAATCTAGTCATTATGATTTTAAATAATCACAAAAACCACATCTCAGTTCTTGTGATAGTCAAAACTAAAAGTTGTACTATATCTTTATCAACATGGCCCCCTAACACCAATGACAAGCTGCAACCATTAGACAAAACTGTGCTTGGACTCTGAAGATGTTATAAAACATTGCCATGATCAATCTTTAAATTCTCCTGGAAATGGAGGAAAACATGTAACCATTTACAATGTGGCAGAACTGGCTGGAAATGCCTATAAACTTACTTTTACACACAAAAAAAAGTAGGTTAATGGTTTTAAAGCAACAAATATTTCTTCTCATCATAGATGTCTTCAGTGATCTCAATTCCTTTCCATCTTTTGTCACAGGTTGTTCAGAACCGTCATCATCAAATTCTAATGTTGATTCCAGTTTCCCATTTCCACAACATGTTCTTCTCCCAAATCTGTGTAGAAGATTACACCAGAGATAATCAGATCCTTGCCCAAAGCATGGAAAAGAAAAAGGTCAAACAGTAGAGGAAAAGGGAAAACAAGAATTCTAACAGACATGCCAAAGAAAAATAACATAATGGTTAGGACCCGGAAGTCATGCATTTGTATATTTTTTCATAGGGATTATATATGTGTGCTTACACATTGTCTGTACAAATTATGGAATTTTCAGATATTTGAAGGTCATTCTGTGCTGCATATAACAACATATTTTCATGATTTTGATAAATGCATCATATTTTCCATATTTTAATGCTTACATGGCATATTTTAATGATTTTAAGTTGTTTTTTTTTAATATGGCTCGTACATTTGGGAGTTATGTAGCACATGGTGATTTGACGATGTAACTGAGAGAGAGCAGTAAAACTGATGTCACACAGTGAACCCTGTGTTGCATCATCTTTGTGTGTAATGTTCAAGCAAGTTGCTAGCTTGCAGTATTTCAGTAATGGTGAGATGAAAATTTTTTATGGAAGGCAAAATAAGTTGTACAGTGTGTTAAGAGTGAAATTGGCCCAAATGTTGAAAGTCCAACTAACTTCTGGTGGTAGTAACTAATTTGAGGAGGAGTTTTCAGGTGACTTAATATCTAGATAATAGGGTATTGTTATGTGGAGCATGTAAGATAAATGTGGAGTAAGAAATGATTTGAAGTAGCACACAAACATGATGGCAAAACATAAAGAACATTTAAGCAGAAAACTCTCACATAAACAGCCTTTATTTAGAAAGCAGGATTAGTGAATTTTCTTATGTCTTGGGTGAAGCATTTTTAGTTGCTGATATCGTTTATGAGAAAGGAATAATCCTAAATGAAAGCTTTTGTTGCCAAATACACACAACAACATGTGCCTAAAGAAAGTATATTCCATATGACTTATTTGGAATGTTGTTACAATAACATAATCTCATATTTACTAAATGAACTAGCAGATCAGTTTATTTGGTTCTCTACTGATGAAAGCACTGCATCTGTGGGCCATTTTATTGTTAATATAATTTGTTGGTGCCTCAAATAAGGAACAAAAGACCATACCTTATCTTCTTAATGCATGTAAATTACTGACCACTAACAATATAACAGTCACCAGTTTGTGATGAACTGCATGAAAATATTATGGCCTTCTGGTATTAAATATGACTGGCTACTTTTATTAATTACAGATGCAGTAGTTAAAGGTAAAATCTGGACAAACACTGAAGGTATTTTTCCTAACTTAATTCATATAACATGATTATCACCTGCTCTTCATCTTATTGCTGAGATAATTCACAATTCTTTCCCATTAGTAGATCGATTTATGGCCTCTACAAAGAAAATTTTTGTTAAATCCTCTTCGAGAGTCCAATTGTTTAGATCAACAGCACATAATATCCCACTTCCACCTGTGCTAGTCTTTGCTCGATGGGGAATGTGGCTGGATGCAGCCATATTATGCTTAGTATATACAATCAGTCAAAAGGTCGTTAATTCATTGGATTCGAATGATGGTGCACCAATAGAAACAGTTCAAAATATTCTGTCAGACAATGAGTTAGAACATGATATTGTTTTCATATCTGTCGATTTTACAAACTTACCAATGTCATAACAGCAGTGGAAGCTGTGGAACTTCCTTAAATATATCCCTTCTATTTTTGAAGAAAAAATGTGCAAACTAAAACCTGTTCCTGGTAATATAAGACAAAAAGTGAATAGAAAATGAATAATATAATTTCAAAACACCCTAGTTATAAACAGATCTGCAATATTCAGACATTCTCAAAGAAGCTGTCTATCACAACAAGAAACTCATCTCTCTCTGTGGGGCAGTTAACATCATAAATCTAACTCCCTGTGGTGTAGAGAGATGTTTCTCACATTACAAAAGTGTTTTGGTTTTTTAGTTGCAAATTTGTGCAGTGATGGTTGTGAATTGCAATTCATCAGATAACTTTGGCAATGACACCACTTCTGCTTCAACCTGTAAGGAATAATGTTAATTTTTTTTTATTGTGAACTTGTTCTTTCTACTGCCAAGGGACGTTAATTATTTCATTATAATAGTGTATATTTATTTGCATATTCTGAGGTTTTTAAGAGAACATGTGCATGTATATTTTGTAGATTTTTAGGGCATGAACTTCTGGGCCCTATTAATGATATATTAGTAGCAGATGAGAATGAAAAATCTGAGGAAGAAATGAAAATAAAGTTAACTTTTAGGGCATGAACTTCTAGGCCCTATTAATGATATATAGGTACCAGATGAGGATGAAAAATCTGAGGAACAAATGGAAATAAGGTCAATTTCAAATTTAACAAATGAATATGATTTTGAAGAGGCATTACTAGAAGTGGAATTAGAGAAGCTATTAGATAAGATCATTTAGAAAGGGGTTAATCAGTTTGTACAACATAGAGATGAAACATCTAGCAACATTTGGTGGCTCTTGTAATTGAAACAAATAGAAAAAATGAATTTAAGGTTTGCTACCTGAAGAAAATGAGAAATACAGATTCAAATTTATCTGCATGATTGGCCAAGAACAAGTGGAATTAATGGTGTACACATAAAAATATATAAAACTCACTGAAATCTGCACAAACCAATTCTACTTTTCTTCAAGGGCAAATTCTATAAACACAATCAGCATTTACTATGGGCAGCCCCTTATTTCTAATTTCTAGCTAACCTCTTCATGGGCAGATTTGAAACACACATCCTCTCAACATACTTAAATATGGTACAGATATGTTGGCAATATATTTTCCATAGTTAAAAAAAAACTTATTGATGATGCTATAAAATTTCTGAGTATACAAGATATAGCCATATTGTTCGCATATGAAACAGAAATAGATAACATGTTACCATTCCTGAACATTAAAATAATGAAGCATCAAGAAAACCTGGAATTAGGAATATACAGATAGAATACAAATGCAGACAATCACATCAAAGCTGACAGTTCTAACCCCAAAACACATAAACATGCAGTGATCAACAGCTTAACACACAGTCTAGTTAACTTACAAATTAGCAAGGAAGAATACAAACAAATAGAAAGAAGAGCAATTAAAAATGGTTTTAAAAAAGAACTGGTTCATAAAAAGATACAGAAATTCAAGAGGCAGAAACTTATTAAAGAAACCATAATACTTTCAGTATGAAAATAGAAAATAATTTTAAAAAATTTACATGGGCTGCACAAAAATTTCAAAATATTATAAAAGATTTTAATATCATGTTGGCCCCTGTAAACCGATTTAATGTTAAAAATCTCCTGAAAAACAATTTATAACAATATTCCAATGCAGAAAAAAGCAGGCATTTACCAAATGCGTTGTGAGAATGCCAAAGAGTTTATATTGGAAAAACAAAGAGAAACATAGGCTCATGATTAAAAGAACATTTCAGGAACATAAAATTCAAACAAATTGAGAAATCTCGTAGCATCTCATTTTTGGAAATAAAACCAAGACATAGTGAATAAACCAAAATTATTAAATCAGTACAAGACCTATAGAATTAGCAACTTTGGAGAAAATTTACATTTACAAATACAAATATTTGTATATTCAAAAGTTTTAAGGTATCATCAATGAGTTTTTTGTTAACTATGGCAAATATATCATTGACATATCTGTACCATACCTTAAATATGTATGGAAAAGCTGTGTTGATGTGTGTTTCAAATCTACTCATGAAGAGGTTAGCTAGAAATGGAGATAAGGGGCTGCCCATTGTAAGTCCTGCTTGTTGTTTTTAAATTTTCCTTTGAAAGTAAAATAGGCTTGGTTTATGCAAATTCTTGTGAATTTGATGTATTCTTTTATATGTGTATTCTTAATTCCACTTGTTTTAAGCCAATCATGTTGATAAATGAAGCAATAATTTATCTACAGCTTTTCTATACATATTTAAGGTATGGTAAAGATATGTCGATGATATATTTACCATTGTTAACAAAAAATTCATTGATGATGCCTTAAAACTTTTGAATATACAAGATAGAAACATATCATTTACATACGAAACAGAAACAGATATGTTGCTATTCTTAGATATTAAAATAATGAAATGTCAAGGAAATCTGGAATTTGGAATATACAGAAAGAATACACATACAGATAATCACATCAAAGCTGACAGTTTTAACCCCACTACACACACACACACACATGCAGTTATCAACAGTTTAACACATCGGCTAGTTAACTTACAATTTAGCAAAGAAGAATACAAACAAATAGAAGAAACAGCAGTTAAAAATGGTTTTAAAAAAGAACTAGTACACAAAAAGGTGCAGAAATTCAAGAGACAAAAACGTATCAAAGAAACCACAACACTGTCAGCAAGAAAAGATCAGCTAATTTTTCAAAAGTTTGCATATCTTTTGAATATTAGATTACATGGCTAAAAAAATTTCAGAATATTTTTAAAGATTTGAATATTAGATTGGCACCAATTAATAGATTTAATGTTAAAAACTTACTGATAGACAATGTTAATGACAATATTCCACAAGAGGAAAAATCAGGTATTTACAAAATAAATTGTGCAGAATGTGAAAAAATCTACATAGGAAAAACAAAGGGAAACATAGACACACAGTTAAAGGAACATTTCAGGAACATAATGTACAAGTAAATAGAGAAAACAGCATAGCATATCATTTTTGGACACAAAATCACAATATAACGAATAAAGCAAAATTATTAAAATCAGTAGGACCTATGGAACTAGCAACCTGGGAGAAAATCTACATCTACAAATACAAAGACAGTCTAATGAATTTCAACCCTGCTGGAGATGAAAACATTAACTACAAGTTTATCATACTGCCACCAGAGCAGAATACACATTCCCACAGCTCAACGAATGATCTGACAGTTGGATTTTAGCCTGGCTGAAGATGTGAATTAAATGTTCTCGAAACTGGTCCCATACAGTATGACAAGCAAGTGAAGAAAGTTTCAAGTTACACTGTGTATTTAAGAAGATGATGTTCATTGTGTCAATAAAACAAACACATGTTACTATTTAAAAACAATTTCAATGAACTATGCAAATATACAGAATCAACAATAAACAATCAAAAGTTTCATAAATTTTCATTGCCTCTCAAATTTAATTTAAATGTCATTTAATTAAAAACATGTAATGTAAAATTTTCTGAAGGTCATTACACAGCTCTCTTGCATATATATAAAATTTTCAGACATATATTAGATTAATGTTTCACATTTGCTATCTTCACAACAATGCTTTTGTTAAGTATAAAACATATCCAATGTTATAAATACAGTTTATATGCTAAATTAACTTCTCATTTTATTTTAAAATAATATAGAGAAAATTAAACACAAGAGCATTTTTAAATTTCAGTTTTCAAGTTTACCTTTACTCCTAATAGTTAAATTTTCCTATTTTCAGAAACTATTTTCCTTACTTATTCAAATGGTATATACTGAATTTTGTTGTGAAGAGAAACTTTTTTCTTATTTGATTAAATTTTATATGCTGAGTTTTGTTGTGAAAAAAACAAATATTGGTGCTGCGAGAGCAATTTTTATAATTTGGGTTTCCAGTAAATCCCCACTCATGATGGCCTGATTTCCCTGATTTTTAGAAACTATATTTTGTTATTTTATTTAAAATATGTAGAGCTTCATTACAAAGAAACAAATATTAATGCCATTAGAGATTTTTAAATTTTGGGTAGCCCCCTGCTAATACCCAATTTTCACTCATTTTCATAAACAAGATTTTTTATTTTATTTAAATGGCATATATTGAGTTCCCTTAAAAAAATTAAAATTGCTGCCATTTGAGCAATATTTAAATTTTGCTTTAATCCCCAATTTTTCAGGTGACTCTCCACTACCAATAATCTGATAATTTTCAAAAACTAGTTTTATCATTTTATTTAAATTGTATATACCAAATTTAATGTGAAAAAAACAATTATTCATGCTGCTAGGGCAATTTTTAAATTTTGGGTTTCAAGTAATACTCTGATTTTCAGAAACTATTTTTCTTATTCTATTTAAATGGCACATATGGGTTATCATTGAAAAAAAAAAAAAACACATTAATGCCAGTAGAGCCATTTGCCTCATTAAAAAACTATTTTTCTTATTCTATTTAAATTGCATGTACGGAGTCTCGTTGCAAAAAAACACATATTGCCACTAGAACGATTTTTAAATTTTGGGATGCAGGCAAATCTCCCCTCCTAATGCCCCAATTTCCCTGATTTTCAGAAATGATTTTTCTTATTGTATTTAAATAACATATACGGAATTTCGTTGCGAAAAATCATAAATTGTCACCAGAGTGATTTTTAAATTTTGGGTTCCAGGTAAACTTCTCCTCCAAATACTCCGATTTCACTAATTTTCGAAAACTATTTTTCCTACTTTATTTCAATGGCATATACCGAGTTTCCTTTAAAAAGATTCAAAATTGCAGCGCTAGTGTGATTTTTAAAATTCGCTTTAACTCCTTTAAGTTTTTCGGGTATATCCTCATTTCCAGTGGCCCGATTGCCATGATTTTCGAAAACAATTTTATAAATTTATTTTAAAAATTGAGGCCGCTAGAGCTATTTTATTTTATTTTATTTTATTTTTAAATCGGTTTAGGTTAATTCTCATCGCCAAATGATCCAATTTTGCTGGTTAACGAACTCGACGAATAGTTTGTTTTGATGGCTATGTGCAGAGTTTAGTTGAGAAAAAGCAAAAACATTACAACCGCTAAAGAGAGAATGGGGACGGACACACACACACACACACATATTTGGTCATATTGTGTATATATACAAAATGTCCCAGAATTCAACCACACAGCTTGTAAGGATTGTGGAGAGATCCTAGATAAACGTTTTGAAATAGGGAACACGATTCCTTTTGTTAACTTCAAAGTTATGACGCTTTTTCGCAATCGGATACGTCAAATAACGCAAGTGTGTGAATTAGATTTTCATTCAGAATGCTCATGTCTTGCCCTAGTAATCGGAAAAAGGTAGTGTTAATACACAATACACGGAAAGTTGAAAATAATTGGCTTTGCTACTTCTGAAAATTGTTTGTTCAGCGAGAGTAGGCACGCCAATGATAATATTTCTCCTGCAGCGAAGTTAATTGCGCATGCGCAAAGTACCTAGCAGAGGCTTGCTATTACAAACTGACCCTGTGCTACGGTTACAAACTGATCCTGTCCTGTGACCGAAATCCCGAACGGTAGGGTAGAAAGTCGAATTCCATCCGAACCCAGTGTGAGTTGGATAGTGTTAGTGTGAAGTTCTATTATTATCATTTTTTGCTACACCTAAGCACTTTTTTGTGTTAAATCTAAACTAACCTAACCTATGAAAAAGTAAAATTCATTCTATTAAAAAGATTATAAGTGGGAGGAAAAAAAAGTTTACACGTGAGGGGTAACGAACCCACGACTTTGGGATTATCAGCATGACACTAAAACCAACTGAGCTAACAAGTCTATATGATCGTCAAGGAAATTATCCCCTAAATTAATCCCTACTATTGAAATCGTAATCAGTCAACTTTCTTCTCTACCGTTCGAGACTGCGGCCGCGTAAGGTAGTCAGTCATCTGAGTGGTTAAGGTCCATTTTCTGCTATGTGTATAAAAAAACACACTGTTTACAGTTGTTTCGAAACATGGCTAACGAATTTTCATTTGCCGAGCTTGCTGATTTATGGGGAAGCAAGAGGACGTGCATCTGTAGCTGTACAGCTGAACAGGGATAGATTTCCAGACAGACATCACCCTTATCGGTCCATCGTTTTGGAGAAACTGGATCTTTAATGGTGCAAACCGAAGGCGCCTTTGAAGAAGAGATGCTTAAAGGGTTTGGGTGGAACCTTCCACGAGCACCCGAACAATTGCGAGGACCATGAATACGAACAAGTCTAGCGTGCATCGGATTCTGCACGAAGACAAACTCTTTTCCTATCATCTGCTTAAGATACAGGCATTGGGGCCAGCGGACTTCGGTTGCAGACTAGAGTTTTGCAGATGGACCTTGGAGCGGCAGAATGAGTTCTCTTTGGTTCTCTTTACCGACGAGGTTCACAAGAGGTAGTCCAATTATGAACCATAGGCACAATCGTGTGAGAGCATGAGCAGCCACATGTAATGTGGGAGGCTGGTTATCAGCACAAATTCAGCATCAACGTATGGACGGGAATTGTATCTACTTCCTACCCGGTTAAAAGGGTACGTATATCTTAAGTCTCCCTCCCATGTTTTTTTGCTTTTATTTTTTAATGACGTCCCTCTGAACATCCGACGTCAGACGTAGTTGCAGCACGATGGAGCTCCTTCCCATTTTAGCATGGAAGTACGAGATTATCTCCACTCCTGAGCAGTGGATTGGAAGAGGTGGTTCTGTAAATTGACCACAGCCGGACCTCAACCGGACATCTTAAGAGCCTCATGTACACATCATCAGTTGACACTGATCTGTATTTTTCTTTAGTTTAAGAAAAACACAGATTTCAAAGAGTTTAGGAAATATAGCATGAAATAATGCGATCAGCACAGCTTTAGAGTATATACAGTATTGGGTAAACAAAAACCCAGAACCTAAACTGAATTATATGGAAAATTTATCCAATAAAGTTTCAAGAATGAAGAATTAGCATTTCTAAAAAGCCTAAAAACTTGTGTCCAAAACAATGATAAAATAGAAGATTGCTTGGTAGATTTTGAAGTGACTATTGAAGGGTTAAACCATAAAAAAAAAAAGAGAATTAGATAAAAAAAGGTTTTTACAAGAGATAACTAAAAAGAAAATACCAGTAAACAAGACATATAGGAACATAATAAAAACATTAAATAATAAAAGAGGTAATTAATACAAAAGCCAACAAAGAGAACAGAATATTAATATTAAATAAAGAAGATTATAATATAAGGAAGCAAGAATTACTAAATAAGAAAGAATATGCACATGTCCATTCAGACCCATTGAAAGGATGTGTTCATTCAGTCAATGAGGCTCTGAAAACATGCACATTTATCCCAAAAGAAACAAAATACAAAATAAAACAAAACAACCGTACAATAGCAAACATTTACGCTTTACCAAAAATTCACAAGGCTGGTAATGGTATGCTACCCATCATTTACAATATCAATACACCTTTGTACTATTAAGCAAATGATTAGCTAACAGATGCAGGACACTACCAAAATTTCAAAACAGGAGCATAAACAATTCATTTCAGCTAATAGAAAAAAATTTAAGGATATAAAATGACATCCTTCTGACACACTCATATCTGTCAATGTAAAATCGCTGTTTCCAAGCATACCTAAAAATAAATTCCTAATTTATCTACTTGATTGGCTAAGAATACATGGAATTAATGATGCATAAAAGAATACATAAAAATCACTGAAATTTGCACAAACCAATCCTACTTTTCATTCACGGACAAATTCTATAAACAAAAATTAGGACTTACTATGGGCAGTCCATTATCTCCATTTCTAGCTAACCTCTTCATGAGCAGATTTGAAACACATAACATTTCAGCATTCCCATACATATTCAAAATATGGTACAGATACGTTGACGATATATTTGCCATAGTTAACAAAAATCTTATTGATGAAGCTGCAAAACTTCTGAATGTACAAGATAAAAACATATTGTTCATATATGAAAGAGATAACATATTACCATTCCTGGACATTTAAATATTGAAGCATCAAGGACATTTGGAATATACAGAAAGAATACACATGCAGATAATCACATCAAAGTGACAGTTTTAACCCCAAAACACATAAACATGCAGTGATCAACAGCTTAACACACAGCCTAGTTAATGTACAAATTAGCAAGGCAGAATACTTTAAAGAATACAAGCAAATAGAAAAAACAGCAATTAAAAATGGTTTTTAAAAAGAACTGGTTCATAAAAAATACAGAAATTGAAGAGGCAGAACCTTATTAAAGAAACCATAACACTATCAGCATGAAAAGAGAAAATCATTTTAAAAATTTCACATATAATGTGTTGGTTATCCAAAAATTTAAAAATATTCTAAAAGATAAGAGTCTTTTCTAAATGATGAGGCAAGTGAAATATTTTCACTTGCTGGTCAATATGTGATTTTAAAACTTTCACCACCTATGAAATAGACTAGAACAAAAAAAAGGAGAGTATCAGCTTGGCTTAAATGTATGGTTGACTTCAATTTAGAATAGCATAGACATGTTTGGAAGAAATGAATATTTTCATTTGAAGTTCTGTTTGATTCATATATATATGTATGTATATTCTATTCTGTTTTCTGATGCTGATACATTGCTTTTGCAAAAAGGATTATCATTTGCCCAGACTCCTAAATTTAATTTCATAAATTAACTTCGGATGGTGTAAAATTTTGCCAGAATTTAAGATGGTGTTACTATTCACAAATTAATCTAACTCAGCCTATGTCAAATGTCACTCCCTACCTTCTTAAGTTTCATACTCCCTCCAAACTTGAACCTCCTTACATGTAAATTGGAATATTAAATGAATTAATTAATGATACACACATAAAAGAATACTACAAACTCACAGAAATTTGCATAAACTAAGCCTTTTTTATTTTTAAAGGAAAATTTTATAAACAACAAGCAGGACTTACAATGGTATCTCCATTTCTAGCTAACCTTTTCATGAGTAGATTAGAAACACACATCAACACAGCTTTTCCATATATATTTAAGGTATCGTACAGATATGTAGACGATATATTTGCCATAGTTAACAAAAAACTCATTGACAATGCCTTAAAACTTCTAAATATACAAAATATAAACATATTAATTACATATGAAATAGAAACAGATAACATGCTGCCATTCTTGGATATTAAAATAATGAAATACCAAGAAAATCTTAAATTTGGAATATACAGAAAGAATACACATGCAGATAATAACATCAAAGCTGACGGTTTTAACCCCACAGCACAAATTAAGAGTTTAACACACTGGCTAGTTAACCTACAAATTAGCAAAGAAGAATATTTTAATGAATATAAACAAATAGAAGAAACAGCAGTTAAAAATGGTTTTAAAAAAGAACTAGTACATAAAAAGGTGCAGAAATTCAAGAGACAAAAACATATCAAAGAAACCACAACACTTTCGGCAAGAAAAAATATACCAATTTTTAAAAAATTCACATATCATCCATGGGCCACAAAAAAATTTCAGAATATTCTTAAAGATTTTAATATTAGGTTGGCACCGATTAATAGCTTTAATGTTAAAAACTTATTGATAGATAATGTTAATGACAGTATTCCACAAGAGGAAAAATCAGGTATTTACAAAATAAACTGTGCAGAATGTGAAAAAATCTACATTGGAAAAACAAAGAGAAACATAGGCACACGGTTAAAGGAACATTTCAGGAACATAAAGTACAAGCAAATAGAGAAATCAGCTGTAGCATATCATTTTTGGACACAAAATCATGACATAATAAATAAAGCAAAATTATTAAAATCAGTACAAGGACCTACGGAATTAGCAACCTGGGAGAAAATCTACATCTACAAATACAAAGACAACATAATGAACTTCGACATTGCCGGGGATGAAAACATAAACTACAAGTTTATCACACCACCACCAGAACAGAATATACATTCCCACAGCTCAACGAATGATACGACAGTTGAACTTTAGCCTGGCTGAAGATGGGAACTAAATGTTATCGAAACCGGTTCCATACATTTATGAAAAGTAAGTGAAGCTTTAAGAGTGTGTAGTTCAACTGAATCATACAATGATATCAATTGAACCTCCTTGTTTACCTTCTAGCCAACCTTTAGAAATGTTCATTTATCAATTTTTAAATTTTATTAGTGATTCTAAATTTCTAGATACCTTAACCCAGACAGACAACTTAACTTCACAAGAGAAATCAGCACTAAAAAGCTATTTAATATTTCTAATGTAATTATTCTTCTGGTAGATAAAGGTTTCAGAAATACTATAGATTTCCTCTTAAAATGCCAAAGCCTACCGACAGCTTGATGATGTCACTCATAAACTATTGCCTCTTAGCTCTACAGTCAGATTTAATCAAGATATAGCTCTTCGTTTATTGCTTCTTCTGGTACTGCAGAATGACTTACTACTAATGCCCCTCATACTCCTACTATATATTTTGGTATAAAATTTATAAAATAATTAACCAGGTCACCCAATAATATTCAGTTTTGATTTTTCCATTGAATTTATTTCTGCCCCAATAGATTTTTGATTACAGCCTTTTGTTCTGTCTAGGCATTGCTACCATTTTTTGAGTATGCTTATGAAAGTTGACTCTTTGGCACATTCTAATACACTTCTGGCCACTATCAATGTGCCGTCACTTTTATACTAACGTTACCCACCATGGAGGACTAGTAGCCATTAGACATTTCTGAGACTCTCAAGCACTTCCTCATATTCCATACACAAATTTCATTTGTTCTCTAGCTTAATTGGTTCTCACTCACAATGAATTTAGTTTTGATAATAAATATTATCTACAAATTAAAGGCACTGTATTGGGCACCAGAATTGTACTGTCTTGTGATGACTTGTTTAGACGAGAAATTTCTTGAGTCATATCTTCTGGTAACATTATTATGGTTGAGATATGCTGATGATATATTCTTGCTTTGGACTCCTGACTTAAAATCTCTCAATCAGTTCCTTACTAATATTAACTCCAAATTTTTAGTTAAATTCATATGTTCAGTCTCTCCCAATGTTACTATGTTCCTGTCAGTCCTGGTGGTGTAGTGGTTACCATACTTGCCTCCTACACCCAAGATTGCGGGTTCGAACCCGGCCAGGACCGATGGATTTTTTCGGGGCGTAAAAATCCTAAAAAAATCCTTCGGAAGGGAAGTAAAGCTGTGGGTCCCATGTCGTACATTTACGGCACGAAAAAGAACCTCAAGCCTGAAAGAGATGCCTCTGAGCAAAATTTGTCGGCCGTTTCACGCCCTGAGTTGAATGGGATGCTGATGACCTGAGATGTTAAAGAGCGTCCATAAATAAATCAATCAATCAATCAATCAATTACTATGTTCCTAGATATTGACATGTCTTTATACAATGGCTATATTCTTAGATCCATGTACATTAAGCCCATCAATTTATAACATTATCTTCATTTTCATCACTGTCATCCCCTGCATATCAAAATATCTTTTACTACTCTTAGTTACTACTTATGTGCCTGGAATTGAGAGCATCTGACCTATGTTGAAAGAATTTCATGATACATAATTAATGCATTCATTTTTGAGTGATTTTTCTAAATTTGTACCCCTTACTTTTAGAATAATCCCTAACATTAAAAGAATATTTTGTCATAAACCTCTCTCCTTCTCTTGTCACGTCGCAGGCTCATATCCTTACCAATGCCCTAAATGTAAAACTTATGCACTAATTATGCTTAACATTCATTCCATAGCCCAATTTATCCAGAGAATTTAGTATTTCTTCATTTGCTACCTAAGAATAATATATATGTTATCTTCTAAGCTTTGCAAAGCAATTTTATATGTGTTTAACTCCTATTGTTGTTTTGCTTCATATGAACAATCATAGACGTTCTGTTAAAGCCAAGTCTCCCTGCTGGTTGTCCAGCATGCCCTGTCTCACTAGGATTTTGATGATGCATTTCATTTAACACTTATTGATGTGTTACAGACTCATAGCTCTGAAAATTTGCTGAAAGACAGAGATGGCAGCTATATTTTTGCATAAAGCATGTACACTACAGAGTTTAAATCTTATGTATTAATATATTTATATTCTCTCTCTCCCACTCTTGTTGCTTGTTTAATCTGTTTCCATGCATTGTGTTACCTTTGAGATTCAATATTTATTTTTATTGCCTTCACTTGTCTTCTTGCCTTTGAAGAACACTGGTTCTTCAAAGACACAGAATTAAGCAATTCTGTGAATATTTAATTGTTTTATTCTTCTTCTGCTTCTTTAGTTATTGTTATTTTAGTTACGTTGTTCAAAGTGTTGATTTATTTTTATTTATATTATATATAAATATAATATAAAATATTACATTATAACATTTGTGATTAATTAGATTAATTTTTAATTTTTTTTCTCTACTTCCAGAGATCATTTGTATTTTTATATGTACTATTGTGAAGCTTGTGAGTAAAATATATGATTTATTCTGCAATAACTGATATTTTATAATTATACATTTATTTTAAAACTCTCACTAGATACAAATGCCTATGTTCCTTGGTAGAACAAGATTACTTACCAAGGGGCAACTATTTATAGATAAAAAATATGAATTCTAAAAAAGCATTATAAAAATATGTAAAAAATTGTAGAGGTGCTCAATCAGATATCTAATATTATATGCTTAATAGGTGAGCTACACAAAATATGAAGAAATTTATATAAGCAAAAAATTTAAATTTGTCCCTTGGTGCAACACCTTTCCCTGTACTTTATTGCAGAAAGTTATTGATGTGTTACAGGTACATACATTGTTCTTGTTGCTTTCCTGAAATGTCATGATAGCTATCAATATAAGAAAGACAGTAAAACTGGTTATAATAAAGGGTCTATTTCCCCTTCAAGGATTCTTAAGTAACTCAACATTGCTTAAATTTCCCACAAATTCTCTAACAACTACAATGCATTAAGTTGTTTTGCAGCTTTTATGTAGTTTCTATATTATACTAAATTGTGAATTGCTTTCTGCTAAATATTTTTTCTTAAACACAGTTTGGTTTTTTACATTGCCTCCAACATGCTTTGATACCTAGAATTTTATAGTTTATTTTCAGCTGTCTTGAATAAAATTTACATGCAGAGACATTCATATCATAGAAAATACCAATATAATACTCTACTCAAATAATAATATATGCAAACAATAAATTAGTTTTTTTTAGAATCTTATTTATAAATATTTATAGGTTTGGTGGTACCATGGCTATGTGGTTTGACTGCTCGACTTCCAACAAGGTGGCCTAGGTTTGATTACATCTACTTGTCATTAGTGGAATTTTTTGTGAATGAATCGGTGCCTGGATACATTTTCTCCAGATTCTCCAGTTTTCACTGCCATTCAATTTGCCATTGCTTCAATGTCACCCTCAACCCCTCTTCACCTTCATCATCACTTTTTATACTGTAGTTCTCTGGTGCATAACTTGTAAATGAACTATGCTTCTGTTCTCTGCTGTTCCAGTGCAGAACTCCAATACCTGGCCGGCAAGTGAGCTGGCTTTAGAAATAATAATAATAATAATAATAATAATAATAATAATAATAATAATAATAATAAACATAACAATAACAATACCGTTTATGAGCACTCATAATTTTCCTTGCCTCTTTATTCCTCCAATGAAATATTCCAGAAACTCTCATTCATTTTCAAGAGTTTCAATGGATATCCTATTGCCTATTTGCAATATAAGTTCAGATAAATCACAAATATGTTTTCTGCAGTTGCATCATATGTTGTGTTATTCTGTATAACATAGAATAAATAGCAAGCAATGGCAATTCTATAAACATATTTTTATGGATGTTTGCAAGATAAATTTACTGCATATCTGGCTGAAGACATTCTCCAATACATAACATTGTCTGCTGATTCTGTAGTTATATTTTTGCTGTTTAGCAAAAGGTCTCTACAATGAAAAGACTTTACCATCCATAAGATGGGTGGAGGCTGTGGATTAGTAAAAATCTTTCTATTAGCAGCGCTTTCCCATTGCCTGAGAACTTCATCACTTAGGCATCCATTTCATTCCACATATCTATTTACATTCAAGTTATAGTTAAGAATTTATAAGCACAAGCAGTGTAATATTGTTACTCCCTTAATTAGTTCTATAAAGAAGATAACAAGGTGGTCAAAATTTATCACTAATGTTGCCAAACCAGTGCAGAAATTTTAATCTTTTTTCTTTCTAACCCATCCCCTCTGGTCTTATGCAACAATATGCCTGGCTTATGTTTTACTTTTTAAAAACTAGTGATGGAGCATGAAGAAACAGTGAAAAATGGCGTGAAGAAAACTTTTACTTTTTAGAAACTAGTGATGGAGAAAGAAGAAACAGTGCAAAGGGAGTGATGGAACAATAAAAATGTAAATGTTATTTCCAAATATCTGAAGACTACTTCAGGTGTACCTCATGAAATTAACATTCAAGGGGCTAAAATATAGTAAGTATGGCACATTTCAGGCACCCAAGTTGTGGGCACTTAAGTAACAATTAAGAATTGGTTAACAAAATTATGAGGCCATAATTGTAATGCAAGATCAAGATTCAATATTTTAGTTGAGAACAGGTCTTGTTTTTAAAATTTTATTAATAAAATAATGTGGTTTGTGATACAAAAAAAAATGTTTTAAGAAATTTATTTTATAGCTTCAAGTTCTCAAGACTTTGTTTGAGGCAATTAGTTTTTGTGAAATTGGAAACACCTAAGAAGTTAACAATTTTACAGGTGCCAGCAGTAGTGGCAAGTCAGAAATGAGACAAAATGATGAATTAATGAATTAATAAACTTATTACCAAATAAGAAAAACTACAAAAATAATGGCATATACAAATTTAAATCATTCTATGAGACTAGTGCCTCAGTAGACATTAAGTCACTGAAAACTCCTTTTGCGAATTAGTTACTACCACTTGAAGTTGGTTGAACTTTTGGTATTTGAAGGACCAGTTTCACTCTTAACACATTGTGTAACTTAATTCGTCTAGCATGCAAACCTTTCATATCGCCATTATAGAAATACTGCAGGCTAGGGGCTTGCTTGAACATTACACATAAAGATGATGCAATACAGGATTCACTGTGTGACGTCAGTTTTACTCCTCTCCACATAATCAGTTGCATCATCAATTCACCATGTGCTATGTAACTGCCAAATGTACAAGCTATATATATAAAAAAATTAAATTATGCCATGTAAGCATCAAAATATGGAAAATATGATGCTTTTATCAAAATCATGAAAATATGTTGTTATATGCACCACGGAATGACCTTCAAATATCTGAAAATTCCATAATTTGTACAGACAATGTATAAGCACACATATATAATCCCTATGAAAAAATATACAAATGCACGACTTCTGGGTCCTAATCATTAAACAGTTTCCTCCATTTCTATATCTGTTTTGCCTTTCTGTCCCTAATTTCTTGTAGCTGTAAATGTTATTTTTCTTTGGCATGTCTGTTAGAATTCTTGTTTTCCCTTTTCCTCTACTGTTTGACCTTTTTCTTTCCCATCCTTTGGGTAAGGGTCTGATTATCTCTCGTGTAATCTTCTACAAGATTTGGGAGAAGACATGTTGTGGAAATGTGGAATCAACATTAGAATTTGATGACAATGGTTCTGGACAACCTGTGACAAAAGATGGAAAAGAATTGAGATCACTGAAGACGTCCATGTTGAAAAGAAATATTTGTTGCTTTAAAACCATTAACATAGTTTTTTTTTGTGTAAAAGTAAGTTCATAGGCATTTTCAGGAAAATTTAAATTGTTGTCCATTGCAGTGTTGTAGAATGTCTTCAGAATTTTGTCTTGTGACTGATGGGAGGAGACATATCACTAAATTTATATTACAACTTTTAGCTTTGATTATCACAGGAACTGAGATATGTGTTTTGTGATTGTCTAAAATCATAATGACTAGATTATTTTCTGACGGTTATACATGGTTGATGTAATGTTCCATATACTGAAAGAAAATAGCCTCATTGGACCATCCACTTTGATTTGCTGCACCTATTGATCTGGTGCACCTTTCAGCATATATTCTTTAAAATGTACCCTTAGAAACATAGGAACACTATTACCATCTGCATTTATTGCAGCTATCATAGTGACATTTTCTGTACTTTCAGCTGATATTATGCTACCTAAATGTTTCAATCCTTTGGAGGCAATAATTTTTGAGGAGTTTGCACTGTCGACAAACCCTAATCCATCCACATTCCATATCCTATGGTTGATATCTCATTCCAGCAGTTTCATAAATTCTGAAAAAGTTCTTTACACTGTTTATTGAAAGCTTGATGCTTTAGGCTTTCAAAGTTACAGATCTTTGTGTCTTTGCATAAAGCACCTTAGCCATCCTTCTCCTAATAAATAGTTATCCACCCATTTTTGGTGACATTTCTCATTATCCTTTTCCAATTGATATGCTAATATTCTGACACTTCAAATTGTCAAAGCATAATGGAACCTTGCTGCTTGTTTTATATATACATATTTTACTAATTTGATTTCTTCTTCTACAGAAAATATTTCATATATATCATTTTTTGGTTTGTATGTAAATATTGAATTCTAGTTCCTGTTTGCAGATACATTGCACATTATTGTTAGGCAATAGCTAATTTTGCTACATCATATTTCTCTATAGCAGGTCTTATTGAGAGTTTCCCTTTCAGGACATCATTAACTGCTCTTTCCATACTTTCTTAGAGGGCAGTTCACTTTTTCTTCATAAGTTGCTTCTTGGCATGTCTGAAATTATATAAAAGGATACCTTTAAAATACATAAAATTAAAAAAATTACTGTTACCTTAAAGCAATAAATTTAACAAGGAGTAACATTTATGTTCTACAAGGGGACACTTCATAACTATCCCCTGGTACAACTTTAGCACATGGTGGGAAAATGTTATATAAGAAAAATAATTGGCACATACAAATAAAATGACATACATATAATAATGAGTGTAGAATATATAACATATAGAATATAAATACATTCTAAATTTTACAACTATATAACATTTTATTAATTCTAAAGAAATACTTTATCTCTCAGTAAATTGAAAATGATAAATCCAAAAATTATGTAGCAGCCAATTACAATGGGCACACAATAGCAAATGGCACACCAAATGTCAGTAGGGAAATGAAATTTATTTCTGCTTAATTATCTCTAGAAGTAACAATGTCCCCTGGTACATTCTGTCCCTTGGTACAACAGTTTTTTCCTATATTGTAACAGCCTAGCAGCAGCAGCAGCAGTAGCAGTAGCAGTAGCTGTAGTAGTAGTACACAGGCATGAAAGAGTGAGAAAATAGAGCAGCAGTTCCCACCACTGCTCATCCATTGCTTGGAAAGAGAAAAGGGTGATAAAAAATTCCTCCTTTACAAAAAACTGTAAAATGGGTACAAGAAGTTATTTTTTTCACATGTTGGACATTACTATATATATAATTGTTTTGTTATTTGGAGAGCTCCAAACCAACACAAGCCAATAATATACTTGGATTTCTGATTATCAATAGCTCCCAGCCTAATTGCTGGCTACAACATTCAGAAGCTTGTACACATTAGGAAATAGAAAAGCCAACAAACTTGCATCCTTCAGATTAACAGAGAAAGGCTTTCCTAAAAGAATCCTGCCCACAGACAAAAAGTTGCATCCATTTCGAAAGTGTATGGTATGCTGAAAAGGAAATGCACAAGGAAACCAATGTAATTTGCACCCATTGTGAAGATGTACTCTTGTGCACTTACCTAGCTCTCAGGTGTACCACACACACTGAAATTTTTAGAGATAAGCTTGAATTGTGTTGTATAATTTATATAAATTGTTTTATGGAAAAAGAATTAATGTAAGGAAGATTTTAAAAGCATCAATTTTGATGCAAGCATGTCCTTATTGCTCAGGCCCATTTAAACTTGGCTGTGTATACATGTTTATATCATGGAAAAGGTTAAAACTGTCTCCACTATTATAAATTTCCTCTCTCATCTTCCCAATATTTCTCAAAAAAACATTCCATGATTAGATAAACCTTTAGCCAACCCTTTGGTGCCCTCAAACCTTCCATTTCATATAATATATTTGAATCTACTATTGTTTCACATAATCTTTCTATTTCATTGACAATTCAGGCATTTTATAATATTCTTAGAGCACTTATGTCTAATTTACTTTTTACTAATGCACTTAGAATGCATCTTAAGTTCAACTGTTTTTAATTTTTTAATGTTTAGCTTTAAACCCCACTCTGTACAAAACATGACAATTTTATTATTAACATGCTGCAGCCCTATAACACTTACAGCACCCAGAATTAAATCATCACCAAAAAGCAAATAAGATACCTCTTTCTTTCAAATAATTGGACCATGAGTATTACTTTCCAAAATCTTATTCAAATCATCATAAACAGATTAAATAATATTAGGCTCAGTTTATAAGGTTGTCTCAAACCCAAATTTTGCTCCACATATTCTGTAATTCCATTTCTACTACATCTGACACAGAACTTTATTCATTATATAATTTTTGAACCATGAAATTTATTCCATTACACCTTCATTTTATTTCATTTATATCTCTATTTATTTTATCAAATACTTTTTCAATATTTTTAAAACATTATAACCCTATCCCTCTAATTCCTCAAATATTTATTTCTTCTTCTGCCACCTAGAGGAGTAGTTTGCTTGTGGCCTCTAATGAGTCTACATATGATCCAAGGGGGTACCTCTGAGAGGAAAGAATGAGATGGAGGATACACCAAAAAACCAAGAATCTGAGGAGGCAATGCACAAGGTATGCAGTTCCTAACATTTCCATAGATTTCCCAGACAAGGTGGCCAGCCCAAGAGAACTAACCTGATTCCACCAAGATTTCCTGAGGAGGCCCCCAGGCAGAACTCACCAGACTCTAGGACAAGAACATTTCTTGAGCACAAGCCCACTGCCACACCATAAGGCACCATCCCATCTAGTCTGGGGCTTCCAACCCTGTAACTAACACTATGGAATGAAATAAAAGTAAATATGAATGAATGTAAATATCCATTCCAGCATTTGCCTAAGTGACCAGAGGGAACCATAAAAAGCCCAAGTTCGGAGTGCCTGATCCCAAGAGAGTTGAATCTGGGATCTTCAGAATGCAATTACCAACATTACCTCCTGGGCCACCCCACTCAAATACTTATTTACTATAGTGTGAATTATCATTATATTATCTAAAAGTCTTCTTCCTTTTCTGAATGTTGCTTGAAATTCAACAATCAGCTTGAAATTTACTTTCTCATTCAGCTCACTATTCCAATTAAAAAATATATTTTCTTTAAAACAGGCAACAAACTGATTCCCTATGACTACAGACCTTTTCCTTTACATAATGGTACATTCATATTTATTTTGCAATATTTGGAATTACCATTTTTTGTTAATCTTATTTAATAAATTGGTCTTTAATGCCAAGCATTTCTCCATTTTTTCAAATATTTTCCAAAATCCCTCCAGAATTCTATCTATTCCTGAAGCTGATAGCCTGCCTCATTTTTAGCATATTCCTTATCTAAATATTCAACTCTATCCGATATATATATATATTTACTTCATGTTGCTTAACATTCTTCTACCAATATTCTAAAATATTCTATTTATTCTATTTGTTTTATCATATTTTCTGTTCTGTTTTTCTTAACAACACCATGTATACTTATCTTCTCCTGACTGCCTCCTTAGCTTTTTCTTCCGTTTTCTGTTGCCACTCCTTCTTTTGCACCTCCAGTAAATATTTTTAATCCTGTTTTCTTAACAGAAAATTCTTCCTATTCAAATTTTCTTTGACCTCCAATTTGACAAATCCCTAAACACTTCTTTCCTTGTCTCTACAAAATCATCATTAAACCATACAAGACCTATGTCTTTTTGATCCACTTTTATCTTGCATCCTGCCCATTCTACCATAAACTCTAATATTCCGATGTCTATCTTTCCTGACATAAAGACATCCATTATTCCGTATTTTATTACTCATATAATTCTGACTTTAAAATACACAAGAAATATTCCTGAAACTCCTCCTTCATTTGAAACATTTCATATATTTTAACTATATTTGTCATTCTCTTTATTATTCACTCCAAATTTCAACTTCATTTTCAAATTTCATCACTTCTTCACTACATAGTATATAATAGTCTGATGATTTACATTTACAAATGAAAACTCACTCTAATGATCACCTCTTGAACCATTTCATATTATTAAATTATTATATTCACAAAATTATAAATTTAATATTTTCTTTATTGAATATACTATCTCTGCTTTACCTTCTTCCTTCCATATTTTTATGTCCATAGACCTTATTTGACTATAGCACTTAAATCACCACCTATACTAGAATGCTTCCTTTTTAGCTCCTCTAAACTTTAATCCAGCTTCAAAAACAGACTTACATTGTAAAAAACTGTTATTTAGGTGGATTATATATTAAACCTATACACACTTCCACATCTTTTATCTTATTCATCTTCAATGTTATAACCTGTCTTCCTCAATAAATGATCCCTCACCCTCACTTATTATGCTATGCTATTTATAAACAGCCCTATATTAAATGAAACCTTCCCTCTATTATATTTTCTTATATTGCTTCTCTCTATATAATAATTATCCTCCAAATTTATACTCCTACCTTAATCCAGATATGTCTCTATCATTGCTATCATATTCCTTTATAGTCAGTCCTGGTGGTGTAGTGGTTACCATACTTGCCTCCTAAACCCAAGATCGCAGGTTCGAACCTGGCCAGGACCAATGGATTTTTTCGGGCTAAGTATGGCTTCCTTCGGAAGGAAAGTAAAGCCGTGGGTCCCATGTCATACATTTACGGCACGAAAAAGAACCTCAAGCCTGAAAGAGAGGCCTCTGAACAAAATTTGTCGGCTGTTTCACGCCCTGAGTTGAATGGGATGCTGATGACCTGAGCTGTTAAAGAGCATCCATAAATAAATCAATCAAAACAAAAAATTCTTTATTCCAACACTTCAAACACTGATAACTTACCTCTTTAATCCTTCTGCGTTCAACATCATTTTCTAGTTCAATTCTTATCTTGACTCACTCCTTCTTCCTGTTGTCTATACCTCCAAAATGCTACCCTCCAGTGCAGACATGACATTAAAACTACCGATATATTTTCCCCTTTTGGTTAATACACTGCTGTGACTGGTTCTTCTTTCACTATTGCTTGGCACAGTAAACCTCCTTAATGATACCATATGGCTTTTCCACTCCTGTTTTTTCTCTCCTCTCTCTTACTTTGCTAATGAGTTTGCTGGTGAACATTTACTTCTTTTTTTTATAATATTCCATTTGCTGATATACACTGCTTCAGCATTTCTCACAGACATTCCTGATTTGGAATTTGCCATTGGCTCATGTTCTGCTTCTTCTGTCAATTCATAATTGTATCTTTATAACAACTTTTTTTTTAATTCCTTCCTGTCTTGTTCAATTTTTTTCAACAAAAAAGCCCTGACATTTCTCTCTCTCTCTCTCACTCTCTACCTTTTTTCCCATAATCACGTTCTATAAGGATTTTTGTTTCTTTAAATTTCCTTTCATTACTCACAATTCACTATTTAAACTTTATTGTGAATAATTTTACAAAAATTGTTTTTTCCATTCTTCCAGTTCTGAAACCATTCCCCCCCCAGCAAATTTCAAACCCATATCTATCTTAAATATCTCCTCTAGCATTGTATTATTTTTCTCTGTTTTCCTCCACTGCATATATGTTAAATTCTGTCTTCTTTGCTCCACTTGTATCTTTCTTGCCAACTTTTCCATTCATTCTTTATAGGCCTGCAATTCATCATTCACTTCTTTCTTCATTCTGTCCAATTTCCATTCCATTCTCTTTTTCTTTTTCTTCAAACTCATTATATCCTCTGAGATTATTTTTAACAGGGCCGTCATATGACTCAGATCCTTGGGACTCAGATTCAATTTTACATTTCACACCATCAGCAGCAAGGCTAATACTACCAACAACCATAGCTGTTCTTTTATTAATAGATTATCATTTCTTTCTTTATTTTTATACATATATAGGCTGCAATTCTTGTTCAATAACCTTTCAAATCATCACGCAACTTCCTAATCAGCAAATCATATGGTGTTTTTTGTATAAATGCAACCTCTTATATTGCTGCTCATCCTAGGCTCAGATAAAATGATAAAATAAGGCAAAATTTTAGTTTGTATCTTGAATGCTTAATAAATGTGGCTGCTGAAGAAGGTATTTTCATCTTAATCTAACATGTTTATCTATCATGACTCACAGTTATGAATTCGGTACACTGTTAAATTATTTCAGTGATATGCAAGTTATTATTACAGCATACAAAATATTCCAGAAAAAATTAATCAAATACATATTCTTACAACTTTATTTATAGAATAAGTTGTTATTTATGCCTAATTTATATATGCAAATCATAATATCAATTGTGCAAATTTAGAAACTTTAGTTAAGGATAATGGATAGTAGAATTTCGATCTTCAGCATTTTATACAAGGTGGAAGGGAACCTATTGCCATAAATAAAGCTGGTAATACAGTTTAATAAGGGGAACAAAAAGATAAAAAGTACAATTTTCTTTATTTCTTAGAATTTTCAAGATAGTAAATATTTTATCTCAAAATATATGGCAATGCTGCTTAATGTTCTACATTAAGTTCATTTATATTTAGAATGCACTAATTCAGGGAGGCTGGACACCGACATGCAACAAGTCAGATTTATTTGATCCCTTCTTGCCTCTTTAGTGATTCAAGATATGCGGCCACACACAGGAGCAACACGTGTCTGCGTCAATCTTCTAACCCAGTGGAAGATATGGCCTCTTTGAGCGATGATGATGTTTTAATGTACAGGTGGCTGAAATTGCATAACTGGAGAAAAAGAAAATGGGTTCATAATTTCAATTTGTCTTATACTCAGCATGGTGCCTAAGTTTTAGCTAGATATTTATTAAAAATTCCTGCAAAGTTCTAGTCCTATTATCGAATGTACCCAAAAATATACATTGAACTTCTGTTGTTGATTTGGTTTATTTACGGACATTCTTTAACATCTCAGGTCATCAGCATCCCATTCAATTTAGGGCTTGAAACAGCAGACAAATTTTGCTCAGATGCCTCTTCTTTTGGACTTGAGGTTCTTTTTCATGCCATAAATGTACAACACAGGACCCATGGCTTCACTTCCCTTCTGAAGGAAGCCATACTTAGGATTTTTACACCCGAAAAAATCCATCGGTCCTGGCCGGGTTTGAACCTGCAATCTTGGGTTTAGAAGGCAAGTATGTTTACCACTACACCACCAGGACCGACTAATGAACTTCTGCAAAGGGTGTCTCCACTATTACATGGGAATAACCAAATATATGTTACAAAGATGCAATCCAAATAGCACTATTTACCTTTTGTGTGTGTGTGTGTGTCGTGCATGTGTTGAAATGAATAAGGAACAGTATCAAGCAACATCTGCAGAATTCTCTAAATGACTCATAAAAGTAATCATTTTAGACAAAATACAAAACGAAAACAAATTTCAACTACACAATATTTTAAAAAAAATAAATTTCCCCTTAACAACTAAAACATTAATTTTCCAATCAGACAGTCTTTCAAAAAGACCAAATTTATTTGAAAATAACTAAATTGGCAATATAATTATGTAATGCTTGCAGGGATTGGATGTTATCTGCAAATTGCTGTGAGACTTGAGGCACAGAATGCAGCATGCTGAATCTCTAGAAATGTTTCTGTAGCTTGTTCATGATGTCATTGACATGAAGCAAACTGGTGTGCTTTCCATTGAGCCCCATATCTTTGCATCATGTTGCAAGATCAATTTTCTGTTGCATGACTTGATGCGTTCTGGTGTGAGACTGGCCTAGTGTTTAATTGCATAAGCTAAATAGTTCATAACTAGCATTGCTCACTTTTTTGGGGGGTATCCTTTGTTATCATCAAAGTTGCAAACAACAATATTAAGCTTGACTATCTCTGTAGTCTAGTGTAACATTTGTGATTACTAATATGGAGGTACTGGGTTTGAATCCTGATCAGATCAAGCTGTCTGGGTAGGTTTCCTTTTTCTTCTTATTTTTTTTAAGAATTTTTCCTTACCCTGAGAAGTTGAATGCCAAATAGCTTTAAAGTGCCAAGAATTCCAAGGTCATTTGCTCAATCATTAATTCAGTTCAATTCATTTCATTTATCTCTACAGACTGACTGCTATAGTATTCAGTCCATAATCTGCAGACATTGTGAGAAGACCAATGCAGTCAAAGTGACAATAAATGAAATATTTACCATTTTTTTAAATATTAAGCTCAATGATGCCAAATGTAGTTTTGCAAACTGAAAAAAAATCACATAAAACTTTTCAAGTGAATTTATATTGAAACATTATGAGTTATAAGAAATACCAAAGGACATAAATTGTTATAGTTTTGTTTGTCTATCTATTATTATAATCAGAATGTGTGAATTCCAACACAATAATGTACTATAGCAATGGAAGATAACATACAACTAATCTTTTTTTTTTGACAAACAACAGGTCAAGGGCCAAAATTTTGTTCCATTTATAGCATGGAATCATCTCATAAAATTATGGCACCAAACGCTCTTGCATCCTGTATTGGCTGGTACTCTACATAATGAATGTACATTTGACAATCTGCCGGAGTCTACATTGCCTCCTGTATGCGTTTAATATCCTAACATGCAAACATGAGTGTTGTGCAGTTAGATGGGTCCTATATAGGCACCCTGGTTAGTAGAGCTAGTTTTCACCTGCATGCAGCAGGGTTGCACACCAATTCAGAATGATAGGGTGTCCCTGGTGGCAAACATGACTATGGGCCCTGAGTGCCAACCAGGGGAGTAAGGGTTATTTAGAAGGAAGTAGTAAGTGAGACTTTTTGATGCTGTCAGTAATGTCAGTATACTATAAGTGTAAATGATTCTGTTCATGCAATTATTCTTTGGTAGTGTTCTGCGTTGTAGATGCTTGGGAGTAGTCAGTGTACTTGTTAACTTATGTACTGTGATGAGCAGTGTATCAATTTTGAGTAACAAACCAATTGCTTTAAATAATGCTATGGGCAGTTTTGTTAGGTAAGCTTGCTAATTGAAATATTATTAACATTTTAGTTAGATGTTGGGAAACAGGTGTGCTGTTGTAGATTGGTATAGTTATGAGAATTTAACATATGCAGTTTAATGTTTTGTATGTATAAATGTGATAGGATTGCTTGTAGTGGGTGCTGGTGCACAGCTTATTACTAATACTGTGGATCATTCTTGTGGTTCAGTCATAATTTAAATTATTGTAATTAATTGAAATAGAGAAATATTTTGTTAATTATTTGTTAATTTGTTTTAATTTTTAATTTTACATTTTTTTTCTTCCCCATATGTATCTTCTACTGGCCCAACTTATTGGTTTGTTCCTTATGTCATCGATTCTAGTGCTCAATGGTCATGTCAATGTACGTTGGTCCTGGTGTCTGTGGAGGGGAAGAGAGTTTGCAGGTGGTTCAGTTTACATATTCCTGGATACCTTGAATGGTAATGTCATCTTCCAAAAGGAAGAGAGAGTGGCCTTTTGTGAATTGCAATGATTAGCAATTCTTCATATTTGCCAAATTTTTTAACTTCTGCCTTATTATGTTCTACTAGGTTTTTGTATGTGTCAAATGCTAGTTTGTGAATAAGTTGATGTATTATATGCATACTGAAATCGCAATGAAGAGGCTTGGCTGGGTGAAACTTTGGGATTTTGGCTATGGTTTTGTTTTGAAGTGTCTGTAGCTTTTTAATAGCAGCATGTCTTTATTGGTTTTATGAGAGTTTTGTATAATGTTAGTCTGGTTTCCAGTGGGTAAAGCTCTCTTAAATGCAAGTTTGCCTGATCTTAATGATGTGGTGATGCCACACTAATCAGCAACCCATGAAATGCTGAGGTAGTTTACAGGTTCGTCCAGTTAATGGAGCAGTTAAAAAGATTAAGTGCTGGTAAACAATGCATTCAGAGTGAAATACATTTTGTGAACAGTATTGCCTGACCTTTTTATATGTTTACTTTTTCCCATCATTTTGTCAACCATTCCTCTAAAGAGGCAAGAGCGTTTCATACTCTGGTGTTAATTATTTGCACCTTTCCAGATTGGGTTATTATGGAGATGTCATTAGCATATATGAATGCTTGTGTATTATTGGGGATTGGTATGACATTTATATGTGGTTAAAGAGTACTGGTCCTAGTAAACTGCCCTGGGGCACACCTCATATTAGTCTGGTTATAGATTGGTAGTTGTTAACCTTGGAGTAAAAGTTCTATTTAGTAGATAGTGTGCAATGAATTTTATTGTACTGCCAGGGAAGTTATAACTATGAACTTAATGGTCCTTCACCATAATACCAATGGTGATACATTTTATACCACTTGAACTACAAGATTCTTGCACAATGGATGCCCCCTTATTTAATCTGCCTATAAAATGGAAAAAATTTGGTTTAATATCTTAATAAATATTGTAATTTATAGCATTTTTCTTCTTATTATTATTACTGCAATGTAGCAAAAACAGAAATAGCCACTTGTAGTATGGTATTTAGGATTGTCCACATCAGTGGTGCCATCTATAGACACCCTGCCGTACACAAAGAGCATACTGTACCGCCATGGGTGGCCGAGGTCGTTAAGGCATGGACTCGTGAGCAGGAGGTCTGCGGTTCGAATCCTGCCAGGACCATCCTCCCTGACTGGGTTTTTTTCCAGGTTTTCCTCAGTCTTCATAACTGGCAAATGGCGGGGAGGTACCTAAACTTAGGTCTGGAACACTTCCTTCCTTAAAAAAAAAAATATCCTTTCCCAATTTATCATTTCATCTCATGTATCATCAGTGTCCACTGCCTGTGGTGCCTCAGTAGTAAAAACGGGCATTAAACACTAAGAGAGAGAGAGAGAGAGAGAGAGAGAGAGAGAGAGAGAGAGAGAGAGAGAGAGAGAGCATACTTAATGGAAAGCCATTAATTATCTTGATCAATTTATATACTGAAGCAACCATTATAAAGTATTTAGTGAAAATCTGTTATTTTTCTTGTTATTTACAGCTTTTTCACTCTGTAACAATCACATGCATAGCAAAATAGGTTAGACTTGTCACATGTCAAAATGGATTATTTTAATGCATACAACAAAAAAATTACTGAAATTTCAAACAAAAATAACAA
Source organism: Metallyticus violacea (assembly GCA_030762175.1). Lineage (NCBI taxonomy): Eukaryota > Metazoa > Arthropoda > Insecta > Mantodea > Metallyticidae > Metallyticus > Metallyticus violacea. The sequence goes on along the minus strand of CM060832.1, from coordinate 65,281,822 downwards.
TTGCAATAAATTAATACATTTCCTGGAGTGTCTCTTGATTGAATACACCTTATTATACCAGAACAAAGGGATGTGGCCTCTGAGAAAAAATGGCAACAGATGCCCATTTACCATGTGAAAAAGCACATACCACGTAAGGGAAAATTTAAAAATACAGGAAACTTTCCATATTCCTGGAGTAGGATGGAACTTGAAGTACAACTATGGCACTATCAGAAATATTTTTTTATAGTTATTTTCTTACCAAGTATTAGTGAAAAAGCTATTTTTCATAATAATGGGTTCTGAAAAACTTTGAAATGAAACAAAATGAAGGCTAGTTTGGAATTGGAAAATGTGAACACTCTTCAGTCATCAAAAATTGTGTATTTTCATGTAATTAGAAGAACAGGAATAGGAGAAAGAGTAGGAGGAGTAACGGGAGTTGCTTCAAAGGACTGTGCTTTTCCAAACTTAACTTATAATGCGACTTTATAACATGGGATCCAGACACTTTTTAACATCTCAGGTCATCATTGTCAACAGCCAATAAATTTTGCTCAGGTTCTTTTCAGGCTTGAGGTTCTTTTATGTGCCATAAATCTATGACACAGAACCTTTCCAAAGGGAGCCAAACTTAGGATTTTTATACCCAAAAAATCCATTAACCCTGGCTGGAATCGAATCTGCAATCTTGGGTCTATGAGGCAAGTATGGTTACCATTAGATCACCAGGACTAACAGGATCCAGTAATGGTAATTAGAAATGCATCAAGAATAAACTACATTGAACAGGAAAAATAAATTATAACAAAGACATTGAAAACCCACAGAAAAAAGAAGGAAATAAATAAATACATATCAGAACCCTTCTAATTCTACTGGAGTGTCGGTCCTGGTGTGTAGTGGTTACCATACTTGCCTCCTACATCCAAGATCGCAGTTCAAGCCCGGTTAGGACCGATGGATTTTTTCGGGCATAAAATCCTAAGTATGGCTTCCTTCGGAAGGGAAGTAAAGCCGTGGGTCCTGTGTCATACATTTACGGCACAAAAAAGAACCTCAAGCCTGAAAGAGAGGCCTCTGAGCAAAATTTGTTGGCCGTTTCACGCCTGGAGTTGAATGGGACGCTGATGATCTGAGATGTTAAAGAATGTCCATAAATAAATAAATTCTACTGGAGCAAAAATAGTACAGAACAGTACAGAATTTTGCAGATATAATAAAGTACATAAACAAGTACAAAATAACAACATCATATCACCAAGTATACAGTCTGAGCCATATGCAAAATTGGTGGTCAAGAAAATAAGTAGATGATTTTATCACAAGAGAAAGTAATAAAAGCAATGAATAAAGAACTATGATGAGATGCTCTGAATCAAATTATGAAACTGAAAAAAAATAAAATCCCAGCAAGATCAAGATAATGTAGATGTATGGAATAAACCAAAGAAACTGGCCCAGGCAACTACAGCAGGGTTACTGGAAGCAAGAACATTGAATATTGGGACTAGAATGTAGAAACTAAATGAAGAAACAACAAATACACTAAAACATAATGACACTAGTGTAACAGAATTAGTGAAAGGAGTTAATTAAAAAAATGTTAATATATGACCATGCAAGGAATATCACTTTGAAAATGCAAGTGATAAGGTAATATCTTTGTCTTAGGTAAAAAAATCAAATAGTAAATTGGAGTACATAATGAAAATTACCCAAAATGAATGAAGTAATATAATATAATTATTGGTGGTGCAAATGATATTTATAAGATGAAGTTAACTCTATGATAAAATATGGACCAATTGTTGAAATGTATTTAAAGACAAGAAAGTTTCTGCAATAAATATTTCCCACAAAATTCATGTGTGAATAAGGAAATTAGGAAACTAAATATATAAAGTTCCTATGAGCCAGTTATTCAAATGGTAGCTTAATTAGTACAAGCAAATTACCATGGGCTAATTATATCAGATAGAGCTTGCACTTAAATATTATCGGTAAACCCTACCTTGTAAATAAATTAGCTAAGGTGATAAATACTTTCATCAATGAAACCAAAATAGTTTTGGAAATTGTAGCAGATCTTTAGGTGGGGAAGGAACATTGCCGGAAGAAAAAGGAGATAATAACTTTTAATTCCACTTTTATGTTTAAAGCATGCAAATAAAACTGATATTATTACAATATGTTACATGAAAGTGGTATCCACACGTTTTCATTATTGACCACTGGCTAAGAGAAAACTACTGTTTAAATTTGTCACATTAACAGCTGGAAAGATTTTAAAGATATTGCCATTCACATTCAAAATAAATTAATATTCAGCATTTTAAAAATCATAGAAAATAACAGTATTGAAATGATATGTGAAAGAAACAATAGTGTTTAAAATTTTAAATAAAACTAGCAATCTGAATATTATTGATGTTTACTGATCTAGCTCCAAAAATAAAAGTTGACATTTTTCTAAAAATATTTTAATAATCTTTTACGATAAACTGACAAGTGTAAAACATTTATATTAGAAGGTATAAACATAAATCTAGCTAATGAAAATGACAGCTTCAAAAAACTTAATGATTTAATGTTCATTATATGATAAGAAGCTCAGCGAGAATATGGACTATATATCATTCATAATCTATTATGGAATAACTAATTTAAACAATGCATATTCTACTTTTTTACAGTAATTTCATATATCCAATCATAGGGCTGAATTTATGATTATAACATACCCAAATATATATATATATATAAAAGAAAAATAAAAATAAAGTAACTATTAACAATGTAACAAATTAACAGTAATAATAAAAGTAGAAAAGGATAAAACACTTAAGATAAAGTCACACTGGAAATTGCTATATTTCGAACTCACTGAGTCCTTCAATGGCAAGAAGCTAGACCATCCTTTTTATCCTTTTCTACTTTTATTATTACTGTTAATTTATATATATATATATATATATATATATATATAAATTAACTTATAAATTAAATTATAAATATATATATGAGATTGCATTATTGAAACTAAGGAAGCTGAATACAAGTTGAGTAGAAAGAATACTGAATACACATTTCCAAATTTACTAATATATTATTACAAGAAAGATGAGTATATTTATTTAGCATATGGACAAATAAGGAATGGGGCATCTTTTATCAAATATTATTATTATTATTATTATTATTATTATTATACTTTAATATATATTCTCCATCAAAACTATTAAAAACTAATGAGAAAAACTTTGAAAAATTCAGATACCATATGAAATTAAAGCATTATAGTAAACAGTATGTAAAAATTTTATATAATGACAAATTACGGGGTTTCATAACAAATATATTTATAAACTCTCACAGAAAAAAAAATGACCAATTTTTACATTGCTCATATCACAAAAATATAATAATACCCTCATGGAATCTACAAGTAAAATAAAAATGGCCTGAAAAATAATAAATGAGCAGAATAATGTTGTAAAGCATTATGAAAATTTAACACTCAACCTTAATATACATCATACAACCAACATGCTTAAAGTATGTAAGTAATGTATTTAATACTTACGTTGTCAATGTTATAAGTAGTCAACAAGAGCATAGTACTCCTAAAAAAATAGATATACAAATAACAAATACAACAGATCTGGCACCCACAAAAAATGAAGCAAGTAGGAAAATAAAAAGAAAGTTAAAAACTCAGACTTCAGGATGGGATGGTATTTCCACCAAGATATTCAAAAATATAATATCTTACACAGTATTCTAGAATCCTCGTTAATATTCTCTATCACTGAAGGCATATTTCCAGTATGTTTGAAAATTGGTGTATATAAGCTCAATGTATATAAAAAAAGATTAACACTTATCGCATTATATTTGCCAGAGTAAATATTGGCTAAACAAATTCCAAATTTCCTAAATAATAATTTTGCATTAATGACTTCACAGCATGATTTTAGAAAAACAATTTTTTCAACTGTAACAACCATGATAGAACTTATACATGAAATACACCTTGAAAATAATGAGAAAATTGTTAAGAGTATAGACTTTTGACCGTGTATGTCATAAAACATTACTTAATATATGGCAAAATTATTGAATTAGGGCTAACATTTTAGAAATATTAAATTCTTTTTAACAGGATGGAAATAAAATATATGCATGAAATAAAATATAAAATTGATAATTAATTAAAACAGTATTATTTGAATTTGATATAGTGTGGGATTCCACAAGGATCTGTACTGGGTATCTTCTGTATGTAAATGATGTGCCTAAGTTTGAAAATAGCAAATCTATAGCATATATGATGACACATCCTAACTTTTTGGAATAAATCACAAGTTCAATTGAGAAATGTAATATCTGAACTATCTCATTATTTTTAATGTAATTAGAGAAAAAGGTTAATTTACAAAATAGTAAAATAATTCACTTTGAATACTGTAGCAGTAATAGTTACCTGTTAAAAAAAAAGACTGAACAGGTTACTGCAATTAACTTTTAGATCTACAATTAGACCACAGTTTAAAGTTTCAGAATCAATTCATAAAAATATATATTCATAAAAAACTAGCTGTATATATTAAAAAACTAACAAAGTATATGCTTCCAGATGTATTAAAGATTGTTTACAAGTCTAAATAGAATGCTTATTCCCCCAAAAATTAGTCCAAGATGTACAGAGCTTCCAGTATATGTCCTTACTGCTCTCATGGATTTTGCATTTTGGCAACTGGGCATACCACAGCTGGCTCTGCCTTATGTAGGTCACTCTAATTCCACACCAAACTCCAAATTTCCTATCATAAAAAGGGCTTTCTTGTATACATTTTGATTTTCAGAACACCAATAGCAATGTTGTGAGTATTCATAGACCAGTTTGGTGGAACCATGTCTGGTCTGAAAAGAACATAAGAAGTGGATTATCAATCCTTCAGTCACTGATGAAAGAAACCACTCACAACTCTGCACACATGCTATGGGAATTCTCTTGTCATAAACAATGGACATGTATACACTTGTAAGGCGTAAGTTTTAATAATTTTTTGCTATATGAACAGAAGATACTGAAACCCCATCTTTTAGTAATTTCAATAGTGATTTTGTTGTCAAATGCTCAAGATTTTATCCCAATTTTGTCTAATTTATCTTCTGTTAAAACTGTACATCTTCGCACGTGTTTCTTGTTTTGCAATGAACCAGTAGTATCAAATTTATTCACAAGTTCTGGAAGTAGGCAATGCTCAGAGAACTTCCAAATAAATTCCTGATGAACGTGATGAGCTGATTAGTAATTTATGACATTTACACACAAAAATATGTCATAAACTGGTGACTGCTCGAAGGTTCAAAGACAGGCAGCTGTGAGTCAGGAGGGTTATGCAAAACTCCATGCAATTGGTCAGTACTACTACTTTTTTTTTTTTGAATAGTGCTTAATGCCCATTTTTACTACCAAGGCACCACAGGTGGACACTGATGATACATGAAATGAAATGATAAATTGGGAAAGGCATATTTTTTTAAAGGAAAGAAGAGTTCCAGGTCTAAGTTTAGGATACCATTTGCCATTTATGAGGACTGAGGAAAACCTGGAAAAACCTCAGTTGGGGAGGATGGTCCTAGTGGGAAATGAACCCCTGACCTCCTGCACACAAGTCTGTGCCCTAATGACCTTGGCTACCTGTGGCAGTGGGTCATATTCTGGAAGTTTGGTATATATAGGATAGGTAATAAGGTATCTTGTAGAAACAGTTTTTAACAGAAAATATTTTAACTGTTATGTCCTTTTATGTATATAAGTTATTCTACTTGTGCATGGAGACATATATTGATAAAATTGTAAAATATCGTAATTATAATATCAGAAACAATAACAATTTCCATAGATTATCTATTATACAGAAATCCTCTAAATAGATATATTTATTGACAGAACAATTTTATACAGTAAATTAACCACCAAATTAAAGCAAAATGATAAGAAAAATGTTAAAAGGGAGGAAGCTTAAGCTTAATAATTAATAAATAAATGTCTCCAGATGAACTGCAAATTATTAATTCTTTACAAATTATGTTATGTGCTGTTTTAATAAATAAAATAAAATAAAATTACAACTTGATGATGCATAGAACATTCTAAATATCTATATGCAAATAAAGGATTTGATACATATTTACACATAATGTATAAAAATTATTTGTGAATGACAAAGAGGAAGCAAAGCATTTAAATGGATTGCTCAGGGTCTCCACTGAAGATAAAACAACCCAGTAGCTACAAAAAGAGAAATTAATGAAGAACTTTGTTGCTGAAAAGTTTAAAATTTTTTTCTTCTAAGGTACATCTAAATACTTCAAATCAATATTTTAATATACTTTAAGCTACTACAGTATCTCAAAAATGAAAAAGCAATTAGTAATTAAACATAAGTAGTGAAAGATTAATAAGGACTTAAAATTCAATGTATTCTCATTGCAAGGCTAAGGCATATGTATTATTAAATAACATGCATGATTCAATTCTCAATAGCGATAAGTTGCTTTGATGAGCTTTCAAGAGTTTTCCTTTGCCCTAAGAATGCAAATACAATGCCATTTTAGATACCAATGGACTCTAGGATCTGCTGTCCATCTAATGGTCCATTCATCCCCATCCAAGAATCCATTCATCATTGTTCTGTGGATGAGATTAAGTCAGCCTCTTCATATTCTATATGCCAGTATATTTTATTTTGTTGACCATTCTGAACTATTTCATTACTTCATGAATGGGACTGCTTTCATGGTGCTGCTGTCAGCATGTCTGCATGCATACTGGAGGTCTCAGGTTCGAATTCCATAAGGTCAGTTGCCTGGGTATGGATTTTTTCCTTATTCTTAAACGATGAACATCAGGTAATTTTAAGTGTTGTGGGCTTTAAACATATTAATGCTTTCATTTCATAAAATATCATTCATTTATACCACCATTTTTATGAGGGATGTTAATAAAAAATTGTCTGAATGGACTAGTGCTCCAGTTAGCCCCAGCCGCTACAATTTTGTAAGAAAACTCTGCTGACAAGTATCAGTTGCCTTTGATTTCTGTTATTATAGAATTTTGAAAACTTTTAAGCAATACCTTAATTTGAAGCTGTTCAGGTGTGAGTTCACTGCTGTAAGGAACAGGCTTTCCAACATGAGTACGTAATTTCACAGGGAATCCTCCATAGATAGGAACAATGGGAAGCCTGGTGATAGTATAGAGCTTCAGCCATATCCATTGTCCAAAACTAACACTACGAAAGGCTTCTCTTAAATTCTGTGTAAAAACTGGGATGATTGGCTGAAAAAGAATTAAAACAGTCAACATTCACAGCTACTCTCATTAATAGATTTTAAAGTTTTCAGTAACTCTCTTAAGCATAATTATCCCATTGATTGATCATTTTTTTATTTGATATCTTTTGTAAAATATAGAAAGAGAATGTTAAGCTTTACATAACACATGCAATTAGATTATTAAATACAGTAACATTTATGGTAAAGTGATCATTAGATGCTTGAACCTACATGCATGTTTATATCATAATGCAATAGATGTACAAATGAAAGTTTAAAATTATGCATGCATCTTATAAGTGTGTAGAAGATATTAGAAGCTTTCAAACGATACAACCTGCTCTGCTTATAAAGTTAAAATGGATTTTATATAACAATTGATAGAGGAGTCTGTAAAAATGATATTGAGAGCTGCACTGAATGGAATAGCCTGATGGAACTAGGAAGGGTGGGCCAAAAAGGTCTAGTAATAAAATACATTGTGAGGATACAATCATTATAGGAAGGAAATATTCTCAAAGACTGCTTGGGAGAGCAAGAAAAAGGAAAATGGGTAGCAAGGTGGGTAGATAGATTAAAGGAAATTGTAAGAGAAATTGGTTTGGAAGAGCTAGATAGTTTAAAGTCACAAAATTGGCAAGGCACATGGAATAAAGTGAAAGCACGGATAGATGATATAGAGAAACAGGAAATATTTGGCAGCCTAAGAGATAAGGGTACTCTGATATATTACAGGAGTTTTAAGAAAGAGTGAGGCAGGGAAAAAAATATTTAGATTTGTGACAAAATGGAGAGGGAGGGTATGGCATGGGCAAGAACAAGAACAATGATGCTAGGTGAGTTAAAAGTTGAGAAGGAATTGTGCCCAAGTGTGATAAGGTAGACAAGAACTTGCACTGTATATTAGAAAGCACAGAAATGGAAAGATGGAGATAGGAAATACGGAACAAGAAGTGGGATAATTTGCAGGCAGAAATTCTGGCATTAAAGATTTTTGGGAATAGCAAAAATAATTTTTGAATCAGTGTGAAAATTATGTAAGGAAAGTAAGAGCAAAATGGTGGAGGAAAGTGATCAAGGCAAAGAAAGATGGTAATAAGGAAACAATGAGAGAAGATGATCACCTTTAGGCAAGTATTTGTACACTTCACTTGATAATATGTATAGTTAGAGTGACATAGGATTCATGTACACAACTGGAGTGTTGAATAGGGTCCTGATGTAGCAAGCACTCAAGGATCAAGGAAATATTTTAAAACTGTAATTGTAATGTGTAGAAATAATATATATTCATATAACTATTGAAGAAAACCTAACAACTGCAAGCAAGGGACCTTCTATTCATTAATTCCCTGATATCTGTTGCTACTTAAACAGGGCCTCTATCATTATTGCAAGCTTACTGCCTTCTTAGAGAGAAGTGGAACATTATGCAATATTATTTATATATGTAACTATTGTTTACTAATCATGAATGAACTGAGGTGCTGGAAAATATTTCAATTTTCTGATATACATCCTTTAAGTTATGGAAAAAATCAAACAGGAAGCCTCAATTAGGTGGTTTTTGACCAGCAAGATTGAATGCAAAATCCATATTTGTGCCAGTTTTCGGCTATTGGCCTTAACAAATGTGCCGCTAAGACAGCTCCTTTTCCCTCACTCTTTTGTCTCTCTTTTCGGAAAAAAATTATAATGTATAACAGCATGTGTGATAGGCTGTAGAAAAAGTAAGAACATATTATCTCCAAAATAATGCCATGGGCAATCAATATGTTGGTAAGCACTAAAAAGTACTCTGAAGAAATGTCAGAATGGGAAAGAACATTTTTCTTTCACTCCATAAGAGACCAATATGAAGTAGTAAAAATCACACAGAATAATGAAGCTTTAAAAATGTACAGATTTAAAAAAAAAAGGAATTCACAAAAATGCTTTATTCAAATCTGAACCTTTGAGTTTTTGTTCACTACTCTTGAATTTCTAAATTCTCTGAGCAAAGTTTATTGGTCAACATGCAATGCATTTGCACTTATCTGATCAACATTTGACGTGCAGCTTGCAGTGGTTTAATTGGTTTTGTACCTTTTAGCAGAATGAGTGGTACAGTAAACCTAAATGCATAAAGGAAATCCGACTAGTTGTATGAATTACACATCCAACTCATAATATAGAAACTAGAAGCTAGGTAACCTTGGAAAAAGCCAAAAAATTTGACCACTCACTTTTGGTAAAATGCAAGACATACCTTAATTACCTTGCCACATCCCACTGAGTTCTAAGCGTAGTGTAATTACTTTCATCTAAATAGCAACACACTAACATGAGATATCTGGTAATTCTCCAGCATTGACATTCTTATTTTTGTACACCAGAGATTAAATAGAAACTATGAGTAATTGTTTGTCATATGATTAAGAATATCTGATGGTACTATAAGTAATAAATAAAGAATATATGAATAAATTATTTACTTTCACTTCCATACCTTATCTCTGCTAGCACTAAATAGGTGTTGAAAGAGATTGCAGAGATGTGACAATGTTGTTTTCCTGAGCATACTCTGATGCACTGCATTCCCTAATGTCTATTTTATCAACATAACATAAATAAGTAGTTGCACAGTTGTGATCTTAGTTCCAGGAATAAAGACCATCAAGACTTATCCCCTACTATACAAGCACACCCTGTTTTACTTTTCAAAGCTTAAAGTATTGAAAAAGGAAAAGAGACCTGTAATAAAGTTGCTGTAAAGTATCCTTTTAACCAAAGTAGTTTGGAACACTAGAAAAGTTACAGCATGCAATAAAGATGTGTTTAGAGCTGATACTATATCATAAACAGCAGTGTTAACAATTAATTAATTTGATTTGCATAAAATTACTTTCATTTGGAACTGCTTTACTTAAAGATAATTCTTAATTTTTAATTGGTATGGTTAGAGAGAGAAGAGATAGAGTGAAAGAGAAATATGAGAAGTATATAAAATAAATCCAAAGGTATAATTAAAATTTATCTAAAATATAATTTACATTAAAATACTGGCAGTGCTATACAAATAGATGCACTATAGTGAATGTTTAGCAATCACAATAAAGCAAACAATGGAACAAAAGTAACTGCTCTGTGGCAGACTTCATTAGTTGCACTGTTAGTTGTGCCTTAGCACATGCTTTCAATTCATAAACACTGAGATCAATTAGTCAGATTTGGTATAAAGTAAACAAAGACTTTTAGATTAAAGTTTCCCAAAGTATAAATGATCCATAATGTAATTAATAACATTTTGGAAATGGCAAGTGTTCAAAGGTAATTAATACAAGCAAAGCTTTTCAACAAGGAAATATTAGATAAAAATGGTAATTGCTCAGAAAATTCTCACAAAAAATTCATTAGGCCTCTTTTACCACAACAAAACTTTTTTGTTTCTATGGAAAAATAATTACATATTTAAGAGATTTTATTTCATAAATTAATGAAATATTTTATTTTCAACTACAATATCAATAATGATGTCCTATAACCTGCAACTACCAGTAATATTGTTAAAAATATTATAACTAGCAGTAAGTTTGACATACAAAAAAGGCTTTATTACAGTCTAGCTCTTTCTATATTACTTTTTAATAATCTTTTTAGCTTTACTACACTGAAGTACAAAATAAACTTGTATGCCATTCGTCTGTTACAAAATATGCTGTAGCCTAAAAACAAGAAATATAAATTAAAAAGCTATTCTTTTCCCAATATATAATCATTAGTTTAGGATTATGATGGTTTTGCATCTTAATTTTAGTGAATCTTAGGAATTGCCCAGTTGGACATATATTTCTTGAAAAACTTTAAAAAATTTTAATGTATTGGTTAGCATATTCCCCTCCCCCTTTTTGTAGTTTTAAGTATTTTTCATAATAAATGCATTTTATGAAGCATTATTTAACATTTTTTTACCTTTTAGCATCATATGGCTCTCATAAAGTTTTATACTAATTCACATATCCAAATTTTGTTCCATGAGTTTTCTTTATTTACTGAGTTTTATACATAAACACAATCAATGGCAACCAGCATGCACACGCACACACACACGTAAAAAAACTATAATAATAAGAATTAGAGAAACAGAAATTATCAATGATGACATTTGTGTTACTAGTTTTTTTTTATCAATTTCTGCTTCTCTAGTTTTTGTTATTTTAGCTACATTATTCCAGGAACTATTTTATTTTTCACTGATATATATATATATACATGCAATGGTATTGCTATTTATTTGTAATTGATTAATCCATTTGGCAGTTATCTTTCAGCTTTCATTGTTGTAATATCAAAGCTCCCCAATGGTCACTGCTCAAGGCAATAAAAAACAGAACATTGTTCTAACTCACCACATTGTTAACAGAAAATTCTTCACATTCATTTAAATGTGAGTTTAAATAGTGAAAGTTGTGTTTTCATTAGTTTTCAAAAGTGTAGGAAAATACTGCTTACAAACTAAAAAGTTTTGTGTTTCAGTAAGGTGATGTTACATAATATTGATGAAACATATTTTTATTTTGTAAAAATTTGTATTTTGAGAGTAGGCACAGAGAGGAAGTTTACTGTCAAGCAGCATATGAATAGAGAGGAGGGGAAGAAAAAAATTTGTGAAGCCTTTATCAGTATTGACATCCATTTATATAAACTCAAAAGGAAAGTTGCAAGATTATTTTGAAAAATATATATGTACATAAGTATCTGCCTGATTCTTCTACTTTAAGAAAAAAAACCATCTTGCAATTGTTATAAGAAAAAAATTGAAGGAATAAGGGGAAAAACTGCAGAGGAAAAAAATATGGATAACTACAGATGAGACCAGGGGTGCTATAGAATATTATGCACCAAATCTAGTGGTATGTGCATTGAAGGAAGAAGATTCCAAGAGAATCTATCTTTTAAATTGTGAGCAACTTCAACAGGTTAACCATTTAACAATTCTAAACTTTTTGATAAGTATGTGCATTTAATCTGGCCCAGTGAAGACCAGCAGAGTAGTTACTTATTTGTGATGGATGCTGCAAGCTATATGTTTAGTTTAGTTTAGTTCTTTGAGCATTCAGTGAGTTCATGGAGCAGCCACAGAGACCTATGAACATTGAACTTGTCATACTTGTTGAAAAGTTATAAGCATCTTTGAGGATTGTACAGTAATATGATATGTATAACAAGCTTTGCACATGCCTGCTACTAAGTTGCCAAGGAAATACATAGTCAGTATCCTGGATCAGATGATTAGAAATTTAAGGTGTTTCTAAAAGCACTTTGAGTAACATTGTTCAAGTCCATTACCCCTTATTTCCACTTGTTACCCGCCAAGGTTTGTAGCTATTACAGTGATTATTTCAAAATAGAGTCTTGATAGCAAAGAAGCAGTATTTATTAAATATGCCAAGAAACTACTTTCAGACTCAATAATAGAAAATATATTATGTTATATTTGGGAAAATTTTGGTTTTCTTCCAGTTGAAATCAGTTTGTCTGAGGAAACTCAGGTTAAGTTACTTAACAATCTTGAAATAATGAAGAAAGTGAAATAGTTAACAATCTGTAGTATTTCCAGAAAACTTTATGCATTAAAACAAAAAAATGAAGCAGGTATCAGATAAAATGTAGGATTCAAAAAGTGTTTAATATTCTTTATGGATTAAAACATTTTTTTGAAATGAATGAAGAGTTACAAATGAAGATACTCTTTACTTTAAATGCGCTCCACTTTCTTCTGTAGAATTAAAGAAAAGCTTCATAAAGTATAAAGCTGTGCTGGCAAATAATTGCCATTTACTTTTGATAACTTACAAATACAAATTACTGTATAATGCAACTCAGTAAGATAAATAATCAGTAAGTATAAAAAACAGAGTTAAATTGTGTATTTAAACCATAGTTAGATCTTATTTGATGATATTCCAAATCTATTTTCATAAACTTTATTTTAATGCTTATCTTTGTGTTATGTTAACTATAGTGCCTTTTTTTTATACCTTTTATAGCTTTGTTGCAACTAAGCACTGAAAAAAATCAATAAATGTATGTAAAAATTTCTGAAAGTCATGCCAATAAAACTCAGTCAGGGGCATTTATTCATTTTACTCTAAATATGTTCCCATAAACTGAATTTTAAACAAAAAAAAATATTTTGTATTAAGTATACTGTATTTTTCATAGATTATTACATTTTTAAGTCATAAATGTATAGTTTTAAGTGTATGCTCTGCCTACACTAGGATTTTGAGGTCCTCAAAATCCTAGACCTATTAATTATCTACTGACTATAAGGTCTAAGCATTCATGCCTTATAGAATCATTTATTATCTTCTGACTTTTTTTCTTCCTAGAAGTATTAAGTTAGGTAAATTAAATTAAGTTAGAGTCAGGTCTATACAGTTTGGATGCACAAATCTTATATTCATATAGTGATCATTAGCTATTTACGGTTGAAAAAGTAAAGAATTTTGTGAATCGAATTCATTTGACATATTAAACAGAAAATATGGCGAGGATGAGCGTGGTGAATGTATATTTGTAAATAAAAATGGCCAAAGGGTAATAGATTATATTTTATGGCTTATTAGTATCAGTTTAACAGTAAATGATTTTAAAATTTTAAACTTATGTTCAAACAGTGGTAACTTTTCACTAGTAGTGAATATTAGAGCTAAAGTTGATTGTTAGATATGCAACATTTAGAACAAAACAATTGTAAACATGAATATTAGAGATTTAAAGGCGAGCAGGAGTGAGGGACAGTATTTATTTAGAGAAAAAAATTATATTGTGTTAAAATTTTTATAATTGTATAATTTTTACATCTAAAAATGGTCTGGGCCAGACAGGTGAAGCCCCCTTTTATTTTGTATTTTTCTTAGCATTTCAATAAATTTCAAGCTAACAGGTTAAACAATATGAGAAGTTTACACTAGTATTAGATAATAATCAAATAATGATGAATACTTTTTTTGTACTGCATGGTGGTGATTGTAAATCTCTAGGGCTCTAGGGCTCTTGTCATCTGCGATAAATGGAAATTTCTCTGCTGGATACACTATTCATTCAGGAATATCAATATTTTTAATATGATATGATGAAATTGTGGATAAGAATGAATGATCCATAGCAGATTACATGGAAGTGCTCTGGGATATTTCATATAACTTTGAATGACCAAAACTAAAACATATGATTGGAGAAACTCCACAGTAAGAAACACAAATCTTAAGCTATATGACCCACTCACAAGTTCATTAATAGCCATTTATTTATGCACAAATATACCTTTAATATTCCTACACTTATGTTTTGAATTTGTTTACGCTAAACTCCACTTACTTACATAAAACTAAGACATGTTTCAGGAGCATTCACTCCCATCTTCAGTTATTGACCGACTTCTGTTACTTGAAATGGTGGCTGGATACCGGGATGCTCTTGTGGCTGTGTTGGAAAGTTCATTAAGTATTCTTTATTTTTTATGATGAAAGTTTTTCCCAAGTGGATAGTTTCATTGGGTTGTGAAGTTGTTTCAGCAGATTGATCACTGGTTTAATTTCATGATTTTTGGTCCAAAAGTGAGGTGCTACCATTGATTTATCAACCTGCTTAAACTAAATATTCCTAAAGTGTTCTTTTCTCTGAATTTCCAAATTTTTCTTCATTTTTCCAATGTATTTCTGACCACAATCTGCACATTTGATTTCATAAATCCCTGATTTCTATTCTGTTGGTATGGCATCTTTTACTGTGCAACCTAATAAATTCCTCTTCCTCTTCTTCTTCTTCTTCTCCTTCTTCTCCTCCTCCTCTGCTACAAATGGAAACTGATGATACATGAGATGAAAGTCGGCAGCTGAGGATGGGGTTGAAGGTTCCTAAAACATGTCCTCCTAAATTCAAAAATTTTTATATGAAGTTTGTCTCAACATTAAATTAAATATATTAGTACTTCAACATCAATAGCTTCTATACACATATTTAAGTAATAATGGTTAAATGTTTTATATTATGATATGAAAGTAGCTTGTGCACATATGAGAAAACATGATCTATAACAAGGTACATATTTGATCTTTATTTAAATATTCCGTCTAATACTGTAACCTTTTATGGGAATATCACTCAAATTTCACTAATTTTGTTCTTTCCTCATAAAGAGTTGCAGTATTATTCTATATTTCACTGTGAAAATTCCCACTATTTAGTTCTGTTACAAAATGCTTCATTTGGTGTTTAAAAAGTGTGGCAAAAGGAACTAAATATCACAAAATGGTTCAATAATTCATTTGCTAGTTGCAGAATTTTTTAAACTAATAAAACTAAGCTGATCTGTAGACTTCCAGAGCCTACCTTATGATGAATACATATTTATTTTATATGATCAATAATAGCTTGAAAATGACTGATTTTTGAGATCTTTAAACTTCAAACAAACTTCTGAAGTTGCACTGGAATTTAATAATTATTTCTTGATTTTGGTGCTTCCCAAGCACTCAATCTGAGAATGATATTGAAATTATTAATGAATATGGATCATTATGGCCCAATTTATGTGCCAGCAGGCTTGTGTATCCACAAAATCAGGAGCAGTTGAATATTAAAACTCTTCAATGAAATGTACTTACGAAGCTGTTGACAATGGAGTGGTATATATATAAACAATGTAATACAGTTTTTTTCACACTAATTCCATTCACTTACACAAAAATCTGGACATATGTTTCGGGAGCAATCCCTCCCATCTTCAGCCTGTAGATAAACAGTTTATCTACAGGCTGAAGATGGGAGGGATCGCTCCCGAAACATATGTCCAGATTTTTGTGTAAGTGAATGGAGTTAGTGTGAAAAAAACTGTATTACATTGTTTATTAAAACTCTTATCTGTTTAGATGAGAAACTATAACAGTTCACATTATTCGGTTTTGTATTAATATATCATGTGAATAAATTTATACAGTGACACCTGCCCATTTTGGAACCGGTATATCCCAGAATGTTTTCCATTTTGGAAAAATTTATTGGTATCGGTGAAAACAATTTGTCTTATGATTACGATCATTGTATCACTAAGCGGAACTGTATGCTTTTATTGACTCCAATTACTGTCTAAACTAGTTTGTAAGCCAATAAGAGCATGTAATTGGATTCAATTATACAATGATCTTAATTATACGATTAGCTTCACTGTACAAGTTCCAATCAGCATTTCAAGCTAAAATGTTTTCATTTTTTCCTGAAAAAAATAGAAACTATTGAACATGGAATTGGAAACAGCCTGCCACTGCTTATAAGGGAAACAGTATTTTTGAACACATTCTTTGAAGTAAACTATATTTTGAAACAGTGTGTAGTTTAAAGAAAATAATTATATATGTCACTTGTCATAAAAACCAGGTTTCTTTGAAACACTCTGTGAGGCTTTTGAGCTTTTGGTCAATAGTTTTTATTGCCCTATTGACTAGCATCACCATGAAGAAAAGCCCTAACAGAGAATTTCTGTACATAACACCAACAAAGCATCTTGTTGTGAATGGCTGAGCAGAACACAGAGTTATGGTTATTGTAATCAATAATTAGGTGTAAAAATCTGGCATTGTCATTAATGATTAGGTGAAAGTTATTAAACTAAAGGATAAGTGGAGTATAAGGGAAATGATGTAAAGTTTAATTGTAGAAAAACTCAATGGATTGCAAGCAATAATATTGACATGAAAACAGAAAACAATAGGTTATGAAGAAATAAATAAAATGCTATGGAAATAGTTAGCTCATGCCCATTTGAAGAATGTGTCTGTTTCCAGACTTATTTTGCAGGAACAATTTTTGAGTTGATGAAAAAACCTAAATAAGCCCAAATCCTAAGCTTCTATTGGATGACTAGAAATATTCAGAAACAGATACAAAATTGTTTGGATTCAGAGGTGTGGGGCAGCAAGTGATATTAATAGATTCTTATTTCAGAGTGGCAGGAATAAGCAAAAACATATTGGAAGGATTTCAAACATGCAATGTAAACAATGGGTGACAAGAAGGTTTATTTTTAGGGCACTTCCTTGATCTTTTATTCGGAGAAAAATGTGTAGGTGGTAAGATGCTGAAAGAATGATACAGTTCATTTTAACTTCATACCTGAACAAATGGTTCAGAGTTGAAAAGAATTTGATACCAAGTCAGTTCCATCTTAAATAGGTTTCACTGTATTATCAACATGTAGTCTCATGGACCTGAAATCATACATTCCAGTGGAATAATTACATAAACTTTCAAAGGAATCATTCAGGAATTGTTAAAATATAAAAGCTGATAATTTAGTATAAATGCTAAAATTAAAGGAAATAATTAAAAAAAATAAAAAAGAGTATCTATAAGTTGAAACTCAATCTGTAATAGAATATTTGAAGTTACAAGTCATATAAGCGTTTACTGTGAATTAAATTTTAAGACTTCTTCAGTAGTTCAAAGAAATAAAGATTTGTTTCAGTTATTAATAGCAAATTAGTTTAGATACAAATGATTGTGTGACTGTCTAACAGATACAGAAGTGCTGCAAAATAAAAATGAAGATGCTATTTATTATTAATCAGCTGTCATTGAAAAATAAATTAGTGAGCTTGTTTTCAAAAAGATATCAAATCCATTAATTAAAAAAAAATGAGCTAAAGGGGGCAGCACTTACATAGTAGGTATTGGAATCTGAAGACAAAATAATTTGAGGCAAAAAGTACCTAATTTCGCTATAGAAGATGTCAAAGTTCACATTTTAAGCTAAACATACTGCATCTAATTCATCTTTCATAGCAAAACATACCAAATACTCTTCCAATTATGTAATTTTGTCCTATTTTGTCATGGATGCAGCTAGGGACTGAATAGGATCATGTGACAATTTTGATAATGGCTGCGCTATGCATGATGTTATATTATTTCATATGCCATTTTTGTGCTCTTTGTTCTATCTATTATGTTGTACATTTAAAAATGAATTCCGATATATCAGATCAGTATATCAATGTACCTGAATTTACTGAGAAATCAAGGAAACATCAATATATGGAAAAGAAATTATAGGCACAGGAAAAACATAAAGTTGCTGCAGGTACAAAAACTCAAATCTCATTTAAACATAATGATAATTTTTTAACAGAATTGCCATATCAGATGATATGATACAGGAAAACAAGTAATTTTGGTCAATACATATGCTGTGAGCCAAGTAATTCTTTAATGAGTTATATATATATGTAACTCCTCTAAAAAGAAGAAGGACTAAACAAAGTAGCAAAGGTCGAAGGTTGCAATTAAAAACAAAACTATAAGTTAATCATACAAACTGATTTTAACAGAAAGATTCCTGTTGTAGACCCACCTTTTTAAAAATATTTTTAATGTTGGAAAAAGGAAGGTTGAAAATGCAGCTGAAGAAAAAATAAATGGTGTGACAGCAGTTCCTGAAACAACTGTTGGTGCAAGAATTAATGAAAACTTGGCCAAAATCCATGATAAATTATTGTTCACATAACAAGTTTTAAATACAGGAAACACTGAGGAAGATAGAAGACACCCTTAAAAATTCTTTGCCAGCATCACTGACCATGAATAAGGCGTGGATTTATTTTGCCAGGAGCAAGCAACTTACATAATTTATTCCTCACACTGTACATATACAACTTACTATATAGTACATTACAGATTTGGATTAAAAGCATTATTAGGCCTAATAGAAATTTTTAATACTTTTTTTTGGACTAATTTTTAAATGATTCCACAAAAAACAGGCCAATTTATTTTAATTTTTTGAAAAGAAAACTTAAAGACATGTTCTAATCACATAACAAAATATATTAAGATCATTGTGTAATTGAATTGAACTAACACTCTCTTGCTCCACTTACTTATTTAAATATGTAGGACCGATTTCATGAATCCTTAGTTCTCATCATCAATCTAGTCGATTAGGGGCTGACGAATTGAACAAAGGGATCGAGAAACCGGTCCTACATATTTAAACAAGTAAATGAAGCAAAAGAGTGTTAATTGGACTCAATCACACATTGATCTTATTATATGATTAGCTTCATTGTGCAATGTTCCAATTGACAATTTAAGTTAATCTAACAAAATGTTAAATTTCTATTCTCTATCATCTCTACATACAAACTTATAAAATGATGGCTTACAAACATTGGTTTGCAAACTGTCAAAATAGAAGACCTTACCAAACTGACCAATCTATGCATCCAACAGAGCGCCTTCATTTTCAATGGTAAAATATACCAACAGATCACAGGGTTCAGCGATGGAAAACCCACTATCCCCAATATTAGCAGAACTATATATGGCATGTTTTGAATCACATATTACAAAAGCCTTTCCCTGCATATTCAAAATTTGGCACAGATATGTAGATGATATATTTGCAATAGTACCCAAGAAACATATTTCCGACTCTCTCAAATTACTTAATTTACAAGATAAATCTGTAAAATTCACAATAAAAATGGAGAAAGATGGATAGCTTCCATTCCTGGACCTAAAAATTGTCAGAAAAGCTAACAAAATACAGTTTGAAATATATCGGAAACCAACACATACAGATAACTACATAAAAAGAAAGGTTTGAACTCAGAACCACATCAATATGCAGTATTCAACAGTATGGCTTTTAAATTGGTCAACATTCCCCTCAGTGCCACAGAATATAATAGAGAGCATGAACACATCATGAACACAGCCACACACAATGGTTTTAATACCTCTGCCATAATAAAAAGCATGAACAAGTACAAATTCAAGAAATCCATAAAAGCAGCTTCGACCCTCAAGGTAATCAAAGACATGTAAAGACATTGCAAATTCATTTATAACCCACAATTACAGTACAAATTCGAAAAGATTTTCAAAAAGTTCAATATAAAGTTAGCCCCAATCAACAGATACAACATCAAACACCTCCTAGGATCAAAATTAAAAGACAAAATACCCTCAGAAAAGAAATCAGGAATATATGCCATAGAATGCTTAGACTGTAAAATGAAATACATACAAAAAACTAAAAGAAATCTGAAGAAATTTTAGACCATTTTAGAAATATCAAATTAAAACAGAAAAATGATCAGGAGCACACCATTACGGAGCCAAAACCATGAAATGAACCCAGAGATAAAACATCTTAAAGAATTTAATTGGGAGAATATTTCCATTCTAAAAAACCGAAAAACCTCAATGTATTTTGACCTTCTGCTGTGGGATTACCTTTCTAAATTCATTTCATATCTACCAGAGGTAACTACCTTCAACAAAATAGCCCCATGAGCACCAGGAAACAGTGGGTGAACATCTGAGGATGACAACATTGGTTCCCCAAACATGTACTAACTTAAATACAGTAATTGAAGTGTATAAGAAATTTACCTGTATTGTATTAATTAATTATATCCTACATTAATATATTCAAACTGTTCACACTAACTCCATTTACTTATATAACATTGGACATGTTTTGGAAGCTAATTACTTCCAGCAACAGCTTTTGATGACTCAAATGTAAATGTAAATGCAGTTAGTATGAACAGTTGGAATCTAAGTCAATGCGATAAATATTTGAGGTGAAATTAATGTCAGACTAATCTAATAATTACTATACCAAAAGTAATGGTGAACTTTAAGTGATACAAAGATATTTCTGATTTATTCAACAATTTTTATAAAAGCATTGCTTATAAACTGTTAAAATATCATTTGTTAGGAACAGTGGAAAAATTAAATTTAAAATGGAACAAAAATACAACAAATCATATCATCATCATCATCATCATCATCATCATCATCATCATCATCATCATCATCATCATCATCACCACCACCACCACCACCACCACCACCACCACCACCACCACCACCACCATCATCATTTTCTATCAATGTATGGTACCAGTTTCTAATATTGTAATTTTATACTTATGTAATATTTAAAATTTATTTAGTTTATAAATACATTTATCAAAGCTATAGTTCTTAAGATTAAGCTTAAAACTACTGTCTATAATTTTTATATAGATATAAAGATAATTTTTTATACAATATTAATCCTTTAATTTTAGTATCTTTGTTGATTTCAAATATAGCTTGTACTATC
Source organism: Metallyticus violacea (assembly GCA_030762175.1). NCBI lineage: Eukaryota > Metazoa > Arthropoda > Insecta > Mantodea > Metallyticidae > Metallyticus > Metallyticus violacea. Next base: position 65,260,326 of record CM060832.1, on the reverse strand, counting down.
ATCAGTCAGAAATCATGCAAGTGCATTGGTCTTCTATTAATGTAACATTGTTTACCTGTGTTGTATATTACAAGGATCAAGATGGTAATTTGAGCCACTATAACTATGTGTTGACTGCTGTATAGATATTTTTATAATTAACAGACTATATACAGTTGTATGTATACATATAACTCGTAGAGTTATACTAATCACTTATCTTATGATCACTTAAATTCTTATAATGCAAGAGAAAAAGACAACTATATTTTGGAAAACATTTGGTAAAATGGAAGGAGGTATAAGGCTGCTAACAGAGAAATAGGATTAAGCAGAGGAAGGTAATATCTGAGAGCTGGAAAGTGAGCATGATTGTACACTAAATAAAGAGAAAGGTGATATAAACAACCCAAGCAATTACAGAGGAATTAATTTGTTATCCAATTTAGGTGAAGTATACATTGGCATATTAGTTTGAAGTTTGTATGAGAGGGCAGAAATGGAAGGGAAATTGTCAGAATTTCAAACAGGTTTCAGAAAAAGGAAAAAGAACAATAGATAATATAATAATTCATATACATTCAGTAAATAAATATTTAAGAAATAAAAGGGGTTGGGTATATATTTTCTTTGCAGATTTTGAGAAAGCATTCAATACAATAAATAGGAATGCATTGCCACACAAATTGAGGTACAATGGAGTCAGTACTGAATTTATTCTAGGGCTTCAAAAATTATATGAAAGAATCAGGTTTTGTGTCAGATGTCAAGGTAATAGAATGACAGATTATAATGAGGCAAAATTTGGGTTTGAGGCAAGGATGTAAACTGAGCCCAATATTATTTAACTTATTTTTGGATGATATCTTAGAATCATGAAAAATAATGTCTAATTATTGGAAAGAAGGAAGTATCAGATTGCTTTTTGCTAACGATTTCATAACAGAAGCAGTAGTCATGATAGGATTACAACAAGCCATTGATGAAATTACTGGATTTTATTTAGATTGGGTCTAAGGATAAACAGTAAAAAAATCAAAGTTATTAATATTTAAAAAAGGATGAAAATTAAGGAAAGATGAGATATAGTTTTAAATATAGAGGTAGTGAAAAAATTTTATTATTTGGGGGTGAGATTTATGAGTAATAGTAGATGGGAGGTGCAGTCTAAATGTGTACAGGTCAAAGGTAAATTAGCTATGAAAGCTGCCAAATTAACTTTATATAAAGTTCCTACTTTGCCAAAGAAATGGCTAGAATGACTACATTAGGCTATGATTGAGTCTAAGATGGTATATGGAGTAAACATTTGGAGGTGGACAAAGGTTAATATGGTACATAGAATGTTTTGTAGAAACATTCTGGGGTTCCAAAAAGTTTGCTATGGGGGGTGAGTTTGGTAGAACTGGAAACAGTAGGAAAGAAATATATAATAGTGAAGAGAAACTTGAAATATTGGCACAGATGTGAGAATCTTGAAATATTGGCACAGATGTTTAAAATTAGATAATAACAATGCACTAAAAGAATGTCTTAAGCATAAAGAGGTGTATTGGGAAGAGAGAGTTGGTTTGGGGAGGTGGGGAAACTATTAGAAGAAATTGGAATGGGGGATATGTGGCAGCTGGGTGAAAGTAAGTTAGTGGATTTTGGAAAGAAGTGAGGCAGAGGGTAGAAGATGAAAGACTATGCTAGCTTTGGGGATAAAAGTTATTTAGATTTATATAATTAATTAAAAGAAAATTGGGATGGAGAAATATATGGATAACTGTGATCATTTCAGAAGAATAGGTCTTGAGTGGGTGGGTACAGGGATATATTTCTGAAAAATGTTTAAAGGAGGATGTATTATGTGTGGGAAAGTGGACAGCGCTTTCCATTGTCTAATAAAATGTGAAATGGTAAAAAGGTGGAGGGATAATATGTAGGATGCAAAATGGGATAATCTACCACGATATGTAGTGGCATATAAATGTTATCAGACATGAAGTTGAGAAAATAAACAAGATTGCGGAATTCTTAGGAAAAGTAGGGATAATTAGAGTAAAAGTATAAGGAAGGGAGCTTGAAAAATCGTAATTTATTTTAGGGGTTCTTTACTATACATATAATCTGGTGGTTAAGGTAGGGAGTATCTTAGTTTGCTAGTGTTAAATTCTTAGATATTTTGTTGTTTGTTGTTTGTCTTAGATTAAAATTATTTGTTTGAATTTGATTCAATAACATTTTAATGTTATAAGATGAAGTCCGGGAATTCTCATGTATGTACTAGTTGTTAGAAATTTAAATCTTAATAATTAATGCAGCAACATATTTCTACTTCCTATTCTAATATTAGAAGTGCAATTTGTTCACAGATATATGGCACTTGTGCATCATTTGGGTTGGGTCAAGAAAATATATATTGACACAAAGAGAAAAGAATTGCCAAGATCTGTTGCTGACACTGGCTTTCTTTGTAATTACTAATTGTACCTGTCAGTTATCATATTAGGCCAACACACAACAGTGCCTAGTGATTAGGGGATTCCAAAAACCTTGGCACACAATAGGTCATAGCCTCGGATGCAGTATTTATATTAGACTTTTTGTAGGCAATCCAGAAATTGTGTGAAAAGAAAGAGAAAGTTAATTCTTTTTGACAAATTATAATATTTTACTGTGAAAAACCCTGATACAAAAAAACTACTAAATTCTTTTTGTTTGCTGAAAACCAGGACATTTATGCATCATTACATTACAATATATTTTGGATGCCAGGATGCAGATATCAATTCTGTACAATCCCGACAAATATAGGACATATAACAACTATATGTAATGCTCAAGGCTTTACCACATATTTACAGAGCTAATCACTACAATTATTATTCATGCATTTAAGTGAGCCAGGAATATCTAAGCAGGACTATCTGTCATCATAGATTTCTAGTCTAAAACAATGCATATTACATCCACAACCATTAAAATTATATATGCAGTAAAATATGGTATATTGATGAATTATGTGGAACACTACAAACCACTTTAGCATCCAAGGCTACTTTTGCAAAACCAAGTCTCTTCTTCCACATTAGTTTGTAATATGAATTTCCAAACTGGGCTTCATAAACACCTCCAGGAGAAATGGCTAGTAAATTATTTTGCTTCAAAATATTTGAACACTGTTTTACTGTGCCAGGAATTACATTCAATGCCTCAGAAATAATGGACCATCCTGCAATGAAATGTAAGTAAAAGACGTATAATAATATATTAATATCGACATTACTAATAATGATTTTAATATAAAAATTTAAGTTCTTTAGCAAATTTAACAAAGATACAAAAAATGAACATATTCACAGTAACAGTATTTATTGTCCTTTTAGGCAGCATTTAAATTACTGTCGTCTAAATTACCTGGTATATTAAACAGAAAGCGATCTGCAACTGTATGTATTAGTCGGTTTTTCAGCAGAAATGTTTTGGAGATAAAATAATATAAATCTATAGGAATAGCACCATGGTAGTACACAATTAATGCCGGTGAATCAACTGGGATATTTTCCATGCCATGAACATCATAACCTGAAAATAAATTTTGGTTAATTATAGCAAATAATACAACTGAGTTCTAGCTCTAATCTGTATATCAAAAGACTCTTCCATTTTCATGGAGATTAAATTTATTGATAATGCAGAATATATATAATTGAATAAACAAATGGATTATATTTCAGGGAACACTATGCTTTATAAGGTGTAATAAATACTATGTGTTTCAGTTAACTATCTGCTAGCCACATACACAATGGCACTTGGCTGTTCACCCAATAAAACCTGGGATTATATGGGATGCATGATAATATATGTTACATAATTAAATTAATGTTAGTTTATAAACAAGATAGTTAGAGAACATTTTATTAGAAATTCTGCCTACCTCATCTTCAAAGTAAGGTTAGCAATATTACTTAGCAAAGGCATACAACCTTGTTTTCCTTTCATAGCTGTAATGATATGAAAGGAATACAGATATTTTAATATATATATCTACATTTTAATATGCATTAAAATACATCAAGCTTGGTTCTGTTTATCTGCTTATAATGTTTTGCATCTTGACAGCTGGACATATCACAGCTGTCATTGTGACTTGGGGCATTGTTTTTAGGAGAGTGATGGTAAAAGTAAACTCCTGTGTGCCATGCCAACTTATTTTATTGTAGAGGGAACATGTCCCCAGTCTAAGTTGAAATTATAAATGATAGCTTCTGATGGGCCCTTATCTTTCAGGGACCGCCATGGGTGGCTGAGGTCGTTTAGGCGCAGACTCATGAGAGGGAGGTCTGGGGTTCGAATCTCACCAGGACCGTCTTCCCTGACGGAGGATTTTTCCAGGTTTTCCTCAGTCTTCATGACTGGCAAATGCCGGGGAGGTATTAGGCCTGGAACGTTTCCTTCCTTAAAATTTTTTTTTCCAGTTTATCATTTCATTTCATGTATCACCAGTGTTCACTGCCTGTGGTGCCATAGTAGTAAAAACGGGCGTTAAACATTATTAAAAAAACTCTTTCAGGAATCTGTTGAAGTACTGTCGAAGATGTACACTGATGTTGACATACAGGATATAAAAGTGAGAGAGTGGCAGAGAGATCCAGAGAATGAGCAGCAGCTTTATTTCTCTTTATACTGTATTACGGTTGCCTAGGGGGCCTCTACATTGTTACAGAAACTATACTAAATAAGGTGTGCCACCATCCTAGATTTGAATTATATCAACCAACAGAAAACAATGAGTAGGTGCTTAGAACTTCCAACATGGTGACAGACATAATCACAGCATGATTTTGCTTGTTACTAGGCAGAGGATGATGTCACTATAAAATCCCTTGTAAACAGGTCTAGGCGTGATTGACCTTATGTCTATAAATATACTGGAATTTTCTAAGGCGATCAAGTTAAGGCAAGATACAAAATGTGAAACCAAATGAATTTAGCTTGTTACCTATCAATTTCCCAAAAGTGTTAATTTGCTACACCCTTCAGCAGTACATGTGACATATCCCAGCTGGATAAAGATCGCCACCCTCGGAGAAAAATAGAAACAACAATGACCAAAAATGAAAAGGCCCGTCAGGGGGATAAAACATTAATCATAAGACAACAAAAACCAAAAATACAGGTCAAAGTATAGCCATATAGGCATATCAAAACAGAAACAAGCACATAATTTATAATAGCACCGTAAGAAGGTAATCAGGAGCAGAGAAGGGGACGGGAAGAAAGGAGCAGAGAAAAAAAGGGAATGGAAGGACGTAGGCTCTTCACGTCACCAGCCGAAGAACATTCTGGAGCATATCATAGACTGTGACTTAAGAACAACAGTGCCAGCCAAGTCCACCTCCACCTCAAACATAGGAAGGTTCTCCGGAAAATAAGATGCGGCCACACCGCCATCATTTGCACAATCACCATGTAGAAAACGCACACAGAATAGTCATTGATAAGACGTCCTATCAATCAATGAAACACAGACAGCACAGGTTCGCATCACCGCCCTTGGCGACGCATATAATGAAAATCCGGAATGAATTAGGCGATTGTGTCTTCCAACGAGGAGAGCCAGGAACCAAATGTAAGGACGGTATCTGCCGGCTCAACGAAGAGAGCACCTCTCTTGGTGCCAGGGCAGATTTGCCAACAATAGGCACCGTTGCGATGCGTACATGGAACAGAGACATAGTCGTGGGTTAACACAAAATGGAGGAGAAAAAGAAAAGGAGAGAAGGGGTCGTAAGCTGACAGAAATAAATGTAGAGGAAAGTTCGAGTGAAACAGGGCCAATAGCGGAACGGAAAAGGAGGAAGACATAAAGAGAAGGAATGAGCAGCTACAGCGAGGACGTCGGTCCTGGTGGTGTAGTGGTTACCATACTTGCCTCCTACACCCAAAACGCGGGTTCGAACCCGGCCAGGATTGATGGATTTTTTCGGGGCGTAAAAATCCTAAGTATGGCTTCCTTCGGAAGGGAAGTAAAGCCGTGGGTCCCGTGTCGTACATTTACGGCACGAAAAAGAACCTCAAGCCTGAAAGAGAGGCCTCTGAGCAAAATTTGTCGGCCGTTTCACGCCCTGAGTTGAATGGGACGCTGATGACCTGAGCTGTTAAAGAGCGTCCATAAATAAATCATTCAAAAAAAAAAAAAAAAACAGCGAGGACGAGTGGGGCGAGGCATGTTACAGGTGCTATATCTAAACCTAAGATTAAAATATTACACTGGTAGAATAGCAGGTATGCATAAACACAAATGTTAGTACGAAAATAAAAGTATACGTACAAAGAGAAAAGGATAAAAAGCGTGATACCAGCTGTATCAATAGATAGAAAGCCAAAAAAAAAAAAAAAAAAAAAAAAAAGAACTACACATGGGTATCCATTGTATCGGTGTACTGATGATTGTCCATAGAGCGAGGCAGAACATATACATAGTCAACGGGCCGGGGAAAGGCATAGAGATTAACATATTTTACAAATGTTGCTTATCAAAGGATTGTCATTACTTGAAACAGAGAAAGGTGATCATCCTGAACATGACTAAATTTAGATTTGAGCCACGCACAGAAAGCAGCGTTGGTTGTACAGCAGTGGAAATGGGGGGGGGGGGGGGGAAGGAGACTGGCAGGAGAGGAAAAGCATAGGAACTGAATTCTCATAGAAAGACATATTGTTACCTCTCTCTCAGCGTAATGCCACCAAGCTCATTTAAGACCGTAAGGGATATCAGGAGGTAGAGTATGCTCAATAGTAGCACCACCGTGGTGACCATCTCCACGGAGGTGTTTCCCTGTGTGCATTCCCTGCGCTGCGTACTTATTCTAGATTAAAAGAGCTTTAAATTCACAAAAGAACATTAGTTCCATATACCTCCCTATCAAGTGTAAATACTAAGCCAACTTTTAACTGAAATTACCGTTTCATGAAGCGACCAGCGCGTTCATAAACGTTAAATTCACCGAAAATAAAACTATCTCTCTGGAATGTTATCTCAGCAGACCTCACGATGTACTCCCGAAATAAAATATCCCCTTATTCATTACAAAATACTTCTATAATTAACGAACGTTATCAAAAAAGGATTCCACGACAAACCCTAAGAGTAAGACTGCTACTTTATAATGCTCCAAAAAGCTCCTGATATTCCTTTTTAAAAGTAATGAAGATGCATACTTATTTCTTAGCAGTCAACAAAGCTGCCTCTACTCCCGTGACACCGTGATTAATTCGATACACCTGCAAGCATAACTTAAAAGATCACAGCACGGTTGGCGCGCGAGAGCTGATTGCATAATATCCCAAAGGTTCGCAGCATCCCTATATTAAAGTTGCTGCGGTTAAAAACTCGTAGTCGGACTTGCGTACCACGCTGTCGGTGTCTAACTGCCATGCGCGTGCGGACTCCTGCCGGTGGCCCGAGCCGGCCCGGGTCTACGATCCGTTGTCGGGGGAAGGCCATCATACCCGTCGCGGTACTCTTAATCGAATGTCTCGATGGGCCGGCATGCTTACTTTGAACAAATTAGAGTACTTAAAGCAGGCAGCATTCGCCTGAATACCGAGGGCTCGGAGTAATGGAATAAGACGTCGGTTATATTTTGTTGGTTTTCGGAATCCCCGAAGTAAGACAAAGAAGACGAAACCAACTCAACAGGCCAGTAGACTCACACTCCGACGATGTCAAAGAAGCAGCCAAGCGAACCAGTCACGACAAAAGATACCTAGACTAGGACCCGTCCCTTAGATCCGAGACTGAAATTAGTGCAGGCGGGACAGCGCAGGGCGCAGCAATCTGATATCTCCTTCCCTGCCAGCTCCCGAGACCCAACACCAACCAATTGGAGAGCTTAACGCCAATCAAAGAGATGTGCTGAGGCCTGAGACTGCAACAAAGGCCGCTCGGAGGCCAGCAGAGTCCCGGCGTGTTCCTTACACACAGCCGAATTCACTAACGGACCTTCTGTCTGTGGATGTTTTGATGGAGTATGTCAACCTAAAGGAATGTATTGTTAAAATAATAGAACACTCCCTTCCTACAGGCAACAGTCCATAGTGACTGCGATCCTCACTAAAGTTTGCGGCGTTCTATGAAGTTGTCCGCACCCTACTCCCCGTTTCCGGGTATCCGTAATGAAGCACGCCTACCCCAAGTAATTTCCATTTGCATACGTTAATGCGAACGGAATTAGAAATAAAAAAAAGACCTGCTTCGTGCTGCGCCACGAACTCAATATGCTGCTAATTTGAAAGACACACTTTAGCCCGGGAATAAACTTTCGGCTTCCCGGTTTTACAACGCATAGAAAAGATTGAGTAAGAAGACCAAAAGGAGTAGCTATTTTAATGCGCTCACATTTAGCACACAAGCTTGCCCCACTGCCCCCCCCCCCCCACTACTTACTTGGAGGCAGTCGCAACTGGGGGCAGAGAAACTGCTCTGATTGCTGGCTATTACCCGCCTGGAGCTCCGTTCATTGCAGCGGTCTTTTAGAGTGTGTTGCACGCATTCCCCAAAGCATTGCTAGCGGGTGATTTTAATGCCAGACATAGGCAATGGAATTGCGTTGCAGAGGTCAACGGCTTGCAAATTTTGTTAATGCAGGTGCCTCACTTTTGAGCTACAGGGACCAGAACTCACATGCTGAAATCCAGAGTTACCAGGTCCAGTGTAAATGACATTGTAATTACTAGGCAAATTTCGTAATATCTAGAACTAGAAACAATACATAATCTAAACTTAGATCATAAACCGATAGTTTGTAAACTATTAACCTGTTTGTCGGGTAGAACTCAAAACAAATGGATTCATGAAACAAATTGCGATGCCGTCATAGCAGCCTTGGATGTCGGTTCTGGTGGTGTAGTGGTAGCCATATTGCCTTCTAAACCCAAGAATCGTGGGTTCAAACCCGGTCAGGACCGATGGATTTTTTCGGGCGCAAAAATCATAAGTATGGCTTCCTTCGGAAGGGAAGTAAAGTCGTGGGTCCCGTGTCGTACATTTACGGCACGAAAAAGAACCTCAAGCCTGAAAGAAGAGGCCTCTGAGCAAAATTTGTCGGCCGTTTCACGCCCTGAATTGAATGGGACGCTGATGACCTGAGATGTTAAAGAGCGTCCATAAATAAACAAGTAAAAAAAAAAAAACAAACAATAAAGCAGCCCTGGACCAAGCGATCCAACCCAATCCAATCATTACTTCAACAGCTGTAAACAAAATTTCAGAAACAATTTTTAAGTACAGCCAAGCAACACACGTACAGGTTTCCGGCAGAGGACAATAATTCGTCGCACTGCCGTAATATTTACATGGCATGCGCAAAAGAGAGTGCGCTTTGCATAGATTGATGCAGCCCTGCGCAGGTGTGCCGAGTTTTAGTGCGGTTCCTAATTCGGCAACTCCGCAAGGAGACTTGGGAGCGCAAAGTTAATAACTTGAATTTAAATAACAAAGACTTGTGGAAATTAATTCGTAAACTTGGAGAGGAATCTGAGGCCCATTCATGACATTAGGGGCCGTTTAATTTACACGCCCGAAGAAAATGCCAATGCGCTGGCAGATGCATTAGAAAAACAATATAACCCGGCTGGCGATTAATGGGATGATCCTGATGGCCGATGTAGCGAACACTACACCACTTTCCTAGTGAGGATCCGGGGGGAAATGAAGAGCAGGAGAATCTGCCTGTTATTACTCCTAAGGAAGTGAAGGAGCAACTCCGTCGTATGGGTACTAGCAAAGCTGCTGGGCACGTCCGATATGCTTAGTCGACTTCCAAAGAGGTCTCTTCTTCACCTTACAAAAATGTTCAACTCTTGCATTAATCTTTGCTACTTCCCATGCTTACAATACATAAACCATATCTCACGCCGTATATTTTATCACACAATCGCGGAGAATAAATTACATTCTGCAAATTATGGAACAAACCAAAAATTAACGGTTGTTATATGGATGTATAATGTTAAGTACAAGTAAGTAAGGTTCCTTTAACCGTATATTCTCAGCAGGGCGAAGATTGATATTCTGACGATATTGTCCGTGTATGTCTTGAATTGCATATCCTGTATTTAAAGACACGAATATACACACTATTGTTCAATACATAGTTATTCCATACATTCTAAATATGTATCTTAATGAAAATACTATAACAATGAATACGTACCAATGAAAGTTTTCCTAATTTAATAAAAGTATCTGTAACGTTATAATGTTTATTCTCTTTCAACATTGAGACACACAGCAATATTATCAGCGATAAGTTCTTGCAACTCGGTTTATATACATAACATTCTGGCATAAAACACGCACGCACACGCACACGCACACACACACATATATATATATATATAAAATCGTTACAACTGCTGTTGTATCGCGTTAGTAATATTATGATTATTATTAGCATTAATGAAAATATTAGTATTATCATTGATTAAAAGTATTATAGTCATTACTTTACTGTAAATATTAATCCTGTTGATATTATGCAATTCCGCTATAATACCGGCATATAAGGCTTAGCTGTGAAGCGTTTTTAACTCTTACCTTATGTGTTGTACTGTTTTGTTGTTGTTGCTTGTCCCCCCCCCCCCTACCCGTCAGATTCGATGATGCACGTAGAAATATTATTTCACCGGAACAATGAAGAACCGTGACTATTTAGATTTTCAGTATAAATACATATGATGGGTACTGTTTATTTAACAACAGCGCTCATAAATAGATCGTTAGCAAATATTATGTTAGATGGAATGGTAGTTAAGCCGTAAGAAACTGGCGAAAAATAGGACAATCTCAATAACCTACGAATACTATTGCACACAAATGCATTAAAATTTTTTAGCAATTGGTTTCTCTCATTTTATAAACAGTTATAAAAAATCGTTCAAAATTACATAGCTTTATTAGAGAGAGAGAGAGAGATAACGTTGTGACAATATATTTTCTCTCTAAAATATGGTGGTTAACTCTTATCGGCAAATGGATATATGTGTTGCACAAAGAGTATTACAACATGTGATGATTAGGTTTATTTATAGGCACTCTTTAGCATCTCAGGTCAACAGCGTAATATGTGATGATGACACAATCAATGTCGTATATATGGCAGTAATCTGGAAACAAAACTATTTGTTCTTTAAGCCTAGAGCCTATATGTTGCCTGATACGGTAGTTACCGGCGAAATTTGTTGGGTCACAAGATAAGGACCAAAGAAGTAGTGAAGTAGCTTAGTTTTCCCTTTCTTGCGCACAGGGGTAAACAGTTTAACCAATTGTCCAGGTCGAAACGTAAGAACATGTCTCTTTCGATCGAAAAATTGCTTATGTTGAGTTTGTTTACTATAATAAATCTCTTTGCAATTTCGCTAGCTTGCTGAACATTATGTTGGGTCTCTTATACAAATAAATTGTCTGTGGTAGCCTTCAGTCGAACCTCTTGAGGTAGGTCATAAATAAGAATGAATGGGGTCGTTCCGTTGATTCCTGCCGAGTAGCGTTATAGGCAAATATTGCAAGTGGAAGTGTGTTATTTCAGTCGTTTTGTTTAGTAGATGTGTAACATGATAACATGTTAATTACTGTCTGGTTTGTCCTGTCAGACCGTTCGTAGCGGTAAGGTAACCAGTAGTTAAGGTGGGTTTCATGCCCATTGGCTTCAATAAATATTGCATAAATTCACTTAGAAATACCGATCCCCTGTCGGAGAGTAGCGTGACTGGAGCGCCATCACGGCAGATTATACTATCCAAAATGAATTGAGCAAGCTCACAGAACCTTTTGGAATATCTTTTGCCTCTGAACATCGGGTTGCATACTCTGTCACTACCACTAACATAGTTTTATCTGATCTAGATTTATGAATAGGGTCTACCAGATCTATTCCCCATCTTTCCCCGAGTTGGTTAACAGGAATATGGTTTAACAGTCCAACGGGCTTGACATTCTTAGGGCCTTTCCGAGATTGACAATTAGGGCATCTCCTAACATACTTCTCTATTTCTTTTTCCATCCCTAACCAATAATAATGAGTTGAAAATTGTTAAAAGTTCTCTTGAAACCCAAATGTCCAGATAACGGGTCATTGTGGCAGGAAAACAGTATTTCATGCTTTAAAGATTTAGAGATCACCAGCAGATGTAGAGGGTCATTTGCTCCAGTACTCCAGATATCAAAACGTCTTTGAGCAGTGCAGGCCTAGAGTGTATGTAAACTGAAAGTCGTCTGCATAGAAGTGATACTGGTGATGTTTGTGGACAGTAGAGTTTTTTTTTTTAATTTCTAAAGTGCTTGAAACTTCACTCTCATTTACAGAGCAAGATATTATGACTACAATTACATTAGGAACACACACAAGAGAGTTTAGATAATTAGCAGTGCATGAATAGGGGTAGAAATGTCAGATGTATAAATGGGAATAACATTGAACCTAGCATAGACCCTTGGGAACATCTGTCTTCATGCAATGCCAGGTAGAAGAAAACCAATAGGTGTGTGAGACACATTGCTGGTGGTCGTGAAGTAAGAGTCCATTTAGGTAACTGTGCTCTTGAAGAAATATTTTGTTTAATTTATAATTACACATCAATGTGTACAGTATCAAAAGCTCTACTGAAATCAACTAAAGTTAATGGTTTCCTTTCTCCACCAAAACTTATTCATAAAATAAAATAAATAAAAAAAAAAAAAAAAAAAACAGCATTTACTAATGGTCTGAATAGTGGAAATAATCCTTAAATGTAAATTGGAACTTGCACAGTGAAGCTAATCATATTAATTGATATCATTGTATGATTCAGTTGAAATTTCTGATTTCTGTGAGTTTGATGTATTTTTTTTTATTATTATTATTTGCATAAACCAAGCCTTTTTTACTTTTAAAGGAAAATTTTATAAACAACAAGCAGGACTTACAACGGTATCTCCATTTCTAGCTAACCTCTTCATGAGTAGATTTGAAACACACATCAACACAGCTTTTCCATACATATTTAAGGTATGTACAGATATGTAGACAATATATTTGCCATAGTTATCAAAAAACTCATTGAAAATGCCTTAAAACTTCTAAATATACAAGATATAAACATATCATTTACATATGAAATAAAAACAGATAACATGCTGACATTCTTGGACATTAAAATAATGAAATGCCAAGAAAATCTTAAATTTGGAATATATAGAAAGAATACACACGCAGATAATCACATCAAAGCTAACGGTTTTAACCCCACAGCGCAAATTAACAGTTTAACACACCGGCTAGTAAACCTACAAATTAGCAAAGAAGAATATTTTAATGAATATAAACAAATAGAAGAAACAGCAGTTAAAAATGGTTTTAAAAAAGAACTAGTACATAAAAAGATGCAGAAATTCAAGAGACAAAAACATATCAAAGAAACCACAACACTTTCGTCAAGAAAAGATAAACTAATTTTTAAAAAATTCACATATCCATGGGCCACAAAAAAATTTCAGAATATTCTTAAAGATTTTAATATTAGGTTGGCACCGATTAATAGCTTTAATGTTAAAAACTTATTGATAGATAATGTTAATGACAGTATTCCACAAGAAGAAAAATCAGGTATTTACAAAATAAACTGTGCAGAATGTGAAAAAATCTACATTGGAAAAACAAAGAGAAACATAGGCACACGGTTAAAGGAACATTTCAGGAACATAAAGTATAAGCAAATAGAGAAATCAGCAGTAGCATATCATTTTTGGACACAAAATCACGACATAATAAATAAAGCAAAATTATTAAAATCAGTACAAGGACCTACGGAATTAGCAACCTGGGAGAAAATCTACATCTACAAATATAAAGACAACATAATGAACTTCGACATTGCTGGGGATGAAAACATAAACTACAAGTTTATCACACTGCCACCAGAGCAGAATATACATTCCCACAGCTCAACGAATGATCCGACAGTTGAACTTTAGCCTGGCTGAAGATGGGAACTAAATGTTCTTGAAACCAGTTCCATACATTTATGAAAAGTAAGTGAAGCTTTAAGAGTAAGTAGTTCAACTGAATCATACAATGGTAGGAAATAATCCTGTCAATCACCCAGAGACACTTTTATAATTGTTTTCTTATTTATTATTTATTATTCATGCATGTTAAAATTGTGCACCAGAATGTTCATTCTTAAAAATGACAGTAAATGTTCCAATTCCAAGCAGACAGGAAAACAAGCATATGTATTATAAAGTAAAATGTAATATTGTTTTGTGCACACAACCTATATGTAATCTAAACATGTGCATTTTTTCACTTTATAACAACAAGAATGTGACACTAAGTAAATAAAATTATCAATGACATTGTGTTACCATGTACAATAAATAAAATAAAATACATGAGGCACTGATTTGAAAAAACCTCCATCTCTGTCAAAAATGATTTTGAGAAAAATGAATATGTGTAAACATTCACATGTTAGACACACATATGTAACTTGCATTAAAATTTAGCATAATAATGGAACACAAAAAACTGTGAGCTTATGAGTATTGATGAATCCTAATGGATGGAGATGCAGGATTTTGTCCTGGTATGGAAATGGAGCCTTCTGAAATGCAACATTTACTAGAATAGGAAAAGTGACATCTAACACATTGGTTGAATGAAACAGTATGGTATTCATGTAACTTCATATGCCTGAATAACATATGTCATAATGAGCAATATTACTTTTCAGAAACAATTTCTTAATGTTGCACTAATATCAATATTATCATTAACTCTTTAGCACTATGGGTTATCACTTTCCATTTAGCTTCCTTGCAATACTCTGTGTGATTCTGAAGATCATTGTTGACCGTTTATGTCAATTAAAGAATGATGTGGTAACCCTTTCTAATCATATATTATTGAACCTCTATACAATGAACTGTCTGGCACAGGTATTAGTTCCTGCTAGTATTGTAGCGGTTGCAAGATGATGGATTGTTTCATGTAAGTTTCCTTTTTTTTTATGTTTTGATTGTGTAGTATACCTGTCTAACACATTTAGATATGATTTGTATTCTTTGTACTATAAAAGAAATCTATAGATTATGGCATATATAGAGCCTATACCCATCTCAAATTAAGCGTGATCATACAAACACGCCAGGCACTAGTAAATACAGTAGTGTATTTTTGCATTTATGTTATGTTAGAAATTGTTTCAAAGGAATGATAATTATCATTATATAACTTTTTCATTATTTAGAAGATTATAGCTGCATTATAGGGAATATTACATTATTCTGCATGTTTCTAACATGGATATAATACTTCAGGAAGCCCTGGATATCATTGAATTTGGTGAACCTATATGAGATATTGACAGCATTTTTATAGAGCCTCCAGGAGCTAATATCTACTCCAATAAAGATTCGGGTGGAGAGGATGGTGATGGTGCTGTTCATAATTTTATAGGATGCCAGCTTTCTAGGAAAGCAGAAATTATTCTCACCAACAGTGAATGTATACAAGGTTTAAGTGATGATACCATATCAGAAAACTTTGTAGTTTCTCCATCTCAGAAAAAGAATAAAATATAAAGAAAAGAGTCTTATGGAGTAAGGATGATAGTCCATATTCAATTAGCATATTTCCAGAAGCCAATTATTCATTGTAGTTTAACAAAACTCCTCTCGAGTGCTTTGAATTCATGTTTGATGATGAAATAATTAAATTTATGACAGAAGAATCCAGGAAATGTACAATGTACAATAATTGTGATTATCCTAAAATATCAACAAAGGAATTATAAATATTTTTCTCAATACTTATTTTATGTCCTTAATGAAAGATCATACTGGGAAGCTTCAGAAGATCTTCAAAATACACTTGTTGTTAATGTCATTACAAGAGATTGCTTTCTGGAAATCTGTTGATTCATTCACTGAGCAAACAACACTCAGTCTGATATGAATGACAGGATGTGGAAACTGCAATCGTTTATGATTATGCTGAAAGAAAGATTCATTATGCACTTCAGACAGAGCAGAACATTGATTCTGATGAGTGTATGGTGGAATATTTTGGAATATATAGCTGGAAACAATTTATTTGTGGAAAACCTATTCATTTCAGCTATAAAATTTGTGTCTGAACACTCCCTCAGAAATATTTTGACATTTTTTAAGGAAAAACTCCTCATGGCATTGCAAATATGAGGAACGCTTCAGAAAGTGTACTGCATTGATGGTGCAGATGCTCAATGAGCTCCCTAACAATATGTTTCACTTGCCCTTCCATGTGTATTTTAAAAAGCTTTTCATGGAGATGCAGCTGTTGTCTCATCTGAAAGCTTATGGATATGCACTACAGGGACAATTAGAGATAACAGAATTTAAAAAAAGTTGATCTCTCATTCCTTCAAAAGAAATGAAGAAACAGGCATAGGGTACCTGTAGCATGACAAAGAGCTCTGATGGTGTATTTATCATACATTGGACAGACAACTCTGTAGTTAGCACAGCCTCCACATGTCACCGAATTCAGTCAACTTCTTCAGCATCCAGACAATCTCAGCAAAAAAACTAAAAGTACAAGTTTGTTGGCCCTCTGTATTTTAGGCTTATAATGCAAGAATGGGTGAACTGATAGAATGGACCAAAATGTATTATACTACAGAATAGGGATTTACGAAAAGATGGTGGTGGTCTGTTCGCATGGTTGTAAGATGTATTGGTTCAATTCCCAGTTACTTCTAAGGAAGTCTGGAAACAAGATCTCACATCTCTCAACTTTTGCCAGTATATTGTACAGGCATACCTGAAGAAATACAGAATGTGCCATTAGGAAGAGGCTGCCCCATTACAACATTCAGCACAGCAGTGTTAGTGTCAATATTGATAAAATGAACCATCTCGTGGCAACCTGCAATTGATCATGCTTGCTGGAAAAGAATGCACCAACTTTGTTTGCACAGAGAGCTAAAAATGCAATGTTGAACTCTGCATTCCGTATTTGTTCAGTTCAGCTTCATACCATATAAAATTACTTTCTGGACTTTCAATGCTCTGCTTTGTTTTAATATTGCTAATTCACTTTAAAACTACCAGTTTATTGCACTATTGAAGTGGCATTGTAATTTTAGCTTTATTAGTAACATATTACCAATAAAGAGTAAAATGCTTACAAAAGCACCTAATATGCTTATGTGGACATGGCCCCTGCTGACAAAATAGTTAGTTATAGTGACTTAATATTTTGTGTTTACGTTCTACAGTGTTATTGGAATTACTGATAAAGAATATGAACTATTTGAAAAATAAAAATAATCTGGGCATTAAAGGGTTAAAAAACCTGCGGCGGTATTATTGGGGGTGCGTGTGTGTCGTCAATATTCACTACTGCGACCACAATATGCACGGCTAGCTCACGGTTGATTATTATTGCTAAATTTTTCAGATTAATACTTCTGAGGTGAAAGGAGTGTGAATTTAAGTATATAAAAGTTGTACTGGATAGTAATCTATGAAATTTATCAATGTCTTCTCATTAACATACAATTGTACACTTTTTGATAAAATGAACTCTGAGAATATTATTAGATGTAGACTGAATACGAGACAGATGTGATGGAATTTATATTTCTTTCCAACAAATGTGCTTTAGAGGTAAAGTTTCTATCTTGGTTGTTAAAATCAGTAATAATCTGTTTGATTTTGTTTAATACTCCATGCAAATTTTCTCTTTATTACTAATAGATCTTTAACATGCCTTATATTATCTTTGTCATGGTATAAATCACAATATATTCCTAAACAGAAATTAATTTCAACTCGTGATACTTAGTGTCCATGAGTGGTAATTTGTAACTTTTTTCCAAGAAATATAAATCGCAACTTCTCCCTATGTAATATTAAATGCAACTTCTCTTTACGCAGGTTCGAACCACGACTTCTTCTCACGGAATAGAAAGCACATCCTCTCCCCATGGAATACAAAACACAACTAACTAAATTTTTTGAAATATAAACTGTTACTTATTACAATGAACTGTAATAATACTATTCATTATAATGAATTATTTTCAACCTAAATATAACTAAGCGTATAATTAGTTAATTTCTATTGAGTCTCAACAAAGCTGTCTGTCTTGTGTTTCATTCTTGGTACACATTATTAATGTTGTTACATTTGCCATTGATTGATTTTCTTAATATTACAATTTTCTTTATTAGTAGTTAATCTATTCATATTCTTGCTATGTGTACGGTCCTTTGAACCATTACATTTATATTATTGAGTATTGTCATAAAGGCAAACATACATTAAGTTATACATTGTAATAGTCCTTATCTGATAGTATGAAATCTATACATATGAGTTTACTATATTTATAGAATTTAAAATATATCACCAACGAATATTTGTTATTTGAATTGAAAATTAGAGTCTTTACCTAACATAAAAACATGTGCAAATGAACTTATTAAATTTATATGATTAAAACATATTACCAATGAATGTTTGGAGCTTTAAATCGAATATTACAGCCTTTAACATAATAACATATGCAAATGAACTTCTTAAATTGACATAATTAAATAACTCTTATCATTAAATGTTTGTGGCTTTACATTGGTCATTATAGCCTTTACTTAATTAAAAAAATATGAAAATGAACTTATTAAATTAATATAATTAAACAACAGCTACCAATGAGTGTTTAGGGCCTTAAATTCGATATTTTCCACTTCAAAACTCAAAGGCCAAGCACTAAATGAACCAATGAAAATTGTAAACTTTAAATAACTACTTTATACATACTAAAACAGATACAACTAATATACACAAGTTAAATATTACTATGAATACATACTATAGATACAAGTAGTGTTAATTCATTGTATCTTTATGACATAGAACGAAGTAGGCAGGGTAATTGGCAGTTTAAAAAATAAAAAATCTAGTGGATGGGATGGCATATCTCCCATTGGATTAACAAAAAGTTAGAAACAGTGGGGTAGATAAATTATACACATAAAGAAATAAATATTAGGTGACACTATACTTCACTAAATGATTCATTCATCAAAACATATTTCAAGAACTTTCGCTCTCATCTTCAGCTTGGGACTCACTAACGTTGGCAGGTAATGATGTGATCTCTAGTGATTCCAGTATAAAGTGAAATAGGAAGTTCATTGGCAGGATGTCCAAGTTAATAATATGATGCTTACTTTTTAAAATGAAAATCTTTTCCCATACTGTTAATTCTTTGGGATTATTTCAACAATTTTATTTCTTTTCTGATGTTATAATTATACATCCAAAATTGATCTGCAACTGCTGACTTATCCATCCGTTTATATCTTACACTTCTAAAGTTTTCTTTTGCCCTTGTCTCTAAATTTCTTATTGCTCTGCCTATATACTGACGGTGTCAAAAATGTATACACACTTTCACAGTAGATATCTATTTAATATATTTCAAAGTTGAACCGAAAAACAACAGTAATGTAATGTGTAGTATGATATTCTGTACACAGTTGTGACTCACATACATTATGATAGCGTTGCTACATGACAAGTAAATCAAAATGAACAAATGAAACCAAGATTATCGTAAATCAACAATGAACAAATGAAACCAAGGTTGTTCTATGATGTTCTATATACAGATGTGACTCACATTACATTATGCTAGCGTTGCTATAACAAAATGGAGCCAATTATCATTTGAATGCGGAAAGCAATTTTGAAGTGGTATTGGAAAATCGAGAATATTGTTGAAGTTCAAAAGTAATAGGACAAAAGGTTTCCACCGCGTTTTGCGGATCAAACTCCATTGGACTTCTACCTACGGGGAATTCTTAAGGATGTTGTGTACCATAGAAAACCAGCTGCACTGGCAGCACTTCGGGAAGAAATTGAAACAGCACGTGCTGCAACAGCTGAGGATACTTTTACAAACGTTGCTAAATCAGTAGTTCAATATACTCAGAAGTGTATTGACACCGATGGTGGGCATTTTGAGCAACTGTTGTACTGTAAAAGTCTATGATGATTAGAGCTGATCATTTTGAAGTTTGTGAGAATTCAGTTTTGTTATGTTAACACAGTTTTTCTTTGCTTGAAGTGTGTATGCATTTTTTGGCACCCTCTGAATATGTAAGCACAATTCAAACAATTTATTGGTACACTTCTGCCATTTTACTTAATGGAATAACATTGTTTATGCTTCTGTTCAAAAGGTTCCCAATGTTGAAATTTATTTTGTACAGCCAACACAATAACAAATTTTTAAAAAAAATTCATGATGCTCTGTTTGCCCATGGAGAGTGTATGAACTTTTAAAATTTATGTCCTTTATTATGGAAAGAATGGTGGCATCTTTAATATCTTTTGAAATGTCTGACCTTCTTATCTACTAAAGAGAATGGTTAAATCCTTTGTTGAGAGCAGTACTGATGATGTACTGATATTATGGTGTATATTCTTCCTTGGTGAGTGGGATGTTGATTAACCCTATGAACCAAGCATTTAAAATTGGCATGTTGGTGTGTTCTAGGGTTAAAGCTGTTATTCTTTACATAATGTGTGAGTTTCCTAAATTACATTGTTTCTTCAATATATTTTAAGATCCAAAATTGGCAAACATCCTTCCTCTTCAATTTCTGCTTTAAGCTTAATGCTTTGGTCTGGCAAACTTATTCATGAGTACAATAGAAGCGCACATTACAAAGGCATTTCCATCCTTAAAACATTGTTTCATTATGTAGATGACATATTTGCAATAGTACCAAAAAAAGAACAGGATGCCTTAAAAGTACTAAATTTGTTGGAAAATTTTCTATTAAAAGTAAACAAGTTTTGGTCTATGCAAAATTTTGTTAGATTGGTGTAATTCTGAATTTAATCTCCAGATATTTATAGAGCGCTTTTTCACATACTGTAATTGTTTTTGTAGCTCCTTTAATTTCTCAAAAACACCAAGCTTGTTTGTAGCCTTTACCAATATTGTAATAACATCATTATGATATGTATTAATTTTATATATTATCAGTTAGTATTATGGAATTGACAAAGATATAGATCTTATTGTAATATTTAAAATTGTTGATGAAAAGAGAAATAAATGCAAATTCAATTTAATTAATTGATATTTTCATATTCTTAAGCCATTTCTTTAGTATAAGGATCAGCCTTTTGTTTTGGAATGCTTGTGAACAAGGTGTAACATAAAAGAGACATGGGAACCATGTGGCAAAATCATTGCATTGTTAATTTTTTCCAGCCCATTGATAGGAATTGGTGATGCTCCTGCTTTCAAATCGTTTTAAAGTTCCAAATTTTTTTTACCAATCACATAGCCTAAATGTAGGTTGGTGTATATATATATCATTAATCATTGGGCATATGCTTTTGCCTAGTTTGTGTATTTTGGAAAGGCCATAAACAGCAGCATAAACAGTATTAAACAGCATGAGTCACAACCTTGAATCATATGTATTAAGCAGCTGCTTGGCTCTCATGAGTTTCCGTGGTACACAATTCAGAAATTTTATTTACCTGAATGAAAGCTCATCCACAGTGACACGCTCACGCACTCAGCAAGCATCCACTCACAAGCTTTCGCTCAATTTTATTCACACCACCCATATTTTGAAAGTCCTATAGCAGTTGGCATGGGATATAAATAAATGCACCACAACAAATTAATCCCTACTTCATAAATATGCAAGGTGTTGTAGATTACATATAAGCAATGTAATAAAAAACAAACTGCAAGAATGCTCAAAAACAACAATAATGTGCTGAGATTAAAACTTATGACTTAATAATAACTTATGTACTATCACACTGTGGACTATGTAACAGTGATGATTCTACAACTCCAATTACTCTTCCAGATTCACAGCATTAATTTGTTACTGAATAAATAGTTCCTCATAGGTATATTAAATGTAAACTTCAATAAATCTATTAATAAATTCTTGCTTATAGGATTGGATCTAATGTTAACTTACTGTTTAATAAAGAATTTGGGCATTTCCTTTTACCAAGACCTCAGCTGTTGCATGTTGAGCTAAGAAAATTTCCTAATAGATAAACTATAATCAGAATATCTCTGAAGTTAAAAATTTAGCAGATAAGTAGTACTCATACTCCCTTCCTCTGCTATTTGAATTGTCCACAGACTAGTACTATAAACAGCTTAGCAATAGTGGAGATAGCAAGCTATTGTTGGGTTACATACATTCTAATGTTTCTGCACAGCAAGGTAGGTAAGCAGGTTAAAATATTGCTCCAAAACTAACTGCAAAAGGACAGGATGTATGTTCAAATCCTGCTTGGACCAATTTCTCTATAAGTCAAATGCCATTTAACTTAGGGCACTAATGATTTGGTTTCATTTGCACCATTATCTGTTCATTATAAGATATTCTACTACAGTAAATGACAATGGATGTTTAAATTTTACTTAAGGATGAGTGGGCTTTTTAGCAGCTTAAATGCCAGCAATGAAATTGTGATACTTTCATTACTAATTCAATATATATATATATATATATATATATATATATATATATATATATATATATATATATCATTCATTCTCTCCTAAGCTGTACATATAGCAAGCAGTTAAATGAAGCATTAATGCAATATTGCTACATTGTATAAATGAAAAACATAAATTAAAAATCATTTTCAGTTACTGTTAAGCAGTGAGTTCCAGACTTATGCAAAGCATTGCACAATGCAGTAACATTATGCAAAAGTTTTTATAAAAGTGGTCATATATGATGGAATTTAATATTCATTCCTTAATAAAATCACTTCTAGCAATATTGTACAATCACATTCCTTCAACCTGGTAATACGTTATCTTATCTTGAGTAAAAGAAATATTAAAATAAAATATTCAATAATGCATATAAGGGTGATTCTGTAGCAGTAGTATGGTTTTAGGCTTTCAAATGTCGGGTTGTGAGCATCCTTAAAAAAATATGGTTATCAGGCTGTTTGTTCTTGATGTACATTTTAATACATAACTTACTTAATAAAATATAAAGTAGAAGTCTCTATCTCTTGGAATAGCAAATGCATAACTAAATATTAATTATTACTCAAAACTAAATCTTAAAATATATGAGGGTTACTATAAAAGTTTCAAGTTTTTGTCATAAATTGACAAAATTGCCATACTGTTGCATTATTTCAAAGCACTTCCCATCAATTTTATACAACATTGCCTTTTGTGAATTAATTTTAGGAGTAAGCATGCCACTTGCTCTGTGGTGTAGCACTCAGCTCCTCTTCATTGGCAGCAACAGCTTCTTCTGGGCCAGAAATTTAGTGTCCACATATATGATGCTTCACACATGGTGAGAGAAAGAAAACTTGTGACTATAGTTAAAATTGGCCCAACAATCTTGCAGATGCTCTCTCAAAGAATGACTCTGTTGAGTTTAACCTAGCCAGGAGCTGTTGTGAGGTTATCTTGTTCTTGATTATCTCTCCTGGATTTTTGAGAACATTTATGTTTTATGTGGTTAATGTTCAGCTGTTTTTTAGCACAGCAGGGGCCACATGGCCTCTTATTAAACAGACCCTTGCATTCCTTGTTCTCTTTACTTTGTGAAGTCTGCTTGTCTGGGCAGATCCAAATTGACTGTTTATTTAGAGATTAAATTTATAAATCCAGTCTGAGTTCTGGAATCCAATGAGTAAACAATATTTAACATTATTAAATATTTATAACATTTTCCTGGCCCATTTTAACTTGATTGTTTTATTCTTGCCACCATAAAGATTAAGCAGCACCCATAAAAAATAAAAATTTCTTAACTTTAAATGATCATAGAGGATAAAACTGCCTAATATTTGTTCAAACACTCCGAAACTGCCACTAATTTGATCAAAATTTCAAGTCATGACAATATTACCCACAAGCTTTATTGCATGCTTGCTGATATTAAACATCTTAACTATTTCAACAGCCTCTTGCTGAGAACTGTTGTTATTATTTTAACTAATGCTGAATTGTAGAGAATGAACTAATTAATGTTTTTGTTCTCCAGTTATTAAATACTTAAACAAAGACTACAAATGTGTAGATATTTTGAAAAATATATATGACTGCATTGCAAACATATAAATAGCAATTAATAACTTAACAAAGAAGAAAGACAAATCATACTCTAAAAGAAATGTGGCAATATTTTAGATAACCTAAAGACTAAAATAAGAACAAAAGTTATGGATGCATCACAAATAAATTAAAAGACAAAGTAATAAAATATACTAAAGTTCATAAAGGCACCAAAATAACCATTTTGGACAAAGGAACAGAGAATTTGTTGAGTGGATAGTGCCATACTCTTAATAGAAAATAAACCTCTCAATATTTGTACCTATTCCAATCAAATATTAAAAAAGGTTAAGATCCTTTCTGAAAAAGAAAAACACAAAATAATACTGGATAAACTTACACTACCTGGACATTATGTGCTTCCAGAAATTCACGAATCAGTTAACAATTTGAATAATAATAAATAACATAAATGCTTCTACATGTAAACTAGCAAAATGGTTAAATGTTTTATTTAACTCTTTTAAAAAATGTCAATGTGGAAATATTTTAAAAAATTCATTTGATCTGATGGAAACACTTAAAAACATTACAATTTCAATGGGATGTCCTTTGATGTCAAATCTCAATTACCTGGTATTCCCATATCAAAAGTTACTGTGTTAATGAGGAAATGGCTTACAAGTAGAAGAAATGCAAGATTTGATAAAACTTACAGACATATGCATATAACAACATTTCTTTAGTTTCATCAGAAAAAAAAAAAAGTATCAACAAGTGTAGGATTGGCTATGAGAAACTTCTTTTTCTGTTTTGGGGCAGATTTATTGCATTTACTTTATTGAGCTACACACTACAAACAGCTTTCTTTTGATTTTCTAAACCTGTACAGATATAAATATGATATATGTGCAATAGTGCTGAAAACATCTTCAACAGATGCTTTACTCCTTAAATGAATTTGATACCAGCATAATATTCAAAAAATATTAACAAGATTAAGGGATAAAAGTTCATAAGATATTTCTACAATTAAATACATTTGAAAATTTAATAGATTTATAGATAATTTGGAATATTATAATAAATTTGGGATTCTCAAAGAATAAAGCATAAAATTGGTACAACAAAATGTATACAGCATTAAAAATTGACTAGGTTCATCATTAAAAGACATGTCATCAGAAAAAAATCAGGCATCTACTTGATAGAATGTTCTGATTGTGAACTAAAATACAAAGGAAAAAGGAACAGCAATTAGGAACCAGAAAAGAGAACATTTTAGAAAACTCTGTTTATAACAGGTGGAGAAATTGACAGCAGATGCATTTGGAAGTACAATCATGAAGTTCATTAATCATATCCTTATAGAATTACTGTTTGGTGATCAGAAGCATGCAAGTGTGATGTGAAGAGTGAGGGAGATGTTTATTTGTATACATTTACAGTTTGTTTACTACTATATGAGTGTGAAGAGTGAGAGGGATGTTTATTTGTACACATCTACCGTTTGTTTACTACTATATGAGTGTGAAGAGTGAGAGGGAGATGTTTATTTGTACACATCTACCGTTTGTTTACTACTATATGAGTGTGAAGAGTGAGAGGGATGTTTATTTGTACACATCTACCGTTTGTTTACTACTATATGAGTGTGAAGAGTGAGAAGGATGTTTATTTGTACACATCTACAGTTTGTTTACTACTATATGAGTGTGAAGAGTGAGGGAGATGTTTATTTGTACACATCTAAGTTTGTTTACTACTATATGAGTGTGAAGAGTGAGAAGGATGTTTATTTGTACACATCTAAGTTTGGTTACTACTACATGAGTGTGAAGAGTGAGAAGGATGTTTATTTGTACACATCTACAGTTTACACATCTACAGTTTATTTACTACTATATGAGTGTGAAGAGTGAGAAGGATGTTTATTTGTACACACCCACATTTTGTTTACTAGTACATGAGTGTGTAGAATGAGAGAGATGTTTATTTGTACACACCCACATTTTGTTTACTAGTACATGAGTGTGAAGAATGAGAGAGATGTTTATTTGTACACACCCACATTTTGTTTACTAGTACATGAGTGTGAAGAGTGAGAGAGATGTTTATTTGTACATACCCACATTTTGTTTACTAGTACATGAGTGTGAATAGTGAGAGGGATGTTTATTTGTACATACCCACAGTTTGATTACTACTATATGATTGTATGTACTAGCTATCCCCTTGCTGCCATACAATAGTATATACTGACTAGCTTATTTCTTGTGTATTGTCTGGATTTCTATATTTGTAGTTTTTATTTAGTTTAAAGAAATGGGTGCAGCTAAGACAGACTATATACAGTGAGTAAGGTAAGCAAGATGAATATTGGAACACACATGTATCCAAAATAAAACGAAGGTGCAGCTGGTGGAAAATCATTGAATGTCCCAGTAAAAAAAGAGGCCACATGCTGAGAAATATAAATTTGAATGTAATAATTTTGATACAAGGTGATTTGGAATGTAATTTAAGAGTTCAATTTAGTTCAGGAGAAAGTTCCAACAGCTGCCAAGTTACTAGTTGCAATTGCAGAAAGAAAAGCATTGCTATGAAAAAAGATACTCTAAGGAAATTGTTACATAACATGGGCTTCAAATGGAAAACATAGATACCAAGAGAAATTTTCTCATTGAATATCTAGATATTGTTAATTGGCAATCAAAATATTTAAGATCTATAAAGGGACATTTGAAATCACTGGCAGAGTGAATATATTTATGGGATAATGATGAGCACAAGCTCACTGAACTTTCTAATACTAGGAATTGCATGCAATAAAGAAGCTTTAACACTCAAAACTTTTTGATATTCAAGACTGGGCTTACTACTAGAGATTATCAAGGTCATATGAATTAAGCAAATTTTAAAAAAATGGATTGTGGAGAAGTTTTTATATACATACATACACTACACACACACACACACACACACACACTGAGTGCCCCAGAATTTAACTACACAAATTACAAGGATTGTGGAGGGTCCTAGATAAGAGTTTTGAGATAGGGAACTTGTGGTCTGTGATTTCTAAATTTCATGCAATAACATAAAGTCTGTTAATGGTCAGCAAGCTACTGATTAAATCCTTGCAGGATGTGGGGAAAAAGACAGACACTTTACTTTCTCGAGGTACTGTTCCTGAATAGCTCTGGTTAAAGGTGTACCAAGTACAGTGGTGTTAGATATTGTAATGGAAGAGGAAGAGGTTTGAACCTTCTTAATTACATGGTTTTCTTTATTTTTTTAGTGTTGTAGTTACCATGTTATTTGTTCAAAACAGCTTGTATTTAGCAAAATAAATTACAACGTATTTAACGAATAACAAAGTTACTCTAAACTTGCAAGGGTAAAGCCAAGTGTTTATCACCTTGACCTGTGATGTACATGTAGTATTGTACGAGCAGGTACATTTCTAAATTTAGATGTTTCCTCCACTCTAGCTGATGATGGTAGACATAGTAAGTACTTAAAAAAAATGTACCTGAATAAAACAAAATATTTAAGAAATATTAAGTAAACTGCATTCTAACTTTACACTGCTGTGTGAAAACTAAATAAAAGAAAATTGGAGGATTAAGGGAGGGAGAAAAAAAAAGTGTATTTTAAGTGTAAAAAATACAACAGAGTGCAACATCCCTGCACCTGCAAGAGTGCACCTGTCAATAAATGATCCTCACACAGTATTACGAACCTCATCACAAGAAACTGAGAACTGTGCTAGTAACTGTGTCAACTGATGATGTGTACACAAGGATCTTAAGATGTTATCATTGCCTGTGGTGCCTCAGCAGTAAAAACGGGTGTTAAACACCATTAAAAAAAAAGATGGCATCATAAAAAGAAATCTAGAAAGTTATGATCTGGAGAAAGTGATGGCCAATTTACAGGACCACCTCTTCCATCATGCTGCAACCACATCTGGCAGATGTTCAGAAGGACATCTTACAAAAACACAGGCAAACATGGGTGAGGAACTGAAGATACGCGTGGCCATTTAACCATGTAGGAAGTAGATACGGTTCAATTATTTGATTGGACACTATGCCAGCCCATACATTGATGCTGCATCTGTGCTGATAATCACCCTTCACCACTGCATGCGACTGCTCATACACCTATACATGTTTGTTCCTATGGTTCAGAATTAGCCCTTCTCTTATGAACTTGTCCTCGTCGTGAAGTCAAGCTGTTCATTCTGCCTCTCCAAGACCCGCCTGCAAAACTCTAGTCTGAGACGGAAGTCTGCTGGCTCCAATGCCTGCACCTTAAGCAGATGGTAAGGAAAGAGTCGTTCTTCATGCAGGATCCGATACACGCTGGACTTGTTCATGTTCATGGCCCTGGCAATTGCTCGAGGTTGGTGGAAGGTTTCGCCTAAACCCTGGTAAGCACCTCTTCTTCAAAGTTCGGAGAACAACGCCTTCGAATTGCACCGGCATCGGCTCTGTGCACCATTAAAGATCCAGTTTCCCGCTAACACCGATGGACATTTTGGAACATCAAGCGATAAGGATAGGTGGGAAATCTATCCCGTACATCTGTGCAGCTACAGATGCAAGTCCTCTTGCTTCCCCACAAGTCAAATGCACATCAGCAAGCTCGGCAATTGAAAATTCGTTAGATATTTCGGAGAACTGTAAACAGTCTATTGCATTTGATACACAAAGCTGAAAATGGCCCATTAACCACTCAGATGACTTTACCTTACTTGGCCTCAGTCACGAACGGTAGAGAAGAAAGCCGATTGGTTACGATTTCAGTACTTTGGGGGATTATTTCCTTGATGAGCAAGTAGACCTGTTAGCTCAGTTGGTTAGAGTGTTGTGCTAATAATGTTAAACTCATCGGTTCATAACCCTCACGTGTAAAATTTTTTTCCCTCACTTGTGATCTTTTTTTAATAGGACAAGTTTTACTTTTTCATAGGTTAGGTTGGTTCACATTTAACACATACACAAATAGAACTCCACACTAACACTTTGTAACTCTCACTGGCATTCGCGTGGAATTCGACCGCAGGACAGGGTCAATATCAAGTCTCAGCTGCAATATGCACTTGACGTTACAAAGAGACGAAAAATGTCGCTGCTGTTGCTCCTGCTAGCGCTGGACCATTGAGAGAAAAGGGGAATGGGTTTCCTAGAGGGATGCCGGTTTATAACAGCATGTTAGTGCATTTATAATTTCTTGTCTATTTAAATGAGACTGCAGCAATACAGCAGCAACATTACCTCAGCAGCGACATTTTTCGTCTCTTTGTAACGTCAAGTCAATATGCTAGGTACTTTGCGCATGCGCAATTAATTTCGTTTTAGAACTGAACGTTACCATTGGCTCGCAAACTTTCGCAAAACGAACAATTTTACCGAAGCGACAGGGCCAATAATTTTCTAATTTCCGTGTACTGTGAATTAGCACTACCTTTTTACGACTCCTTTGGCAAGACGTGTGCATTCTGAATGAAAATTTAATTCACACACTTGCGTTATATTGACATATAGGCTCGGACATCTGATTTCGAAAAAAGGTCATATCTTGGAAAGTTTATAAAATGGATCGTGTGTGTGTGTATATATAAAACGTGTCCCAGAACTCAAAAAAAAAAAAAAAAAAAAAAATTGCAAGGATTGTGCAGGGGTCCTAGATAGCATTTTGAGATAGGGAACTTATGATCCCTTTTGTAACCTTTCAAAGTTATGACGCTTTTTCGAGATCGATATCCGAGCTGATACGTCAATATAATGCAAGTGTGTGAATTAGATTTTCATTTTGAATGCTCACGTCTTGCCCAAGTAGTCGGGAAAAGATAGTGTTAATACATAATACACGGGAGTTTAAATTATTGGCTTTATTACTTCGGTAATCGTTCAGCTATGGTATTCACGCCAATGATAACAGCTTAGTAGTACTACGAAATTCATCGTGCATGCACGAATACCCAGCCTATGGCGACTGAGACTTGATGTCATAAACCGACCCTGCGGAGGAAGTCCCGAACGGTAGCGGAGAAAGTAGAATTCCGGTCGAACAGCAGTGTGAGTTATTGTTAGCGTGGAGTTTTATTATTATTATTATTATTATTATTATTATTATTATTATTATTATTATTATTATTATTATTATTATTATTATTATTATTAATATTTTGTTGTTACAACTAAATTTGTTTTGTTAAATCTAAACTAACCTAACCTATGAAAAAGTAAAAATAATTCTATTTAAAAAGATTCCAAGTGAGAAAAAAAAAACTTAGTCCTGAGGGGAATGAACCCACGACTTCGCATTATTCGCGTGACGCTCTGACCAACCAAGATAACAGGTTTACACGCTCATCAAGGAAATTATTCGCCTAATTCCTACTACTGAAATCGTAACCAGTCGGCTTTCTTCTCTAACATTCGGAACTGCGTCCCCGTAAGGTAAAGTCAACTGAGTGGTTAATGGTCCATTTTCTGTTTTATGTATCAAATGCAATAGACTGTTTACAGTTGCTCCAAAACATGGCTAGCGAATTTTCATTTGCTGAGCTTGCTAATAAGCATTTGATTTATGGGGAAGCAAGAGGACATGCATTTATAGCTGCAAAGCTGAACAGGGGTAGATTACCAGACAGACATCAGCCTTACTGCTCGACTTTCCAAAATGTCCATCGGTATTTGCCGGAAACTGGAACTTTAATGGTGCACAAACCCGATGCCGGTGCAAATCAAAGGCATCGTATTCCAGCCTTCGAGTCGGTCCTGGGGTGTAGTGATAACCATACTTGCCTCCTAAACCCAAGATCGCGGTTTCAATCCCTGCTAGGATCGATTTTTTTTTTCGGGCGTAAAAATCTTAAGTATGGTTTCCTTCGGAAGGGAAGTAAAGCTGTGGGTCCCGTGTCATACATTTACGGCATGAAAAAGAATTTCAAGCCATTAGGAAGAGGCCTCTGAGCAAAATTTGCCTGCCGTTTCACGCCCTGAATTGAATGTGACGAAATGACTTGAGATGTTAAAGAATGTCCATAAATAAATCAACAAATGCAGCCTTTGAAGAAGAGGTGCTTACCAGGGTTTGAGCGGAACCTTCCACCAGCACCCGAGTGCCATGAATACGAACCATCGTGCGTCGGAACATAAACGAAGAGCGACTCTTTCCCTATTCTCTGCTTAAGTGCAGGTCAGCGGTCTTCGGTCCCATACTAGAGCTCTGCAGGCGGAACTTGGAGCAGCAGAATGAACAGCCTGACTTCTTCTCTTCGGTTCTGTTCACATACGCGCCATGTTCACAGGAGAAGGACTAATTGTGAACCATAGGAACAGTTATGTATGGGAGTATGAGCAGCCACGTGCAATAGTGGAGGTTGGCTATCAGCACAGATTCAGCATTAACACGTGGGCGGGCCTTGTGTCCAATCAAATAATTGGACGTATCTACGTCCTACACGGTATCTTCAGTTTCTCACCCATGATTTGCCTGTATTTTTGGATTACATCCCTCCAACCATCCGATGTAAGATGTAGTTGCAGCACAATGGAATTATCAATTTCAGCGCGGAAGTACGAGATTATCTCATTGGTGTATTTTCTGGACAGTGGATTGGAAGTGGTGGTCTTGTAAATTGGCCACTGCATTCTCCGGACCTCAACCGCCTAATTTTTTTTATGGGGTCATCTTAAGAGCCTCTTGCACACATCATGATGAGCAGTTATTCGCACAGGTCTTGGGTTCTTGTGATGAGATTCATAACACTCCAGATATTTTTGAGAGGGTGCGAGGTTCATTTCTTCACAGGTTCACTCTTTGCAGGGTTGTTGCAGGCCAACATAGAACAATATCTCTGGTGATCTCTGTTTTATTTTTTGCACTTAATACCTTTTTTTCTTGATCCTCCAATTTTCTTTTATTTGGTTTTCATGCAGCAAAGAAAAGCTAGAATGCAGTTTACTTAATTTTTCTGAAATATTTTGTTTCATTCAGGTACATTTTTCTTTTGCTCTGGAAAAGGCTAATTTTTTAAGTACTTACTATGTCTACCATCATCAGCTACAGTGGAGGAAACATCTTCTAAATTTAGAGATGTACCTGCACATACAATACTACGTGTACATCACAGATTAAGGGGATAAACACTTGGGTAATGGCTTTACCCCAGTAAGTTTAGAGTTCCTTTGTTATTCACAGCCTGACTGTTAAATACACTGTAATTTATTTTGCTTAATTTGTTAGAGTGAATGAGCAGTTTTGAACAACAAAACAAATAAAATGGCAAGTACAATACGAAAAGCATAAAAAAAAGAGAAAAAAGAAAGCATGTGGTTAAGGAGGTTTGAACCTCCTCCTCCATCAGAATATCTAATGCTGCTCTATCTAATACCTCTTTAACCATAGCACTAGCACAGCAGGGACAGTACTGTCAGCAAGTGAAAGATGTTTCCCCATCTCCTGTGGAGGTTTAATCAGTTTAATCAGGTTTAATCAGTTTAATCTGACCATTAACAGATTTTATGCCAATGCATGGAACTTGGAAACAACAGACCATTGGTTCCCTATCTCAAAATAATTATCTAGGACCCCTCCATAATCCTGACAATTTGTGTGGTTGAATTCTGGGACACTCTGTGTGTGTGCGCACGTGTGTGTGTGTGTGTGTGTAAAAATATATGTTATTCCTTTCTAGAAAAACACAATGGATGATATATTCATATTAGTGTACATTAGAAGGAAAATTCTTGATACTAAATTTTTAGTAAATTGAAATAGATGATCTTGGCAGTATTCTGCTGAAGTTACAATATTTAAAGTACTAATCTTTTTGTATTAGTTGGTAAGTGGTTCTAATCTAATATTATAATGGTTTACTGGATGGTTGTCCATTCATATCTATAATATTGTAAATATGAGGGTTTTGCCTCCATTTCACTTCCACAAATTTTTACACTTGAAAAGAAGACTGTAAGAACTTTATCAATATAAATAAAAAAAAAAATAAAAAAGTTACATTATGTGTTAGACAGAAAACTATAGATTTCTTAATCTAATGGAGAAAATATATTGTAATACTATAAAAAAAAAGGAAACCACACAGAAGTAGACAGCCAATAAGCATATTGCATATTTAGGAACAAAAGTTTACATCACGCTCTGAAATGAGCTGAAAAATGTCACTGATGCTTCTGAAGTAAATTGAAGAAGTTTATATCAACATTCTGCTTTTACACATTAGGGGAAGTGCAGAGATCAGATTAACTGAGGTGTATTCTGAAATGCTGATGTACACTATTGAATAATTATACTATTATTGTATGGTAAATTATTTATTGCCTTTTTGTATGTATGGTGCTCAGTGAATTTATACAGATTCACATTTATGTAACTATTCTGCGTAAACAAATATTTCTCAAAATGTTCTATTTATATGTTAATGTAACTAATGCTTATATATTCTGAATTATATCATGATTTCAGTTCAGTGATTATTTATATGTGTTTTGATACCTATTAGATATATACTACAAACTGTTCATGATTGTGAATAATTAATAAGCTTTCATCAGAGTCTTGGAAAGTCGTTTGAAAGTTTTTCAGAATACTGAATTGATGCTAAATTTCTGTTGCAATGCAAACATTGTTAGAAAAGATCATTAAATTACTGAAGTAGAACTTGAAAAGTATCAAAAAAGAAAACCATAAATTAAAATTAAAATAATGAGATAATATTCTGAAGACAGAATTTCACTATTTATTTTGGAAACCAGTGGAAGGGAAACAATATGAATTAACAGTAAGTAGGAAAAGCTCTGAAAATGCATGCATTTCCAAGCTAAGTAGATTCAGCTTGCTTCAACAGAAAACTTCCACTAAATTTCCAGCTCCCACCTCTATAAGGTAGCAAAGCAGGAAGAATTCAAAAAATAAAAAAATAGGGTGTTGACCATTTCCCAGCTATGAAGAGGGATATCATAAATTGTCATTAAATTATGAACTTGGCTTTGTTAAACCAAGATAGAAGAAGCATTAAAGTTAATATCTTTGGACAAAGAAAGTGGGCAAAGTGACCATATGATAGATATTGCAGGTTCAAACAATGTATGCAAAAATGAAACCAAGGCTGTGGTACAAATGCTACTGAGGCATCTCCCCAAACTTACTCTGGACAAAATTACAATAGTGAACATTTCTCATAGTATATGATAGATCATTTATGCGTAAATCAAGAAATTTAAAGATTAAATTGAATGGTAAGAAAAGTAATCAAAGTTCACAGTGGAACTTCAGTAATTATGATAGGCTCCTTCAAGATAGAGCATTCCACCATAATGGTCAATACGTAATTAAAAAAAAATGAAAGAAAAAACTGGGTGACATAAGGGTCAGACACACTATGTGCACAAACCAACACGGTGAGAACATCATTGTAAGTTGTGACTGCATGCTCAAAGATGGGCCAGCTTATCTGCAGAATTTTTAATATTTCAGCATATTCTCAGCAGAGAAACTGCACCTGTCAACTTAGCAGCTCATTTTATGCTCTTAATTAGCTTATGCTCACTTTAACATTACATTATACAGAATATGTTTCACAAGCCCACATCATCAGCTGTGAGTTGACTGTCAGATTCATTGATGGTTGGATGAACATGGTATAGCTCTCATGGTTAGTTTTGAACTTTTGGATTCATTTGTCTTCTGTTGAGATCTCAAAGTTCATAACCTTATCTTCATATTTTTTATATACAATTTTTTCCCCATATTCAGCTCTAAAGTCTATTTCAGTAATTTGATTTCCATGCCTATATCACATTTTTATCTCCAAAAGTGATTTTTCTATTTGATTGCTTCTCTAGTGTTCTTTGAGCCTAATTCGAATGCTTCTTCTTATTTTGCCAATACATATTTTATTCCATTCCAAGCAGATGAGTTCTGGTTTCTTTTCATTAGGGATTCTGTCATTATCACTGGAGTTGAGCAGATTATATAGGCTGAACGTTCACTTGGGACAACGTAATACCAAACTCCACGAGTATTTTCTGGAATTTTTTGGTGGCTCATGGATGATAAGTAGATTTCCTGTGAATGGTAGTTTCTTTTCTAGCTATCAGTGTTGTAACTTGTTTTAACACCTCTTTTCTTGTTTGAATTTCTTGATTTTCTGTCTACAATTTCATGGTTATATCCTTTGGCTTTTGCCATTTGTATTATATGTGAGTACTCTTTGTTGCATTCAAACTCATTTGTGGTATGTTAATGAGTCTATGTGCAAAGCTGTTAAGGACTGCATGTTTGTGTGCTGTTGGATTAAAGCCACTTGTTTCTATGTAATTGTCAGTCTGTGTATTATTTCTGTATATTCCAAATTTCAAATTTTTGCCTGTTTTTATAATTTTTAAGTCAAGGAAAGGAATCATCATCCAGTTGTGTATTAACACCACATAGATATCAACATATCTGTGCCACACTTTAAAAATGTATGGGAATGATTTGGTAATGTCCATTTCTAAATTACTTATAAATAAATCAGCCAGAAAAGGCGATAATGGATTTTCTATAGCTAATCCTGAATCTTGTTTATGAATTCACCTTTGAACCTGAAGAAATTCTGACTGATACAGCCTTTGGTTAGTTGGATGTATTCCTCAATCTCCTCATTGCTTAATTTCAGGGAATGCAACCTTTTTCAAAGGAATCTTAGTAGTTTGCATTTTTGTATGGTGGGAAAGAGTGAATTCACATCAGAAGATTGTCCTATTGGAGAACCAAATCTTTAATTTTCTCCATCAATTCTATGGAGTTCCTTATACTTAATGATTCAATGATCCAAGTTTGGTGTTTTATAGTGATGAAGTGGGGTTCTAGCTGTCTGGATATGTAAACTTTCAAAACTGCTGGTATTGAAGCTCTGTAAACCTGCATGCATTGTTGGAAAGACCAATACATTATGCAAAAGTTGCAGTATGATGCACTGTATCTGTATCTAAAAGTCATTGGTCCCATATTCTTTGAAAGCACAATAAATTCAGAGTGATACAGGTACCAAATACCGATCCTGTTTTTAAGCACTAACAGATTATGAAAAGAGAAATGAGCACTCATCATATGATAACACCACTGCTCACATTGCCAATGACTCAATGGCAAATATTGAATCCATATTTGATGACAGGATAATGAGTGATGGTTTCTGCCTACATGGCCCCTCAATTTAAATCAATGCAATTTTTATTTATGATAAACATTAAAAGATGCTTATATGAAAATAATCCTAATGCTCTTGAGGAGCTTAAATATCTGGCAAAAAATTGAAAATATTTTACAAAAAGAACTTGATCATATTCTCAGTAATGCGTCTCCATGGGTTGAAGCTCTGCAATGCTCAACATTTTGAGCATTGCTGTAAGATAAATTACAATGTGCAGTTTATAATTGCAAACTTGGCATGTGAGTTGCCAGTGAAGACAGCTTAGCTATAACATGCAAAGGCTATGCAGGCTGCAGGGTCTAATTTGAAACTAGTTCTTATAAAAAGGGTTGCACTTTATTGTGCATTGACAATGAAACTAATGAAACTGTTTGGGTAATTTTAAAGAGATAAAATGAATCGCCAATATTCATATCAACAGTTATAAAAAACTATCATTATTCAGTCTCTGCATTCACCTTGCAGTTATTCAGTTTTAATATATGATATTTTTATTAAACAATGCAATGCAATGCAATGCTATGGGCATAAAAATTACTCTGCTAAGTGCTAAAGATGCAGGATAGTGCCTGCAATTAGTCAGAAGCATTTTAATGCTACAAAATATAATGCCAAAGGTATTAGCATGTATATTGTACACTCTATGTTCTGCCTGTCAGTTTTTAGTTCTAAACTAAAGCAATGTTCAGAAAATAGAAACCAAATAAAGTAATAATGCAATACCATGCCAAATCCACCCATGGGCATCCCAAACTGCTGCAATAGTTTTCCTTGCACCATACCAAAAATCCGTCTCATAGGCATGAAGTAACTGGTCTCTGCAAAAAAAGAATATACTACATCATGCTAAGAAAGTTATTTAGATATTGTTATTTAAACAAATAGGAAATGTGCAACAAAATTATATACAATAAGGAATAATGATAGCATTACCAAAAAACGATATATTTATTGTATTTATGCTGTTCATTAATTTTGTGCATGCATATGATGGAGAGGGTAGATAAGAAGTTGTCCATTACCAGATGATTCCTACTGGCTGAGGTTGAGAGGTTGAGGGATAGGGAATGTTGGACTGCACTTTGCTTGCTGCTGAGGCAAAACTGGATGTAAAAACATTGACTCATCACTTGCAGAGTTTGCCAGTTTAACAGGACAAGTCATACATAGTTTGAGAGATTAGTGACTTAAGGGTGTAATGAAAAGCACCAAATCTCAAAAAATTTCATATCAAGCAGGTGGGAACTGCTCGCAATACAAGGATCAATAAAGTCACAATAAAGAGAATCCACAAACAGGCAAAGAAATTTAGTGTTAGTCGTGAAAATAGTGTTCTAACTTAATTACCCAGTGAAACACTGGAAAATAAGACCAACACATTAGTAGTAATTTTTTTTTTTAATTCGTTTTATTTAAGGACGCTCTTTAACATCTCAGGTCATCAGCATCCCATTCAATTCCGCGCGTGAAGCGGCCTCTTCTTTCAGGTTCTTTTTCGTGCCGTAAATGTACGGCACGGGACCCACGGCTTTACTCCTCTTCCGAAGGAAGCCATACTTAGGATTTTTACGCCCGAAAAAATCCATCGATCCTGGCCGGGTTTGAACCCGAGATCTTGGATTTAGAAGGCAAATATGGTTACCACTACACCACCAGGACCGACATACAGTAGTAAAGATTGAGAATATTACCGGGGATATTCTTAAAGTTTTATGACTGGCTGTAAAATTTAAAACATGTAAGTAAAGTCACTTGTTTGTGACTGTCGTGTAAAAAACTAGTGTTAACATTTTCTTCAAAATGGTCAAACTGAAAAACGATCTGTGATAAAGTACTTCTTTTGAAGAGTTTCATCCCAAAGAAATACAAAAGGAGTAGATGCAACCTTAAAGGATGCTTTCTCTTCGTTTTCGACGGTAAAAAAATGGGCTGTTGAATTTAAGCGCGGTCAAGATAATGAGCGCCCAGGGCCTCCCTAAACTGCTACGACAGACGAGATTGTGACAAAATTTCACAATGCCGTACTCAATTATCGCCGATTGAAGGTGCGCGAGTTGACCGACGATGCAAAGACCCTCGATAGGCCGTTCCACTATTTTTACACGAAATTTTGGTTATGCGAACAGTGTCGATTATTCCACATAGGATGTGAGTATTATCTTATACTTTCTAATTTATCTGCAAAATGTTTATTAACATTCATTGCCACAATTAAAAAGTAAATTACAAAAGAGCGTTACTAAAAACCACTCACGGAAGGAAGTTAGTAAGTTTATTATGAGCAGGTTAGCAATCGAGAGGATGCGCTTGTTTCGTCTTACACAGTCCATATGGTTGTGCATTTACTCTAAGGGTTGGGGGCGTGGTTAGGTGTGAGAAGTGGAAAACACGCCAGCAGTGAGAATGTGACCATGCGTCCGACATTCAAAGTGTTCTAGTTTGTGAGAAAGTGAATCAGAATCAGTGAGGTTAAAATGCCTTGTAATGCAAGTACATCAACATTTGATGAACATCCGGCAAGTGTTATGTATGATCTAATGGAGGGGGGGAAAAAAAGAAGAAGAAGAAAAAAAAGGAACAATGTGTACGTGGTTAAGTGGGTGTAGTAATTTAAATAAACTGTTCTGTTGGCCAAGTTATTGTTGTGCAATACTGTTTAAAAAAATATGAACTGCTCTACGTAAGATTCATCATCAAACGAAGGAACACATTGAAGTTTTAGTTTCTCTAAAAGAGTTAAAGTAAAAAACCAGAATAGAAATTTGTTTAAGCAAATTTTATCAATCAAATATAGTAAAACATAATGCCAGAGTAAATAGTAATCGAGAGTTTCTGAAATATTTAACTGGCGCTACGTGCTTTTTAGCTTCTTCAGGAATTATCTTTCCGAGATCATGATGAGCCAGAAAGCTCTTCAAACAGAGGAAATTATACAGAGTTGCTAAATTTTACGGCAGATAGGGACCCCATTTACATAGTCACATAGATATTACTCATTACTAATAATAGTACTGCTTTTTCCGAAAACTTCAATGGTTAGATTGCCTTAATAGAATCATGTGCGGAACATTTAATGTGGAAAATTAAAAAGAAAATCCTGGCTAAGCAATTTGTTGCAGTATTTGTGGAGTGATGATCGTACAGTCAAACAGATTTCAAAGATAGTGTATCAGTATTTAGAAGAATTCCATTGAGGAAATACATTAGTTGCTCAGACGTGCAGCTGTCAATGCTGGGCAGTATAATGACCTTGCAGCTAATGTTAAAACAAAGTATTCGCAAACATTAGCTCGTGAGTTAAACTTAGTTTTGCAAGACTCAGTAAAGAGCACAAAGTCTTGTAGGGTATTCTTTATGACTGCATCTGACTTTGCATATTCCCCCCCCCCCACATTCCTCCAAAAGAAATCATGTTCTTAATGAAATAGTCAATGAGCATTTTTCTTCTGCTGCGCCAAAAAGATGGTTATATAACAATCGGCTTATAGGAATGATTTACAACCACAAAGATCAATTAATCCAACTGTTTGATCATATTGTTGCTAATAACATAGCATTTGATCATGAAACGCGGTTTAGAGATGTTGGTTTTCATAAAAACTTGCTTTATTTTGAATTTAGTTTTATATTGGAAATTTTCTATTTAGTTGTGCCAAGAGCTGAGATACTCTTCAAAATGATACAGAAAAAGACATAACATAGTTTACTGCATTAATAAAGTAAAGAATTTAAAGAGTTCCGTTATCGCCTACATGGTGAGTTCAGCGTTTGAGCAATAAGATTATCCATGTCTCTGCATCAGATAATGCAATTACAGAATGCTCCAAAAAGAGCAACGATTGGACAGTGTTCCAAATAATCTTTAAACCTCATTTCGGAGACTATATTATGAAATACTGGATAATTTTGTGATTCATATTGAAGAAAGATTTTCTGATCTACATCAGTTGCAATTTTTTGCTTTTTTAAATTTCATAAAGTTTAAAGAGTTGTAATTTTCCAACATTTCCAACATCTCACCTTAAGGACATTACTTTGATGGTGGGGGCCTTTATTCCGAACTATCTTACATCTATAGTTCACCATTATTCAAATTACAATCCGTTTCGGAATTTAATGATTAGTACAAAATGATCTTAGGGAAACTTTCCCACAATTGTTAACCCTTATCAAATTAATTGTGATACACCAGCATCAAGTGCCACGGCAGAAAGAGGTTTCTTTACTGTGAAATGCATAAAGACATACAGCACGAATTCAACAGCTCAAGTTCGTCTCAACGGATTGTCCTTAATATCCATAGAAAAGGCCTTTTTAGAGAACAGAAAAGCTGCCACAATTTTCATGACGCATTTATAGCTATTTTTGCCACCAAGAAGGACATGAAGATTGGACTGCACTAAAAGTTAATAGCATGTTATTGTTGTTATTATTATTATTATTATTATTATTATTATTATTACAAATAATGTTTGGGAGTATATATTGTAGCTCTAGTTACCAATGATTCGCTCTCTCCACAACTTCATCCTACATATCTAAAAACACTGGAGTCGCCACGTCTGACAAAGCTTTCCGCTCGATGGGTGCCGCGTTTTTTTAACAATGGACGAAAACGCATTCGAATAAACTTTCCACAAGAATGTTTACACTTATTTAAACGCGATTTTAGTGAGTTTCTCCGAAGTTTCATAACAGCAGATGAAACATGGATTTATCACTACACGCTAGAGACAAAGGAACAGTGCAAACAGAGGAGGTAACAGGTGAAAGTACACCAATCAAAGGAAAACAGTTCCATCTGCAAGTAAAGTCATGGCTAAGGATTTCTGAGATTCTCATGGTGTGGTGCTCGTAGACTACATCCAGAAAGACAGAAACATCACCGGGGAGTATTATGCTTCATTACTGAATCAATTGAAGGCTAAACGTCCACACCTTGCGAAAAAGAAAATTCTCTTTCATCAGATATTGGCCTTCACACACGTCTGAGATGGTTGCTACAAAACTGCATGACTTTCTTCCAAATGCTTCCACATCCACTATATTCTGCGTATTTGTTCCCAGAGATTGCTTTTTGTTTCCAAACTTAAAGAAATGGCTGGATGGCCCAAGATTTCTATCAAACGATGAGGATGAAGCTGAGACAAACGCTTATTTTTTAAAGTTGGACAAATTTTATTTTACAGAGAGATTTAAAAAGGGATCCATCACTACACGCCAGGGACGAAGGAGCATCTAAACAGTGGTTGGCAACGGGTGAACGTGCACCAATGAAAGCAAAAATGGTTCCATCTGCAGGAAAAGTCACTGCTATGTCTTTCTGGACTTCTCATGGTGTGGTGCTCGTAAACTAAATTCAGAAGGGCAGAACTATCACAGGGGAGTATCACGCTTTACTACTGGACTTACTGAAGGACGCTAAACGTCCACACCTTGGGGAAAACGAAAGTGCGACAATGCGCCTTCACACAAGTCTGAGATTGTTGCTGCAAAACTGCACGACCTTCACTTTCAAGTTCTTCCACATCCGCCATATTAGCAGGATTTGGTTTCCTGCAGTTATTTTTTATCCCCAAATCTGAAGAAATGGCTGGGTAGACGAAGATTCACATCAAATAATGAGATTAAAGCTGAGACAACCGCTTATTTTTCACAGTTAGACAAGTCTTATTTTACTGAGTATATTAAAATTTCAAAGTCATTGGACTAAATATATTGATTTAGAGACACTATATTGAAAAAAAAACAACTTTTAAATCTAGTGCTTTCTTGGTCAGGTCGAGAAAGAACGCCCTTCGTAAACTACTTTTATGTTGTTGCGCAGCCTATTCTTACGCTTAATAAATCGCTGCTTATAGTACTAGAAACGGTAGATTTTTCTGGGAGCACAGTTCAATTTGGAAATACGAGCTAGGTTTCAGAGAGAAGAATTTCTAGCAATTTTTTTTATAGAATGACTTCATGTTATGGCTAGCAAAATTATTCAATGGTGAGATATGACAAAGTAGACAAACAATTTTCTGCACAGATGAAACTTGGATTGATAATAATCTTATGTTTGACAAGTGAGGGAGAACTTGGCATCCATGTTAATACTAACATTACAAATCAAATAAAAACACTGGGCAACATAATCATACAAACTTTTTTCCTCTCTTATGAACTGCAATATATTATAAACTTTGAAGTCTGAACAAGAATATCAGAATAGAAATGCAAAACTAGTTACGGTTTAGGAGAGGCTGCAATAGCTCATGACGTAATAGAGTAATTTTTTTAACAATCTAAAGTTAAGGAGAGTAAAAGGAAGGATTTGGTTTATTTCAGGACACTCTTTAACATCTCAGGACATCAATGAAGAAAAGGAGGGAACTGGAATGGAAAAGGATATGAGATTGGTGGGATCATGCTTAAGCACTTCCGTAAGTGCAGGCAGAGTTTCATGCTGCTGCCTAATGGCCAGGAGGGAAAGATATATTACATGTAAACGGTCATGACACGAGGCTCTGAAGTAGTGTGTGGGATGTGGATAGTTAGGTGCAGTATTTTTATTTATTTTAAAAAAAAAGTGGTAGGTTTGGCATGTGGCTCCTGTAGTTGGAGATACTCTGTGTAGTCTAACGATTGCTGCGTCGTGAGTCTGCAACCGGTATCTACTCAGTCCCGGACGATGTCCGCGGCTTTCGTGTGTTCCGCATAGGCTTCTTCAAGATGGTTAATTCTGTTTGTGCTCAATGTTGAGCTGACACAATATGAGACCGCCAGATTGAGAGGCTTCTGGACCGTTGGTGCTGGTGAAACCTTGGAGGGCCGTTTTGATTTCTCCCAGTCTTAATAGTCGCCATAGGCAACAATTCAAGATACGCCAAAATCGCTGCCAGGGGAAAAATTGATATCAGGTCGTTTTTTGTGTATGGAGACCGGCAATGCAGTTACGCCGGCAGGGGCGCTAGTGTCATTTTGTGACGCATCATCTGAACTACAAGCCGCGGGACTTTATTTATTTATTTTTACATAGTTTTTATTGTACATACATTAGGCGAATGGTTATATTCATGATCAGACAGTGCTAGTAATGCGTTTTCTTGTGTTAGACCTTGGCATCACTGTTAAGAAGTAATTGTTATTTGGTGATAAATTTTAGTGGCTTATATTTGAACGAATAATTGATAGGTGAAAACGAAATTGCTTTTATGGTGATTAAATATGGTGGCGAAATTGTGAACTAATCGGGGTTGGCGGTGCAGGAAGCACTTGATGGCAAAATTGTGAAGTAATTCTGTAAGTACATGCATGTTGTAATTATTTTGTTAAATGTATATTGTAATTACGTGTTTTAATTATTTGGTTTTGATGACGTAATTTTGTAGTGGGGGTGATATGGTCTGATTGTTGATTTTGGTGTTAAATGTTAATTGATATATATACATATTGTAGAAAATGTATTTGCTGGTACAGGTATCGTTAAATTGAAAAAGGGGCAAATTTTTTACCTAAAAGTTTATTATGTGGAATTGGTTTATTTTATAACAAAATGGTTCGGTATACTGAGTTAAGCAAGTACACATGCTTTAATTATTTAAAACAAATAAAATGTGGGATGTGGGTGTCGGCTAGCCGAGTAAAAAAGATGGACCTGGAAGATTGTGATAACGGAAAAATAGGAATGGCCGGACGATATCCAGTGTCCGGCGTACGAGGTGCGCCGGGTGGGGTTGGAGACAAGTATAAGTAGGACTTTTTTTTTTAAAAAAATATATTAGTTAAGTACATATACTGAGCACTTCAGCCTTCTGGTTAAATTGGTGTTCAACTTGTAAAATAAGAAATATTAGACTTAACAAACTCATGGGAACAATAGGTTATATGGACTAGCTCACCATACGAGAAATCAACGAGCCCCCCCGATTGCGGAGACCTTAGTCCTGGATGGGACATAAATGGGTTAATTCATTTACATATATTTATACACATAATTCAAATACAAAGTGACTTTTATTTTTCATTGTAACATAATATAAACTTTTTTTGGTTAAGTGCAGATGTTTACGAAAGCACACACATATAGAGGTACAAGCTTGATTTTATTTCTGATTGTAACATAACGTTTTTGGTAATTACTTATATTTACAAATATATATAATACAAGTACAAGTGTTTTTTTAATTGTAACATAACTTTTTATTTTTGGTTAAGTACATATACTATAAAGCATTGTTTTTATTTTTGATTGGACATAACATAATTTTTGGGGTTAAGCACATATTTACAAATATACATATTACAAGTACAAGCATGTTTTAATTATGTACCATTAAGTAGTGTTATTTATAGAAAAGTAGTGAGGTAATTATGCAAACATAATTACGCAACAAAATAATTCAATTAGGTTGTTGGTAAACGATATCCTAATTTTGTGTTGTCAGGCATCAAGGTATAGTTTTAGGAAATTAAGTAGGGGTGTTGTCGACGGGGATATGGATATAAGTTGTCATGAGACCAGTACGTTG
Organism: Metallyticus violacea; assembly: GCA_030762175.1. Taxonomy (NCBI): domain Eukaryota; kingdom Metazoa; phylum Arthropoda; class Insecta; order Mantodea; family Metallyticidae; genus Metallyticus; species Metallyticus violacea. The sequence goes on along the minus strand of CM060832.1, from coordinate 65,215,488 downwards.
TAGCCTGAAACAGATAAAGAATAGTTATAAGGACAATGCGATTGAGAAAATTATGTAAAGGTTAGAAGAAATAAAGTGATGTACTTGCCAACATTGAAGTAATCAGTGTACGTCTGTAGGTAGCTGCAAAAAGTTTTCTGTTCTCTTTGGGCAGGAACTCTTGTTTCATTGTATATTATGCTCGTTGAGGTGATCTCAGGCAGGTTGTTATATGTAGAAGCTAGGAAGACGACTATTCCGTCCTCGAATCTCAGTATGGTTTTGTTTTCGTATTGAATGTTGAGTGATCTTGCTAGGACAATCACGTAGAGATATGAGGTCTCTTATAGCGATGACTGAAGGTATTTGGGCAAGGTTGGTGGGACGCTTGTAGCTATTTATGCTCATATTGACACAACGACATCCAAGGAGAGCCACAGGGAAGAGGAAGACACGCTGACACGTTATCATCACGTGAACAAATTTTCGTGCCAGCTCCAAGTGCAAGCTCAAGGTGACGTCATCAAACAGGATCAAATTTATCTGGCGAAGACAGGCTTCGCAAAAGAGAAAATACGCTCATGACAATATGACGGTACCAAAGAAGATGAAACTTGTCTGAGGCGAGCATGTTATGTTTCCGGCAAGTTGTCAAGGTTAATGTTTTGTGGGAAACATACCGGGGTATTTATTTGAAGTAGAGGATAGTTTTTAATGTGCGTGCAGGGATTTTATTTTTATCTACTCTACGCGAAAGATGGCGATAGCTGGTCTTTATATTCAGAATTTTTAATAATAGCAGATATGCCAAAAATATGTTTGAAGTGAAGTGTATGTTTACCATTTATTGGAAATTTATCATATTTTTCCTTTTTGGTGGTTGGGTCAAGATGCTGCTCAATCTACAGGCCGGTTTCCTCAACAAGTTTGGTCTATTCTTCAATGTTATGGAGGGTGGCATAGTGACGTCGTCCGTGCTTTGAGATGGTGATCGTGTGGACTAATGGCGTCCCGATGACAGAAAATTACTTCGAATGAGTGCCGTTCAAGAAGTGCATGTACCTGAAAAAAAAAAAAAAAACGCGGACACGTTAGCGATGAATAGGTATGAATGAAGCAAGGAGAGTGTAAAAACAGCACTTATATGTTTAGCGTTTCTCCGTACAATGAGGTGGAGGTGACGGTAATTCACGGTATATGTACTTATCTTAGAGCCTGACAGGATTGATACTCTGAGGTGCACTGTGCATGCATCTTGTATAATTGTAAAATGAGTCTGCCGTCTTAGTCGTAATCGGAAATTCTGCATTTGTGAAAGAAGATGAATGTGGGTAAGTTGCAGCAGCGGTGCGACCGGTATGTGACAGCGCAGTGGTCGCATGTAGCGCTATCGTTATTTTGTAGCCGACGTTTATTATAGTGGCATCTTTTGCCACAATGGCGATTTAGAAAATTGAGGAAGGAGGGCAAGATCGGGGTAGTCCGTAGCTGTCGAAATATTCTCTACATTCGTCCCGATGAAGATGCAATTCCAATTTATTCCAGGTTTTGGGCTGGGGTCTGTATTAGCAACGAGAGCAATAAGGCGTTTAGAGAACGTAAAAGGTGATGGATCGGGGGCGAATACTCCGATCAATTGCGAAGTTTGCTATATCGTTTATTTGTTTGGTATTTGTGATATAAGTATAGATCTGTGCACCTCGACTTCCAAGGTTCTATAGAGTTCCGACATAAGTAAGACGCAAACAGGTTCGACAAAGCTTCTCGAAATTCCATCTTTACAGAGCCATTGCCGTGGTGAAGACCAGAAGCATAGTCATTGTTGGTGATCATGTCCGCCGTAAGATCGAAAGCGAATATGATAGCCATAAGCGAGTCAATCGATGAAGGCGCCCTTGTTTTTGAAATGTATGTCAAGCTCTCCTGGAACCTTTGAAAGCAATCTAAGAAATAACCATCGTTGAAATTAGGTTGTAGCAGTTTGATTATTGAGAATAATTGCAGTGCAGCGAGATTGAGGTGTTTGAAATTATAGGATTTTTTCAAGATGTCGCCAAAGTACGCTTTAGGCGGCGTGATTGCAAAGACGATTCTTCGAAGAAATTTTCCCACGAGAATGTCGTTAAACTAACCTCCCGTGTTTTCCTTGGGTATGTTTAGGGTTTGAAAGTCCACGTCTTTTAATTCATATTTAGCATTGTTCCTTGCGAGAACCGTCTCTTGCGTGAGTTGGATGGTAGAATTGGGTATTACCGATTTGAGATGAAGTTGGTGCATCCTTTGAATAGAGACTTTTTGGAAGAGATGAAATTGGGATGGAAGGTGTGAGTTTGACGGCGAACCTAACGTTATTAAGCAGGAGCAGATTTTGATTGAAAAGCCGCTCGAATGGCATTCCGTGAGTTACACCATTTTACCTTTTTTATGTAGGCATTTTGTTATTGCGTGTCGGCATTGGCAGAAAAGTCGTCAAAGGCACTCGGGGTGTCCTTGTTCCAGAAGGGGTATCTGGATTGAGGATGGAAATGTTTGCGTTATAGAGAGACACGCTGACCTGATTGAATAGAGAATTTAGAACTTAGTTGAGAAAGGGGACTTCGTACGCATCTGCAAGATCGCTGCCGTGCTCTTTGACGATTTTAACGAAAGCCTCGAGAATCACGCAAGACAGGTCTAGGAAATCGTAGTCATTCCAGAGTAACGAAATATGATGGGCGAGTTTATGAATAGAGTGTTGTGCGGGTTAAGATAAATGGTCCTGTATTCCTCGATGTTGGTTTGAACAGTAGGTTAAGAAAGAAGTCCAATTCGGAGTTCATGCATACGACAGATACTGTGCAAATATATTGTTCGTGGTCTTGCGTTTCGCGCATTTGATTTTACGTTGTGTCTTTTCTTTTTGCGACCGGTTTTTATTCTGATGTGCTCCGACCCACAGAATTAATTTTGTTGTAACTTTTCGTTTGCGATCTCCTCCCGCCGCTTTAGTCATTGACGAAAAGCTTGTTTGGAGGTAATGGTGACATCACAGATGACGTTTGTCCCGATTTTTAGAGTTTCTTTGTCTATCACATTTGCCCCGTTTTTTACGATGGAAACAAGGTTCGAAATGATCTTCTGAGAGAGTTAAAGAGTCCGCTTCCCTTTTGTAGTGTTCGTTCGTGTTTTAGCGAGGGTTCCTACCTGACTGATTTATCTAATAGCGAAATATGAGTCATCGGTGTGGTTCATATTGCCGGTCTGAAGAGGGGTACTAAAGGCGAAAAAAATCCGTCTGCAAAAGACAGGAGATCGCCAAAACCGTCCGTAAAATCTATGCTGTCCGTGTTGAAATCTTGCTGAGGCAAGTAAACGCAGTTGAGAGGAAAGAAGGGTTTTTCTAATGTGAGTCTCTAAGTCGAATCGTTTTCCAAGACTGTGCTGTCCACCACCTGGTCAAAGATTCTCTAACCATTTATGGAACAATGAGAATGCAATACACGAAAACCTCGTTAGGAAATCCCATGATTGGATCCACGTGGTACGTGGGCGATGGTTACACAATGTCAACATTCGTAAGGAAACCGAGTATCTTTTGACACGCACGATGAAGAGATCCGTTTCTTCAGCACGCTCCTGCACTCGACGATCTTATAATGCGATCCGTATGCTCGAACGGCGGGATCGGCAGACAGGGTACTCGGTCCATTCGGTTTCGGAGCATCGGACTCGTTTACGTTCATTTGAAGGAACGGTTAGCGCGTTATTCGATATCGGCAACTCCATCGCTTTGTGCTTATTGCCATCTTTTAAGGAGAAAACTTTAAACTAAGGTACTGTTCGAAGGCTTTGTTGATGATGTCCATGATTCGGGCAGGGTTAGCTTTTGTTGTTGTTTAAATGGAAACTGAACTGTTGATTTAACAAATTAGGTACCCCTTTCAGGTACGTAGAATGTTCCCCACTGATATTACAGGCAGCAATGAGGTTGTAAAACCTGATGAGATATCGGATTTTGGTAAGAGCCAACTCCCAATCGCCTCATAACACCATCCTTTCCAGTAATCGGTTAGAAAAGCGGTAGGTGGTGTTGTCGGTAGTTCCATGGACCCGTTGCTAGGGAGCGTGATGGAGCTTAATCACATCGAAGCAATATCAGATTCTTTCACCCAAGAATTAAATGTGTTCGGAGAATCTTTCTACTTGACGGGCACCTTTTACTGGCGCCCCTGCCCCTATTTTATCCAACTTATATGTCGAGGGTAGTTTAGCCCTTTTCAGCTCTTGAGAGTAAAGTAGTCCGTTATGCGTTCCCCAGTCATGTCCTTTATTGTGCGTCGCACTGCGTTGTAAATCTCAAACATTTCGTTCAGTCAATTCTGTTAGTATCGAATTTCATTTTTCCTTAGATATGGGAAATGTTTGTTTGAGGGGGCACGTTTATTGCCGTACAGATTATGTACAACTGAAAAATGTTTCATTCGTTGACATCCATGTGCACAATTTTTTGTATCTGTGCGCTAAGCTATTGCATGATTTTAATAAATCGGGCAACACGCCAACGTAAGTGTAGGTATTTTTTGTAAGTAAAATATCGCCATATTTTTGTTTTCAAAGTGCGATTGAGTTCTTTCACCACGCTGGCTTTCACCTTATTTTTCGTCATATAGTGCGTAACACCGTGTTATTTTAAAAATGTATGAAATGATTTATTGGTGTATTCGGTGCCCTTGTCTGCTCGAAAAAACGTGGAAATTCTCTTACTTGGAAAATATAGCACTGAAAGTCTCGACAATGATTTTGCCAAATTTGATCTCAAGAGGTATTGCCCGCGCGAATTTAGAGAAGATATATATTACGGTTGGAATGTAGGCCTTTGTGCTCATAATGCCATTTATGAGATTTAGATCTGCCTCCAAAAGGTCGTCAATGTTCGTGAGGGGATAATTTCTGCTGGAAAATCTCTTTCTAATGTACATGCTTAGGCTTTCTAGTCGAGTAGGCTCTTTCTAGTCTGCTCGTGAAGGTTGAAGTTATTTCTTCCCTGAGAAACGACTTTATTCTATCCCTGGAAATTCCAGTTGCTTTGCGAAGTTTTTCGGCGGTGCCTAAGCCCGTGAAATCGATCCATTTGGTTGTAAACGCCATTTAAATCCATTGTTGGTACAATGGTTCCCGCTGTAAATCCTCCTGTTTTGCTGGTTTCCAGTTGTTGGCCTAGGTCCGTACCTATTGGCGAGATGAGCAATGTTACGAGCCCTTTTAAGCTTCTTTGTTAAGGCAGAGTCCTGAACCGGCGTCACTCTTTAGGAGGAATGTTCTTTTTCATTTCTTGGTTCAATCGCATTGATATGGAACTATGTCTTCCTCATTTTCTTCTTCGTTTGGAACATTGGGTTTAGACATCACATAATAATTGCCTAAGTTATACTTTATAAACTTTTGTTACGGAGAAAATTTAGAAAGCTGCAACCGAGCAATATCGTTGATATGTGTTCTTATCTCTTACTTACAACCTGTTTGAGCTCTCTGGCTGAGATTTTGGGAATATTTGTTTCTCCTGTTTCATGAAGATGCTAATGCGCTAACTACAGAATTGAGTACAAGGAGAAGAAAGGCAGGTAAAATGTCACTCTTTTGCGTCCAGATTTTCTCTTCTTTTTTAACGACACCCTCTAGTTAGCTAATTTCCTCCACGTAAATTTAGCCTTTTTGAACGTTTCTTAAACTCTGGAAAAATGCAAATATTGCCTTTGCAAACATTGTATACACATTCCGAGATAGCCTTGATTGTTCGATCGATTGATTGGATTGTTTTACAATTATTTTGCAAACGGCAGGTTTAGCTTTGCTTAAAAAGACCAATTTATTGCATTGCTTTGCTATTAGAGGGTAGAAAATCGGTTCTACACCTGCATCTATCCGGAATGTACTGCGTGCAGTCTAGAACCAAATATGGTGTTTTTTCGGCAGCCCTTTACAATGCATCTACTAAAAATTTAGAGTTCCGGGGTACTATTTGTTGAAACAGTCTATCGATTCTGTATTTTGTCTTTGCTGTTTTTGAATACTATGATGTAATTGGCAATTAGGGAAATGGTACGAAACTTTTGAGGGAATATGTTTTGCAATATGTATACGACACCAAAATTTCTGTGGTCCTTGGTGAAAATTTGGACACTTCGGTGCTGTCCCTTATTATTAATCATTCGTTTGGCATTGGCAATTCAAGCGAATAACAAGGGTGGATTTTCCACAACGGGACGATCCCGCCAACTGTTTAGTACTGCGAAAAGTAAACTTTTTTAAGGAGCATCCTCCATACCTCTATCGGCAAACACGCCTTCTAAAGAGAGATCCGCGAATTATAGGTTTTCATTGAAGCTTACTCTCTTAAAGTTACCCGGTTTTAATTAAGTAATGGAATCTGGTCTTGATTTTTTTTTTGATACGCATTTCTCATGTCCAAATCGCCCTTCAGTATGAAATTAAATTGATAACAAAGCACACCCCCAAAGGTGGTGCTTGCCATTTTCTCTTAGAATCAATTTCCTCTTCATGCTTCCGTTTTGCTGTCATATTTTTTGCTACTATGTTAGATATCATCACGTCTATGCCTTTTATAACAGCAGGTATATGTTTCTCCGATTTCGAAGTCCAGCACTCGTTTGCTTACCACCATTCGAAATGCTTTAGTGGAAGGTTCGATTACCACCTTGCATAGGCGTTTACTTGTAATTTGTGGGTTAGCGATAATTACCGATTTCTTATTGTCATTTTAAAGAGCATCCATAAATAAAAATCTTATTGTCATTTAACACTATATCTCTAATTACATCACCAATGACTTTATTTAAATTTCTGCAATTTAGTGTAATCCCCTTAATTTTACATAGAAAGTATCCTTTTTACCCACATTTTACATGAAAGATTAATTTTTACGTCCGGTGGACGGAAATAGCCAAATGTAGGCATCTCTACCGTACTTCTCTAGTTCATCAGTCATATCTCCTAGGAAAGGGCTTATTGGGTGACAATTCTCCAGGTTTGTAGGTGGCTACAATAGAGTTCGTGTCGAAGCACACGCATGACCCCTGATCTTTTAAGTTAGTAAGAGTATAGTTCCAAGCATGTGTGGGGTGGTATAGGCCGCTAAGATATTTGCTGTATCATTTAATTTAGGGCTAAGCTCACCGTACTTCCAAATAACGTACACAATTTGTCCCTGACAGATAGGTAGGTCTGTACTTTCACACCTGTATCGTTGAAAAGTTTCATCAGACGCTTATGTTTGCTCATGAGCTCGCAAGTGGGAGGATTACGCTGGCCGTATTTACCCCAAAAGCAATTAAACATAAAACTTTGCCAGCTCTCTCCTGCCCGAATTAGAACTGACGGCATTCGGGTCCAACGACACGCATTTTCTTGCAAAATATATTTTCACATATTTGTGCTTCTTTTCGTGAGTGTCGCAATCGAAGGGCTAGCCAGAAACCTCCGTTTCAATCTAAAGGAACTAGTATACATAATCCTGAAAAGCTGCTTTTTGCCCCGGTTCATTTCGCACTGCTTCGCACTCCCATATCTCATATGTTTCCAGAATTTAATATCCTTCTTCTAGAGCAGCCTTAACTTCGTCCACCATCCACGTGCCGAATAAGGCCCTTTTTTCGACACTAAGATTGCACTCCTGTTGTTACCTGATTTCTGCGCACGCCATGCATAGCGGGAATAGTAATTTTCCATCAACGCGCACAGGTAATACAGCATGATAAATATTGGACGCAGGAAGTATTTTACACTTAATGAGACCAGCCTGTATTTCGCTTAAATTTGGAAATGTATCCAAGTGTATTTTGGAATGCCAGAAGGGTTTGTTTGTTTACAAATGGATACAGGCTGCACATGTTGTAATAAAACATTTTTTCCTCCAGACGTTTCCTTGTATACCTTTGTACAATTGGTTCGACACCCGCAAATGCATCCATAGGATTCAGGGGTTCTGGATGCGAAAACGTCTGACTTAATCATATTGTTACTCTCGCATTCTCACATTTCCAACACATCCCAACCGTGCAGGGAGGATATGGTTTTGTTTCCCGTACTGTATACAACGAAGTGGCGGTTGGGAAAGCATCGTCTGCAGCAGTGGAAAAAGTGTGCAACTTTTCCTTTTGTCTCCTCTCTGTATCCTTCTACTTAAAGTCCCAAAATTTTCACTTCTCTGCATATAAAGCGTGCTGAATGCTTACCCGTTTCTGCCGTTTCACTCACGACAATATACACGTTATTCGCGATTGTTTATCCGCCAAACGGTATCCACCTAAGAGCATAATGGGATAATATTTTTTGATATAATCCTCTTTCTATAGACATTCATACATGCGTGGGCAATTGTAACGCATTCTAAATGGATTTACCTAATTTTCGTTGGTGAATTCTTTTCGAAATTTCGAAAAACCTCAGTGCAACAGGAATACTGCATTTTGCAGTACGACACTATTTCTTTCTTCATGCTAAACACGTAGTCAGAGGACTTCTTTTCTGTGTGCCATTCCTCGAAGGCCTTGGGTTGATCTAAGTACATGCTTTCCGGACAGTAATACTTTTGATCGGGGATGGGGAGCTCAGTTTTTATTTTCCTTTGTATTAAATAAGTAATGAAAATATTCCTTACATTCCTTAAGACTGAATGTTTCGAGAAAATTGGACAGAGGCATAGGCATGAAGTTTGCGAATCCACAAATATAACATTTTCATACATCTTATTGTTTATGCGAGTTCCGTTAATGATTAACTCGTGTGTTTTTAAAAGTGTTTAATCCCTATTTTTACTACTGAGGCATCACAGGCGGCGGACACTGATAATACATGAAATGAAATGATACATTGGGAAACAATTTTTTTTAAAGGAAGGAAGCGCTCCAGACCTAAGTTAGGGCACCTCACCGGCATTTGCCATTTATGAGGACTGAGAAAAACTTGGAAAAAACCTCAGTCAGGGAGGATGGTCCTGGTTGGAATCGAGTCCCCGATTTCCCACTCAAGTGTCGGCGCCTTAATAATTTCGGCCACTCGTAAACTCAGGTGTCCACTTTAGGTTACCCGCCATTTATTTCAAAAGAAACTTGACCATCGTAATATTTAAGATTATGGACAATTGACTATTACATCCCATGAATCGAACTTAAATTGGATGATATGATTAAAAAGTTACTTAACATTCTTTTATGCCACATTGCGAACAAAAGTTCATCTTGTGCATTATTCATGTACGTCATGCAGGGCATAGTATAGTACGCATAAATTCGGGACATGTTCAAAAGCCTCTACGTTTTCCATATATGGGGTGTTTTGAGTGCATTCAAAATCTACAAACATAAAGATAAATTTCTTTATTGTGTTTAATTATTTGTACGGCGGAATGTAGCACAAGTGATTTGCATCCATGTAATTTTACATATATTGTAGTATTTTTCTTTTCACTTATGGGTTTTTTTCTTCGCCTACTGTTAACGAACTTTTTTGTACAAAGTACACCTTTTCAACATCGCAAACGGATAGTTTTGGGGGGTACTAAATTTCCTTTAATAAATAGTTTTCGAAACAGTCCTCACCCTTGAAGTTCCTATTATATGAACTACAACTTATAAATTATATAACATGCGGTCTAGTAATTTTCAACATTCTTTTTTGATTTGTACAGCGCGTTTTTATCTGAATGGTTGGAATAAACAGTAATGTGATAGTCCTGTCAAAATTTTCAACGTTCTGAAAAGTAAATGCGCCATCGCGTTTGTCTTAACTTCGAATAACGCTAATACCATCTCCTGAATATATTCGGAATGCGTAACTGCTTCATGATTAACATCACCATCAACTTTAGCCTTACACACAGCAATGGCTCTAGCCAAATAGATTATTTTTCATTTCTATGATTAACTTATTTTTGCAACATGCATCGCAGTATATGAAGTAAAGTACGAACCCTGAACCATTTTCGTCCACATTAATTATGAGAGATCATCCAATAAAACATTTCCCTATTTTTCTAAAGATTTTAATATAGCTTCAGGATTAACTTGTTCCAATCTGCGAAAGCACATGTTAAAAGGTTTGGAGGGGTGTTTTTAATCAGTAATGAATAATCCTAAGTACCCCGGTTCGTTGTTGAACAGTTTTTTTTAAAAAGTCTAAAAACACCTTAAACATTTGGGAAACCTGCATTTTCAGGCATGGGATAAACGGTTATATCAGTCTCTGAGAATCCAGAGTAAAATTTATTCACCGTTTGTTTACGATATTGGGTCATGTTAAACAAAGACTCTGAACTTAGCGGCTCAAATTCAGAACCATTAACTGCGTCATTGTTATCAGAAGGCAAGGAAGAGTAAGTATACTTCCTTGCCTTGCATTCTGTACGGTACACCTCAAGCCTAGAAATAACGAATATATAATTATTTCTCCATATTTTAAAGAAATATAATGCGCTTAATATATGTAAGGGAAGAAATAAAATACGCTAAATTTATGTTAGTTAATAACCAAAATACATTAAATTGGGTAAGTAAAATAAAACTTCACACTAAATGTAAGTAGACAATAAAGGGTGCTAAAACTTACAACAAACAACAAACACGGTACGAATGTACAATTTCCAGTGCAGTCAGCTTTGCAGTCTCTATTATGACCTAAACAAAGTGAAAACATATACATTACTTAAGAAACTACAAATCCGGTGAGAATGATAATCACACATATTTCATAATCTAAAAAGTTCCCACTTGTGCACAAACTACGGATCTTTGTCTACTGCAATACTATTTTATACCAAGTATGCTAAATGCGTAATTAAGCGGGAATAAACGATATACGGTAATAAATAAAAATGTAAGGTATGAGTATGTAAATTGAGTAATTAAGCGGGAAGGAATGAAAAGTGTTATAAATGCAAGGCGTAAGTATGCAAATTAAATAAAATGTATTTATTAACACTTACTAAGAGGAGTGCAAGGCCGTCCAAAATACAGTTAAGCACCGTTCCTGTTTACGCGTTATCTGAAAATAATATTTGGAAAAAAAAAAATACAATTCTGTATAACATTAGATACAAATTCATAAAAACAAGTTAAAATCCGAGTCATTTACTATTAGTACTCACATTTGTAGATAACGGTTCAATAAGCTGCACACAGTAGAAGTCAGATCAGGTTTATACTAAGCTACTATACTACATTCAGTTTAGTACTGAATGCGGCAATGTGAACCGCAGTTTTTATTCAACGCGTGTGCTGCTGGTTAGATGGGAAAAAACTGGATGCTGATGAAATGTAGATGTTTTAAAACGACACGACACAGGTGACCTCACGCGGAGCGGAGACCGTGGGAAAGCTGTTACACGTGCCCGGTACAATGTTCATTATGTACGGGGCGGAGGCAATGGGATGCTGATATTGCAAAGATGGTGAGAATGCTGAAGAATACGGATATAATACGAAACGATGCATCCGGTACATAGTTCATTACATTTGGAGTGGAGGTCATGGGCAGTTGACTTTGCAAAGGGGCCGGAATGCCGTTAATGTAATGCGAAACGATGCATTCGATACAAAGTTTATGACGTTCGGAGTGTAGACCGTGGGAAAGCTGTTATAAGTGCCCGGTAGAAAGTTCGTCACATCCGGCAGATGCAATTCTCGTTTTCCATTCTTAATGTTTGTTATAATGAGCATTAGCAATATAACAGAAGTAGTATGTACCCAGATGCGAACAATGAAATGAAGTTTTCGCGCAACATAACTTCTATTTGTAAAGCTAAATATTGCAAATAGCGTTTTTATTTCTCAAAATGTACTTTTGGTTTATAAAATAACTTTTTTGAATTCAAAGTTAATATTTTCTTTCTAATATGAATTTTTGATTGCAACATAACATCTTTTTGCAAAGTTAAATAATGTAACTAGTTTCGGTGACGTCACGTTCTTGGCGTGCAGGCCCGAACAGGGTTACAACGATCCGACACCGTGACTCTTCACTACTTCCCAGAAACGCGTCTTATTTATAGCATAATCAATTATGTTTGCGTCAGACATGTCTGGACTTATCTGATGACGTCATGAACTTGGCGTGCATGTCCGAACAGGTTTACTACCACCTGATACCTCTTGTGCAGGTTTTGTCCTGTTTATAGACCAGCGCAATATTTTGGTGACGTCATATGAGTTTGAGCGAGCTATATCCTGTTTTGTAACTTGATCCCCAGCTATTTACTACCTCCACAGTATAACTGACTTACTTTCCATCACACACGCTCAGTCACTATTTGGGCAAAGTTGTGTCAACATCTACCAAGGCGACCTTCGCCCCCATCTTTATAAATATCTCATCACCACATGCACAAAAAAAATTGTTTGTAAATATATGTACATTCCTACCCTGCGCACCTCGGTATGCCTGAAGCCGTAAGCTAGACACCATCCGCCTATTCCACCTCCACGAATCATAATTCTCCACGTACCAACTTTTTTACTTCGCTCGCAGACACCCATATCCACAATTTATATTTTAAATAATTAAACCACTATGTACTTGCTTAACTCAGTATACCGAACCATTTAGTTAAAAAATAAATCAATACCGCACTATAAAGATTTAGGCAAAAAAAAAAAAAAAAAAAACAACCTAAAACAAATATTTTCAACGTAGCCATACATGTACCACCATATATAGTTCATGCCACCAAATACATTTTCTACAAAATATATCAATTTATATTTAACACTAAAATCTACAATCAGACCATTGCACCTCCATTACAAAATTACACCACCAAAACCAAACAATCAATAAACAAAATAATTAAAACAAGCAATTGCAATATGCATTTAACAAAATAATTACAATATGTATATACTTGCAGAAATAGTTCAGTTTTACCACCAAGTGCTTCTCCCAAGAGCAACCCTGTTTAGTTCACAGTTTTGCCAACAAATTCAACCATAACAATTACAATTTCACTATGAACCATTAGTTCAAATATAAGCCACTAAAATTAATCACCATTATACTTTACATTTTTTCTAACCAATGATGCCAAAAACTGAAAATAAAAACACTAGCATGTACTTGTTATTTATCGTGTAAAAAAATTCAACATAACACATGTATATAAAAAATTCCAGACGGTCTCAATTAATATAATGCGTCACAAAACGACACTAGCGTCAATTTTTACTCTGGTGGCGATCTTGGCGCAACTTGAATTGCTGCCCACGATACACATACTATTTGCGGGTCATATTTTATTTTAAGGGCATTCATAAGGTAATCTACATCGTTACAGAATACAAAGCGCCTTCTTTTTGAAAATGTCGGCCCTGGTGGTGTAGTGGTAACCATACTTGCCGCCTAAACCCAAGATCGCGGGTTCGATCCTAGCCAGGACCGATGGATTTTTTCGGGCGTAAAAATTCTAAGTATGGTTTCCTTCGGAAGGGAAGTAAAGCCGTGGGTCCCGTGTCGTACTTTTACGGCACGATAAAGAACTTAAAGCTTGACAGAAGAGACCTCTGAGCAATATTTGTCGGCCGTTTCACCCTCTGATTTGAATGGGGCGCTGATGATCTGAGATGTTAAAGAGCGTCCGTAAAATAAAACAAAATCAAACATTTTTGAAAATAGGTGACAAACTGCATATGGCGAATGTGAAACGAAATTACTCGGATATTTTTGTGAGGTACTTTCACTGTTGAAACCTTAATGCCAGTAACTGCGCTTTCTCCTTTGAAGATCCAGTTCGCAAACAAGATCATTAAGTTATTCTTTGTTACCTTGCGTCGAGCAGATGATGCACCCTGGTTAACATAGGAACATATTCTGGAGACATTAATTTGCCTTTGTCCTCTTCATCTTCTGAATCAATGGTAAGTTCTTTCGAAGGTTTGGGAACTGGAGGTTCCTTGCTGTGCGGAGCTAGTCTAAAAACAGACGGTGTATTTCTTTGTCCATTTCTTTTTCCTCCTAATGACTCCAGTAACTAGTACTTAACACGTTTTATAGCACAAATACCGCCAGAAATGTGTGACCCAGGACTTGTCCTGGTCCACAATCCTGCATCCATAATAAAGATATGTCTTTTTCCCAATTGCAGTTATAGACTTCTGCCTAGCACAAGTCACTTCAGTACTAATGTAACAAAATTTTTGGAATTATTAAGACAGTTATGAGGCATCACTGCTGCTAGATTTCCACTGCAATATTCACTTGTAAGAATAAAGAAGTAGATAGAAATGTTGCCTGGGAAATACACAAACTACTTACTGACACTGCAAGAGATTGCTCAACACTAAACTATTGCATCTTTCTTTCTTTTTTTTTTTTTTTATCAAAACTATGATGCAATGAGTAATGGAGTGATATGATATGGTTCTCACAATCTTGTTGCCAACATAAGATAGAAATAAATAGAGAATATATGATTCCTAAGTTTGCAATGTAGAGTGAGTATATTGAATATACAATGTGTCCCAGAATTCAACCACACAAATTGCAAGGATTGTGAAGAGGTCCAAGTTAAGCCTTTAGAGATAGTAAACTTATGATCCCTTCTGTAAACTTTCAAAGTTATGACGCTTTTTCTATATCCAAGCTGTGACGCCAATTAGATTTTTATTCAGAATGAAAACGTCTTGCCGAAGTAATCGGAAAATGGCAGTGTTAATACACAGTGCAATAATGAAAAATTATTGGTTTTTCTACTTTGGTAAAATTGTTCATTTTGCTCGCCACGGAAAAAGATTCAGTGGTGCTACGAAGTTAAATGAGCTTGCGCGAAGTACGTAGCATATCGCAGCTGACGCTTGATGTTACAAACCGACCCTGTGCTGTGGCCGAAATCCCCAAGGGTAGTGGAGAAAGCCGAATTCCGCCCGAATGACAGTTGAGCTAGAAAGTATTGGTGTAAGTAATATTATTACTATTTTTTGTTACAGCTTAATTTTTTTTAAACCTAAATTAACCTATGAAAATATACAATTTATTCTGTTAAAAAGATCATAGGTGGGGGGAAAAAAGCTTACATATGAGGGGTGCGAAACCATGACTTTCGTTTTTTAGCATGAAACTCTCACTGCACTGACAGGCCTACACGCTCATCAAGGAAATTATCCACCTAAAGTAATCCCTGCTACTGAAATCCTAACCAGTCAGCTTTCTTCTCTACAGCTCGGGACTGCGGCCGAATAACGTGGTTAATGTGAGTGGTTAATGGGCCATTTTCTGTTTTTTGTATAAAATGCAACACACTGTTCAGTTGCTCCGAAAGATGGCTAACGAATTTTCATTTGCCGAGCTTGCTGATATGCATCTGATTTACGGGACAGCAAGAGGACGTGCATCTGTAGCTGCTTAGCTATACAGGAATAGATTTCCAGATAGACATCAGCCTTATCATCGATTTTCCAAAATGTCCACCGGCGTTTGCGGGAAACTGGATCTTTAATGGTACATAGACCCGATGCCGGTCGTACTCCAGTCTTTGAACCAGAGGTGCTTACCAGGGATTGGGCGGAACCTTCCACCAGCACCCAAGCAATTGCCAGGATCATGAATACGAAGAAGGCAAGCGTGTATCGGGTCCTGCACGAAGAGCGACACTTTCCCTATCTTCGGATTAAGATGCAGGTATTGGGGCAAGCGGACTTCGGTGCTAGACTTGAGTTCTGCATATGGGTCTTGGAGCGGCAGAATGAACAGGTGACTTCTTCCCCTCGGTTCCCTACTCCGACGAGGTCATTTTCACAAGAAGTGGCTAATGCTATACCATAGGAACGTCATGTATAGGTGTAGGAGCAGCCGCATGCAGTGGTGTAGGTTGGTTATCAGCACAGTTCAGCATCAGCGTGTGCAATCAAATAATTGGATCGTATCTACTTCTTACATGGTTAAACGAACATGTATATTCAGTTCCTTACCCATGTTTTGCCTATGTTGTTGGAAGACGTTCCTCTGAACATTTAATTTCAGATATTGCTGCATAATGGAGCTCTTCCCCATTTCAGCATGGAAGCATCTTAATGGTATGCTTCCTGGGCAGTCGATTGGAAGAGCTGGTCCTATAAATTGGCCACCGCGTTCTCCGGACCTGAACCCCTTAGATTATTTTTTATGGGGACATCTTAAGAGCTTCGTGTATGCATCATCAGTTGGCATTGATGAGTAGTTACTAGCACGGGTCTTAGCTTCTTGAGGTTTGTAATGCTCCAGATATTTTTGAGACGGTGCGAGGATCATTTCTTCGCAGATGCACTCTTTGCAGGGATGTTGTAGGCAGTCACATATAACAATATCTCTGATTATCTCTGTTTTATTTTTTGCACTTAAAATAGCTTTTTTTTTTAATCCTTCAATTTACTATTATTTGGTTTTCATGCAGTGGTGAAAAGCTAGAATGCAGTTACACAATTTTTCTTACGTATTTGGTTTCATTCATGTACATTTTTCTTTACTGTGGAGAAAGCCGTTTATTTTTCTTTTTAAATACTTGCTATGCGAACCATCATTGGCTGGAGTGGGGAAAACACTTCCAAATTTTGAAATGTACCTGCATGTACAATACTACATGTACATCACAGGCAGGTGAAAAATACTTTGGTAATAGATTTACCCTTGCAAATTTAGAGTTAATTTGTTATTCATTAAACACAATGTAAGTATTTTGTTTAATTTGTTAGAGTGAAGAGTGGTTCTGAACAACAAAATAAATTACATAGTACTACAACACGAATGAAACAAACAAAAAAGAAACCAAAAAAATGCTCTTAAGCAAGTTTGAACCTTGTCCTGCATTACAATATCTAATGCTGCTGTACGTAGTATGCCTTTAACCAAGGCGCTATTCAGTAACAGTGCCTTGAACAAGTGAAGTATCTGTCTTGTTCCCCACCTTCTGTGAAGGTTTAATCAGTGGCATGCTGACCATTAACAGATTTTATGTTATTGCATGAAATTTAGATACCAAGACCATTCCCTATCACAAAAGACCTCTTCACAATCCTTGCAATTTGTGTGGTTGAATTCTAGGAGACCTTTTGGCTAATCTAGAGCTGGCTAGCAGATACTGTCATTTTCACGTGTAGCACCTCAAAATTAGTAAATATTTCATATTTTCATTTAAGGGGGAAAAATGTGAGTCGATCATTGTAATAGTTCATGCATGCATTGTAAATAAGCTTGAAAAATTTGATATGGTTTATAAGTCCATGCCAATCATGCACTATAATAATTAGATGATTACATAGGACAAATGAATCAAGAAAACTATGCAAAAACTTTTAGAAAAACTAAATCCTCATTTGGTGACTCTCTCTGCTGTGATTTTAAATACTGTGCCATATAATATTATACAAGTACATAAACCATCTTAAGAATTCTGTGAAATTTGGTATGATAAAAAGAAATGGATTCAATGTGACAACTCTTGGTCCAAATCAAACTGTCTAAAATAATTGGGAAAAAAAAAAGAAAAAGAAAAAAGAAACCTCTAGAGAAAAACTGTTTAAAGTGGATATTTGATAATCCTTGATCTACACCATCATTAACCACCCCATTAGATGCATATTCTGAATCCTTTAGTACTAGCTGAGATGAATGCAATAGGAATTTATCTTCTTATAAACTACAAGACAGTGCATTTCACTTGTGATAAAAACAATTTGGTAAGTTGTTTACAAAAATGAAGAAAAGCATGAAAGTGAATTGTGAGAGAGTGGTGTATTAGAGAAATAACATTTATGGTATTGTAGTTTCTATTTCAGCAGTGATTCTTCTTCCTCTTATTGGTACCCATTTGTTTAAGATAAGTGCATCTAGCTCTTATTTTCATGAACTTCAGGACTTTGATGTAAAAAGTATCCCACACAGATGGTATGGTGTTTTGAATTCTGTCAGCTGCGAACTGTGCTCCCCATTCTTTTCACTATAAGCAGAATAGTTTTTAAGTGAAAGCCCTGTATTTATTGGGCATTTGAATTATCATGAAGTTATTGCTAATGAAGTAATATCAAACTTTATACTTTGAACTCGTTTTGTAACACTTAGGAACTGTATACATGCATATGTTTTGGGGAGAAAAAAAAGTTTGGTCAGTTTGAAATATGCAACAAAGGTTACAGCAAAAGTAGTAAATATGGAAACAACTTAAAGACCCTAGTTTATACATAAACATAAAAATTTCATTAACCAATCCTACAGTGTATTATAACTCTCATTTTCAAATTCCTGTATAATATAAAAGGGATATTCTAATAACACTCATACAATCTATCACTAATATTTTAAAAATTTAAGTTACAAATTGCAATAGGACGTACTCTTACAGTTTTATAATACATCTGAGTTTTTTAAAGTCTATGAAAATGTATACTGACTCTATTCATATTTCTTTACTGATAGGAGGTCATTCCACAGTAACCGATGTGACATTTTAACTATAATTTGAATTCTCATAAGTTATAAAAACAGCTTTTGCATAAATTGTATTTCTATGTTCATTTTATTTCCTGAATATACTATAGCTAATTTAATACAAAGTACACCAAAAATTATTTCTATTTTTAAGTTAAGAGAAAATCATAAATAAAGCTGTGTAATGGGCTGTGACATGAGCATACATTAATGTTTCACACAATGTTTACATTAAAAGTCTGAATCTAATTAGGCTAAGTCCATTATCTTTTCCCATCATAAACATAAAACTTTTAGATCACTCTTACCAAGCTTCAGATATCTAATTTAAATACTCATCACATAAAATACATAACTTTTTATTTTTGTCAATGATGTGACACATGTATGTTATTGTGCATACTATATTCATTCAACACAATTTATTACAGAAATACATTACAATTTGTACCTTTTCTGCACAAAATTGCTGCATGAAGCACATTATTTTAAAAAATACGGGCTTTAGTTTATTTTAAAGCAACTAAGAATTAATCAGATTGCTACAGTAATGAAAAATCTAACATAAAAACCTTACAAAAACTATAATTTAACTTACTGGGGTTAAGCCATTTGGCATAATTTGTATGAATACAATTAAATTTTTAGTCCATATGTAAGCTAATGCACCATGGTTAGCTTTCTTTTGTATACATCAACATTCTGTGGAAATTCCTACATTTCTAATGGTTGTTAGTTGCAGTATCTCTACTGGCATTGCTACATCATTATTACGAGAATCTTTGTGCCGCTTCAGCTAGGCCAGTTCTATTAAATATATGCTTTCTTTCCTCTTCTTCCTATTATGGTCTCTTTCTTTAGCAAGGTAGTTTGCATATTTAATTGGATTCTCTTTTTATATACTGTTGCATATGGCCGGGTGCCATCCTGAAATTAAAAATTTATTTAAAAAAAAAAAAAATTCTATGCCCAAATATTCATTCAGTAAGAAAAAATGAAGCTAAATTTGTGTTAGTCTATTAATATTCTTATATTCCGTGTAATTATAATATCCTGCTTTAATCCAAGTTATGTAACAACTATGACTGGAATATTCACACTAATTTTCAGTACTTTTGTTAAAGTGCTGATATTGAATATTGGTCTTATTAAATTTAACCTTATTTTCATAAAGCAACAAAAATTTGTTAGCTTGATGCTGATTATATATATAAAAAAAAAGTTAACTACTTTGTGTAATATATGCAGTAGTTAAATTTCTAAACACAAATTAAAATACAAACTAAATTATGTAGAAAATTCTCTTTTTATGGGATGATGTGAAAACAATTGGTTTGTATCAACAATATAATCAAACAAAACTAGCTGGTCCTGGTGTTCTAGTGGTAACCATACCTCGTAGAGCCAAGGTCAAGGGTTCAAATCAAGGGACGATGAATTTTTAGGGAGTAAAAATCTGAGACATTGCCTTCTCTGGAAGAGAAGTAAAGACATTTGTCCATGGGACATAAAAAAACTTTAAGCCTGAAAGAAGAGGGCTCTGAGAAAATTTTTCAGTTGTATCACACCTTGAATTATATGGGATGCTAATGACCAGAGATGTTAAGCAGCATCTGTAAATAAACCTAAACCACAGCTGCTACTGCTGCCACTGCTACTCTACTGCGAATGATTAGGATGATAATAATATTAACAAAAATAACAAACAAACAAAGAACTCATATAATTGTTTGCAATATAAACCTAATTCATTTAAATTTGCATTTGCAAGACAGCCTATATTTTGTAGTCTAAATTAAGTTTGTTTTATAGAGGGAAAAAATATATAAGCATGGTACTGTTTACAGGGGAAAAAAAAAAAAAAAAAAAAAAAAAAAAAAAAAAAAAAAAAAAAAGTTATTTCCAATTTATTTTTTGATCTTGTGGTTGACATTAATGTGGAATGACCAATAGGTGTATATGTCATTTAATAATAATAACAACAACTGTCAACAGACTCATACATATATGCCGCTACCATTATATATCTGCAATCACATAAGACTAGTTTCAATATTTTTTCAAACTTTGTCCATGATTCCAGTAGTAAGTAGTAGAAGTAATATATATTAAAATTTATGTATGAAGTATTTACATTTCATCTATTCTAAAACAGTTTAATATGAATTAGTAACAAAATTTTTAATTTATGTGTACAATATTTTCAATTGATCTAAATACATCTTAATATAAAATGATAATATATATATTAAATTTATGCATAAGATATTTACATTTCATATATTCTGTGAAGATATTATTAGATAGCTATTCAGAATTTTTAAAGAGATAATCATGGGTAATGTGACAAATTATTATTACGAAATCACTCAAATTTTGCTAATTTTGTTCCACTTACTTGGACATGTTTCAAAGGAGTTTCCCTCCTTTTAGGTTGAAGATGGAGGGAAACTGCTTAGAAACATGTCCAAATAAGTTGAACAAAATGGGTAAAATTTGAGTGATTTTGTAATAATAATTTGTCATATTATACTATATTTCACTGTGAAAATCCCAAATACAAAAATCAACATAATTATGGGTGTTTGACATTGAAATTTGCAATACCTTCTGTACGCGGAATATGGCTCTAAATTTATATAAAAATTGTGGTAATTCAATGAGTGAGGCGAGAAAGAAGAGCAGCGAGCAAAGCAGTAGTAATATGGAAACTGGAGGAAATACAGGTAGTTTTGAAATAAATACAGAAATCAAAGAAAGGAGAGAAACATAATCAGTAGCTGATAGGACGCACAAGGCGGAAGTGATAGCATCTCTTCAGATGATAATCAGAATGTTAAACAAAGATATAAAAAGTGCTCAAACAGAAATTCAATTATTAAAGATAGAAAACGAAGATTTAAAGACCAAATTAAGAGCATAAGAAGAGAATGCAAGTCTTGCCAATGCAGTGAAAGGAAAATCTGAGAGAAGAAAACATACAACATCCATGCGAGGTGAACAAGATGTAAAGTCGGTTATTCCGATGCATCATAACAGATTTGAGGTACTGCAGGGTGAGGTAAATGATAACACGTTTAACTATGAAAATTTCGGTGCCTCAGGAAGACAGCACAAAGTGATGGTGATTGGGGATTCCATGCTCAAGTTTTCCGGAAATCTGTGCCGAGAGAGGTTATAATGAGCACTACATGACGGGAATAAAAGTAAACGAGCTGAAACACAGGTTAGAGAAAATAAACGTTAAGCAATGTAAGCCAAAAGTGGTGGAGATCCACGCAGGAATGAATGATATAAATCGAGGAATAATGGCTGAAGAAATTATGGGGGAGACAATGGATCTGGCGGACACTATTACAAAGGCAGTACCGGATGTGAAAATTGTTATAAGTGGTGTGCTAAGAAGGTATGACGTGAGTGAGAGAGAAAGATTGCAATAATAAACAGTGAATTAAACTGGCTCTGTAATGTGTAATGTGAGTGATAATGGATGGAAACTTTTGGTTGCACAATAATGATTTTGGAAGGGATTGTGTGCACCTCAACCGCAGAGGATCACACAAATTTGGCAGATTGCTGCATGAAGTTATTTAATCACAGTTAAAGGGAAACTAGCTAAAGTCAAGGTGGATGGAGAAGACAATGAAAAACAAAATATAGAATCAAAAGTATGTAATAATGGAAAGGAAACAAGAGTTAACTAATTATGCATACTACATCAAAATGTACAGAGTATAACAAATAAAATAAACCAACTAGATGTGTTATTAAATGTAGATTTGTTATATGTAGATGTTCTATGCATAACTGAACATTGGTTAAAATTAGAACAGTTAATAGTTACTAACCTCAAACAGATTAGGCTAGTGGATTCCTTTTGTAGGAAAGTCTATAAACATGGGGGGTTGTGTATATATATTAGATCAGATATAAACACTAGAAATATAGACCTGTTGGAGGATCTCAAGGAAGATAGGAACTTTGAGCTATCGTTGATACAGATTAGTGATCAGAATGTAGTTATCACATGCATTTATAGGGCACCAAATACAAAAATTGATAAATTTTTAACTAAATTAGATGCAGTTCTATTCTACCTAACTAGAAAATATAAGAATATCACAATTCATGGAGATTAGAACGTAGATTTTTTTGGAGGAAGATAATAAGGTAAACAAAATAAAAGATTTGTTCTCTGTATACAATTTAGTTAATACGGTAGCAGTACCAACAAGAATAACTGATGCAAAAAAATCATTATTGGATGTAATGATCACCAACAAATCTAAAGTTCAAAAACAATCAGTTGAGGATATGGCCCTGTCTGATCATTATGGACAAATATTAGAAGTCGATGTACTAGTACCTAAACAAACAGGGAAAACAGGAACATGTACTGTCAGTGTTTTCAAAAATTTTTGAAAAATTAGTGTACAATAGATTAATATTGTTCTTGGAAAAATATAACATCCTTTCTGACGTTCAATTTGGTTTCAGAAAAAACAGGTCTATAGAAACAGTCATAGCTAAATTAAATTAAATTAGATGAAAAGGGCGTTCAATCCAGAAAGCATAAATTTATTTAACTTCTTATTAAAAGGGGAAACATGGAAGAAGATCCTTGGAAAGCAATATAAATGTAAAATTTAACACCTTCTTAAACATATTTCTCTACTGGTTTAACATTGCCTTCCCACAAAAAAGTGTATATGTAAATAGTCCAACCCAAAATGGGTGGATAACAAAAGGAATAAAAATCTCAAGTAATAAGCTGAAGCTGCTGTGTAGACTATAGAAACAGGGTTATATAAATAATGACTTTAAGGATTATGTACAAAAATATAAAAGTATCTATCGCAAAGGAATTCTCGAAGCAAAGAGACAGGAAAATGAAAGAATCATATTAAATGCAAATAATAAAACAAAGGCACTGTGGAAAATAATAAACCAGAAAACTGGGAACAATAACTCTAAACAATGTGTAACAGAACTAATTAATGATGGTAACAGCATTAGCCTCAGCTTATAGCAGAGTCTTTCAATACATATTTCTCAGAAATAGCAGACAAACTCCTTAGTTCAAATCACTCATAACTTTTTCACTGTAAAACCATAACAGAGATAAAAAATAGTAATAATTCTATTTTTATAAATCCAATTACAGAAAGTGAAATACAAAAATTAATCAATGAAATGAAAGGCAAATATTCATCTGGAATAGATGAAACACCAGACTACGTGATTAAACAATGTACAGAACAGGTGAAAGCCCCTTTGGTTAACATATATAGCTCTTCACTTGACTCGGGAATCTTCCCTGATAAGCTTAAAATTCCAAAAATTATCCTGTTACACATGAAAGGAGAAAAAAAAAAGAAAAAAACTATAGACCAATAACTGTACTGTAAGTGTTTTCAAAATTTTTTGAAAAATTAGTGTACAATACATTAATATTGTTCTTGGGAAAATATAACATCCTTTCTGACGTTCAATTTGGTTTCAGAAAAACAGGTCTATAGAAACAGCCATAGCTAAATTACTGAATCCAATTCAGCATGCAGTGGACAAAAATATACCGATAATAGGAATTTTTTAGACCTTACTAAAGCATATTATGTATTAGACCACAAAATCCTAATATCTAAGTTGTACAAATATGGAATTAGAGGAAACATGAATAGGTGGATTGAATCCTATCTCACCAATAGGAAACAAGTAATGGATCTACAATACGAAAAACAAATGAGAATAAGTAATTATCGATCAAATACAAAAGAAATTATGAGAGGTATTCCTCAAGGTTGTTCAGTACTAGGTCCTCTGTTGTTTTTAGTGTATATAAATGACTTGCCCAATAATATTCAAAAGGCTGATGTGGTTCTTTTTTCTGATGATATAAACATTCTTGTAAAAGGAGATAATGTATTGCAAAATAAAGTAGACCCAATCATGAATAGTCTCAATAAATGGTTTAAAATAAATTAACATAATCATAAACAATGAAAAAACTATTGCCATGACATTTCATAGATGGCAATGTAAAAACAGTATTAAATCTCAAATTATCTATGATGGAAACAATATTCAGTACAAGAGAGAAACAAAATTCTTAGGTATACATATGAGTGAAAACCTTAAATGGGATACTCACACTCATCATTTAGCGACTAAACTTGGTTCTGTTTGTTATATGCTTAAAAGTCTAAAAAGGACACTGAATTTATTAGGATTGAAAAATGTATATTTTGCTCATTTTCATAGTCGATTAAAATATGGAATAAAATTTTGGGGAGAAAAATGTGAGAGAGAATTTAAAATCCAGAAGAGAGCAATAAGAATTATAAGTGGAATAGATAGTATGACATCCTGTAGACCCTATTTTAGGAAACATAATATGCTACCATTAGCCTACCTCTTTATAATAGAGGTCGTAAACCATATTAAGAGACATCAGGAAGAATTATGAACAAATACTAATATTCATTTTCATAATACAAGAAGGAAAAATGACTTTCATGTTCAGATATGCAGGACAAATACTTACTTACAAGGACAAATATTTTAAAAAATAATCTCACTAAAATGTTTAACAAACTACCAATAAATATTAAAGAAATAACCAATATAAAACAATTTAATAAAGAAGTCAAAGCCTTCCTACTACAACATACCTTTTATTCAGTAAGTGAATATATGAACTTTAAATAAGGCATATTGTAAATGTAGGATAATTACTAAACTTGTATATTGCTTATATTATATTCTGGACGAAGCCCATATCATGTAGATGATCCAAATGGTGAATAAAGTATTATTATTATTATTATTATTATTATTATTGTTGTTATTATTATTATTATGTTTTATGTTATCCAGATTTGTAAAATACCTAATTATTAAATATAATGCAAATTTCATTTGCACTACTTACATTTTGCCCTTCATATGTTAAGAACATATTTTCTTGTGCATTATGTGCTTTATGTTGTCTATTGATTTTATTATTAAAAATGACCCTTGTTGATTTTGCTTTATTTTCAGCAGTTGATAATTTTTTACTGTTATATTCAGTTTGTTCTACCAAGAAAGCATGTAAATTTAAAGTTTCCATTTTGCTGACCAATCTTTTATCTTACTATGTAAAGCTAATATACTGATAAACGGTACGATAAATGTTTTCCTTTTTCTTTTCTTTTTTTTTTTTTTTTTTGTTCATGTTATGTTACTCTGATTGCTTCCCAAGTTTGGGGTATATATAAATAAAGTGATAATTCAAAAGTTATTAGAAAAATATTCCACTTGTCATTAGTATTGCATTTCTTATACTAACCAATACATCATAAATATATAAGCTAATAGCTGTCGAAATTTATAATATTCTGTCTTTCTTGAGTTTGTTAAAATTCCAAAATTGTTTTCTATATTATTAGTATTTCAGAGGGCTAGAGACACTGCCCCATAATACTAAGGCATACATACATATACCTTGAATGAATGTAAATAAAACTATGTGAACATATTCGGTGGGAATAACTTTTTTAAAATTACAGGTGACAACTTGCTACATAAAGAGTCAAATTTGCAAGTACAACATTTCACTTGTACAGAGAATCAATATGAGAATTCCAAAAAAGGGAATTATCAAGAACTATTCACAGTAATTTAACATTCTCACTACTATTATGAGGCATCTTTTCACATTTTTTGAGAGTGAAAACTATGTTTTGCATATTATTTTCATTTATAAAGGAACCATTATATTTAAACCATAACCAGCTTTCATATTACTGGCAAATGACTGTGAATATAATTCCATATTTTTGTGAGTATTAAGAAAAGTTGTATTTTGTAAATATATAACTGTATGACTGGAGTTAACTATGGACACATCATTTATCATTATTAAGAATAACAGTGGCCCTAAAACCGAGCACTGTGGAACACTTACATTAATAAGTGGTACATATACAAGGAAGCAAAATTAAGCACTGCTTACCCAAAGAATTTGATTTATGATATTTAATCAGTGTTTATTATTTACAGAATAATGAAAAAAACTAATAAGTTTTGTCAATGCACTTGCATGCTACTGTGGCAGTAACACATCGCCATTCTCTCCATCCGATTAGCACCCAATTCTAATCTTAGCTTTTGGCAGTCATTACTATAATTTTTTTTTATTTAAGTTCGCACATAAACATTAGAAATAGAAGAAGCTATTATTACTGTTAGGTACCTTCTCACCAAGAATGGCTCCACTACCTAGACTCGAAGAAGAAGAAGAAGAAGAAGAAGAAGAAGAAGAAGAAGAAGAAGAAGAAGGAGGAGGAGGAGGAGGAGGAGGAGGAGGAGGAGGAGGAGGAGGAGGAGGCAAAATGTGGCCATCGATGCCCTATTACTTGCCAATAGTAAACAATGAACATTTTATGCATTATTATTATTACAAGATGAGAAAATATTTCATCTGAAACTGTTTTCAAACAATACTTCTCGTATTTAAATAAAACAAAGAATAATATGAATTCTGTTTACATAAAATCATCTATGTACAAGAAAAAGTTGATCAACTACTGTCTATTACCGTTTACTGCAGTGCAAAAGTAATTAAATGATAACTTACCTTATTGAGAAGTTGTTTCACATCTCTATTGTAACCCAGATACCCCATAGGTACAGGAATTCAAGTGGCAGCACTGGTGACTGTATGTTCCTCTAATTAAGAAATTGGTTAGTTTGCATATGCAATTCATGAAAGGTAATGTAGACAAATAATACGAAACTCATCTATTTAAAGAAGTTATTTACCATTTTCTTGAAGACACAAATTTACTCCCCTTAATTTATTTTAAAAAAAACTGTAACTAAGATCTATCTGAAATATCATCCAGTTTTTCATCTGTTTAGACATTAGGTCTGCCACTCCTAATAGCATATTGCACTGAGCCTGTGTCCTGAAATTTATTAATTAAATCATGCATAGTACATCAGCGTGCTAGTTTAGAATTTGGGAACTTAGCAATGGGATATTCTTTGACTTTCACAGTTTAATTTCAACATTCAGTAAAAATGTTTTCCACTAGAAACACACATTGCTCTATAGAGTAGATTTTAATTGCTGTTCTGCTTCACACATAATACCTTCACTTACAAGTCACAACTAACAATACTGACCCTTACTTAAGCAGCCAGCACTTTACCTTCTAGAAACATCTGGTTGGTGTGAAATGCAGATAATGTAGGAATACCAACTGTTTCTCAAACGATGAGTATCAGCAAGATGTGGAGGAAATTTTTGATGACTCATTATATTGTAAAAAAAAAAAAAGCTGCAGCTCATGTCAAGAGATTTGCTGAATATTGATTTGATTAGCATGCAGGCTTAAATTGTTTTAATGCAAAATTTATTTTACCTACTTTCAGTATATTTTAATCATGATTTCAATGTGATAAACATATTATTATCTCCATAAAAACTTCTGAATAACTATCTAAATAAATGTCTTTACAGAATAGATGAAAAGTAAATATCTTACACATAGATCTAAAAAGTATTAATGTTTTATATTAGAGTGTGTTTAGATGAATTGCAAATACTGTATACATAAATTAAAATTTTGTAACTAACTCATATTAAAGTATGTTAGAATAAATCAATTATACATATTTTGTACTTCATTTAAATGTATTATTACTGGAATTATGGACAAAACTTCAAAATGAAAACTACTCTTATATGATTGTAGATATAAAATGGTTGTCATATACATATATATATATGAGTCTAATGACATGTATTATTATTATCGCTGTTGTTTTTATTAAATGATATATACATCTACTGGTCATTCCACATTAATGTCAACCACAAGTTCAAAAATATATTTGAAATAACTTTAAAATATTGCTTTTTTTATAAACAGTACAATGCTTATATATTTTTTCTATAAAACCATCCAGATATTTTCCACTTCCTAGAAACCTAATTTTCATCACAAAATATTGGTTGGCTTACAAATTAAATTAGTTATAAACATTATATTGGAAACAATTATAAGAGCTACTTCTTTGTTTTTGTTGTTATTATTATTGGTAGGGATGGTAACGGTGGGGCAGCAGCAGTTTAGGTTTATTTAAGGATGCTCCTTAACATCTCTGGTCATTAGCATCGTCCCATAAATCAATGACATGGAACCAATGGCTTTACTTCCCTTCCACATAAGCCAATACTTAGGATTTTTACTCCCTATAAATTCATTGCCCCTAGCCAGATTTGAACCCTTGATCTTGGCTCTACGAGGTATGGTTATCACTAGAACACCAGAACCAGCTAGTTTTGTTTGATTATATTGCTGATACAAGTAAATTATTTTCACATCATCCCACAAAAAGAGAATTTTCTAGATAATTTAGTTTGTATTTTAATTTGTGTTTAGAAATTTAACTACTGGATATATTACACAAAGTAGTTAACATTTTTTCTATAACAGTATCAAGCTTCACAAATTTTGGTTGCTTTGGGAAAGTAAGGCTAAAATTAATGTATTTAATAAGCATGATATTCAACACCAGCACTTTACAAAGTAATGAAAATTGGTGTAGCTATTCCAGCCATATCTGCTATGCAAATTACATTAAAGAAGATTTTATAATTACATTGAATATAAGAATATTAGTAGGCCTAACACTAATTTAACTTCAATTTTGCTCACTGAATGAATATTTGACATGGAATTTAAAAAAAAAGGGTTTTTTTAAGATAAATTTTTAATTTCAGGATGGCACCCAGCCATATACAACATATATTAAAAGAGGATCCAATTAAATATGCAGACCACCTTGCTAAAGAAAGAGGCCATGATAGGAAGAGGAGGAAAGAAAGAAAGAAAGCATTACAGATCAAGTGACAACATGCTAAGCAATGCTGATCCATGTAGTTTGATGCGCAAGACACAACTTGTGTCTGCATGCCTCTAATGTTATCAATATTTTGCTTGTGACTGTGCATGCTGTATAATTCAGAGCGCGACGAGATGTAACAATGAAATATTAAATTGAACAAAAAATTAAATAAATAAAAAGGTGTTTATTTATCAGATGTTCTAATTCAAACTAATATATTACCAAGAGTATAATATAATAAGAAAATATACCAAATTTCAAGATGATAAAAACAATATAAAGTTTCATATGACATAATGTTTCTAATTTGTTTGCTTGCTCCCGGGAAGTCCAATCTGTTTAGTATTTACAAAAATGCAAATTTATTCAGATCATGACTACTCTCCATACAAATGAAAAGAGCCTTTGTTTTTATTTACAGAAATGGGAGGACATCTTATTTAGCTTTCTCCAGCGAAAAATATTTCTTTAAAGCCTAATATGTGAATTACAATCAGAAATTTTTAGTTAGTCATGGAGGTGAGAGTAATGTGAATCGGCACCTGTCAACAACTCTGTATAAATACTGTGCCAAATAGATTGACAAGAGCAACAAATTAAGTCCTTCTTAAAAGAAAGTACATGTACAATATAACTGAAGATATGCATGTTACTGGTGTTGTTTCATTACATGAAGCGCAGTTTGAGCTATAGTCATTTTGATTGTTACATAAAATTGACTTCACACAATTTTATACATCTAAGTTCTGTTGTGGAAGAACAAAAGCAAATATACTTGTAAAAAACATTCTAGCACCAAAGAGTCTGCAAGATTTTCTGGGTGTTTTAAGAAACACACCATACAGTAAGCAGTTTTTCCTCTTAGTCATGGACGCTTTAAACAACAGGGACAGTAAAAATGTTTCCAGTGCTATTTTGACCCATGTGAAGGCACCACTCAATAGAAGACAATAGTTTACTTAAATACATTTCAATTTAAATAGGCCCAAGATGAATATGACACGGCAAATTAAGTACTATCACAAAGCATAGGGTTTCATTTCCTCTTTACTCAGCTATTTATTTGTATTTTATTTTTGTAGGTCCTTAACATTTAATAGGAAACTGATGAGTTTGCACACAGCATTTTTAAAACATGGAGGAAAGCATGAATCAGTTTGAAGTGTCTTTAGAAAATCTTGTGGGCTATTCTGCTGACAATGCTGGTGTGAATTTTAGTAAAAGAAAAGGTGCTGTGTGCAAACTCATTACCTTAAACAAGCACATGACATTTTTGATATAGACACTAAAACTGTTATCTTAAAAAGTTAGACCAAAAGAAGGGCAAAATTAATTTCCTTTTTTTTTAAATTTGTTACTATGCATATTCTGAATTCTGATATGTTCTTATTAGATGGCTGTCTTTAGGTAGAGCTGCTGATAGATTATTACAACATTTTGATGCTATATATAGTTATTTTAAGAGTCTTGCAGACTGCCCTAAATATTTAAAGCAGATTTTCCAGAATTCGATCCTTGACAAGGAAGTCATGTTGAAATTTATCTGACATTCTTATGTAATATTTGTACAGTATTTAGTGGGTTTGATTAATGAAAAAGTAATGTTGCCATAAGTGAAACATATGATACATATGATACAACTAAAGAGGAACCCAAATGGTGCGATTGATGATACATTTTTTAGAGTGGGGGAAAGGTAAAATCACTATTGAAATCATTATTGTATCCTAAAGATCAGGATAAAGTTTAGAAAAATCGCTTCAATTTTTACAGTTATGCTTAATTTATTTAGAAAAATTGCATGGCTACACTAAGAACAATGTTTTCAAACATTTAAGTCCATTAGATTTAAGCTGTTTTACATTTTCAAAATTTGAACAGATTGTAGATTCTTTGAAATTCCCAGATGTTTGTCCAGATTTCATAGTTTGCATAAGCAATTTTCAAAATTTAAGGTAGGTTTAATTGAAATGGGAACAACTCAACACAATGAAAATGTAAATTTCAAAATGAGTAAATTTCTTCATCAAAGTCAATTTAGGATAAGTCTCACACATATTAATGTTGGTTATGCCTATTCCAGGTTTGAATGCATATGTGGAAAGGGTATTTTCAATTATGGAAAATAAATGGAGGGATAAATGGAATAAATATAGATGTTCCACAGAGCTCACAAAAGCTGAGGTCCGAGTTGCCTTAAGTTTTAATCATTGTCATTCATTTTTTTAAGATATTAGGACAGAATTCAATTTTGCTAGCTAATGCTAAAAAAGAAACAGAGTATAACTACCACTTTGTAATTGTACAATGCAGTAGTTCATTTTATAAAAATGCATACTTTTCCCCGAATAAAATTTAGTAGTTTTATTAGATAATGTAGATTTTTAATACTAGAACAAACCGACTCTAATTCAGCTTAAATGTAAATTCCAAATCCCCAAGAAATGATTACAATAAAATAAGCTACCATTTAGTAATTTAGTATATTATGGACAATGGATGGACAAAAGCTTTGATAAGGATATGGTATGTTGTGCATCAGGATTCTATCAAATTATATGCAATTTTCTTTCATAAAAAGTCATGCCTTCACCGTCAAAGTTATCCTGTCCTATTATGAAAACCTAGCAACCATACAGCACGATGTAATGCATTGCATTAGGTTAGGTCCACTCCGTACTAATAACTGAGTATTTGTATACAGACTGAGGCCGAGCAACGGCGACAAAATTCAGGAGGCGATTTATGGCAGGGAACCGATCAAAAAGTGTGTATCAACATATGTTCGAAAATGTATAGAAATATTCTTTTTTATAGTAGTGGTATAGTGCAGAATTAAGTACACATATTCATGTTACAAGACATTAAAATCACGCCTATGGTTTGTGTTATTCTGACGTCACAATAGACTTTCGAAGTGTCCGCAGTAGTATGGGCACCGCGGCGGTCCATTTACGTCTTTCAGTCCCGCGAAAAAGTAATCGCCGGACAAATATTTGGATAGACGGTAAAGAGATAAAATGATCGCGTTGTATGGCGCTTTTTTTAGCCCCGAAAATGTCCATTGATCACCGCAGAAATTATCTTTCCTTTTCTTTCTTTCCCACTTTTTTTTTTTTTTTTTTTTTGCAGGATGAAGGAGCGGACTTTTTCTTCTTTTTTTTTCGTTTTTTCCCTTATTCTTATTTGTAATTTTTGTCAAGTACGTACGTATACGTGATTAAGAATGATAGGATGATTTTTTCAATTTTTTTTTGTAAGTACATATACATGCTGATGAAGACGGACAGGCGGGGAGGGGACAGTTTTTTTTATTTTTCTTTCTTTTTTCATTTTTTGTGGTCAAGTACATATGTGGTGATGAAGGATGATTGGTGGGACGGGGACTTTTTCCTTCATATTTGTCTTTTTAAAAGACAATGAGGTGTTTACAAAATTGTCACCTAGGCAGGAATGTAGACGTGTACACGGCGTCCAAGGAGAGGCTGAAGGGAAGGGAAAGACAAGCTGATATGCGACGTCACGTTTACCCCGGACAAGTTGCAACAAGTTTACCGTGCCAGCCTACGCACACTGAAGGCCATATGACGTCTCCAGACAGTAGAAGACTGCGGCAAGGACAGGATGTAACATGTTTTATGACATACATCTCTAGAGTGCAAGCTTGAGCAATTAAAAAAACAACAAACAAAATGTGCCTTGTGCATAGGTCGGTGGATACATGAAGTAGGTTGGTTGTATGATGTCCAGCGTGCGCTGTCCGGCGCCCCCAGATGATGGAAGGGCGGTGCGGATGGCACACGGTTAAGGTTATGTGTGGAAACTATTTTATGAACAAAAGAAAGTTTTGCAAAAATAAGTTATATTGCAATAAAATACACATTTGAAAGAAAATATTAACTTTGGAAATAAAAAGATCTAGCTACACAATTTAACTTTACAAAATGAAGTTATGTTGCGGGAAAATGCCATTTTGTTGTCCGCCGTTGGTACACACTACTTCTGTTAAGCTGCTGACGCGCATTATAAGAAATATTAAGAATGCATTTAGGGGATGTAATGAGCTGTGTAACCGATGCACCGTTTCGCATTACAAAATCCGCATTTGGTCAGCATTTCGACTTCTTGCATGGCATCAGGTTTCCCACGGCCTCCAGTTCGGATGTAATTGTCTCGCATTACATCATCCAGTGTTTTCCCACCTAACCCAGCTGCACACGCGATGAATAAAAACTGCGTTTCACTCTTTGCTGGTTATGCCACAAGACATGTTCTACCACAGACATCGCTAGACTTTTTCTGCAAGTACATTCATGTATTAAATAATATGTGGTTTACTTGATGTGCATAGGTAGAGTATCGGCGAGACAAGTGATGAGTAAAAAGATGGTAAGGTAGTGCTGCGATTGGTGTAAATAAGCTAGATCGTGATTGGTGAAGAAGATGAAGAGAAGGAATTTAATTGGACAGGATAAAAAGCGTGCATGGACGGTGTCCGCCTTTTTTTTTTTTTTTAAAGATGAGCAAAGAGAAACACAAGTACAAATATGATTAATAATTTCTAAATATATAACAATAAAGTGAAGAGCGGCAGTAGATAATTTGTTGCTTCGCTAAATTATGTGATTGCTAAAGGATGTGTTCATGGATGGAGCAGGAAGGGGAGGAAAAAATATTCTTTTTATTATTTTACCTAATATGAATGTTTTATGGTGGTGCTTGGACGGGCGGGGTCCAGCGTACGGCGTTTGGCACATCGAGGTGATGGAAAGGCGGTGCGCCACGCACGGTCCATGTTATGTTTGAAAACTATTGTTGCGAAGCAAAATATTAAGTTTGAAAAAAATGCAAAAAGATAATTATGAAAGCAAAAAACCAGTTTTTAAACAAAATACTTACTTTGAAAAGAAAATGAACTATTTTATAAACAAAAACGCATGTTTAGAAACAAAATAATAATTTTCGAAACAAAAAAGTACTATTTTATAAATAAAATGAACTTTGAAAACAAAAAGTACCATTTTACAAAAATATTAAATTTGAAAGGAAAAAAAAAACAATTTTTTAAACAAAATATTAACTTTGAAAACAAATTAAATAATTGTGGCATATGTACGAACTATTTTAAAAACTAAATATTAACTTTGAGAACAAAAAAGAACTATTTAATAAAAAGTATAAACTTTGCAAGTAAAATACAAATATTTTACAAATAAAATATTAACTTTGAAAACAAAATCAACTATTTTATAAACCAAATATTAACTTTGAATACAAAAAAGATCTGTTTTATAACCAAATCGTTAACTTTGAAAACAAAACAGGACAATTTTATGAGCAGAAGTGCATGTGAGAAACAAAATAATAAATTTCCAAACAAAAAAGTACTATTTTATAAAAATATTAACTTTGAAAGCAAAAAGAACTAATTTATAAACAAAATATTAACTTTTAAAACGAAAAGAATAATTTTATAATTAAGAGTACACGTTGAGGAACTAAATATAAACTTTTAAAACCAAAATGAACTATCGAGGATGCCAAAAAAGTATACACACTTTCACAGTAGACATCTGTTTAATATATTTAAAAGTTGACCCGGAAAATAACAATGTGCAGTATAATGTTTTGTAAACAGATTACTCACATACATTATGATAGCCTTGCCACAAGACAGGAAAATCAACAATGAATAAATGCAACTAAGATTATCGTAAGTTAACAATGAACAAATGAAGCCAAGATTATCGTATGATGCTCTGAATACAGATGTGACTTCCATTACGTTATGCTAGCGTTGCTACAACAAAATGGAGTCTAGATTATCGTTTGAAAGCAATTTTGAAGTGGTATTGAAAAATCCAGAATATTGTTGAGATCCACAAGCAATGGAGGAGTGTACAAAACAGAACCACCAACGCGACTAAAAATTCCGTCTTTCCCGCCATTCATACACTCTATGGAAATGAGGAATTTTACTTCTAACAGCATGTTGCACTACTACATTACCACCGAGATGTACGTGCGTACCTTGATGACAATCTTCCAAGGCACTGGATATGACGAAGAGGTCCGATTGAGTTTCCAACGCGTTCCCCT
Source organism: Metallyticus violacea (assembly GCA_030762175.1). Lineage (NCBI taxonomy): Eukaryota > Metazoa > Arthropoda > Insecta > Mantodea > Metallyticidae > Metallyticus > Metallyticus violacea. The sequence goes on along the minus strand of CM060832.1, from coordinate 65,180,070 downwards.
GATCTAACTCCGTTGGAATTTTACCTTTGGAGAGCTCTTATGCATGTTGTATACCGTAGAAAACCAGCTACACTGGCAGCACTTCCGGATAAAATTGAAACGGTATGTGCTGCAATCTGCAAACGTAGTTCAACGTACTCAGAAATGTATCGACGCCGATGGTGGGCATTTTGAGCAACTGTCGTAACTGTCATACTCCAAGATGATTAGTGCTCATTTTATGTTTGTGATCAGTTTTGTTATATTTACACATTTTTTCTTTGCTTGAAGTGTGTATACATGTTTTCGCACCCTCTGCAATTTATAAACAAAATTTAATTTTGAAAATAAAAAGAAGTACTTTATAAAAATATTAACTTTAAAAAATATATATTTTACAAAAAATATTAACTATGAAAGCAAGCGAGAACTATTTTACAAAAAAATATTACGTTTAAAAACGAAAACGTACTATTTTACAAACAGAACATTAACTATGAAAAAAATAAGAACTGTTTTATGAACAAAATATTCAATTTTAAACAAAAAAACAACAATTAAAAGTCCATTTTTAAAACAAAATATGAACTTAAAAACAAAAACCTTGCAAAAAAAAAAAAAAAAGATGAAAAACAAAATATTAACTTAAAATATTAAATTTGTCGTAGTTGATGTTCTGCTTGCTGGTCATGTTCCACCATTTGTATTTATTGGGAGATCTGAAAGTCATCTTGAACCATCCCGTTATGTTACATGCCTCCCAATCTTGGCGAAGAAAAAGCATTTGTAATTATGGCATATGTACGAACATGACTACAGTTAGGGGACGTATAACCTTCATTAAAACAGTACATTCTAAAACACCTTAAGTTAACAAATAGGCAATATTACGTCTACCTGTATAGGAAGAGAGAGAGAGAGAACAGAAGTAAATAAAAAGAGGAAGAGAAAGACAAGAGAGCAGGGATGAAAGAGAAAAGAGAATCAAAGTAGAGGGAGATGAGAGGAAGAGAAGAGAGGAGCGAAGTCGGGAAGAAAGCATAAAAGATAGTTAAGAGGTGATAAAAAGAGGGGAAGGGAGGAGAAAAAGAAGAGAACAGGGGGAGAAAGAGAAGAGGAAGGGGAAGGGAGGAGAAAAGAGAGCGGAGAGATGGTGAAAAAAGGCGATGAGAACAGGGGGACAGAAGGGCAGAAAAGAGAGAAGGGGGAAAAGAAAAAACGGAGAGGAGGGGAGAAAGAGGAGCAAAGATTGGGGAGAGGGAAAAACAGAAAATTGAGCGGTGAGGTGAGGAAAGAAAAGATGAGAGGGAAAGGGAAGGGAAAAGCAGAAGAAGACGAGAGCAGGGGAGGAACAAAAGAAGGGGAAGGGAAAAGAGGATGTGTTAAAGAGAAAAGGAAGAGAAGAGAGGATGATAGAAACAGGAGTGAAGCGTTGTGATAAAGGAGAAAACAAAATGGAGAGATGAGTAATGATGATGATGATGATGATGATGATGATTATTATTATTGTTTAAAGGGCGCAAAACAGCTAAGATCATTAGCGCCCAAACACACTAAAAGTGTGCCAAGATAAAATTAGTGAACAAGTCATCTCAAAAAGCCCAAACACACTAAAAAGTCGTCAAGATGAAATAAGTAAATAAGTCATCTACATAAAGTCAAGGTGGAAAAGAAGTAACAGTAGCACTTTGAGCAATAAAAATAAAAACTCCATAACAAAAAAAAAAAAAAAAACAACGGTAAAATTGTCAACAAACAAAAAACTGCTACTAAAACACAGCTATGATTATTGTTTAAAGGGCGCCAAACTGCTAAAATCATTACTGCCCAAACATACTAAAAACGTCAAAGGTATTATAAATAAATAATCTACATTAAAAATTATTATTGTAAACAGGATTAGCACTATAGACAATAAACATAAAACCCCATAACAAATAACAAGGGTAAAATTGTTAACAATAAAAAAAAAAAAGACCGGTACTTCACATTAGCAAGAGCTGAAACATAATAGTCTTATAATAGTCTAAAAATGCCATCATAAATAAAATGATGTAGTCTCACACCTTGCTACACAAACACGGATAAAACGGAGCACTGGCTCAACAGCAACCACATCATCTGCAAGTACTTCCTCAATAGAGAATGGCAAACTCAGGGACATTCAAACTCAGCCGCTAAAAATGTGACGCACTGTAAAGGGGTGGTCAAAATTAAGACATGTTGCAGCTGGTTCACCATTAAAAAAGTGACGGTGACTAAAACGGCAATGCCCAACTGGTAAACGTGCTACAATTACTTCTTCGCGACGAACTGCGTAAGAAGAAGATAACCAATTAAAAGGGGCTGATTTACATTGCCGAAATTTATTATCTTGGAGTAAAGTTCATTCCTCGCGCCAGCACGAGAGAACGCCTCGACGTAGTGAATGTTTATAATCCCCTGAGTAAAAACGTTTCTCATGTTCAGCAGGGTCTGAAAGGACGGATTTACCTGCGACATCTGCGGCCTCATTGCCTGGAAGTCCCACATGTCCAAGTACCCATAGCAGTGTCATCCTGACGCCACCGTCAAGAAGCGTAAATACTGCATCATGGATCTTCTGTACAAGAGGGTGGTAGTTGTACCGATTTTTAAAAGATAAAAGGGCACTGAAATAACACTGTCCACCAGCCGCTGTTCAGAAAAAAATAAAATCGCACGATAAATAGCATAAAGCTCCGCCATAAAAACAGATGTCACAGCGCTAAGACCAAACTAAAACTATCTCGATTAAAAACAAAGGTATATCTAACTCCTGTGTCAGATTTCGAGCCGTCGGTATAAATAAAATTGCATCTAGCAAAAGAAGGGACAATTTCGCTAAAACAACGACGAATAATAGGTGCTGCGGTCGAAGACTTAGGACAGATGATGATGATGATTATTGTTTAAGGGGCGCACAACATCTAAGGTCATTAGCGCCCAAACACACTAAAGACTGCGCCAGAACTAAAAATAAGTAGTTGACACAAATAATGTCTTAGGGTAAATAACAGTAGCACGTTGTGCAACAAAATAAAAACCCACAACAAATAACAAATGGGTGTAATGGTCAACAAAGGACTGGTATTAAAAAAGCCGCAATAGCGAAAAACAACAGTCCTATAATGGTCTAAAAAGGGTCAATAAAACCCAATAACCATCAACACTAGAACATATAAAAACTGGTAGTAAAACACATCAGCAAAAGCTGAAAATAACCCAGAATTGTAAAAGTCTAACTGGTAACAATAAAACCCCAAAACAATAACAAGGGTTATATATAACAACTCAATAAAAGACTGGTACTAAAAACGATGCATCAAATGCTGAAACAACAGTCTTAAAAGCGTCTAAAAATGCCGTCATGGATAAAAAGAGAACACCTCACACCTTGCTCCAAAACCCACAAACACGGATAAAACGGAGCACTCGCTCAACAGCAACCACATCATCTGCAAGTAATTCCTCAATAGAGGAGGACAAACCTAGTCTATGTCTAAAAGCTGCCAGATGATGGCATTCAATTAAAATGTGACGCACTGTAATGGGGTGGTCACAGTGGGGGCAAGCTGGAGCGGGTTGACCATTAAAAAGGTGAGAATGACTAAAACGGCAATGTCCAATTCTAAGACGAGCTAAAATTACTTCTTCGCGACGAACAGCGCGAGAAGAAGTCGACCAGTTAAAAGGGGCGGATTTACATTCACGGAGCTTATTAGTTGGGAGTAATTCCCACTCCTCGCGCCAGCGCGAAAAAATGGCTATACGTAAAGAATGTATAAAATCCCCCAAATAAAAACTATGCTCGTACTCAGCAGGGTCTAAAAGAGCGGATTTTGCTGCAACATCTGCGGCCTCATTTCCTGGGATTCCGACGTGCCCAGGTACCCATAGCAGTGTTACCCTGACGCCAGCGTCGAAAAGGGTTAAAACTGCATTCTGGACCATCTGTACCAGAGGGTGGAGGTTGTACAGATTTCCAAAACTTAAAATGGCACTCAAAGAGTCGGAACATATAACACTGATCCCTAACCCCTGTTCAGAAATAAATAACACCGCCCGATAGATAGCATAAAGTTCCGCCATAAAAATAGATGTTGCAACGTTAAGACCATACGTAAAACTTGCCCCATTTAAAACAAAAGCACATCCTACACCTGTGTCACATTTAGAGCCGTCCGTATAGATAAAATTCCAGCCATTAAAAGAGGATTTGATCTCGCTAAAAGAACAACGAATAATATGTGCTGCGGTCGAAGATTTCGGACATGACGTAAGCCCAAGATGAACGGGGGCCTCTGCTAAAATCCAGGGGGGAGAAGAAGTATCCCCGGCTAAGAAAAAAGCAGGTAACTCAATGTCCAACGTTCGTAAAATCTCCCGAAAGCGAAAACCAGCAGGCTTAGGAGTAAAAGACCGAGCAGCATAAAAACGATCAAAAGACACATTAAAAAACGGCCCATTCGTGGGATGACGAGGTTGCGTAGCTAAGCGACAACCGTACGCAGCTAGTAAAACATCCCTACGATAAAACAACGGAGGTTCTCCAGACTCCGCACATAAACTCAACACAGAACTGGTGGGGAATGCCCCAATGGCAACACGGATACCCCGGTGATGAATCGGGTTCAGGCGGCGCAGAACAGAAGGCCGCGCAGAGCCATAAACGACACTGCCATAATCCAATTTGGACCGGATAAGAGAGCGATAAAAACGTAAAAGAACAGTCCGGTCAGCTCCCCAAGATGTGCCACTTAAAACACGTAAAATACAAAGAGAACGTTCACACTTGCCTCTGAGTTGCGCTATATGCGATGACCAGCATAATTTCCTATCAAACACCAAGCCAAGGAACCGAACTTCGTCTGCGAAGGAGAGTGCGTCTGGGCCAAGATGGAGCGAAGGTGGAAGATACTCCTTGTGGCGCCAGAAGTTCATTGAGACGGTCTTCTCTGCGGAGAAACGGAACCCGTGAGAGACACTCCAAGCGTGAAGGCGGTCGAGACAGCATTGGAGGCGGCGTTCCTAGATACAGGTTCTCCGAGAGGAAAGATAAATGGCAAAATCGTCTACAAATAACGAAGATTGTATTCCTGGCGGTAAACACTGGGTGATAGAGTTAATAGCAATGGCAAACAGTGTGCAACTTAGTACCGAGCCCTGAGGTACACCGTTTTCTTGAATAAAATTAGATGATAAAACTGATCCCACGCGAACATTAAAAACCCGGTCTTTCATAAATTCCTGAATAAAAACAGACATACGCCCACATATGTTCCAATCGTGAAGCGTTTGGAGGATACCGCCTCTCCAGCAAGTATCGTACGCTTTCTCTAAATCGAAAAACACAGCAACCGTTTGGCACTTGCGCACAAAACCGTCCATTACATGGGTACTTAAAGACACCAGGTGGTCGACTGAGGAACGATGACGCCGGAAACCACACTGGGCGTTCGTTAATAATTGCCTCGACTCCAACCACCACATGAGCCGTCCGTTAATCATTCGTTCCAACACCTTGCAAACGCAGCTGGTGAGGGAAATCGGACGGTAACTGGAAGGAAGATGTGGGTCCTTTCCAGGCTTAGGTATGGGAATGACGGTGGCCAATCGCCAAGCGCAGGGAAATGTGCCGTTACACCAAATAAAATTAAAAGTTCGTAACAAAAATGCTTTGCCTTCTGCTGGTAAATGCTGCAACATGGCAACATGAATGTCATCTGGCCCCGGTGCGCAATGTCGAGAGGTGGAAAGGGCATGCTCCAGTTCCCTGGCGGTAAAAGGATCGTTGTAGCTCTCCTGATGGTCGGAGGCAAATGAGAAACCTTTCCTCTCAACCTGCTCCCTTAATGCGCGAAATGTAGCCGGGTAATTGGCGGAACTAGAAACATCAGCGAAGGTTCGCCCTAAAACATTGGCGACGTTAATCGGAGGAGTGAGCACTCGATTTAAAACCATAAGACCGGGTATAGGTGTAAACCTTGGTTTGCCAGCAACGCGGCGTAGCCGTTCCCAAACTACGGATGAAGGCGTTGTGCGGTTAAAAGAAGAGGTAAAAGAAATCCAAGAAGCTTTTTTGCTATCCTTAATGACTCGGCGGCATTTGGCGCGAAGTTGTTTGTAGCAAATCATATTTGCTGATGTAGGGTGGCGACGAAAAGCTCGGAGAGCACCTCGGCGTGCACGCAATGCATCCCGGCATTCATCAGTCCACCAGGGAACCGGCAAGCGTCTGGGGTGACAAGACGACCGGGGAATAGCCTTATCTGCGGCCGTCATGATGACCGTACGGAGGTCCTCGATCGCGATGTCGATAGATGGAAATTCACACCCTGAAAATTCGGCCAAAGATCGATAGAGAGTCCAATTCGCCTTATCAATGAGCCATTTTGGCGTGCGCTGTGAATGTGCGTTCGGAGAGAGTACATGGATCTGACACGGAAAGTGGTCACTGGAATATAAATCAGAGATGACGTTCCAGGTGAAATGTACAGCAAGTGAGGCAGAACAAATGGATAAGTCCAAGTGCGAAAAGCTATGAGTGCTGTCAGAGAGAAAAGTAGGTTGACCAGTGTTGAGAAGTATAAGATTGTGATTTAGCAAAAAGTCAGCTAAGAGGTTACCTCTTGCACACTCCGTGGTGGAACCCCATAGGGGATGGTGTGCATTGAAATCCCCCAAAAGAAGAACAGGGGGTGGTAGCTGAGACAAAAGATCGTCCAGGTCAACTGTGGTGATGGTGCCGGACGGAGGTAAATAAACATTGCAGACTGAAAAACTAAGGCCAGAAAAGTGAACTGTAGCTGCAGCAGCTTGTAAAAGGAGTCTGGAGCTGTAATGAGGTGCTGTACACGTCGTTCCGAATTAAAAGTAAAACTCCGCCGTGAGCGGGAGTGCCATCTTCGGGAGGGAGATCAAATCTCACCGAAGAGTAACCGCGTAAATTAAAAGAATCACTTGGGCGAAGCTTAGTCTCTTAGAGACACACAAGCAAAGGGTCAGTAGAACGTAAAATTAATTCGAGGTCAGGTCTTCGACTACGGAGACCACGCACATTCCACGAAAGGATAGCCATTGTTAAAATTAGATAAAAGAAGCTAAAAATTTACCACCTTACTTTTTGGACGGTGCAGGGCGAAACAAGCGTCCTTTTTTCAATCGCGTGGGGCTCGGTGGTTTTCCTGGAGAAGGTAAATCCTGCTCCATGACCTCCTCAGAGGGAGGGCTCTCCCGCTGAGAAGCATCCGCCGATTCCAACGCTTGGAATCGGTTGGAATGTGGGTATAGGCGGCGACGGCGACCGCCTAGCGGGTTTGCCACCATCATGGAAGCGTGACCTCCGAGGAGGAGAAGGGCTCTTTTTATTCTCTACCTGAGTTGACGACTTCAAAAAATCTGTTCGCGTAAAACTCGTCCTGAACTTGATATCAGGGGCATTAAAAACAACCGCTTTGGGCTTTACGGTAGAGCGCTTTGGAGAACTAGGAGTAGTTTGGACCCGTGTAAAAACAAGATCGCAGGTATGCGTACTGCTATCGCACTTCTTGGGCGCAAAAGAGGCTGCTGCGCTGTAGGTGCCGGTCTTAGGCACGACAGGTTGGCGAGACTGGAATCGCTTCCGGGCTTCAGTAAAGGAGAGCTTTTCCTTCACCCGGATCTCCTGGATACAGCGCTCCTCTCGAAAACGAGGGCAATCGCGGGACGAGGCTGGATGTCCACCGCGGCAGTTGACGCAGACAGGAGCAGATGGGGATGCTCCCTCGTGACTTGCTTCACCGCAGGTTGCACAGATGGGAACGGCACTTTTACAGGATATGCGAGTGTGTCCAAAACGCTGACATTGAAAACATCGCAACGGGCTCGGGATATACGGGCGCACTTCTACCACCTCGTAGCCCGCCTTTATCCTCTGCGGCAAATCGACCCTGTGGAATGTGAGGAAAAGAGTCCGGGTCGGCTGTAATTCCCCCTCTTTCCTTGCCTGTACACGATAGACTGAGGTGACCCCTTGGTCTTCCAGACAGTTCTGGATTTCCGGGTCGGACATTCCGTCTAGAACATTTGTGGTAACAACCCCTCGCGACGAATTCATGGTCTTATGTTTCTCGACACGGACGGGATATCCGTGGAGTAGCGTCGCCTTGAGCAACGAGTTGCTTTGAGACAGGCCAAGTGTCTACACCAAAAGTGATCCGTTGCGTAGACGGGTACAGGAGTTAACGGGCCCAGCTATGGCATCAATGCCCTTCTGAATTTTAAATGGATTTACGGTCGTAAACGACTGACTGTCTTCAGTACGACTAATAACTAAGTAACGAGGGAAAGACTTCTCGATTACTTCTTTTACGTCAACTCTTTTGCGTTTAAAATGTAAAGGATTATTTTCCAGTACCATAGCGATTTATTCCTCCACCATTGCAACCGTCTCCGATGGCGGGCTGCTTCCTGGGCGCCACCCCGGCTTAGGTTACTGGCTCTAGCCTGAACAAAGTAACCTCAGGGTCACACCTTGCTGTGGGCTGACGAAGGGACTCAATCGCCTGCAGGAAGTCTACAGCTCATGCAATGGCCCTTCCCCGGGCCTGGCCTTTACCAGGGGATACGCTCCTGTCCTACATGATAACCCTGTGCTGGGAGTTACGCCGTTACCCAGTCACATTTTACCGCGTCAAACACGGGGGCACCCATCAGACAAAGAACAGGGAAGTAGGACTAATAAAACAATAAAAGAGGCGAAATAAAAATGAGTCAAACGCGCTGAGCGCGGACCTGAGGGAGCAGCTCGGGTGCCTCGGGGTCGCTACGCCCCGTACCCAATAAATTGGGCCCCTGAGTGGGACTTAGGACAGGATGGAATCTCAAGGAGAACGGGCACCTCTGCTACAAGCCAAGGGGGAGAAGAAGTTTCCCCGGTTAAAAAAAACAAAAAAAAAAAACAGATAACTCCACTCCAAAGTCCTTAACAACTCCCGAAAATGAAACCCAGGAGGCTTAGGAGTAAAATATCTAGCAGGATAAAAAGGAGCAAGGGAATCATTAAAAAACGGCTCATTCGTGGTATGACGAGGTTGCGCAGCTAATGACAACTATAAGCAGCAAATAAAAGATCCCTACGATTAAACAAAGGAGGTTCTCCAGACTGCGCACATACACTTGACAGAGGACTTGTTGGGAATGGTCCGAAGGCGACACGCATACCCAGGTGATGACGATTAATGCTTAAGGGCGCAAAACAGCTATGGTCATTATCGCCCAAATACATTAAAAACTGCGCCAGATTTAATAATTAAATAATTAACACAAATACAGCGCATAAGTCAATCAACACCAGCACTTTGTGCAATAAAATAAAACCCCATAATATATATCATGGGTAAAATGTTTAACTAACATAAGACTGGCACTAACACATAGCTGCAAGAGCGGAAAACAACACAGTCTCATAATGGTCTAAAATTGTAGCAATAAAACCCCAAAACAAACAAGGGTAATATTGACTACAACAAATAAAGACTGGTAGTAAGACGCATCAGCAGAAGCTGAAAAGACACCATGGCATTCGAGTAAAATGTGACGCACTGTAAAGGGGTGGTCACAGTGAGGGCAAGCAGGAGCTGATTGACCATCAAAAAGGTGACGGTGACTAAAACGGCAATGCCCAATTCTCAGAAGGGCTAAAACTACTTCTTCGCGAAGAACTGCGCGAAAAGAAGTCGACTAGTTAAAAGGGGCGGATTTACATTCCCGAAGCTTTTATTGGCGGGTATTAAATCCCACTCATCGCGCAAGCGCAAGAGAATGCCTCGCCGCAAAGAATGTTTAAAATCCCCAAAATAAAAACGTTGCTCGTACTCAGCGGGGTCTAAAAGGGCGGATTTAGCTGCAACATTTGCGGCCTCATTACCTGGGAGTCCTACATGTCCAGGCACCCATAGCAGTGTCACCCTGATGCCAACGTCAAAAAGCGATAACACTACATCCTAGATCTGCTGTACAAAAGGGTGGTAGTTGTACAGATTTCTAAAAGATAAAATGACACTCAAAGAGTCGGAACAAATAATACTGTTCCCCTGCCCCATGTCAGAAATAAATAAAATGGCCCGATAAATAGCATAAAGCTCAACCATAAAACTAGACGTCGCAACGTTAAGACCAAAAGTAAAAGTAGCTTCATTAAAAACAAAGGCACTTCCTACTCCCGTGTCAGATTTTGAGCCGTCGGTATATATAAAATTCCAGCCAATAAAAGAAGAGACGATCTCGCTAAAACGATGACGTATTATAGGTGCTGCGGTCGAAGATTTTGGACAGGACGTAAGCCCAAGATGAACGGGGGCCTGTGCTAACAGCCACGGGGGAGAAGTAATTTTCCCGGCTAGGAAAAAAGCAGGTAAATCCTCGTCCCAGATCCGTAAAAGCTCCTGAAAACGAAAAACAGGAGGTATAGGATTAAAAGACCGAGCACAATAAAATGGAGCGAAAGAAAAATTAAAAAACGGCTCATACGTGGGATGACGCGGTTGCACAGCTAATCGACTACCATAAGCAGCAAGTAAAAAATCTCCACGATAAAACAACGGAGGTTCTCCAGCCTCCGTACATAAACTACACACAGGATTGGTGGGGAATGCTCGAATAGCGACTAGGATACCCCGGTGATGAATCGGGTTAAGGCGACTAAGAACGGATATAGGCGCAGAGCCATAAACAACACAGCCATAATCCAGTTTGGACCGGATGAAAGAGCGGTAAAAACGTAAAAGAATAGTCCGGTCAACACCCCAGGATATGCCACTTAAAACACGTAAAATACACAGAGAACGTTCACACTTGCCTCTGAGTTGTGCTATATGCGAAGACCAGCATAATTTTCTATCACATACCAAGCCAAGGAATCTAACCTCGACTGCGAAAATAGAGCGTCTGGGCCAATATGTAGAGATGGTGGAGGATACTCCTTACGGCGCCAGAAATTCATGCAGAGGGTATTCTCTGCGGAAAAACAGAACCCGTGATTTTCACTCCAAGCGTAAAGGCGGTCGAGACAGCATTGGAGGCGGCGCTTCAAAAGACAAGTTCTCCGAGAGGAAAGATAAATGGCAAAATCGTCAACGAATAACGACTGTATTCCTGGCGGTAAACACACAGTGATGGAATTGATAGCAATGGCAAACAGTGTGCAACTTAGTACCGAGTCCTGAGGTACACCGCTCTCTTGATTAAAACTAGACGATAAAACTGAACCCACGCGAACATTAAAAACCTGGTAATTCATAAACTCCCGAATAAAAACAGACATACGTCCATGTATATGCCAATCGTGAAGCGTTCGGAGGATACCGCTTCTCCAGCAAGTATCATACGCTTTCTCCAGATCGAAAAATACGGCGATTGTTTGGAACTTCCGTACAAAACCGTCCATTATATGGGTGGTTAGATGGTCGACCGAGGAACGATGACGCCGAAATCCGCACTGAGCGTTCGTTAATAAATGCCTCGACTCTAACCACCACATAAGCCGCCCGTTAATCATGCGTTCCATCACCTTGCAGACGCTGCTGGTGAGGGAAATCGGACGGTAACTGGAAGGAAAATGTGGGCCCTTTCCAGGCTTAGGTATAGAAATGACGGTGGCCACTCGACAAGCGCTAGGAAATGTGCCATTACACCAAATAAAAGTAAAAGTATGTAATAAAAAAGCCTTGCCTTTCGCTGACAAATTCTGCACCATAGCAACATGAATACCATCTGGCCCTGGTGCACAGTGTCGCGAGTTCTTAAGGGCATGCTCCAATTCCCTGTAGGTAAAGGGGACATTATAGCACTCCTGCACTGATAACATAAGACCGGGTATAGGTGTAAACCTTGGTTTGCCCGCAACGCAGCGTAGCTGTTCCCAAACTACAGATTAAGGCGTTGTGCGGTTAAAAGCAACCAAAGGCGCATTTTTTTGCTCTCCTTAATGACTCGACGGCATTTGGCGCACAGTTGTTTATAGCGAATCATGTTTGCTGAAGTAGGGTGGCGACGAAAAACTCGGAGAGCAGCTCGGCGTGCACGCAACGCATCCCGGCATTCTTCGGTCCACCAGGGAACCGGTAAGCGTCTGGGGTGGCAATACGACCGGGGAATAGCCTGATCTGCGGCATGATGGATGACCATTTGGAGGTACTTGATCACGCAGTCGATGGATGGAAAATGTAACCCTGAAAATTCGGCCAAAGCTCTAAAGAGAGGCCAATTCGCCTTTTCAATGAACCATTTTGGCGCGCGCTGGAATGAGCGTTTGAAGAGAGTACATGTATCTGACACGGAAAGTGGTCACTAGAGTATGAATCAGAGAGGACGTACCAAGTAAAATGTACAGAGAGTGAGGCAGAAAAAAAAAGGATAGGTCCAAGTGTGAAAAACTATAAGTACTGTCTGAAATATATGTAGGTTGATCAGTATTGGGCAGCACAAGATTGTGACCAGCGAGAAAGTCGGCTAAAAGGCTACCCCTTGCACACTCTGAGCTGGAACTGCATAGGGGATGGTGTACATTAAAATCCCCCAAAAGTAGGAGAGGGGGTGGTAGCTGAAAAAAGAGATCATCAAGATCAGCCGTTGTGACTGTACCAGACGGATGCAAGTAAATACTGCAAATGGAAAAGCAAAGGCCGGAGAAGTGAACTGTGGCTGCAGCAGCTTGTAAAGAAGTCTGGGTGTGTAATGGAGTACTGTACACGTCATCTATAATTAAAATTAAAACCCTGCCGAGAGCGGGAGTGCCATCTTCGGGAGAAAGATCAAATCTCACCGAAGAGTAACCGCGTAGAGTAAAAGAATCTTACGGGCGAAGTTTGGTCTCTTGGAGACACACAAACGGAGAGTCAGTCGAGCGTAAAAGTAACTTCAGGTCAGGTCTTCGACTACGTAGTCCACGCACATTCCAAGAAAAGATAGCTATTGTTAAAATTAGATAAAATTAGTTAAGAAATTTACCAACTTACTGGTTTTTCGGGAGCAGGCATATCCTACTCCATCACATTCTCAGAGGGAGGGCCCTCCCGCTGAGAGGTTTCCACCGATTCCAAGGCCTGGAATAGGTTGGACGCAGTAAAAGACGGCGACTGCGTCAGCCTAGCGGGCTTACCCCCATCATGGGAGCGGGACTGTCGAGGAGGAGAAGGGCTCTTTCTCTTATCCACAGGAGTGGGCGTCTTGATAAAATCAGTCCTAGTATAAGCGGTCTTGAATTTAATTTTCGGGGCATTAAACACAACCGGCTTAGGATTCACGGTTGTTCGTTTTGAAGAACTTGACACATTAGGGACCCGTGTAAATACAAGGTCACGTGTCTGCGTACCACTATCGTGCTTCTTGGCCACTGAAGAAGTTACTGCGCTGTATGTACCGGCCTTAGGTACTGTGGGCTGGCGCGATTGAAATCGCTTCCGGGCTTCCACAAAGGAGAGTTTTTACTTAACCCGAATTTCCTGGATACAGCGTTCTTCGCGATAGCGAGGACAGTCACGGGGTGAGGCTGGATGATCCCCTCGACAATTCACGCAGACTGCAGCGGATGAACATGCTCGCTCATGAGTTTCCAGACCGCAGGTTCCACAAATGGAAGTGGCGCTCTTACATGATATGCGTGTATGACCAAAACGCTGGCACTGATAACATCGCAACGGGCTCGGAATATACGGGCGCACCTCGATCACCTCGCAGCCCGCTTTAACCCTCTGCGGTAGGTCTACCTTGTTGAATGTGGGGAAGACAGTACGGGTGGGCTGTACTTCTCCGTCTTTCCTTGCCTGCACTCGATACACGGACGTGACCCCTTGGTCTTCCAAACAACTTTGGATTTCCAGGTCGGACATACCGTCAAGAACATTAGTTGTAAAAACTCCTCGCGACGAATTTAGCGTTTTATGTTGCTCGACACGGATCGGATATCCGAGGAGAATCGCCGCCTTGAGGAACGAGTTACTCTGTGACATTCCAACTGTCTGCACTAATAGAGATCCATTGCGAAGTCTCGTGCAGGATTTCACGGGACCAGCTATGGCGTCTATGCCCTTCTGAAAGATAAATGGATTTACCCTAGTATAGGACTGACCGTCTTCTGTACGACTGATAACTAAGTAACGAGGAAAAGGCTTCTGGGTTACTTCTTTTACTTCCACCCTTTTACGTTTCATTTGGGAAAGTTATTTTCGTTAACCATAGCGATTTTATCCTCCACGATTGCAACTGTTTCCGATGGCAGGCTGCTTCCTGGGTGCCACCCCGGCTTAGGTTACTGGCTCTGGCCTGAACAAGGTAACCTCAGTGTCACACCTTCCTGTGGGTTGACGAAGGGACCCAATCGCCTGTAGGAAGTGAACAGCTCATGCAATGGCCCTTCCCCGGGCCTGGCCTTTACTAGGGGATACGCTTCTGTCCTACATGATAACCCAGTGCTGGAAGTTACGTCGTTACCCAGTCACTTTTTACCGTGTCAAACACGGGGCATCCATCATACAAAGAACAGGGAAGTAGGACAAATAAAAAGTAAAATAGAGGCGAAATAAAAATGAGTCAAACGCGCTAAGCGCGGATCTGTGGGAGCAGCTCGGGTGCCTAGGGGTCGCTACTCCCTGTGTCCAAAAAAATGGGCCCCAGAGGGGGGGGGTGATGAATGGCACAGAGGCATAAACAACACATCCATAATTCAGTTTGGACCGAATTAGAGATCGATAAAAACGTAAAAGAACTGTCCGGTCAGTTCCCCAGGATGTGCCACGTAAAAGACAAAGAGAACGTTCACACTTGGCTCTGAGTTGCGCTATATGCGACGACCAGCATAATTTCCTATCAAATATTAAGTCAAGGAACCTAACTTCGCCTGCGAAAACAACAGTATCTAGACCAAAGTGGAGAAATGGCGACGATACTCCTTACAGAGTCAGAAATTCATGCAGACGGTCTTCTGTGCAGAAAAACGTACCTGTGGTTTACACTCCCTCACACAGGCGGTCGAGAAAGCTCGCCTGATATTGTAGAATTCCGAGAAACCTTCATTGTTTCACATTTAGTGGTCTTGGCCTATCCAACATGCCTTCCACTTTTTCAGGATTAGGATTTATTCCCTCGGCCGAAATAATGAATCCCAAAAATTCGGTTTCTTTTTTGAAGAATGCGGTCTTTTCTACTTTTATGGTCATTCTGCTAACTTTTAATTTGGGTAGTATTATATCGATATGTTTAATAGGATTATCTATGTCACCTCATGAAAATCGTACACGAATTGTGCAGCATATTCTTTGGCGAAGTCCTGAAAAATTTCAAAAAGTTCCTTAAGTAACGTGCTACTGCTGGTCGATAGTCCGAAGGCACATCTTTAGAAATGACATGTCCTTCCGTTATGGAGAAAGTAGATGCTCGTCTAACCCTTTCATATAGAGCCAGAACGAAGCTGTAAGATCTAAACTTGAAAAATATCTGCCACTGGTGAGCCTAGTTAACACACTATCGGCGCCTTCTGATCTAAAGTTGTCCGGAGTTGTGTGGGTGTTGCGTTTTGGCGTGTCGATCGTCATTCTATGTGCCCCGTTGCTTTTTCTAACCCAGCATAAGGGGTTAATATAGCATGAGTCAAATATTTCAATGATTGCGTCCCTGACCATGGCTTTAATGGTTTATTCGGCTTGTTCACGAAAGGAGAGTGGTATCGGCGTATGCTTATGTGTGACCGCCGAATGCCTTTCACCTCAAAATGTTTGTACTTATTGCATTTTCCTGGGGACTCAGGTGAAAACGTCCATATTTTTTTTATCAACAACTGTTACAGTCTTTCCTTTTGTACTGGATTTAATCCATGCGTCTCTTGTGCATTCTCCTTGAACTCTCTCATCCGGTCTTTAGGAGTGCCTAATCTTTGGTAAATTATATCCTTCGTTTAGTCCATCGCTCCATTGGTTCGTGTCTTTATCACAGTTGTTTGGATGTTCTCGTGGCAATCATGAAAGAGTACGTTAAGGTTATTACACATGACAATTTCTACTATTATGTTTGCTTCGTCGTCTTCATTTGTTTTGATATACATTCGCCAATATATACTTTCTCGAGAAAAAATTACTTTATTTTGAATTTTCCTGCTCTGAAGTTGACGCTATGACCTCAATTTGACGTTCCTCATCCGTAAAAGGAGCAGAAATTACATTTGTCGAATGGCGAATGACGATCTTATTGTTCTCAAAATCAATCGTTGCTTGTCACGCGAAGGAAACGTTTCAACCTAATATCATTTCTGTAGTAAGTCTTGGTACGACCAAAAACATCAGTTCAAAAACTATGCCATATATTTCAAGGAGGGGCATCATCTGTAACTTACCGCCACGGGTGACCGAGGTCGTTAAGGCACGGACTCGTGAGCGGGAGGTCTGGGGTTTGAATCCCGACAGGACTGTCCTCCCTGACTTCTAGGTTTTCCTCAGTTCTCATAACTGGCAAATTCCGGGGAGGTACCCCAAACTTAGGCCTGGAACGTTTCCTTCCTTTAAAAAAATCCTTTCCCAATATTTCATTTCATCTCGTGTATCATCAGTGTTCACCACCTGTGGTGCCTCAGTAGTAAAAACGGGCGTTAAACACCATTTAAAAAACCTGTAACTTAACGCGTTCTTTCTTCTTGCCTATGGCAACAGAACAATATATTCCGCAGATGGGTAAACACAATAATTTAATTTTTTTGGCAAGGAGTTTCTCATAGAAATTCGCACTGCAGACGCTATGGGTACCACCAGTGTCAAGAAGAGCAAAGGCGTGAATTTTTCCTATGTTGACTTTGATTTTCGATGTATCAATTGCTTCCTAGTGCTGAGTCAGGCTGGGGGGAATGATGGTTTTCCTTTCCAGCAGTTCACTATGTCCTGTTGGCGTTCCTTCGCTTCACTCTACTCGGACTGGGTCGAGCGGGTGGTTTGCTTCCCTGTTTTGTTTTGTGCAGATAGGTTCTGACCCATATTCTCTTGGTTCGCCCCGTAGGAAAAATCTATTTCGCCCGTATCCTTCATCGTTCTCCTGATGTCCGTTTATTCTTCCAGGGGAGTTTCTCCAGTAAGACGGTTGGTCTCGAGAGTGCCTACGCGACCTTTGGAGTTGGCTGCCAGGTCCTCTGCTCGCGTTTCCATCCTCTCTGGAAGACATCCTGATTTCTGTAAGTCTGATACGGTCGGGGTCTGACTTGGTAATCTGTTTCCTCTTTCTCGATGTACTGTGCATACAGCATTTATTTGTGGCCTCCTGGGTGTTATTCTTCCCGTTAAATTTTGATCTATGGATTGATGTCCCTATCCCATGGAAAGGTTGTCTACCTCGTGGTGCGTTGTATTGGCTGAATCTCATATCTTCCCTTCAGTGGCCCTGCGAATTCGCCCTCTGCAGGTCAAACGCAATTAACCGTTTTAATAGTTCTATCATTTCAGCGAAAGTAGCTGGGTTGGCGACAACGAGGTTATTTCTTATCTGTGGAGGAAAATGGTTGGATACAAGAGTCATCAACTGTCGATCGGGCAATTGTAGGTCCAACAGTTGGCTTTTCTTACCAATTGTAAGAAATTAAGCGATCATTCCTATTCCAGCCTTGGGGTCATATTTCCCGTTCGAGATATCCATGCTATTAAAATTTTGGTGAGATGTATGCCAATATCTTGTTAGGAAAAGTAATTTGATGTTGCTGTATGAAGTACATTCCGACATCGTAAGCCTATGCCAGCTAGCAGTCTGACCTTTCAGATTCCTCCTCACTAATATTATCTTCATGTCTTTCGGGACATTGTTAACTCTGAAATAATCTTCCATCTCCTGGATAAATAATTTAGGGTTGTGGCACCTTTCCCTGTAGAAGTCCGGAGGAACAATCTCATAAGCTGGCTAGGCCACAAATTGTACGGTGCGTTGGGCATGCACACTTTTGCTACGCCTCTATTACATACGTTGGCATTAGGCATATTCATAGGAGATATTGGTACATGCGAGACTGGAACACTTACATTTACACTATCCCTATTCGAGATGCCTGCATGAGGTTCAATGATCTCTGTAGTGTTGACATCACCTTGACGAATGTCGGGCATCACAACACAATTATTGTTACTTACACTAGGCTCTGAATTTGTGTTTATGCTATTACTTTTAGTTTCATTCATTTCAGCAACTTTCTTAGCTAGTTGATATTGGCTACCAAGGCTTGGACAATCAATTTTACTGAGAGAAGCTCTGGTTTACACGCTCTTCGAGCCCTGAGCATTTAACTGAGTAACTATATTTCTAAGGTCTTCCCTAATTCTCTCTATTTCAGTCACTCTGCTGCCTATCTGATCCAATTTTTCTACGTTGCTGAAATTCTGTGTGAAAATCCTAGCCTCATTTTCCCATTTGTCCTGGTTCTCATAAATTTTAATTGCCAAATCAGACTGTACCTTTTCAACCTCATTAAGTTGGTGTTCCGTTCTTTCACAAATTTACCTTTCTATTTCTCCTAGCACTCTGAAAACCCTTCTGAGTATGTTTTATCTTTTTGTACAATTCATTTTGGGATTTTCCAATTTTATTATTGAATTCCACTTGGGCATTTTTTTTATCTGCTCTAGTTTTATATTCACTCTTTTCTAGCACGTTACTTAATTCAATGCCAAATTCTCCTTGGGTCTTTTCTAGCTTGTTACTTAATACAATTTGAGATTCTATTCTATTCTATTCTATTCCATTCTATTAATTCAGTTTAAGATTTTTCAATTTTAAGAAATTGCATTTGCATCATCCCATTGATTATTCGAACTAGCCTATTTTTGCTCTCTCCTGCAGTATCTGATTTTCCAGCAATAGCCATTTCGCTATTTTGAGCTACGTTTATCCTACTGTTTATCTCCGTTCCTGAGATGATCACTTCTTCTGCTTCTACCTCGCTCATTGTGTTATCCTGCTTTGCCACAATAAGCTTCCCATTCCTTAACCACATATATTTAACTATCTGTTCTTACACTTCAATGCTATCCTGATGTTAAAAGAAAGTTTGTTTTGCCCGTACCTTATAAATTTTCTTTCTTTTGTGATCCTTCTCGAAATTCTGCGTTGTGGGCGATTGTTACTGATCTCCTCTTGTCCCTGTTTTTGGGTCGACTTTCCTCTGGTAGCGGATATAAGCTCTGCGCTTACAGCTGATTTCGTCTCGGCGTCGCTCATGTATCTAGTAGCGCTTGATACGCTTGCTGAGTCTCTGCTTCCGCCTCACGGTTTCTTCTCTCTGTCGTCTTGAAGTTCTTTTAGTATCTCCTTCCTTCTCCCTCTCCAGTTCTTTAAGCATCGATGTTAGTTGAAAACAGCCACACGCTGGGAAGCCATTTGCAGGCAAAATTAAATAATGGAGGGATGTGACAAAGATGGTGGGAAGGATTTGATTGAATGATGAAAGATTATAATTAATTGTTTGACTGGTGGTTCGAATCTCAGGGATGATGATGATGATGATGATGATGATGATGATGATGATGATGGATCTGTTCTTTCTCTCCAAGCGATTTTTCCGCTGACTTAGGTGGCTCCGCTGACTCTTCTTTATGCTGGGATTTTTATGATCCGGAAATCATAGGAGAAGGGGAGGCAAGATCTTAATAGGAGAATAACCAGATTTGTTGTATTATGAGATGAGATACGATTTATTGCCCACAGTTTGTTGCACTTAAAGGGGCCACTGTTACTTCGTGGAGAATTTATTGCACTGTGGCCACTCTTGCACTGACTATTAAAGTCCCTAATTAGTTCACAAATAATGTTTCACTCGCGACGATTGTTTCTATTTCACTGACGAATGTTAACGTTCGCAACTGGCACCGATAACAATGACGATGTAACTAACAACGAATTCCGAATAGCGTCTCAACAAATAATGTATTAGAAGTAACTAGCAAATAGCTAATAACAACATTTTTTGTAACTATCACATATTGACGCACTAATGCCTGACAAAGTGAGTAACTATCTTACCAATGAATAATTATCTTATTACTGCGTAACTAATTAACTAATGACTATCTTCTTTAATAACTTCTTTTTTGACTTCTGAGCCCCAAATTTAATAGCAGCGCCTTGGTGCCTCAGTAGTAAAATCGGGCGTTAAACGCTATTAAATATATGTGCATATTTAAAAGCTTCTATCATTTTCTTGCTAGATAGTGCGACCACGTGTCGCGGAACCTTCTACCTAGCTGGGGCTTTATTAAGTTCGGTGGCCTAATTTCTCCCTCGTATTTGTTGCATCACCCCATTTATTGCTCTATTCCCTCAATGGATACAACAAAGCAACAACTCTCTAACTTTCCAAAGGAACATCTTCAAGGACACAGCTATACAAATTGTCCAGGAAATAGCGGGCCGTTTTCTCCTTTGTTTGGGTCTGCCATACAAACGTGTTTACAAATAGACAACGACTTCTGACCCTCGGCCAGGTCCGGTCTAATGGCTAGGGTCTGTTTACATCAGAGGAGAAAATAACATTATGCTCAATAATGCAACACATGTACATAAACAAATATAACACTGCAATTATGACACATAAATATAACAATGCAATCATGGTACAGGAAATAAATATAACGCTACAACCGTGATTTGAACATAGTAATTATAAGTGATTAAATAATATGTTAATTATGATTTATTTGGGGGTCGAAACTGATTATTTCGGCTTCAGATGATACCAATGGCTCAGTTCAC
This sequence comes from Metallyticus violacea, assembly GCA_030762175.1. Classification (NCBI taxonomy): domain Eukaryota; kingdom Metazoa; phylum Arthropoda; class Insecta; order Mantodea; family Metallyticidae; genus Metallyticus; species Metallyticus violacea. Next base: position 65,159,325 of record CM060832.1, on the reverse strand, counting down.
AAACATGGTTACATTTAGTTTAAAATACTCACCTAGTGTAGTTTTGTCAATCAGTGGTTATAAATTTGATGTAATTAATAGTATACCATTAACATTTATGGTTTAATCTCAATAATAATAATAATAATAATAATAATAATAATAATAATAATAATAATGATGATGATGATGATGATGGTGATGATGATTGTAAAAATGTGGTTTCGCTTTTTAATACCTATAAGTTGCAAGAAGTATAATTTTATTCCCATAATCTCACCCACTAATGCCATAACTAAATGCATTAATCAATAAGACTTAATTTGGATTTTATAGCATGTTTTATTAAAAGTTACTCAACTCGGCGAAGAAATCCCTAAATTTACGCAGCTCTTGCGTGAAGAGTTTTTGGCATGTTCCAATATCGCATTTCTCTACCAAACCTACGGTTGCAACATCTTTACCTACGACATATATAAGTTTTGTTAAAATTATCATCTCAATATCGTCATTATATTTTTTACCTTGACAAATTTTCTGCTTGGCCAATGTTTTATTAGCCAAACTGCTAATCACCATTTACAAAAAAACGTTCTAATCTATACATTATTCACCTGAAAGAGTGTTTATGCATTGTCCTGCCAGCTGTCGCTCTGAGTGCCATTTTGTCTACTTCCCCAGTTTTAACTTTGACTTTTAACTTGTATCGTCTGGCCAGAAACAGCCTTGAAGTATTCAATTGATCCACTGTCACTCGCAAATAGATAAATCCTTCTCAACCAGATTCCAAACTGAAAGTGGTTAACAATGACTCATAATTAAATATCTCTTCTACAGAGATGATTTTTTTTTTTTGTGTGTGTGTGTGTGTGCCTGTAACTAGGTTTGACATATTTCACCTGTTCGCCGATATTATTAGACTTAAAGGCTTAAATGGAAATTCTTTTGGCATGAGCAATTTTCTTCTTCTGTCAATCCTTGCCCGTTCAACTTTCACCCCAAGCGCGGGTTCAATCCAGACCAGGATCGATGGATTTTTTCGGGCTTAAAAATCGTTTGAAAGGAAAGTAAAGTCGTGGGTCCAATGTCGTAAATTTATGACATGGAAAAAGAACCTCAAGCCTGAAAAAAGAGATCGTTGCAAGCTGAATTGAATGGGACGTTGATGATCTGAAATGTTACAGAGTGTCCGTAAATAAACCAAATCAACTTTTCCCCACCTTCTCCCATGGCACGCTCACATCCAGCTGAACATTTTCCTAGAAGAGGTAAGCAACCCTAAACTTGTAGATAGTTTGAAATCTCTGGACAATTTGATTCCTATTAAGAGGTCCTTAATACACAAACTGCCTAAGAATAAAGATGCTATTATTTTATCTGCAGATAATGCTTCTTCTGGAGTGGTGCTTGACCACGTTAACTATGTTTACGTTTTCCGAAGTATATTGGCAATTAAAAGACAATGTATATTACAAAACTTTGTTATATGATCCTACCCTTAAATTCAACGCTGATAGAGCTCATTTCTTAGCAGTTTGAGCTTTCGCTGAGGATTTTAATGAAACAAGAGTCTCTTCTATTTCCCTTCAATTCTTGAATACTTGCAATCAATTTTTTTACCTAAAATTAATTCTGTTAACATGTTTTATAGCTGAAAATATTGTTTTAATGCACGTTTCAAAGCGTTTTTTTTTAAATGTTCATCTTTAATTTATTACTAGAATGTTCTAGTTCTTTATCTATGTTAGTCACTTTACCAGATTATTCATTTTATTCTTCCTTAATCACTTATATATATAAATACTCACACACACACACACATATATAAATTAAGGATCCCTCCTCCTCTCAGTAAGGTACACACCTGAAGCAATCCCCTAGTGAGTTATTTCCATAGGTTGGCACATAGTTTCATCGCCCCCTCCCCCTTTCAGGGAGGTAGCAAATATGCTACTTACCTGCACCTTTGCCCTCCAGCTAGTTTACTGATAGAGCAGCCTAATCCAGAATCAGCCCCCAGCTCCAAACCCTGCAGATGGGTAACTGATTGTGGACTTTTATGGTGGCTCACCACCCTGACATTGTGCACAAGCACTACTACACAGCAGCATACTCAATTACCTGTGAGTTCGGGGAACACACTCCCCCATTGACTCCAACCCAATGGATTAATCCAAAGTGGGGGGGATGCTTGGACATATTTTTAGTAACCTCAGAAGTGCTAAGGGTCTACAGAGCTTGCATTGGAGCATCTGAACTTCCAGTTTAAAGGAAACACAGTTTTTTGAAAGATAAGCTTCTGAATGGGTGCAAAATTAATCAGATTTGTTTTAGGTGGTGAAAAATTCTATTATTAATAATGCGTCTTCTATTTCACAGAATGCAAAATATGTGTTATGTTATTCTGTAAATAAGTAACCTGGTAATGTTACTGACAATTTCATGGCTAATAAAAACAGAAAAGTGGCTATGTTTCTTTTCCGTAAGTAGTTCACATAAAGCAAAATTTTAAAGCTACAAAAATACAGTGAATACTGAAATACTTAAGAATCAGTTCAAACAGAACTTATAGTAGCATTAAATGGTTATAAAAAAACAGCATGTTGATATTCTGAGATAGTTCATTTAAAAAAAAATAGGCATTAAAACTTACCTGTGCCATTTATATATATAGAGTATTAGAGCAGTCACATATAGCAGAATGGCTATAAGTAGTGGCAATAAAAATGTAATGATTAAAGGTGCTAGCAGCCATGTTAGCCACAAAGTAAAGTCCAAATCTATGTAATTATCTGGAAAAAATAAATAAAGTATTAGCAAATTACATGCGATGTTGCAAACAGTTGTTTAGGTTGAGCTGTTTATAACTATTCAACAATATTGCTAAAATATAGAGAATTCTTGATTCGTTTACTGTGGTTGCCAGTAGCAGGCTCTTTCCCCAGCAGCTTCTGCAACTCATACAGCTAACAATTGCTTTTCTATTCATGAAATGGTCTAGCACTTGCTAGAAAATACTTGAAAATAATTTTTAATCTTGGTCAAGGGATTTGAATATGCAAGTTATCTTTTTAATTATTTCTTTTCTTACTGAGGTAAATCAGTAGTGATAAAGAGAATAAACAATGGTAATACAGAATTGTATTAATACATTCAGTTTGTAACATTCTATTTTATTAATAAAATTTATGAGTTTAGGGTAGTGGTAGTCCTTGCTGTTTAAATCATCTGCTTCCCTGTTTTCCAGCATTTATCTTAGGTGTTTAAATAAGGTGTTTAAATAAGGTGTTTAAATAAATGTAAATACTACTCATATTTATTGTTGCATTATTATCCTAATACTTGATCTAGTTATATATGATGTTAAAATGAAGGACCTGGTTTATTAATAGAATTAAATAAAATATTTTAGAACAAAATGCATAATCTTGCAGTGCTCTTCACTTTTTCATGCCCAATGTTCAAAACTTGAAATTTTTTTTCTAAAATAAGTTATTATGGGTTCATAGCATTGCAAATGATAGACTCACCTTCATATGGTGCACCCCAAGAGCAATATTTCGAATGGCAAAGTAGTCTATCAAAACAAGAAAGCAAAGAAGAATTGTCCTTCTCAGGATAAATCATCATGCATACTTTAGAGAAATGCAAATGGCTTAACATGGAATAAATGAGTTGAAATGATAAAACTAATGAAAGTTAAAGAGGTGAAAGGAGCCATAGATGGTACTGAACAATATAAATTCCTGGAATACTCCATCCAAATCCTCGCAAAGTACAGAAAAGTGAAAGTGGTGTGATCTGTACTGTTTTCCCCTACAATGCAGAGTTTTCCTATGAGCAGACTCCCACTTGTTTGCCATGCCATGGAGTGGGCAGAAAGCCTGCTTACTTACTTGTTGACATTGCTGACTATTGCAGTCGTACAGCAGATGTTTTCAGGTGGTGTTGTGTTGTTTTCATTTCTTAATTTGACAAAACATATAAAGTGAATTATGCCTCATATGTTTACAATGGCACAGTGTGTCTTATGTATGATTCATATATGTTAACGAAGTAGTGAAAGAATCATAGGACCAATTATTTTGAGCATACAGTTGATTCTGTAACTTATGTGAATATCATACTAACTGCTGTTTTCATAGAGGAGCATGATCATGAATTTTTCAACAGGACTCTGCCACTGCTCACACTATGAATAATACCATGAGAGCAATTCACAATGTGTTTCTACAAGACATATTAGTAGGAATTTGTGGTCCCTCCGGTCCCCTAATTTAACAACCTTCAGTTATTGTCTATGGAGTAAATTGAAAAATCTGTAGAAGATGAACCCACACACAAGAACTCAAAGATAATATTTGCCCCAAAATTGTTTGGATTTCTCAAAATGAATTACAGTAAGTGATGAATAACTTCCTAAAGAAATGCTAAAATGTGTAGAGAATGAAGGCAGGCATTTTAAATGCCTCCTTTGATAATTTGGTAAGTAACAAGCCTCTTAAATTATTTTGTATATTGTTGTATGGTTGGATTATTGTACTGGTTTATCTCCCACTAATTTCAAAGATTCAATTGGCTGCAAAATTTGAGATTTGTCAAGGAAATGGAAAATTCTGTTGATAAATCCAAAATCACAAAAACAAATGTTTGGAAGAATGAGCTTTACAGCCTCCCAAATAAACCTGACTTTCATTGTATCCCTCTGATAATATCTAAAACCATCATGATAGGGGATTTATTTGTCCAATCCCAATGTTCAGGCTATATAGATTGAAATGCTGCAGGGAACACAGTGCATGTTAAACACTAGCAATCTGGAATTAATATAACAACAATACAGATATTCCAATTTATTTACACAATAATGGTTCCAAAGCAAACTCCAATCTTCTACTAGTATCTTTTGATATAAGCAGGAAGATCTATGATGATCCTGAATGTGCCATCAAATCATATTAGCAGATATTCAGTTGCCAAAAAGAAATAAAGAATATCTTAACTTGATATCATCCTGGAACTGTAAGAAAGCCATCTGGTTGGGATTTACACATGCTCTTGAGAACTTAAACCTAATAATCTGAACTTGAAGCAACATCCTGATAAGGTTTACTCTACAATTTACAATAATATAAAAAGTAATGCTCGGCAGTTCATTCCTGCAGGAAAGCAAAAATGCTGTAACCCTTTTGGGAATAATAAACTGCAAAAACTAAAATTGATTTAAATATGTAATAAAAAATTAAAAAGATTGAAAAAGGAAACCATAGCATAGGACTATTCCTTCTCAATGTGATACAAATTTTCAATACAGGTTTCAGTTCTACTGAACCTGACATCGCAATATTACAACTCAAACTGCACAAAACCCCTGGAGAAGATAACTTCTTCACTGAGTATTTACATTACATGGGAAAATATGCAAGAAAAAATACTGCTCTTCTTCACAAAGTGTAGAATTCAATGACACCTGCCCGATGGAAGAATGATACGATAATCCCAGTTTAAAAAAAAGAACAAACCCAAGTTGGATAATTCAAATTACAAGTCAATATCTCTAACTAGCATATTATCCAAAACAATAGAATGATTGATCAGTAATGGATTAAATCGGTATCTGGAAACCAATAAAGCATTAAATCCTATACAAGCTGACTTTAAACAATTCGCTCTACAGAACAATAATTTACTTAAAGTTAAAGGGAGGATCACATTGGTACAAGTCACGCTTCCTTTCTCGATCGGCAACGGAGAAAACCGAACGCCTCCACCGAAACCTGCCTACTTAGTGTTAGTTTGGAGGTGTTAATGCGGAGCGGATGTAATAGTCATGTGATCGTAACGAACAAAACAATCAATCTTAGTCGCCAAAAGTAACTTTGTAGGAAGCATGTTAGTAGTTAATCACACGAAAGCAAATGGGAAACTGTAACGTAGCAATGTAACACGTAAAGGAAATGATAATTAAATGAGAAAAGGCATGCACTTTTAACAGTATAAATTTTGCATATATTTCGAACTGTATAACGGACATATTTCTTAATTTGAGGTGGGGCTAGAGTTCCTTGCCTCATGTCATCTAATACTAGAAGTGTTATGAGTTTGAAACCATAGCTATTAAGTCCATGCGTTCCATCAATATATAGTCATTTTCTCACCCTTTTTTAATATTTCGACCTGTGCGATGTCCATATTAATTAATACAAATGCTGTATTTTTTTTTTTAATTCGGGGTTGGAGTCAATGACCATGTCTTATGGTTTATAAAACAAAATTCAGCGGCTGTCACTCGAGTTCAAATGTGCACCTATGCCAGAACACTAGTTTTATGAGACAAGTACTGTTACATACGCGGTAGAACCATGGGGAAAATATAACATTTCCTGTTTCTTCCATAGTAAAACGGCGAGATTAGATGCGATATAACCTAACCTTAATTGTAATATTGATTATTTTTGAATGAACTAAAATCGCTATCATAAAACGCTTAATAAAATGACGTTTGAAGTGAAATGCATAATCGATTCTCTTTTTACACAGTGATCATGCCTTCTCAGCGTTTTATCGTACTCATATTCCTTCCCACATTCCAAGCATACTAACAAAAAATAATACACCACTGTTACAGGAGCATTAAATGCATTTAGAATTTAATTGCATGTTGTACGATTTTATTGTGCTTATTTTAAATATTAAATGCAGCAAATTATATTATATACATTTTATTTCGTTTTTATTGTAGCATGGCGTGGAGTTAGTGTTGTCTTTGACAGGAGTAAAATCCCTTGCAATAGAACGTAAGACGCCATAGCATTCACACCTTCAACACGTGTTCCAAACTAAGGGGGTGGAGTTATCAGTAAAGAGGCGTCCAGTTTTCTACGCTGCCGATCGTGAAAGGAGGCGTAACTTGTACCAGTGTAAACCTCCGTGTAATGTTAAGTTACAGTCTTAAGGCAACACATTATAGACAACCTAGATAAAGAACACATCCTAATAGTGTTCATAAATTTTAAAGGGTGTGAAAGATTTGGTATGGAAGGTGAAGTTCATACAAAATATATGTGTGTTTGTCAAACATATCATGAAACATTATTGCTCGGCGCATTTCCTTCAGATCAGCAAATTGCAAATGCCGACAAAGTCCAAAATCAAGCTTTATATCTTAATACTGGAGCAACTAAAACTACTTCTATTGATGCTAAGCTACTCTTAACAATCGAGAACTACGTTAGGAAATAACGGAAGTTACACTGAAACTTCATAAGGAACTTATTAAGATTCCTAATGCATCTACGCAGCATTCTCAGAAAACTAAAGAGATAACATTTCCTGCATAAAGTACAAGAATCTAAATTAAACATGATATTTATCTACAACCTGAACAACTTCTGTCTTCTAATACTTGGAACTGACACCAGTTACATATTAATTACAATATAAAACTGTAAAGTCTGCATTTTTAGTCCCAGAAACTAAATGTACGGCATTGGATAGCACATTTCGAAACTGATAGACATTTATAACTTTTTCATTTGTGTTATCTTTATGAACTACTATGTCAGATAAATAAGTTTGATAAATTTCAACGAAATAGCGGGAAATTTTGTTAAGCGACATGGTTGTTGGTAGGCGTGACTTTTGTAACTGTTTTGTTAGAGCTTTTCAAACGGATGCAACTTAAGTGATCCCTGTAACGCGTTTCTTAGAAATGGATAGACTAGTATCGTGCAGTGACAAAACATTTTTATTTAAAAAAGTGGACTGCGGCCTAGACACAAACTGAACTGGAGGAAGTTAATGGGAGCTCGCAATAGTATTCAAAACCATTTATTACTGAAAAAACGAATTTAAAATTGGCCGTATGGGCACTGCAGATGCTACACGTTTCGGACACCTGAATGGGGTTTCTTCTAAAAAAATAAAATTCATGGGATCGTGATAGAAGACCGTCACATTAAGATTCGTGAGAATTCTGAGATGGTGAACGAGTACGTAATTTCCTGCATATGAAGAAGCTAAGTCGCGATGGATTTGTTGTTTGTGGATTGCAAATCAAACAAGCCAGAGGAAGAACATTTCAAAATCGTGTTTCAGAAAGTTGCAGCATAATCAAAATTACTTCTGACGTCCTTTTAGGACTGTAGACGAAACTTAGATCAACCACTACACCCCCGAGAAAGTCAAACATTGGATTGGCGAAGGTGGGGTGCACCGAAAAAACCTCGCTGGCGTGAAAAGTGATGACAATATTTTTTAAAGGATTCACGGTGTATCATCGTGATTGACTAATTGGAAATAGTCTAGTTCAGGTTCATGAAACAAGAGCTCAGGATTGGATGCAACTCCCGGAGAGCTTCATGGTGTTGCTGGACTTTAGCGAATATACGCTCCCAGAAGATCAACAAGCGGCCCAACGTTACCCCGAGGTACTTCGCGCTACGGACCCACAGGATCCGCCGGCGTTGTAGCACGAGGTTCCGCAGGCACCGGGGACGTCTGCTCTTAGTCAGAATAGCAGAGCTCTTCTCTGGGCTAATGGCCATCCGCCTTTCTCGCTCCAGCTTCTGGAGTTGGTTCTGAATTGGTATTATTGCATAATTTTGGTTATTATTTTGTGCCAGAATTACGTCATCTGCGTATTGACAGGTAATGGTTTACGGGTTGGAAGAGAAGTCGGTCATGTTAGCGGTAAAGAGCGTCGGGGACAACACGCTGCCCTCCGGCACTCCCGTGCCAATGGACCGGAATGCAGATAGCTTGCCTTCTACTTTCACCTGGAAGCTGCGTACCAGGGAAATGTAGGGGGCAGGAATTTCATGCTAGAGGAGATTGTAGATGAGACCGTCATGCCAGGTGGTCTAGAAGGCTTTTTCCACGTGCAACAGTACCCACCGACTTGGCTTTTGATTGGAAGCCAAGCGAAACTTTTTCAGCCTCTCGTAGCAGTTTTTGAGACGTGGAATGTCCAAGACGAAATCCAAATTAGTAGTTGGGTAGGAGTTGCTCTTTTCGAGATGAGAAAGTAGGAGGGTGTGGAAAAGTCATTCGAAGACTTTGGAAACTGTAGGAAGGCTTATAGAGCGGTAGCTGGAGGGATGAACCGGGTCTTTGCCGGGCTTCAAAATGCACACCACTCGTGCCCCCTTCCACGATGAAAGGAAGTGGCGTAGGTGTAGGTATGCATTGTAAATCCCCGTCAGATGGTACACGGTTCTTTTGGGAAGGTGCTGGAGCATTTCCGCTGTGACATGGTCCTGACGAGGGGCTTTACGGGATTTAAGGCGTTCGATCTACATGGCCTACTCTTTAGGTGTGGCGATCGGAATGTGAAAATTCTGTGCTGAAATCTTCTAGGAATGCTAAGACCTCTGCAGTTCATGATACGGCTGTGCCATAGAGGGTGCTTCGCGTTGAGATCTCCCGCGATGTAGACTGCAGGTGAAGTTTATGAGTGCTCTATAGTCAGCTTCATGGAACTGACCATCTGGGGGATCATATGCCGCAACTAGCACGTCCTGGCCACCTAAGGAAAGCCTTATGGCTGTTTCTTCGATGAGCTGTAGGGGTGGGATAGGAATATGGGCAAGGTGACGCTTGATGAATAATGCTGTTCCACCGCCCCTTCGGTCGACACGATCGGTCCGATAGGCGGCATAACTTGGCAGGCTGAAGTTAACACCGGCATGCAGACGGGTCTCGCAGACCATCAGATTGTCAATTCTTAAGTCCTCTACAAACTCCAGGAGACCGGGCTGCTGCTCCGCGACTCCGTTTGCATTCCAGAATGCAGCTCGCAATGATCTTCGGACCAACCGTGGGGCCATTACGGGCTAAGCGTGCCGAGGAGCAGTTGCTCAAGCGTCCGGCGCACGATCTGGATCTTCAGCAGTGGTGAAGCAGTGGGACTATATATGACCTGCTTGCAGTGCCGCAGGAGGGGAAGGGACTTGCTGATGAAATCGGAGAACCAGTCGAAAAGTTGCCGGAATTCCCCTTGTCCGAACTGGACAAGGAGAAACCACAGGGATCGGTGTCCTTGGCTCAGAGGTAAGGACGGCCAAGGCCGGGGTTGAAGGGGGGCGACCGAGGTTTGGTCAGCCCTGCCTGGAGCAGGAGTGTTCGGATTGGTCACTGGTTCGGCCACTATGATTGCAGGTAGCTTCCTGTTGGTTGCCTGGCTGCTTGATTTGCTAGCTCTTATTTCTGCTGAATGACAGCACGCAAGCAGTGGAGAAGGAGAGCAGCTGAGGGACAATTCTAGCTAAATTACCATCGCTGTGTAGTTGAAAACATACAGTTTCGCGATGATGTGAATTTGTGAGGTATTGATTGTTGCATAAATCAATTAGACCACAGTGCGTTCTATATAAGGGTACAAAACACTACAATGCCGAGGAAATGTTTAAAATGCATGTGCATGAAGAAAGAAGCTAAAAGCAAAGAAGTGATTTCATCAGAACATCCTTTTTCAAAAATATTCAGAAAGTTTACATGCGAGTCTCAGATGCCACTGGAGTATTAGAAAGAACGGTGAAAATAATTGTTCAAGAACGCAAGCAAAATGACAATCAGCATACAGCGTTTGAAAAACCACAAATGTTCCGAAACGAATAACAGAACTAGACGACTTCGATAAATGCGCCGTTAGAACAACAATTAAAAAATTTACAGTTCAAGGAAAAAAACTGTTCCTACAATAGCTAAATTACCTGTTATTTCAAGAGACAGCATAAAGTTACAGGGCAGCAAGTCAAACAGAATAATGAAGAACTTGGGTTTAAACGAAAAAAATCAAAACTGAAAACTGCCGATAGAAAAAAAAAAAAAAAAAAAAAAAAAAAACACATTACATTCGTTCAAAAAAGAGGAGGTTATCTGAAAGTCATATAAGAGTATAAGGCAGAAGGAAGGCAATATATGTTCATAGTAGCCACACCAACTCAAAAGGATGGACTGATGACGTACTACAGGTTTCATGGCTCCAGTATCCAAAGGCAAGATGCTTATCATAGTTCATGTAGAGGATGTGAACATTGTTTTGATCCCCATGGTTTGCTTATATATAAATCAGGAAATCATAACAGGGAAATGGGTACTACATGGGGTGAACGTGGTTTTCATCCCAATGGTTTGCTCACATACGAGGTCTCTTCAAAAAGTATCGCGATTTTTGAATTTCCGCGGGCTTCGTATATTCGATTTTCGATTGTTTTGTGGCGTTATGTTGGTACTCATTCCCTCACTTATGTTGACAAGTTCGGCCATTTTGAATGTTCAGTTAATTGTTGACAGCTATTTTGCTTGGACGCGTTTTGGCTCGTCTTTGATTTTTGCCTATTCCAAAAAATGGAACAAAGAAGCTGTATAAAATTTTGTGTGAAAAGCAAAATTAAGTGCGCGGATGCATTCTGAATGTTGCCTGTGGCATATTGTGAAGCTACCTTGGGCCAAAGCAACGTTTATCGGTGGTACAAAATGTTCTCAGAGGGTCGAGAAGGTGTGAACGACGAAGAGCGTCTCGGACGCCCGAGCTCGTCAACAACCGACGAAAACATTGAAGAAGTGAAGAAAATAGTATTGTCCAATCGCCGAATCACCGTTAGAGAAGTTGCTGAGGATCTAAACATATCGATTGGCTCGTGCCATTCGATTTTTACCAATGATTTGGGCTTGAGACGGGTCGCCGCAAAATTCGTACCAAAGTTGCTCAATTTCGACCAAAAACACCATCGCATTAACGTTGCTAAGGAGCTGTTGAACTCTGCCCGCAACGACCCAAATTTGCTCTAGAGGGTCATAACTGGTGACGAATCATGGGGTTTATGGTTATGACGTGGAAACTAAAGCTCAATCATCCCAATGGATGCTGCCACAAGAGCCAAGACCGAAAAAAGCGCGTCAAGTTCGGTCGAATGTGAAGGTTTTGCTTACAGTTTTCTTCGATTGCAGGGGCGTGGTGAGGAATATTACCTGCAAGTTATGCGCAATTTGCGCGAAGCAATCCGCCAGAAACGCCCGGATTTGTGGAAGAACAAAAATTGGCTTTTGCACCATGAAGCTTTTGCTCCTGCTCATACGTAGTTGCTTGTGCGCGAATTTTTGGGCAAAAACAACACACTTATGATGCCGCAGCCACCGTATTCCCCAGATCTGGCCCCGTGATTTTTTTTTGTTCCCAAAACTGAATAGACCCAAGAAAGGACGATTGAGGAGATAAAGACGGCATCGAAGGAGGAGCTGAACAAGATCACAAAAAACGATTTTTTAAAGTGCTTCGAGGATTGGAAAAAACGTTGGCACAGGTGTATAACATCTGGTGGGGATTACTTTGAAGGGGAAAAAATAGATATTCATGAATAAATAAATACTTTTTGAAAAAACACAAAATTCGCGATACTTTTTGAACAGACCTCGTATAAATTGGAAATTATAACAGGGAAATGGACATTACCAATTACATTAAACGACTGAAAATCAAATTCATTCCAAATTTTCCCCCTGACTCCGTAGTTGTATTTGATAATATTCCATTCCATAACACTCATGAAGATAAGCCTACAACTTAAAAAATATTGAGGGAAACCATGAAAACATGGGCCTGGAATAAAAATTATACCATACAATGAAAACACGACTAAAACCAGGCTTTGCGATATAATAAAACAGCACAACCTAAAGTATTTAGTAGAGAGGGTTATGAAGAAATGCCCATACAGTATTAAGACAGCCACCATACCACCCAGATCTAAACCTGATAGTACTGATTTGGGCAGATGTTCAACAGTGGGTCTGTAGTCATATTTAAACTCAAGGATGTAGAGCGTTTGCGGATAGGAGAAATAGGCATGGAAAAGTGGCAAAACATTTGCCGACATGTAAAGAGAATAGATAACCATTACTACAATAAAGATATTATAGTAGAGAATAAACTGACAATTTTTGATTGCATGCGTTGCAGATAGTAGTGACAGCTCGACTTAGGAAGTTTTCAGTGCAGAAGAATCTAGCGAAGAAGGTTTTCTATTTGGTGTTGAACAACTTGAGTAATTAGTAATTTAGAATATCTTCAGTGATGCGTGTATTGTAATATGGACACTTTGCACAGCGAGTCAAACTACGTCCAACAGATATTTTCAGCATGGACTACATACATTATTAACAGACACGTTATCTAAGCTGTGTTGTGCATGGCTTGGTAGTAAGTTGCTCTCAACCTTTATATTTACATTCTCCATGGGCCAAAAACTGTGAATCCAATAACAAAAAACTCATTGATGACGCCTTAAAACTTTTGAATATATATATCGTTTACATACAAAATATAAACAGATAACATGTTGACATTCTTGGATATTAAAATAATGAAACATTAAGGGAATTTGGAATATATAAAAAGAATACACATGCAGAAAATCACATCTAAGCTGACAGTTTTAATCCCATAGCGCACAAACATGCAGTTATCAACAGCTTAACACACCAGTTAGTTAACCTACAAATTAGCAAAGAAGAATATTTTAATGAACACAAACCAATAGAAGAAACAGCGGTTAAAAAAAAAAAGAACTAGCACACAAATTCAAGATACAAAAACGTATCAAAGAAACCACAACACTTTCAGCAAAAAAAGGTAACGGCGAGTACAGGCGATTCGGTGAGCAACTGAAGATGGGAGAGATTCTCCCGAAACGCATCTTACTTTTATGCAAGTAAGTGTAAAAAATTGAATACCTAAGTTTAGGATTTATTACCACTCCATTGTCAACAACTTTGTAAGTACAATATTTATAAGAAAAGATAAGCTAATTTTTTAAAAATTGACCTATCATCCATGGGATACAAAAATATTTCAGAACATTCTTAAAGATTTTAATATCAGGTTGGCACCAGTTAACAGATTTAATGTTAAACCTTACTGATAAACAATGCTTGTGACAGTATTCCACAAGAGAACAGAAACATATGCACATGGTTAAAGGAACATTTCAGGAACATAAAGTACAAGCAAATACAGAAATCAGCAGTAGTATATCATTTTTGGACAGAAAATCACAGCATAGTGAATAAAGCAAAAGCATTAAAATCAGTACAACGACCTACAGAACTAGCAACTTGGGAGAAAATCTACATCTACAAATATGAAGACAGTCTAATGAAATTTGACACTGCCAGGGGTGAAAAGATAAAATACAAGTTTATCACACTGCCACCAGAGCTGCAAACTTATTCCCAAAGCTTAATGAATTATCGAACAGTTGAATTTTAGCCAAGTTGATGATGAGAATGAAATGTTCTGAAACCGGTTCTATATATTATGACAAGTAAGTGAAGCATTAAGAGTGTGTAGTTCAACAAAATCATACAATAATATCAATATACTAGTTAATGATCAGTTTGGTTTAAGGAAAGGAATTTCAGCAGAAAATGCAATCTTTAAGCTCACTAAAATATTTTAACTGCATTTAATGAAAGAGTACATGTAGAAGGAATATTTTATGATTTTAGCAAACACTTTCAATTATGTCAATCGTAAAATTCTGATACATAAATTAGCTTCCTATGGAATAAGAAACCAATATTTAAAGTGAATTATGTCCTATCTTGACAAAAAGAAAGAAAAAGTAGAGATAAATTGTCCCTTTAAAAATAAAAACAATGCATTAAAGAGGGGAATCATTAAACATAGTTTGCCTCTAGGATCTGTCCTCGGTCCTCTTCTTTTTCTGATGTACATGTACAAAATGATGTCTCCTTATCTATCTATTTGCAGATAGCACAAGCACATTGATAATTGGAAATAGGCTTATAAATTAAATCTAGTTCTGAGCTCCTTCTTTCTATGGTTCAAAGCCGTGTCAGCCCCCCCCCCCCCCCCAGAGAAAATACCACAATTATTTATTATTTTCTCTTTTTCTGGTCACGTTTTAAAACAAAAAAATGCAAGAAAAAAGCAGTGTATTATCAATTAGTTCTTTATTGTATTTTGCGCAATAAGGATATTTCCTCTCTACTGTAGTAGTGATATCATCATCCATTAAAGCCGATGGGTCTGCCTGGAAAATTTTATGCTTTAAACTTATACTTTCATTGGCCTGCAAAGATTTACATGGACTTATATTTGTCCTCCCTCAAGATGGATCAGTCTTTCTCCTGTTTATTTCTGCATTCTCTTGTGACAGCAGGAAGATGGCTCATTGCCAGCGCTCTGGTATTTCTCTTTTGTTAGGGACCAGATGTTGACAGGTTACTCACAACATCCATAACGGATTAGGTTTATTTTGCACTTTATTTGAAATTGGGTGGCCTCTCAATTGTTTGTCAGTGGAAACAACTTTCCACAATTTCACAATGTTAAATGTTAAGTTACGAAAAAAGTATATGTTCTGTGGCAATGAATAAAGTGGACCTTTTTTGAAGATTCCTTTTTTCATATCCAAGCTTAACTGCTAAGTAGGAAGGGAATGGTTTGTATCTCATCAATTTAAAGCTATAGGAGCTTTCTCAGCAAGACAGCATAGAAGGTTTTTATAGAGACACATATCTTGTCTACAGCAATAAGATTAGAAAAGAAATAGAAAGGATAAATTTCATTTCTGTACAGGCCAACGATAACAATTTGTTGTTATATTACAATACATCAATATGGTTGAAAGATACATAAAATTCAATGCTGTTTCTGAATTGACTTCAGAAGGTTAAAGGCATACTTTAATAGCTGAATTAGAAGAGTTCCATATAAACCAAAAAATTATAGCACAAACGTATACAGTTAAGGGAGAATGTCGGGTGCATGTAGTTATGTTTCTGGCCCACCCTTCTATACAGACAAGCTGTCGCTGGTTCAAAGCACACAAATTTCTCTAAACCTTGATAAAACAAATGGCATCACTCACAGATCTCTATCTGCTATTGCAGATAGGAAATTCTAACAATATACTTCTACAAACCAAAAATATTAAATTTCTTGGTATAAGAATTGATAACCACCTGAATTGGAAGGATCACATTGATCTTATCATACCTAAACTTAGCAGTGTATGGCAATGCAATTAGCATATCATTAGCTTTGGATTCAATTAGGACTTTAAATTTAGTTTATTACACCTATTTCAACTCAATAATGGAATAGGGTCCTATATTTTGGGCAAACTCAGTTGATAGTAAGAATGCCTTCCTACTATAGAAAAAAGCCATATAAATAATCTCTGGTACATATAGCACACATTTGTGAAGAAACCTCTTTAGGCAATTAGAAATTCAAACCCTTCCATATGAATATATAGTATCTATCCCTCATGAACTTTTATATAAGAAAAAAAGAAAATTTTGTACAAACCAAAATATTCATAACAAGAATGCTAGATAGAAAGCAAACCTACATACACTAATCTTGTTGAATTAAACATCAAACTTCTAAAGTCATGTCCATATATTAAACTCTCTTGATGTTTCACATTAAAACATTTTTTATTAAAAAGTAAGTTGGGAATAGTTTCGTTAGTCACTTGCTCACATTGTCAACCAACTGAGTAGTCAATAACAATTATCTATTCCAGATTCTTGGAATATTAAACATTCTTTCAATAAGGAGGTCTGCAATATCTGTTGTACCCTGAACCAATACTTTAACACACTCTCCATCAC
Organism: Metallyticus violacea; assembly: GCA_030762175.1. Taxonomy (NCBI): domain Eukaryota; kingdom Metazoa; phylum Arthropoda; class Insecta; order Mantodea; family Metallyticidae; genus Metallyticus; species Metallyticus violacea. The sequence continues at coordinate 65,142,699 of CM060832.1, read as the reverse complement.
ACATCCTCTCACACCAACCATCCCTATTTCCAAGAGTGCTCCGGCATTTGCCTCAATTTTAGGGATTTCAAACACAATCTTACAAAAACTACGTATCATTTATCCATTTCCAGTTTTCCTGTATCCCCCATATTTCAATACTATCTGCCCACCTAGACTCCACCATTGTCCTTTATAATCTTTCCAACCAATTACCGACAGCTCAGGTGCAACAAACATGCATTTCTTTAATAACTTCAGAGATAGTACACCCTTGGCTAGTGCAAATTTCTTCTGTTTCTCCCATTGACCTGACATACTCAAAACATTCCTAAATACAAAAATTCCTCCACAATCTGTATCTCCTCCCCAGCCATATACCACTTCTCATCCTTCCTCAATTATTTCCCTTTTTAAATACCATAATTTTAGTCTTTTCTTGATTAACTTTAAGGTTCTATTTTTTGCAGTACCTCATACTTTCTGATAATACATACCTTAAACATATTCCTGAGATGGATGCAACCATTAACTCATCAGCAAAAAGTAAGCCCAGGATCTCCAATTTATTTAATATTGGTTTGTTAATATTCACTTGCTGTAAACCCATCATTACCTATAAATAAATTGAAAAGAATTGGACTCAATTTACACCTTTATCTAACCCCCCCGTCTTTCAATCACACGCCCTTCACACCATATCTAACGTGAAACATATTACCCTCATAAAACTCCTTCAACAAAACAATCACCTCCTTATTCATCCCTTTATGCCATAATTTGTACCATACCGCCTCTCTGTTAATTCAATCATATGCTTTCTCCAGGTCAACAAATACATTATCAGCAGTTCTTCTGCCTTTTCTAAAACCTGATTGAATTGAGAAGATTAGATTTCTACCTAATCATTTATTCTGCCAGTTAAACTTCCCCTGAAACCTTGCTAAAGTTAGACAGAAGAGCAATTCCTCTATAACTTCATCAATAAACCCTTTACCCTTATTAATGTATATGTAAATAGAAATGTAGTAACATTTTTATTTCTGAGTGATTTGTCTGTTTCTGCTTCTCTGGCGTTGCTTAAGAATTCTTGTGTACATCCTTAAAATGATGAAGCAATCATGTTTTATATTAATACTAAACGGGTATTGATGTTGTAAGTTATGTATGCCAAAACTTCTCAATGATCTGTAGATCTAATCATTAGACACTGACTGGTGTTTTTTTTTTTTTACTTCTTGTTGAATATGATCACCACAATTGTAACTTCCTAAATGAAATTGGACAGAATTTATTGAAGGAACACTTTAGACAGGTACAGCTATTTAAAAATTTACTAAAATGTCTTATGATGAAAATTAGACATGTGACAGGAGACCTATAGATAAAACAGAACCAGTGACCATCAGAAAAGAAGAGAGATACTACTTTTATCCATGAGTTAAGAAGTGTAAGAACAAAATGTTGCACAATTGCAGAAGCCGATTTTACTAAGATCATGTGGCAGGGTTATGTTCAGTGTTACTCTACAAGTATGATGAATGAATAGTGTTTAACGCCCATTTTTGCTACAGAGGCACCACAGGCAATGGACACTGGTGATACATGAAATGATATGATATATTGGGAAAGAATTTATTTTTAAGGAAGGAAACGTTCCAGTACTTTAGGGTACTTCCCAGGCATTTGCCATTTATGAGGACTGAGGAAAACCTGGAAGAAATCTCAGTAGGGAGGACGGTCCTGGAGGAATTCGAACCCCAGACCTCCCGCTCACGAGTCCGCGATTTAACGACCCCGGCCACCCATGGCGGTTACTCTAAGAGTAATTCATGGAGGTGTTATACATGTTAGTTCCATAAGGGGTATTGTTTTTCTACAGTATTGAGTAATTTATAAAATGTAACCAGCAATCAGATGTGAATAGCATGCGATAAATCATAAATAATATGGAAAAATATTTTAATAATGCTTCTTAAGTTATTAGCTGCATCATATTATTGAATGTCAAGCTTTTGCCCTTGTAGAACTCAATGGCTTTCATCCTCAGCAGCTGCAGCAGATTAATGAATGCTGTTGAGCTTTTACCATCCTTAACCTTGGCCTTATTCAGACAGAGTTCAGCATGGTGAAAGCTCCAAATTACACATAAATATATCTTATGAAAGAATATAATTTTATTTTAGTAAGTTAAAAGAATGGTAATACCCTAGTAAAAAAAATTGTGTTATAATGTGTATCATTTCAAATGGAAAAACATTAGGGATCTGTTTGATAAAAGTTGACAGGTCTGATAATTTGACAAATTTGTTGGTTTATTGTTATTGATTTGGTTTATTTATGGACGCTCTTTAACATCTTAGGTCATATGCATTCCATTAAATTCAAGGCATGAAATGGCTGACAAATTTTACTCAGAGGCCTCTTCTTTCAGGCTTGAGGTTCTTTTTCCTGCCATAAATGTACAACATGGCTTTACGTCCCTTCCAAAAGAAGCCATACTTAGCATTTTATGCCCAAAAAATCCATCAATCCTGGCAGGGTTTGAACCCGCGATCTTAGGTTTAAAAGGCAAGTATGGCTACCATTACATCACCAGGACCAAATTGGTTTATTGTGACAATTAGTTGTTTCATATAACTTAAAATATGTCACATATGACAGGTATAAAGTTGTAACTGTCATAAGGCAATTTGCTGTTTCATAAAGCTGACAATTAAGTAAAAATAATTGTCAACAAATGACAGCATTGCTACAATCATATAAGCATAAGCAATATTGATTCAAGACTCTTTTACTATTTACTGAGCACTAATATTTACTTTTTTGAATTGTTATAATAATTATAATAAATTATTGTATATCATAATGTAAATTAAATCTGATGAAGTGCAATGACCTTGATAAAACTTATCAATAATGATATTACTATTATTGGCACATTATTATTTGTAATGAGCTACATTAAAAGGATTATCTCAGTCATCTTACCACACAGTTTAGTTTAGTTCCTGGAGCATTCTGTGAGTTCGCGAAGCAGATGCAGAGAACAGAGAATTTGTCATTTACAATTACCACAGTAGCACACATTCTACATTTACAAGAAAAACTTGTACATCTGCATAAATGGTTACAATAAAATGAAAAAGTAACATCTAGAACAACTCAGCCAAATCAACAAAAAACCAGAAAAGCAGAAACAGACAAATCCCTCAGAAACACAAACTGTACTATATACATGTTTGCATATACATTGATATAAGCAGTGTTTTTAAATCAGCATAATATACTGTTACTCATATATTCCTTTACGGAATAAGCCTTTTTACATAGGTATTTTCTAGGAACAGATTTGAGGGATTTACCATATTAAGGCTTTTAGGCTAGAGGGAAGAGCAATTTGTACTAAAATGCATTTGTGGCAGGAAAGTGTTGAAACTGGTCTACGTAGATTTGCTTTTTGTCTAGTATTCTTGTCATGTATTCAAATTCATTGAAAGTGGTAAGAAAAATACAAACTACAAGGGGTCTCCACCTATCTGGCCCAGGCCATTTTAGGTGTACATCCTCATGATTACAGAAATTTTAATGCAATAATGATTTTAAATTAACCCTTTATCTAAATTCTAAAAAATTAAATAAATTATAAAATTTCTACCCCGATTGCATCAGACCCCAGTGCGTATTCATCAGCAGCAGTACTGCCATGGATAGCCAAGATCGTTAAGGCATGGACTCGTGAGTGGGAGGTCTGGGGTTCGAATCCCGCCAGGACCTCCTCCCTGACTGAAGATTTTTCCAGGTTTTCCTATGTCCTCATAACTGGCATGCCGGGGAGGTACCTTAAACTTAGGCTTGGGATGTTTCCTTCCTTAAAAAATCCTTTCCCAATATATCATTTCATTTCATGTATCACTAGTGTTCATTCCCTGTGGTGCCTCAGTAGTAAAAATGTAATTAAAAACCATTAAAAAAAATCAGCAGTAGTCTACTGGAATTCCAGGGGACCAAAATAAAATATTTCAATCACTCTACTTATACTATTATTTTATTAGCTAGCTACAAGTCTCTACAAACTAAGAATTCTTTTATTTCTCAAACACTTACTATAATAAAATTTGAAATTTCTAATGTGTTTAGAAAAATTTAAATACAAACCACAACGGGGCCTCCATCTATCTTGGGGCTTAACACCTCACAATTATTACAATTATTGGTACAATAATACATTTATACTAATATCTTTACCTAAATTCTAGATAGTTAAACAAAGTACAAAGTTTTCACATTGATTGAGTCAGTTCCCAGTATGCAGTTCATCACCAGATTCTATTGGAATTCCAGGGGACTAGGCTTCCACCCTAATAAGGCACTAAAATAAATATTTCACTTACTCTACTTGTATCAATTATTTTGTCAGCTAACTACAATTCCTTCAAACTACTAATTCTTTTATTTCTCAAATGCTAAGTATAGCATGTATTCGCATTCTCCAGCCAGTTCCGATATCTCAAGCTGAATTATTCAATAAATTTTATATACTTTCACTCCCAACCATTTTTAGACCAATGACATTTTTCATAATCATACAGGTATTCTTTATCATCTGAAATTGATCCAAAATACATAGTTCTCAAATGACCATTTCCATTTCATTATTACCTTCCATAAAAACTCTCCTAATTTGGGTATCTACTCTTGATCTTCAAAGATCTTTCTCAGTACAATTCTTTCCTAAATCTTACTAATTAAACTTTCCCTCCAAATATTTGTGGCTTTACATTGGAATTGATCCCTTTCTGGATTATCTTTTAATTCCTTATAATATGCTAGTGAGCTTTTCTTCCTAATCTGTTGGTCCTGGTGGTGTAGTGGTAACCATACTTGCCTTTTAAACCCAAGATCATGGGTTCAGACCTAGCAAGGATCGGTGGATTTTTTTGGGCATAAAAATCCTAAGTATGTCTTCCTTCGGTAGGGAAGTAAAGCTGTGAGTCCTGTGTATTAGATTTACAGCATGAAAAAGAACCTCAAGCCTGAAAGAAGAGGCCTCTGAGCAAAATTTGTCAGTCATTTCACACTCTGAATTGAATGGGATGCTGATGACCTGAGATGTTAAAGAGTGTCTGTAAATAAACCAAATCAAAAAATATTCTTAATCTGGGCAATTAAAACTTGTCTATCCATGTTTCCCATTCTTGATCTCACTTCCCTCCAGTGACCACTTCTAAAATATCCAATTTTAATCCAAAAATCTCCTAACCCATTTATAAATAACTGTTCTCTAATTTTATTAGTCACATAGTCATATAGTCAATAGTCAAAATTGTTTCTTGATATTTCAAGTATATCTTCACAATGTCGGTGTCTAATAGCTCTTGAACCCTAAATAAATATTTCAATACTTTCTCCATCATTAACCTTCTGACACTTACCTTTCCTAACTCTATCAATGTTCCTACATTTGTAGTATTATTAGGAACTTTCAAAATTAATTACAGAATTTTCTTAGTATTAAATGCATATTACAACATCCCTCCTCTATACCCCAAATTTCCCTTTCATTAATCCATTGTGATTCAACCAAGGCAGAATAAAGCCTTTCAAACTAACTGATACTCATTACTGGCATCCTATATAAACATTTTCTTATTGCTGTCATCTTGTTATGTATATTTTGATTTTGTATAAATTCTTCTTTATTTCTTTTATTAAAGTTCATGAAGGATTACATGGAACAGTTACCACCTGTGGTGCTCCTCAGTAGTAAAAATGGCTGTTAAACACTATTAAAAAACATGAACAGTTAAATTTTCAAATTGCCTAAAGAAGTTTCTGCCTGAATGGCTGCTATGTGTACCAGCGATTATTCGTTTGGCTTTTATCTGTAATAGGAAGATATGCTCACTTTTAACTGAGTTTCCCCAAAATATAAGACTATATTGAGTTTGCAATAGGCATAATTAACTAATTTTAAAGTCTTAATTGAATTCAGCATTACTAATGTACATATTAAATAGCATTGCTAAGTTTAGATCGAAGAGTTCATTCCATTTCAGATGGTTATCAATTATTAAACCAAGGAATTTAATATTTTTAGTTTGTAGAAATACACTGTTATAATATCTTATCCCTTATAGATTTGAAGATGTGTGAATGAATTTCATGTTTGTTTCATCTAGATTTAGAAACAATTTGTTTACTTTGAACCATTGACACAAGAAACTCAGAACTAGATTTAGTAAGGCACAACATTTTATAATAAACATAAACAGCATAAATGATAAGTTAACTATGGGATATGTTAACTCATCTACAAAATAAATGTCAGATAAGCTACAAGATCATTGAAGAAAAGATAACAATTGGTTTTCTTCTAATCTAAATTTAAAAAAAAACAATTCATTTTTATCTTATTGTATGCTCAATGTAACTCAAAAAAACGTAAAAACGTAAAACGAATGTAAAAACGAAGAGGAATTTGGGAATCTGGAAAAAAGAACATTTCAGAAATATTCGCTTAAAACAAATTGATAAATCAGCAATAGCGGCGCACTTTTGGAATAAAAATCATGAAATTAAATCAGAGATAAAACTACTTAAACAACTTCATAATGCAATAGAACTTTCCACTTGGGAAAACATTTTCATTACAAAAAATAAGGATAATTTGATGAATTTCGATATCCCTCCATTGGATGAACTCAGCAAATTCCTAATAGAACCAATAGATGCCGCCACAAGAACATCAACAGACCCAACCGCCACGTTTAACGACAGTTTGTCAACAGGCTGAAGATGGGAGGGATCGCTCCCGAAACACATGTTCCAAATTTATGTAAGTGAATGGAGTTAGTGTGAAAAAAAACTGTATACATTGTTTATATGTATACATTGTTTATATTTATATTATTGTATGCTTATTATCTCACTGGCACTATTGTATATCACATTAGCTAAAATTATGATATTGCTAATCACTGCCACACATGGTAAAAATGGGTATATATACTTTTAAAAGGAATGTAAATAGTTCTCCCTAGTAGATCTAATATAATGCACAAAGGCATGCCACATTTATAGAAAGAAACATATAAAAGCACTATATAACACTGTAGAAACAATGAAGAACACCGCTGAAGTCATTTGAGGCACTATAGAACACTGTTGAAGTTGCGATATTTCAAGTCTACTATGGGCTCTTGATCATGTAGCTGGAGTACAAGGACTGTGTCCAGCAATACACACAGCTTGGGTGCCTAACAGTCTGCTGGGCTGACGGGCAGTGAGACAGAATAAAAATTCAAGTTACCGGTAGGAGAGGTTTAGAGAGAGATATTTAAGCCTGGAGAGGTGCATGCCTTGTGTAAGACAATAGCCACCATCTCCCTGTCTCTGAGAGTACTAGTAGGGAAAATAGGAGGTACAGCATCTATGAGTATTAAAGAAAACAAAACAAGTGTTGAAAACAGAGTGGTGAAGGTTAGCATGTTGGGCCACAGGTAAAGAACTGGTTTTGACAGAGCATCTGTGGTTATTCGTTCTGAGTGAAATTGCGGTAGAAGTTAACCCAATATAGAAAGCAGAACACAAATTACCTGAAACCTGAAACTTAGACGGGGTGGTTTATGAAACAATGCTGTTATGGGTTTAGAATCCCTTAAGCCAATCCTAAAGGAGTGTTTCAGTGTATTAAAGCAGAACTCCACAACATCAGCATTGTTTCAAAAACTGTCACGCCTAAGTTTCAGGTCCCCACATAACTTAAAAACCATTCTCTGCAAGAAACTTAATCCCACACTTGTTTCTTTACCAGCACCTGGGTCTTATTCCTGCAACAGAACTAAATGCAAAACTTATTCTTTAATAATGCCCAGTACATCCTTTTTCAGCCTGACACTCGAGTCAGAATTCAAAATTCACACTTTTGCCAATTAGGCTTCTGCAAACGTGATATACATGCTTAAATGTAATTTGTGTTTTGCTTTCTATATTGGGTTAACTTCTATCGTAGTTTCACTTAGAACGAATAACCACAGACGTTCTGTCAAAATTAGTTCTTCTTTACTGGTGGCCCAACATCTAGCCTTCACTACTCTGTTTTTAACACTTGTTTTGTTTTCTTTACCACTCATAGATGCCATACCTCCTACTTCCCCTACTAGTACTCTCAGAGACAGGGAGATGGCGGCTATTGTCTTACACAAGGCATGCACACCTCCAGACTTAAATATCTCTCTCTAAACCTCTCCCACCAGTAACTTGAATTTTTATTCTGTCTCACTACCTGTCAGCCCAGCAGACTGTAAGGCACCCAAGTGGTGTGTATTGCTGGACACAATAACTAGCTACCTAATCAAGAGCCCATAGTAGGCTTGAAATATTGCAACTTCAGCAGTGTTCTATAGTGCCTCAAATGACTTCAGCAGTGTTCTACATTGTTTCTACAGTGTTATACAGTGCTTTTATGTGTTTCTTTCTTTAAATGTGGCACGCCTTTGTGAATTTTAGTTATTTATATATATATATATATATTAAAAAAACCAAACTGCCACACATTTTATGACAGATATATATTTTCCTGTGAATATGTTTGACAATTTAACAAATATGTCAGTTCAGTTTGTTACTATTGTATGTGACAATTTTATGTTTCATAAAACAAGCATGTGAAAATATTTCTGACAAATTGTAAATTTTTATCAGTCATATTAAAATTGTTATGAAACAGAACATTTTTCATGCTTTATGATAGGCAAACTTGTCAAGTTATTATATTGTAACAATTGCCTATCATCTGTCAAATTATTAACTTTTATGAAGCAGGCCTGTGATGTGCAAAGTTCACTGTATTTTGATATATATATATTATGTTATATAACACAAACCAGCCACAATCCAAAACAACATAAACTAGCCATAATCAACAGCCTCACATTCAGATTAACAAACCTGCCAATAAACAAGACAGAATACAAATTGAGCACCAAAAAATTATAGATATAGCACATACAATTAGCTACATAATAGATCTGGTCAAAAATTCAGAAAGAAAAAACAAATGAAGAACATCACCACACTAAAAGGCTACAAAGGAGACCATATATATATATATATATATATATATATATATATATGTATAAAAATCCACATTCCACCCATGGGCACACCAAAAATTCCAAAAGATTTTTAAACAGGCACACATCATTTTGGCACCAGTATATAAATTTAGTATGAAAAAAAACCACTTAAACACCAACACAAAAGACAAAATTCCACCAGGAAAGCAATCAGGCATTTAAGAAATCGGTTGCAAAGACTGTGACATGAAATACATAGGCAAAAAAAAAAAAAAAAAAAAAAAAAAACATTACCATACATTTTAAGGAACACATAAGAAATGTAAAATATAAACACACAGAAAAATCAGCGGTGGCAGACCATTTTTGGCAAAAAAAAAAAAAAAAAAAAAAAAAAAAAAAAAAAAAAAAAAAAAAAAAAAACAAAAAACACGAGTTCCAAAATGAACCAAAACTACTAAAACCTCTTCAAAAATCCCATAAAATTAACAGTATGGGAAAATATATTTATATATAAAAACAAAGATTTTTTGTTTTTATATATAAATTGAACCTTGAACCTTAGCATGGCTGAAGATGGGAACAAAATGTTCTCGAAACCGGTTCCATACATTTATGAAAAGTAAGTGAAGCTTTAAGAGTGTGTAGTTCAACTAATCATACAATGATATCCATTAAAAGATTTTTGGTTAACTTTGGTCTACCAAACAACAGTTAGCCTGATAATAAGTTAGTTAAAGCCACAGAGCAACATCTTAATACCACACTGAGAAGCGGCTGGTGGGACCAGGCTGAAGATGTAGGCAAACGCCTTTGAAACATGTCCAAGTAAGTGGAACAAAATTAGTGAAATTTGAGTGATTTCTTAATATTAATTTGTCATATTATATTTTACTGTGAAAATCCCAGATACAAAAAACTGCTTAAAAAGTGATTAAAGTGTTTAATAAAATAAAGGAAACAAGGGAAATACCCAATGTGGAGAAGGAGCATGATAGTACTCCATTATAAAGGGAAGGGTAATGTAAATAATCCAGCTAATTATAGAGATATTTTAGGTCAGGTTTTTACAGGAATTCTAGCCAATAGATTAAGGATATGGGTTGAGAAAGAGAAGAAATTATCAGAGTTTCAAACAGGTCTCAGAGCAGGGAGAACTGCAGATGTTTTTGTATTAAAAACAATTGTAGATAAATATTTAAGCAAGAAAAGGGGAAGAGTTTATATAGTGTTTATAAACTTTGAGTAGGCATTTGATACTACAAATACAGAAGCAATGTGTTAAAACTAAAAAGGAAAGGAATAGGTTAATAAAACTATTAGAAAAGATGTATTGTGAGAATCTGTTTTATATCAAATTTTCAGATGATGAGGTAACGGATTACATGCAGAGTAAAACAGTAACAAGACCAAGTTGTAAATTAAGTCTAACAATGTTCAGTCTCTATATTGATGACATTTTGGAATAAACAAAGAGAGATAAATTACATCTACCAGTAATAAATAATAAGGAAATACTAGGGGGTTAATTTTTGCAGATGATTTAATAATCACATCTATAACTAGTAGAGGATTCAGAAGAGCAATTGAAGTAGTGAATACTTTTTGTAAACAAATATTGATTGGGGATTGAAAATTAATGAAAAGAAATTGCAGATTTTGGTTATTAAAAAAGGTTATAAGTTGAAAAATGGCAGTTAAATGGGAGAGAAATAGAGGTGGTAAGGAAAATTAATTATCTTAGAACAAGTTTAAGCTCTAATGGAAGTTGGAATGAGCAGAAAAAATCAGCAATATCAAAAGGAAAAGTAGCTATGAGTGTTAAAATAGCATGTTTAAGAAAAATTCCTGATATTAGAGTGAATTGACTGGAAACCAATTCACAACCAATACACAACCGCAATGGAAGCTAAAATGTTGTATGGATCAGAAATTTGGGGCGTAGAGGATACTTGGAAAGATGTTGATAAAATAAATAGAATTTTTTACTAATTTAATTTTATGTTTACCAACATCATCCCCAAATGGTATAGCACAGCTAGAATTAGGTATATATTCCACCAAGAAAAAAATAATCCAAGAATTATGAAATATTTATTCAGAATTACCACATTAGAAGAGAGTGATATTATTAAAAAATGTTTTAGAATATAGGAGAAATGTAAGTGGAAAGAGTAATGCTATTTCAAAGTGCAGGAAATTTTGCAACAAATAGGTTTGGTAAAAGTATGGATAAATAGGGAATAACAAAACACAGGATTTTGGAAAAAAATAAATCTAAGATTGGAAGATATTGAACAATAAATAATTAGTAGTTTAGATCAAAAGAGTTCATTGAGACTTTATAGGGGAATAAAAATAGTATGGGGTAGGGAAAAATATATAGAACAATGTGATAAGGCAGGTAGAGAAGGGTTTGCTTTGGCTAGAACTGGAGTTATGAATGTAAAAGGAGTACAATATGATAAAGGAATAAGAAATAGTTTAATGTGTGGAGAAACCATCATTGTTTGTTAATGTTGTAATGAAACAAAGTTATAGAGAGAAAAGGTTTGCAAAAAAATGAGTAAATTTAGATGGGGAAATTTTAATTAGGAAGGTTTTAACTGTAAAAGGAGATAAAAATATAAAATGATAGGGAACTATTTAGGTAAAGTTAGAGAAGAATGGATAAGAATGGCAAAGAAGATGATGGAAGGTAATGTAGAAAGAAGTGTAACCTTAGAAGTATAATAATTTATGGATTTACAGTGTATTTAGGAAAGGTGGGGGAGAAATGATAAAGAATGGGAGTAAATTAGCATTAGAAACAGCATTATTTTACACCAATAACTTGGGTGTTAGGTGTATATAGTCCTAAGGAAATAAGCAACTCACAAGTATAGGATGTAGTCTTGTTGAATTAAAAGTAAAACTTCTAAAATCATGTCAACACATTAAACTCTCTTGACGTTTCACATTATCGTTTGTCAAGCTCAGAGAATTACATTTAAATCAGGCCTACTTTGCATTTGAAGGAAAATTTTATGAACAAAGTTCAGATTTAGTAATGGGCAGTCCTCTCTCTCCGTTTTTGGCAGATCTATTTATAAGCTTTTTTGAGATGCACATAACTAAAACCTTCCCATATATATTCTAGGTCTGGTACAGATATGTGGATGATGTTTTTGCCATCGTGCAAACCAGTTACATACAAGATGCTCTCAAACTCTTAAATTTAGAACAACAATAAAATTTACTACGGAAATTGAAACTAATAATACTTACCATTCTTAGATTTGAAGATAATAAAAAATAATAACAAATTAGAATTTTGCATATACAGAAAAGATACACACCGATAATTACATAAAAGCTAAAGGTTTCAACCCTAGACCTTACAAAGAAGAAGCATTCAATAGTATAATTTATAGGTTGATTAATGTACCACTTATAAAAGAAAAATATAAGAATGAATACTCACAAATAATACACACAGCAAAAGTTAATGGGTTTAGTAAACAAATGATAGATCGAAAAATAAAAAGATTCAAAGGAAAAAAGAAAATTAAACAAATCACCCCACTCAGTAATTTATATAAAGATAAAACTTATCAAAAGTTCACGTATCACCCTTACATCAAGCACAAATTTAAAAAAATATTCAAACAATACAACAACATCGCTCTGGCACCCGTAAATAGATACAGTGTAGGCAAATTACTGTATCTAAACAAAATTGAACCCAGATCAAAAGAAGATAGTTCAGGCATATATAGGATCAACTGCAAGGAGTGTGATAAAATATACATATAGGCAAGACCAAAAGAAGCTTGGATATTAGATTGAAAGAGCACTGGAGAAACATCAGATACAAACAAATAGAAAAATTGGCAGTAGCAGCACATTTCTGGAATGAAAATCATGAAATAGAAAAAGATATAATAATGTTAAGAGCAGTTCAGCACCCAAAGGAACTTAGTATATGGGAAAGGATTTATATAATAAAACATGTGAACGTAGACATGAATTTTGATATACCAGAAGCACACAACATATTGTACAGGTTCATCAACAGACCACTAGAGCGCACACAGCCAAATATACATCCTACTTGAAGAGATCCATTAGTCGTCAATTGGTTGACAATGTGAGCAAGTGACTCACGAAACTAGTTCCAACTTACTTTTTAATAAAAAAAGTTTTAATGTGAAACGTCGAGAGAGTTTAATACATTAACATGATTTTAGAAGTTTCACTTTTAATTCAACAAGATTATGATAGTTTCACTCTGTGTATTCCTACATTCATTTTTAATGGAATAGGATGTAGTGTTTAGAATTAAAATATTGTAATGGAGGCACAATGATATGCATTAATTTTATATTGTCAGTTAGTATTATGGAATTGACAAAGACAGATCTTATAATATTTAAAATTGTATGTTGATGTAAACAGAAATAAATCCAATTCAATCCAACTTAATGAAAAAAATCTGCAGCCAATCAATTACAACTTTGCTCTCCCTGCCTGTTTTTGAGAAAGATTTGGCTTTAGTCAGTGAGCATTGCAATGGTATTAATAAAAGCATGAAAATCAATAGTATTTTTTTTATTGCTAAGATCCTAATAAATTAAAATGCTCATATTTCTGAAAAAAAAAATCAGTAATATTATAATTTAAAAATGAAACGAAAGGGTTACTTCTATGGGATTGCCAGCGATTCTTATAGGTAACCTACAAGAATTCTTGTTAAATTTTTATTGAATATGAACTTTTTCTTTTTTTGATCTGTATATATATACCAAACAGAATTAAATTATAATAGTTATTGTTGTGGTATGTCCCATTCTTCATTTTTTTTGTATATGTGCGTACAGCCTAATTTGACGAAAACAATTGAATACATAGTATGAGGAGCGTTTTAAGTGGATATTTATCTTTGATAGTTCTATAATATAATAGTATTTATAAAAGACATTTAACTAATACCGAAATTATTTCTTGAATATTTTCCAGGTGAGGTTAGATGTAAAGCATGTAAATATATGTGCCTTATGCATTCTCTCAAACGTAAGAACAGACGTCCTATTGCTGAAGCTACATACTACTATATAGAATAAATGACAATCTCACCTAGAATATTTTGAATATATTCCGACAAGCTGTTCAACATTTGTAACATGCTGGGAACCAGTGATATTCATGCTGAGTTTTCATTGTATCATCATATTTCCGTGGAATGAAAAATAATTAATAAGAGTTTTACACAGCACAACACAACTATATACTGTTTAAAATTACAAATAAAAAAATAACTGTAATGACAACGATTTATAACAAACAATACACTCTCTTGGATTCCATATTTACTTTCTCAATCATCATTCCAATTTCATCTTGACATTCAAAATGTACCAGCTCAAGCGCTATTGATAACTCACCTGCATTGGCTAATTTAGATGAAGAGTAAGCCTTATCATGTAATTTTATTGAAACTTATATTATAAATAACTGAGTAAAGCAATCTTATGCATTCATATTTCTGGAAGAAATACCTTTTTTATACCTTCTGTATTAGGTATACAAATGAAAGTTAAGTTGGTAATTCTGTTGTTCGCCATTTTGAATTTGTACGAGGGTTGAAAAAAGTAAATGCTTAGAATTAATTGTAGTGCGGTATTTTTCCGTTAGAATAGAAAAATGTATTAATGATGGTGTGGAATGCTGTTTAATCCGATTATATTGTTTCACTGCGACCAAAAGCACAATTGTTGGCGGTTTTTTTGCATTAATTTTGTTGTTTTTTGATATTTATGCTGGGTGACTAAGTCGGCCATTGAACGAGTAAATCTCAAGCTCTAGAACCGAAATGATATTATTATTGCAAAATATATTGAGTCCCAACACTCGCAATTCATTGCTGGGATTATCCACGCAAAAATGAAGACAAGAAGTGGAGATTTAAATCAGGAATTGGAAGAAGTCATGCCAGTTAAAGATTCAAGAACCGTAAAAGAACTGTTAGAGGTAAGAATGGGGCTGTTTTTTAAATTTCTAAACCAAAAATTTGCTTATATATTCACTATGAATTTTATTTGCTAGTGCTAAAAACCACTCACTGTAAAATAAATGGGAGATTTTCTTTTACTAACATTATTGTAATGTATGACAAATATAAACTAAATGCAAATATCACTCCAATAATTGCCCTCAAACATCATAATGAGCAATGAAGGGTAGGTAGAAAGATTTTGAATAATATTGCCATACTGCTAAGTCGAAATTATTCAATGGCCCTAATCAAGATTGTTGTTGGTAAACTATGTGAAATCTGCCACTTTGTAATTTGTACAAACACAAGGGTATATAGAAAATTGGGTTTGTGACAATAAATAAGAAATACGCCATTTGACGTTTTTAAATAGTAAATATTATACCTAGTAAAATTCACCAGTATCTGTTACTCAAATTACATGGCAAAAGTGTAGAATCCATGGTTAGAGTAAGGAAAGAATTTTTGTAAGTCTGAAGCAGACACCAGGCACATGCATACAGAGACATTAGCAGCAGACGAAGTGAATTCTTGTGTTTCTCATGTGACATGTTAAGTTTTTCCATATTCATATAAAGCCAGTAACATATTTCAATTTTAAAGCCAACTTATAGCCCAATTAAAAAAAATGTTTAAATGTCTGTTTTGGAATTAGAAAAAGTCCTGTAATTCTCATATCACGTGTTTGAAAGAAGAGCCAAGTGCCTTACATCTCTTTTTGCTGAAATTCTGTTGTAATGGTTCCTTGAATAAAACTTTAATGTGGTAATGTTTGAGAGTAGGCTGCCTTATTCATTTGTTTTTATTATTACAAGAAGGCATTAGTGTTGTACAAGGTTTTGAGGAACAAACTGCAAGAGTCAAATCAGAGTTTGTTCATGTGAGTATATGTTCAAAAGAGGTGCAAAATGACTTACTGGATGGAATATCTGACTAATAACACTGATAAAGTGTTATGCAGCTGTAGGTAAGCTCTAAGTGAGTGCAGTTATGTTACCCATAATTCTGCAAAGTTAACTGTTAGTGACTTGTACGTTAATTTTGCATTATTCTGCTTCACTCTCTGTTTTGAATGGGTACAAAAGAAAACAAATGCTTTATCTCATAGGCATTTTTTTTTATGTTAAAGGTTATTTCCTTCAGGAATTCCTGTGAAGAAATGCACATACCAATGTATTTTCATCATTTATGACAAGTCTTTTGAGTATCTACAATGTCAACTAAATTCTTGTCTTGATATAACATTCTAAATATCCCCCCCTTTTTTTTTAAAGAAATTGAACAGTTTTGGCTACCATTCTGTGCACCCTGTGACTGTTTACCTCAATTGCGACATCAGTGGCTCCCACCAAATTTATCGCAAAAAAGCTGTAGTTCCATGTGAATAATTTATCCACCTACACCTACTATTTTGGTATGTGTTTTTATAGGGGTTTGGAGATATCCATCCCAGTTGGTGCATTGTTGGTTATGTGTTATTGTGTCATAATACTCATTTAGTATTCTCTTCTGCTATATTATGAAATCCACTTCTCATATATAATGAAAATAACTTGTGTTTTGACTCTGGTGATGCAATTGACCTTCTCTGTTGGCAGCTCTGGAATGAATGGTGTTTAACGCCCATTTTTGCTACATAGGCACCACAGGCAATGGACACTGATGATACATGAGATGAAATGATATATTGGAAAAGGATTTTTATTTATAAGGAAGGAAATGTTCCAGGCCTAAGTTGAGGGTACTTCCCTGGCATTTGCCATTTATGAGGACTGAGGAAAACCTGGAGGAAACCTCTGTCAGGGAGGACGGTCCTGGCGGGATTCGAAACCCGACCTCCCTCTCAAGAGTCTGCACCTTAATGACCTGGGCCACCCGTGGCGGTAGGCATATCTGGAAACAAAAAAACAAGTGTATATGGTGATTTATTCTCAAACATTACTTTTAATATATTAAATTTTCCCTGAAATTGCTATCATTTCTATTAAATTAATATTTCTTTTATGTGCTTTTAAGCCTCATTTCTTCACTGTTCATATATCCACTTTCCTTTCATAATTCTTGTAAGAAAATTTCTTTTATCTAATGAGTATATTGCAGTGAAACTTCACTATCTGCTTACCATGAGCGAAACTTAACTAGAATAACGGCTTGCCTCCTTTGTATAAGTACAAATCAAATGAATAAAACAGTGGAAAAAATGGAATTTGCAGCCAGTTCATATACATACAAACTAACCTAGACCTAAACTTGAGTGAATCTGAGAAGCCAGGAGATCCAGTGGTTTATTAATTTGTACCAATATCTATACAAACTAACCTAGACCTAATCTTGAGTGAATCTGAGAAGCCAGGAGATCCATTGGTTTATTAGTTTTAACAATATGTGTACAAAACTAACCTAAAGCTAATCTTGAGTGAGTTAGAATCCAGTGGTTTATTAGTTTAGTAATAATATCACTAAATGCCCTCATTACATTTTGCAAATTTAATACTGGCTCACATACATGGAAAGAAAGCTTGAAAGTGGACTGCATGTATTGAAGTTTGAATGTTGTTGGCAATATCTTAAGTTTCTTGCTTTATAATGTACTTCAGCTTACTTTTATTGAGAGCAGTTGCATCACAGAACAAACAGGCCCAATTTAATGTTGGTAATACCCCATTAATAGTTATGTAATGTGCTACGGTTTAGATGTGCAGGGGTATAATTATATAATGGTGGAACAGAAATGATACATGCAATGTATATGGTTGTGATACACATGATTGAACATGTGTATCCGAGCTGGAATATGCCCAGTATAATGTGGCTTTTTCCTTATGTATAGTAGAACATTCTACTTTCTTTTAAAAAACAGTTATTCATTTCTATGGATACAGATTGCCTTAACAGATATTTGTCAGGATAATATATAAAAATAGATGGGAAGGCAGTAAAATGAAAGACTTAAAAGTAATAATATAAAAGATTGGAGAACATGTGTACATGATGGAAAAGAATGCTGAAAATTTATGAAAAGGCCAAAACTTTAAAAGGCAGTTTTAGTACCTGGTAAGAAGAAAAATAAGTATATGTATAAATCACCTGAATATACATATTTCTATTTAAATTTAAAGGCTTAAATGTGTGCAATATTAAATTTTTGCTGTTAACACTCCATAGCGCACAATATCTGTTGTTTCATGATTGGATGCAATGTATCTGAGAGATACTGGGCACATTTATAATTCTGTGCTGTTTGAAAACTCTTTTATATGCAATACTTTTATTTATTTATTTATTTATTGTTATTATTATTATTATTATTATTATTATTATTATTTCGTTGTTTCATTTATGTTGTATTCCTAATTTATTTCTAAAAAACAATAGCTATAGGGCTATATAGTCACACATTCATCAAACTCTTCACTTTAAATTTATTTAAAATTCAGTGGCTTTTCAGGAACTTAGGTATGGTAAAAAGATTTATACAGTGGAGTCTTTTTAATTCAAATGTAGATAATTTGGTTTATTGGATAATTAGAACAGAAACTTATAACCTTATGAATTACTATGGAAAACAATGTTAAAATTTTCTCTAATTCCAATTTTTGAACATTTTATTTGTGTAATTTGAAGGAATGATTTTATTTATTCAAAAAGTATGATACTTATTGTAGTTATTCCTGAATTCCAATTTATGCAGAGGAGTTTTTATCAATGGGCATAATGTAATTTCATAATGTAATGTAATTTCAACTGGTTGTAGGGAAGTAGTTTTTGTTAGCTTGGTACTTGTACCTGCAGCTTTCACTCTCATTCCTCAAGTGTGCATTTTTCATCTATTTGTGTGCAGGCAACATACTTCAACCCATCCCCAATAGATATGCTGTCTCTGCCATCTCCTCAATATGAATTTCTCTCCTCTTTTCTATCCAGGTGTTTGTTCTTCAAAGCCTCTCAACCATTAACTGTGATCTCGCTGTGTGTGTATGTATATATATATATATATATATATATAGAGAGAGAGAGAGAGAGAGAGAGAGAGAGAGAAATCCTATTAATTATAAATAGCAATAAGCATGCTGGCAGTAATAACCAATGCTACACCTATAATACATAGGGAAAAGCTAATCTACATTGAGTTACTATAAACAAAAAAAGCATGAAAATGTGATCCATTTATCAAAGGTGTAATTTTGCACAACAAACTACCAGAGACTATAAAATTAAAAAAAGGGAGAAATTTAAGAGAGATCTAAAGGTATTTTGATGGCCTATACAGGGAGGATGAATTGTAGATAAAATGTATAATTTTCCTTTGATTGTTGTAAATGTGCACTAAAATGATAGAATAAGTCACAGTATATCTACTGATTCAGTTAAACTTAGCTATTCTTATGCCATACTTCACAATTATATATGATTTACACTGGTCAAGGTTGATTCTATAGTATAAAAAAAATATGTGACTTTAATAAAAATCAGTGCCTTGATTTCAAAAATGAACTCCATTTTGATATGAAGGAAAACAGAAGGCAATGCTGTTTGCTAAACCAATGGAGAAAGCAGCAAAATCACCATGACAGTTGTTACTTTTGTATGTGCAAAGTTGCTGGCTTCAACATAAAAATAAGGCAGGAATTAAATATCCAAATCTGAACTCAGCTACATGTTCTATTTCTCATGGACCCGAACTACCCATACCTTCACCACCAGCAGACCTCAATTTTAGTGAATTAGAAAGCTGCTCTTTGACTTCTGACAATGATTTGATTTCTGATCCAGAAGAATTTGATAGTTCACCACAATGGTTTAATCAGAGTTAAATGATTCCATAGAAGGACTTACGGCTCCTCACAAAACAAAAAAGTGAATTATTGGGCTCGAGACTACAGGAGAAGAAATTATCACCTGACGTTACATTTCCATGGTATAGGAATCATTAAATACATTTCCACAAGCACTAAGCAGAAGAAGATCAACTTGTGTTTTGTGTGGATGTGTGTAATCTTATTCAACAGTTGGGCAGGAAAGCATATGAGCTAAGTGACTGGCTTCTTTTTATTGATTCTTCCAAACAAAGTCTTAAGGCAGTGTTCATAATGGCAACATGTTAGCTTCAATTTCACTTGCACATTCTATGAAACTAATAGAGTCTTATGAAATCCTGAAGCATGTTCTTGAGAAAATTAAGTACTGCGACCATGAGTGGCATATGTGTGGTGTTTTGAAGGTCATTGGTCTGTTACTAGAACAACAGGGAGGATACACAAAATCCCTTTTTTGCAAATGGGATAGCAGGGCAAGGAACAAACATTGGGAAACTGACCAATGGCCTGAGAGGCAGCAACTGGAACCTGGATCAAAAAATGCAAATGTGCCTCTTGTTGGTCGTCAAAAAATTCTACTCCCTCCATTACATATAAACTTGGCATAATGAAACAATTGATGAAAGCAAATTGTCAGTACCTCCAGCACTTAGGCATAAAGTTTCTATCATTGTCACAGGCTAAAATCAGAGCGGGAGCATTTGATGGACCATAGATAAGGAAATGATGAAAGATGTTAATTTTACCAGCTCTATGAATGAAATTGAAAAGGTGGGTGTAATGGATTCAGAGAGGTTGTTATGAAATTTCTGGGCAATGTGAAAGACCCTCAATACAAAGAAATTGTCAGAAATATTCCGGAAAATTTCAGATTGCTCGGCTCTAATATGAGGTTGAAGTTCCATTTTCTCAAGTCACATCTTGACTACTTCCCGTCAAATTTAGGAGCTGTAGGTGAAGAGCAAGGTGAAAGGTTTCACCAGGACTTGAAAGATGTTGAACACCCTTATCATGGATGATGGAAAAATGGTATGCATTTTTGAATTCTGAGCATTGAAATTAGTAAATGTCACTATTTTTAATCATACCACAGAAAAAAGTGTTAATTTGTAACCTAGGGTTATTTAAACTAATGTTTTATACTTATACACATTTTTTAACTTTAGATTTTGACCATATCTGGAACGTGTGTACATGAATCTAATATAGCAATAAGTTTGTCATTTCATCAGTTGACAATGTGACTGAACATGTCCTGAATTATAACAGTTTAAAGAGTGAAATGCTTAAGAATGTTGAAGATTTTAATCATTTTAGAATTTTAACCCTTCCCATGGGAAAGAGATTTTAACTGGTTTAAAAATGTTTTATATAGAGTTTATTATTATTATTATTATTATTATTATTATTATTATTATTATTATTATTATTATTATTTGCAAGAACAAAAAGGTTGTGAAAATATTATAAAGTGTATTGAAATTAGTGACTCTAAGTTGTCAGCTGTGATTTGTCCATTTACGGTATGTTTTTCACAATGTTGGAGTTGCAAATTTTAGCTTAACATGACAGAAGAAAGCAAAAGTTCCAAAATAGGTCAAAAAAGGTATGAGGAAATATGACATCACCAAAAATTATGGATTGTCAGTAAATTTATTGAAATGTTTTTTCATTTACTGCTAGCGTAATTTCAGCGCATGCATTTTTATCTTGCACTAAGGGACAATATACAAAATATTCTTATGTTAAGTTCGACCACATAAATTATTTCAATGAAAAGAAATTTTGTTTTATTGATTTTCTTTAATGCATTTTATGTACTTTCTTTGTTGATTTGAGCATTAGATAATTAAATTTTTTGTTTGTATTCCTTGAAGTTCGAATTATAACATATAAGTACTATACGTGTGTGAGCGAAAGCTCTTCATTTATAATTAAATTTAACCTTATAATATTTGGATCAATGTATCTGTCATGAAAATACAGCCATTCATAATACGTACCCCTTAAACAATTCTGGGTTTTCTGTGAACTGAACAGTGTTTAGTGTAATTTATTAATATTTTTAATCATGCGTCATAGACTCAGGATTTTATTGTTGTATGTTGCTGTGTTAACATCAAAATAATTATTACATTATAGTACTATAATTATTCAAAAGTGCCCTGCTGATATTATAAGAATGTAATGACATGAAGGATTATAAAGATAAAATTAATTTTTAAGAGAACCAGAGTACAATTAAGTTTTCAGTAATTGAATAGTAGGTATGTTAATAACATACTCAGGTAGAACACAAGATTACAAGTGATAACAGTACTAGTACAAATAATTTAACAGTACAAATTAAGTTTAGAAACATTCTCATCAATTTGAACATAACCTCTGTACATGGTAAAATCGGCCTCTTGAAGGTTAGAAACGATAATTTCAGAAGGAACACAATATTATCATTTGCAGGCCAATAGAAAAGACAAGACTGTTTGCAGCATAAAATTTAAAAGCTTTTAGAATTAAACACTAAAATCTGGTGTTTGAATGTCTTACTCTGGCCAAGAAAGTTTGTACATAATTTTTTTAAATTTGAAGGAGACAACCCAGTCTCCTGCTTTGAGGGATGATTTTTCAAATATCTCAGTAATATTTGTTTCTTAAAAGGACTGACCTTGACTGCTTGAAAAAAATGAATGGATTTTCAGGGTATGATTGGTATGTTCCACAAGATTTGGTTCAATGGTATTGACAAAGACCGAGTAATCTGCTGAATGTTGGTCCACTTTGATCTGGAGAAGGTTTAGCTCTCTCAGTTCTATCTTGTGGAAAATAAGGTATATTTGTAGCTGGTATTAGGTCAGCACCCTTTCTGTGTAAACTGGCAAAGAAGCGCATTTATCATTTCACCTTCTGTAGAGTAATATTATGCAGTGTGGTTTTGTTCCAAGTATTGGGCTGCACCATCAGAAAATATGGGAATGTTTTCAATATTATTGATTTTGGATGCAAGAGGATGTATGATTGTCATTGAAGCAGTGCATTGCACACTTATCACAAGTCCAGTTTTTTTTAATACTGTTTAATGCCCATTTTTACTACTGAGGCTCCACAGGCGGTGTAAGTCATTAGTGATAACTAATGACTAATTTTTGAACTAACGGTCCGGGCAATAGATGAGGACTTGTTCAGATCCCCAAAGAGCTGATTGGATCTCATCTTGATGCTTGATGACATAATTTTTGAACAAATCAACATGTATCAGTCCTTCTTTCTCTTTAGATTATTTCTAATGGTGTGGAAGAAAGTACCTTATTTATATGTGAAGATACAGGACAAAGTCCTGGAACATATTGCAATGACCCTGTCATAAGATTGAGGAGTATATCCAAAATGGATGACCATTGCATTATAGACTCATTCTATTAAGGAACACATTCATTATTTGCATGGGCTTTTGTAAATAATTGACGGTATCATACATGTTAATTAGAGATATGTTGTGTTGCTTACATGGAGTTTTGGAGTCATGAAAACTTAATTCTGTGCTAATTCAAAATTATATTGTACAAATATGAAACATGATATAATACATTACATAGAGACATTTGCAAATTATTAACAGCTTTGCTTTTTAAAGGAACTAGTCAAATTTGATAGGCCTTAGAAGTCTCTCGTACTTTATATCTTTGACTAATATATATTACTGTTAAATTTGACATGCACTTTGCGAATATTTCTGCCTTGATTGGCTCATTTTTCCTTTTTAGAGTTTTTGTATTTCTTTCATTTCACAGTTAAAGTCCCCTCTTGTACTCAGAAAACTGCTTCCGCTTTGCTTTGTTCTACTTAATGGCATTCTAGGTCATTTATTCCTTTAAAGTTATCTTTACTTGGGTGTTTTGGGGGTGGGGGTGAGAAGAGATTTACCTCAAAACCTTGGTATAAGGAAGATGGGAAACATTCAAGGTTTCAAGTTTTGTTTAGAATTGGAGATAAAAGAAAGAAATAAGCCAAATAGTAGGCATATGTGCAACTTATGTGACAATGTTTTCACCGAAGCTGAGTAGAAACAAAGCAATTTCCCCACAAATAATGGGCAAATGTGGTTGAAAACTGGCATTAACTCAACGTTTTAACATGTATTTGCCAGAGAAGAGAAACAGCTGAAAAATTGAAGTATAGCTTCTATTCAACTTCAGGCTGTGGCTCTAACACCTGGTGGAGTAGTTTTATCAAGCATGATGTGATGAAGACTTTCAAGGTCAGACTAAAAGCAGGAAGGCCTTGCAGAAATTAATACCCAAAGTGATGAAAAAATGTCTTGTTTGGGCAAAAATATTCAAAGACTTGAATCTGGAGATTGAGCAAAGATGTGTCAAATAAATGCATAAAATAGTTCTTAAATAGTGTTTATTTTCTGAAATAATTTTCGGAATTTCAAAATGCTCTTATTACTTTTGTAGGTAACAGCTCCGAGTAGTTCATCCAGTACATATGCCGCTTTTGCACAAGCTAATATTTCCGCCACAATTCAGGTGCAATAAGACAATGCGTGCTAACAAGTGATAAAATGAAGTTGAAACATCTGAAAAAATTTCAATTTTGAAACAAGGAAAACCACATTGCAGCCAGAAAGAGAAAAACAGCATAACCTTTACAATTATAAATATGTTGATGGAGCACTTGCATCTACTAGCTATTAACCTACTCTCACAGTCCCCACAAACTTTATATATATATAAAACCAAAGAATTAAGGAGAAAATTGAAAAGGTAGAAAAGGTGATAGATGGAAAGGGTAGTTGAAAAGATGGGCGGGAATCCGCTTCCGCACTTCTGTTAGTAGCAGTAAGTTACATAGCTGCTGACCAGTGGCCAGGAGCGGCTAGAAGAAGCATAGTGCCGGTGATTGCCATAACGCAGGGCCCTGGCAGGCACATTGGCGGTTCGAGGAAATGTGGGATAGGGCAAGAAGCTATTTTTAAGAAGTTCCTGTAGCTTTGCAAAGAAGGAAGGAGAGTCAAAGGATAGTTTATAGTATACTTTAATCATCAGTTAAATAAAATTTAAGGGCTTTGCAGTGTTGCCCATGGTATGGAATATTGTCTATAGCGTGATCTGAGTGGGTCAGTAAGCCATAAGTGAGATATCTCTGTAAAACTTGAAGGTGTCTGTGACATCTTAGTTATAAGTTGTGTTTGAAGTTCTTTCAGAGATGTGGTGAAGTTGATATTGTGCTGATGGTGATGATCTGTGTTGAACTTTCCGCGGTGGATTTAACGCCCTGAATTCGGCGCTTCAGGCTATGGTGGATTCGTGTTAGCGGCAGGAAGTTCTGTGAAAGCCTCCTCGATTTGCTCTAGCCATGATGGCACGTTGTCCTGTTGATCTCATAAAGTTCTATAGGTTCACTATGGTCTGCTGAATTTCGCGAATCAGATTTGAACTTTTGGTGGCGTACTGGAGAAAGGACTCGCTCAGCGTTTTATGTTGAGAAAGATGAGTAGCGCCCAAGGAGTTGCAGGTCGCGGTATGATGAATTACTGGAAGTAGCAGACGCTATGAAGTTGAATTGCTTGTTGATAAGGATGGATGAGCTGTGGAGATCGGTGATGAAGATGGTTGGAGGTCCGACCCGTATAGTGGCAGGAGCACAGAATCTGCGGCGGCGGACCAGGTCACGATGTGCACTCAGAGGTGAGTGACGTAGTCCCACAGTAGTGGCAGCGCTATGGTTCTGTGTAGTCTTGATCGGAATGCCCGTACGCGCAGCAGCGTCGCACGGGGCGGTAGGACGACTAAGGCTGGGCTCGATGGTGAGATAGTGGTGATCAATTATAAGGTCATCGGCGATGGCTGCCTCACAATCATCGGGATCCATCAAGATCTGGAGGACCAAAGATGTTTGGCCTGTGTGTGAGAAAATGCGAGCGGCGTGGATAGACTGATGGCCAATGGTTTTGCACGGCCCGCAAAATGTATGGACCGGACAGACTCCAGGCGCTGGATGGGATGGCTACATAGAGTGTGCTCGTGAGCTTGCAATGGGAGAGTCATCGCTTCGCTGTGTAAAAGTCTCCGCCTGAGAGTCCTGTTGCACGTTTGTTTATCCCTTAAGTTTTGAAGTAGTGACAACAGGGCTCTGGTTAGGAGCAGTCAATGGCGAGGCTAGGGAAAGAGTTGTGGGTGCTGGTTTCAGAGAGTCAGGGTGGGCAGGCGCTGGTTGGAGCAGCTCCTGCTTTCTGGGGGCTTCCCATCTTGAAGTGGCTTCAAATCGTGTCCCCACTCATCATCTCTCTTTTTTTTTTTTTTTTTTTTAATCTACATAATATGTAATACTGATGTGGTTCTGTTTATTTAGTATTGGCAGTGTGGAAGGTATGTCTGGTACCGCATTAAGCACCCAGGGACTTGTGAGTGATGCTAAAAGTAAAAGGACTGAGGGGGGCCAGGTCCTACGACATGGCAAAGCCCTGATGTGAATCTGCATTAGTGGTACATGTGTGCTTGAGACAGGTCTCGGGATATACAGGAGATACATATTTGTCGTGCTGATTGTGCATAGTGGACCTGGTCTAGGTTTGCTCTAGGAGGCCTTTTCATGATGTTTTCGGGGCGTATAGGTGGTGCCGGAAAGTTTGGAGATGGTTCCCCTCCTGTTGCAGGACTGTTGGCAATGTCAGTGGATAAGTTATGTAGTTCATCAAGTCGTCGTTGGTGGCGATTTAATGTGTCAATTCATCTTTGAGGTAATGATGGTTTTCGTTGTATCTGCTCTGTGAACACCTCTTCCAAATGCACCGAGGCGTTGAGAGATGGTCGGTGAATGGTGTTGCAGAGCTCGTTTAGACTTGTAGTCTGAGCGGCTAATTCTATGGTAAGATGCTATAGGAGTTTGATGTTGGTGCTGGTGGCTTCTTGCAGCGCGGCTGCAAGGTTTGCTGAGGTCAATTACAGTGTCTGTAATCTGCTGATGATTTTCGCGTTGTCTGCTGTGATTGATGCTAAAGATTATTGTGTAGTAACTTGGTGTGCTTGCAGTATTATATGTTCTGGTAAGCGAGATGGCACAGAATCGTGTATTCCTAGTGATGTGGCTGGTAGAATAGGCTGTGAAGTATGGCCGGGATCAAGCGGGCAAATCGCTCGCCCAGAGTAATGATCTGTTTTCTGGCATGTAGCGCATTAGCGACGTCTGTAGATAAGATGGTGATTTTTGCAGTCTGCTGTAAGGGACTCGGATCCACAGTACTGGCAGTGAGGCTTATGTTCACAGGAGTCGCAGGTGTGGCCATAGCCGTAGCACCTGAGACAGGGCAGCGTTTGCTGCTTATGGCTAGGTTGTATCTCGTGGGGCTGTCCTGCAATCCGAATTCCCTTCAGTACTCTTAAAGAAAGATGTGACGGACTAACGTGCGCACATCTAATTCTTACGGTTCTAATTGTAGAGATCCATTGCAGCTGGGCTTTACGAAGAAGATACTGCTTTGTATACTGTCGTGGAACGTTGATAATTATGGCGCTGTGTGTGTTAATGTTCTATGTTGACTGGACTGCGATGGCGTTGGAGACTGACTGTGGTGAATGTGATTGAATCTTCCGGAATATGTGGGGTGGTGGAGTTGCCAGTAAGGCTGGGCAAGAAGGCTCGATAGGCTCTATAGGTGTGACGGTTGTTCACATGCTCGCTTTTGTTGCTGAGGCTTGCGTTGCGGCGATTGGTCTCTTCTTTCCCATGATGTTCTGTAGATGTTGCTCCTTCAACGAATCTGGAGAGGCGGTGCATTACTTATATATCCAAAGGCTCCTTCTATAAAAGTCGATAGCGCCCCCCTCCTGGGCGGATTTAAGAATGAGCAACATAAATGGGTTTCTAGCGCAATTTTAACGGAAATTCGGAATAAATGCAATTTGCAATTAGTTTACACACATTAAACTTAATTCTCACCTTGGGTAAATTCTAAAAACCGGTAACCCAGTTATTTGCTGCAGTGAGCCGTGACCTGATGGACTATGCTCACTTCCTTTTTGTAAACATAATTTAATGGCGGATTGTGTTACTGTGTTAGCAGACAAATCTCCTTTAACTCCAGCAAAATGTGTGTAGTGTCATCTAGTGGCAGAAAACATAAGCAACTGGCTATGATAAACAAAATGAGTGCAACAACATGCTGGATGAACTATTCGGAATAATTACTCTTTTTTATCCCATTGACTTTTTATTTATTCCAAGGAATATAGCAAAAAATGTTGATTACTGATAGTTTCCAATTATGAAACAATTATTGCAGTAGTTGAAGAAAGCCGACAGTATGGCAGAAGAGGCCAGGAGAAGCATTCAAAAAGGAGTGTGTGGTACAGAATGTGAAGCACCTCACAAAATTGATTGTGTGAAATAAGAATTTCTGTATTTGGAGTGAGGAAGATTCACCTTGTAGATTAAAATATGAATGCTAAACAGTATTTAGAAATGGTACAGAGTGCATTATATCCATGATAAACCAGCGATTTCCATCAGGAAATCCATGTTCGTGCAAGATGGTACTCAGTGACACAAAGCGAAATGTGTACTTTTAACAGATTTGGTATACTTATATTCAACTGGTCTGGTAACAGCTCAGATATTAACCCTGTTGTGTCTGTGTGGAGTGTACTGAAGGAAAAAATCAAAAGTTTTTACTCAACAGCTTACCAAACTATTGTGAATACAATTTTATCAGTGTGACAAAGTCATGAAGAAATTCAGCAAATGTGTAAAACTTCAATAGAGGGCATGCCTGCTTGAATTTTTGCTCTATTAAAAGTTAAGGGGATCATGCTAAATGCTAGAATAATAAAATAAATGTGAAACTTTCTGAAAGCTCACATTATTTTGTTAATATTTGCATCAAATTGCAATGGAACAAAATATCTGTATAATTGTTATTAATTTGCATACTAAATGTAAAGTATGTGGGACAAATTGCCCTAAAATCTGTAAAGAACCAAATTGAAGGCATGCTATTTCTGAATGTCCTTTTAAGAAATTAGCTGCTGACTTTGCAAATTTGCTGGCAAACGCTATCTTGTGTTTTTTTTATTATTTTTCAAGGTGGCAATAAAAGAGTTACAACATTAAAAATAATGTTCAATAATGAATTGAAGTCAGTTTGCATCCTATGGGGCACCTGATGAAATTGTTTGGCATAACATGCCATTTGGATCATGCGAATGTGTTAAGTTTGTTAAGAAGGGAACTGCAGATGCATTATTCCAGATCTAACGATTAGTATAAAATGGTTTTGAAATTGCAAACAGTTAATTGAGAAAATGTAAAGATTTGAATTTGGTTCAATTGGGATATGAGATATAAATTTAATAAAAACTGGTTTATCACCAGCACACTTGTTAATGAATAGGGAAATAAGGTCTAAAATATCATTAGTTTGCTTTCATTTATTTACCGATGCTCTTTAACATCACAGGTCATCAGCATCCTATTCAATTCAGGATGTGAAACGGCCGACAAATTTTGCTCAGAGGCCTCTTCTTTCAGGCTTGAGGTTCTTTTTCTTCCCCTAAATGTACGACACGGGACCCACGGCTTTACTTCCCTTCAGAAGGAAGCCATACTTACGATTTTTACGCCCGAAAAAATCCATCGATCCTGACCGGGTTTGAATTCGCGATCTTGGGTTTAGAATGCAAGTATGATTACCACTACACCACCAGGACCGACTATACCATTAGTAGATAGTTCATTAGTCCCATGGATGACTAATAATGAAATGGTTAAACTAATTGAGGGGAATTGTAGAAGAGATAAACAATATTATGTTATACCAGGTTTCAACAAAGGGGAAAACATAGCTATTAGAAAAAATGGTTAAAGCTTGGAAGAAAAGTTGAAGAAAGTCCTATAACAACAAAGGTCATATAAAGTAATGATTTAAACAGTTATCAAAGCAGGAGAAACATTTTTTAGAAAACCATTAAGAAAACATATCAGTGCATATCTAAACTATATTACATCTATTGCAAGCTCCGTACACCGCACAGGTTTGGCTGCTGACGATCTACGTCCTTTTTGTCGAACGTCAAGGATGGAGAGTGATCATTTATTCACATGTCCAAGGATGGAAACGAATATATTACCGTGCGCTACTGGGAGATTCCATCAAATGGCCGAACAGCCACGGACGGGCGCGAGCTAGATGGATAAATACCCCCCCCCCTCCCAAGGAAAAGTGTATGCCCATAATATTTTGCAAACCTTTTTCTGCAAATTAGCTGTGACCGAATGTAGGTTCACCTTTTTCCAACACTTTGCAATGGCACATATAACTCGTGTCTCCTTGTTTGCAATTTATGAAATATATGACAATAGAGTCATTATTAACAACATGACTCCTTTGGTACCCTGATTTAACACCCTGTGATTTTTGTCTCTTGGGGCATTAAAGGAAAAAGTGTACAAACAGATCCGTACATATTAGATGAACTGAAAAATAACATTCATGAAGAAATTTTTTCAATTCCTCAGAGGGAACTGCAGAGGAATCACGATAGCAGTATCTATTTAATTTCAGTTGTAAGTCGAGGTTTTAGTGTATTTTAATTATTGTCTTCAAATTATTCCGTTATTAAGCAATATTATTATTCATGAACTGTAAAGAGTATAATGCAAAGAACTTAACTGTTTTAACAGTGAATGCAAGGGGCAGGTTTTTTTATTGAATACAAAGGAAAGCATGTTTGTTTAATGATAATGAGTATGTTCCTTCGTAACATTGAATATCATTTTTCAAGTAATCCCAAAATCATCAACAGTGAATTTCCTGTGAATTCTGAACTAAGAAAATACAAACTGTTAATTTAAATTAAAATCTAAGTTAACATTACAATAGTGTGTGTTTACAAATCTTGATCAGCAAATTAGTAACATGGCAATATCTTTTTACATAAGTTACTAAAGGGGGCTGGAAACTTTTTAGAGATGGGGAAGTAGCCAAAGAAGCAAGGGTCATTGCTGCCAAATCGCCGTTTATGACTATAGTTGTCTCACTTAACTGTTGCTAGATGGGTTGAACTTATGTAGGATAATTTAGAACTTCATTTATAAAAAGGATTTGCAATTATGTGGATAGATGAAAGCATTGATATTTATGATATTGGACATATGTGTTTTTATTAAGATAGCTTGACAACCTTAATGTATAGGAAAAGTTTGTAAAGCTGCTGCCACTTGATAACACACTATGGGAGAAGAGAAATTTAATGCATTGCTTAAATTTATAGAAGATGGCAACTTACTGCTTTTGAAACTTGTTGCTCTAACAGATGAGTGCTTTCAATGAATGTTACAAATAAGGTTTCTTGCTCTCTGTGCTAAAGATAATTAACTTTCAACATTTCTTTCTTATTGCTGCATTATCCACCAGGAAGCTTAATAAGCAAAAATCTTTTAGTTCAACCATATCATGGAAGTGTTACCTCGTGTGGTAAATTTCATCAAATCGTTTTTTACTTGTCATCATTTGTTCAGAAGTTTTGATCTTTCATCTTTTTGACAGGTATCTTGAAACCCTACTTTCAAGAATTTGGTAACATATTTAGCCAATTTGCAACACATAACTAGAGATGTTTATCAACAGTACAATTGCTTCTTTTGATATTAGTGAACTTGGAGGTTGAGTGTGATAAAATCAATTGGAGTAATCTTGAAAAATTAGGAATTATATTTTAATTTTCAAAAATTCAAAAAAAAAAAAAAATTCAAATCTTTGAAATGTTATGCAACTTCCAAGTATCTTTACTCTAGTAGACAGGAATTAATATCCTGTGGTTTAAAATATTTCTCTAATATATATATAAACAGTAATTGTAAAGACTTTTAAAAGGATAAAACACTAAGATAAAGTCACACTTTAAATCGCTATATTTCGAACTCGAGTTCTTGTATGGCAAGAAGACAAGTGACTTCAATTGTCTTCTTGCCATAGAAGAGCTCTAGAAGCTTCTTTTAAAAGATTTTATAATTACTGTTAATTTGTTGCATTGTTACTTTATTTTTCTTTTATAATATATATAAGTGAAAAATTACAATTCCTCCATTAAGTACGACGAATGTTATCTGAGTCGAAAGAATCTGAATATGTGGGAATCCCTTTATCCAGCTTAAGAACAATAATAAAAAAAAATAGAGATGCTGTTACCGATGCAGCAAAGAATGGTTGGAAATATAAGAAAGTGAGAAGAAAGAAATATGAAGACGTCTAGGAAATTCTTGTTGAATGGATTTACTAATCCTGCAATGTTTCAATTCCATTAAGGACCGGTTGTACAGTTGAAGATTAAGCCCTAGCTTAGTTAAAAATTTTCTTTCAGCTTGAGCTCCTCGAGTTTTACAGTTAACGTTATAACCTTTAGCAAGCTGAACATCTTTTGATACAGCTGAAGTTGGCAATGCACGGGCATGCCCAGTTCATTTGTCTTTTTGATATTATTGTTTACGATTCTACTAAGTTAAGAAAATAAAGTGTAGGGCTATAATAATATTTATTTTGGAAATGAGCAAAAAAAAAAAAAAAAAATCCAGCAAATTTCACAACTGGAGAAATTACCAAGTTGCTACGGAATATTAAAAAGTACGGGCACATCATGGAATGCAAGCAGTCTGACAAAATGTTACACAAAAGAAAACGGAAATTTGGGAGGGTATTTGAAGAGTTCAACGCCAACAGCGGTACTGTTTTTAAGGATGTGGGAGTTCTAAAAAATTATAACAAAATGAAGAGAATTAAAGAAAGAAAGGACGATGGTGAAAAATGCACCATATATGGTACAGGTGGAGGACCCAATGTGCCTTCATCAATAACAAAATTTGACGAGGAAACCAAGGCACTTATCGGAATACCAGTTGATGGTCTCGAGTCAATATGACTGTGATAAAATACAAGGTAACTTAATAAGGTTTTATTAAAATGTTTATGTTTTGATAATGTAATGTAAATATAAATTGTATATTTATGATGGTGTCCTCTAATCGATTCTAAAATCCAGCAGATCATGGAAAACGACGAAAGGTAAATTCTTAGCGTGAACATATCATGAATTCCACCCCAAACAATGCAAGAAACTATAGGATTCAATTCTTGCGTGTTTTCTTCAATATCTCTTAGGCAAGCATGATCTATGTGCTGCGCCACATTGATTGCTTTGTTTTTCATCATATCCTAGAAGTTGCTCGACTTATATACAGCCTCACGATGCCAGGATGACTTCATATGCTCACTCGCTGACTCATGGAAATGCTTATATTTATTAAAATCACCTTTCTGTTTAGCGGAATACACCAGCCAAAATGAGTAAGCAGTCCATTGACCTCAATGACCGATTTCTTACTGCTACGTGTGAGTTGAAGTTGTGTGTTGTGGAAGATGATAAGTTCATACTTAGGTCGGTGCTTATTGACTGATTGCTGTTTAAATAGCATCGTCCATCCAGAACGTTTAACATCTCTATCTTCGTCCATTGAGTTTGATGAATATGTTGCTTCTAGTACTGGGGTTAACACGAACTGAGCTATCTTAATTGTAGTGACTGCAGCACAAGAAAGCGGCGAAGCATCTACTTCGCACATCTTTCTTTTAAAAAAGTCATATCCTTAGTGATGATCACGATACGTATACACATAATATCAATATCGCAACACAATTTGTAATCTTCCCACAAGACCAAATATGTTTCAAAACCCGAACAAAATCAGCAAGAAAACAGCGACTCAGGGTCAGGCCGAAGTTGTATAATACTATTGGGGTCATATGTTTGATTGTTGCCACAATGCTACCTTGTTTATGAGTTGGCATTGAAACATTTATTCTCCGAAGAACTTCCTTCGACTGCAGCTATTACTTTCTGCTGCGCCAGCATCCGCGTATGGATGAAGAGGAATTTGCGACTCTCATTACACGGGTATTATAACTGTTTAAGACAGACAATTATGAAAACCGGCACGCAGAGTTTACATGTTAGGTGGTTGTAAGATCAACTATGGCGTACGGGGCCGAAATTTGGGGGTGGTAGAACACCGAGGAACTTAAATCAGGTACAAACACAGTTCCTAAAACGGTTGCTATAAGTAGGAAGGGGGTACAGCAAATTGTGGGGTTCTTAAAGAATTTGGTATTTCTAACGAAAGTGTGGATTTAAAAATAAGAACAATTAATTACTGGTTAAGGATAATTACAGGGGAATCAAGCTCTTCTTCGGGCAGTCTGTCTAAAGGACCAAATAAGGGAAGGGTGGGATACGGGATGGGCATTAAAAATAAGGAACGGCTTAGACAAAATTGGATTGGGGTATATTTGGTTAAGGGGAGAGGCCATTATACGAAATAGTTGGAAAATAGTCAATAGACGTTTGCGAGATATAGACAGAGAAAATATTTTGTCTCAATGCGCAGAAAAAGTATCGCTGAACCTGCAGGCTCAAGTACATCCGTTGTGGGGGGGGGGGTTATCTAGTTATCTGTGGCAGAGAAGAAAGAAGTCGTCTCGAATGGTTCAGATTAGAACTTGCAAATGAAACAAAACAGTTAATGCTCTCGATGAAAAGATTTGTCCATTGTGCGGAGAAAACGATACCTGGAGGCATATTGTGGCAGAATGCAGGGAAACGGAAAATTCAAGAATAAAGCATTTATCACAGCACAATTTTTGAATTCCAATAGAAATTTGAGCATATGCCGGGAAGTGTTGGTAAATGCGAGATATACAATGGGAATATTTCTAGAGAAGACCCGACAAAGGAGGTTAATGGCCATAATGAAGAGGAGGAAGATGGAGAGGGGGTGTAAGTAAAGGGAAGGGGGCTCAAGAGTAAGGGTTTCGTTCATATCTATGTATTTGTATTTTAAATTATTAATAGAAAACTTAAATATATCAAAGTATTTGTATGTATGCATGCAAATTTATGTGTATGTATATATGTATAGATAATGTATGTATATTGCCCTTTTGATTGCTATAAGGACGACATTAGCATGTACGCCCGTAAGGCCCATGAGACAATAAAACGTCCATTGCTGTTACCACCACCACCACATGGCCAACAGCTACGGGTAGTGAGCGGAGGTGTCGGGTTCGAATCCCACCAGGATCGTCCTCCCTGACTGAGTTTTATTTTAAGGTTTTCCCCAGTACTTATAAATGGCAAATGCCGGGGAGGTGCCTTAAACGTTTTCTTCCTTAAAAAAATCCTTTCTCAATATATCATTTCATTTCATGTATCATCAGTGTCCACCGCCTGTGGTGGTGCCTCAGTAATAAAACGGGCGTTAAACACTATTCAAAAATGTTATGGCGAAACTATGAAAAATATTATTTTTTTTTATTTATTTTTATTTATGGA
Organism: Metallyticus violacea; assembly: GCA_030762175.1. Classification (NCBI taxonomy): domain Eukaryota; kingdom Metazoa; phylum Arthropoda; class Insecta; order Mantodea; family Metallyticidae; genus Metallyticus; species Metallyticus violacea. The sequence continues at coordinate 65,107,406 of CM060832.1, read as the reverse complement.
CGCTCTTTAACATCTCAGGTCATCAGCGTCCCATTCAACTCAGGACGTGAAACGGCCGACAAATTTTGCTCAGAGACCTCTCTTTCAGGCTTGAGGTTCTTTTTCGTGCCGTAAATGTACGACACGGGACCCACAGCTTTACTTCCCTTCCGAAGGAAGCCATACTTAGGATTTTTACGCCCGAAAAAATCCATCGGTCCTGGCCGGGTTCGAACCCGCGATCTTGGGTATAGGAGGCAAGTATGGTAACCACTACACCACCAGGACCGACATGAAAAATATTATGAACCACTAAATTGCAAGATGCGAAGTCACTTTCTAATAAAAATTCTCTTCGGAAACCCGTAAGACTGTAGCGTACGCTTCAAATTCATTCATATATTTGACTGTGTGTAACTTGAGCTGTCATTGTTGATTTTAAAGGGACAAGGAAACCTGAAGTTGTGTAAGTCGCAACAAATCGCTATTATAATTTCCTGTTGTTCCAGTTACTCTTCATTGCCACGATTCAATATAAGTTGCTTAGTTATTTTGATAAAATTATTCTGTTAAATGTCGAACAAACTCTGCAACTCATTGCGAATACATTTTTACATTAACAGATTACTTTCGTTCATGCACCAGGCTTATCGGTGGAGTATGGCAGGTAGAGATAGAGTATAACCAAGAAGCAAGCGAAGCTTATCATGAACAAGTTATAATTGGGAATCACAGAACCAAGAAAAGAAAAAGTGAGTTATTGTAATAAAAAAAAGAAAAGAAAGAAAATTACATTTGAAATTATAAAATAGTCTAAATATGGCTGAAGATGAAGAAAACGATGGTGGTGATAACGTAAACACGCAGCTGCTCATGTAATGGTGGTCTACTACATTAGTATTGGGCACTCCCAAGAGGAGGGCATTCAGCACAACTTTTACTAGAAAGGGACAAGCTAGGCATTCACTTCCTGAACCAGGAAGGAATCGGAGGGGAATGTAGCAAATTTTAGTGATTTAATGCAGGAAGCTTTTTCAGCAAAACATCTTGAAAGAGAGACAAGGACCTACACATTCAAAACGACACGTATCAAGTGATAATGTTAACTGCATGGCGCCTGTTGATGAATCAAGAAAGGGGGGGGGGGAAGCATGGAGGATATTTGAAAACAATGTCTGAAGTTTTGAGTTTGGAAAAAACTGGATACTATTATTGTTTTGTTATATGTTCGTAGCGCTTTAAGAGCTAGAAGCTTAGAAATGGATGATCTATTGTATACTAAATCATCATTTTTCAAGCAAACAAGGGTAGGAATAGGTTCCGCAAAATACTTATATTTTTGCGCTGTGGTATGAAAACCACAAGTCTAGAACGTTTCAAAACAGATAAATTTTCACTGATATAAAATACTTAGAACAGATTCTATGCTACTATCCAAGTGCAAATATCACTGTAGATTAGCAACTTTTACCCGGTAGAACACGATGTCCTTAACTGCAATACATGCCAAACAACCCATTAAACTCTGTATCAATATCTGGCTTCTGATAGACGTTGACTCTAAATATCTTTGTAAATGGGTTCCCATATCTTGGCAAAGATGTGCGGAAAATCTGTTCGAGAACGTAGTGATAATATCACTTTGCCGCAATAAGGGGTGGGATGTCAATAAAAATCTCCTTACTACGGTGAAATCTGGTAGCAAGCTGAAAACTGAAGTGCCTAATGTGTTTGCAACCGTGTAATCGACAAGTTCCTCCGCATTCGGTGATATACACCGCACAGGAGAAAATTGTAACTACAACATTTCTCGCAGTTCTTTCGAACTCGTTTTTAATAGATAAACCGTGCGCCTTAAAGAGTCTGGGTGTGTGCTTGCCTCGGTGGTTGTCAAGTGAGCAGAATACCTGCATATACGTTCGGAAATCTGCCATTTGATCTCGCTGTCCTAATGAAAAGTGGGTTACACTTGCTATGCGGAGAGAGTTCATCGTACAGGAAGAGAAATACTTGGTATTACAAAACGCATGAAAACTCATTTGTATCTGTCATTTCTCCCAAAAAGTTAGGACACCACTATGACTGAGAACAGAAAAGAAACGAAAATAGTCTTCTGTACAGTTCAATACATCCTGATGACGAGATACAGAATAATGTTAAATGACTTCTGGAAAGTTTCTACAAATAAACAAAAAATTTCAGTGATGTCAAGGGCCATATAGCAAGAAAATATTCTATTCTTTCCGAGACATGCCGATGGCCAGTGCATGTTTTCTCCAACATTCTGCGCATAAGGAAGCTACAAAGAAAATAAAGAGGATAAAGACGGAGAACAAGCCATGAAGTTAACCAATGTGCCGGTTTGCCATTAAGCAGTCAGCCGAAAGCAATTCACTCCTACCCTTTCTTCCAATACCCTCTGGAATCGTGACGTAGACACGGTCTTACGGTGGAAGCTTTCGCTGATTGGCTGATAGCCTCTGTTAACGAACATGCAAGGGAGCGGTACTTTTCCCAAGTGTCATGACAGGCACCTTCTAGCATTGTTCATGAATAAGACAGCCAAAAGCTCCGAGTGAAGACTAGTCTTTCTTGTGCATTAATTAGTAATTTCAAAGAGCCTCTGCGTTGGGTATCCAGTGACCCTGGTATTTAAGCTGTGCAAGCATTAGGTGTACAATGTTTTTAGTAGTTTGTAAATCAAGCCTTTTCTTTTAACTAATTTAACTAGTGTTAAATTAGATTCGTCGAGTTCGTTAACCATCAAAATTAGACCATTGGGGGCGGGAGTTAACCTGAAGCAAAAATTTAAAAATCACCTTCTTCAGCCAACGGCCGTTCATGACTGGTCAGCCATTTGACGCCGCGTCATCCAATACATCCGTGCACGTCCTTTAATGTCTCTTCTCTTGAGTCACTCTGAAGTGCTGTACAGTGCAGAACATGATCAGCCGTTCCTTCCTCTTTTGAGCAGAGGGGGCAGATCGGATAGTCGACTACGCCGATTCTGTGCAAATGTTTTTGTAGGTAATCGTGGCCTGTGGCCAACCTAAAGGCCACTCGGGGCGGATTGTTGGGGTTAGGTTTTCATATAATCGGTTCCCATATTTTACCTTCTAGGAGTCCGCAACTACTTTCTTTATACTGTTTAAAATTATATTGCATATAATGGCATAGATAGAAGGGGGTGAAGGTTAATTCATTGCGCATGCTTTCTTCGCCTATGTCAGCTTCTTCGTTTCCGCTGATATCACAGTGACCAGTGACCCATTGTAAATGGATCTCAGTTAATGCTTGCAGTCTCAGCAGTGTTTCTTTACATTGAATTATTAACTCGTCTTCTTATTGCAGCTCTGGAGAGCCCAATACTTGAAGTGCAGAGGTGGAATCAGACAGGAAGACTACATTTCGTTTGATATTCAGAGAAATCACTGTATTGACCGCTTCACTTACGGCTGCTACTTCGCCATCAAAATTAGTTCTCATTCTTCTCACAGGGAAGGCTCTCCTGCTAATAGATAAGAAATAATCCTGCTCCCGTGTGTTTATCTGCTCAGCCATCTGTATAAAATGTAATCATTGTGGTGCAGGATATAACGTAGCTATCATTTCGAATGCTGCCGCCTTCAGGAATTGTGCAGCTATATCTGTCTTAGGTTTATCAATTCCGGATATATCAATTGAAAATGTTGGCAGTTGTTTCTCTGAGTACAATTTGAGTTTTCGGAAGCATTGGCGCTCCCCTAGATCAATGTTGTACTTCTTCAAGACAGCTTCGGCGTGTGTTATTGGTGTAACTTGCGTTTTTAATCTTAAAGTAGTTGCTTCCAGAAATTATCAGCCGGTTTATGGCATCTTTCATAGAATTTAAGAAGAGCTGGTCTCTTCGGTACTCGAGAGGTTCAACCTGTGACTTTCGAAAGCAGGTATTGGTGTACATTTCGCGGCGCCACAAAATATTCTCAGAGCATTGTTTAGGACAATATTCAGCTTCTCATTGTGGTTTCGCTGGCTTTACTGAAAGCCTCGCTTCCATATTCAATTGTTGTAAGAATATATATCTTATATGTGTTTGTCAGACATCATGGGTTGCTCCCCATCCAGACTCTGCTAACCTTTTTAGGATGCATAGCCCGTTAATTGGCTTAGTGGAAATCGAATGTATGTGATTTTCTCAGTTAAGTTTGCTATCCAGTTGCATTACGGAGTATTTCGTTATAAGTAGCAGGGCGATTTCAGATCCATCGTATTCAAGGTTTATGGCATGATTCTTAGTGGAGGTCGTAAAAATTTGTGCTGAATTTTTATCTTTGCTGACGATGTCATTTTCCAAGCATCACTGCTTTAAGGTACCAAGGGCCAAGTTATGGGGTAATATCCATTGTTTTAACATTACTGCTAGTGGCCCATATTGTAATGTCGTCGGCATAGCAAAGGACTTCCATTTCCGAGATGCGCTTTAACTCAGCGATTAGACCGTACGGCTTCCTGTTGAAGGCCTCTTCCCTGCAGGCAATATTTCGACAGTATCTTCACGAACCTCTAAAAATCGCTGTAGCGGCCAAGCTATTATGCTATTATGAGTGGGGGTTTACCTGAAACCCAAATTTATTATTTTTTTGCAAGGAAATTCAGCATATACAATTTAATTAAAATAAAAAATACTTTCTGAAAATCAGGTCTAACGAACCATTAGAAAAGGGGGGGGGGGTATACCTAAAACCGAAATTTAAAAGAGTATCCGTTAACCTAAAGTGAAAATTTAAAAATGGCTCTAGCGGCCGCAATTTTTTTTTCTCAGCAAAACTCTATGTATATCATTGGAATAAAATAAGAAAAGTAGTGTGTGAAAATCAGCAAAATCAATTTGGAGAGGGGGTTTACCTGCAATAAAAAAATTGAACATCACTATATCGGCTGCAATTTTTTGTAAATTCTCAAAGAAACTCGTTATATGCCATTGAAATAAAATAATAAAAAGTTTCTGAAAATAAGTGCAATCAGATTATTAGGAGTGGGGGTTTACCTGAAACCCAAAATTTAAAAATCGCTTTAGCGCCACCAATATTTTTCTCGCAACAAAACAAACAAATATACTTTTTAAATGCAGGGTTATTCTAAATGATTGTCCGGAGTTCGTGAATTTTTTTCAGAAAACATGGAAACCATACCATTTTTATTTTTGCAGTAACGGTTAGACAAACTGTCAAAGTTTTGTTTTGCATCCACTGTAGTGATATCAGTTACCACCAGATGGCAGTAACAGCAGTGTTTAACAAAATGGTGGTTAGCAGTAAGGAGAAAGCTTTTTGTACTCTTGAATATCCTCAACACCGATCCGTTACCATAGTTCAGCGCCATTTTCGGACAAAATACGGGAAGGGGCCTCCTTCCGACAACTCATTCGCAGATGGTACGCACAATTTGTGGAGTCAGGTTGTTCGTGCAAAGGGAAAAGAGAAAGGTGTCCCGATGTGTCAGAAGCGGATGTGAATCGGATTAGGGACGTTTTTCTCCGTAGTCCTAAGAAATCAACTACGAGATGTACCAGGGAACTGCAAATTCCTCAAACCACAGTATGGCGTGTGTTACGAAGGCGCCTAAAGGTAAAGCCATATCGCCTACATTTGCGTCAAGCTCTAACAGCTAATGACAAAGTCCTACGTTTCAACTTTTGCATGGCACTGCAGGAACGTTTTGAAGAAGAAGATGGTTTTCTTGACAGATTAGTTTTCAGTGACGAAACTACTTTTCGTGTGAATGGAAAGGTGAACAAGCAAAACGTTCGCATTTGGGGTACAACGAACTCCCATTGCTATGTGGAACATGTGCGAGACTCCCCTAAGGTGAATGTGTTCTGTGCCATTTCAAACACGAAGCTCTACGGCTCGTTCTTCAGTGTACAGGCAGTGACAGGGCTAACGTATCTGGACATGCTCACAGAATGGCTCTTACCCCAGTTGAGTGACGACAGGGACGATTACGTGCTGAACAGGACGGTGCACCACCTCATTTCCACAGGGAGGTCAGAGCATTTTTAAACCAAGAACTTCCACAACGATGGATGGGACGCGGAATGGAAGGTGATCTGATGCTCTTACCCTTTCACCACGTTCACCGGTTCTTACACCATGCGATTTCTTCCTGTGGGGATATGTTAAAGATCAGGTATTTGTTCCTCCTCTACCAGTGGATACTCAGGAACTGAAGCAGCGCATCCGAGCCGCCTCAAAAACCATCACCGTTGCCATGTTGACTCGTGTGTGAGAAGAGATGAACTATCGATTGTGTAGAGTTACAAAAGGTGCACATATCGAGCATTTGTAATGTATGTAAAAAAACTACAGTACAGAATAAAACAAGATTCATATTCCTACATCAATTGCACTGTGAGTTATGTATTTTTGTAACCCCGACAATTATTTAGAATAACTCTGTACGATAAGAAAAACAGGGAAATGGGGCAGTTAGGAGTAGGAATATTAGGATTATAACTTTTTTACAATCTCATATTCCTGTATTCAATGTACTTTTTCCTCCACATTAAGAATTGACATGTCATTACAATATCTTTTTTAAAAAATTGTCACCCTGGAATCAAAAGAGCAATTCTTGATTTTATATGTACGACAAATTATCGTGATATGTAATATGAACTGTAATAGAAATTTGAAAACACTTACAAACATTACTATATAGAAATCATGCACATTTTTGCTTATTGCTCAAGATAAGCTGCATTTTGTATTTGTAGTATAAAGTTAATGCATCACTTTAATTGCACGTTCTGCGCATTCGCTGCTTCTTGGTATATTTAATGCTGAAGATTCTGGCTTTCAGTGATTTTGCAATAATTGCAGTGCTTTTAGGTAGGGTCTTAATATTTCTCACAAGTTCATGAAGTCATCGGCGTTGTACATCTGATTACTGAACCAGTGGTTTGCACAGCCATATGAAATGAACGTTCTTCAAAATGGCCCATGTTGTAGGTGTAGTATGTAAAGCCAGAATGGCTCTTGAATTCCATTTTGTGTTGATGTTTAGCATTTTCTGATATCTAACAACGTGTTAGATGGTACAGAAATTTCATACCATTCCCTTCAGTCTAATTTTTCTAATATATCTAATGCTCCTTTCACAAACTGTGCTTTCAATTCCTGTTAGTTATTTACCAATAGAGACACAAATGGATATTCAATGTTTGGAGAATGTGTATTTTCACTAACCTCTTTATCCATAACCAAAGTAAATATCATGCCCAGAACATGATGCTGACAACCGATAAGTTGAGGTAAATCGACGTTCTTTTCGGCAAACATTTTTTTGCAGCCTGGCAAAAAATCTATCTGATATTCATTTCCCTGATTTTGTTTGCCATCAAAATGTAAAGACCATTGTTTTGTATGTGAAGTTATCCGTTCTTTTACCAGTGTTAACGTTGGTTGTGTCAGCAACACTGATAAAAGAACGAGGTTTTGTCAGACTGCAAAAAACGAAGGCGCTATATCATAAAATATGGTAAGGGGGGGGAAAAAAATCGAAATCAAGGGTTCTAATTTAAACTTTTCTTCGGTGATCCTATAGCTCATGCAATAATTTCGTTTATAATATAAATCCTTTTAAGAAATAAAAATTGCCGTGTCTTTGCATTTTTATAAAATCTTCCATTTACGTTTTAAAAATGATGCCTTGCTTTTGGAAGCCTAATGTTGTGGAAAATCTATAATAGTGTAATGTAAGATGTAAAGTAGGGGCAAGGGAAATTTTATCCATTACACTGTAGATTGATAACATGCTCGATGCCAAGGAAGAGAGAGAGAAAAAAAATTGACATTGAGATTTAACTCCCAAGAGCAACGTCCAAAGCGCCTGCTTTACTTCTAAGCCACGTCTTTATGGAGGTAATTTCGGTGATTTACACATCTGATGTAGGCCAACGAGCTGCATACTCGGCGATATCGACCCACGTGAACGGAGCTCGAAAAGATCTACTTTGAGTGCGCTCATTATATATATAAAGATTGAGATACTTAAACTTCGGCCATGAATTGAGGAAGAGACAGCAAAGTGAATGTGAAATGAGATATTCGGTATGTTACATATGTATGGATTCTATGACAGGAAGAAGGAAATGATCATTTATTAGCAGAAAGAATTGCGAAGAGATAGTGTTTTTAAAAGAATATCTGAATAAGGATCGGAAAAGTTGATCGGATGAAACTAAAATAAACCGACACGGATCGGATGGAGTGATCAGAGTGTAGAGATTTTTAATGGTATTTAACGCCCGTTTTAACTACTGAGGCATTACAGGCGGAGAGTGTACAGAAAGAATAATCAATCCAATGTAGGTAATATGCACATCCATCATAATATGGGGGTGTATTCCAGGGGAACATGAATCGCCACATCTATAATGCCATTTAGAGAAACAACATGAAACAAAATGCCCAAAAGATGGGCTTATCAGGAATGTGTTCTTTTTCAGGAAATACGGTAGCAAGCATACAGCTTACATTGTTCATCCCCGCCCAGGATCGATGAATTTTTTCGGACATAAAGAATCCTAAGAATGGCTTCCTTCGGAAGGGAAATAAAGCCCTGGGTCTCGAGTTGTAGATTTACGGCACGTAAAAAACCTCAAGCATGAAAGAAGAGTCCTCCGAGCAAAATTTATCGCCATTTCACGCCCTGAATTGAATAGGAAGCTGATGACCAGAGAGGTTAAAGTGTGTTCTTAAATAAACCAAATAAAAAACATAAAAAAACAAATATCACATAAACAGACAGTTCTGGAATGTACCGATTGCTGAAAGTTATTTATTTAATTATTTTTTGTTTCTGGAATTTTGTAACTTTTTTGTTAATCATCTGTTTGCTGAACTCATTTAATTTAGCGGATTCTTATGTGTAGGTATTCATTCTTGTATTCTTCTTTGTTCAGTGGTATATTTACTAGTGCATATGTCACCATGTGCTTTGATATAATTGTCTGTATGCGTATCCTCTCTGAAGATGCCAAATTCAAGTTTATTATTACATTTTATTATCTTGATATAAAAAAATGGCAACATATTATTTGTTTTGTTTCAACAGTGAATTGTAGGCTTTTGCAAGTTTAAAAGTGTTAGTGCATCTTCCACATGTTTTTATTTATAATGGTGAAAATGTTGTCTACATATCTGTGCCATACCTTAAAAATATGGGGAAAACCGTTAATGATGTGCATCTCAAAGTAGCTCATGAATAAGTTGGCTAGGAAAGATGATAATGGACTGCGCATTAATAGTTGTGCTTTCTGTTTAAAGATTTTGCCCTTAAATATAAAAAATGCTTGATTCAAGCACAACTTCATGAATTTTATGTATTCTTTGATGTGTTCTTCTCTTAAGGTGGCTGATTGTAACCATTTTCTTTAAAAACATTCATAATTTATTCTGTAGTATGCTGGAAAACAAGGCCTTGATATAAAAAGAAACCAGGGCATTTGGTGATAATTTTTTATCTTTAATTTTGTTGATGGGGTCCATGCTTAAGCTATCAAATTTAGGTAATGAATGAAATTTTATTGACAATCAATTTGCTAAATGGTAGATTGGAGTATTTATGTTCTGTTACAAACAAATAGAATAATCTCCTGTAGCAGCACATTTTTGGAATGAAAACTGTTCAACGATCCAAAAGAATTAAATATATGGGAAAGGTATTATAAAAAAAAAAATATGAGCAATACCACCAGAAGCAGACAACTCTTTATTCAAGTTTATCACAAGCCTACCGGAGTCAACCCAGATACCTATCTATCCAAATTCTATGAATGATCCAACAGTCGTTTAACAGCTGAGAGTGTGGACGACTATTCGTGAAACATATGCTGAGTAAATCTCCAATAAGCAAAACCATAAAGAGTATTTTAAATATTTCAACTCAGAAGAGATTATTAATGATTATTTCACTATGTTCGATTCTAATTTGAATTAATATTGAAAAGTGTACTGTTTGTCTAACCTTCTCCATCTGCTCCTACCCTTCATGTTGATGTTTTTTTTTATTTGTTTATTTAAGGACACTCTTTAACATCTCAGATCATCAGCATCCCATTCTAATCAGGGCATGAAACTGCCGACAGATTTTGCTCAGAGGCCTCTTCTTTCAGGCTTGAGGTTCTTTACCGTGCCGTGAATGTACGACATTGGACCCGCGGCTTTACTTCCCTTTCGAAGGAAGCCATACTTACGATTTTTTCGCCCGAAAAAACCCATCGATCCTGGCCGGGTTCGAACCCGCGACCTTGGGTTTAGAAGGCAAGTATGGTTACCACTACACCACCAGGACCGACTCATGTTGATGTGTTGACATATTAAACATGAATGTACATGCACTTTATATCTGACATTGTACATGGATCTTGTTTGTATTTTGCTAAAGAAAAATAAATATTCATTTCCAGAGAGTTACTTGTTTTATATAACAAATAGATACATTATTCCATTTTAAGTGAATTGTTGTTTTAAAAAATGTGCTAAAACTTATATATGTAACTCATGTATTGTAATATTAATGCTTTTAGGATGGAGACACTAGAGGCAGCCAGAGAAGACCAGAAAATGTCGAGTCCTACAGTGCACAAACTACTCCTGGATGGGGTCGGGAACTTCGCAATCGCTTTGTATTCAGCAACAATGATCACAATAGAGCTTCTCTAAACTGCAATCTGCGATCTCATTTTACTGAGTCAGGTATATGTAATGGAAACTTCTCTACACTTTAAAAGGAAACACATTTTCTTTTGCTGTAACACTCTTCAGCTGCAAGAATCATTTCATATTAATGCGATTAGCACATTTGTATTTATGCATTCATCTGTTCATAGTATTTAAGATCATGCACTATATGCAACTATTCAGCACACCTTTTTTATATTATACAGGTTGACCATGTATTTTACAGGCAAACAATTGTACAATGTCAATTTTATGTTGAAATTGTACATGGATTATACCAATTTTGTTTTAACATCTGGATCATTATGATCCATATAATAGAATTTGGATGCAAGAGGGGTATATATAATTCAACAGTGTTAATGCAAAATTTGCAACATTTATATATTAGCAAATGCAGGATTTCTTGAAAACAGGGATGAAGGAAATAGTTATGTCAATTTGTAGAGTTTCTTAATATCATGATACTAAATTTAAGTTATAACTTATGAACTGCAAGAATACACTAATGTTAATCTCTTCAGGGAAGCATTGCTGGTTAGAAATGGTAGGGATGGATTCTCTGTTTAGGGCTTATGTAGACAGAGTGCAGAGGTAATAAGCATGGAAGGTAACAACACATCATACTTTAATAGTTACACAAGTCCAGAATTTTTATCACCATCATTTCCCGGTAACAGTAGTAAAATAATCAGTTTAATACTTAACATTAGTTTGTTATCCCTTAAATTACAGAGGTGGTCCCATGCACTTCAATTCATCAGCTGTGCCCCATTGGAAGATTTGTCTGACACACGTGTGCACACACAGTGGATTCATTACAAGCATCATTGTCACTACTCTTGAGACCAATATCTATCGCAGTTCTTTCATCCGCCATTTCATCCGCCATTCATGATGCTAATATAGTAAAACCCTATTTTACACTTCTGCAATGCAATAATGAAAAGAGTACAATAATCAGTACCTGTTGTATCACTTTTTATATCAAAATTCTATATAGTTATATGAGTTCCTCGTTGCTTCTTTCCCTCATTATCTGTAGACCTTCTAACTTTTTTTGGTAAAAATTCTAACAAGATGTTTGTTTTGTTTGTTCCTGACCTTTAAGTCTGTACAGCATTTTCCATTTGTTGACATAGCAAGAATTTTATTTCTGCCATCTGAATATGCACAACTTGTATCCATCATGCTTAATAACTGCATTAGGTACATTGATGGAAAAAGAATAGGGGCTTCATAACCCATGGGAATGTGCTTATAAAGGACTAATGCTTGTAGTTTTTTTAGTTAGGCCCTCTTGGGGTGTTTGGTACCCACTTGAGCAAGTAGAAGTGTGGTAGTACTTACAGGCAAATTATGTACATTTTTATTTAATTTTCAAATTTTTCAAACAATTTTGCTTTTTTTCCTTTTTGAAATAATTTCCTTCACCCAGGACAAATTCATTTTGATCTAATTGAACTACTTCTTTTGACTGGAGTATTATTGAATTGTATGGTCTGAAAGTGCATCTGAAAACACATTTTCATCTTGGGAGAGTGAATGTTCCCCTGAAGCTGCATTAATAGCAACAGAGGGAAGAAGAAAAGGAGGAGAAAGAATGTTGAAGTGGTGTAGTCAAAATGTCTGAAACAGATTCTGAAGTAGTATAATAAAAATGATGAATAGTTAGGCAGCACAGGAATGTCTAGAGCTAGAATCAAAAGTTATTGGAAATGGAGTTCGCAAGCATTGTTTTATAATAAATTGTTTTATTTATGGGTACTCTTTAACATCTCAGGCCATCAGCATCCCATTCTATTTAGGGCTTGAAAGGACCGACAAATTTTGCTCAGAGTCCTTTTCTGTCAGGTTGTAGTTCTTTTTCATGCCACAGCTTTACTTTCTTTCTGAAGGAAGGATTTTTACTCAGGATTTTTACACCCAAAAAATCCATCGATCCTGGCCGGGTTTGAACCTGCCCAGCATTTGGAGTGGAGTAAAATAAAATAAGACATATGTCACCAATACCTGCTTAGACAACATTTTATAAGTAGGGAAGTCTGGAATGGGAACCACCCAGCCTGTTGAGGACATTGAGGACATTAGGGGAATTGCCAGATGTAAATAGAGTATACTGCAGTTGCAGGGTTTGGCCCAGGCACATGAGAGCTATAGTGTCAAGAGTACCTTTTGTATGATCTGCTACAGCTGAGTCTAACCTCATAGAGGTTTGGCGTAAATTTCTTGAAGGCACAACACCAAATTTTAAAATTTAAGCTGTTAAATTTTGGATGTGCTTTCTGTCAAATTGATGAGCACATGTAAACATCTTTTTGAGTTTATTTCCTGTAAAAGCAGCCAATAACTTATAGCTGAAATTAAATATGAGGACACACTTAAATGTGCAGAGTCATAAATCTACAATGACATTAAATCTTTTAACTTTTTTTTAGATCTTGGAAACTTAAATGTGAAGACTTTTTAAAGTTTTTAATCTAATTCATAATGTACATAACACTTCATTAGTAATTAAGTTGCTATCATTGTTAAAAAATAAATAATCGTACACGGAGTATTCTGCAGATACAGAGTTTACGAATTTACTACTATTAATAGATTCAATTACAGCAGTTAAAGAAAAAAGAGAAAAATGCAAACAGAAGAGAAGTGCAATCAATTTAGGAGTTTTGTTTGAATTTGTTATGAAATATTTCATTTATTCAGTTGTAAACAGATGAATAGATGGCTTTTTATGAACAAAAATGTTATGAAATTTGGGGAAAGGGAAGGAGGAAAAACTGACCACAAGGTCACAGATAGTAATGATTTAAAGTATCTGTATTTGTGAACACAATGAAGCATAAAGTGTTGCATGTGGCTCTTAAAAATTAAAGTAACTAAAATATTTTAAATGTGAAATGTTCTGAAGTATAATCTTTTTAATGCAGCTGATTCAACACATCTATCGCTCTCCCTCTACAAATAGCCATCAATAAAGATGCTGAAATCTTATTTAATGCACAAGATATTTTTCTAACTGCCCTTTTGATATTTGCAGCCCATCACCTATAGTGCAATAAATATCAAAACATTTCTAAAAATGCTGCATATCTTTGCTATGATTCATCTGCAAACACAAAGTACATTAATGTATACAGTTTTGTAAGTACAATTTATTCACTTAACAATGTAAAGTTATTGCAAATTTCTTTATCTTGGAACATTTAAATGCAGTAAGAACTACTTTCTGTGCGGGTGTTTCTATGTAGAGGACATCTGTAACAAATTTTAATATAAATGGTGAAAGGTTTGTTTTTCATTAAATGGCATAGCCTTTCAATTTTCATAAGTTTGCATTGTACTCTCATTGGCAATCATTTTAATTAAGAGATACCGAATGGAAGTATCAGACTACTCTTCCACAAGTACTGTGCTATCATTGCCAATTCTGACTTTTTGTTACTATAAATATGCCAATATGTTGCTCCTAATTTGCCTATTAATTTTCAGGGCCTTGATCTTCAGTGTCCACTGCCTGTAATGCCACTGAAATAAAAATTCCATTTCATGTGTTCAGCTAATTCCTACATAGTCCAGCACCTGTCTTCAACTGTATTATTAAATAAATGCTACTGACACATTTCTCTGAATGACATACAGGTTGGCTATTGTTATGCATTCATGTTGAAACACTTGAACCAAGGTGTCTTGAGTAAGATGGTAAGGTTTGAATGTGAATGCACAGTGGCCATTGCCTCACCCAAGGAAAGTTGACATGACTGCTTATTCCCATTCTATTTAGCTTCATGTGTCTCTTTGTGTTATGCAAAAAGCTCATTTTATTTGCTTTATAACATTTAAGGAGTAGTAATTATTTTTTGCTTTCCATAAATTTCCATGGGAAAAAGCGAAAAAATTTGATATCGTTTTTTAAGAGGGTTATTTGTACATCGATAAGTCTGGAATATGCTTCTTTCAATTTGATGCTATTGATGAGCAGAGTTTCTTGGGTTAAATAGACACAAGCTGGGCAGGGGGAGTACATATTTGAATCTTCCAGCTCACATCAAAAAGTAGTTCTGAAAGAAGTGTATGAACTCAGAAATTTAGACAAATACAAAGAGTAGAAAATTTTTTGCTACAGGAAAGTGATGATACCGAAGAGTATCAGCCATCACTATCCCTAAATTACAAGAAATTGACAGGCAATTAATCGTGAAAAAGAAATATGATGAAGAAAGATGCAATCATGCAACAGTAAAATGATATAGTAGGCTAAGAATTAATGTCAACAGAAAAGATAGAACCAGCCATGGAGAACGCGTTTTCTTTCTGCCAAAGGGAAATATTACTAAAAGGAATAGGCTATTATTTATACTCAAAATGACAAATGAAAAATGGTAATATTGTGTGCTTTATCATTGAAAGCTTTAAATTTTTTAAAAAATTATCTCCATTATCCATCACCTAGTATTTTTACAATTAAGTTCTCTCAGCCTATTCCAGACTCACCTGGATGTATGAATGAATGAAAACTTTATTTCTACATGATTCTCTTACATTAACTTTATACTTTATACATCAATCTTGAGTGCTTATCATTTTAGAATCTGTGCATTTAACTCCCTGGTTGTATATGCAATAGATCCTGCTTCCCACTTTCTACCTATTGCACTATTCTCACATAACTCTCTCTTTTTTTTCTTTTTTTTATTTCTGGTGTATCTTACAATATAAAACTTTAAAATCATCAGTAATCCCCCTCTAAGTCCTTATTTTCTGTTTGTTTCAAATAAATCATTCTAGTTTCATTTTTTGCTCTTGTAACCCTTTTATCTGATCCTGAATTTTTATCACCCTCTATTTCAATCAAACTCTTCACGGGCGATGCCACCACACTCAAACCTGTTGACCACTGACCAACTGATTCCCCCCATCCACTTATTTCCACCATATCATTTACCCCACTCATTTGATTCGCACTTGATGATGTCCTTGACACACTTGTAGCTTTACAATCCTCTCTTCCTTCCCAGGTACAGGTTGTTCTTTCCTTTCTTCCTCCCCTCTATTCCTTGTTCCTTGGCGTAGATGCACCATCAAAAGGTTTCTGTCTCTAATCCCCCTCTCTTACCCTCTAGCCAGTGTTTCTTGACATTGTGTTGTGTTGGCTGGTTATCTCTTATCTATAAATGCATACTATGCTTAACTGCTCTTCTGTGTTCCTGACTTTTTTTATTAATTCCATTTATTTCTCAATGTTTTTTATCACAGTCATTTTCAATAAAAAAATCTTGTGCCTTTTAATTTCCCAGTTTGGCCTGTTACTTTCCATTTCATATTCATTGTAGATAATTTAATTAAAATTGGTCTTGAACTTTTGCCCCTTCGTCCAATTCTCTGAGAATCTCTGATTTTCCATTTCTCCAATTTATTGTCCAATATTCCTTCAATCACTTCTACTTCTTTCATTTTATTTTTCCTTCTTCTTTCTTCTAATCCAAATATCACTACGTTCAACTTCCTGCTCGCATCCACTGCTTTTCCCATTTTAACTATTCTTTTTGTACATTCTCTCTTCTTAATTCCTCTTTTACCCATCCCATTGTCTGAACACTTGGATGCATAGAATTTAGCATAAAACTGATTTTATGCTCAGCCTAACATTTCTTCAAATAAAGAAAGATGCTGTGATTGGTTTTGATGACTGAGAAAAATCAGCTTTGGTCAAATGAAAGACATATTCCAGGCCCACGAGTCAATGTGCATTTCATATTTATAAGTCAGTCAAAGAAATAGAAACATTTGAAGGGTACAAGGGAAAAACAAAGTCCACTTTTTACTTTTTTACAGCAATGTAATTTGAAGTTTAAAAACACTACAGAATTAAGCACATTATATATAAAGAAATGTTTTTTTATAGAATAATTCTTAAGGTGGTTTTCTGACAGACCCTACTTTTGAAATTAGTGTCATGTGTTATTTGGTCATGTTAATTAACAATAAAACATCAAAGTACATATACTAGTAGATAAAAACTGTAAGTCCACTACTGTATTATGGAATGTACCAAATAATACATAAATATTTGTGCAGGAAATAAATTAATGAAACACTATTGAAAATAATGTCATTCCAAATTTTTCATTTTCTATTACAGGTAACGTTGAAAGAGAGAACTGAGCATTTTCATAACAGAATCTCTCCAGGCATTGTAAGTCATCATATTTTGCTTTGGAAAGTGGAATTAAATTTGAATAGGAAGGGGCAGGCTGCTCATCAGTCTGTGTACGGCTCATTTTGTTAAGATTGTTCAACTAATTATAGTTCTATAAAAGGTTTTTGTCAGCTACAATTCTCTTATTTCTTTTATCATTAAACATGTTATTCTGTATTCTTTTTAACAAATGAAGACCATGATTTAAAAATATGCTGACAATACTCAATGATATTCGAAGGAGATGGTTTCACACTGCATATTCTGATGTACTCATTCTAATTGCTGGGGGTTTCAGTGTTGGGTTTTTGATTTATTAAACCTGTATCTTTGTCACATTCCATATAACTCTAGCCTCTAATGTGAAAATTCACTCATATTGATTCATATCTGTTGTTCTTATGAACCATAGCGTAAATGAGGTGGTTATTGGTGTAATTTTTATTTTGACTGGTGCACTAATCCCAAAAATTTACAAATTTTGAATTGATGGGTCCAAATAATGAAAACAAAGGACAAGCAACATCGATGTGATTTCATCAGCTCCCTTTCTTGCTATAGTCTCATTGCAGGTATACAAGTATACTCTGAAAACCAGAGCATGCAAATTAAACATGTAACATGACAGCTGCTGTTTGTAGTAAACACCATTTGTGCTAATATTTCGCACTGGAAGGTTTTTCATGAAATTATGCATATTGCATTATGTTCGGGTTTTGCCTAGCTTTAGATTTAGCTCCATGCTTTCATTCATAGAATGTTTCAGCCTTCTTTTTATATAATAAATTAAGATTCTTTAACCGGTCACTTCTTTATTCTACTTCTTCTCTCATTAAGTTTCATCGCATGAAGAAATTGTTTTGTTGCTTCGACCTTATCACATGTAGAAAAAGTGTCAGAACGTATCCAAAACCAAAACTGAACTTTGTATGAAATATGTTTCGATAAAATTCATATATAATGGGATACTCTGAAAATTTTTTGTGTACATCTGATGCAACAATTTAATGATTAATTCTTCATGTAGTTAAATTTTAGAGGAGTCAGGAAGGCTATAGTGAGAGGTACGACTTTTAAGGGAGCTGATATGTTCCATTAGGTTTCCAACAGTCTCTGTCATCTTTTTCATTGGTCTAATAGAATAAATAACTTGCTGGTCATCAGGAACATGGCCAGTAATATATAAAGATTTTTTTATTGTGATCATATTTCGATTTGTTTAACCATGAAGACTCATAAAGGCTTTGTAACAAACTGGAATTTAAATAGCTTTTCCTTCCCTCTGTGCTTGTTCCTTGTAGGAGTAATAATAATCCCTTAGGTTACTGTGTTCTTCTGGTTTCCACAGTCTTCTTTGTTTCACTGGTAGAACTGATATTATTGAACACATTGTGCACTCTGTATGTTTTATCACCAACTAAATTGAATTCCTGTTTTACAACTTTCACAAAACACTGTTTTCTATATTTGCAATCTCTGGGAATCTGACTAATTGATCTTATGCATTTGCTAGGATCACTAAGTCTACCATGTTCAGATTTTTTCTTTGATGTACTGTGATAATTTCATCACTTGATTTCATGTCAAACATAAAACTACCTCTCTACAGCTTTGCCTGAACAACAATGCAATAAAATAGCAGCTGTAAAATATAAGCCAACAACTATGCCTAGGTAGGTTAATAATAAAAATCAAGCTGAACAACATTAAATCAAACTCTTCTGAAGTAATTAAAAAAAAAAACACCAGTATGTGGGCTCTAATTGTTTTTATATTTTACAGCGGATTGATCATTTCTCCCCTGGACATTATGTTTTCTGTTGATTTTCATGGACTGCATGACTTTTTCCCTTTATGAATGTGTTGGAATATACTACATATCTACAATCCATTAGCACTAAAATCTCAAATTTCACCAAAAGTTAACTTTGATTATTTATTGCCTGTACCCTTCAATTATGCATTAGATAGTCTGAAAATGGAGCCACTTTTTAACATGGTTACATCCATTGAATCTATTGGACTTGTTGTAAGCACTTTCATATGTGATAAGGTAGGCTTAAATAGAAAACTTATGGTAGAATATAATATAACAAAAGATAATACAGCATACCCCCCCCTACCAGTCTGAAAACCCAGATAATCCATAACCAAACATTTGTGAAAGGAAAAATTATCAAAGAAATTTCGGACTAAAATGGCCTTGTATTACATACTAGAACATCACATGTACTCTAAAAATAAAACTATATGTAATTATGTACATGACAGTACAGATTGGCAGATTTAATACTCAGCAAATTTAAGAGTCAAAATGATAAAACAATGCAATATCAAATCATTAATTGTTACACAAAAATTCAGTCCCTTTCTGCTGACACAAAGATAAAAATCTTGAGGGTGATGCCCTTCATAAAATTATGTTCGCTGCTATAGCATTAGGATGTTGCTCTTTGTTCCACAGGGATGTCTCAAATGCTTTTGCTGTGTCCAAATGAGTAATTCCAGGTAGTGGGGGTGCATCTGCTTCATCTTCATCTGATGGAAACTATTTCCTGATCAGTCATAACTTGATCTTCTGTGTCAGTTGATCACTCCTTCACATCTGTTTCCTCTGCTTCTTCACAGCCTGGGTTTTGCTTCATGAGATGTAAAACTTCATTTCTGATCTCCTCTGCTTGATCTGGGCTTTAGCTATATGAATAGAGATGGCCATAACTTTTTCTATGACTTTAGGCAATTGCTTTTTGACATTTTCCCATGCCTCACCTGCCAAAAAAATCATGTCTTTTGATAGTGACTTATTGAGGACATCGACAATGGCTGTAGAAGTGTCTTCGTTTTTGAATAAGTATCTTATTAACATCTTTTTATAAGCAGCTTTCCTAAATTGTAGCACTTGTTGGTGCATCAGTTATAAAAATGGTATAATATTCGGAGGCAGCAAAATTGCTCTTATGTCTCCATTGACCAATTTGCCTGTTGAGGGATGTGCTGGTGCATTATCCATAATGAGTCAAAGATCATTTGCTTTGTAAAATCTTTTTACTTTGGGCACAAACTATTTATAAAGCCATTCTGTGAATGCACTAGTTATCCATGCTTCATTTTGGTTCCTGTAGAAAATTACTGATATTTTTTAATGCTCTTTGATTTTTTGATTTTCCAGTAACCATAAGTGGTTACTTATTATTCCCTGCTGATTACTAAATGCCAGTTACCCGTTCCTTGCTGACCTTGAAACCAGGAACACTAGCTTCATTTCTAGTGGCAATACTCTTAACCACAACTTAAAATTTAATCCAGTTTCATCGCAGTTGTAAATTTCTTGGGGTGAATAATTTTGTAATGAAACCATGTTTGCAAATTCAGGTACATAATTTTGTGCTGGCAGGTGATCCGGTGATAGATAAGTGTCGTATCCCATGCCTTCTCTTCCATCGGTTCAGCCAGCCATTACTCGCAGTAATTTGGAATCACTCGTTCACCAGCTTGCTAAACTGGAGTGCTTTTTCTTGGATTACAGGTCCACTTAATGGAATGTTTTTCTGTTTTTCTTGTGGAAACTGAAAATAAATGGCTTTGTCATATTCTGAAATTTTTTATGGTACTTCTCGATTACCTTCTTGGCCAGAGTTCCACAAAAGTTTTCTATTTTGATTCAATTTTTCTTCCAACAACTTATCTTCACTGGCACCGAATTCAGCTGCTTATTTTGTCCCACTTTCACCTTTACCTAAGCTATTTAAAATTTCAAGTTTCTCTCTTAATGAACAAGAATTATATTTTTGCAAGCTTATCATTTTTAATCGATCAGAAATAATTAAAACCACTTCATTAGATCATAAAACATAACTAAGCATGATATAGTGCAGTGAATCGAATAAAAGCATTTATGACT
This sequence comes from Metallyticus violacea, assembly GCA_030762175.1. Classification (NCBI taxonomy): domain Eukaryota; kingdom Metazoa; phylum Arthropoda; class Insecta; order Mantodea; family Metallyticidae; genus Metallyticus; species Metallyticus violacea. The sequence continues at coordinate 65,086,600 of CM060832.1, read as the reverse complement.
TTTTCCAATGTATACTATATCTGCAACTCAACTGAACTCAAAACAAACCTCATGGATCCAGTTCTCAAATCCCAGTTCCAGGAAGATGAACAAAATACAAATTATGCAACCACATGTGAATGAACTTCAGGCGCTCACTTTCAACAATGGCATTCAGGTCACAAAAATAGCACTGCACATGACATCAACTGAATAAACTTCATATACATACTGTATAAGCCTAATCACATTGATTATAAATTAACCCTGTTAATGCAAATTTTTGCCAATCCGAATAGATTTAATCTCAATTAGTTTGAACTGGCAGAATTTAAAACCCTTATAGTATTGAATGCAAAATACAAACTTCTTATGTTATGCAACATCCTCTTAAACTCTTCAGAAATCATGCTAAAAATTTATGCTTCATACAGATGAGGCAGTTATGAGAAAAACCTTTGATAAATTTGTAAGTCATCAAAAAGAAGAAGATTAGAAATATACTTATATTACAAATTCTCATTTTCTCACTCCTGCAGAACCTCTTATTTGCAGCCTGAATCCTTTCACAACTGTTTGATACAGCAAAGCACATTTACCCCAAAGCTTGTTGTAGCCCTGAATGATGTATGTATTTTTGCATGGAAAACTGCAATTTTATTGACTTTCATTTTTAAATGGTGCCAGTAAGATGTTATATGGTAACATGGGATCTTCACACTTATGCCCCTTCTATTATTCATAGAAGTGCAACTAACTGGCTTTCAAATACATGTTCTGTAATTGACATGGCAAGAAATAAAGTGTTTGTTTGTATAAGTCATTTACTCAACACGATTTGTATAATCTATATAATATTGCAACATGAAAATACAATGTAGTTCCCTATCCTGTTGGTTCTAGTACTTAAGTGAATGGATAATATTAATGTTAACTAGAAATGCTAATTGGAACTTGTACAGTGAAGCTAATCATGTAATAAAGGTCATTGTATGATTGAGTGAAACTGCACACATCTAAATCTACATTTACAAATACAGAGACAGTTTAATGAACTTTGACACTTCGGGGTATGAAAATATAAATTCTAAGTTCATCACACCTCTTCAATCCAGAATACGTTCCTATAGCATAACAAATTATCCATTGACAGGTAGCTGATGATGCTAACTCATGCAATGAACTTAATTATTATAATACTAATGCTGTTTAATTAACTTACATAGCTCTATCTTAAAACAGCTTTAAATCCACAACATATGATTTAAGAATAGCCCATAGAGATTATTTTTGGACATCTGTTTTTTAAATTGCAGTGTAAATATACAGTAATGGTTGAAAAGTGAGAATTAACAAATGTTTTGAATCTGTGCAGGTGTTGGTTCCCGTGGACGTCATATACGCAGCTGTCGAATGTCTGTTTCTCTTGATGAAAGAGGTAGAGTTTATGAAGATGATGAAATGGTAGACGATTCAGATGATATTGCCATGTATGAAGATGAGGATGATGAAGATGATATATTTTCTCCTGTGAAACGGAGGGAAAGGTTAGTATGAATAAATTCAAATTTGGGCAAAAGGTGAACCTTATTTTCACCCATATATAATTTATAGAAGCTACTGAGTTGTATAACAATGCTGTGCTTTATAAAAGAGTCTCCTATGATGTATATTCCATCCTTGCTCGCATAATCTCTTAAGAGATGCACTGACGAAAATTATGGGCACCTTGCTGAAGCTTGAGGCTTGCAAGGCTCTGAGGAGACTTGAATAAACAATGGAAGCTTAGCAAGCCCCAGATAGGTAGTTTTGAGAAAAGATAAAATACTTCCATATTAAATCATAACAAAACAGGGCATGAACATCAAAAGTACATATTATTCCTTCATAGTAAAGATTTTTTTCATACATATCATGGGCTTGACAGCCCTGGGTAAGCCTTGGCCTTCCTAAGAAGTTTCGTCCATTCTTCTTCTCTGCTCTTCATTTGTTGTTTCCAATTTTGTACCCCTATTGTTGTAAAATATGTCTTTCTATACTGTCTTCCCATCTCATTAGATCTTCCAAATTTTTTTTTCCCCTGCAGATCTTGTTAGAATTTTACTTGTTCGACTTTTTTCCATTTGTGCAAGATCTTGGAAGATCATGTCGATCTTAATCTGTTCATTTTATATGTACTACTACTGCTAGTGCTGCTGCTAACAATAATAATAGCCACTGTTCTTTGAAACTATTTGTAAATTCACTGAGGATTTTGTTTAGTTTTTAGCTGTGCTAAACAATCTACATTCTTTCAAGAGAAAATAATTTAAATTTGTCTTACGAAACTGTGATGATATGTGATTTTGCTGAAAACTGAATTATTGTCCAAGATGAAGCCCTGTCATTCCAATGGAACAACTCAATGTCAACTGTTCATCCATTTGTAGAGTACTATAAAGAAAATAATGCACTCAAACATAAGAATTTTGTTTTCATTTCAGAAGGTATGAAATATGACACAGTACTTGATTATGTCTCCCAATGAAAACTTCTTGTTCTTTTGAGAACAGAATTGCCCCCAAACTTGAAAAAGCTCTGTGGAGTGATTTTGCCTGAAACCAAATTGTTGAGATGGGAATGCAATACTTATGTGGTTTGCTTTTTGATGCAAGTCAATATTAGTTTTTGGAATACTTTACCCATGGTTGGAAGGAGGCTGGTTGACCTGTAATTTTCTGCATTTTTCTTGTTTTTTCCCTTGCTTGGGAATCATGATGATTTTTGCCTCCTTACAAGGCTGGGGAAAGTATTGAAGTTTGAGGCACAAGTTTAATATTTCCATTAACGGTACTAGGGCTTTCCTATGGAGGATTTTAAGTCTTCATTCCTGATTTCATGTGGACCGGGGGCTTTTTTATTTTTGAGGGATTTAATTGTGTGGTAGTGTTGAGGTAGGTTTGTTTGTAGACCATCTTTCGGTCCATGAGTTGATCAACTAATCATGGCTGGATTTTGCATGGGGTTTTTCCTTAAAACTGTTTTGTAGCAGGTTGGCAAAGGTGGTGGTTTTGTCTCAAGGGTGCAAGACTAAACCTTGTAGCATGTTTCCAGATTGATGGATCTGTGTGCTACTCTTAGGAGTTTTTGCTCCCAGCATTTTGCAGACATGAATTTGGTGGTGAATTGGCGAATGGTTGTAGCCATTGTGTTCAAGTTTTAAATGCAATTTGCATGGTATTCCTCCACTGCCAAATAAGCCTAGGCCTAATTGCTAGTAATCTTTGCACATCAGGATAGATTGTGGACAGTAGGGGGTTTCAAAGAAGATCATTGATTTTCTTTTTTCTGTTTTCATTGATGCTATAAAGTTGTTTTTACCTTCGACTATTTCTTGTTCTGTGATGTACTGCTTCAAGTTGTTTTTGCCTTCGTCTATTTCTTGTTCTGTGGTGTACTGCCTCCTGGGCTCAGACATCTTGTGCTTTGTAATTTTGCCAGTCAGTGGTGGCTGTAATGTTCTTATTTTGGTGTGACAGAATTATTCCCCCTATGTTGAATTTGATAGGAAATATGGTGGATTGTTGTTCTCTTCTGATTGGTTCGCTATGTTTTCTTCTTTAATATGCCTTATTTTGCTTTGGATTACCAGCATTCCACTTCTAATTTCAATAATATGGAACCTGCCTTAAAGCATCTGTCATCGACTTTGCGATTCTCAAACACTTTCCCCACCGTCTCACCCTCACATCAATCAACCACTACATTCCGACCACAACCCTGTGTTGGCAGAAATCAACACAAGGATTGCGAGCCACGATGTCGCAGGTCTAAACCGCGAGATCGACTGGAAAACCGTTAAGGAATGCCTGATTGCTATCATTCCTCCAAACCGCAAAATCACAGACATCCAATCATTAGAGACTGCAATCTCATCCTTCTCCCTTACAGTCACCAAAGTCACACACAGCCTCATGATCCACACTTCCCCATCCCTTCATCCAGACGTTATTCCATTAGATCTCGAACGCCTCATCCGATATTCCTGGGCCGCCCGCAGACTGTACCCGCGTCACCGCACGCTACATCATCGAAGACAAGTCGGTGTCCGCCTCTGCAAGCAGAAAAAGCGCACGTTGGAAGACATAATGGCAAGAGAGAATTTGATCATGGTGACGTGTGGAGGATAGCCAGGAACCTCCGCGTCCAACCAGACAAAGCTTTCCATCCTATTCATGGCACCAGAGGCCTCCTTTATGATCCTTACCCCAAAGCCAATGCTCTCGCTGACTACCTGGAACGTCTATTCATGCCTAGAGACGACCCCCAGGAAAATACCTTCTCAAGTTAATGGCCGGCATGCGAAGATGGCCATAAGATTCGTATCTTCCACCCCGCCTAAGTCCAGGGCACACTACATCGTCTCAACCTCAAAAAGGCTGCCGGACCTAACAGGATAACGCCTCTCATGCTCCGCAACCTTCCTTTCAAGGCTGCGCTCTTTGTCACAAAAATTTTCAATATTTGCATCAGTCTGGCCACTTTCCACAATAGTGGAGGGAGGCACGGGTAATATGCATACTCAGACAGGGCAAAGACCCAGCCCACCCTTCCAGTTGCCGATCCATCAGCCTCTTTTCCACACTCTCAAAAGTGTTCGAGAGATTACTTCTTACCCGTTTGCTTCTCCTGCTGGGAAACATCCAAGCCATCCCTCCCCATCAATTTGGTTTCCGTGCTGGACATTCTAATACCCATCAGCTGCTGAGGGTGGTGGAGGTCTCAGCCCTGGGATTCCAGGAGACGTCCTACACCCCAGCGGTGTCTTTGGATGTGAAAAAGGCCTTCTCAATGACCTGGCATGCCGGACCCCTACAAAAACTCATACTCCTGGAACTACCCAAAATATACATATAGCTAATACACTCATACTTAAACATTGTACTTTTAAAGTTATGGTGGTGGGAAACAACTCAACGCTAAGACCGATATGTGGCGGAGTCTCCGAACGCTATGTTCTATCCCCAGTATGTTCAACATCTACATGTCAGACGTCTCACACCAAACAGAGGTCACTGCACAATAAGCAGTTGAGGACCTGTTGTACAAAACATAGAAATCTAAACAGAGCCATATTCCCCATTCAAAGACTGCTACAATTAATCAAAAGGTGGTGTAAGCGTTTGCAAATGTCATTCAACCCAGCAAAAAGCAACACCATAATTTTCACCAAACACCTGCAAATCCCCCCCCCCTCTCTCTCTCACACACACGCACGCGCACACACACACACACAGACAGAGAGAGAGAGAGACATATATAGACATCAAAGAATAAAGTGGGAAAATTCCATAGCCTACTTGGGTGTGCAACTTGACAACGATTTAACCTTTAAGGGACATATAGCCGAGTGGTGTGGCAGAGCCGACAGTTGGCTGGCACTTCTGCAAAGGGTACAGAATGGAGGACTCAGGTCCATCTATTCTATATATTGCGGCTTTCCAATCAGGCTACTACATGGACCTCCTCCCTCCCATATACCGAGGAGGAAATTAGATGCTGGGCCAAAAACTATATGCCCATTTGCCTTATAATGAGAGTGCTCTTTTTCTGACAATCTGTAACTACTCCTGTTGCAATAGACCTAAGCAAGAATTCAAGGTGCCACGCCTGGCATGTGGGCACCCTGGATAACAAAGGGCAAAACTTAGCAATAGGAAAACTTTCCAACAAAACAAAATCAAATAGCGGTAGCCCATGCTGCTAGCAAATCAAGTTAGCAGCATGTACATAACAAGCAACAGCTAAAAATGTCAAATCTGCCCACATCATCATGGAGAAGTTTTTAAACACACTCCCTCCACCCCACACCCAAAACAATGGAACCAACGTACATTCCCATCCCTTTTCTGCTGTTAAACCCAAACCCAAGGTAGGTACACAGCAAACACACACAGACTGATCACTAACCTCAGCCTGCCAGCTAGCTTCAGCTTCGGCTGCCTTAAAGAGTGCAGACTTACCGCCACCAGATGTGAAGAGTGTCTCTGGCAGCCAGGACACAAAAAAACACCAATACTTTTTCCTCAAAGAAGGTAAAAAGATCATTTCCTATCCCTATAAGAAAAAAGAAGACTCAATCACTTGCATAAAAATGCAGGAGGATCTTCCAAAATTACAGCCAACAGGGATGAGCACCTCTCTGCGAAAGATCGCCCTTTCAATCAGGCCAAAACATTGATCTAGAATCCATTTCTGAGGTTCTGGCTTCACTGACCGACATTTTAACCTCAGATATGGACAGAACTTTGCTTTTCTCCATACACTCTTCCCATATGGAGGAGGGAGAGAATAGTTCTTCTGGACTTGCTTCAGAGGCAGAAGATGCATCTTTTGAAGTAGTTGGGAAAAGAAAGCAACGTACACGCCCTGCCTAGGAGAGTAATAGCTCTGTGTCCAACAGGCAACCTGTGTTCCAATTTCTGATACTTTTGCTGCGGGTACTTGAACAGTAGTCTCAAAAAAGCATATTCTGCCAGTCATTGTGGACTTCTTCTAGGGGGTCACTGGCTTCCTTAAAGAAGTCATGCCTACTCTCATGGAGTGCAAGGTGGTGCGGATAGGGCATACCTACAGATTCCAGGCTAAATGTACAAAGAATCAACAGAAATTACTGCACTCTCCGACTAAGAGGGAAATATCACACTTTGCTGTTGTTAAGGTACATGACATTAGGCGCACCATTAGAGGCCTGTCAATGGAGATTCCAATGGGGGAAATCGCTGCAGACCTCCAACGCCAAGGTATTTCCCAAAAGTGATTAAACAGCGCTCCAAGTCATCTCAAGAGGGATTCTCTGAGAGAATTCCCATTCCCCTGTTTTTAGTGATAGTGAAGAGGGCTGATGACCCTGAGATAACAGTGGACAAAATTCCGTCCATATGCTATCTCAGTGTGAAGGTGAAAACGTCTAGATGCCCTGGTGGTCCAAATCAATGCCACTGCAGTTAGGGATTCAATCAGGCAAGCCCGTTTTGCTACGGAAACTCTCGCTGCCTAAAATGCCATGGCCTCCATCCCCACAAGGTATGGAATTAAGCTCCCATGGAGTCCCCAACTTGTGCCTACTGCAAAGGTGATCATGTAGCATGCTAAGGACAATGCCCAGTTAGACTGAGAATGCTATAATAGTCAAAGAACTGATCCGGCTTATTAAAACAGAAATAATGCAGTCACACCCACTGCCAGCTCCTCTTCAACTGCATTAACCATGCCACCTCCAAAAACTTCAATCAAACCATGGATGATGGCCAAGCCGAACACTACACAGAGCAACTAACTGGTGGCATCCACTTATGCAGCAATGGTGCGGTGATAGCCTTCTGATGGGAGTAGTGATGTAAGTGTCACAACACAACCTGCTCGCACACACACATACTCACCCAATTCCCAAAGCTCAAGAACCCCAAAAAAGCTCCTCTCTCCGGGCTAAGAGGAAGAGACTCACTCCAAAGAGCACTCCTGATGAGGAGACCACAGAATATTCTGCATCCTTTGGCTGGAAATTCTTGGGAGCGACTGACACCTCCATGACCAAATTTCAACTCAAGTGTGCCAGAACCAACCAACCCGAACCTTACGAGTGTACACACCCTGGAGCTGTTAGCAGTCCAACAATTGGCAGACATATGGTCAGCAGCTGAAGGACTTTTGCAAACTTTTCCTTTGTGCACCCGATTCCTCTAGCAAGATGCTGATAGCATTTGAGGCTATTGCCCTTCTTTTCAATGGAGACGTGACGACCAAGGATGGCGAACGGAATTAGGTCCTGAACCTCATTCCGGTTCGCGTTTGGAATGCAAATGGGCTCATGGGAATGAGGAACGAATTTCAGGATTTTGCTGCCCAGTATGCCCTAGATGACATCTTAGCCAGCTAGACGCATTTTCACCAATTCCAGCACTTCCATCTTTTGGGCTATGCTTGCTTCAAAACGAATCGCAATGGCCCAGGAGTGGGTAGGGCATACTTGTTTGAAGAAGCGTAGACCATAGAGCAATTCAGGCCCCACCTCTTCAAACCCTAGATAGAGGTCACAGTCATAGATGTTGAACTCAGTGGCATGGAGGTTTTTTTAGTGTCTGCTTACCATGCCCCTTCCAGAGCATTTGTGGAGACCGAATACCTTTCCATACTAACTAGCCCTTCATCCTAGCGTAATACGGCTGGAGACTTCAATGCCAAACATTCTTGTTGACATTCTAATCTACGAGCAGATACAAGAGGCAATGCAATCACTAGAATGATAGATCAGGACCCACAGCTTCGAGTACAGGGTCCCCGGCAACCTATGCATCATCCCCCTTAGTAGAGGACGACCGTCTGTCATCCACTTTGGGATCATCAAACACTTCCCACACCTTCTGGCTCTCACTTCGATCAACGCACTTCATTCCGATCAAAATCTCGTTGACAGAAATCAACACTAGGGTTGCCAACCATGAATGTTGCAGGTATAACCTGCGAGATCAATTGGAAAAGTGTTACAGAATGCCTCAGCACTATTATCCCACCAAACCCAAATGTCACAGACATACCAACTCTAGAGGCAGCAGTTTCATCCTTCACAAACACGAGTGACTCACAGCCTTATTATCCACTCTGCTCCTCCCTCCCCTCACATCCACATGTCATTCCTCTAGACCTAGAACTCCCAATTCGCCGATCCTGGGCTGCTCGTAAACTATCAATGACAGTACAACACATCATCTAAGACTCCATCTGCAACTAAGCCGAGAAGTCGGTGCCCGTCTTTGCGAGCATAAACGTCTCGCCTCGGAGGACACGAACACGATGGCTAGTATAAATCTTATAATGGCGATGTGTGGAAGATTGCCAAAAGCCTTCGTAGGCAACTAGATAGAAATTTTCACCCTATTCGTGCACCAGAGGCCTGGCCTATGAACTCCAAGTCAAAGCTAATGATCTTGCTAATTATTTGGAACTTCTTTTTCGACCTAGAGATGACTCCCAGGACGAAATCTTTTCACGCCGCAGTCATCGAGACGTTCTTTCTCCGACCGCCGCCGGATGAAGCTGGCACTGGAATTCCTATTTTTCATCCCAGCGAAGTCTAAGGCGCAATACAGCGTCTCCAACCCAATAAGGCTGCCGGACCTGATAGATTACACCCCTCATGCTGTGCAACTTCCATTTATGTCTGTGCTGTTTGTGACTAAGATTACATGTGTGTCAGTCTCGGCCATTTTTCACGTGAATGGAAGGAGGCCTGTGTGATATGCATATTCAATCAAGGCAAAGGTCAAATACATCCTTCCAGCTAGCACTCCATTAGCCTCCTGTCAACTTTATCAAAAGTCTTCGAGAGACTTTTGTTTACCCATTTGCTCCCTCTAAAAGGGAACATCCAATCATCTTTCCTCACCAATTTAGGTTTCTTCCTGGGCATTCCACCACCGAACAGCTGTTGCGAATGGTTGAGGCTGCAGCCCTGGGTTTTCAGGACAAAGCTTTTACCCCGACGGTATCTTTGTATGTGGAAAAAGCTTTCTCTACGACTTGGCACGCCCCTACAAAATCTTATCACCCTTGGATTTCCACATACATACATATAATACACCATATCTCAAACATCGCTCTTTGAAGATTGCAGTTTCCGGAAACAACTCAACACTTAGACCAATTCGTGGTGGTGTTCCAGAAGACTCTGTACTATCACAGTTTTATTCAACATTTACATGGCAGACTTTCCCCACACACCAGACATCAACATTGTCCAATATGCAGATAAGGTCTTGGTTTACAAAACAGACACTTAGGTAGAGCCATTAGCCGCATACAAAGATTGCTACACCTAATTGAAAGGTGGTGCAGGCGTTGGCACATGTCATTTACCCAACAAAACCCAATCCAACAATTATTTGCAAAATGTTGCATACCTGGAAATTGTCCCACTCTCACATACAGGCAACAGAGGATTCAGAGGGAGAATTCCCTCATTTATCTGTGAGTACAGCTGGATAAAGGACTTACCTTCAGGGGTCACATCACTGGAATTACAGGGAGCAGGGAGCTATCACTCAGTTGTTCTCTGTGTTCAGTTCTAAAGGGATGCCTGTGTACCTGAAATTACTTCTTTTTAAGTTCTCATCCCCATTATGTTGTAGATCTGCAAAATCTGGGGCATGGCACTAAGGCAGTTTGCTGCTACAATTATAAAGGGCATAGAATAGGGGGCTTAAAGCCATATATTCTGTTTACCGTTGTTTTCCTACCCAATTACTTCATGAAGCCTCTTCCCTTCCATACATGAAAGATGAAATTAGATGCACTACCATATTTCACGACAGTTTACTACATCATGATGTGCTCTCTTTCAATCACTGGGCAACTATGATTCTCATTTTAGACCTAAGCCCAAGTTTGATGCCGCAACAGGCATGTGGACACATGATAATTATTTTTTTTTTTTTCCAATATGCTACTGGAACTAAATCCTATTATTCACAGGCTACACTTTATATCAAAATTTAAAAACCCTGTATATATGTGAATATGCTGATAACCAAATCAGACTATCAACATTTTCACATTACAGAAATCCAAGGATGCTAGATCCATTCCTCTCAACTCAGTGAAGTAGTACTTTCTCCATCAATTCTTCACCCCCTAAATAAAATAAAACATGCAAATACCTTCTTTCCCCTCAATGGTTAAACCCTAGCTTGGATAGGTAGGTACACAGAAACCATACATAGACTGGATACTGCAACTTGGTTGGTTGGATGCCAGTTGTTTTTTAGTTTTAGAATCTCTTGTTTCTTATTGAAATTATTGGAACGTTTGTAAATTTCAATAGCTTCCTGTTGTAATCGGGCATGGTAGTGTGTTATGAATGAAAGGATGCTCGAGTCCTGGAACTCGATGATGTGCTCACCCTCCGCTTCAGTGGCATGTTCATCAACTGCAAACTTATCTCTTTGGCCCAGATGGCAGCTTCTTTTGTGCTCCGTAATTCTTGTGCTGTTGCTGCACTGTGTGGTTCCAATGTAAATCGAACCACAGGAACAAGATTTACGATAATCACTGGCTGACAACAAAGGCCCCCGAGGATCTTTGGCTGAATGTAGTAATTAGTTTAATGGCCTAGCAGGCTTGAAAATCGTCTTGACTTTGTGGCTCTGCAGTATGTGTTCAATTCTATAGGTGACATTTCTGTAGAAAAATTGTCACTTTTTTCCTTGGTAGTCTAGCTTCGACTGACAGGTTGGGGCTTAGAGGGATGGCAAGCTCTTCTCACTTCTTGGATTGAATAACCATTAGCATGTAAAGCTTGTCCTAGGTGTTGAAGTTCCTGTTGCAGAAAATGTGGCTCGCATATGTGCGAAGCACGATTTAGAAGTGTCTTAATCATTGCACATTTGTGACTTGGATGATGATTTGAGGTCATGTTCAAAAAGCGGTCAATGTGATTGGGCTTGCGGTAGACTGTGTGTCCAATCTGGCTTTCCTGCTGACCAGTACGTCCAAAAATGCTAGCTTCTCTTTTTCCATGGTTAAACATAAGTTCTTTCGGCACTATGTACAACAAATAATTGTGTCATTTTCATATTCTCTTGATATATTCTCACACTTATTTGTAGAGAGAATTTAACAGATAGAATGAACTCGGGGGGGGGGGTTACACTGTAGTATATTTGGTTGCAAAATATGAATTTTTATTCATGCCCGGAAACTGCGAGGTAGAAATTTTGTAATGAATAAATGACTGCATTTTCTAAATACTGTCTGGCTGAATAACCTTGAAATAAATATTCTCATCAGCTGTCAAAATTCCAATTAGAGGACGATGAGGAGATTCCCATTGCAAAAGAAAAAACATATCCCAAAATTTGAAGTTTCCCCATACTTCCAGGAGAAATGTGCAAAATTTCAGTAGTTTTTCTGGGAGGAATATCTTGAAGACATGTAGTGTCATTATAGCTCGTCCACAAATCAAAAAGTACAGCACTATTATTTTCAGAGCAGGGAAGAAAGGTCTCATTAAACCCAAATCTCAACTCCTTTTTCCCAATTTTGTTGCTTTCATAACTAAAATTACTGCATTAAACATCTGCCTTCAAACTTTAGGCCGCAAACTGCCTGTATTCAGCTGCAGTACAACAAATAATTTTGAAAAAAAAATAATAAATGAATCCATACTAATAGTGGGTGGGCATAATACTGTATGAATGGATAAACACAGCAATAGATTGTGCAACAGTTAAACATGTTTCTCCTCAACAAAAGATAAGTGCTTTTTGCTCTCATTTTGCATTCAGAATAACTTTAATCAGTGTTATAAATACAGGAAGAAGGATAATTTGACAGTCGCTCTCTAGCTGTTTCTGAAAAGCTTTCTGCCAATATGTCTTTTTCTTCTTCTTCCTTTACAAATGCCCTTGAAACAAATTTTGTTATCTTCCCGCTTTTAATATTATGAATATTTTTGAAACAAGGTACCCAAGAAGAGGATGCACTAAGGTCAATTCTTCGAAATAAATAGTTTTTTTAAATTTTCAAGTCCCAGAGTTCCATCAGTTATGTTTTTCTTTACTCTTCTTGCTTCTAGAAAGTGAACAAATTATTTATCATACAGTATTGTAAATACAGCAAGGGGATGATTTGTAATTCTTTAAAGAATCATATGCAATGGAAACTATATTAATATCACGTATATCCATGGCAGGTAGAGCCCATAAACAAAGTCTGTGCTATCCTCTTATAATTGCCACTTTCATCATATACCCAATTAGCTTACTTGAATAGGTAACAATTGCTTTGCCATAATTTTTTCAGAGCCGTTGATAATTAAGTTTTAAAAAGTCTCTATTTTGCTGCACCATTTTAGCTTGAGCCAATGGTAGTATAGGATTTAACAACAAACATACATATTCCACATGGGGTGATGTTGAATGGCAGCCTATGGTCACCCTGTTTTTCTCAGAGCCTTTGAGATCAATTGTTTAATGATAGAGATTCTTTGTCTTACTGCACCAGTAATATTTTACCTTCAGCCAATAACAGACTAGAATTAACAGCAGATAAACCTGTTATGCACATGCGGACGAAAGACTGTCGCCCCTCAGGGTTGTCCAATTCCTTCTCTACAATACCATTTATATTTCCTATATGTTCCAAGAATTTGTAAACTAATTTAGTGTACTTCCAGTTCAAAACAGCAACTCATTTTTGGAATGTGGACTTCCTATACCACATAGATGGCACAGGAAAATTGTTGAGGTATTGTGTGTATTTACATGTTTCTTGTGAGATTTTTCTGAATTTAACCATAGTCGGAATTTGGGTATGAGTGTATTGGCATGTTCCTCGTGAGATTTTTCTGAATTTAGCCTCAGTCCAAATTTTTTGCCAATGTAGAAATAGAAGGTAAATCATCATTCATCCATTCAACTGCATCCATTATTTTGTTTGTATGGAGATGGTTATAAATTTGCAACTCATTTGCATTTAAGTGATATCTACAGTACTTAGTTATACAAGTTACAAATCATAATCAATACAGGAATTAGCAGTGATCCCTGGGAACTCCAGACTTCACAACATGCCATTTAGAAGAGCAACCACCTGGTATTACTTTGCTGATGATTGTAAAGATAAGGGCTAAACTAAGAAACAGCAGTTGTGTCAAAAGCTTTACTGAAATCAATTGGTGCTAATAAAGTAAATCTCTTTTCGTCAGAGGCTTCTTGAATGCCTTATTAACCTTTAGAAGTGCTATGGTAATAATCCATCCATTTCTAAATCCGGATGATAGTATCAGTAATTGTGTTCTGTTAAATAATTTATTAGTAATTTTTTGCTCACAATCTTCTTTGCTGCAAAACCTCCAATATAATATCAGTACTAGAAACAAAGATTATTTCTGTGTATCAGGTGGTAATCTTTCTTTCTTTTAGAAAAGGATGTGCTGATTGGTAATTCATTTATTGAGCAAACTTGCTAGGATGTAAGATTATATAAAGGTTTGTCCCCCCTCCCAAAAAAAGTTTTGAAATAGAATTAAGGAAATGCTTATAAAATATGCTGTTTTGTACTATAAAAACTTTTTTTATTAAATGTTTTCCTGTAGGGTTAGGAGACAGGCATCAAGAAGACAGTCTATGAGAACATCACTATCCCACAGACAGAAATCTAACCAAAGAAGAGCTCATCAAATAAATCATAATAGCAGTAGAGGTGATACACACACAAGTCGACAAATTACAGTGGATGTTGAGGAAGTGGAAGAGGATGATGAACTGGACAGACAAGAAATGAATGGCCATGGGAGTAATTTGGAGAAACCGGAGCCAGATGACAATAATGAAGGAGAGGGTATGAAACAATTTCTGTTTTTAAGCATGTTTTTGTGCTGTATTTATATTTGGACATGTTACTGAATTTATTTTTAACTAGATATGGCATTCATCAAATCTACCCATGAGCACATATGTTAATTATAGTGCAAATTTGATGCATTATAAATATAAGCAAATGTCCTCAAAAATACAGTTAAAAAGGAAAATATGGTGAAAAAAAATGCAATACTTTAATACTAACTTCTGAAATTGAAGATTACACATTCCATTTAGTCACCATCCAACAAAACAGTACACATTTTTTTAACATTTTTAGTACATTTTTTATAAAGTTAAAAATGTAAAAAAAAAAAAAAATTAATGTTGCATATATTTAATTTTAGATAGTTTCTAGAGCTTAGCTTTTCCCTTCTATAATAATCATGCCTTAAGGTTAGTGATTGTTTCAGTGGTAACTTGAAATGTACATCTAGATGTGCAAGTTCAATGTGAATGAATGAAATGAATGAATTACTTCTTCCATTTTCTAATTTTCATTCAGATATAATATTTTAACATGTAAATATAATCAATTTCATGCAGATTTCACAAGCAAGTAAACATGTTGAAATCAAAAGTAAACAATTCACATTTATATTTCCATATTCTCAATTCATATAAACTTACTACTTTTAAAGCATTTAAATTTCCCACTTAGTCACCCTCAATATCAGTTTTCTCATACAAGTAAACATACTAAAATCAAAGTAAACAATTTACATTTACATATTCTCAATATGTGTAAACTAACTACTATTAAAACATCTAAAATTCTTAAATGTAAAATTGGAACTTAACACAGTGAAGCCAATCATATTAATGGATATCATTGTATGATTAGTTGAACTACACACTCTTAAAGCTTCACTTACTTTTCATAAATGTATGGAACCGGTTTCGAGAACATTTTGTTCCCATCTTCAGCCATGCTAAGGTTCAACTGTCGGATCATTCGTTGAGCTGTGGGAATGTATATTCTGCTCTGGTGGCGGTGTGATAAACTTGTAGTTTATGTTTTCATCCCCGACAATGTCGAAGTTCATTATGCTGTTTTTGTATTTGTAGATGTAGATTTTCTCCCAGGTTGCTAATTCCGTAGGTCCTTGTACTGATTTTAATAATTTTATTTTATTTATTATGTCGTGATTTTGTGTCCAAAAATGATATGCTACTGCTGATTTCTCTATTTGCTTGTACTTTATGTTCCTGAAATGTTCCTTTAACCGTGTGCCAATGTTTCTCTTTGTTTTCCCTATGTAGATTTTTTCACATTCTGCACAGTTTATTTTGTAAATACCTGATTTTTCTTCTTGTGGAATACTTTCATTAACATTATCTATCAGCAAATTTTGAACATTAAATATATTAATCGGTGCCAACCTGATATTAAAATCTTTAAGAATATTCTGAAATTTTTTTGTGGCCCATGGATGATATGTGAATTTTTTAAAAATAAGTTTATCTTTTTTTGCTGAAAGTGTTGTGGTTTCTTTGATATGTTTTTGTCTCTTGAATTTCTGCACCTTTTTATGTACTAGTTCTTTTTTAAAACCATTTTTAACTGCTGTTTCTTCTATTTGTTTGTATTCTTTAAAATATTCTTCTTTGCTAATTTGTAGGTTAACTAGCCGGTGTGTTAAACTGTTAATTACTGCATGTTTGTGTGCTGTAGGGTTTAAACTGTCAGCTTTGATGTGATTATCTGCATGTGTATTCTTTCTGTATATTCCAAATTTAAGTTTTTCTTGGCATTTCATTATTTTAATATCCAGGAATGGCAGCATGTTATCTGTTTCTATTTCATTTACATATGAAATAGAAACAGATAACATGCTGCCATTCCTGGATATTAAAATAATGAAATGCCAAGAAAAACTTAAATTTGGAATATACAGAAAGAATACACATGCAGATAATCACATCAAAGCTGACAGTTTAAACCCTACAGCACACAAACATGCAGTAATTAACAGTTTAACACACCGGCTAGTTAACCTACAAATTAGCAAAGAAGAATATTTTAAAGAATACAAACAAATAGAAGAAACAGCAGTTAAAAATGGTTTTAAAAAAGAACTAGTACATAAAAAGGTGCAGAAATTCAAGAGACAAAAACATATCAAAGAAACCACAACACTTTCAGCAAAAAAAGATAAACTTATTTTTAAAAAATTCACATATCATCCATGGGCCACAAAAAAATTTCAGAATATTCTTAAAGATTTTAATATCAGGTTGGCACCGATTAATATATTTAATGTTCAAAATTTGCTGATAGATAATGTTAATGAAAGTATTCCACAAGAAGAAAAATCAGGTATTTACAAAATAAACTGTGCAGAATGTGAAAAAATCTACATAGGGAAAACAAAGAGAAACATTGGCACACGGTTAAAGGAACATTTCAGGAACATAAAGTACAAGCAAATAGAGAAATCAGCAGTAGCATATCATTTTTGGACACAAAATCACGACATAATAAATAAAATAAAATTATTAAAATCAGTACAAGGACCTACGGAATTAGCAACCTGGGAGAAAATCTACATCTACAAATACAAAAACAGCATAATGAACTTCGACATTGTCGGGGATGAAAACATAAACTACAAGTTTATCACACCGCCACCAGAGCAGAATATACATTCCCACAGCTCAACGAATGATCCGACAGTTGAACCTTAGCATGGCTGAAGATGGGAACAAAATGTTCTCGAAACCGGTTCCATACATTTATGAAAAGTAAGTGAAGCTTTAAGAGTGTGTAGTTCAACTAATCATACAATGATATCCATTAATCTAAAATTCTATTTAGTCACCCTCAATATATGGTTGCATTTCTTCTGTACACCATTACAATTAACATCAGGTTAAGTATGTAATGGGGATATATATTCACTCCTAAATAGTGCCATTGGCAACATTGTTATTCCCATTTGTCATGCCCACCTTCCATAACCATTTTTGTCTCATGTTCCCAATATATTTTCCAAGTTGGTTTATATTTTCATCTGGTTTTAGATTTAAAATTCTTTCTCTAATTTCATTTGGTAAGTTTTACCACTTTCATAATAGGAACTGTTCCCTCCAAAACTTGGTTTGCTTACATCGTAAGATACAATGCTAAGTACTATCTGGTTCTTTACACATTGGATATTTCCCCTTTATATATCCATTTCTTATCCCACATAAATATATTACTCCTGTTCTAAACCATGGCAGTCCTTCCCTTACATCTTTATCACAGGTTTAAGTTTATCTTTCTCTTCCTCAATAATTTTTTAGTGTGCTATATAATTTCAGCTATTTTTTGACATTAAGACTAATCCATATTTCCTGTTTTTCAGTATCCTCAATTCCTTTTCTTTAAATCTCTTTCCAAAATCCTATTTCTATTCTTTTCCCCTCATACCATATTGATTCCATCCCCACCTCTTGTAGAATATTTTGAATTTTTGCAAGCTGACCAAGAATAACTATATTAGCATCCATTTAGTGATGCTGAATTTATGCAGGTTCATTTTCTGAAGTTTTCTGAATTGAACAAATGCAACACCTTAGAACAAAATTAAACTAGTAAAATATATAGAACCAACTAACAACCAAACTCATCTTTTAATATTTGTTTCATGAATTGAAAAAGTTTAATTGATATAGTTACATGAGTTGAAATGAAATAAAAACTAAAATTTAACATTTTAAATTTCAGATGTGCCATTAAGTAGGCAAAAATATTAGTTAAATGCATTATAATTATGGCTTAAACATTCAAGAAAAGCATATATATTTTAGGGATTTTTTTAATGTACTTAAGTTAGGTTTAGGCATTTAGTTAATCTTAATGTCAAAGTTCATGCAGTTGAACCTTGTATCCATCTTGTTATAGACCATGTTTTAAGGGTGCATGACTACAATGGTCATCAGTACTATAGCAGAGTAAATCATGGCCAAGAAATCTGAGCTTGTTATGGTTTTGATGGAAGAGAAATTTCAGGTGGTTGCTCTTTGAATATTGCAGACCTCATACAGCATACTTCACACTAAAATTGCCTGCTTCATGGTCATTGGTGAAACTGCCAGTCATAGTAGTAACTTCCAGTGGATTATATATAATATTCTTTCAACTAATTAAAGTTCCCATGATTAGAATACAATAATGATAATAAGCATGTACCCATTGACCGGAGATTTTGGGAATGTTGTCATTCATCCAGACATTTCTAGCATCATTTAACAAAATTTTCACTAATGTTTTGCAAAATAATAATATACACAAATTTATTCTTAATGAGCTAGTTTGTCCATTTAATACTCTTATGCTCCACTTACCATTGAATTATACAGAACATGTTTCACAGGCTTTTGCCTGCATCATCAGCTACTAATTGACTGCCAGATTTGTTGTTGGTTGGATGGACTTGGTGTATCTCTCGTGGACATTTTAGGAACTATTGGATTAATATGTCTTTGTTGGATCTGGAAGTTCATAACCTTATATTCATAATCTTTTTATAAAGATTGTTTCCCATATTACCAGCTCCAATAATTAATCTATGAATTTGAATAATTTGACTTTCATTTTTGTATCATGTTTCTCTCACCAAAAGTGATGTGCAAATGCTGATTTATCTATCTGAATGTACTTGATACTTCTGCAGTGTTCCTTTAGCCTAATTCCAATGCTTCTTTTTGTTTTGCCAATCATTATATACTTTGTTGCATTCTGAACAGTTAATTTTATATATTCCTGGCTTCTTTTCATCAGTTATTCTATCATTATCACTAAGTTGAGTAGATTATTTAGCCTGAGTTTGTTTATTGGGGACAAAATAATCCCATACTTTCAGAATATTTTCTGGAATTTTTTGGTGGCCCAAGGATTATAAGTAAATTCCTTGTGAATGGTAGTTTCTTTTTTTGCTTACAATGTTGTAACTTGTTTTAACCTCTTTTCTTTTTGAATTTCTTGATTTTAAATTCTTTCTGTAGATAGTGTGTATGATGGAATTGAAAAAAATTTTAAAAAATGCTCTGTCATAACAAAGGAAGACTATGTCAGACTATTCATAAGTTGGAAAGGTGAATCATTTAGGAGAAGAGTTCAAAATTATAGAAATTAAGAATCTGGAAATAGTGTTTAAGAGAATGCAGGGAATTCAAGATCCGAAACAAATTACAGTAAAAATCTAACAAATTATTATGGAGAAATCACTTAAATTCTACTAATTTTGTTCCACTTGGACATGTTTCCAAAGCTATTGCCTTCATCAACAGCATGGTTCCACTGTCAGTTTCCCATCCCGGTATTAAGATGTCACTTTGTGGATTTTACAAACTTAGTGATGGGGCTACAGTTGTTTGGGAGATCAAAATTAACCAAAGTTTCCTTGTTTTTGTTTATGAATATATTTTCCCATACAATTTGGCTCCAGTAAACAAATATAGTTTAAAAAACCTCCTAAAAACCAACACAAAATTTTGCCTAATTCTTAATCATTTTGTAGATTTTTTGAAGTTTTTTTGTAATTATTTTCATGTTCCAATTTTGAATTATTTTAATTGTAATTTTGTATCTTTAATTGTACTGTTTATTATTTTTATTTCAGTTCAGTTTTTGATTTGGAACAGAATCTTTGAAATATAAAGCTCATCATTACTTTGCATTAAGTTTACACTTGTATTATACAATTTGTAATTGTTGACAGAAACTAGGGAGAAAAAAAAGATAAGTGTTCTCTCATTTCAGAAATTTAAATTTTGATCTGGAATTTATTACATCTGGATGTTTGAATATTACTTACTGAGGACTATAGTGGGATGAAGGCTATATGAGTAATTGGCAAGAATGGGAGGGGTAACAAGCATGTCCAGAAAACCTGACCTGCCTAGGTACCATTATAGTTTCCTCATATGGTTGATGTTGGTTTTTTTTTTAAAGGTGGAATTAGAACTCTGCTCCTTTAACCAGAGCCTATTGTATCTGGAAAAATATATGCATGTCAGTGATGCTGCATAGCTTCAAAATAAATAGGTAAACAATCTGAGGATGGCACTAATATTTCAAAATGTCAGACAGTGACTTAGTCTTTTTGCCGCATATTCTGTTTCCTTGTTATGGTCTATCACAGTGTAAGGATTGATGTGTAGAAAGGTGAATATAACTATTATACAATTCTGACTATGCTCTTGTCGGTGCTTGTGGTGTAGTGGTAACCATACGTGCCTTCTAAACCCAAGGTCGCTGGTTCGAACCTGGCCAGGATCGATGGATTTTTTCAGATGTAAAAATCATAAGTATGGCTTCCTTCAGAAGGGAAGTAAAGCTGTGGGTCCCTTGTCGTAATGACATGATAAAGAAACTCAAGCCTGAAAGAAGAGGTCTCTGAGCAAAATTTGTTGGCAGTTTCACGCCCTGAATAGAATGGGATGCTGATGACCTGAGATGTTTAAGAGCATCCTTAGATAAACAAATCAAAAAAAAATTACTATGCTCAGTAGGCTGACTGATAAAAGGCAACCAAGGAAGTACCTCTAGATACTCTATAGGTTGTGAGTAGATGAAGTACCCATCAAAACAAACTTTTTCAGACGATGTAAATGAGTTCATTGTTAAGGTTACCCTTAAAACTAAAGGTAAAAACTACCCAGGCAGTTTGTCCCAAGGAGATTCAAACTTGTATCCTGTACATGTGAGTGATTCCATTTCAAATTGTTTTCATGTTGTAAATTAAATTAATAAAATACTATCTTATAAGTAATGTAGCACTGTTAAGTTGTATTTTGCTTTTCTATCAGGTGTACGCCGGAGCACACGCCAGAGGAAGCTAATCTATGATAACTTTAATACAAGTTGGATCCTAGGCACGCAAACCCTTAGAGGCTATCCCATGTTCTTATCAGACAAAGTTGGAGAAAGAGATGACAAAGAACTCAGGCAGGAGGAAGATAATGTGGAGAGAGATGCAGATCCAGATGATGGAAAAGAAGTTCACAAGAAACGTCGAGTGTTAACTGAACTGGAACCAGCTGTTATTGATAATGTAAGTATTTTTATCGATATATTTGCAAAAAATAAAGAAACATTTCTAAACTTCAGTTCGTATGCTCCACTAAGGTATAGCTGGAAAAAGATGGGCTAAGCCACTTGGTGTCTGAGAGGGACAGAGAATGTTACTATGGTGCCAAATTTTGTGTATTTGCAAAGGGCAGAAACCTATTTTAGGAAGCAGAGTAGGTATATAGCATTCTTGGAATTTCTGAGAATACAGTAACCTTAGGAGTATAATGACCATGACCGTATTTGCAAGAGCAAATCCGTTGGAACAGGCTTTTCTCATAAGAATGGGACAGAACACTTTCCATATATGTTTTAAAATATTCATGGGGAAAAAAATATGCATAAGTGTTATCATAATTATTTAGATGCTAAATACATTTTTCTTTGCATAATGTTAAGAAAATATATGTTAAATTTTATCATAATTTGTAAACAGATTTAGTTTTCATGCAGATAAATATGCTTTATAATAAATAGACAAAAGCACTGTGAATCAATAAAAGTAGAAAAATATTTAAGGATTCAAGAGATTTAAATACTTGTTGCCAAGACATATTTGCGTCTTAGCAACTAATTTATATGGCATGTGGCCTAATAGATGGTTACATGGTTACATAATAAGTGAAAAGTGATAGTGATCATGGATGCATCTGGTAAGCAACATTTTTTAATATATTTCCTGCCTCAAGAGTGAGCTCAATTATTTTGTATTACTAAAAATATTTTTTCCATCATTGTGCAATTAGTAAAAATTATTTCAGTATAGCTTACAGTTGTAAGGAATATTCAATATGTAATGCAACATATTTTTCTCAACAATTTATGTTGGAAAAATAAACGTTTTAAAGAGCTTTAAAGTTATGGTAGGTAGCTTTTATGGAAGAGCTGGAGCGCCACAGTCCTTAATGAAACTCGAGTCATCTGAAGCAGAAGGGATATGAACATGCATTCATGTTACTATCATAACTCCAAAATTGATTACTAATTAAGTTGTTCTTGCAGCCTCCTTCGTTATTTTAAGATAAGAGTCATGTCCCAAGTGAAATTCATAAGCTTGATCTTTTACTATTGTTCACTTGAAAAATTTTTCATCAGCCTATTGCATCAAATTTCCCACAGATTAGAAAGTGTGAATGATCTGTTGTCTGTCACATACCCGTTTATATCTGCCCAAATTAATTCAAAGGGTTAATGTGACAGTAATATGGAGACAGCATAATTACTTTATGGCCATGCCCTGCAATGAATGTATCTATTTTATAGAACAATAGACATGGTTGTAGTCCTGAACCAATTTTATAAGTTTCATTTTATTCAAAGTTTCGCTGTAGGGAATATTATTTCCTTCTAACCATCCCATAATTTCTTCTTTTCAGCAGTCCATTGTTGGACCATTATTTAGCTGCACTGATTGGTAGGGTTCATCATCTAAAACAATTACTGAATTTAACTGAATATTTTCTAACATGCTTTCAAATAACTCCTCTCCTTGTGACAGTCCCCTGGTCTTTTTATATGTATATATCAGCATGGAGTTCAGAGTGAAAGCAGCAGAAGTACCAGCACGTAGGTTTTCATGGTTCCCACCATGAATTGCCAGATTTCCTTCCTTAAATGGTTTGTATTTACCCATGTCTAATCTATCCATACTGAGCACTTTTCTGATATTTCCTGCAAGAAGCTACATCTGGAAGAATCACATCACTTCTTTTGAGGAGTACTTTTCAGAATGTTCTCTCAAGTTCTTGGACTCGACTATTTAAAATTTCACACCTTGGCCCCCTGCTTTTTAATATACTATATGAAGCCTATATATATTACTAATACAAACAGCTTTTGAACAAATGTCTATCATTACATTAGCAATAAAAACTAAATCAATAAAAAATTAGCATTATAAAATATGTACAACAATGAAACAAAAGCCAAGTATTCTAACCAAAATGTAGTCTTGCAAAAAGAACTGTTCATAGACTGGTTTGGAAACCATTGGCCTGCCTTTACTAATTTACAATATTCATTGTTTGCATAGAATTTTATCATCATCATTATTATTATTATTATTATTATTATTATTAATTTTTTTTTTTTTTTTTTTTTTTTTTTTTCTGTGTTTCAATTACTCTTTAATATGCATGGACATTTGTTTTAACTGTGATAATATAAAGTATGCATATAAAATTGGACTATTAAAAAATGTGTTAAAGAATGAGATAGTAATATTTTAAAACATAACAGAAAGTATGATCCAAGAATAGTGTAACAGTTCACAGATGCAGACACATTTTATGTTGATAGGTAAAATAGATACACACTGAGGTGTTAAGGAGCACCTGAATGCAGCTGCTACAACTGGAAAAAGAGATAGGTACCATGCATAAAGTCATGTTTTTATTTTATTTATTTATTTATTTATTTTTTTTTTTTTGAAAATATGAATGATATGTTACTTAAAACTAACCTGTATAATAAGATATGTTGGAAATGATGCCTCTCAGACACAAAACATTGCCAGCATCTGTATAAGAAATTCCTGTATTTCATTTTAACTTTTCTTCTATAACACGGTGGTTTTGAAGATGTTTCTTGACATTGAGAGATTCGGTCTCTTGTTACTGTTTAACAAATTAGCAAACAATTTCTTTGCCTAATTAAAATTACCACAGTTATATCTTTTTCTCAAAAATTAAACTTAACTTTTATTTCATGATTCCAAAGAAGAATTTTTTGCAAATTGACTTACCATTTTTCTGATAGAGTCTGTTTTCTTATATGTATGTATTGTATATGAAAAACCTGTTCAAGACTATATTTAAGCAGTGGAATAACTAATGATGAACAATTAGCACAATTTACACACAGTGAAAGCACAGAGTAACACATAAATGCAGTCTGTTAGTTGACAAAGTCTTCCTCAAAGTAACTACAAGCTGATATGTATGTTATACAAGGTCCCAGAATTCAACCACACAAATTGCAAGGATTGTGAAGGGATCCTAGATAAGCATTTTGTGATAGGGAACATCTGATTCCTTTCATAAATTTTCAAAGCTTTTTCATAAGCTTTCATAAATTTTCAAAACTTTTTCGAAATTGGATATCTGAGCTAAATATCAATATAACATATGTATGTTTTAGATTTTCATTCAGAATGTTCACATCGCCCAAGTAGTTAGGAGAAGGTAGTGTTTACACAGTACATGGGAAGTTGAAAATTATTAGCTTTGCTACTTTGGTAAAATAGTTCGTTCTGCGAAGGTATGGACGCCATGGATAATACTGCTATGAAGTTAGTTGCACATGCGCAAAGTACCTAGCATATTGAACTGAGTGTTTAATGGGCCATTTTCTGCTCTGTATATCAATGCAACAGACTGTTGCTCAGAAACATGGCTAATGCATTTTCACTTGCCAAGCTTGCTGATATGAATTTGATTTATGGGAAAGCAAGAGGATATGCATCTATAGCTGAACAGCTATAGAGGGATCCAGGCAAACATCACCCTTATCACTGATCCTTTCAAAATGTTAATCAGCTTTTGTGGGAAACTGGATCTTTGATGGTGCAAAGAACCAATCCCGGTGCAAAAAAGAAGTGCTTACCAATGTTTGGGTGCAGCCTTCCACCAGCATCTGAGCGATTGCCAGGGCCATGAATATGAACAAGTTCAGCATGCAACAGGTTCTACATGAAGAATGACCCTATACCTATCATCTCTTTAAGATGCAGGCATTGGGACCAGTGGACTTTGGTCCCAGATTATAGTTCTGTAGGTGAAGCAGCAGAATGAACAGCCAGATTACTTCTGCTCGGTTCTCTTCACCGACGAGGCCGTGTGCACAAGAGGTGAGCTAATTCTGAGCCATAGGAACAGTTATATATGGGAGTATGAGCAGCCACATGCAGTGGTGGAGGCTGGTTATCAGCACAGATTTAGCATCAATGTGTTTGCTGGCATCATGTCCATTCAAATAAAGGAGTATATCTACTTCCTACATGGTTAAACAAGTGCGTGTATCTTCAATTCCTCACCCATGTTATGCCTTGTTTTTGGAAGATGTGCCTCTGAACATCCAACATCAAATGTGGTTGCAGCATGATGGAGCTCCTCCACATTTCAGTGTACAAGGTAATCTCATTGGTATGCTTCCTGGGCAGTGAATTGGAAGAAGTGGTCCTGTAAAATTGGCCACCAAGTTCACCAGATCTTAATGCACTAAATTTTTGTAATGAGACGTCATAAGAGCCTTGTATGTGCATTATTAGTTGACATTGGGTCTTGGCTGCTTGTGATGAGGCTCATAACACTCCAGATGTTTTTGAGAAGGAGCGAGGCCATCACATTAAACAATAGCTCTGGTCATTTTTTTTATTAATTTTTGCACTTAAAATAGTTTTTTTTTTTTCTTAATTCTCCAATTTTCTTTTATTTGGTTTTTATGTAGCGGTGAAAATCTAGAATGCACTTTACTTAATTTTTCTTAAGTATTTGGTTTCATGCAGGTAAATTTTTTCTTTACTCTGGAGAAAACGGTTTATTTTACCTTTTAAGTACTTTGTCTACCATCATTGACTAGATTGGAGGAACTTCTTCTAAATTTTGAAATGTTCCGTACGTACAATATTACATGTGCATCACAGGTTAGGCAATACACTTAGGTAATGATTTTACTCTTGCAAGTTTTTTGAGTTATTTTGTTATTCACAAATTTATCATTAAACACACTAGTTTATTTTGCATAATTTGTTACAGTGAATGAGTTTCCTCTAACATTCTCTTCCCGTTGATTTAATTAAAATTGTATTGTGTATTTTCTATTCTTGTTAAGTTATTTGTGTTATGGGATTTTCTTTGTATATGTAAGCATTCTAATCTTCTTCCTCTGCTTCTTCATTACTTCTCATTATCTGCTCTTGTGGCATCACCTCTTCCTGTGCTAGATTACTTATTTTGAATGCATCCTGCTCAAGATATTTATATAGACCCTTATTTCTAAATTTATGTGCCACCTGATGGCCACTTTCTCTTTCTTCTCTTCCCTTACCTGTTCTAAATAGTGTGTATATTCAAATAACCCATCTCTGAGTTATCCTGTTTTTTAAAAAATAAATACATATCATCGTTTGTTTTGTTAACTTTTTTCCATTAAGTTTTGTAAGTCTGTGGCATGTAAGGTAATGTATCATGCCATTGCTGGGTTGTATAAATTTTAGTTTTAATCTCTCAAAAATGTTGTTAAATGGGTTGAAAGTTCTCCTGCCTGCCTCGGTATTTTACCATTCATGCTGCCATTGTACTTTTATTTTATGTTTTATTTCCTTTAAGTTGTTGCATTGACTGCCAATTATACTGCCAATTATTAAATTTACATTCTCCAAGTTAGCTTTCTTTAACCAATAAACAGCGCCTCTTAATTTAATCAATAAGTCAATTGGCCATATTCTTGTAACTACTAAAGAGGCCATAGTGTTTGAGGTGCTTAATGCTCCTGTAAATCTTAACAGGATAATGATATTCTTAGTAGAGTTTTTATTTGTACATCCTTCATTCTCAGAGCTGAATAGGTCACGATTCTGATGGTTATACTTTATGGTTCTATGATCAAAATTTGGGTATATTTTATGCTTTAGGCACAGGTTTAAAAAATGGATATCTTCTGAAATTAGTCTGCTTTTTTCTTTTAATAATGTATATTCTTTAATGTCCTTTTTGAAGTTATGGAAGGTGCAGTTGAAGTCATGAAGATTAGTGTATCTTATGTCAGTATCGTCCATCTTAGAATAGTTAAAGTGAATTTTATCTAGAAAGACATTTGATTTAATAGAAGAATTTGTCTGCCTACTTTTGAATATCTTAATGAAAAATATGTTTTCAATGTATTTTCCCTGAAGATAAAAAAACTGTTCACCTTAACATCTTTGATCTTTTTATTCACTAAATAGAACAAATCATCTCATAGCTGCATGACTATATAAGACAAAATCTGCTAGATTTTTACAAACATTTTTCTTTTATCCCGATTAAACAGGCAATTTGCTGATATATTTAGCATGTTTGGTTACAATTATAAAATGAACAGTTATTTAATAATGAAAATGTTGCAGAGGACCACACTGTATTACCAATTTGAAATGTACTTTTTGGTTGTGTACAACAGATTAATGTTCCAGATATTAAAAAACAAGTTTGAGAGAAAAAAATCTAAAAATTTACTGGTGAGCAAAGAATAACCTGGTTGACATGCGAAATATAAGGTTAAAGAGTTTTATAGATGCAGGTATTTTAATTTACCATATGATAGTATTCAGAGTACAATAATTCTGTAAAATTGTTTGCAAAATAATTTACTTTTATTTTCACACATTAACATAAGTATAAGGCGAAGATTTAATGAAGTAAAATGGTTGTATTATTGAGTTTTGAATTGTTTCACTAACACTAACGAAAATTTGCTGGGGTAGAGAACGTCATGTGAATATCTGGTGCACCCTTGAAGTTGCATGGGTGGTAGGCCATATAGTTGTGATGTCACAGGGCATTGTGTTGAGGTTGACTTCTATAGTTTTTAATGTCATATTGATAATTTCCTTCTTAAGTGACAAAAGTTGTTTTGTTACCTTTATATAGATTACCTCTGCCAATTGTATGCTACTCAAGTTGATGTCTGTGCTCTCCCACAAAGTGTGGTCAGCATTAGCATCACCTCCTATGCCTTGCCTATCTAATTGCATTGAGCTACTAGTTCTCTGATTGTATTGATGGTGGGGTAAATTCATCATAGGGCAGGTATGCAGATGTGAGCATCTTAGTCCTCTTTCCTCCCTATATCATTAATCTTGCAGCAAAACTTGCATAAATTAAAAGCATTTAACCATTTCCTAGCATAAATGCAAGTTCTTGGTTTTTCTGTGTTAGGTCAAAATAATTAACCTCTAGTACAACTGATTCCCCTCACTGAATCCTTGTAAATCCAATGTTGATGTATTAAACCTATATCTTTCTTTTCCTCGGCAAGCTTTTTATATATGGCAGCTGGTTATGTACTGTTTTTATAGGTGATTGACGACATCTTACCTTATACAGTCTCCTGAATTGGAAGTTCTCAATTTTCAGTTTTTCAGGGTTCTGAACAACCACATGCTCTGAAGTTGCTCCCTTCCTTGGTCACTGTTGTTCTTCTTTTTGAAGTTCTTAAACTATCTTCTTAATGAGTTCAGACATGCTTTAAAAATACCCTTGTCCATACTAGTGAAGGCAGTCATATCACTTTTGGTAATATGCTCATCTGACTTTCGGTCAATGAACAGAATGAGTTGCTGTCCCATAGGGATCTGATTGCCTGTCTAATTCTTTCCATACTCAGTTGTAAGCCTGGATTAAGTATCTAAGGAAACTTTTGGATCTCTATTTGTTAAATCCGAGATCTTAAGTGCTATCTTGACTGATTTGGGAAGATCCTTGGCTTCCATTATTTTGGGGAAAAATTTCCCTCCAGATGAACTCCATCTAAATTTCTCTGGAGCCAATTACATAAGTCTTGATTCTCACAATAGTAAATCTGTGCTCCAACCTGATGCAAATAAGTTTTGAATAAGGGCAGAGATTCACTAAATTGTGCTGCATCTATTATGAGAATCACTGCTTTAACAAGGTTGATACCTTCAGCAACAAACCTGACTGTTCAATGTGGATGTTGTAGTGGCCATCTTAAATAAAACTAAGGCTTACCTGTAAGATACTCCAGAGATGGAAACTTCAGGGTTACATAAATAAAAACAATGAGATGTGACACGAGCCCTCCAGTTGAGAGAAATGTATTATCTGATAAGCAATGCTGCCTCCTTTATAAATTGATTGTACCTAGGCACTAAGAAATTGTCAGGGGCAGGCAGAGAAGACTACAGAAAACTAGGGAAGAAGAGGGAATCAGGTGTGACATGAATCTTCTCATAATAGCAGAGTATAAAACCAGACCAAGGACTCCAGGGACTTCCAAAAGAACCAGGACCAATGTTAACATCCCACATTAAGCTAAACTTGTTAAAGAGACAACAGACATGTGTTTTCTGAACTCCTTCCAAAGTATCTCTTCCTTGCTGCCTTCCAGTAATTTGACACATTTTTTGAACCTGCTAGATGATAGACTCTTGACATAATTGTTGGCTACGAAGTAGGATCCACTTGAATAGAAAGATGACTGATGACTTCTTAATCTTACCAGACAATATATGGCATGGCCCTCATGCAGAATCCAACATGAATACTGTTTTTGGAGATGAAGATTAATGGCTTGCTTATAATTACATCAAGGATCTGTAGTTTAAAATCAGGACTTGCAGGTATTAAAACCAGACCAAGTCTAAACTTCTAGAGACCAAGTTTATTCATCACTTCAAGAGTTAGATCCAAAACTAGCATATCTCTCTTTAGTCAGAAGAGCTCTAGGTCTGTGATTCCAAACTGCAGTTTCATTATCATCCAACCTTTTTCCTGGCAACCAAGTCACTAAGTCCTTAGGAAAGTGTTCTTTAGGCAAAATTTTTTGCTTGTGAATGACAGGTTACATTTTTCCAGTGACAATAACAGTTATAACTGTTATTCTAACTTTTAAATTTCCATTTCTTGTTAACATGGTACTTCTTAATTTATACTTTTAAAGGAATCCACACAGTAAAACGAAATATAACTTCTTTGTTTATTAAAAAGTTAAAATAATCAACACTTATGAGTGTTTCACTCCTTTAATTATTAAAATAACAGGACACGTTTCGTGAACATATCGTTCACATTGTCAACTGAGTACAACAATGAGTTGTACGATATGTTCACGAAACATGTCCTGTTATTTTAATAATTAAAGGAGTGAAACACTCATGAGTGTTGATTATTTTAACTTTTTAATAAACAAAGATGGTACTTCTTTCTTGTCTATCATCATATTGCTTGGCATGCTGAAAAATATGTATGTCTTGTCAGCATTGCTGATCTAATGAAAGCAATGATGTTGTACTTCTGAAAATTAGTTTCTCCTGAAAGTCTGTGGCAATCTCTGCTAATGAGTGCTTCATTAGAGAGTGAAACCACTTCTCCATTAAACCGACAATACTCACATTGAATTTTCTTCACAATATGTTTAAAATGCTTGTGATTTCCAGAGCCTTCAGTTGAATATCTTCTTGTAACAAAGGCATCATATCTTTTCTCTTATCTTGCCAAGGAAAGAACCCAGCTATAAGTTCTGGATATATGCCACATTTAGTTTGCCTGAAAGATTTTCTTGTTGAAACTGCTTTTTTTCATTTTTGTTCTGAGCATAAGAGCATGATCTGGTGACTTTACTGTAATGTTACCAAAAGGAATAGCATGTATTTCTGTTTTCTGCTACACTTTCTCTAGGAGTTTGATGGTCAAACAAGATGTGTAACTGGAGGATTTATTGCGATGCACCCAAACTTCCTATCTGTCCCATACATAGATAAGATCTTACCATCTAAATTGGGTTCCGAACTCAACAAAGTGATAGACTGTGACCTATGTATTAACATAGCAGATAGTTAATTTACCATTATAAGGGTATCTGGCTTTTATCATAAATCCCTTGGAAGAAGTTTTCTTGCATTCAGAGTACAATCTATAATTTTTTACCCTTTTGCTTTTCCTTTGGACTTTAGCAAATTGTTTGTTTCAATTACTTAGATGGGTGTTTCATCCAAAGTCACCAGATATTCTGTCTTTTTCTCTGCCAGGTGGTTTTCATACAGTTTCCTACTGTTTTTGTTCTGTTTCTAAAGTGTGATAAGAAAACAATTTTTTGAATTCTGCCTTTATGACTTTCCTAATTTTCAAATTCTAGTTGATTATGAGTTAAAATTTAGTAATAATTATCCTAACATTATTAAAAATAGTTTGTTGTGTGACAGAATTACTGCCAGAGACTTTCTTCATCATGTCTGGAGTATGGCTAGTTGCAGGTCATGGGTTTGACTGTTCCTTTCTTTCAGAATTAATCCCATATGTGCCTTTTCCTTAACATTCACCAAAGCTTATTCCTTTTTGCAATGCAGCAAAATTTTGTTTCTTGTTTTTAATATAGCAGAATAGGTATAGTCATCAGAATGGGTAGTTTACATTGCTTTGGCATTTTTGCAGTTGAACATGTGCTAGCAAACAAATCTTGAATTCATTGTGTTTATTGCTGAAAGGTTTGACCCTAGCATGCAAATGCAGTGCCACAATACACTCAGGAATTTGTTACCAGAAATAGGAAACTAAATCCTCCCTCCAATATTAGGAATTTGCTAGATTATTTGTTGCCAATGTTTATGTTGGATATGGTACATAGTTAGTGAATGTACAATCATTTTATTCATAATTTATAAATTTTTTATTACCATTGTGTTATTAAGCAGTTTTGTTGCTTTCTAACTGAACAGACACAAACTTTGTAAGCCTGTACAATATGCAAGAGAAAATGGATTTTTAGTAATAATGTGGTTTTTGTCATCAAAGGTGGGAGCTAAACTGCAAGTAGAAAATGTATTATTCTTGTTAATATAACAGTATGGTTTATTTCAGAATTTTGGGGGATAGAAGAGGGATGGGTGAATGTGTATAGTTTATTTAGAACTTTTAGTAAGCAGATGCTGGATTTACCAAGAACATCTACAAATGATATGGCATATGTTGAATTGAATAAGTTAAGTAGCAAAGGTAAGATATTTGTTATGAGTATTAAAAGACAGGTTTAAAATTAAGAAATTAGAAAATGATGTTTTGAAACAATCAATCCTTAATTTGCAGGTGAAAATAAGAACCAGGGTTATAAGGATTTGTAAATTTCAAGAAGAAATTGGGGTAGGTGAGATATTAAAGAGTAGGACATACACCACACACAGGTTAAAATTCTGACTAATCTTAAGATAAAAATTCGTGAGATTGTATAGAAGTTTGAAACAAAATTGGGATAGAGAAAAATATGTTTATATATGTAATAAACAAGAGGAAGGAGTGCATTGGGCAAGCTTTGGGAAAGATAAATGTAACAGGGCTTAGGAGTGGGATAAGATTAGAGATATATTTTGTGTCTAGAGGAGGAGTTTTAGTCTGTGAAGAAACCAAGGAAGGAATAAGCAGATTTGCCTCAATAAATGGGAATATTTATGATTTGAATTAGTAGCTATTAAAATGGTGAGTATAAAAGGTAATAAGAATATAAAGATAGATAACTATTTGAATACAATACGAGAGAAGTTGGTGAGGAAAGTAAAAGAGCAGGTATAAGGAAGAGGTTATTTAAGAATGATTAAAGCTAAATAGATTTATTAATGATAAAAATTAAAAATGTACAGTTTTCTGTGTAACAAATTATTGTTTAAAATGAACTAATATAATGAAGCAGCTAATATACAAGGTGCATTCAAGTTATCACACTTCATTTTTTTTCCCTTCCTTCTCTCGGGACTGGAAACAAATAGAAATATGCGGTTTGTTTTAAAAATACGCGAGCACTCGTCAATGTATGACAGAGATGGAAGCACTTTATGACGCACACAACTCTAGCGGCAGCGGCGAGAGCGGGGACTGTTTGAAATTTCAAAATGGCGACGTTTTCATTACATGAATAGCGTGTAGTCATTCGTTTTCTCCATTTTTGTGGTTTGACACCGATTGAAATTCATCACCAATTGAGTGAAACATGTGGTGATGGTGTCATGGATGCTACAGTTCAAAGAAAGCGATCATCCTATGACAACAGACCAAGGCAATCTCGGCCTCACACAAGTCGGTCTGATGATGTGATCGAGTGAGTGCATAAAGTTGTTTTTGAGGATCGCCGAATGAATGTGGAACACATTGCCTCCAAAGTTGGCATTTCCGTAGGATCTGTGCACACAATCCTGCATGAAGACGTGAAAATGCGAAAAGTGTCCTCCAGGGGGATGCCACGAATGGTGACGGACGACCACAGGGCTGCGCGCGTGCGTGCCATGTTGCGAGACTATGTTGACGCGTGATGACGGCATAAATGGAACGTTCTTTTCATCGATTGTGAGGACCGCCACGGGTGGCCGAGGTCGTTAAGGCATGGACTCGTGAGCGGGAGGTCTGCGGTTCGAATCCCGCCAGGACCGTCCTCCCTGACTGGGGTTTTTTCCAGGTTTTCCTCAGTCTTCATAAATGGCAAATGCCGGGGAGGTACCTAAACTTAGACCTGGAACGCTTCCTTCCTTTAAAAAAAAAAATCCTTTCCCAATATACCATTTCATTTCATGTATCATCAGTGTCCACCGCCTGTGGTGCCTCAGTAGTAAAAACGGGCGTTAAACACTACTCAAAAAAAAAAAAAAAATCGATTGTGACAATGGGCGAGACATGGATGCCGTTTTTCAATCCTGAAACGAAGCGCCAGTCTGCTCAATGGAAGCACTCAGATTCACCGCCACCCAAAAAATTTCAGATAAGCGTCAATGCAGAAAAAATGATGGTGGCCATGTTCTGGGACAGCGATGGAGTAATCCTTAGCGTTCCAAAGGGCATTACGGCGACAGCTGCATCCTACGAAGATGTTTTGAAGAAGAAGCTGCTTCTAGCATTGCATGAAAAACAGCCGGAAAGGCTGTATGTGTGCTCTTTCATCAAGACAACACCCCAGCCCATCGGGCGAACGTGACGCAGCACTTTCCTCATGAAAACAACTTTGAAGTGATTCCTCATGCTCCCTACTCACCTGACCTGGCTCTGAGCAACTTTTGGTTCTTTTCTAAAATGAAACACACTCTCCATGGTCGCACATTCACCAACCATACCGCTATTGCATCAGCAATTTTCCAGTGGTCAAAACAGACGTATCAGAAGCGTTCGCAGCGGCCATGGAATCATGACGTCGACGTTGTAAAAAATGTGTACGGGTGCAGGGAGATTACATGAAGAAATGACACAAATTTCATACTTTTTGTGTGATTAGTAATGAGTAAAAAAATTGCAGGTGTTATAACTTGAATGCACCTCATATTATTAATTAGCTAGTGAGTCGATTTAATACTCTTATGCTCTGTTGAATTATACAGAATATGTTTCACAGGCTTTTGCCCACATCAGCAGCTGTGAGTTGACTGCCAGATTTGTTGTTGGTTGAATGAACTTGATGTAGCTCTCATGGACATTTTATGAACTTTTGATTAATTAGTCTTTGAAGCAGGGAATATGGGAAAAAAAGTTATGAAAAAATATGTAGATAAGGTTAACTTTGAGATCCTAACAGAAGGCAAATTAATCCAAAAGTTCATAAAATGTCCACAAGAGCTATTCCAAGCCCATCCAACTAACAAATCCGGCAGTCGATTCACATCTGATGATGTGAGCAAAAGCCTGTGAAACATGTTCGGTATAATTCAATGGTAAGTGGAGCATAAGAGTATTCAATCAACTCACTAGCTAATTAAGAACAAATTATTGTTTATTTACTTGGAATTTTGTATATCAATAACCAGGTGTTTAGGATATATCAAGATTAGGCTCTTTAAATGTAGTTCCAACACCCAGTAATATATTAGGGCTATTTTATGGTAAGGCTAGTGCCTTCTGGGATTCATTCTTTTTAAAGCATATTAGATTTGGTTATGTATTTATTGTTTTAAGACTGAAGTATTAAAAAAAAATGTTTATATTCACTTTATCTGCATTATCTAAAATTAAATGTTTGCTGAAGCAGCAAAATATGTAAATGTTGTGCAAAAACAGTGGAAACATGTTTACTTTTTAGTTCATTGCTTCTGTCATTAAATTTAATTGAGTACATTGTAGCTAAGTTGTTTATTTCTAGGATTATGAAGATATGTATTCCAGAGTAAAACGACC
Source organism: Metallyticus violacea (assembly GCA_030762175.1). Classification (NCBI taxonomy): domain Eukaryota; kingdom Metazoa; phylum Arthropoda; class Insecta; order Mantodea; family Metallyticidae; genus Metallyticus; species Metallyticus violacea. The sequence goes on along the minus strand of CM060832.1, from coordinate 65,051,306 downwards.
TCGTCGCCCAGTTCAGGCAATCATGTTTTCCCCACAGAAATCAAAGAACCATGCACAAAAATTAGCAGGTAAGAAAAGCAAGCATGGTAAAAATATTTCTAGCATTAACTATATATTTTAAACTGCAGATTGCAAAATTGTTATTTGCAGTATTAAATGCCATAATTCTCATAACAGTTTACTTGCTTTTGTTCTCTCTCTCTCTTTTTTGTAAATATAAAGTTGTATATAAAGCAGAACAAGAAAGGTAAACACAATGTTAAATAACATATTTCAGATCTGTATTAAGGAGACTATTTTTTTTTTTTTTTTTTTTTTTTTAATTTAATATTTTCTTAAATGATCAGGCACAATCTACAACATGGGACCCATGATTTTACATCCCTTCCAAAGGAAGTCATTTATAATTTTTATGACTGAAATAATCATTGACCCTAATTGGGATTGAACCTGCAATCTTGGATCTGTAAGGCAAATGTGGTTACCACTAGACTATCAGGACTGACTCGGCCATACCTCCTTAACAGTTATATGACATGCATGCATCCCTCCTCTGCCATACTTGCAACATTGCATCAGTTCACTTTTACTGTCTGTTTCTATTATGGCCTCTCATAAATATAAGCCAAATTGGATAACGAAAAAACAAAAGACTGGAGAAATTTAGGGTAAGTCACGTGTTTCATGCACATGAATGGCAAAAACTTTTATTTTTTAAATTCATTCACAAAAGAGAGAAATTATTTACATATAAATATTATACCTCTCTGATGCTATGAATGAAACTATATATCAATCCTATATAAGTTAAACTGGAATACTGCATAGATTTCAAACATTATGTTGTGTCCTTGTCTCTGTCACTTCAGAGACAACATGAATTATGACTTTACTGATGCCAGAGTTCTGATTATGAAGCATGTGTTTATTTTCAGTCTTCTTTATGTGTTCCTCACACTTCCAAAGGTTTTTGTGTATCCTTTGAGCACAATTTGTCAATATATTTGCACTCCTTGAAGGGGTTGTATTTTTTTTTTCCAGACTCTTTTCAACTTCCATATATTTCATTGGGATTAAGGTAACAGTGGTAATGTGGAAAAATTAAAATCTAATCATAGTCACAGTTGATATTGTATATACATAAAACTTTACCAACATTTACCTTGGAGCACTGCCTTTGTTGAAAGATAATCTGCTATTTGGATATTGTTCATAAGCATGTAATGCATAGTATCCTTCAAATTCATGGAAATAGTTGGTCCTGGTGATCTAGTGGTAACCGTACTTGCCTTCTAAACCCAAGGTCGTGGGTTCAAACCCGGCCAGGTTCGATGGATTTTTTTGGGCGTAAAAATCCTAAGTATGGCTACCTTTGAAAGGGAAGTAAAGCTGTGGGTTCCATTTTGTACATTTACGGCACGAAAAAGAATCTCAAGCCTGAAAGAACAGGCCTCTGAGCAAAATTTGTCAGCTGTTTCATGCCCAGAATTGAATGGGACGCTAATGACCTGAGATGTTAAAGAGCGTCCTTAAATAAACTTTAAAAAAACATGGAAATAGTAGATTTTTTAAATTTTAGGCAGAAATGGTAAGTGTCAATGTCTAAAATGATCGCACACTTCTGATAGTTTGGCATACTAGGCATAGGACTATCCTTGAAGATTCATTTCATTATGGCTATCAACCATAGCATCTCCTATAGTTTTGCTGATAAAAAGAAGTGGTTGTTTACCCAACCTTCACAATTTTTGGTTGCAACACTAATTCTTTTTTCCTTTGGAGACGCAGGAGTGCAAGAGCATGAAGTGTCATTGTAACTCTTCCTTAAAACAGTATGAATGTCATATCAAGTTTTGTTAATGTAAAATATCTCTTTAAAACTATTTTATAAACACATATATCCCAAGCATTATCTTCATAATTACTGTGTTCATGTTAAAACTTATGTATTTGAACCTGAAGTCTTTTAGCTCATTTAGTATAACCTGTTCTTAAGGAAACTTTCATATTTCTTGCAGGTGTATGACAAAATCACTCCAAAATAAAGCTATTTCTTTGCTGTAAAAATTATAAAGTTATTGGCAGATTCATTCATAAGTGAAATTATACACTTTAGAAAAACAGTTGCCCTTGTTTTAACATTTGGTGGGTGTTTTTTGGGTTTCCCAATCCATTATTCTTCTCCTTTTAGTTGTTTTGCTATCTTTGTTTACAACAACATAGGTGTTCAAATTTCTCACTTTGCAAAATGTGCCAATGAATTTTTTGTCTTTTCAACTTTGGTGAGTTTCCAGTAGTTCTACTGTTTCATTTACACTAATAACTCTAATGTTTGTGTTGTAAACACTATTTACATCAGTTAAGTGCACACAAGGTCTAAAAAGTAAAATGTAGAAATGTGGCAATTAAGACTCCAGGTGGAACATATGTTTATCTGTCATTTCTTTGAAATAAGGACTGTGATTGGGCAGGGGATTAGTAGTTTCCCTGGTCTGTCTTTGAAAACTGATTTACAATACAAATTGTCAGGCTATCCAGGCAGAGTTCTTTGTGCACCAAGTGCACTCCTGATGACTGAAACACTTTATAAGACCATGTATCCAAGTTCTAGTTTGTGATTTTCTTTGAGTAACATTTGCTTCTTTACTGTTCCTTAATCAAAAAAGCCAAATTCCCCATAACATTAGATGTCTGTGAATGTTTGCAACATTAACCATATCATTCGTTAGTATTACTTCAGTTTAAGTGTCATGCATTTGGAACGTAAAATCTCAAGCATTACTGAATATATTCCGTTAGTTTAGTATTATCAATTTTGACTTTAAACAATTTTACTATCTTACATACAGCACTGACCACATCTAGTGACCCCAAATATCATAAATTATGAGGGGAAGCTTTGGAATACATGATTATGAACATTGCTTGCAACATTTGAGCCAGTACAGTGACAGATATAAGTGAAATAGAATTCAAACCATTATTACTCTCTTGCTAATGATAAATAAAATTCTTTTAAAAACCAAAGTACCGGGCCACGAGCAAATATGGTGAAGAAACTGGAGATCTAAACATCTGTTAATGAAGTAAAAGCCCTGTTTGGAAGGAACAACATCTTGGCAGACAAAAACATGAAAAATGACAGAAAATACTACTGTTACACTTAATTTATGGTGTCAACAGGTTGCAGAAAACATTATAGGTAGTGTAGATGAACTCATTAAAGACCAGCTACATTGTAATAAAGTGCATGCATGTTGGGTTTTGCTGACCAAGATCATCAACCAAGACTTAAGATCATCTGTAATTGTTGGCACGAGAAGAGGTTGAGTGTTTCAATTCTATTGCCATCACAAATGAAAGCTGGTGAGACTAGAAGAGAAATGGAAAGAAAGCCAGTGCAGTGGTGAAGTTAAAGCAAACCTCCATATCAGAGGGCATGATTATTATCATCATCATCCTCATCATCATCATATAATATATAAGAAAATAAAAATAAAGTAACACTTAACAATGTAACAAATAAACAGTAATTATGATAGAAGAAAAGGATAAAACACTAAGAAAAAAAAGTCACACTTGAGATCACGATATTTCGAACTCATGGAGTACTATGGCAAGAAGACAAGTGACATATATATATATATATATATATATACATTTTGTGATGAAGACTATGCAGGTAAATTGCATGATGTTTCCAAGAAGAATGGCAGAGTGAACTTGTGTGTTCTACTGAAGTCTCTTGGAGGTCCCATTGAAAATGCCCATCTTTAGCGCATAATTCCGTGCTGCATATCACTGTTCATCACGCTGCAGACAATAAGTGAATTATTCTGTATAATCCATGTTGTAGTGAGATTGTCTAGTAGATATTCATCCCTTTAAATCCTTGAAGGAATTTTTGGGTAAAGAGGTCATCTATAATTAGAAAAACATTCTATTTGAATATGTATTTTGAACTACTGGAGTTCTTCTATGGCAAGAAGCTAGGCACTTGTGACCTGCCAGCTTAGTCAGTCCCCAACAGAAGATGAGAGCTAATACTCTTGAAATGTGTTCTGATGAATTAACCAGTTAATAGTAGTTAGTCACCTAATACCAACTTGTTTGTATATTTAACAAATTTCATCTTTTAAGTTTACAATTTCTATTAGAATCTATTCATTATTTTACACTAACTCCACTTATACAACTTAAGGACATGTTTTGGGGATTATCACAATGCTCAGTCAACAGCTGATGATGTGAGTTACTGCTTCCAAAATGTTTCTTAATGTTGTATAAATGGAGTTAGTGTGAACATATTTAATAAATTCTAGTAGGATTTATTACTACTCCATTATCTATAACTTCTTAAATACAATGTAAATAGAACACTAGATTTAATGCCCTCATAAATGCAGTCATAATTATTGTGTTTCTTTCCCCCATTTGCTTGCTTTGGTCCATACATTGGTATTAATGCCCCCTGCAGTAGAGTATGTTTTATTTCTAATCTTAATGTGAACACCATGTATTAAAGCGCAGGCCAGATGGTATTTGTAGATCTTTTTAAAATATTAGTTCTCTCATAGGTTTTCAGGTTGGTGAAAAAAAAGAAAGTGCAAACAAGTCCTAGATTTGATTACTTTAAACCAAAGGCATTTATCTCTTTATATGTAAAATTACTTGTTCATTATTTGGCTGCAGCAGAAAATGTGCTTATATTTTGCATATTTATTTATTTTTAAATTGTGTTTTACATATTGGTCCAATTCAGATAGTAACTCTCTTAAAATTGCTCTGGTACCTTCTTTTATTGCTGGGTTAAAATGCTTTGTGACTGTTATTTTTGCCCTATAGTCTATGTTCTTAATACATACTGTAAGCTGGATAGTTTATGTAATCTTCAGGGCCTGAAATATACATGCAAATATGCTTAAAAATTTCAGAAATACGAGGATAGTTTTGCAAGTTTCCTGCCTTGCCAATAAGGATTGTCACCTTCACAAAACCCTGATGTCATATCTTATCTGTTAAGTAAATAATTTAAGCTGTAACTTCTGCTCCACTGTGTTTAGTTGTTCAGGTATGACAACTATGAAAGCTATGTGTAGAAGATTGTGACATATTCAAAATGGAGTATCAAACTGTTATTAAGTTCTTCACAAAAGGAGAACTTACTCCAAATGAAATTAAACAGCGATTGGATGGTGTATATGGGGAAGCATCCCCTTCATATTCTAACATAAAATAATGGGCCGAGAAAGCATTGAAGACGAAAAGAGTGCAGGTTGGCCGTATAGGTGCTCACTGTTGAAAACATTGTCCTTCTGGTAGGAGAAATTTTGGAGGACCGGTAGCTCATAGCAACAGAAATAGCAACATGGTTGGGCCTTTCTAAAACAGTAGCCCTTCGAATTATTCATGAACATTTAAACATGAAAAGGTTAGTGCAAGATGGGTGTCTAGACTTCCTTCCTCAGTTCAAAAGAAGCATGTCATCTGTTGTCAGGCATTTTTGGAACTCTGTCATGGCAACAAGAGAGAAGTTATACAAACCATTGTTACTATGGTCCTCTAGTATGATCCCTTGTCCAAAAGAGAATCAATGGAATGGCATAAACCTGGCAAAGCATCACCTCTAAAAACCCAAGGTCACTCAATCAACCAAAAAAGATCATGGCCACAATCTTTTGGGCTTTTGGGACTGTGAAGGAATACTCTTCATTGACTTAAAGGAGAGAAACATCACAGAAAATGGAGTGTACTATGCTGACCTACTGCACAATACTCTTCATTGATTTAAAGGAGAGAAACATCACAGAAAATGGAGAGTACTATGCTGGCCTACTGCACAGACTACGTGCTTCCATCAAAGAGAAAAGGTGAGGAAAGCTTAGTGGTGGTGTGTGCCTTCTATATGACAATCTGCCTGTGCATACAGCTTGCAAAGGAAGCATTGGAGAAATATAGCTTCAAGGAGATCGACTATCCATCCTACACCCCAGATCTAGCTCCCAATGACTATTTCCTCTTCTCCAAACTCAAGAAGGACCTTCTAGGAAAGAAATTTAAATGTGATGAAGAAATTATGGATGCTGTTTATGCCCATTTTGCAGACAAGACTTCTGAGTATTTGGTGGGTGGGGGATTGAAATGTTAATTCAAAGACGTGAGAAGTGTATTGCAATAAAGGGTAACTATATTGAAAAGCAAAATATAATTTTTGTTTAACATGCCTAGAAATTGGTTAGGCCAGAAACTTATGGACCTACCCTCATATGTAAAAGAACCTTTAAAATGTGAAACTCATGCTTTAAAAACAGATATCTGTAATGATACTAACAATCATCATAGAAAAGCAAGATGTAACAATTTTAAAAAAAACAATCTTTTAATCTTTCATCAATATATTTTATTTTGTATTAAGTACACAGTGTGTCATTAGAATTCTATTTAGATTAGCAGGTGTCAAGGAATGCCTTCTATCAGATAGAATAATTTTATATTTTGAAAATTACATTTCTACATCATATGATAGCCACATATTTATTTTTTGAGACATTTTTGCAGCTTACATTCTATGGAAGGAGAACATTCTTCCTTTTCAAGGTTTTTGCAATTGCGTGTAAAAGAGTCAATCTCTCTTCAATGTGCATTATCTCATTTGCATTGTTTTTAATTGTTTCCTCTATTTTCCTCTTGAGCTGCTGTCAGGCTTCCTGAACATTGGGCAATGAATTATTGAAATTGCACTAGAAGTGACCTGTTTCCAGATTATTTTGGAAGAAAACTTATAAGTGGTCCTCAGCAATGAGTTCCTGCTGCAGCTGTGTTCTGCTTATCAATTCCTAAGCTTTCTTAATGGAAGCAGCCTCACTGTCTAACAAATTAACGCAAAAATCATTTACCTGTTAAGAAATTTTTTGAAAAAAAAAAAGTTTTCTTTGCAAAGGATATGAAAGTATCAACTTAAAAGATAAAGTTGCTTAAAGAAAAGAAAAAAAATATCAGCTTAATTTATTGCCGTGATGTGCAAAGCAAAACTTTTCTACTTCATAGCATGGCAAGTTTTAATTTACCTATGCAATGGCATCTTGTCTGACTGGGAGTGTTTTAAAATGGTATCTATACATTTTTTTGTGCTGCTTCTACTGGTTGCTAAATCAAACTTTTTCTATAAATAATAGGAAGACCTATTATTGGGAAGTAATAATATATGAGGATTGGAACTTTAATACTGGCAACTATTTATTTACAACTAATACAAAAGAGATGCATGTTACCAAGTTTTACAAGGTGCATTAACGTTATAACACCTCCAGTATTTTTTCTCAGGACTGGAAACAGAACATGCGGTTTATTTTAAAAATACTCGGGCATTCGTTGTCAATGCGTGGCAGAGATGGCAGCATCCTATGGCACACTCTAACGGCAGCGGCGAGATTGATGACTATTTTTGCTACTTCAAAATTGCGACATAACATTCGTTTTCTCCATTTGCATAGTTTGACACCAATTGAAATTCATGCCAGTTGAGTGAGACATGTGGTGATGGTGTTATGGATGTGTCTAATGTGCGTTCATGGGTACCACAGTTCAAGGAAAGCAAATCGTCGTGTGACAATAAAGCAAAGCAATCTCGGCCTCGCACAAACTGGTCTGATGACATGCTCGAGCGTGTGGATAAAGTTGTTTTAGGTTCGCCAAATGAGTTTGGAACACATCGCCTCCAAAGTTGACGTTTCCGTGGGATCTGTGAAAATGCGAAAACTATCCTGCAGGTGGGTGCCACGAATGCTGACGGACGACCACGAGGCTGCGCGCGTGGCATGTTACCAGGCTCTGTTGACGCGTGATAACGGCATGAATGGAACGTTCATAGATAATACAGTCCTGAAACGAAGCGCCAATCTGCTCAATGGAAGCACGCAGATTCACCGCCACCAAAAAATTTCGGGTAAGCGCCGGTGCAGAAAAAATAATGGCCATGTTCTTGGACGGCGATGGAGTAATCCTTAGCGTTCCAAAGGCACTATGGTGACAGGTGAAGATGTTTTGAAGAAGAAACTCCTTCCAGCATTGTGTGCAAAAACGGCCGGAAAAGGCTACACGTGTGCTCTTTCACTAAGACAACGCCCCGGCGCATCGGACAAACGTGACGCAGCGGTTGCTTCATAAAAACAACTGAAGGGATTCCTCATGCCCCCTACGCACCTGACTTAGCGCCTAGCTACTTTTGACTGTTTCCAACGATGAAAGACACTCTCCGTGGTCGCACATTCACTAGCCTTGCCGCCATTGCATCAGCAATTTTCCAGTGATCAAAACAAACTCCTACAGAAGCGTTGGCAGCGGCCATGGAAGCATGACGTCGACGTTGTGAAAAATGTGTACTGTTGCAGAGAGATTACTTCGAGAACTGACATGCGTTTCGTAGTTTTCGTGTGATTTGTTAGTGAGAAAAAGAATCGGAGGTGTTATAACTTGAATGCACCTTATACTGTCCTTCAATGTAGTCACCATCATTGTATACAACCCGCTGCCAGCGATATGGAAGTCGTAGGATACGTTTAGCAGCGCCTGCTATGTTGATAGTTCGAGTGGAGCAGTCTACGGCCTGACGAATCTCTGGAACACTTCTGAAGCGAATGCCACGAAGTGGTTCCTTCATATTAGGAATCAAGTCAAAATCACAAGGACTTAAGTCCGGGGAGTATGGTGGAGGTACAACACCTCCCAGCCCCATCGACTGAGCAAATCATCCACAGCTTGCGCTGTATACGGCCGAATATTGTGGTGCAAAATGATTGACGATTCTGTAGAAAGTATAACACCATCGCAGTCGTACACGAGAACCACCATAACTTTCACATTGCTGGAGTTCTGACGAACTTTCGATTTTCATGGTTACCTGTAATGACACCGTTCGTTCAATTGGCGTTTCAGTTGTGGCTCTTACTATCTGGTCCATGTCTCATCCAGCGTAATGATACGGCGTAAGAAAGCCTCTCCTTCGCGCTCATAGACCTTCAAGACGAGCAACGTCGTACCTTAACCATTTCTACACTTTCGTCAAATCATGCGGAACCCATTGTGATGCAATTTTTCTCATGCGCAGACGTTCTTTCAGAATGTGAAGCACAGTCGTATGTGCTAATCCGGCGTCTTGGCCCAGCTCGTCGGTCCTGGTGGTGTAGTGGTTACCATACTTACCTCCTAAACCCAAGATCGCGGGTTCGAACCCAGCCGGGGCCGATGGATTTTTTCGGGGCGTAAAAATCCTAAGTATGGCTTCCTTCGGAAGGGAAGTAAAGCCATGGGTCCCGTGTCGTACATTTACGGCACGAAAAAGAACCTCAAACCTGAAAGAGAGGCCTCTGAGCAAAATTTGTCGGCCGTTTCACGCCCTGAGTTGAATGGGACGCTGATGACCTGAGCTGTTAAAAGAGCGTCCATAAATAAAATCATTCAAAAAAAATTTGGCCCAACTCACAAATCGTATGGCGTCGATCACTGTCCAGTAACGCGGCAAGAGCATGCAATTCTTCACTGACACTAGGACGATCAGGCCGACTCTTGTCACATTTTGTCGTCCCTCGTCGAAGGGTTTTACCCACTGTGCCACTATTCTGTAAGACAATGCAGATTCCCTGCAAGCCTCTTGAAGACCTTAATAACACTGTTGTGTTGTACGACCTCAGGCACATTCAATCTCTATCCAACTCCGTTGTTCCTGTTTCAAAAACATGTTGACAACACTACATTAGACCGCCGTCTGACACGGACGGGACTCTGTCACCCTCACCAGTTCTCATGCACATGATGTGGGAAGGGAGAGCCATTTGCTCGGAGGTAAAGTAGGAATGCAACTAACGTGTGCTACATTATTAGGTTCCGTTGCAAGAGGCGCCTCTATAGCTGTGTTGCCGCTATTAAAGTTCCAACCCCCGTATTTACCTGTGTAGTCTTGTCTAGATGTTTTTGCATTAAACATGAATGTTTCTATCTAGACCCCTTCACTGGGTTTGTTATAGACTCAGGGAGCAAAGGAAGATCTTTCATATTTTCCTTATGTACTGTAATTCTTCATAATATATATGTTTACTTGCTTAATGGCTTCATTCATATATAGATTTTATTCCATGATTTTGTCACCTAGACTTGATGCACAGCAAGTCACATGCATCATATTTGGATACAAACTTTGTCACAAATGCCTATATCATATAGGTGCAGTATAGTAGAACTTTGATTCATCGTTTTTGGATGGACCAGGTTAAAAAAAATAAAAAATGGATGCGGGTTAACTATAGATACGGGAAGTGCAAAAATCACGTTCAAAAAGTGAATATATAAGGAAACAGTATTTTTGCCTCAATTTTACATATTACCATGACCCAAGATCGCGGGTTCAATCCCAGCCAGGTCGATGGATTATTTTCGGAAGTAAAAATCCTAAGTATGGCTTCCTTCGCAAGAGAAGTAAAGCTGCAGGTTCCGTGACGTAGATTTACGGCACGTAAAAGAGCCTCAAGCCTGAAAGAAGATGCTTCTGAGCAAACTTTATCGACCATTTCATGCCCTGATTTGAAATGGACGGTGATGACCGGAGAAGTTAAAGAGCGGCCCTAAATAAAAATATCAACATGTTTGTCACTTTCTTTGAAAAAGGTCGTTATGCTGCTTTTCTTTTCCTGCTAAACAATACTTTTCCACATTCAACTCATTCTGTTGCTCTCTACCCTCGTACCGTCATTGTTATGTGCAGTGTATACACTCGCAGTTTCACATGCTCAGATCTTCGGCAAACGTTGGCACGGCTTCGGCTGTTTGCTTGATCTTCCCCCTCTTCCTCACTCCTCTCCCACATGTCGCAAACACTTGCTACTCCTCTCATCTCGTTGCACACTTCATGAACTCCTTGAACGCCACATGTAACAACGCCCTCGTGGTCCTCGTCCTCTGCTGCGTTGGTGTCAACTTAGACCCATTCTTCGCAACGGCTATTGTCACTCCAAAAGTATCGGCAACTACGGAGAGTTAAGCTTGATCCGAGAAAGCGGCCGGATAAAGCGTGACGCGAACTCTCTGTACATGCGACGATCACCACTCCAATTATTCCAGTTTGAAAACAATCGTTCAAATGGAATATCCTTTAGGACTGAACTTTATGAACGAATAATACTGAAAAGCGATACTTCGAGGGAGGATGATTGCGGGTATTATTTATATAAGTAATAATGTAAAACGTCTGGGACCGCATAAATTCAACGAATTATCCGAGAAAACATGTTCCGGGAACGATAGATCACGGTTTCACTGTATTTGAAACCATAGGGGCACATTCTTGCCTTTGCAATCATCACATTTGGCCATAAATTTCCTGAAAATTTAATGAATGAATGAATAGTGTTTAACGCCCGTTTTTGCTACAGAGGCACCACAGGCGATGGGCACTGGTGATACATGAAATGAAATGATATATTGGGAAAGGATTTATTTTTAAGGAAGGAAACGTTCCAGGCCTAAGTTTAGGGTACCTCCCCGGCATTTGCCATTTATGAGGACTGAGGAAAACTTGGAAAAAACCTCAGTCAGGGAGGACGGTCTTGGCGGGATTCGAACCCCGGACCTCCCGCTCACGAGTCCGCGATTTAACGACCTCGGCCACCCTTGGCGGTCTGAAAATTTAATGAAAAATAAATCATATTTATAGCAAATAACTTATACATATATAATATGCAGAAATTAATTACAAAAATTAATTGACATCTTTGAGAACAAGGTAATAGTGAAATGAGTATATAAAATAAAAATGTTAGTAATCCATAGCATGTAATAAAGGTATGTTAAAAAGTGCTGTGAAACTTGCTCAAAGATTGGTTAACAAATCTTGTGATTATTCCGTAGTTTGTTTTTTCTAATTACTGGCAAAGAGGAAGTAGAAAGCCCATGCCGATTCAATCAAAATCAGTTTGTTAACTTTTGAATATAAATAAACAAAAATAAAAGAAATTTGCCTGCTAATAGCAAACTGGTGGGTAAGGTGTGTGTGTGTTTTTTTTTTTTTTTCCCCCCCCCCCCATTGTAGAGGCACTCCTCTTATTTACTTTTCAAGGAATTAAATTTAAAAACCAATTTCACGTTGGAACCATTACAGTGAAGCAATCAGGTATTCTAAATTAGCCTGAGTCTATTTTGTAGTCTTATACTAACTTACCATTGAACTCCTTTGAACATATTTCATAGCCTTTGTTCACATTATTAGGTGCATGTCGACAGCTGAATTTTATGCTGTGAAGAATTTATAAGGTTTAACAATATGGATGAAAATATATTGAACCTGAATATTTCAGGAAGGCCTTGATAAGAAAATACTCCAAAGAAACTAAATCCGTCAGGGATTTTATAAAAATCTCTATAGCAGTTATATGAGGGTATGAGTGTAAGCCATGACAATATTTTGTGAGGATATGGCACTAGCTAGGAACTTGGAAATATGCAAATGAATAGTAATATGGCATGTGCAAATAATGCAGAATGTGTGTACCAGGTACAGAATAGAAAAGCAGACATTGTCCATACTTTATCAGTTTCTGTGTAGTGGGCAGTTACTGCATTTGACATGTTGGGCTGCAGACACACAAACCATTCTGATTTTTGCAGGTCACTGGTTGCTTCCTTGCTGAAATTCTACGACCACCTTGATGTAGTATTATAGAAGGTTGTCTTTGTGTAATAACTGTTTTCACCACCATTTAGTAATGTGTTCATGAATATGTGTGCCATATTCTCTGGGATTCCTGATCATGTTGTGGTACCATTGAGGTAAGCCAATGCCAGCCTACTTGTGGACATCCCTCAATCCCTGGTGTGACAGTATTTTAGCATGCTTCTGAGGCCCAATGAGCTCATAAGGTGCTGCTGTGTTGTCCCAGTGGAGATGATATTGAAGGTCATATGGCTATGGTGCACCAGGGAGGTCCTTAAATGTATGGGTTCCTAAATCTAGTCTGTGGGCATGAATGAAATGAATTAATGATGGCATAGATGAGTCCAAAGTCCTTGTTGCCTTAAAGCTGTAGCATTCACTTTCTCAGGGTTAGGAAAGCTATCGTTTTTTTTTTTTTTTTTTTTTTTAAAAAATATGTAGACTGCTTGATCTGACAACTAATAGACCTAGAACCTCTGAATTAGTAGTTGTAAATGCTAGATCACAGTTAGTCATTAAGACAAAATATAGTTACCATGATTTATGCCCCAACTCTCATATGGTTTTCACAAATACTCCCTCGGCTTTCCAGTACCTTGTGGACAATATTAGTCAGTATTAAAAAGAAATGGTTTATCATATAGTTTAATATGCAGTGATGTTGAAAATATTAATTTTTGACTACTGGACATTCGGCTATAAAATGAACTGTGAGTAGTAGATAAGATAAAACTCTGCATTTTTAGCAGCACATTGTCCCTATTCAAATTGCATTTTTGAAATAACCACATTTATAAACTTCTACCAACATGTACAGTTTTCCAGTAGAACCATTAGCTTTGGAGAAAACTGTGGAAGTTATTGATAAAAGGAGTAATAATTTTTTTTATTTAAAGATTGCATTTGATGTTTTGTCTGATACATATGAGGGTAGATCCATAAGTTTCCAGCCTAGCCATTTTCTAGGTATGACAAAGACAAAAACTATATTTCACTTTTCAATATAGTTACCCTTTATTGCAATGCACTTCTCACAACTTTGAATTAACATCAATTCCCCCCCCCCCCATGTCAGAAGTTGGAAGCATAAATAGCATCCATCACTTCTTCGTCACACTTCAATTTCCTTCTTCGAAGGTCCTTCTTGAATTTTGAGAAGAGGAAATAGTCACTGGGAGCTAGATCTGGGTTGCAGGGTGGATGGTCAATCTCCTTGAAGCCACATTTCTTCACAGTTTCATTTGCAACAAGAACTGTGTGCACAGATGTATTGTCATGAAGAAGACGCACACCACCACTCAGCTTTCCTAGCTTTTTCTTTTTGATGAAAGCATGTAGTCTATGCAGTAGGCCAGCATAGTACTCCCCATTTACTGTGGTGTTCCTCTCCTTGAAGTCAATGGAGAGATTCCTTCATAGTCCCAGAAGATTGTAGCCTTAGTCAACTTGGTTAACTGATTGACCTTGACTTTTAAAGGTGGTGCTTTGCCAGGTTTACGCCACTATTGATTCTCTTTTGGACAAGGGATCACAGTAGATGACCATAGTTTCATCTCCTATAACAATGGTTTGCAGAACTTTTCTCTTGTTGCCATGGCAGAGCTCCAAAAATGCCTGACAAAAGATGACACTCTGCTGCTTTTTGACTGAGGAAAGAAGTCTGCACCCATCTAGTACTAACCTTATTCATGTTTAATGTTCATCAATAATTTGAAGGACTGCTGTTGTAGAAAGGTCCAATCTTGCTGCTATTTCTGTAACTTTGAGCTGCCAGTCTTCCCTTATTTCTCCTTCCACAAGAGCTATTGTTTTCAGGAGTGAGCACCTCCGAGGGCGGACATGCAATCTCTTCATCTTCAATGCTTTCTTGACTCATTCAAAAATGTTGGGCCCATTCTTTAATGGTAGAATATGAGGGGGATGCTTCCCCATATACACTGTTGAATCGCTGTTTATTTTCATTTGGAGTAAATCCTTCTTTTGCGAAGAACTCAATAACAACTTGATACTCATTTTGAACATGTCACAATCTTCTACACATAGCCTTCTTTGTGCAACTATATCTGAACAACTGAACACAGTTGAGGGGAAATTATAGCTGCAATTATTTACTTAATAGATAAGGTGTGACACCAGATAAGGGTTTTGTGAAGGCAGTAATCCATATCTGCGAGGCCGGAAACTTATGAAACTACCCTCATACAACTTAATCCATTTAACAGAATTTTGAATTTAGAAAACTCACAATTATCTAGTATGTATACTTGTATGTGTGATATGTGTACAAACTTGGCTATGGTTGTGACATTTTCTGGAAGGAAATAATGAATGGTGTAGTATCAGTTATATTAAGAAATAGTTAAAGTATTAAAATTATTACCAAATGGAGTTTACTCTTATGAGATATTTGCAGTAAAGATGTTTTACCTCTGTATTGTTTTACTTCTCCAGATATAATGTAATATTGGAGAATGTTACAGTAAAAAGTATAAGTATTTAATTGTACAAATTGTGTACAAAATAATTCCAGAAATGAAAAGCATTCCCCTGGTCAAATTGAGACTTCTGGTACTTACAAGTAAAAATTTAGATCAAGCTTCATTATGAGCGTAATTTTGGTAAATATTTTGAAGCCAAAAAATAATTACTAATGAAGTGCAATATATCTACAGATTTTGCTTTAGTGCTGGGAAGGCTTCCTCAATCAGCACGATCGGTCCTGGAGGTCTAGTGGTACATATACTTGCTTCTTAAACCCAAGATCGTGGGTTCAATCTTGGCTAGAGTCGATGGATTTTTTTGGGCTTAAAAATCCTAAAAATGGCTTCCTTTGGAAGGGAAATAAAGCTGTGGGTCCCATGTTGTAGATTTAAGGCATGAAAATAAGAGGCCTGAAAGAAGAGGCCTGCAAGCAAAATTTACCGGCTATTTCTGCCCTGAATTGAATGGGATGCTGATGACTGGAGATGTTAAAGAGCATTTGTAAATAAAACAGTCAACGATCAGTCAGCACAGCAGTTACTTTAGCCTATGGCAAGCAACAGAGTAGGTAAGAGAAGAAAGGTACATTTATCCTAAACTTAGGTATTTATTTTTACACTAAACTCTACGTACTTACATTAAAATAAGACACGTTTTGGGAGAATCTCCCCCATCTTAAGTTGCTCACTGAACCACCATTACTCGAAACATTGGCTAGACACTCAGATGTTCCATGGTGGCATCTGTTGGTTGAAGTAGGAACTTGCTGATTTCATCCATAGGAGGAAACTCGAAGTTCATTAAGTTTTCTTTATTTTTTACTATGAAAATTTTTTCCCAAGTGGGTAACTCTATTGGGTTGTAAAGATGTTTCAGTGATTTAACTGCCAGTTACATTTCATGATTTTTGGTCCAAAAGTGAGCTGCTACTGCTGATTTATCCACCTGCTTAAGCCGAATATTCCTAAAGTGTTCTTTCCTCCGAATTTCTAAATTTCTCTTTGTTTTTCCTATGTAGCTCTGTTCACAATCTGCACACTTTAATTTCTGTTCTGTTGGTATGGAGTCTTTTACTGTGCAACTAATAAATTTTTGATGTATGTGTGTTCTTTGGGGCTAACATTATCCCATGTTCTTTGAGAATTTTCGTGAACTTGTGGTAAATTAGATGGTATGTGAAACTTTTGAATTTGTATCCTTTTGTGTTTTTCAGTGGAAACTTCCTTTATCACTTTTTGTCTATTAGATTTATAATAATTTTTATTGCTGTGTCTTTGTTGCAATCATTAGTTATACCCCCCAGCTGGGCATGTTTGATGGTAGATAGCTTCCGTAGATGAGTTTGATAAAGGTGCAAGCCACAGTAGTCATTTGCAATGATAACTCAGTAAAGAAGAGCTGCTCAAGCTTAACTGAAGAGAAGAGAATGGGGTAACACCTACAGGTAAAGAAAGCATAATGAAAATCCTCATCCAAAATACAATGATTTAACTGCCTTATGTTTTGATATTTTTTAAAATTAATTTGGATTATTTAAGGACACTAACATCTCTGGCCATTAGCATCCCATTTAATTCAGGGCATGAACTTACTGATATAGTTTGCTCAGAAGTGTCTTAAGTGCTTAAATCTAAGATATGATACCCACAGCTTTACTTCCCTTCTGAAGGAAGCCATACTTAGAATTTTTGTACCCTAAAAAATCCAATGACTCTAGCAGGGTTTGACCCTATGACCTTGGATCTACAAGACAATTGTGGTTACCACTAGACCACCAGGATCAATATGAATTGATTGTCTTGTGCATGAATGAAATTAGGAAATGTTGCAGGCATTATAAGCATAATCTGCATGTAAGGAACTGTTCCAAAGAATAAGGAAAGAAAAAACTCTTCTCAATTCATACTCACATTCCTCGTGTAGCATAATAGGAGAAAACAATTAAGTACGGTATATAGTAGAATATATGTGAAGGTAAGGAAAGGCTGACACAGAAATAAAAAGCAAATATTTACAGGGCAAAATGAAAGTTGAGTCATGGCTTTATGGGGTGATTCTATGCTGTAAATGGAACAAAATTTTATACCATTTTAGTTATTGTTTAATTGTTTGGCTGAAAAAAAGAATTCATGTGTTATCTTTCATATGCTTATGGCATGATTCTATACTGTAAATGGAACAAAATTTTATACCATTTTAGTTATTGTTTAATTGTTTGGCTGAAAAAAAGAATTCATAGGTTATCTTTTATATGCTTATGGGGTGATTCTATATTGTAAATGGAACAAAATTTTATAATACCATTTTGGTTATTGATAGTTGTTTGGCTGAAAAAAGGAATTTATATACTATCTTTCATATGCTATAATATGTTAATGTGTTGCAGTTCACACATCCGAATTGTGATTGTTTTTATAAGGAAAGAGAACTTAATACTTTGAGAGATCTTATGAAATGATATTCCTGTATGTTTCTATGTATCAGATATCGTGTATTCTCATTAAGACCAGATTTTACATCTTTTAGTCAAAGAAAAATCACTAAAATAGCTATATCTCTAAAATGCAATTTTAGACTTAGTGATTTCTGCCAGAGCAATGACAAAATAATATCCTTTTTTATTTTTTCACAACCCTAAGCATAGGCATAAATTTTTTGAAAAGTTTTGTTTCAATCATTGGGTTGTAAAAAATTAGATTTGACCTCATTAAGCTTAGTTTGATATCATAACATTGATATTAGAAAGATTAAAAAAGTGAATAGTGCTAGTTATGAACTTCTTTTTGTAATAAGGTATGCAAAGAAATATATAAATATTGTACTTATGAAGCTGTTGACAATGGAATGGTAATATATCCTAAACTTAGGTATTCATTTTTTTACACTAAACTCCATTTACTTACATAATAATAAGATGCATTTTGGGAGAATCTCTCCCATCTTCATTTGCTCACCGAACTGCTGTTACTTGAAATGATGGCCATCATTTCAAGTAATGGCGGTTCGGTGAGCAACTGAAGATGGGAGAGATTCTCCGGAAACGTGTCTTACTTTAGTGTAAAAAAATTAATACCGAAGATAAACAAAGAAATACATACTGTATATCTGCAATTAGTACATTCTAAACTTATAAGTTCATCATGCTGAGCATGTAAGCAGCATTGCCATATATTTGGAGACATGTTAATTTTCTCAAAAACTGAGAAATAAAGAAAAAAGTATTTGGTCATTTTTGCTCCTTTTATTAAGCTCTGTTACCAGGTATATTTATGGTACTCGGCTCCCTTCCACTCTATATGTATGAGGGATGTACAATATATAAATTTTCCTATGGAGATATATTGAAACACATATACTTACATGTTTGAAATTTTGAATTAAAAATAGTGCCAACTCTACTCTACAGTTGCCAGTGCCTAGCATTGATATAGCATGACTACTGGCGCATGAGTTATGGTTTTTAAGACCCTTCAGCAGTGACAGACTTGGAATGTACTTTAGTCAAGTGAATGCAAGTGAGCATCATGTTAAGACGATGCATACAAGAATGGTTTAAGGAAGAGGTGAGGGCAGTCATCTGTTTCAAGCATGCATATGGTTTATCAGGATGCAACATTCACAGTAGACTGTTTTAGGTGTATGCCAATAATGTAATGTCAATACAGATGCTGAAGGGCAAACATCTGTGATAACTTTTGTGCCAGTTGTCAGTTTTGATATCGAGGAGGTGTGGATGCAATGATTAGAGAAGACAGATGGAGCAAGGTGCAAGATGTGGCCAAAACATTGAACATGTCCATTTTAACATTATTTAAGAATACCAAAATGTGTGAGCCTCAGTTGGTGCCAAGTCAGTTGATTCCTGATCACTTGACAAAACGAATGGGTGCCACTTTGCAACATTTGCTTCATTTTCACTCAGAGGAAAATGCTTTTCTTGATTAAATTATAATGGGTGATGAAAGTTGAGTGCACTGTTGTTACTCTTCTGAGGCAAAAGTGATGTCCATCAAATGGGAACATCACACTTTGCAAGTACAAAATAACTTCAAGACCTTTTTCCCTCTTGGGAAAATAATGTTAATGGATTCTGGGATTCCAAAAGAATTCTTTTTGTTGACTTTCTGAACTATGATAGACAGTAAATGCTGATTATTACTGTATACCTTATGACATCTCAAATCTACAATCCATCACAAGTGTCTTGGACTCCTCACCCAAGGTGTCCTACACCTTGATGGCAATATTCAACTGCATACTCAAACCAAATCCAACTCCAAATTGCACAGTGTGATTGGATGTACTTTCAACATCCACCTTACAACCCTAAATTGGTGCCCAATGACTTCCATCTGTTTCCATTACTAAAAAGGATTTGAAAGTTCAGCATTTCAAGGAAAATGGGCAAGTCAAAACAGTAGTGTAGCATTTTTTTTGACAGAACCATAGTTTCTTTGAAGAAGTCATTCAGAAATTGGTACACAGATGGGACATATGCCTTAACATCAAAGATGGCTATGTGGAGAAGTAGTTCTACAGTGGAGGTAAATATGTTAAGTAAGTGAATGTAACATAATTGACAAAACTATGGAAAACTTATTTATTGAACACCCCTTGTCTGTGTGTGTATATATATATATATATATATATATATATTACATACAGCTTATGCCATTGAGAACACTCATCCCTTCCCCCCACCAAATAGGAGGAGGCTCTTCTGAATTAACAACAAACATATAGAATGGAAAGTACAGTAAATAATATGTAAAATGCAATGTAACAACACAGGATAATTATATACTAAGATAAATATAATACAGAGTGAACAATGCTTTCTGCTGGTTTCTCGATGTGCAGCCAGCCAGTAAGGTTCACTTGATACACTTTCACTCATTGCACTCTATTGCATTGCCTAACAAACACATGCTACTTGTGCAAGATTTCAACTCACACTGAAGCCTCATGGAGGGAAAATATACACCTACATAGCACTGTCGGCCACTCTTGAGGTTGCTTCAAACATTGCTGTATTAAAGAGCAGAAATACAGCAAAAAACATTTACACAATGTTAATACATATAAAACTCTTTATCTATTGGATTGCTTTTGGGGAATAAAATCTGGGGAGAAATGGTGGAAATTATAACCAATAGAAATAAGTATAGCCATTTAGTAGCTAAGGTTCACTACCATAACTGTAAGCTCAGCCAACACAGCCTAGGTCTGTTATGTTTCAAATGTGGAACATGAAAATATGTTTTTCTTCATCTGTCAAATGCACCTAAGTACAATTTTTATTAAAAATATCTCAACTTGATAGGCATTGGAATACATGGAAATATAATTATTTAGGATGAGATGTATGTTGTTTTAAAAATGCTAGAAAACATATATTAACTTGAATTAAATTTATCGCTTTCTGAGAAGTGCATATACCAAATTGTTGCATTCAATACAATGATTGATTCACACTTTAATATGTGAAGAAAATACATGAGAAAGTCTAGATTCAGTCAAAAGTCTTAAACTAATAAACAGATATTGCCTGAACTTTGACAAGCAAACTAACAAACTACCACTGTCCTCATTAATAAACCTCACATCAATTTGGGCTACCTAAAAAAAAACTGTTGAAACTGAGAAACAAATGTGTCTAATTATGTATATTGTTCACTGTCAATGGACCAATGGTTCATAAATAAATTGGTGTTTCTTAATAAATCTGGAAGAACCAAAGAAATCATGCTAGCCAAATAATGACACTATCATCAAGGCTAGCTAAAACTAGTAACAATTTCTACTAAATAATTTCCAATAATAACTATTAATAATGATATAATGATGATTGTACATTAGTACAACCATGCTAAACTGCCAGAAATTTTGTATCAATGAGAGTGCATCACACAGTCAAAGTGGGAGAAATCAGTTCACTCTGAGCTACTCATGTCCTCTTGCAGACAGTAATTATTAACAGGGTTGCCAGAGCACTAAAACATGCAATTTAACAAGAAAATTTTCATCTTTAAAGCTAATCCTTATGGAGCTTATGTTGCCTTTGGCAGCAAAATATTTCAATACAAAACCTTAACGAAGCATCCAAGATGCTTTCAAGATAAGCAACAATAAAATATACAGATTATTTCCAATTGGTATTCTAGTACTTTTTCCAACTTGTTGTTGCCATAAGTTTAATACATTTGAATGTTTGTATGATAGGCTGAAAATCTTTAGTTTAGCTTATAAAGGGTGGATCCCAAAACTACAAGGAGGTCAAGAAAAGAAAAAACATTCCCCTTATCAAATTGGGCTCTTCCAAACACATTATTATAGCTACAGTCTTTGTGACTGGCATAGGAATTTAGGCCAAACATAATTTTAAACTACAGGTTAACTATGGTAGAGTATAAGATAAATCTTGCCAGCCCTTTTGTTTTCTCCCTTTAAGTAAAATTAAAATTGGGATGAATAAATGTGCGTATTGCATTGATAATGTGAGTGTATAATGAAATGTGCTCTAATTGCTCTCATGTAACATTGTTTGTCACCTGAAAAATATAGAATTGTCACATCTCTGCTACTGTACATTTACTCAAAGAAAGAATGGTTGCTTTCCTGAATGGCAAAATATGACTAAAAGTCCCCTTCAAATCAAAGCCCCCAAAGATGACATTTCAGGAGGAGAGTAAAATCACATGTTTAATACTACCTACAGCAGGTAGATTCCAGTTGTAACCGAGTGGCTTAGATGACTTAAATGGACTGTCATTTAGGGGCCTATGCAAGTTTGAATCTTTCTTCTTTTTACACATAAACCTTATATTTTTTATTCATTTTTCAATTCTCTTTATTTTTAAATTTTAAATAAATTATATATATATATATATATATATATATATATATATATATATATCATAATCATCTTTTTTTCACTGTTAACATTCTTCCAGAAAGAAAATGAATGTGATTATTCATTTCATGAAAATAAAATATTTCTATATAATCATTAAATACATATTAATTTTTTACCAAATGATAAACTTATTTGGTACACTTATTATAATCTATCATAGAATTTAAATGAAGAGAATGTTAGATTAGGTTCAATGCTACAAATGCTCATTTATGTTACTCTAGAGCGAGTCACTGAGCCCAAGTGCTATGGCACATTACAACCCCTCTCAGTGTCTTGCCAATTTAAAAGATAATCTTTCATCTCTCAGGACCCCTTGCTATTGATGAGTTCTTTTTTAATTCAGATATGACTGCCTTGGTGGACAGACATACTGCTGTATTAGCTTTGACTAAAGCAAGGTTTGTGCCGTCTGAGGCCGCTCACATACATGGCATATCAGAGCAAACTGGTAGGCATTGGGCTCAGTAATATAGGGAAGAATGACAGATAGATGACAGCACACACCATAAAAGGTGTTCTACTTGGGAAATACCTTTTTCATTACTGCTAAATTGAAGGGGGCTTGTAACTTTCCCGTTTCTTTACTGACCATAAGGAATCGCTGTAGAGAGTTTGGTTTAGGCAACTACTAAAGTTAGTTCTGGTGGTCTAGTGGTAACCGTACTTGCCTAGTAGACCCAAGATTGCGGGTTCAATCCCAGACAGTGTTGATGGAATTTTTTGGTTATAAAAATCCTAAGGGAAGTGAAGCAGTGGGTCCCTATAAAAGAACCTTAAGTTTGAAAGAAGATATAGGCCGTTTCACACTCTGAATTGAATGGGATGCTGATGACCTGAGATATTAAAGAGCATCAGTAAATAAACCAAATAAATTTAATAAAAATGCAAACAATGAAAAAGTTTAAAATAAAAGTATAGAAATTGTGCAAAATTCAAACCCACATTACCTGATATGTATAATCTCCTAGCTAATGCCTTAAACTGCTCGGACACTCTTGAGGCTGGAATGTCAAAGCTGTTCTTTTCAATATGCCTTCATATCAGAAAATTCTGACTGTACAATAAAAATCCAATTCTTCCTTAGGTTTCTGACTTTAATGAAGAAAGTGGTAAACTTCTATGATTAAGAAACAAATGTTAACATTGAAGGTTGATATATATCAGTACTATTTGCAATCGCATTTTATAATTATATAATGGTATTGTACTGTAATAACATTGCTTGTAAGAGTCTGCCTGTGACTTTGGTAATGTTCGGAAGTATGAAATGGTCTTTGTTCCCGACATCATTATTTGAGTGAGTGTACTAGTTTTTCAGTATAAGTTTAGAACTAAAAGAAATGAACTGTTCTTAATGCCATTGCAGTTGACAAGTGTTGCGTTAAATATATCAAATATGTTAGGGCCTTGGTTATCTAATAAAAATTTCCTCATTGAAGTAGAAGACATTTCCTATGTTGCTGCCTCTGGTGAATATGCACTAATCAAGGAAAAGTCCCTTAATCATACTCATTAATATACAAATACTTCTAAGGAAACTCTATTTAATGATAGCCTGCGTAATGAAATTGTAATCAAGATTAATAATGTAAGAGAAAAGATGTCCAGTAGAATGAAATTGATTTTCGTATTTGGGCCAGAAGGTGAATTAAAGAAATAGAAAGTACTTACGTATGGTTAAAAATGTAAAACTGTTTCTTTGAATGGTTTTTAACACAGGCATTTTACTCCATAGTAACACAATCAAGCTAGTGTCTGCACATCACATAACTTGATCATAGCCCATGTTTCAAACCCAGAAAGCTATGAAACCAAAACATGAAAGTACACAAATAAATAAAATTTGCTTTTAGTATAATAGAAAATTTTTTGTGACTGACTACAATTGTACCATATATGAATTTTATGAAAAGGGAAAGTGTCGATTAAAGAAAGTTTTAACACATGCTTTATGAAACAAAAAAGTTCAAATTGGAATATGAATTTCATTTTAGCAGTAGATCAATGAGCAGATTACTTCATAATATGTGGCTTAATCGTTTAGGTCATAAAACTGTTGCATATAATTCCAGGAGTCATTACTTTCTGTAAGAGCTGTGTGAAGTTCTGTATGAAGGCTATCAAGACATTTACCTGGACAAAACTTGGTACAAGGATTATTCTGAAAATTTTAGAATGAACAAGGATTGTGACAAGCCAGTGCAGATATTCCTAGCTTTAGATTGAAGTTAAGGTAGCAACATGTACAAGTCTGCGCACTCCAACAATGTGTGGTATCAGCACTATTGTGTTGCAGTGCCAGATACTAGGATGGATCTCAAATAGGAGCATTTCCGTGCTGTGATGTACTACAACTTTAAAGTTAGTTTAGAAGAAAGAGAAATCCTTGAAAGATTGCATTGTGCCTTTGGGAATCTTGATCCTTTGCAATTCATTATTTTTAAAGATTTTAAGAGAGAAAGGGGCTCCCTCAAAGATGAAGACTGTGCACTTGGCTCACTACAACGGATTCAAGAAGCCCTAAATATTGGATGAGCAGCAGTGAAAACAATTCTCAAAGAAAAACTTCATTTCAAGAAACTCTGTAGTAGGATCCTACTATCTGACAGGCAAGCAGAAAAAAAGTGTTTGTGAATTGGTGCCAGAAAATGTTGAAAAATTTGATGGAAGAAGTTCAGAAAACATATTTAGCAATGTAACTAAAGTTTGAAAGTTGGATGTACCTACATGAGTGAGAAACCAAGCAACAATCATCTGTCTGGGTCTTCCTAGTAGAAAATCCCCAACAAAAATGAGGCAAGTGGGAAGACTTGGCAAGAAGATGATTTATTCTTTTTACTGAGTAGTAGCCACATTGTGACAGTTTCACTGGAGGGACAAAATGTCACTGCCAGAACATGACTGCTCCAAGTCTTTAATGTACTGTGAACAAAGCATCCTAAGACTGTCTGCATGGAATCCTGTTGTACTACGACATCACATCAGCTCACACTGCATACTACAACGTCACACCTGCCCATACTGCACTGGAAATAATTTAATTTCTACAGGAGTCAGGAGTAAAATTTTTGCCCCATCCTCTCTAAGTTCATATCTGGCTCCATGTGATGTTTTTTTCTATTCCCCAAAATAAAAGAAAAAAATTGTGGTCAGTGATTTGAATCACCTGAAGCTGCTCAAAACTTTCAGAGTGACCCTTGTAGGACACAAATGAAAAGCTGAAAAACAGAACTGAAGATTGCCACATTTGATCGAAAAAGTGGTGGTATTGTTATAGAGCATTGTGAAAAAAGATCAGGATTTATTACAAATGGTAAATGCTTCTGCTGACTATTACGATACAGTGAGGCAAAATATTTAGCATACTGGTCTCTACATTATGTTTTGAAATATCTAGAAGGGCCCAGTTAATAATTTGTGACTATGCTTCCTACCATAATCATATCATGTTCGAACCCGGCCAGGACCAATGGATTTTTTCAGGCGTAAAAATCGTAAGTATGGCTTCCTTCGGAAGGGAAGTAAAGCCATGGGTCCTGTGTCGTACATTTATGGCACGAAAAAGAACCTCAAGCCTGAAAGAGAACAAAATTTGTCGGCCGTTTCACGCCCTGAATAGAATGGGACGCTGATGACCTGAGATGTTAAAGAGCGTCCGTAAATAAACAATCAAAAAAAAAAAGATCCTAAACCAAACAAACACTACTTCTAATAAAGCAGCTATTTAGTATATGACTAAGTTGGCAATGCCCATTCTGATTGAAACAATTGGTTCCCAAATAAAGTATCTAAAGTGATATGCCACTAATGAAATGACTGCAAAGTATGGCACATTTTGTAGGGATTACCACCGTGACATCGCATCCTAAATGCAATTGAGATGATGTGGTCAAAAGTGTAGTTGGTTCAGAATGTGAAAGGTCAATTTTTTGAGTTAAATAATTACATTGTTGCACTTTCTAAGGTGTAACTTCAGCAAGTGGACCATTAATGTGGAACACATTGAGAAAATTGAACATGAATAGGATTTGCACCTATCGACAAGAATGACCAAAGGCATCTAATAATCAGTTTGAACTCCGGAGTGAAATAATTAAGTAAACCTGAGTCAGTTATGTCTTTCATCTGTTTTTTTTTAACAATATAATAGTGAGTTTTATATTTGTTTAATGTGGTTACATTGGATGTGGACATTTTGTAAACATTTTGAATATTTGTATTGGTATGCATGACTATTTCTGCCTCCCCCCCTTTGTGCACACACACAGACACTCATATACTTAACTGCCAGCCATAATAAAAATGTGAAAAAATTAAAATTCTCTTGCTTCTTGCTACCATGTGGAAGTACAGTGGCAACATTTAGAATTACTATGCAGAAATCTCATGTCTTGTTTATCATTTGTGTCATTTAACTGGCAAAGATAGGAATCCTGATTTTGAGGTGGGATGGCCAAGGTTGGCAATGTTTGTTCAGGATTAAACAACATTTTAAAGCAAGAAAATAATTACTTGTGAGACATGACCTACATGCAGATCTGGAAGTCCAGTTGCAATGTATCTGCTTCAAGTGCTGGTAAAGCCATCCAATGAACATATAGCAACAGTTACCCAAGGTGAGCAGTAGAGGAGATAAAGATAGAGAACTTGTGCAATTCGATTTGAGGAAGTGTAAATAAGGCCATAGATGTAAAATGTAACAGCATAATAACCCTCATTTAATGTTATAAAATTTAAAGATCATATACAGGAGGTAACAAGAGTATTTTGAGGGCCTGAAAAAAACCCAAGAGAATTATGAAATTGGAGAAACATTGGAGCAAGTGTGTTCAGCTTCAAGGGGGCGGTCAAAAATGGTATGTACTAAGACTGAACTTGTTCTCTTTAATATCAAACCAAGCTACTCATCAAACCACCCTCAAACGTATCCTTCACTGGTAGAGGTGAACGGGAGTTGGCATTGAACAGACTTGTAAGATGTTGAAGATGAAGTATCTGGTCTATTAGTGGTTAAAGGCAAGTGCTGTCATTTCTAGAGAGAGAAAATTCTATTTTAACTATATGTTCTTCCATCTAACAGATTTTTGTGTAAAAATTTATTATCCACATAAAATTGCAGCAACTTGTATGTGCATAGTTTTAATAGTATACTAGTATTAAAATTGTGAAATTGATAAAGAATATAAAGCACTTATGTGAAATGATTAACAAGGACAAGATGTTGAGTCATAATAAAACTGAAGCATAAAAGGCAGTTATACAAATGCAATATTTCAAATAGCTGTGTATTTTACTTCACAGACTAGAGAGTGTTATACTTTATATTTTTTTTAAAATACTAATTTATTGTTGCTTTTAGTGTATCGGTCTTCTCATGGCATCTGTAGTTTGTGGACTGAATACTATAGGTGTAAGTCTCTAGGGATGAATGAAAAGAATTAATGTGGAGGAAAAGAGGTTGGAGGCCTTGACACCTTATCGGTATCTGGCATTCATATTGCCACGGCAAGAAACAACTTGGAAAAAAACCTTACCCATATATCTTGATCTGACCACCAGAATCCAAACCCAGGACCTTGGAATTAGTAGTTGCAAATGCTACCACTAGACCATGGGAGCGATCAATTTATATTGTATTTATACTAAATGTACTTTACTACTCCATTCCATATAACTATGAAGTGATGCAAATAAAAGCATTTTTTTATATACTTGTTCGTATTTGTTACTTGCTGTTACAAACTTTCTGAGAGAGTGAAAATAGTTGTGGAAATGCTTAATTTTATTTCTGCAAATTCAAATAATGTAATGTTGAGTATAGGTATAAAATGACCCATATTGCTCTTTGTAATTCTATAATATAAATAAATTGTTAAAAGTCATTATGAGTTCCCTTCAAGTCTTGTGAAGTTCTTCTAAGTACATAGCATGGCTGAACGCAGAGCAGGTCTTAGCAAGGTGAAAAAACATGCTAAAGGAAACCTCTGTGGAGTGGCAAAAGCGCATAGAGCTGAACATAAGCAATAGTTTTCTCCAACTTTTTGTGCAAGTGAAATGGTTAACTGAACTGCAAAATTTACAAGCATGTTGAAACCTAGTGTGGTATAACATATGCAGTAAAGATTGTGAAATGAGAAATGTGAAACTTGAAAGAAAAGCAGGAAAGGACCATGCAGTGTCTTAGGTGAAGTGGATGAATTTGTGAAAAGTGCAATTTTTGTGGTATAGTTCATAAATTCTTATTTGACCATGCTGCGTCTGTGTAGAGCACCGTAGAAAGATATAAATTCAAATTCACATACCACCCAACTTACCACAACAAATTTAGGAAGATATTCAAAGAACATGGAATAATGTTAGCCTCAAAGAACAAATATAATATAAAAAATTTAGTACATTGCAGAATGAAAGATACCATCCATACAGAGCAAAAATCAGGAATATATGAGATTAAATGTGCAGATTGTGAGCAGAGCTACATTGGGAAAAGGAAAAGAAATTTAGAAATTCGAAGAAAAGAACACTTTAGGAACGTTAGATTGAAATAGATAGACAAATCAGCAATAGCAGCTCATTTTTGGAACAAAAATCATGAGATTAAATCAGAAATTAAATTACTGAAACAACTTCACAACTGAACAGAACTACCCACACAGGAGAGGATTTTCATTTTAAAAAATAGGAAGAACTTAATGAATTTCGATTTTTCTCCACTGGATGAATGCAGCAAGTTTTCACTAGAACCACCAGATACCACCACAGGAACGAGCGGGTATCCATCCCCAGTTTCGAACAACGGCATTCAGTCAACAGCAGCCGATGATGGGAGGGACCTCTTCCAAAACTAGTCTAAGTTTTAAAAAAGTAAGTGAAGTTAGTGTTAACAACTTGAACACATTTATGTAGGATAAATTATAGCATGCTTGGGGAGGGGGGGGGGGAATTGAACGTAATTTTTTTTAAAGGAAATGAAATAAATATCACTGACAGGGTTGATATGGTTTAGTGGAGAAGATGCTATTTGATGGCAGTGTGCCATTATAGTACTCATGGAAGGAATTTTTATTGCTTAGATGAAACTTGAATGAATGAGGGTCACATAACCTCAAAAATCTGAGTAAATCCTAGAGAAAGTATCATTCTTGTTTAGACTGTTCAGGAGGTTAAAAACTCACAGCTGTAAGGGCAAAAGGTTCATAATTTTACACATTAGAAATTAGAAATAGTGGGTTTGTAGAAGGTTATTGGTTACTTTATTTCAGTCAAAGAAAATGAATGAGGATGTTTTCAAAAACTAGTCCATTGAAACAAATGGAGAAATTTGGGCCCTGTGTAATGCAGTGTATGTATCATAGTGCTAAACTGCATCATCATTTCTATAGTTCATGGCATAAACAGAACATTGTCTATTGGTTCTAATGGTAACTGTATTCATGGCACAAACAAGTATATTGGTTTGATGTAAATGACAAAGTAAAACTACTATGGTTAGCTCAGGATATAGGTGATATTGAAGAAAACAAATATGTGATAGATGAGTTTGCTTGCAGCACTGACCAACATGTAATACGGACTGCCTCCAAATTGAAATACTATTAAGTTCATATGGAGGCATATTTAAAGTACATGACTAGAAACAATAAAACTTCAAATGTAACGATGGTAAAGAACTGAGACCACTATATCAGCAATAATGTCTGAAATATTGCAGGCAAACATTAATAAAAGAAAAACAAATTGTGGCAATTGTATTAAGTGACGTGGTGGAATAATTTTTGACAAAGGTGCAAGAGATAACAGGATCAGAAAACTGTGTTTCTGCTTTGAGAGTGGCACAACTGTTTGAGGATGATTAACAAGAGTAACGTTGTGATAGCAACATAAATTAATGCAAGCCATTATATAATATACAGGGTAAGTCAGAATAACACCTATCAATTCTAAGACGTGATTCAGGGGATCTATTTGAGTATTTTCTTATGGGAAACATATGCCCGTAAACATTTTGTTATCCATCTAGAGCACATTAAAGTTTTTCAAAGATGCATCGGATTAGATGAAACTCCACTGAACAGACGTTTTGTTTTCTTGGTTGCATTTTTGTAATATCGCATGTGCTCTGTTTTTAACATTACTTATATCATTATTAATCTAAAATCTGGTACATTTAAGTTTAAAGAGATTGCGTCGCATATTATACAGCAACTTTGTGATTTCTACAAGAGGTGCAGTAGACAATTTCACATACTTAAGTGCTCCATTTACTGGAAGGAATTTCATTTTTACAGGTGATTGCAATATGTTCAACTTTACTTACGCAGAACTGGTAAATGCATATGTTTATGGTGATGCTTGGGGAAATGAGAAAAGAGCACGAAATCTTTATGCTGAACTTATCTTCATCTTAACACCTTTACTGCCAAAATGCTAGAAGCAGGAACTTTCCAGAAACAAGCGCATCATTCGGGAGAAATGTAAGAACAATTATTAGAAGAGGATGTTCTAGACAGGCTTCATAATTCTCCGTCCACAAGCACAAGAGCAATAGCTCATGCCATACAAACAAGCCAGTCTTTGTTGTAGAATTCTGCATGAACAGCAATTGTATCCGTATCATTTCAATCGAATTCAAGCTATCAGGCCAGATGACTTTCCACCCAGACTACAATTTGTCCACTGGTTTCTTCATAAATGCATTCATCAACCAAGATTTCCTAGTCATATTCTGGATGGACAAGAAAGTATTTACACAAGAGGGCATATTTTACACGCGTAACAGTCATATTTTGGCACAGGAAAAAACTATTAGAGTTGGAAATTACCAACACTGGTTTGCAGTGAATATCTGAGGTGGCATTGTTAATGACACTCTTATCTGGCCCTATTTACTACCTCCATGTTTGGCAGGGCACATTTGCTTACAGCTTTTACAGCATACTTTGCCAGAACTTCTGGAAGATGTTCCTTTAGGAATAAGTCAGTTTAGTGGTTCCAAGGCAATGGAGCACCTGATGTAAGGGATTTCCTAAGTGTAATGCATCTGATCGCTAAATCGGAAAGGAACAGCGATATGACCAATGCGTTCACCAGATCTAACCCCCTTTGGGTTTTTTTCTTTGGGGACATGTTCAGACTCTTGTGCTGGTTAGTAGTGAAGTGGAGCTGATGGCCAGGATCTTTGTAGCATTTAATGCTATTTGTGATAAGACAGGTATTTTTGAAAAAACTTAGCAGTCAATACAACGATGTTGTTAACTGTGCTCGGAAGTCAACAGTCTGCATTTTGAAAATCTTTTATAATCACTTATGCACTTTTTTTTTATTCTTGTTTTGTTATTTTAGTGTCCTATAGTTCAATAAATATTCCTAAGTTATTAAGTCAATTTAAAAATTTGTTGCATTCTTTAAATTTCAAGGTACACGGATATTCTTATTCCAAAACTAAGCAAATGATGCTTAGTGACCTGTTTGGCGGAATTTCATTTAATCTGACTTGTCTTTAAAAAAAAGAATAGTAATGCCCTCTAGATTGATAACAAGACATTTATGTTTATGCGTACATTCCCAAAAAGAAAATACTCAAATAAATCTCTGAATCATACCTTAGAGTTGTTCGGTTTGTTCTGACTCACTCAGTATACAAGGGTTCAATAAAGACTGAGATTGTATTTTTAAAGTACCAAAAAATGTGATCAATCTACCATCTGTTGGGTGATTCTCATAATATTAAGTACCCTGGATTGCCACCAGGCGCTATGTTTTTCTAAACTCAAACTATTTCTCCATCAGTGATGTCTTGAATTTGGTTATAACTTTAGATGACTCTAAAGTTTAAAATGGCACAAATGTGAGAGCAACCTTGCGCAATCAAGTTTTTTATCCTATTGAAAAAGACTGCTTCAGAAATGCTAATATCTTTGTAGAGCTTATGGTGAGTCTGCAATGTCTCGTGCTGCACATTTTCATTGACATAAAGCCTTTAAATATGGGAGAACTGTGCGCTGCAAGGAGTAGTGGGAGTCTCCATCACTATCCTTACCAAGATCGTTGTCAACACTGCTGCTGCAATCATATGCAGGGACTCTTATGTGACTGTTAAAGAACTTGCAAAAATATTGAACATGTCAGTTGGAAGTGTTCACACCATGTCTGCAAGTGGAACCCCCACCATGATAACAGGCTGCCTTGCATGGCGGCAGCTGTTGCACATTTTTTAGTCAAGAAAGTCATCTCTACCCCATACCCCATATAACCCTGATGTTGCCTGTGCAACTTTTCTTTTGCTTTTCAACTGTCAAAAAAGACCTCAAAGGATGATAATTTGACTCTGAAAACAACACACTGAAGACTTGAGAGGCAATTTTGAAGTGCGTATCAAAAAGTGTTTTTGACAAATATCTTCCAAAACTGGATGAGAAGATGGATGAAATAAGTGCGTAGCTCTTAATGGTGACTATATTGAAGGGAAACAAGTTAATTTTAATTGATTTTTTTTATAATAAAGGTTTCAAAGCATAAGTCTCAGTTTTTATTGAATAACCCTTTGAATATACTATGAGTCTTCTCATCCTGGTGATTGGTAACTAGGCAAACTTTAATTTTACAGTTGATTGGAAATGCAGGTGCTCTCAAGTGACTTTCTGCATCCACAGGCTGTTCTATAAGGGAGTTTACATTTATCTACGGTATACAAATTGTTCCAGAACTACTGCTTTTTTTTATCTTTGTTTTGTATAATAGAAAATCTACAAAAAATTAAATATCATTTAATGCCTTACATTTTTATTTTACATTAATGTAAAGTTATTCACATTTACTTATTATGTTCAATAAAACTAATTCTGATAATAATTTCTGAGTTAATTGAAATTTATAGAATTATTACTGTAATCTAACAGAAAAGCATTCATTTAAGAACTTTCATAAATAAGACATTTTGAAAAAATTCTATTCGAACTCGCACAGTGAAGCTTGTTAAATGTAAATTATATCTAGTCTGTCGTCTAACACACTCTTATGCTTCTTTACTTTTAAATATAGTGGGACCGGTTTCGAAGAGACATCCTCTCCAACTTGAAGCTTGTTAAATGTAAATTATATCTGTCGTCTATAGCACTCTTGAAATTGAAATTTATTGATATGCTAAGAACAAATACAAACTACCAGGGGGCCTCCACCTATCTAGCCCAAGCCATTTTAGGGTATGCCCCCTCATAATTACAAAAATTATAAATACAATAATTAGTTTTATTCCATCACCTTTATCCGAGTTCTAATGTAATTAAACAATACAATATTTCCACCCCTGATTTCATCGGTCCCCAGTCCCTGGTTCATCAGTAGCAGCCTACTGGAATTCCAGGGGACCAGGCTCCGACCCAATCCAAGGTCTTAAATAAAATTTTTTCATTACTCTACCTATACCATTAGAGCTAGCTACAGCCTATACAAATTAATAATGACTTTATTTCTCAAATGCATACTAAATGCTACATTTCAAATTTAATAAAATTATAACCCACTCCCAACCGTATCATCTTTATCTACATTCTAATAATATGCAATCCTTTAAATTATTTTATTTACTCAACCCAATTTTGTAGCCGATTTGTCAAAATGCATGTAAAAACTTTTCCAACATTTGATAATTATGCAAACCTCTGTAATTTTTTGGCATATTTACACTTCCTTTGCCTTCATATATTGGGTAAACAATTGCTTTCCTCCAACTTTCTGGTACACTTTCCTTTGCCATTATTAAGTTAAACAGTCTGTGAGAAACTAAACTCTGTTTACATTACAACCCAATTCTTTTATAAATTCTGGTGGGATACCATCTATTCCTGCTACTTTATTCTTTTTCATTAATTTCACTTGTTTAACTACTTCTCCATCCCTCACCTCACTATCCAACATTTCTATATACCCATTCCTATTTCTAACCTTGGCATTGTTTTTAAACCACTATGCTTACCAAAAAGAGATATAAAATATCTTATCCACTCTTGTGGATTTATGTTGGATTTAGTTACAAACTTATTATAAGTTACTTTTAACATTTTCCATACCCTACTAATATTTCCTTAACTTAATATCCTGATTAAATTGTTCTCATTTTTCCTTCTCCACCCATGTTTCTTGCTCTCTATCAAAAAGTTATAAAATATTTTCCCCTCTAAATATTCTTTCTTTCACCTCTCATCTCCTGCCTCTCCATTTTATCAGCTTTTGCTTCAGCACTTTTTTTTGTTGCTTTACATTCATCATCATATCACTCTTCACCCCTATCCCTAACTCCCATCCTGTTTTTCATCCTGTCTCCAGCTCTTTGCATTAATGTATTGATGCTATTGATTGCTTTCTCCACTTCATTATTTTTTAACACACAACTTATTCCATGTTGGTATATTTGACTATACTTTGATTCCAGAATCTGTTTAAACTTATTTCTCTGATTCTCCTTCCATTTAAAAATAATATATTGGCTAGTGTCATTCATCCCTTCCCCTGAATTATCCATTACATACTCGGATTGAATTTTTATATCCACTACCAGCAGAAAATGACCACTACTTGAGTTAAAATTAAGTACCTTAAAATTGCTCACAATAAACCCCATGTTGACTGTCCAAAATACATAGCCAATAACACTCTGACCATTATTATTAACAAAATTAAATTCCCCCAATATATCTTCACATTTTTACCATTCAGAATATCTAGTGCGTTCACTTTACAAAATTCCAAAAAATTTTTCACTGCCTCTATCACTATACTTATCTTTGCTATGCCTACTGTATCTTTTTTAATCATTATTTCATTGTCCCATACCATATCAGCCCCAAAGT
This sequence comes from Metallyticus violacea, assembly GCA_030762175.1. Taxonomy (NCBI): domain Eukaryota; kingdom Metazoa; phylum Arthropoda; class Insecta; order Mantodea; family Metallyticidae; genus Metallyticus; species Metallyticus violacea. The sequence continues at coordinate 65,016,358 of CM060832.1, read as the reverse complement.
CCACATCTCTCTCACCTACTCAGTTGTTGAAATCCCCCACTATTATAATCTCTGCAATCCCATACTTCTCTCTTAAATTCTCTGTATTACTTTCCAGTTGCCTAAGCAGATCAGGGTTATAATACTGTGAGGAACCCTAACATACTCTTATGCTTTACTTACTTTTAATTATGGTGGGACCGGTTTCGAAGAGACATCCTCTCCATCTTCAACCAACTTGACGACTCAAGTTGGTTGAAGATGGAGAGGACGTCTTTTCAAAACTAGTCCCACCGTATTTAAAAATAAATGAAGCATAAGAGTATATTAGACAGCAAATTAGATATAATTTACAGAAAGAGCATTGTTTCTCTCTTCTGCACTAGAAAAAAAAATAAAAAAATGCATACTTTCATGGGTTAGTAATTGCATCTCAGACCATCACCGCTAAAGCCCAGCATGCACACAGTGTAACACAAGTCAATACATGCTGAGAGGCACATAGCAGCAATTTGACTGAAAATGATACCATGAAGTGGACAGGGTTTATGGCAAAGTCTGTAAAATACTAGGATTGTGTAACTTTCGAGTCTGCAGGATGAGAAAACTGCCCTTGTAAATTTAGTGCTGATAAATGAAGTATTCATAGTATTAAACATCAACTGTAAGAAAGCATGCAGGCTGTAGATAGCAAACCTCTCTGTCATCTCAAAGCCTGAAAGAAGAGGTCTCTGAGCAAAATTTATTGGCCATTTGAATTGAATGGGATGCTGATGACCTGGCATGTTAAAAAGGTATGTAAATAAGCCAAATCAACAACTTACCATCTCTCCCCTTCCATGTTAAATGGTCGTACTTGCGTGGAAGAAGTTCCAGCCACCAGCAGTCATTGAATACAAAGGTGTGTTTACATCCATTTCACAGTTTAATACATTTCTAACTTATAAAGGCAAATTGGATTAATTGCAAGAACTGTTCAATAAGAATGATCATAATTTTTTATAGGCATAATTTATCATGATAAAAATTAACATAATATTGCTTTAGCTCAGTGGGTAATGTATACTTCGTACTAATTTCAATGTTGTGAATTTTGATTCTCACCTGTGAGAAGTGTGCATGTTGAGATGTGTTCAGCTCCCCCACAGAAAAATGGAGATGACAAGCGATGAGGAATATGCTGCTCAAAAATTCAGTTGAGGCCAATGCAATGTTACAGGAGGACTATGGGGAATTTGCTCTTCCCTACAGCACACAGAGGGAAGGCAATAAATTTTAAAAGAAGATTGTGTCTTGATGGAAGAAAACATTAATACTGTTGTCCTTATAAGAGAGATTATCAAATAACATTAAGAAGTCTTTTAAGAAATTCTGAAAATTTTACATGGTGCCACCCAAATACATGTAACTGAAAACTTTCACATGAGAGTCAGTCGGGAAATTCTTTTTTGGATTTCACTATGATTTCAAGTGTTAGGGTCAGTTTCAGCCACTGCTTTATAGGTCATTGATTCAATAAAGACTTCTTTGAAACATTTCTCTAAACCCCATCTTATTTGATGGTATAGGACATTTTATTACATTACTTAAGAACTCATTTATTTCAGAAGTATAGCATGCTATATTAGCCAAAAAAATGTTGACAAGGTGGAAGGAGAGGATTTACCAGTAATTAACATGTACCCGAGACTTCATTGCTTCCACCTTGAATTTTACATTCTGATGTGTGACACAGACACATTGCGACTATTTTTAAGAAGGGAGAGATCGGGGAGAAGATAATTTATGATGATTGATGGGTTTTAAATTAATTAGGATATTCTAGTATTATGTAGAATTAAAGACGTTCTCCAACTCTTTTCCCGCCACTGTCTTGAAGTGTCGCTATGCCACAGCTAGTTTTGGTATAGCGCTGGAATTTTGTGACCTTTTCCGGTCAAGGGAGAAAAGGATTGGGAATTAAGTAATATATGAACACAAGTCTTAGAACTGGAGATTACACTATTTATTCACTTGTATTGCCTGTTTGTTGTTAAGGATTGCCTTTTATTTTCTGTTAAGGGGTTCATAGATCACACTTGCATTATTCAAACTAACCTTCTAACCACCTGACTGATAATTCACTGAGTTGAACAGTTAATAATTGTCTAGTTACACTGACTATAACTGAACCAATTGTCCATAACTCTCTCTGCTATAATTCTCTGATAACTGAGCTCTGACTTTTTCTCTCTTCCAATAACTCAGCTCTGAACATAATCTTCCCGGTAACTAAACTCTCACCTTACTCTCTCGGAAAGCTAAACTCACTCTCTGTCCAATAGCTAAACTCACTCTGAATGTTCTCTGATTGCTAAACTCATTCTCTTCTGGTAGCTAAACTTATTCTCCGATAGCTAAACTCAGTCCCTTCTGATAGCTAAACTCACTCTCCGATAGTTAAACTCAGTCCCCTCGGACCTTGAAATCCAAACCTTTTATAACCTATCCCTTTGTCAGGTCAATAGGCCATCTCCTCCCATTTCAAAATATTACATTGAATAATTTCTACAGTAGGGCTATCTATTAGCCGAGGCGCATGCATATACATTTGTAAGTTCCCTAAGGCCTTATATTCTAGCTATTCTTTCACCCTTGGCTCCACTGTGTCAAGCTTTATAATTTATTCACCCCCAATGACCTGTTGTATCAGCATGTTTCATACTAGGTTTGCCTTAAGATCTTAACAAAGCTAAGCATTATGACTTTTCCATAATAGAGGAGTTTATGACCTGTTCGTCTTCCTAAGCCTTTCCAGAAACCTTAAAGGGGCGATCCTTCTTACAAAGCCTCTTGCAAAAACATACAAAAGAGGTACATGGCCATGTGACTCTTTGTCCAGCCCAAAACACATTTACAATCAACATTTCTTTGCTTATTTCTAAAGTTTCTATCAACAAGTTTTTTTTTCTCACTACCCATGGACAAATAACTTTAGTACTAATATGATGCACATAAATATTACTCATTAATTGTAATAATATTTATAATATATGTAATTGATTATAGTAATTTTGGTAATTTAATTGGGAGCAGCATCTCATAAATACCACTTGAGCATATAGCATGTGTTCCACTTGCTCCAGCTAAAATGTTGTTTAATGGTCTTAAGATTTGTTGCAGAATCCTACTTTCAGGTCAGGATTATAATCTCTAAACACTGCAGGTAATTCATTAAAATTTCCCAGATCTAATTTCTTCTGCTCATGGAATTTTTCCCTGATTCTTTTATGGTCGTACATCTTTCTTGTCAGGTATAATTTGACTTTTCTCATCAGAGTGTCTTTTGCTAACAGTCTGGTTATCCAAATCATGTATTCAGAAGCTATAGGAAAATGTTCATTTTATTTTATTTACACTCCAGTCTATAGGTAGTAATGTCAAAATTGTAACTTTTTTCACTTTTCTCTGAATTTTGACATTTTTCCTGGAGTTGAGTTAAAATTTCAAAATGAGGTCTTGTAGGACCTATCCCTAGAACTTCACCAAAATCAAATAATTTTTCTTTTAGTACTTTTTCAACATTTTAAACTATTTTTCTTTATTATTGTTTTCTTGCAACCTTTCATTTTTAATGGGGTACATAACTAAGTTAACAAGACTAGTATATAATGCACTTACATTTGCAGTGGCATTGTCATATCCTAAATCATCATTAGAGTAACTATTTGTAACATCTTGCATCACACTTTCAACATCATAATATTGCATTTTTATTTCTTTGCAATACATGTCACACACTTTATGCTCCTTTTGTTAAATTAGAAAATTCATTGTGCATCTATAGCATAACAACTCTTAAATTTTTCCTGCAATGATGTCTTATTTTCCTGAAGGTATTGCAGCAAACATGTAACTTAATATTTGACTCCCTTGTATCACATGAAGCTGCCAAATAAATACACTTTACTTCAAGTACTTGTGTATTTAGGAATCAGTATAAACAGTTGTCTATGAGCTTGACACTTGATCAGATAAGTATGCATATGCATATGATGGTTTAAGTACTATAAATGAATAATTTGTGCATTATTTTTACTACTGTTCCTGAAGCTATTGCAAAATAAAACTTATACCAAAGAGAGAGTACATTTAACTGTATAAATTTTTAGCAAAATAACTAATAGGCTGCTTTTTTACTTATTCCATACCAAACATGGTATCACTGAACAATCAAATAAAACATTTATTACAAACCTATTTTTAATTAAAATGATGTTCTCTAAGTTTTAAAATAAGCTAATTTAAAGGAACTATCTCAATTAGAAACATTGTTGTGAATTTTTTGTTGACTTTGTATGGGACATTTTTACTTTTTTTTATAATGTTGGCATCCTTGCTGTATGAATATTATATATTACTGAAGGCTAAACTTTTTCATATGAAAATTACTTAACGTTCCTTACTATCTTGCTGAATTTCAAGAACATCTGGTCAGGTTGAAAAGTTCATTTTTTGTGTTGATTTGACATTGCAATGACCTTATTAGTGAGTGTGTGAATTTTAGCATATATGTGCACAAATATATATAGTATTTGTCCATGGTAAGACAAATATTGAAAAGCTCAAGGGTGTATGCATATGTGTATAACAAAATAATACGTAGTTCAACTTGTAAGACAGTGTGCCAGTCTTAGTTCAAAAAAACAAGATTCACAACAGAGGAGGACTTCCCAGATTCTTGCAAATTCATCAGCTTTTTTTTTTTCATCACCTAATGGACCTGCATTTTTAATTCAGGCTATTATCTCTAATTAATTTAGAGGATATGTAAGTACACCATTATCAATTGTGATGTCCATCCATGCAAAACTGCCTATTATAGATAAACTGTTGTCAATTTTCTGTTATAAAATTATTTGTTGTACAAAATACATTTGAGGGGTAATTTGAAAAGTTCTCGGAATGAAGTACAAAATAATGGCATAGCTTTTAGAAATTATTTTTATTTTTCAACATAGTCTCCTTAAACACTAATGAACTTTGTCCAGTGATGCACTAAAGTCTTTATCCCATCACAAAAGTCAGATTCCTCCAGACCTGCAAAATATGCCTGAACTGATGATTTAAGCTTGTTCTTCAGATAAAACTGTTTTTCCACCATGCAATTTTCTCAGTTTAGGGAACAGATGGAAGTTCATTGGATTCAAGGGGAATAAATCAGATTTGGCAGCAAATTGTATCCCAATTCATTCAGTTTCACCATTGTAATGACACAAGTGTGAGGTTGAGCATTGCCTTGATGCAAGATGATTTTCTCCTTTGATAAACTTGACCTTTTGTTGTGTTTGTGTTCATTACATCCAAAAGGTTAGCATAATATGTTCCAGTGGAAGGATAATTAGTAGTACACTCTTGGCATACTAGATAACCAACACCATGATCTTCTCAGCTGATTTCACATATCTGGTTTTCTTTGGCCTTGAAAAATGTGATACTTCAGTTGTGTAGACTGCTGTTTTGTTTCCGGTGCACCCATTTTTCATCATTGGTCCCAAATCGATGCATAAAGTTGATGGGATCTCTCTGAAAATAGACCAAACTTTGTGAGAAATTTGCACTCTGCTGACTCTTAAGTCAGCAGTTGTGGCAACCTTTTGTTGACAATTTTTTTCAATCATAATTCTTTCCTTAAAGTTTGAGATATGCGTTCTCCTGAAATGCCCCAAGCTTTAGCACTTTTGTATACTTTTAATTGGCAATGCTGCAAAATTACATCATGCACCTTATCAGTAATTTCTAATGTAAATGATTTTGATCATCTTCCAAGTTTTCATGACTGCATTTAAACTGCATTGTCCATTTGGAAAGAGTTGGAAATGATGGTGCAGAGCTTGCTAGAGTGTTTGTATGAATTTCTGTTGCATTGATGCCCTTTTTTATGAAGTTCTTAACCTAACTATGGCTTCCTTTGGAAGGGAAGTAAAGCCTTGGGTCCCATGTCATACATTTATGGCACAAAGGACCACAAGCCTGAAAGAAGAGGTCTCTGAGAAAAATTTGTTGGCCATTTCACGCCTGGAATTGAATGGGACGCAGATGATCTGAGATGTTAAAGAGCATCAGTAAATAAACAAAAAAAAAAAAAAATGAAGTTCTTAATAAATGCTTCGTGTTAGATTTTTTCCATTTTTCCTGCATACATACGTCTGCAATGCAACAAATGCTATTATGTTCCTTGATGAATTCATGTATATTTCTATGGAAGATGGCAGGTTTTGATTTATTTAAAACTTCTGATGCAATCTGTGGGTCATTCTGAAAACTTTTCAAATGACCGTTATACAAAGATTTTCCATTAAGTTCCTCTTTGTTGTTATTACCATGACCATTTGGGTAAGTTTTGTATTCCTGTGAGGATTTCTTCATTATTGATGCATTTGGTTACTTGGGTTACCTTATTTAGACATCTTTTCAATTGTAAATCATCCTCAACAAAGACTTTTAAGTTTGGGACAGTAATCAACCTGTATATTAGTGATACACATCACCATCTCTGCAAAGTTTATGTAATGCATTTATGAATTTTGTTATTTATTTTTCTTATCACGTTTCAGTTCTGGAATAAGCTGCTTGTCACTCTGCAGGATGTAACTTGATCTAATTCTACCATTTTAAAGCCCTCTTTAGAAGGTGGACAACTTAGCTGGTGAATTTTATATTTAATGTTCTCAAGAGTGTCTGACTTGCAGCATATTTGCAAATCAGAACAATTACATTATCCGACCACCTATGCATGCCCAGTGTTCAAAACTTTTGAAATTATCCTCATATAGGATAATTTTTCTCATGAACTGTGGATTCTGTTTTCAATTTGGTAGAGAATGGACTGATCCAGCTGTCAAAGTAGAAGAATGAAGATGCTTGATCCTTGGATCTAGCTGTGTATTTGGGGGGGCTTTTACTGGAGATTGCCCTCCCTTTGAAAAGGCAAATGTCAGGTAACTTTAGATGCTAACAGTACTCCATGTGTTGTTAATTCATTCATCATCGAGAAAGAACTTTGCAGCTGGTATAGTATTTTTATGTTTGCAAATAATAATAATGATGGTAGAGAAGAGGACTTCTTTATGATGATCAGCCATGCTTTGTTTCCAAAATTTAAAAATGTTGCTAATATTTTAACAGAGGAACTATAGTTAGTATTTAATTTAAATGTTTCGGTTTTCAAGGTTCTACTGGATAGGTATATGCATGTGAAAAATGTATTTGTTGATTTGAGATCTTTGTTCCTTTGTGTGTGAGATCTATCACTTTTCTGGTAAGTGGGTTCGCAGCAGTGAGAAAGAGAGTGGGAGAGTAAGAGGGGCTATGGATTGTGAATGAATCAGGGTATGTCTGATTGTATTTTTTATCTTCAGGAACTGATGGCAGTGAGGATGAACCTACGGAAACACAAAGTAGTCGAAGTTCTACAGATGAAAGTGGTGCAGATGGACCTAAATATCATCTAAGAAAAACAAAGCCAACTGTTGACAGATTCCAAGTTAATGTTGGTTAGTTCCTCTTTTTAATAGCATAAAGTAAAGCAATTTATCTGGGATATCTATTTAAATTCAATGTAATTTCTTAGTAAACTATTAATTTACGGGGACTCAAATGCTTTAATATATTGGAATGCTCTTAGGGTAAAAGATAATTAACAATTTTTATCTATTTTACGTAAAAGGCAAAAATAAATTATCAGAAATAGGAGTAAAGAAATAAATACATTACCTGAAATTTATTAAACATTTTTTAAGAAATGAATGTACTCTTTAACAGATTTACTCCATTATGCTCAACTGGACAATGTAGAATAATTAGTAACCAGTCAATTATAATGTCAAACTAAAATTGTAATTATAGTGAAAATTGTAATTATAGTGGTTTAAACATATATAGAAATTATCAAACTCTCTGCCTTAGGGTAATGCAGTGTCATCAGTGGTGCTTTTCCCCTGCAGCAAGATTTGCCTAACTGGCTAGTGAGTGGCACACTCACCCATAGGCAAAACACTGGGAAAAAACAAAACTGGTCACACTGTACAATAAAAATGCAACCTTATATACATATTTTATTTCAATGAAATGACTTTTGGAAAGAATTCAAAGAACTGTGGCTATCTGATCCTACATGTATGTGATTAATTTAAAGGAATATTTTCCTTGCTTCTCTAGAGTTATTGCAGTTTTTGGGGATTTGTTTTGTTGTTGACAGAAAATCAGCAAAAGTTTTGCTACATAAATAAATCTTTTAAAAAAAAATTACAAAAAGTTACAGGAAGCAGAGGTAGCAATCCCCCCCTCCCCCTTCCCCACTTTTTTCTTCATTTTTTTCTTGAGACACAAGTAGCTAAAGTATTTTGGTTGTGTGAGATTTTGTCATGAGAAATAATAGAACACTTTTCTGTTTATACTGACTTTCTCTTTACAGTTCAAATGACATTTAGTTTAGGGTAATGAGGGACTGTACTCTAGGAGTTTTTCCACTTCTAATTATGTAAGCTTTACCTGTGTTCCTATCTTGTGTTACTGCTTTTATTGTGTGTGTGGTTTTTTTTATTCTGTTCTGCATAACTCTTCTTACAAACATGGAATTTTGATTAGAATCTGGTAAGAAATCAAGAGGTTCACAACTACCCTCATTGCTGAAGTCTATTTATGTAAGTTTTTCCTATGTTCCTATCTTGTCTTACTGCTTTTATTGTGTGTGTGTGTTTTTTTTTATTCTGTTCTGCATAACTCTTCTTACAAACATGGAATTTTGATTAGAATCTGGTCAGAAATCATGAGGTTCACAACTACCCTCATTACTGAAGTTAATAGGGGGAAAAAACTGCTCTCGTCAATTTCTATCTCAAGCTTGCTCCTAATTTCTATATCACTAGTAGCAGTTGTATGTTTTTTTTTTAAATGGTGTTTAACGCCCGTTTTTACACTGGGACACCACGGCGGTGGACACTGATGATTCATGAGATGAAATGATGTATTCGGAAATGTTTTTTTTAAAGGAAGTGAACTTTCCAGGCCTAAGTTTAGGGTTCCTCCCTACCATTTGCCATTTATGAGGACTGAAGAAAACCTGGAAAAAACCTCAGTAAGGAAGGACTCTCCTGGTGAGATTCGAACCCCAGACCTCCCACTCATGAGTCCATCCTTAATGACCTTGGCCACCTGTGGCAGTATTATATGATTTGATTGATATGTTAACAGCAATTTATTTTGTTCATGTTTCTGAAATTATATCAGAAATCTGTAACTGTGTAGGCAAAAAATCTGTCATAGGCATAAAGCCTGAACTGCAAAAATTCAATATTCTTAGAGCTGTTTTATTTGCATTATGAACTTGCACCGTTCATCTATATATTTTTTTCCATTATTTTGAACATTTTTCTAATTTTAGAAAGAATTATGGCTACTGCAGTTGAAGCACTTCTGTAATGATGCAAAACTGTCTCAATAATGAGAAATAAAATATGATTTTCAAGCTCAGCATTCTTAATGCCAGATTATATAACATAAAAATAAGTATACGGTTGATTGGCAACCATTTATTTCCTAGCTATGTATCGGGTTCTATGTTTTGCAAGCCTTCAATGTAGCCCCCAACATTGTGTACAATGTGTTCCCAATGATACAGAAGCAATTAGATTCTGTTGGCACTGCGTAATCTGTTGATGGTGCAAAGAAAGCGATCTATTGCCTGAAGAAGGTCTTGAACAGTTCGGAAGTGAATCCCACAAAGTGGTTCATTCATCTTAAGGATTAGGTAGAAGTTACAGGGACTTAAATCTGGAGAGTATGGGGAGTGTTAGAGCATTTCCCAGCCCCAGCAATTGAAAAAACCAGCTACAGCTTCTGCTGTATGTGTCCTAGCTTATGCAGAATAATTGGTGTCTCCTTTTTCTTCTCAGAGCTGCTCACAGATTGTTTTGCAAAAACAAACAGTAGTACTATGCATTAACATTCTACTTTGAATATGCTTTAGGATAACACCATCTGAATCATAGGCAAGAATCATCATAGCTTTCACATAGGTAGGGGTCTGGTGAACTGTTGCTTTTTGCAGTGACTCATTTTGATGCCAATTATTTGATTGGTGTTTCAGCTTTGGTTTGTAAGATCTGGCTGAGACCTCATCATTTGTAATGATAACCAATAAGATGGCCTGTCTTTCATGCTAATAGTGCTGCAAGTTAGTATGAGCAGAATCATATTGCAGCCATTTCTGTATATCTGTTAAATGATGTGAAGACCACAGGAATATAAGTGGAAAGACTTATAAATTTTTAATGAGAGCTAATTTAAAATTTAAAACTAATTTGTTTAAGAACTGTGTGACAAATGGAGATTTTTACCATGCATTTAGAAAGATGGTTAATGTGGTAATCAATATGTTCATTATAAGAAGGATCCTATTATTTTATTATTGTCTTAAACAATAATGTTGGAATTAATGTTATAGAAATGGTGAAGAGAAAGAGAAATGTCACAATCTGAAAGCCACATTTTTATAGATATGTGACATATTAATAATTAAGTAAATATTCTTATAACTATTTATTACATAACTTAGTAGTAATTAAATATTAAATTTTAATAAGGTAAACTGTAGTTGGTAATCTTTCAGTTTTGCTCTAATATATTACTTTTTTTTTTACTTTCATGAATTGAAATAAACATTATTTAATCTTTCTAGTATGCCTCAAATGATTTTATTTATTTGAAATTATTCACAGATTTTCTTAATTTTTTTTGTCACTCTTTAATATTTACTTATAATACAATTTTGCTTCAAGGCCAATAAATGCACTCAGTTTCTGGAGATCTTCATCTTTCTCTCTTGATAGTGGTATTGGTTCTGTAAAAGTAGATAAATGAAACTTAGGTTATTCATTAACTTTTTGATAATGAAATTAAAACTAACTATGAAAGTACATTTACGGAATTTGGGAATCCACACAGTGAAACTTTTGTTAATCTTATTTTGATTTAAAGTAAAACACTAAAAATCATGTCGTCACATTAAAACTCTCTTTAAGTTTCACAAACACACTTATAAAAGTAATTTTGGTACATGTTTCGTGAGGTACATTCCTCACATTGTCAACCAAAACGACGACTGAGGAGCCAATTTCAGCAAAGTATGTATGTTACTATGCTTGCTCTGGTGGTCTGTTAATGAACTTAAACAATATGTTGTCTGCTTCCGGTATATCAAAATTCATAAGTTTGTGTTCATATTTTTTTATGTAAATTTTTTCCCATATATTAAGTTCTTTCGGATGTTGAATTGTTTTTAGTAATGTTATGTCCTTCTCTATTTCATGATTCTCATTCCAAAAATGTGCAGCCACTGCTGATTTTTCTACTTGTTTGTGTCTAATATTTCTCCAGTGTTCCTTTAATCTTATCCCCAGATTTCTCTTTGTTTTTCCTATGTATATTTTGTCACAATCCTTGCAATTAATTCTATATATACCTGAATGTTCTTCTTTCTTCTTTTTTTGTTTAATTTTATTTAGATTTAATAGTTTACCAACACTATATCTGTTTATTGGTGCTAGAGTAATGTTGTACTTTTTGAAAATTTTTTGGAATTTATGGTTAACATAAGGGTGATATGTGAATTTTTGATAGGTATTTTCTTTAAGTGAAGAACTGAGTGTGGTGATTAGTTTAATTTCCTTTTTATTTTTAAATCTTTTTATTTTTTTATCTACCATTTGTTTGTTAAATCCATTTATTTCTGCTGTGTGTATTATATGTGCATATTCTTTCCTGTATTCTTCTTTACTGAGTGGTGTATTAACTAGCCTATATGTCATACTATTGAATGCTGCTTCCTTGTGGGGTCTGGGGTTGAAACCTTTTGCTTTTATGTAATTGTCGGTATGTGTGTCCTTTCTGTATATACCAAATTCTATATTTTTATTCCTTTTTATTATCCTTAGGTCCAGAAAAGGTAAAGTATTATTAACCTCGGTTTCCATAGTGAATTTTATGGTTTTTTCTTGCAAATTCAACAGTTTCAATGAATCTTCTATGAATCTATCTTCTACAATGGCAAACACATCATGTGTTGCCATTGTAGAAGATAGATTCATAGAAGATTCATTGAAACTGTTGAATTTGCAAGAAAAAACCATAAAATTCACTATGGAAACCGAGGTTAATAATACTTTACCTTTTCTGGACCTAAGGATAATAAAAAGGAATAAAAATATAGAATTTGGTATATACAGAAAGGACACACATACCGACAATTACATAAAAGCAAAAGGTTTCAACCCCAGACCCCACAAGGAAGCAGCATTCAATAGTATGACATATAGGCTAGTTAATACACCACTCAGTAAAGAAGAATACAGGAAAGAATATGCACATATAATACACACAGCAGAAATAAATGGATTTAACAAACAAATGGTAGATAAAAAAATAAAAAGATTTAAAAATAAAAAGGAAATTAAACTAATCACCACACTCAGTTCTTCACTTAAAGAAAATACCTATCAAAAATTCACATATCACCCTTATGTTAACCATAAATTCCAAAAAATTTTCAAAAAGTACAACATTACTCTAGCACCAATAAACAGATATAGTGTTGGTAAACTATTAAATCTAAATAAAATTAAACAAAAAAAGAAGAAAGAAGAACATTCAGGTATATATAGAATTAATTGCAAGGATTGTGACAAAATATACATAGGAAAAACAAAGAGAAATCTGGGGATAAGATTAAAGGAACACTGGAGAAATATTAGACACAAACAAGTAGAAAAATCAGCAGTGGCTGCACATTTTTGGAATGAGAATCATGAAATAGAGAAGGACATAACATTACTAAAAACAATTCAACATCCGAAAGAACTTAATATATGGGAAAAAATTTACATAAAAAAATATGAACACAAACTTATGAATTTTGATATACCGGAAGCAGACAACATATTGTTTAAGTTCATTAACAGACCACCAGAGCAAGCATAGTAACATACATACTTTGCTGAAATTGGCTCCTCAGTCGTCGTTTTGGTTGACAATGTGAGGAATGTACCTCACGAAACATGTACCAAAATTACTTTTATAAGTGTGTTTGTGAAACTTAAAGAGAGTTTTAATGTGACGACATGATTTTTAGTGTTTTACTTTAAATCAAAATAAGATTAATGAAAGTACAGTTTGCTTTATGTTTTATAATTTTTCTGGAAGGAAGAACTGTCCACTCCAGAAGGCAGTTCTTGAAATGGGTCCACATTGCCATATACTGGAAGTTTCACAGTTTCAATTGTAGGTACTTTAATGTTAGACCACATGAGAATAGGACAAAGGAAAAGGACAGCACTTGACAAATTTAGGGGTTAGAAAGTCTGGCCGTTACATGAACAGTGCTTGCTGGTCCACTCAATTTCCTGAAAAGGTGTTGGCTTCTGATGGGCGTTTCTGATTTCTTCTATTCAAGTCTTCTGGTACCTCAGCCTTTTGATGAGGAATCTTCTGGTCACACACAGGATACAAGTGCCCTCTGATAGGAAATGCATTCTTTAATGTTTCAAGCCTTGCTGTTTTTGTGACTATATGATATATGTATCTGAACAGAGTGTAATTTTTATTTTGTTCCACAGCATGAAGATCCAATTTCAGAAGATTTCTAGATGTCTTAATTCAATTTGCAAGTTTAAAATAATGATGCAAGGAAGTTACTGCTTCTAGAAAATTGATTGAGTGGGTGAATTGAGTATCTAATTATGTGCAATGGTTTAAGACGAGAGATCGACTGGAGAGAATTCACATTTATGGATATAACTAGGCAGATGCTATGCAGTAAGGAGTTGATCAGGTGTTTGTAGATTTTTAAGTTCTGGATGTGACTACATATAGTGAACACCTCCCATTAAAAATGAAGATGAGCTTAGGGGAATATCATAGGGAAGAAGAAGCAATAGAGTTGAAATGTGTTAAGATGTTTTACATGAATAGAAGAGTTTGCAGAGTATTTCTGGGTTTGTTTGATATCCAAAATAGGCAAATTAAAGAAAGTATTGAATTTTAGAGGTATTGAAAACAGGAAAGATAGAGGGCATATATTGGAAAGCGTAATGTCAATGATAAGGTAGGCTGAAAGTAAAGGGGAAACATAAAAGATTATGGGATGGTGTGATAGAAGTGTGTAAAGATGAAGAAAAAAGTATTTAAGGATTTAAAAAGGTGGAGAATGTATGAAGAAGAAGTTATGCAAATATTTTTTTTATAAAAAGGGGATATAAGTATCTAGTGCAGGATAAAAAGAAAGTGTGGCAGCAGAGAATGGATGAAAAATTAAAGAAGCTCACAACTAGTAAATATACAAGGGTAGGTCCATAAATTTCCAGTCTGAACGATAAAGAGTATTGCCATCACAAAACCCGTATCTGGTGTCATATCTTATCTATTAAGTAAATAATTGCAGCTGTAACTTCCACTCCACTGTGGTCAGTTGTTCAGATATAGTTGCATAAAGAAGGCTATGTGTAGAAGTTTGTGACATGCTCAAAATGGAGTATTGAGTAGTTATTAAGTTATTCACAAAAGAAGGACTTACTTGAAATGAAATTAAACAGCAATCAGATGGTGTATATGGGAAAGCATCCCCTTCATATTCTACCATAAAAGAATGGCAAACTTTATCAAATGGGTTGAGAGAGCTTTGAAGACGAAGAGCGTGCAGGTTGGCCATTATAGGTGCTCACTCCTGAAAATATTGCCCTGTGGTAGAAGAAATTATGCAAGACCGACGGCTCAAAGTTACAGAAATAGCAGCAAGGTTGGGGCTTTCTAAAACAACAGTCCTTCGAACTATTCATGAACGTTTGAACATGAAGGTTAGTACAAGATGGTGCCTAGACTTCTTTCCTCAGTCCAAAAGTAGCAACAAGTCATCTGTTTACAGGCATTTTTGGAACTGTGCCATGGCAATGAGAGAGAAGTTCTGCAAACAATTATTACAGGAGATGAAACTATGGTTCTCTCTCTCTCTTTTTTGATTGATTTATTTATGGACGCTTCTTAACATCGCAGGTCATCAGCGTTCCATTTAATTCTGGGCTTGAAACGGCTGACAAATTTTGCTCAGAGGCCTCTCAGGCTTGAGGTTCTTTTTCGTGCCGTAAATGTATGACACGGGACCCAGGGCTTTGCTTCCCTTCCGAAGGAAGCCATACTTAGGATTTTTATGGCCCGAAAAAACCCATCGGTCCTGGCCGGGTTCGAACCCGCGTTCTTGGGTGTAGGAGGCAAATATAGTAACCACTACACTACCAGGACCGACTTGGTTCTCTACAATGATCCCTTGTCCAAAAGAAAATCAATGGAATGGCATAAACCTGGCAAAGCACCACCTCTAAATGGCCAAGGTCATTCAGTCAACCAAGAAGATCATGGCCACAATCCTTTGGGACTGTAAAGGAATACTATTTATTGACTTCGAGGAGAGGTACACAACAGTAAATGGGAGGTACTATGCTGGCCTACTGCACAGACTATGTGTTTCTATCAGAGAGAAAAGGTGGGTAAAACTGAGTGGTGGTGTGCGCCTTCTTCATGACAATGAGCCTGTGCATGTAGCTCTTTTTGCAAAGGAAGCTGTGAAGAAATGTGGCTTCAGGGAGATCGATCATCCACCCTACAGCTCAAATCTAGCTCCTAGTGACTATTTTCTCTTTTCAAAACTCAAGAAGGACCTTCAAGGAAGGAAATTTAAGTGTGATGAAGTGATGGATGCTGTTTATGCCCATTTTGAAGACAAGACTTCTGACTATTTTTCTGGGGGTGGGATTGGAATGTTAATTCAAAGATGTGAGAAGTGTATTGCAATACAGTGTAGTTATATTGAAAAGTGAAATGTAGTTTTTGTCTTTATCATATCTAGAAAATGGTTAAGCCAGAAATTTATTGTCTTACCTCGTTTGTGGTCAGTTGTTGAGGTTATCTTAAGAATGAAAAAGTTAAGAAATACATTAGAATGGAAATATTACTTTAGAACCCTAATTAGGGTGTGGGGATGTTCAGAGTTATGAATTAAATTTAGATAGTACTGCGAACAGAATAAGAATGCTTAGACAAAGAGTTTACTTTGAATGATGTAGATTATCAAATCAAAATTCTGGAAAGAAGAAAGGCTTCAGGAATAGATAGAATTCCAGAAGAATTTTGGAAAACATTTGGGAAAATGGAAGGACTTTTCAGACTACTTTCAGAATTATTACATTAAATTAAGGAAGGGCAAATATCTGAAAGCTGGAAAGTGAGCATGATTATACCAGTATATAAAGGGAAAGGTGATATAAATAACCCAAGTAATTACAGAGGAATTAGTGTGTTATCTGTTTTAGGTAAAATATACACTGGCATATTAGTGGGAAGGTAACATGAGTGAACGGAATCAGAATATCAAGCAGATTTTACAAAAGGAAGAAGAACAATATATAATATAATGATAAATATTATAGCATTAAATATTTAAGGGAAAAAAGGGGGTTTGGCATATATTTTCCTTGCATATTTTGTGAAAGCATTAAATATGGAATAAACAGGTATAAATTGAGATGCAAGGGAGTCAGTACTGAATTTATTCTAGGACTTCAAAAATTATATGAAGGAATCAAGTTTTGTGTCAGATGTAAAAGTAATAGAACCACGGATTATAAGACAAAATTTGGGTTTGAGACAAGGGTATAAATTGAGCCCAATATTATTTAATTTGTTTATAGATAGGATCATGAAAAACAATCGGCACACTTGAATTATTGGAAAAAAGGAAATACCAGGATTGCTTTTCGCTGATGATCTCATAACAGCAGCAACCACTATAGGATTACAACTTACCATTTTTGCAGAATGGGGTCTAAGGATAAATCATAAAAAATCAAAGATAATAGTATTCAAAAAAGGATCAAAATTAAGGGAAAAATGAGAGGAGTTATAAATAGAGAAGCAATGGAGTTAGTGAAAGAATTTAATTATTTTAGAGGTGAGATTTACGAGTAATGGAAGATGGGAGATACAGTCAAAATGTGCACAAATCAAAGGTAAATTAGCTATGAAAGCTGTCAGGATAAGTTTATATAAAGTTCCCATATTGCAAATGAAGGGACTAGAAAGACCATATGAAACTGTGATTGAGTCAAAGATGATGTGTGCAATAGAAATTTGGGGAGTGTCAAAGGAGTGGGCAAAGGTGGATGTGATACATAGAATGTTTTGTAGAGATGTCTTGAAGGATTAATTTGGTAGAACTAGCAAGAGTAAGAAGGAAAAATATAAAAGTGGAGAGAATCTTGAAATATTGGCAAAGATGTTTAAAATTAGATAATAACAATATACTAAAAGAATGTCTTAAGTACCAAAAGTATCAAAGAGATATACTGGGAAAAGATAGTTGGTTTGGGGATAGATATCAGAGGGAATGGAGTTTTGATAATCTCCAATACATCAGCCTATAAGGCTTATTATGCTACCCCATTAGGAAAGATGCCTTAATTATTTTCTAAAATCTGTTCCTTGCACAATTTACAGTATCTTGGTTCTATTGTTGGTATCTTTTCCCAGGTCTTCCTTCCCTGGTTATAGAGAGAACAAGTCTATTCCTTTCCAGGATTGGATACTCAAACAGGATATATGAAGTGGATTCCTCATCCTATTTACACAGTCTGCATGTAGGTTCATTTTTAACTTGCCCTTACATTCAACTAGGCTCCTTGTACCAGTCATGTCTTCTTTCACAAATGCCAGCAGAAAAAACTAAGCCCAATTCTATAGAATGATTGCATCAATGCATAGTAGGAGTTAACGTATGACTTCAACAAAAACTGCGGATATAACAGTCATAATGGACAGAAGGAAGCAATCATATGCCAAAAGTAACTTTATAGGAAGCATGTTAGTAGTTAAACACACAAAAGCACTCATTATTTGTATTAGCAAGATATTTCTTAATTTGAGGTGGAGCTAATGTCCATTGTATGAGGTTTTGCAAGAGGAATGCAATGAGATGTCATCATGGCTTCTTTTCCAGTAATAAGTTTTGCATGTATTCGGAACTGTATAAACAAGACATTCGTAACACACAGAAACAAGGAATCATATGCCAAAAGTAACTTTGTAGGAAGCATGTTAGAGTTAATCATATTCAATATACATAAAATCAAATGAAAAATGTAATGTAGTAATGTAATATGTAAAAGAAATAATTATTAAGGAAAAGACATGCATTAGTAACAGTATAAGTTTTACATGTATTTTGAGCTGTATAGGAGAGATATTCTTAATTTGAGGTGGGGCTAATATCCATTGTATGAAGTTTTGCAAGGGGAGTGCAATCAGATGATGTCATAGCTTCTTTTCTATCATTGCTGACCTCTACTGCCATTCACTAAGAAGGCATTCAATTTTCTCTGCTGCTATTCGTGAAAGGAGCACTGGTGCAAAAAGTCCTGCTGAATGTAAGGATAAGTTCATGTTTTTTAGAGACCCACTTTTAATATATGTTTCCTAAAGTGACCATGTTCAGTGATTAGCACAATTACTTGCCTAATTCCTCTTCTGTCCTGTTTAAGAAGAGGTGTGGAAAGAGTATTGCTAGAACCTAGGATAAATTTCATAGCTTGCATTTGTCTAGGATAGGTTTGCCACCTTAGTTGATGTTTATCCCCAATCCATGGTATACTGATTCCAACCATGGGCTCAGGGCCAAAATACAGTGTATCAACACCTCTTTTTACCAACTGATCTGCCTTCTTATTCCCATAAATGCCCTGATGCCCCAGCATTCACTGCAGTTCAAGTCTGTTGCAGGATGCCAGGGCAGACAGGACACTTTGACACTCCCATACCAGTTTTGATTTCACCATGTCAGAGGAAAGTGCTTTTACGGCACTTTGACTCTCTCAGAGGATAAGAATTAGTTTTTGGTGATAACCATTCTCAAGTCCTTCATAAGCATAGTTCAAAATAGTAAATACTTCTGCATGAAAAATTGTGCAAATATTTAACAAGACTTGTACTAAAGTTGGTCCTTGGAGATGGGCCAAATATACCTGCACTGGAATGCATCCCTTATGAGATCCATTGATATACCATATAAATTGGTTACCATCTTTAGTGTACTTGGTTCCTTCCATCCAGTCTTCTCAAGATCTGAGAATAACCCTAAATGGAGGGAAATTAAAATTGAGTATTTCTTAGGTCTGACCTCATCCTCAGTTCTGGAATGTTCAGGAAATTTAGAATGAAGGTATGTGCAGTTGCAGCAAAGCTACTTCCTCTAATTCCCTGTGTGTACCTTGCGATGTGCTATAAGCCTAGCCTTGGCTTGTAAATAGATGTCCCTGGGAGGGGGGTGCAGCAGAGTTTCTTAATGCAAGGTTGGAGCACTTCTGAAGGCCCTGTAATGTATAGTCATGCTAATCTCTTTAATTTGGTAAGCTTGCCTGCTGTAGTAGTTTTTAAAGTTGTCCCATACCAGATAATGGTGACCTAATTTGTCTGGCATATGAATTTTGCGACATATAGCCAATGACTAATGTATGGTTTAAGGCCCCAGGTGGATCTATTAGTGCTTCTTGTAGTCATGAGAGACCACCTGGCTCTGCGGAGAATATTGTTAATGTGGTTATTCCAGGTCAGTTTCTTATCCAGTTCAAGATGTAAATATTTAATAGACTCAGCATATTCCAAAATTAAGCTATCTAGTTTAAGATTTCCTAAACCTTTTAGATTCCTCTTGTTAGGAAATGGAATGACAACTGTTTTGCAGGGATAGACCTTCCTGTATGCACCAGTGGTGAATTTTTCTCAGCCCATTATTCATCATGTCTGAGACTGTATTAGAAAATTTCCTAAAAATTATCAATGCTATGTCATCTGTATAGTCTTGTATGTAATACCCGAGTATATCTTGGAGTAGACTGTGCCCCACAAGACTCCAAAGAAGCGGTAATGAAACCTCCTCTTATGGGCGATGATTCCTTTTGTTTCCCCAAGAAGGCTAGAAGTAATGTTTCTTGTCCTGAGCATGGAGTTTATCCACCTACAGAAGGTGTCATTAACTCCATATTTCTGAGCAGCCAAAACCATAGATTCCTAAGAGTTGTCAAAATCGCCCTTCAATTCTAGGAAAGCCACTACGGTTATTTCTTTCCTATCCATAGTCTTCCAGTCTTGCTAACAAGGCAGTAATGCCATTATGCAAGACTTGAATGACTAGTAGACATGTTGATTTTGATGGAGGGGTGTGTCTGACAACACCCTCCTTCTGATGTGTCTTTTAATCAATATATAACAATATGCAAATGGCTATAATGTTAAAAAATGTGCAATTAGATGTTTTCACAGCATTTTAAGCATATTTTAAATGGAAAATATCCTAAATCATTGCCTATATGATATTAATAATCTCTGCATTACTAATTATTTCATATATATTTTTAAGAATATAGAAATAAGAAACAATTTTGGCATGCTCTATTCCTGTGGATACTAATCATTGTTTTGAACTACTTGTTCACATGCAATTAACTTTGTGTTTTCAAAGTCCTGCAATGATCCTGGTAGTTCATTCATTCTTCCTTATACTTATCAGAACATAATCCTACTGTGTAATCCATCATCATATATTTCTTTTCTGAACTCTTTTTCCTTAAATAATGGTTAATGTAAATTGGAAGCTATTTTATAAAAATTCTCACACCCTCAAGTTCTTCGTTGCTATACTTTCGTGTATGGTTTTGGTGTTTCTCATCTGTTGGTGGAGCTACACTACCATTCTTTAGCCCTGCTGCAATGTTTTCAACGAGACCTCTATGGTTTTGGAGACCATGAATACTAAAAAAGTGTCATTTTACACACAAGTTCAAATAAAACTTCATAACGTATATCTACATGTAAATGGTTACTTTGTTTTCTTTGTTATATGTTTTGTCTGTAACTACTTGGCAATCAAAAAAATATGAATTTTGCAAATTAAAATGTCTTAGTTTTGACAATTCTGCAAAAACTTTATCTCTATCATCCTGAATTATATTACTAAAACATTTATGTTAACACCTACCATATTGTCCAGCTTTTATAGATTCTATAGATTCTTCTTCTTGAAGACTTATTTCATAATTCTTTGTTGATAATTAAGAAACAAATGTCAAATGCCTAATTGTTATTTATATAATTTCTTTTGAACACATGATTTCTAACCATGCAGGAAATTTATTCGGGATAATGTTCCCTGGTTCTAATATAGCAACTACACTAGCTCAAACATGGCAGGTGAGATAAAGAAAAAAAAAGTAGAACCTTTGAAAGGAATACATTCTATTTAGCTACTGATAGTAGTAATGATACAAATGCAGTTAATATTTTCCTTTAGTTGCATCTTTTACTTTCAGCAAGATGAAATATCCACTTTTCTTTTATCATTGCTATAGAGTAATGACAAAGATAGAGGAAAGAATTTTATGAATTGTTTTCCCTGGGCATTCCTTGGGAGAAATGCATATGTTTTTCTTCCGATATAGTGATAGGCACAATGAAAGTTGTTGCTAAATTTGTGAAAGAAAACCATCATATGGTTTGTTAGTATAATCATATACACATTTGTGTTCAAAAGGCAAATCTCCAGTTGCTAGTAAATGTGGAAAAAATTTTGATTCAGTTATTTTACTATGTTGAGAAGAGTTTTAAAAGGCAGACTGCATTAAAAATGTATCAGCATATGTACGGCACAGAGTCTCACAAAATATATATTAAATGTTAGTATCTGTTGGCTCTTTCATTTTGAATCGTGTAGAGTTCTTAGGCAATGGAAAGCCTTATCACTTCTGGTAATGAACCCCAATAGAAGATGCGACTACAAAGTATATTGAAATTGTGAAAATGTTCTTAGAGGATTCACACGCAAAAATGTATTATTTTCTTTGAGTGCACTTCCTGTTTTGAACTCTGTAATTTGTTTCTGCAATTAGATGCTCCAGTTGTATATCTTATAAGAAGAAAACCTTTTAGTATTCCAAATTCCTTAGTCCTCTAACTAGTTTATTGGTGAGATTTGTTAACCATCTTCTCTTCAGTTTGTTTCTATCTCAATTTTCAGAAAATCTTTAAGTATGTTAACATTATATAATTGATATGATTGTATAGTTCAACTAAATCATATAATGATATCAATTATATGATTAGCTTCACTTTGCAAGTTCCAATTTACATCTTATTTTGATTTAAAGTAAAACACTAAAAATCATGTCGTCACATTAAAACTCTCTTTAAGTTTCACAAACACACTTATAAAAGTAAATTTGGTACATGTTTCATGAGGTACTTCCTCACATTGTCAACCAAAACGACGACTGAGGAGCCAATTTCAGCAAAGTATGTATGTTACTATGCTTGCTCTGGTGGTCTGTTAATGAACTTAAACAATATGTTGTCTGCTTCCGGTATATCAAAATTCATAAGTTTGTATTCATATTTTTGTATGTAAATTTTTTCCCATACATTAAGTTCTTTCGGATGTTGAATTGTTTTTAGTAATGTTATGTCCTTCTCTATTTCATGATTCTCATTCCAAAAATGTGCAGCCACTGCTGATTTTCTACTTGTTTGTGTCTAATATTTCTCCAGTGTTCCTTTAATCTTATCCCCAGATTTCTCTTTGTTTTCCTATGTATATGTATGTAACACTGGAGAAATATTAGACACAAACAAGTAGAAAAATCAGCAGTGGCTGCACATTTTTGGAATGAGAATCATGAAATAGAGAAGGACATAACATTACTAAAAACAATTCAACATCCGAAAGAACTTAATATATGGGAAAAAATTTACATACAAAAATATGAATACAAACTTATGAATTTTGATATACCGGAAGCAGACAACATATTGTTTAAGTTCATTAACAGACCACCAGAGCAAGCATAGTAACATACATACTTTGCTGAAATTGGCTCCTCAGTCGTCGTTTTGGTTGACAATGTGAGGAATGTACCTCACGAAACATGTACCAAAATTACTTTTATGAGTGTGTTTGTGAAACTTAAAGAGAGTTTTAATGTGACGACATGATTTTTAGTGTTTTACTTTAAATCAAAATAAGATTAACAAAAGTTTCACTGTGTGGATTCCCAAATTCCGTAAACATATTCCAATTTACATTTTAATTTTAATGTTAACATTATGTTTGCACCTAGGAATAAGTTTAGTATACAGATCTTCTAAACAACAAACAGTTAGGTAGTATACCACCAAGAATAAAGTCAAGAATCTATCATAAAATTGTGCACACTGCAATAAAATGTATTGAAAAAACAAAAAGTAAAAAAAATTATCCAGCAGAAAAAGCACAGCAAAAATATAAAGTATTAACAAATAGAGAAATCTGCCATGGTAGCTTATTTTTGGACAGAAAATCATAAAAGTGAAGAAAAAGGCAATTGTTAAAAGCAGCAGAAGGGCATATAGAACTTACCACATAGGAAAACATTTATATTAAATTAAAAAATTATCTAATAAACTTAGATATTCCAGAAGAAAGAAGATACTAATTTCAGGTTCATCAGACTCAAAGCCAAATGGTACATCCTCCAAGGATTTCTATAACTTTTCAGACAGTTGACAAGTAGCTGATGATGCAGGAAAAGGTTTGCAAAACATGTTCCAATGAAAAGTAAGCTAGTAAAAAGCTGTAAGAGTGTTTAGTTTGATTCATCACAACATATTAATAATTATTCTTATTTAATTTATTGTGATAATTTCAGTTGTATTAAGAGTAGAAAAAAGTTTTTGCTCCCTCTTTATGATAATTAATTATTAAAGAAAGCCAGGCAATTAATAATAATGTAACTATTTAGATTGAAATATGTGTGAAAACTACACCCAATAATAAATCTTGAAAATTTTACAGATAAAGATTTCTTAAAAACATTAAATGTTTAAAAGTTGGTTTACTTATAATTCTCCAGAATAAGGCCCATCCATCTAAATAGTTATGTATAATAGAAACAAAGGAAAGAAGCTAAAATGGGCTGCAAAATTGACATACTCAGCTTGTAGCAACTCATAAGAAATAAAGTTAATATAAACCGGAAAAACTTTGAAAAAATAACAATAGTTATCTGAAACACATGTTTAAGAACAATAATGCCCAGCAAATGGAATAAAGCAATATAATAGTGCTTGCAAGAATGCTTATTTTATATCTTTATATTTCAAAATTTAATTAAATTTCAATACATTACAACAAATCTGAGTCACAGTGGAACAATGAAGAAGCTCCCAGAAAGAAATTTCTAGTTAAGAAGCTGAAATATTACCATTTCCTTGAACCTTGTGATTGGGACACCTTGATAGCAGAATGCTCAGGAGAGAATCCTCTAAGCCATCAAGCTGTGGTTACTAGCTGACTGAACCCCTAAAAGCAAGATGTGCATTAGTCAGTGGGTATGAACTTCAAATATGAGACATTTATTTATTTATTTATTTATTTATTCTGTAGAGCTAAGGCCATTAGGCCTTCTATTCCGCTCTACCATCTGATGATAATTATATGAAGTTATAGTGACAATATTACCCCTAAAAGCAAGATGTGCTTTAGTCAATGGGTATGAACTTCAAATATGAGACATTTATTTATTCATTCATTCATTCATTCATTCATTCATTCATTCATTCATTCATTCATTCATTCATTCTGTAGAGCTAAGGCCATTAGGCCTTCCCTTCCGCTGTACCAATCTGATAATAATTACATGAAGTTATAGTGACAATATTACAATTACAACATTGAAAATAAAGTTGACAATACTCTTATAGATACAAACCAGTGTAAAACATTATATATGTATATATATATATAAATAAATGTATGCTAATGCATAAATATTGATAATGAAAAAGGAAAAATTATAACTTAAGAAGAAGAAAAAATAAGAAAATAAAAGAACAGTAATATACAAGCACCAGCAATAGCAATTTATACATTTATCAACCTATGTAAATCTTGAAAGTGGATATAAAGATACAAGCAAAACATGAAATTAAACCCTGACAATACTATAAAGGAGATAGGAACATTTATAATAGTAATAAAATAATAGAACGAATAGGATAAATCAACAGTTGGATAAAACAAATAAATACATGCATTGTAACAAAAGGAATCTGAACCTAGGGTAATCTATCATTTCTAATAATATTAAACAATTTCTTACGAAGTGATCCTCATCAACACATGATGACACCAAGAGAATCATTATTGATTGTGCACAGTTTCATCTGAAAATGGTACATATCCTTAATATCATTTAGCAGTCATGTGTTGTTAGGTAATTTCAGTTAGAAGTGTTTAAATTTTTTTACATATATTTGTCTAAATTATTTATTGTTATAAGGATCATTCTTTAGAGGAAGTAAAATTATGTTATTAAGATCAATAAGGGAAGGGAAAAAAATCTACCATCTCTCACACACATGTACATTATAATATCCTTAGTATATACTTGGGAAGCTTGCCATGGCTGTAATTTTGTTAATGTTTCTCCAGTAGATAAAATATTTTAAAATGCTTAAAAACACTTCTGTGGCTTCACTTCCAAACAACAAGGAAGCAGTTTGAGTTTAAAAGAATGGTAATATTGATACAATGATAAAACACTGTTAATGTTTCACTCTCAAAATTTAAAACTTCAAGACATGTTTTATGAGACCTTTGCTCACATTGCCAACTGTTAAATGAATATTATATAAATATTGTTCTTACGAAGCTTATATAGGTTCATCACAAGGAGGTGGGATTACTGCATACCCAAACTTCATAACACAAACAAATGAAAAATAATTTGGATGCTCTTTACTGGGAAACTGGGGGAAAAATTATAAATATCAGCAAATCCAATGGCCACTAGCAACAAATCATTTTTAGTATATGTAGAATACTTTGGTATCTGTACCATTTATTAGATTGCAGATGTTTATAACTGGAGGATTGAAGTTCACAGCATAAGAACTTCTAAGTATGCATGCCCTTAAAAGGTTAAAATATACCAGTAAATATGAATATTTACTATTGAATTAAAAGAATTACATATAAATACTGAGTGAGAATTAACTTCCTTTATTCCTTAGGGGTTGAGGCAAAAGTGGTTTTATTGTCTAAAATCATCAATCAATTCAATTCATGAGCATTACTTGACTGAAAAAATTGTGCTTTTCACATTCAATCCCATTGGAACTGTTACAGTGAAGCAAATCAAACCCTTGCCCACATCATCAGCTATTTGTGGACTGTCAGAAGGATTGTCATAATATTGGAAAAGGTATTTTTTGGCTCAGGTGGACATCTGGTAACTTTAAATTTATATTTTCTTCCCCTGGGAAGCTCATTACCTGATTTTGTATTTTGGATATAAACTTTTCCCACATGTTCGGTTCTGCATTACCTTCTACTGCTTTTAAGAGATTTATTTTTTCTGTAATTTTTGGGATATTGAAGTTCATAGCTGAGTTTTGTATTTGTATGTGTACATATTTTTTTCTTTAATTTTCTTCAATTTCATGATTTTGTAGTCTAAAAATGAATTGCCACAGTAGTTTTCTCTATTTGCATATATTTTATCTTCCTGCTATACTCTTTCTGTTGGGTACTTATGTTTCTTTTTGTTTTTCGTATATATATATATATATGTGTGTTAGTTTCAGCAGTTTACGTGATGAATTCCTGACTTCTTTTCTGGTGGTATGCTATCTAAATATTTGTTATAAGATTTTTTTATGGTACACTATTTTTGGTGCTAATGTGGTGTTAACTTCCTTTAAGAACTTCTGAAATTTATGTGTAGCTCAAGGATGATATATACATCTGTTAATGAATTTCTTTTCTATTAATCCAAGAGTTGTAAGATTTTGTTTAGCTGCACAATTTTCTTAAACCTCTGTTCTTTTTTACAAATTAATCCTTACAAAATCCATTCTCTACGGCTGTTTTTTCTATTTGATTGCACTTCTATTAATATTCTATTTTTTCACTGGTAAATTATTAATTACTGCATGGTTAAATATTCTTGGTTGAAGCTATTAGCTTTTGTACAGTTGAAATAAGTTAATGAATCTGTAAGAGCAATTAGTTTGGCTCATCATAATATATTAATAATTAAAAAAAGTTAACTATTCTTTTAGAGAAATTAGCCTTTTAATGTGGTGAAGGATTATTGCTCATTTGTTGATATCCAAGCTTTTTTGAAATTATATTAGTCACATTTTTTATTTTATTGATTTATTTATTGCTCTGTACTACCAGGAGCAGAATTATGATTACATTTCATTTGTTAAAAAATTATTAATGACACAGTTAAGGGTGTGCCTGAACCTTATTGTAATGTACTTGCTTTTGATAATCATAGAAATTGACAGATATAAATATCAGATTACCTGCAAACTCATGTTTAACAGTATACTGTCAGCTGCCTCATTAATTGATTTTAGTGCAATGAACTGGTCATCTGCTAATTGCAGGTGCTTAGCACATATGTACATTGAGAACAGTTTTAAAGTTCTGATGTAAAGTTTAGTTGGTTGGCAGCTACATCCTGATATATTCTTGCTGGTATATTCTTGCATACACTCTCTGTGCTCAAGTGCTTATAATTTTAAAACTTAGGTATAATCAGAATTTGGCAGTCATCTTCCTTACAGTAGGAGCTGGAAATGTTGCACATTTTCCTTGACATACAATCCACATCTTAGAAAATGATCACTGATCAGTTTCCCATCACTAATGAACCTAACTTCGTTTTGAATGTAACTACAATTTTCTTCTGGGCTGTTGTCCCATGGTCTGCTGGTGATGAGAATTCTGGACTTTTCGTCTTCAACTACGGCAGACATCTTCAGTGGTGTGGACGAAGTCTCCTCGGAGAAAGTATCATTCAGGTAGGCTCAGTTGAGCCTATCACAAGGAGCAGCACAGGAGAGCCCAGGCTCCTGCCACCAGCCGACTGGACCAACCAGCTGAGAGCACTGGCAGTATAAATATAGTAACTCTGACAGCCAACACTTCAGATGCAGTGATACCTTCTGCAAGGAGAATTCATCCATGCCACTGAAGATGTCTGCCATAGTAGCGGACAAAACGTCTGGAATTCTCATCCCCAGCAGACCATGACACAACAGCCTGGAAGAAAATTTTAATTATATCTATGACTTCTGCCATGAAAGCCGACGTTCTCTTATTCATTTTGAATGTTTGTTTTAAGTTCCACCATTGTGTGATGGTTAGTTGAATGTACTCTATTTTTTAATGTCCCCCAAAGATAAAAGTCATAAACGATAAGATCTGGGGAACGAGGAAGCCATAAACCAGAACCAGTAATTCTGGAACAAAATATATGATACTATTAAGTCAGGAATTGATGAGCATTCTTTGATTTTTTCCAGCCAGTCACATAACCTATTTCAACAAACATCTATACTAACTAATATTGTTTTCATGTTGGAACCGAATTGCCTGGCAATTTATGCCTTAGTGCCTGTCTTGTTCTGCCACACAACATTCTGTATCTAATATATGTCTTGAAGATGAATATACGAGATTAGTGAATATCTTACCATTGTACAACACCATTATTCTTTTTAATTAAATCTCACTCTTAACTGTACAACACAATTGTCTGACTCCGTCAAAATCCTTATTGCAGCTGACTGGAAGAGAAAATGGCACATGGAAATTTTACTGGTTGGCCAATCTAAGTTGCAAGACTTTTAAACTGCTGTCACTGTATAAGACTGTATCAAGTAGATTTCTCCATTGGGTTGACACTTGTTCAGGTGCAACTGGCGTTATATTGATTTAAAAAAGACTGAAATCTTGATGCAGAATTTGAAAAATATATATATATATTATGGAGACCATGATGTACTAAAAAATATATATAGTCTTAACAGTGTGGTTAAGAATTAATTTGAATTTCATATGGTAATGATTTTCCTGGTTAACATTGTGCTAGCAAGCCCAAAATTTAACTTTTCACAAAATAAACAAATCTTGTTGTGAACCTCTCCCCCTTTTTTCCCCTACTATTTGGTTCATCACTTTTGTTTCTTTTGTTTACTAGGAATGAACGAACTGTTGCTTACTGGGACAGAAAACAGAAGGAAAATAATCTGGATGAGCTATCTCAAAAGATCCAAAACTTATCACCCACTTTAGACTAGTTTACTTACCATTTTTCTATTGTTACCTCTTCATTAGCAAATAATGTTGTTCTGAACCTTGGACTTGCCATTAAATTCAGTTAAGTAGAATCTTAATCTGGAATTAATTTTTATTTTATAGCAGCATCATTTTAAATAGTGAAGTTATGATTTCAGCACTGTTCTAATATTTAATGTGATATTTGTGTTTCATAATTGCATTTGTTTTATTGGCATAAAGTGTATTACTTTACTGTTATACAATGCCAAGCAGAATATGTAGCAAAAGTGCTTTATCATTTTTGCTACATCTCACACATTGAAAAAGATTATTTTTAACATTGTCTATGTTGTAAGGATTTATACTCCTTTAGTCACCATGAATTTTAAGTGAAACTTATGTGTTACCAGCTTGCATTATATACTTAATAAAAAAAGAAACTTTATTTCAGAACCTCCACGAAGATCATCCCGTATCTTACGTTCAGTTTTGTGCAATTCTGTGAGGCGTCGTCGCCATCGTGCTCCTGCAAGGGATGATAGCTCCTCTAGCAGCAGTGATGAAGAGAGATTTGATAGGAAGAAGAATAAAGGTCATAATAAATCTCATAGCAGGTATACTTATAACGAGTACTATCAATAAGTAGATATACTTTTTTCTAAATTACCCATATTACCTATAGCAGCACATGGTTTTAACAGTTTTTATCTTCAGTTTCACCCAAAAGAGTATATTTTTAGACATTTATAGTGCATAAAGAAATGAATGAATTAATTAATGAGTGAATATTTATTTCTGTTTTCAATTCTGAATACACCAATTTACATACATTTTCATAACCAATTTATTGAAATTAAAAAATTTACAAATTTCTACTAATATTAACATGGCTGGGATTGGCAATTCCAGATGAAGACACTTATAATACAAAGGAACTAGAGAAATACTGGAGTTCTGCATAATAATGGACTCAAATATGAATGTAGCTGGCTTTTTCCATATATGTTGCTCTCTAAGCTCTTATATGGGCCCAATGAAAATAAATACTTAATTGAAAGTAAACATATTCTTCAAGACAAGATTCAATCCTTACTGACACCAGAAACTTAGCAGCCGAAAGCAAAAGAACTCAAGGTTAGCATTGAAAGAAAAACTGCAGAAACTAAGGGGAACTGAGTAAAAATCAAAAGTGGGGAGGGGGGAAAAAAACCAGCTGCAACTAGCAGACAGCCTTCTACCTAGATTATATGAGACAGCCAAAAATTCACAATCAACAATTACTATCATCATCTACACTAGCTCAAAACCTTGCTTCCTTACTGATAGCTGTGATAAAATCAAACGATCGCCACATTAAAAATTCCAAGTACTTCAGAGGCATCATCTAGAAGATTATTGTCAAAGATGCTAATCTAATGTTGAATCATTTTACTATGACTATCGAAGAAACCTTGGGATAACTATAACCACATTTTGAACCAAAAGAAATCGTGTTATTTTAATGTACACTCACCATGAACTACTTTAAATGGAAATGAAGCTTTTATAAGCAAAATATGGACTAGTTATGAGAAGTCCAGCTGTAGAAATTCTTTTCAAGCAACATTTTGAAGAAAAAACATTATGCACAGCCAATGAAAAACTGTCTTTTGGGTTTGTGCATACAATATTTTTTGCATCTGGCCCCATAGAGAACAGAACTTCATTTTTAGAACACCAAATATCAGTTTCACTATAGAAATAGAAAACCATGGGACACTTTTGTTTCCAGATGTTTTAGTTTGAATGAATATTTTTTTATATCATTTAAATACAAAACACATTTTTTAATTAAAGTAAATTTTACAAACTGCCCCAGTCCTCAGTTCATCAGCACATTTCTTCTGGTCATAGACACAAATAAAAGAAAGAAAAAAAAAAGCATTACTTTTAAATATAACAATTAGGAACAGTGCCTTTGGCAATTCCAGAAGGCACTGAATCCATTCAAAATTTATTCCGATTTGATCGGCTCAGCCCCCCAGTCCCCGGTTCATCAGCAGCTACCTACTGGAATATCCAGGGGACCGGGCTTCGATCCATCCAAAAACAAAACACAACATTAAAAGTAATTTATACATTCAATACAATATTAGGTTATATTTCTTACAATACTAAACCTTTCTTTTTTTATATATTCTTTATTCTTTTTTTTTCTTTCTTTCTTTCTTTTTTTTTTTAATTTAACCCATTTGGCCAAATTTATATAATTTAGAGTTGCTTATTCCTTTGGGCCTTATACACACTAACACCTGGTTATTGGTGTATAAGGGTCCTGTTTAACTAATATTAAAAAACGCCCCATACCCTCCCCTACTCATTCCATCCTCCTTTCACTATCAGACAATTTTATTTTCAAGCACATTTCAAGTATTTTATACCCATAACCATTTTTGAATTACCTTGCCTATGTATTTTCCTAGTTCCTTAATGTTTTCATTTCAATTTCGACTTTAAATTTAAAATTCTTCTACCTCTTATTTCATCTGGTAGGTTTTCCCATTTTCTTAATATGAACTGTTCCCTCCAAAACTTAGTTTGTTTACATTCTAATATACAATGCCACGTACTATCTGGTTCTGCACACATAGGACATATCCCCTTAGTGTGTCCATTTTTTAATCCACTTAAATATTTTACTCCTGTTCTAAACCATGCCATCCCTTCCCTTCCTATCTTATCACAAATTTCAACATACCTTCATACCCACACATTTTTAGTGTACTATATAATTTCAGAGATTTTTTGGTGTTAAGATTTGCCCATATTTCCTGTTTTTCTATATCCTCAATTCTTATTATCTCTTTCCAAAATCCTTTACCCAACCTTTCTCCCTCATACCATACTAGTCCCATGCCCACTTGTACGATATTTTGGATTTTAGATAAAAGTTTCTCTCCCCTTGAATTTACCTTGTGCTACCAGACACTGATTAATAATATTCTCGTCCTCTTAGTCTCCTTATTCTATACCAATATTTCAATACTCTTTCCATGCATGACCTTGCTTTTATAGCCCAATCTTCCTAGTTCCATTAGAGCAACCTCGTTAGGTGAAGATCTAGGTAAGCCTAGAAAATTCTACAAAATAATCTATTTATCATATTTATCCCTTTCCATCCTTCATCTGGTCCCCAAGTTTCTATTCCATATATCATTCTGCTCTCCACGATTGAACCATATATTTTCTCTAACCATTTTACTTGCATATTTGGTATTTTGTTAACACAAGATCTAATTACACTCATGGCTACTTTTCCTTCTGCTACTGCTTTCCTTTTTTGATTACTCCATTTCCCATTATTAGACAATCTAACACCTAAATAATCAATTTTCTTAATAACTTTAATTTCTGTGCCCTCCCACCACCATTTTTCCTGTTTTTTTAATTTGAAACCTTTTTTCATCACCATAATCTTAGATTTGTTTTTATTTATCTTAAGCCCGCATTCTCCACAAAAAGTGCCTATAGTTTCTAATGATCATTTTAATCCTATACTTGTTAGAGAACCTGTTACCAAATCATCTACAAAGAGCAGACCCAGTATCTCTATATTATTTATAGTTGGCAAATGTACATTACCTTTGCTAATTTCCTCTAAAACATCATTGATAAACAGATTGAAGAGAACTGGACTTAATTTATATCCTTATCTAAGACCTACAAACAATGTAGGTATTTTTTCTGTAACTCTACCGCTCTCATATTTAACTTAAATTCGTTTTCCTTATAGATATTCTGAATTCTCTTTATAAAATTCTGACTTACCCCTTTCTTTCTCAGTTTAACCCAAAGTGCTTCTCTAGAAATTGTGTCAAAAGCTTTTTCCAAGTTCAGAAACAACAAATAAATTCTTCCTCTTTTTTTACTAAGATATTTTTTGACTAATGTTCTAATTATAAAAATATTGTCAACTGTTCTTTTACCTTTCCTGAAGCCTGATTGAAATGCTGAAATTTTCCTTTCTTTCTCTGCCCATTCTTGTAATATTTTTGCTCAAACTCCAGTGAAAACTTTCCCAATAATTGAAAGTAAACTAATTCCTCTATAATTTGCTAGGTTCCTAATATCACCTTTACCTTTATAAATTGGTGTTACTTCCCACTCTCCAATTTTTTGGTATTTTTCCTTCTTCAAAGATTATGCTCAGTAATTGCCCCAGTATGTTTAATCTGTTAAGGTCTTCTACCCAAGCTTTCCAATATTCCCCTGGTATTCCATCTATTCCACATGCTTTGTTAGGTCTTAACTTTTTAATTTGTTCCAAAACTTCACTTGAAGTTATTTTGCTATCTAACAAGTCTATTTTCCATAAATTATAAATATTCAAATTATCCTGAATAACCAAAGTGTTTACTCCCAGAAGGCCCTGAAAAAAACTTATACCACTCTGATGGTGGTACCACATAATCCCCTCCCTTTCTTTTGCGCATTTTACCTATCATTGCCCAAATTGCCTTGTTGTCATTCTTCCTCGCTGCCTTGTTTAATTTCTGGCTAAGCTTCTCCCCCCACTCTTCCTTTTTTACCTCTAATAAGCACCTGTCCCCCAATCTTACTACAAGGTAATTGTCCCTATCTGTCTCCTCTCCTGTTTGTCTCCAGCATTGTAGCTCCCTCTGTACCCTTCTTCTTGTACCTGCACATTCTTTATAATACCAGCTATCATTGGCTTTTAACTTCCCTTCAAGCACTTTCATTTTGTTTCCTGCTTTTTTAACAGACTCCTGTATACTAAACATACATTCTTCAACTTTTCTATTCTCTAATAATGCTAACAAATATCTACCCCCCGTACGTTCCAATTCTTGATTTAACTTTGTATGGAACATTTCAGCTAAATCATTTACCCATCTGTAGTGTTTTAATTGTCTACCTAACCAGAAATTTTTCTCCCTCCTACTATATTCTATTGTTTGGATCTCCATTCTTAGTGGGAAGTGATTACTTGCACTTATCATATCCATAATCTCAAAGCCAACTATATACCTATCCAGACCTAAGGTATATAACATATAATCTATAACACTTTGCCCATTTTTATTTACAAAAGTGAATTCTCCCCTCTCATTATTTCGTTACACTCCATTACACATTAAAAAGTTATTCTCTTCACAGAACTGGATTAATTTTTTTCCCTCATTATTGAAAACTTTATCGTTACTACAACGCTTTTCTAAATTTGCTTCTATTGGACCCCAGGTATTGAAATCTACCCTAATCTGTTCTTCTCCTATTCTTGCATTTAGATCCCCCACTAGCATTAATTCTACATCTGTATATTTGTCCTGTAGTTCTTCAATGTTTTGTCTCAATTTAATGAACAAATTTGAGTCATAAAAGCTTGAAGAGCTAGATGGATTATAGACAATACCTAAATACACATCTGCACTTCTTCCAGATACATAACTGAATTTACACCACAGCATTTTATCACCTTCTAAATTCTTTTCAACCTTAATTTTAAAACCTTTTTAGTTTGGAAAAAGAACCAGTTTTTGATTTCCAGAAAATCAACATATATGAGGGTAGGTCCATAAGTTTCTGGCCTAACCATTTTCTATGTATGATAAAAACAAAAACTCTATTGACTTTTCATTATAGTTACCCTTTATTGTAATTCACTTCTCCCATCTTTGATTTAGCATTTCAATCCCTTCCCCCCAAAAATAGTCAGAAGTCTTGTCTGCAAAATGGGCATAAACATCCATCACTTCTTTGTCATATTTAAATTTCCTTCCTCGAAGGTCCTTTTTGAATTCTGAGAAGAGAAAATAGTCACTGGGAGCTAGATCTGGGCTGTAAGGTGGATGGTTGATTTCCTTGAGACACATTTCTTCACAGCTTCCTTTGCAATAAGAAAACAACAATTTGATAACACTGCTTAATAATAAAAATCCTCCTGGGAGTCTATATCACTTCACCTGTGACCATTAAGCAGCTCATCATTCAGAATTTTACTGACAATGAATGGTGATTGCAGTTGTCGGAGATAACTCTGGTTTTGAAGCAAACCTAAGACCGTGGCACATCAGTCTGGAAATTTTGAAAGTTGATAATATTAACATTGGCTGCGAAAGCTGTATAAATATGAACAATTCTGATATAATGCTATAATATGATATTCATAAATATTTTCAGAGTAATGTGAGGTACTACCTATGAATCTGTTTTTGAACAGTGTTTAATGCTAGTTTTTATATTGAGGCAACACAGATGAAGAGCACCAATGATACATGAAATTATAGTCTGGGAAGGAAGACCTCTTTTTCACAAATCTGTAACGTTTCTGTTGATATACTTTTGTTAGAATGGGGATCATTGCAACCAAACAGAAAACTATAATTCAGAATGTACCAAATGCACCCCAAATTTTGAAAAAGATATACTGTGTAGACAGGAAGAGGAACATACCTTGTTATTGTAAATGTTATGAGAACCTACCATACTATTACATAAGCAGCTCTATCTGCTAAAGCTAAACATCTTATATCAACTAGAAATGTTAATTGGGACTTGTACAGTGAAGCTAATCATATAATTGAGGTCATTGTATGATTGAGTGGAACTACACACTCTTTTTGCTCCATTTACAATGATCTCAATTATTTCTTATATCAAATTGGCTTTGGCCCTACTTGCAGTTTTGTAATTTGGCTTAGTAGCAACAGCTATATTACTGTATTTACTGATTAGGCTATATTTAGTATAGATGGGCTAATTCCAAATTCAGATAACAACTATGTATTGGCACACATGTCTGAAAATCGCATGCATGCACCGCACAGAAAAGCCATCAAGGGAGATTTTTTATCAACATACTGTGCCATGTGAATTAAACATGACGATAATATAAACATTTAATAATTTTTTGCAGTTTTCACCTAATACATGCCTCTAATAGATAATGTTATTCTTTTCGTTTTATAAGTTGCTCTATGTGATTTGACTGCCACTGGTGGCCGAGGTCGTTAAGGCATGGACTCGAAGGAGGTCTGGATTCGAATACTGTCAGGACTGTCCTCCCTGATTGAGGTTTTTTCCCGATTTTCCTCAGTCCTCATAAATGGCAAATGCCGGGGAGGTACCCTAAACTTAGACTTGGAACAATTCCTTCCTTAGCAATAAATCCTTACCCAATATATCATTTCATCTCATGTATCATCAGTGTCCATCGCCTGTGGTGCCTCTGTAGCAAAAACGGGTGTTAAACGCTATTCATTCAGTTATGTGATTTGGTAAACATTCCACAATCTTTGAGCAATTTTGTCGTGAAAACCACCTTAACTAGAGATCCTATTAGGTATATTTTTGTGGAACAGTCAAGTTTAGCGAGTTTTCTATTGGGTTAATGTCAGCGGAGTTCCCAGGCTACGCATAAATATTATTCTCGCTTAAGAATTTCTTCACTTTCTTTGAAGTATGACAAGGAGCCAAATCTTGCTAGAAAATTCTGTCATCATCTAGAAACCTATTTTGCCGCTTTCCAATGACTCCTTTCTAGTTTTTGGGTGCACTGATCAGATTTCATCATCCGTTTGACTAGTACTATGGGTCCTAGTCCTTCATGCTTGAAATACCCCATCTTCACAGAATGTTTTATGGTCTGTTGCAAATATACTGTAATTGTTGCTTCATCATTCACTCTGGCACATATTGAACCCTCTTTCCCCCTGCACTTCAAAGTGATTCTCATCAGAGAAAATCATTTTCTTCCAGTATTCCATTGTCCAATTCTGATGATTATGTGCCCACAACATATGTTTCTTGCACATTTCTCCTGTTAGAAGATGTTTCTAAATAGGTTTGCAGGCTTTCCTTCCAATGCCAGAAGTCTATGATAAACATTAGAAATGTACAGATTCACTCTCCTTTTATCCTATTTCGCCAGCCAGATTTACAACAGTTAACCTGCAGTTTGATTTGCTTCTTCTGAGGAGAAAATGTTCATCAGTTGGCATTGTTTTCTTTTTCCTGCCACAGTTTCTATTTTTCTTCGGTGAAATTGAGCCAGTCAAATAATACTATTTATAGTGCTTACACAGACACCACATTTAGTAACTAACTCCCTTTTTGTCATGGAAGTATTCTGATATAATGCTATAATTGCTCTTCCTGGGAATTGTATCCATTGGAGACGTAGGTATTTCTAATTGCACAAGGAAACCTCAAAATTCCTCAAAAGTAACACACATTGAAATAAATACACTTTTATCCTAAAACAATCGTCACACAGATTAATTAACAATGAATAAGAGTGCAAAGAATGCATAGAGAGCGCAGGATCTAAGAATAAGCAATGTGTAGCAGACTGTTGCCACTCATTGAAAGTGGAACTTTGGGTAATGGTGATACTGAATAAAGTTGAAACAGTATAGAGTGACTGTTTTGTTTGCTAAGTTTCCATGTAAGTAATATGTGTTGCACACACACTATATTCAACAAAATTTATCTATCACACTATAGCTGATTAGCTGAGTGATTAATAATAAGAAGTGTTTAGTGAACAAAGTATTATGCTGCAGTGGCCTTAGAGATATTCAGGCTTTTGTCTGAAGGTGTATGGCCATGGTTTTCATATGGCCCATGCCTTGTTTCTCTTCAACTGAGTGGCTACATTTTAAGACTGTTCTAAGAGCATATATTACCAGCTTTTTTTTCCCTAGAAATGTCTCTGAGCATTCGCATTGAAATATTTTTCCAACTCGGAGTCCCTTCACATTTTTCTGTGGACCTGTGAGAGCATTTGATTTAAATTTTTCCTGATAATTTGATTGGAAGAAGGCCTGTTATGGCTGGGTCATTTTACTCTATTTAATTTTCTCTTTTGGGGCCATTTCCAGACTATGTTTGGAAACATCACAGTTTTTTTCTCAGGCAATGAGGAAATATTTGCCCACATCATCACAGTCAGATGGTTAACATGCCATGAAACCTTGATAGGGGGGAGAATCTTTTCTGTGCTTATGTCAGTAATGTGATAGTCACCAATTAAGCAATTTCTTTAAATCTATGAATTTTTTTATTTTCCGTTCCTTGCATGCTCATTGTGATTTAACCCTTCTTCTGTTTCATCAGTAATAATATTTTATTAATGGATATCATTGTATGATTAGTTGAACTACACACTCTTAAAGCTTCACTTACTTTTTATAAATGTATGGAACCGGTTTCGAGAACATTTTGTTCCCATCTTCAGCCATGCTAAGGTTCAACTGTCGGATCATTCGTTGAGCTGTGGGAATGTATATTCTGCTCTGGTGGCGGTGTGATAAACTTGTAGTTTATGTTTTCATCCCCGACAATGTCGAAGTTCATTATGCTGTTTTTGTATTTGTAGATGTAGATTTTCTCCCAGGTTGCTAATTCCGTAGGTCCTTGTACTGATTTTAATAATTTTGTTTTATTTATTATGTCGTGATTTTGTGTCCAAAAATGATATGCTACTGCTGATTTCTCTATTTGCTTGTACTTTATGTTCCTGAAATGTTCCTTTAACCGTGTGCCAATGTTTCTCTTTGTTTTCCCTATGTAGATTTTTCCACATTCTGCACAGTTTATTTTGTAAATACCTGATTTTTCTTCTTGTGGAATACTGTCATTAACATTATCTATCAGCAAATTTTGAACATTAAATCTATTAATCGGTGCCAACCTGATATTAAAATCTTTAAGAATATTCTGAAATTTTTTTGTGGCCCATGGATGATATGTGAATTTTTTAAAAGTAAGTTTATCTTTTTTTGCTGAAAGTGTTGTGGTTTCTTTGATATGTTTTTGTCTCTTGAATTTCTGCACCTTTTTATGTACTAGTTCTTTCTTAAAACCATTTTTAACTGCTGTTTCTTCTATTTGTTTGTATTCTTTAAAATATTCTTCTTTGCTAATTTGTAGGTTAACTAGCCGGTGTGTTAAACTGTTAATTACTGCATGTTTGTGTGCTGTAGGGTTTAAACTGTCAGCTTTGATGTGATTATCTGCATGTGTATTCTTTCTGTATATTCCAAATTTAAGTTTTTCTTGGCATTTATTTCATTATTTTATTTTAATATCCTGGATATCCTGGATATTAAAATAATGAAATGCCAAGAAAAACTTAAATTTGGAATATACAGAAAGAATACACATGCAGATAATCACATCAAAGCTGACAGTTTAAACCCTACAGCACACAAACATGCAGTAATTAACAGTTTAACACACCGGCTAGTTACCTACAAATTAGCAAAGAAGAATATTTTAAAGAATACAAACAAATAGAAGAAACAGCAGTTAAAAATGGTTTTAAGAAAGAACTAGTACATAAAAAGGTGCAGAAATTCAAGAGACAAAAACATATCAAAGAAACCACAACACTTTCAGCAAAAAAAGATAAACTTACTTTTAAAAAATTCACATATCATCCATGGGCCACAAAAAAATTTCAGAATATTCTTAAAGATTTTAATATCAGGTTGGCACCGATTAATAGATTTAATGTTCAAAATTTGCTGATAGATAATGTTAATGACAGTATTCCACAAGAAGAAAAATCAGGTATTTACAAAATAAACTGTGCAGAATGTGGAAAAATCTACATAGGGAAAACAAAGAGAAACATTGGCACACGGTTAAAGGAACATTTCAGGAACATAAAGTACAAGCAAATAGAGAAATCAGCAGTAGCATATCATTTTTGGACACAAAATCACGACATAATAAATAAAACAAAATTATTAAAATCAGTACAAGGACCTACGGAATTAGCAACCTGGGAGAAAATCTACATCTACAAATACAAAAACAGCATAATGAACTTCGACATTGTCGGGGATGAAAACATAAACTACAAGTTTATCACACCGCCACCAGAGCAGAATATACATTCCCACAGCTCAACGAATGATCCGACAGTTGAACCTTAGCATGGCTGAAGATGGGAACAAAATGTTCTCGAAACCGGTTCCATACATTTATAAAAAGTAAGTGAAGCTTTAAGAGTGTGTAGTTCAACTAATCATACAATGATATCCATTAATATGATTGGCTTCACTGTGTTTAAGTTCCAATTTTACATTTAAGTAATAATATTTTACTTCATTTCTAATGTATTATTATGCGATAAACACTTTACTGTCCCTTAAAATCATTACATTTCCTAAGCCACTATCAGTGAATCATGTAAACACTTTTTGTGTTCAATATTGTAATTATACTAAACTGCATTTTGCATACTACAAAATTATTTAAGAATAAAAGATAATTAAATTATTTCAAATTTTTAAAAGTTGTCTACATTGTTACTTGCAAATGCAGATAATTCATATGCTTCATATTTAGCAAAAGTATTATCATGAGGATAGCAGCTGTTAAATGTTAATCTAATTTGTGTTTGAGAATGAAATTGTAAGAGAGCTCTGTAATAACCTAAAGAAAATGTTTGTGTTATATATTGTTCTTTGCTGATTCAGTAATTTTTGCATAGTACATCAAAATTATTTTTAAATACTACCATGCTTTTGTTTTATTCAAACATATGAACATCACCTTCTTAAATACAAATGTACTTGAATCTGTTACTTTTCTCTATTTAAGTGAATGTGAAGATATCAATAGATAACTTCATGAACATAGTTATATTTAAAAATACCTGCACAGTATAGCCTTGTCTATCAGTAGTCATATATATAATTAAATTGATAGTATAATAATTCTTGTGATTTAATCTCAACAACAACAACAATAATAATAATAATAATAATAGTAATAATAATAACAACAACGACTCTAAAAATGTATAAAATATAGTAAACTTTTGTAACAGTGATGTCAAATATTAACATTTTAAAAAAAATTGAGTCAAGATTGTTACATACACACCACTAAAATTCAATAAAATGGAAGACTAGTTTCGGAAGTCATTGCTCCTATCGTCAGTTTCTGGTCTACCACAAACAGCGAGGCTGGCAGTCGACCAGGAACTGACAATAGGAGCGATGGCTCCCGAAACTAGTCTTCCATTTTATTGAATTTTAGTGGTGTGTGTGTTATAATCTCGACTCAATTTTTTTAAAATCTAAAAATGTAGTTTCTCTTTTGTGATATATATAGGTTGCAAGAATTCTAATTTTATTCCCCTAATACCACACAGTAATACCATAACTTATTTTGTTTCATTAATTAATAAGGCTAATTTGGATTTTATATTAATTTTATTAAAAGTTTGTCAGTGAGGAGTTTGCTTCATGTACACAGCTCCTGAGTGACATATTTTTGTTTTTCATATGCTTTAATGTATAAATGTGTTGCATTTTATACAAAAAGATTTTAATAATGGCTATATAAACAGAAACAAAACAAGATATTTTTTTCATAATTAAAGTCTTTTGATATAATTTCACTTTATATTTTTTGTGAGTCTTTTGGATTTGTAAAAGTAATTACATTTGGCCTCATTGAATCAATGACTGGCATAGCAAGAGCATCAACA
Source organism: Metallyticus violacea (assembly GCA_030762175.1). Taxonomy (NCBI): domain Eukaryota; kingdom Metazoa; phylum Arthropoda; class Insecta; order Mantodea; family Metallyticidae; genus Metallyticus; species Metallyticus violacea. The sequence goes on along the minus strand of CM060832.1, from coordinate 64,974,632 downwards.
ACAACAGGGCTTTAGTTAATAAGGAAATTGTGAAATTGTTTTAAGAGTAAGATCAAGGTTACACAAGCAAACAACTATTGGAGTATTAGTGAGCTATTAACCCTGGAGAATTGCTTCTCATTATAGAAAATTTTGTTGGAAGTCAGCTTGCTTACATTTAGACAGATACCAATGAGAAGAGTACCAATGTGTCAGGCATTTGTTGTTGAAGTGCAAAAATTTGGTGAAAAAAGAAATGTTATGTCCATTTATGAGAATGTGGTCGACAACAAACAATTAATGCAAAATAGGAGATGCTGAATTTACTGTAGAAGATCCTGATCAGATGTAGTTATAGTTGACTGTTTCTTATCCGATTGTATTTCGACCATCAACAAAGCATTGCATGAGTTCCTGTTGTCTTCATTGGGTACATTGCCTTATCAGAAAGAGATTTTGGACTATCAATAACATTTTGTAATTGACTCGAAATAATACAGAATTTATAAAACATATTCTAGAAATAGATGAGGCTTCTTTCATAAGTAGACATCAGGTATTCAGTACCTAAAAATGTGCTTTAAGCACATATACAGGTTGGAAATAGTCATTTTTTGTTTTAAAATAGGAACATTTAAATTTAGAAAATGACTTTAAGAATAAGTAGTAATAATAACATTTTATGTTTAAAGTTCTATAACAGATCATATAAGGGAATGCCATATTTTATCATTATTATTTTCATTGGCTTATCAGTGAAAGAAATGAAATATATTAGTTTATATGTATATTTTACAACAGATAAACATGCTGGTCAAAGTAAAAACCTTAAAAGTGGCAAATAGCTGTATGTTCTACCACAAAAAATAATCATTTGCCATTCCATAATTTCAGCCTTATTGAAAATTGAAAATTAAAATTTGTGCACAATAAATCATTGACACATTTCCATTGTTGCATAAGTTTGTTTTTTGGTGGACAGAATTAGTTTCAATGCAGAAAAGATTCTTTAACCTCTGCTAAAGTAACAGTAATACTTAAACAAAGAAACTTTTAAAAAAAAGTGAATTCTTCAGATAGAACTTCAGTGTAGCATCCCTTCAGAACATTTCACACATTTTAATCTCAACACACTCCAGATATCTGGCAAGTACCAAATTTCGGTTTCTTAAATACAGTTTCTCCAACTTTAACTTTTTCCTTTTTTCAGTTCAAACTGGTTTCATAAACTAATGTATGAGATTGAATTGAGGGCTGTAATTGCCTTGTAGTTTTCACCATAGCATCATTTAAAAGATTGGCAGGAGAAAATTAAAATTATTTGAAAAATAAATAAAATATATCATAATTAATATCATTTTTATTTATTTATTTTACATTTTTTTCAAAAAATATTTAATTTTACTTTTTAAAAAAAATTTATTAATTATTTTTTATTTTATTTATTTATTTTTCCCCCTTCTGATAGGTACTTGGGCAACCAGTAAAATCCTAATCTGCCATACATAATATCATAAAATTTGCTGCATGAAATTTTGAATTATTGTTGTAAAGAAAAAGAATAAAATTTCAGCTGTACTTCTTTGCTCACCAAATGCAACTATGCATGGAATGAAATCATTGGTGTTATAAACAGAGTGCTACAGCATAAATGATGGCATTATTGTTTGTGTGCTATTAGATGTATAAGTGACTGTAATTAGAGAATTTTAATTGAAAATTAATTGGTTTACTGAAATAAAGTTTACCAGTTCTCAGATTGAAAATTATACTTGAAATTGTTGCATATAACCTCGATAGGCTCTTATATTGTTGATTTGATTTATTTATGGATGCTCTTTAACATCTCAGGTCATCAATGTCCTATTTCAATTCAGGTGTGAAATGGCTGATAAATTTTGCTGAGAGGCCTCTTCTTTCAGGCTTGATGTTCTGTTTCGTGCCACAAATTTATGACATGGAACCTGCAGCTATACTTCCCTTCCAAAGGAAGCCATACTTAGGATATTTTATGCCAGAAAAATATGTTGATCCTTGGGATGGTACCTGCAATCTTGGGTTTAGGAGGCAGGTATGGTTACCACCAGATCACCAGGACCAACATAGGCTCTTGTAGAAAACAGTAGTAGAAATCTAAAGTTCTAATGTCTGTTCTTGATCCAGGCTATTACTAATCTTTATAACTTACGTAAGGGAATTGGTAAAAATCACATAAGATTTGTTCAATAAATTTTCAAGTATTTTTCACCCAACATCTGGGAAGAATTATGGATGATACTTTGGTTGGAGATATATTCGCTCTAGTGGTTAACTGGCTTACATTTTCACAATTTTACAAAACAATGTCTTAAACTACTTTAATCCTGAAGTAAAGAAAGAAGATGTGCAACCATAAACTCTGCTCTGTATGAGTAGACATAGGTTGTTGTACCTGTGTTCATAAAATATGTACCATGAGAAATAGTTCCATTCTTTTAAATGATTGTGTGTTATTAAATACATTGATGTAATTGACATGGGATTATTACTTTTATTATACATATGAACAATAAATGATCTTTTAAACATTAATTCTACCAGTTCAGCTGAACATAAATATGATTGGCTTGCATTGTACAGATCCTCACATAAAATTTGTAAATATGTTTGTATACTTAATGATTTCTATATAGATCCTCATGCTTGGAAAAATTCCAGATAATGCCTGTGTGATGCGAGCAAATGTGCTGTTCTTTCAGCCTCTTGAGATCCCAAACAATTAAGGGCATCATTGTATAGCATTGACATTTAATGTTGCATTTGTTATCTAGCATCATTTCTGTTAAACATGTGAATTTCATCTCCATCAATAATGCCACTTTGGCTAGAACACTCCTCCCACTCCCTCCATAATGTTATAATCAGGACCAAAGTAGCTTGAGACAAAGTTTAGAGATGTTTTTTCATCATTACTAGCAAATGTATTGCTTAAAATAAATCTGAATATTATTTCGTCATGATGGTCTGATGCAATTTTAATTATACTTTCCATCACAAATGGGATATTTGGGCCATGTCATTACCATCAAGGTCTCAGGAGCTTAAACTCTTACATTTCATTTGCATTTTGCAGTATGAAATGAAGTTTACTGAACATTTGTTCAAAATATGAAAGACTTACAAGCTTATCACATGCCTCCTAAGAAATTATGAAAAATGAGTGTTCTGCTTGGGTGTGGCATAATAAAAGTTATAGATATCAGGCATGTTCACATGCAAATGGAACATGATTTAAGTTCTTTCATTATATTTGTAATTGTGTTTCTATTCACATTTATTCTTTTGTTCTGTGATTGCATTTAATCACTTTTATCTACCATGTGATCAGTTTTGTTTCCCCCCCGGAATATTTTGCCTAAGGGCGAGTACAGTGCTGGTTAGCTGGGTCTTGGTGGTTAATGGGAGGTTAAAACAATAAAACGAACCAACCATACAACAATACACAACCAGTTTAGAGGCTCATTCCTTACCAAATTATCACATGAGGTATTGAAATGTGCATCTTCATTCTCCGCCCCTTTTGTGGCATTTCTTTAGGAAATTATTCATCACCAGCTATAGTTCATTTTGATTGATTGATTGATTTGGTTTATTTATGGATGTCCTTTAACATCTCAGTCATCAGCGTCCCATTCAATTCAGGGCGTGAAACGGCCGACATATTTTGCTTGAGAGACCTCTTCTTTCAGGCTTGAGGTTCGTTTTTTGTGCCATAAATGTATGACACAGGACCCATGGCCTTACTTCCCTTCTGAAGGAAGCCTTACTTAGGATTTTTGCGCCCAAAAAATCCATCAATCCTGGTCGGGTTTGAACCCGTGATCTTGGATTTAGGAGGCAAGTATGGTTACCACTACACCACCAGGACTAACACACTTTTATTCATTTCATTTTGAGGAATCTGACAATTTTCTGAGGAATATTATTTTTGAGTTCTTGTATGGTGTAAGGGTTCATCTTGTATACAGCATTTTTTAATTTACCCCACAGATAATTGCAGGCTGTTATATTGGGGGACTTTGGGGGCCACTAATTACTCTGTCTTGTGGAAACACATTGTGAATTACTCTCTGAAATTTGCATTATTAGCAGTGGCAGAGTCCTGTTGAAAAATGCATGATCATGCTCACTGTGAATTAATTCTCTGAAAAGAGGGTTAGTATGATAATCATAAGTAACAGAAAAAAAATAAATAAATAAAATTGGTCCTAAGATTCTTCCACCATGGAGTTAACACACATGAATTGTACATAAAGACATGCTGTGCCATTGTAAACACACAAGGCATAATACACTTTCTGCATATTGTCAAATTAAGAAATGAAGAGCACAGCACACACCTGGGAAGAGCTGTTCTACAACTGTGACAGTTAGCAAGGTCAACAAGTAAGTAAGGAGGCTTGCTACACCCTGATCAAATGAGTGCAGGGCTTGCTCATAGGAAAAGTTCTGTGCCTGTAATATGTGCAGTGTGTGTAGAACTAGATTGTTCAGCATTAAAGATGGATAAATCACTGATGTTAACAATCAAAATTATGCTATAAAACATGATATTTTCAGCTGATGCCTTCCTCAGGTGGAAAGTAAGGAACTCTCACTGTAGTTGTGTTTTGCTCACCTTTAATGCTGCTTGATCTAGTTAAACTTATTTTATACTGTATGAGGATTTTTCTGTTTTTTGGAATTCATATTTTTACCGGTGTGTTTTGCATGAGTATTAATGGTTGCTCTTTTGGAAAACATTAGGCCTTTATGAAAGCTCGTCATCAAACAATATTCTTTGCCAGTGCCTTAATTTCCTTCCAACTTTCCCTGTCTTCTCAGCTTCAGTTTGAACTGTATTGCACTATATTGTTCTTTTGTTTGCCACTTCTACTTATTTCTTGAAATTTTTATTCAAAAGCTGTGTTGACAATACTTTCATTTTTGTTTCTCAATGTATGTACTGTCCATTTCCATTTGAATATTTCACCTCCTGAAATGTGTATTATTTAACAAACCCTGTAATGTGTTTCAGAGGCATTTAGTTGCAAATGCACAAATGTTACACATTTTCAGTTCTTTCTTTTCTGAATATAGGATATTTACTGTCTAGGGTATTGTTGAACTTGCATAACATTTTATTATTTTGAATGAATATGGTAATATCTAACTAACTTTAAAGCATGTATCCCAAAAAAAAATAATAATAATAATAATAATACAAGAGAATGCTTCCTCATGTGCATGCAAAGCAAAATGGCAGGCTGTGACAATTGGAAAAAGAAGTTAATTTTGCACGTCGATCAACTTTGATTTTTCAATTAACTAGCTATCTATGAGCATGTTCCATTAATGCTGCTGCGACCTACAGACAGATACTTCAAAAAGATGTCATAACAGAGAATTTAAAATTTCATCCATACAAATCATGAAAGAAGCTTTGTAGCTTTCCATCCATCCATCCATCCATCCATCCATCCATCCATCAATTCAACCGTCCATCTCTTTAACATCAAGATTCTTTTTTTTTATTTTTGTAAAGAGGTTAATTGTAAGAAAGCAAATCTAACTTTTTCAGTTCTAGTCTTAACATAATCAGATACACCTTCCTTCAGTTTAATATTCCCTGTATCTGAGAAGTTTTCATCCTCTAAATTCTTCCTCATATTAACATAAGAGTGTTGCCGTTATTAATTACCCCACATTATTTTGGCTTTCTATTTATTTAAGTACAAGGTAGCTGTAGATAACATGGTATGCAAATTTAACATTCATACTGGAGAATCTGAGGGCCAGCAGACATTAACATCTGTATATGCAAGGCTTTTAATCCTTATTGTATACTTTTGTGCTGATTCCTAAATGCATCAGTTATAATATCATCCAAAGATATCCTAAACATAAGGGTGACGATAATCATTCTTGTTTAACTCCATTCTCAGAGGGGAAAATGTGCAGATGTTGTCATCTATTATGGATATCCATAATTTTTACAGATTTCCCCCAACAATAAAGGAAAATTACTGTGGGAAAGCAAAGTTATCATGAGGGAGGGGGGAAGTAAAGAGAAGAATGCCATTTTCTATGCATATAATCTGGCAACTAAGCATTGAGATGGTCACTTCCCTTTAGTGTTCAAACTATTTGCAATAGCAGCAGAAGCACTGGTGGAGTTTCACTGTCTTAGTCATCTGGTAACAAATTTTTGTTTCTGTTTATTTTCATTTTTGGTATGGGGTTACAACTGCCAGAATGATTGTGATTTTGTATTTTAATTTCAGCTGATTGGTTTTATAAAATGAAGCATGCATGTTCTCAAATTTTTCGCACTAGCTACAAGGGTCACCAAGAAAGTAATGCCCCACATTTTTTTTCTTCAACAATTATATATTCCACACAATGAGAATTATACACATGAAAAAATGATGTTTCATTTATACACTCTTTTTCATGTAATCTCCTTCCAGTTCTATGACCCTCCTCCAGCGAGACATAAGGACATGTAGTCTGCCCTATTGGTACCAATCCTTGTTCTGGTCATGAAGCCATTTCTTCACTGTGTGAATCACCTTCTCGCCATCCTCAAAATGTCCTCCACAAAGGCCATCCTTTAATGGCCCAAACAAGTGGAAGTCTGAGAGAGATATGTCAGGGCTGTAGGATGGATGGTAACACTGTCCAAACCTGTTTTGTTGTGTGTTCAGAAGTCCTCAAAACCTGTGTGAGGGCAAGCGTTATCATGTTGAATCAAATCATCTCCTGGGTTATTATGGCGCCAAAGTGGCTAGAAGTGCTTCCTGAGTTTGGTTATGTGTTGATGTATGCTTTTGAATTAATGGTACTGCCTCTTGATGTCACATCAATGAGAATACACCTTCATAGTCCCAAAACACATTGATCATACCTTACCAGCAGAAGCATTTGCTTCCAATTTCTGTGGACAGCAAGGATGACACCATTCCATCGATTGTCATTTTGTCGGGTTCTAAATGGTGAACCTAGGTTTCATCACCTATCACAATTCAGGACAAGAAGACCTTCCCCCTAAGCTTCATAATGTTGCAACAACTCAAAAGAAATGTTTTTTCTGTGAGATTTGGGTTCCACTGTAAGACAGCATGGAACCCATCTTGCACACACTTTTGAGTAATCAAGAGCGCAGATGATTGCATCCACACTTCCATCTGATTCACAGCTTCAGCGCCAAGTCTTAATGTGTCAATCCTCGCGAATGAGAACATCAACATGCTGCAACATGTTGGGTGTGACAACCATGGATGGTCTCCCCACCTGCAGCAAATCTTGGAAATCTGCGAAACCGTCCTCTGATGGCCTTACCCTCTGCCCAGCAACAAACTGTACTTCTATGGATTGCAGATGCTCCATAGATTTCACAAATATTTTTGAATATACAGTTTCTTTCTTTGCAGTGAGAAATTCAATGACGACATACTGCTTATAACGTACATCATATACAGATGTCAATTAGAAACATTGCTGCGACTGTGCTATCTGTTGCAGGAAATAAAAGTTTTGCTTTGCCACTCAGCGAACTTCAAATAATTCATACCTAATGTTTTTTTTGCAATATTGTTGTCAGCTGAGAAAAAAAAAATGTGGCACATTACTTTCTGGGCGTGCCTAGTATTAGGCAGCAATGTTAAAACATTGTGGAGACCATTATATTAAGGAATGGCCATGTTTACTTCATGTATAAGTGAAAACCATGTGTTCCACAGTTTGTGCTCATGCAATTTGTCTGTGGCTCATGTTGACCAAAGTGACTAAAAATACACGGATTCAAAGAAAGATTCCATGGTCAAGTGAAATCAACAATAATTCTCTTTCATCATTCTGTATTAATAATGATGAAAATGGTGTCACAAATGTCAAATTGTTGTTTATATCATTCATTTTAAACCACAATATCCTATTCGCCTTTACTGACCATCAGGAAATTTATTTAGACTTTAAAATAGCATAGAAATATATTTGTGCAGGATTAAACTTCTCTGCACTAGTTCAATATATGGCAGGTGAGGCAAAGAAAGAAACAGTTAAACTTTTGCAAGAAGTGCCATTTTCTTGTCTACTGATGGTAGTACTGCTGCAAATTCAATGAAATTTATTCACCAGTTGTTTCTTTTTCTATTGAATTCAAGGTAAAATATCCACTCTTCTTTTATTATGTAGTAGAGAGTTAGATGAAAAAAGGGATTCCTCCTGTTATTGGTGAAGAATTTTCTTTCCTGGAATTGTTTGGGGAAAATTGCATATGTTTTCCTTCTGATAATGATTATACAGTGATAGGTGCAATAAAAGATGTTGCCAAATTTGTAAAGGAGAAACATTCATCTCTCAGTGTTTTGGGGATCCATGTCATCTTAGTACAGTTTGCTGCTTAACAAAAACTCTCCAATTGCCATTGAACATAGAAAGCTTTTTGGTTCAGTTATTTTTCTATCTTGAGCAAGTTCTAAAAGACAAAATGTTTAAAAGTATATTCAGATATGTGTGTGGAACAGAGGTTCACAAAATTTTAAACTATGTTACTTGTTCTTATACTTAAAAGAGTTCTTGAGCATGACACTTATGTTTTGTATTGCACCATAACAGAAAAATGAGACTACTAAGCAACATAAAGAAGACCTACTCATAAAATTGTATTATTTCCGTTAGTGTACACTTCCTGTTTTTGATTCTGTAATTTGTTTCTTCAATAAGTGCTTCAGATGTATATATATTCTAAGAAGGAAACTTTATGGTCTTCTTACTGACCAGAGAATGGTTGTTACAAATAGATGTTTTATAACTAGGACTTGGATTCTTTTTTAAATACATATTTTGTTTACAGTGCAAAAGCAACTCTTGAGTTTAAAACTTTGAATGAGGTAAACTCAGCTTATATTTTAAAATGAACATATACATATATTTAGAAATATGTATATAAATATTTTCAAATGTTTGCATAAAATCAGTTTTAATGAAATAACTTTAACAAATGCCTTTTTCATATGTATTATTGTAGGAACAGGATTACCCTTTTCCATTGCATTCTTGTGACTGGCTTAGCAGTATTGCATAACACAGGGCAGTAATGTTGATAAAAACACCTGAGTGCATGCTATTTTCATTATTAAAATTGTACTTTACATATCTTGAACTGCTCTGTTTATACTTTCAAGACACTATCACTGTTTTTGCTTAAAGGAGTCTTGTATACATACTCATTTTATCCCATTTCTTTTTCTCCTTGTCAAGTGATAAAGTGCAATTAGTGTAATGCATAAATTATAAAATGTGGTGGTGTGAACATGTCATTTGAAATGGCAGTGATAAAAAGTTCCTTAAGGTATGTTTTGCATCTAACAATTACTTTTGTATGAATTTATTCTTAAAGCTATTTCTCCTGGTTCAGAAATGATTCCAGTATTGATGTACCTAATGTAGCCTGTAGGTCTGATTTTTTCTCACAAATTAACACTCTTTCTGTATGAGAGAAATTGTGAGGCACACAAACACAATTTTGCTTAATGTTTTATACTTGACCACTTTCATTTCTAAGATCTGCAATTTTGCTCCTATTTACATCAATTCTAGATGCATTTATGTTTTCTGGGAAAGCATCACAATGGTAATTGCAAGTTCCTTTTCAAGTCTGCCATGTAAGGGAACTTTTCAATAAAGTAATTTAGAGATGAATATGACATAGAATAGCTGCCAGGTAAGAGGTAAACCTGAATTTTTGGAGCTTCTGAGGGCTAACACTTTAGGAGTAGTGATTACTAACAGGCAAGGTTGGCACCTCTTGTCATTACCTATTTTTTATTATATTTATAATTTTGTTTAAATTTCTTCCAGATAAATCTTCTGTTCACTGAATTGGAGGATTTAATAAAATCAATAAATGCTCAATTCAGTGGGCTGTTCCATTCCAGTGATTGTTTCATCACTATTCTGTGTTTATAAATCTGTTCAAAATTCTTAAGACTTATTGAATTCTTCTACATTTTTTACCTCTTTGCCTTTAATTTGGTTTAATATTGTGCTAGTAATAATTTGACCTGGAATGGATAACAAAATAGTGTCTCACCAATTATTACAAATAGTAAAGTCTCTTTCACCATTATTCCCTTTTCCTGCTGTTGTGAAATTTTTTTTCTTTTTCCCAGATTTTTTAAACAAAATCGTGTAATAATAGCTGTTATGACTGGGTTATGCTTTTAATATCTCCATGTCTATATTATGAATACACAGTACTTTTCCTTCTTTTCACTCCTAAATTACCCTTTCAAAGTCACTTTTGGTTATAGGATTAATATAAATGTTTAACTTTAAATTTAAATAAATTTGTGCAAATTTTGTTTCATACTCTTCTAATGTAGTTTCAGCAGAATCATTATTTTATTTATTATGTATACTTTAGAATCATTATATTTACGCTACTTTGGCTTCTTCTACTAGTTTTTCCATCCAGTTTCTTTTGTCTCTATAGCATTAAATGTAGTTTTAACATTTATTAGTTGAAGATTATCTCTCTGGCATCTGTAAAACCTAAGTAGCTAAATTAGAATGGTGCATATAGTTTGTTAGGCCTTGGAACAAGCCTTAGGACTAATCCACATAAGTTTATGGTGATATTAAAGAATAAATTCCTTTTTAAATGGATATTTTTCATGAATGTCATAAATACATTCACAGAAGTCAACTTTATGCCTGATCCCTTTAAATTTTTATTAAAACTCACATTTAGCTTCATGCTGTTCTTGTAACCACTTCAGTTCCATGGCATATATCAGTAGCAAATGAGTTAACATTATGTAGAGTAGCAAAAAAATTAAAGAACTGTATTTGTATAGTATGATTTTTTATTCATGGCTTCTCACTTGCAGGAATTGAAAAAGGTTGGTTGGTTGTTTGGTCGGTTTGGTTTAATTTGGTTGGTTATACCTAACATTAAGCGGAATTGGGAAACTCCAATTTTTCTTGGTATTAATAAAAGATGTATGGAAGTATTTAGATCTTGATATGGTTTTCCTTTAAGTTTTTGTTTGATATTGATGTTGTTCTTGTTCAGATATTAATCTTTTTATGAGTTTCAATTTAAAGGGAAGTTTTAGTTCAAAAGGGGTGGTTTTAATATTATGGTGGCTCCTATTTTGCTTAAGTATCTGCAATTTCATTCCTCTTCAATCCCACATGACTCGGGATCCATTCTAAAACTATTTCTATATTTCTGATTTGAAATGTATTATATAGTTTTCTTATTTTATTTATGGTGTATGTTGGTGGGTAACTGTAATTCATTATACTTTGTAGTGCTGCATTAGAGTCACTTAAGATAACAGTTCTTTTATTTATTTTAGGTCTATACAGTAGATTTTGTAAAGCTGCTCCAATGGCCATTATTTCACCATAAAATTGTTAGCATACTGTCTCAAAGGTGTATATTGAGAGATCCATTTTTAAGAGATCCATCTATATACACTCTACACCATGTATTGGATAATGGTTGTTTAGTGTACTAAGTGCTATCAATCTTAATACCTCAGGTGGATCGTTCTTGTTGGAGACCATTGTATCCAGATTTAGTTTCACATTAATATCTGTATGTTGTAAAAGATCAGGTGGTGTAATGACAGGTTTAGTGCTTATTTTTAAATTTTTTTCTAAATCTACTTTCTGTATGTAAGTTTTGATAGTCTGTTGTGTTTTTAATCATTGTATGCTGTCAGGAATTTGAAACCATTTATTTCTGTGTTATTTATTGTTTCATTTCTGTCCCAGTATAGCAGTTTTAATATCTAACTCTATTTTAATTGGCAGATTGTTAGTTATGTTCTGCATTGTAGCAATTGGTATTGTTTTAACAGCTCCTCTTATTATTCTTAAGGGCCTAGATTGTATTGTATGCAATTTAGTTTTAAGTTGGTTGTTTATTGTGGACATTATCTTGCTTCCATAGAGCAAATTGGGCTTTATGTATCTTTTGTATGTATCATTTAGCAGGCCTATGGATATTCCCCATTTGACTCCTGCTAGTCTTCTTAATATATTGTTCATCCTATTCATTTTCTTAGTTACATTGTTGATTTGTTCAGAGAAGGAAAGTTTTTTTGTCAAGCGTTATACTAAGATATTTAGTATGTTCTTTCTCTTGTAGTAGTTCATTATTGATTTTAAGTTCTAAGTCATCTTAGTGTGTTGAAGACTGAAAAGCTGGAAAGCTGTCTTTTTAGTGTTTATTTCCATATTGTTGGTGGATGCTCATGTTTCTACACTATTGATAATTTTCTGCATTTCATTTTCTAATTTTCTGTAGTGTTGCCTATTCTGCTTATTTTTTTGGCTAATTCATATGGCAATTTTATCTGCAGACAATACTATTCTTAAACATAATGTATATATCTGTAATTTTTTAAGTTAATATTAACATTGACAACAAAAAGTTTTATAATTTTTAAAAAGGAATTGAATAGTGGTAGGGTTTATTACACATGCATGCACGCATATGCTTGGCAGGAAGAGGGAAGATAATATGTTACATTACTATAACAGTTGCAGTGGTAAACATTATCTTATCTCAATTAAATGTACTTACGAAGCTGTTGACAATGGAGTGGTATATATATACACACACAATGTAATAAACTTTTGTTCTCACTAACTCCATTCACTTACAACTGTAAGTGAATGAAGTTAGTGTGAACAAAATTTTATTACATTGTGTATATTATCTTATCTGCTGATCCTGTGAAAAGTAATTAACTCGTATACCCCTTTGTTTTATCTGAATCAAATAGATTTGTTGACAGTGACAAGAAAAAAAAAATTTAACTGTGCCTAAACTTTGTATTCAACTGAATATATTTTGTATGTTTTTATGTATAAGCATCCAACCTGGATAGATTAATATTTGTAAAGATACACAAACACATTCTTTACACATTCAAAATAAAATCACAGTAGAGAAATGGTTAATGCTGAACTTTTACAGGAATACCTTCTTATTGCACAATACTACAGTGATGCACTGTTGTTTTGGCATGTTTAATTATGAATTGTTTTTCTTAAATAAAATTTATCATAGCTCAAATGCTTTTTAACAATTTATTTTGATCCTTCTTGCAGAAACACAAAATGGAGGGTTACAATTTTCGGTCTGCTTTGTACTTAAAGCTATATTATATCAGTGTGTGTTATGTTTCAGGTGCATACCATTGAACTTTAATTCTGGTGATATTCAGAGCTCAAGTAAAGCTGTAAGAGGCCCTGGAGACCATAAACAGATTGTATCCACACTTGCAGATGTGGATCCTATGTCACTTGATCGCAGCATACGGTTTTGTCATGTTGGTGGATTAGAAAATCATATTCGCTGTCTTAAGGAAATGGTTGTGTTTCCTATAATGTATCAAGAAGTATTTGAAAAATTCCATATCCAGCCTCCCAAAGGAGTTTTATTTCATGGACCTCCAGGTGAGATATTAGGCTTAGCATTGAATGAATAATTGACTAAAAGTATTGCTGTGAATATATGAATGAAAATCAAAAAGAAATTAAATGAATTTTTTCAACCAAATGGAAATGTATTTACAAAAATGGAAATGTACATTTGGAAGGTTGAACATTATTCTACTTTTCCACATAGCATTCATTCACATTTATTCATATTTATCCTACCATGGTATCAATTTTTCGATGCCTTTGTGGTAGAAATCGTTTGGCCATATGCGTAACCAATAATGCATGGCTTTCACAACTTACTTATTGCTACTGATGTGTTTGCTAGCAAGGTGTTCCTTCATTGGGCCAAGCAGATGAAAGTCTGATGGGGCCGTGTCTGGACTGAATGCTGGATCTTCAGAATTTTCCAATGCCAGGAATTTACTTTTTGTGCCAATATTTAGTCAAATGGGGATGAGCATTAACATGGAAAATGATCCTCCTCCAGAGATTTTGTTGGACATTTGTCGGTGCAGAGCAGCTCACATAAATGATTCGATGTGGCACAGTATGCAGAAAAATTTACAGTTGCTCCAATTACCCCAAAATCAGTAAGAATGATATCCTGGCTATTTCAAAAAATGATAGGCAAAACTTTTCCTGCAGACTGGATTGTCCTAAAATTTTTGGGTGGGGGCAAGTTTGTGAGTTTCCATACCATACTCTTTGTCACTTTCGTCAAGGGGTGTAATGATACACCCCATAATTCTTCCCCAGTAACAATACTGTTAAGGAATGAATTTCCAGCCCTGTGGTATCAGATAAAATGCTTGACAGTATCCCATACAGTCCTCCATAAGCTGTGGTGTGAACTGTCTGAGGACCCAACTTGCTAACACTTTGCAATATCTAAGATCTTCATGGAAGATGGTGTGTGCACTGCCATATAAATAGCATTAACGTATGTTTTTACTACTGAGGCACACAGGTGTTGGACACTGATGATACTTGAGATGAAATGATATATTTGAAAGGATTTTTTTAAGGAAAGAAACATTTCAGGCCTAAGTTTAGGATATCTCCGTGGCATTTGCCATTTATGAGAATTCAGGAAAACCTGGAGAAAGCCTCAGTCAGGGAGGGTGGTCTTGGCGGGATTTGAACCCCCAGACTTCCAGCTCACGAGTTTGCACTTTAATGAACTTGGCCACCTGTGGTAGTTTTGCCAAATGAAATGCTCTCTGCATTTCTTTTGTTTGGCTGCCAATTTCTGAATCAATGCCTTCACAGCTTTAACATTGCTCTATATGTGGAATGTGCGAGGCCGTTCAGAGTGGGAATTCATCAAAGACATTTACATGCCCTAAGTTGAACTTTACACACCAGTTACAGACATTTGTAAATGTCATGCATGTGTCACCATACACTGCACACAACTCATGATATGTGTCAGTTCGTTTCTGTCCATTTGACCACAGAAACTCTGTAGTTCAACTATTCAGAACAGCTCAAATGTAGGTGTCATTTTTAAACAACTGCTTGTCGACATGCACTAAGTATACGCACCTGCAATCTCATTGATTGATAGTAAAAATTTTCAAATATACATTTCAGTTTTCATTTTTGTTTTGCTGTAAAATAATTTACTCAATTACTTTTTGATTTTCCCTCATAACTGGTGATAAGACTCGGAGCAGAATTTTTTATTCTAATTGGTGTTGTGCAAAGCAATAACTGTTAATAATGATGATGATGATAACAACAACAGATATGACCACATCTATGGATGCTAATTGAAGTAACATGTGCTAAATTGCACAAAATCAATAAATGTTTTGTAACCCTCAATTTGGATACAGTAAGATATCACTTAAGAGCTTCATAATGTACTACATGGCTCATCCTTTGCTTTTTCTTTTTTCAGACTTTATTACCTTTCTTTCTGCTTTATTCCACATGTAAATAGAAATATGTCCTTCCATACCTTCCTCCCCTTATTGGTTAAAGCTGTTGCATGAAAGATATGGTTTGCTAACCATAACCTAATAGATAATGTAAATGCCGAGATATTGTAAATCTATGCAGGAAATATTACAATAAAGTTATAACATATAGATATGTGTTAATGAACAAACTGAAAACTTTCTATTCTATTTAATATGCAAGGTTCAGGGGTGAGAAAATGCAGTATTCAAATCACACATACTCTTGTCATGAGGTTTACTTGAGAAGTAACCTCCCTTGTAGTAAATAAACTACATGTTACATGAACTCTCGGTGCATTAACATTACCACACATTCTACTTTGCTCATAGGGTAATGAAACAGAATTTTCCTGAAGTTCTCTAAATATAGAAGGATAAAAAACAAACTAATTTGTATTGCAATAAGCAATTGCCCATAAGCTAATGAGTATTGGAGTAAGGTAAGGAGAAACATGTGTAGTTAATGGTTTTAACTGTTTTTACATCAAATATCCCCTTTATCTTTTGATGAGAATGCCATCTCCCCAAACCATTATCATCTCAAGAAGTACTTTAGATATCAAATTGAAATGACTTCATTTTTAAAAATCTTAGTACAAAAAAATAATTGGTTTATTTTTATAGACATTTTCTAGTGTTTATAAATATTATTACTTGAATAGAAAACTCTCTTGGTTCATAACAATTATAAACTAGAGCATCTGCAATTAGCAAACATGTTGATATTATGCCAGGTATTGAAGACATCTTAAGAATTTCAATGTATTTTGGGCTTGTGAACAATGTACAGGAGGAATAATTCCATCAGGATATTTTTGAATTGGAAAAGGGACAGTGGTAACGAGCAATGCTGGGGTATATTTACTGGTCTCTTAAAAAACAAAAAAGCAGGAGTAAATACAAGAGCTGGTCATTAAAAGAAAGATATTTTTAACATTATCTTAAAAAGAAAGAAAGAAAAAAACAGATATATACAGATGAACCTCGATTCATCTTTTTTGAAGGAACCAGGTTTGACAATTGATTGTTGCAGGAAAACGGTAGATACAGGAAGTGCATAAATGATGTACAAAAATATATAAAGCCAGTATATAAGCAAAAAAGTTTATTTTGCGTCAATTTTACATGTTATCATGTACTTATTTTACACTTTGCTGTTTGGTCTAGTGGTAACCGTACTTGTCTCGTAGACCCAAGATCGCAGGTTCAATGGATTTTTTTGGGGGGGCGTAAAAATTCTAAGTGTGGTTTCTTCGGAAGGGAAGTAAAGCTGAGGGCCCCATGTCGAAGATTTTTGGCACATAAAAAAACATCAAGCTTGAAAATAAAGCTCTCTAAGCAAAATTTTTCAGTTGTTTCACTTGCTGATTAAATGGGACGCTAATGATCTCAGAAGTTAAAGAGTGTCCGTAAATAAAACAAATGAACACATCAAAACGTTTGTCACTTTCTTTGAAAAAGGTCGTTAACTGACATTTGCTTCTTTTCTTTTCATGCGAAACGAATGTACCACATTCAAGGCATTCTGTTGCTCTTTACCGTCCATACTGCTATTGTCATGTGCATGGCATACGTACTTGACGATACACTCTGTACAGAGAAGTATGGAATCTGGCTGTAGTCCCCAGCTACAGCTGGGAGAGCCAAACTCCTCAGTCCTGAATGGCTAACTTACCAGATTCTATGCGTCTCTACTACACTTTACAAGCACATTACAAGCAGGGCTGAAAGCACTAGTGCTCCTCTTGCTGCTTTGCTGCTGCAAAAGTCTTCTGTTGGCTGTGGTAAGCTGGCAGCTGACTGCAGTCCCGAGCGATAGCGGAGAGAGCCGAACTTATTCAAGTGACGAACTGGATTTGGCTGCAATAGAGAGGCATAGAATCTACTAAGCTGGCTGCTGGCTGCAGTCCAGAACGACAGCGGAAAGTAGAGAACAGATCACAGAGCACCTGGCTTCTGGGTTCTTCCCAAGTAACTGAAGTCAAAGAAAATGCTGTGGTATTCATTTCTATTGTATGGGGGTTTTGCAAGGGGAATGCGATGAGATGTTTTCTTTTTCTTTCTTTGTACCAAAGAGTCTTTTCTATGGAACATGTTCCTCTTTTGGGGTATTTCTGTAATTTTGGCCATGGGTACTTGTTCATTTTGGTTGCGAACTGCGGTTAATGTTTCCTTTAAGGAAGCCGTGTGTTTTTTCACAACTTCAAGTTCTCTTGTTATGGAAATTCCTTAATGGCATCGAATAACAACTCACATGTAATTTTTTCCATTTGTTCTGAACAGTTGGGTCTTCTTTGTTTGCTCACTTGGACTAGTATTTCCTCCTTTTCATTGAGAACAGAAACATCTTCAGTGTCTATTAGCAAATCATTAATATCTTCAGAGTACCATACAAGGTAACATGACAAATTATTATTATGAAATCACTCAAATTTCACTAATTTTGTTCCACTTACTTGGGCATGTTTCAAAGGCGTTTGCCTTCATCTTCAGCCTTGTCCCACTGGCCGCTTCCCAGTGTGGTATTAAGATGTCCCTGATATCCTAATAATAATAATTTGTCATATTATACTATATTTTGCTGTGAAAAATCCTTGATACAAAAACCTACCTTATAGGGTGTTCATAGCGAACCTGAAATTGACATGCTGTGTATGTGTTTACATATATTCCATTTAATGCTGGAACCAACACACGTGCAAAGAGTATATGCATGTATTACATGCACTGCAGATTAATTTGCATTTACAATCCACATCATTATATTACATAAAATACATCTCTGTCACTTTCAATGAGGTTGGGATCTTCCAGCTGCATTCTTTCATAATGATATGTCCTTGTTTATTTCTGAGCTTGCCATATGCCTATGAAGAATGTCTTTCATTTTGCTGGCCAGCTTTCCTTTCGTAAGCACAATAAGCATGTCGAACAGTTTGTGTTTAACAAAGGACAGTATAGCAAATATTGCTTTATCCATACTTTTCTGACATTTTCCATATTGATACATATATTTGAGTGCATGATTCTTTCGCTCGATATGCGTATTTGAATTAATGCCAGCATGCAACCTGTGACAGTAAACCCAGCATTATGCATTACTCACGTATGGAAGTATGAAGCAAACTAAGAGGTGTCAAAGTCATTTCAATGTATCTACTACAGTAGGAAGCATATGCCAAATGTGGTAGCATTTCTCTCTTCCAGTAATGTTCTTAAATCCTGTAAACATCTTGTTTTTTTTCATTGACTTTTTTTTTTATTTGTTTTTTTTTTCAGGCTCTATCTATGTGCCATGTATAATGAAGTCTCTTTGTTGGCGCTTCCATTATTGAAATCCAAACATTATAGAAGGACTCTGCTAAATCTAACATAAAAACTTTAGGGTAAATATTTCCAACTTAATGTACTAGAAGAATATGGGCAGCACATGAAAATCACTCCTGTTGGATATAAGGAAGACGCATGGAAGCCCTTGCCTCATGTCTTTTACCACCAGTGAAGTTATGAGCTCAAAACCAGGAGCTCATAACTTTAGTTAAGTCCATGCGTCCCGTTAATACATACACAGTGATTTCCAAACTTTTTAATAGTTCGGCCTGTGCATTGTTATTAATTATAATTGATACAAAAGCTGTGTCTTTTAACTCCGGGTGGGAGTCACTGACCGTGTCTTGTGGCAAGTCACGCAAGAGAAGTAGAAAATTCACCCCATATCTCGTGTTCGGAAATGAGGAGTTCGGTTCTCCCCGTTGTCGCTTGATCGGGACTGCAGCCAGCTGCCAGCTTTCCATTCCACACTTCTCTGTACAGAGTGTAACATCAAGTAAAACATTTGCGACTCCTGCTACTTCGTCGTGCACTTCAATAACGCCGAATGCCACATGTGACAATGTCCTCGTCCACTGCCTCGTAGGTGTCAAAACTGACACAACGGCAACTGGCCCATTCTCCGCATTATCAGCCGATTTCCAAGGTGACCTATACTCCACCTTCCAAAATTTTCAATTCATGCATTAATCTCCGTTATTTTCCACAAAGGCGGAAAAAGCTAAAATTATTCACATTTTGAAAAAAGGGAAGGAACCAGTCTACCTTGCTAAATTGGCTAAAGGCCAATCAGATTGCTCTCCATGGTGTCCAAAGTTCTCGAACGAACACTATTGTCCCGCCTGGAGCCATTGTTAACTCAGCTTATTCTGGAGCTTCAGTTTGGCTTCAAACTGAAATACTCGACCATTCAACAAAGAGAGTGGTGGAGAAGACCGAACAGGCAGCGCATGTTCTCCGCCGCTAAGCTGCTTGACATTGGGAAAGCTTTCCCTAGCACCCGACACGCGCTTATTTATAAGCTCATGCGAGCTGGGATGCCGCGTGCGGTTAAAGAGTTAATTGATAGTTTTCTCTCAAACCGCTGGTTCTATGCCTGAGTTGAAGATCGAAGATCGGACAAACGAATGGCACAGATGGGATTACCAGAAGGAGCTTGTTGTCACTAACACTCTTCTCTGTTTACATGTCAGATTTTCCTACAAGACGTAGTACATCTACATATATGCTGATTACGTTCATATTTTGACTCAAAGCAGGAACATACATTTCTCACTAATTCAATTCCGCCGACACCTTACGCATGTGGAGGAATGAATTGAGAACTGGCTCGTGCACGTAGGTGGTGAGAAGAGCAAAGCAATTTTCGTCACCAAATGCCGCAGATCGGCCAACCCGCCGGCTCTGAGTCTGCAGGAATAGTTGATTTGTTTTATTTACGTACGCTCTTTTAACAGCTCAGGTCAACAGCGTCCCATTCAATTCAGGGTGTGAAACGGCCGACAAATTTTGCTCAGAGGCCTCTTCTTTCAGGCTTGAGGTTGTTTTTCGTGCCGTAAATGTACGACACGGGACCCACGGCTTTACTTCCCTTCCGAAGGAAGCCATACTTAGGATTTTTACGCCCGAAAAAAAATCTATCGATCCTGGCCGGGTTTGAACCCGCGATCTTGGGTTTAGGAGGCAAGTATGGTTACCAGGACCTACTGCTGCAAGAATAGACAATTCCCTGGAGGAACCGGATCAAGTACCTCGGGACTATCCTGGACTAGGGGCTGACCTTCCAGTCGCATATGCGAGCACAAGGTGCAAAGGCCCGAGTGGCCATTTCAAAACTGAACTCCAATTTTTAAACTAAACTCCGTTTCAATTCGCATCAAATTGCGAATTTATAATACCATTATACCAGCAATAATGTTGTATGCTAGCGAAGTTTGGGGCTACACTACTTGATCCTATGTTGCTTATTTGCAAAAGGAGCAAAACCTCGCGTTAAGGAGAATTTTTGGTACTGATGTTGTTCCGCACAGTTTTCCTCCATGAAACTTCTGGCCTCGAATACATTAACGACATTAGCGCATAAAGCATACGCACTCTAATCCAGACATCCAAACTGGTTAGTACGCGAACCTTCCCTGATCCATTACCCATCTGATTCATAACGTTACTCAACATGACGTGTCAGTAGAGTACAGGTGTACATAGAGATATAGCCACCTATGGTAGGAGCTCCCCAGAACCTGGTTCCACAACCCCGGGAAGTCGGCCTGGAAAAGGTGCAAGGTGCATCGGCTATCATCGTCCTCGTCGTCCTGCAGCTCTAAAAGTATCGGCAACTCGGGGAGTTCTAGTCACGCTTTCGATTAAGCATAACACCAACTCTGTACATGCGACGATTTTCACTATTCCAGTTTGAAAACGATCGTTCGAGTATAGAATTTCTTTGGGTCTGAACTTATGGAACGATTAATGCGGGTTTTATTTACATAAAATTTAAGGTAAAACGTTTGGAACCGCATAAATTGAACGATGCATCCGCGAAAACGATGATGGTTCCAGAAACGATAGATCAAGGTTCCACTGTATACATATATTGATTTTTTGCACACTTTTTATACTTAGATTGTAAATTTTGATAAATTGTTCGCTATTAATTTCATTTTAATTCCTGAAATTGGTCCTGACTTATAACATGATTGTTTTCATTATATCGTAAAACATTGACTGCAAGTCAAAAAACATTCTTTCATTGACTGGTAGGATTTATTGCCCAAATTACTTCTTAACTTTTGTGTCACAAAATGTTTTGGTCTTGCAGTTTTCACTTCTTTTAGTATTGATTTTTAGCTGCACAGAGATTAATATCAAAACATTTACATATTTTGTAAGAAAACATTGGTTAGGCAAAAGATGCAAATGATCACACTAAAAAAAGTGGAAATTCATTCACTCTGCATTGATATATGAATGCCTTGTCGGATGGCAACCGGAAAAAATTATCACATCTTCTTGAGTTTTTTATATAAAATTTAATATAAAAAATTTGCAAAATTTCAGGTTATATCTACATAATACTTAATACTGTTGCAATCTTACTGCATAACTAAATTTTTAAATGTGCTTAACAGTGAATGAAGGTCTAGTCTTTGTTTTGTTTTCCCTGCATGCGGACTGCACTGGCCACACCTAGCCTGTTGGTATGTGGAAATGTGCAGAAGATGAAATTTCTCCTCCTGGAGTCAGTGGTCTGTAAGGTATATACGTATACTTCATTAACCTTGTAGGGATAAACTTTTAAAAACTTTTTTGCAGAATGTCTGATGCAAGAGATATTCACAGTGATTGCTCTAATCGATTATTCATATCATCCAATTTATTTTTTTATTAAATTTGAGCACTATTTTATGAACTATAAATCTCTAGGTGAATGAACTGCTGGAAAATGTTCTTGAATTTCTGGAAGACACTGGGCAGCTAATTCATTCTTAAAATGTATTTCTGTATTAAATATTTGAATCATGGCAAACAGAGAAACAAAATGTAACACAGCAACTCCTTACTGTTCCAAAACTAAATATCCAATAACTGACCTTATCATCATTGGCAATACATGTCCTTGCATGTATGCGAGAAAAACAAAATTAAGACTATAATATTATTGTAAATCATATATTTCCATAAAATGTCTGTTTAGCCAAACATTCTTATTAAATATTTTAGGACAACATCTGAATGATTCCTATGAAGTGTACAAATTGAATTCAGGTTTCATTCAATTTGTTTAAATTTTAGTGTGCACTTTAAATGTTTGCTTGAAATCTCCGTGTTTGTTTAGGGCACTAGTTGTGTTTGTAAAGTTTCCAAATTCTGTGACATTCCAGAATTCTTCAAACCCATAAGAGACAAGCTCAACGAAAATATTTTTGCAGGAAAATACTGCATGTAACCATGGGCATAATCTTTATAAACCATTTACAAGATGCAATGGATATAACTCTCCCAATTCAAATTATTCCATACGATTAGGTACCAGTGTGGTGGCATGTCATCTTCCTGGGACCGCATCTCATCAATTTCATCAGTGGCACATTTTTATAATAAAAGATCTTGGACAAACTGAAAGTATCACAGTCCCATAAGGTTCTTTTGAGAAAATAGGGTCCTATTATCTATTATCACATAGGATCCCACATCACACTCTATTGCACCTGAAACTCAGTCTCTTTCACCCACTGAGGGTAACTTACACTCAAGTAGTGCATATGTCAATT
Organism: Metallyticus violacea; assembly: GCA_030762175.1. Lineage (NCBI taxonomy): Eukaryota > Metazoa > Arthropoda > Insecta > Mantodea > Metallyticidae > Metallyticus > Metallyticus violacea. Next base: position 64,951,600 of record CM060832.1, on the reverse strand, counting down.
CATAGTTCCATTGTTGTTGAATGTGATTTGATCACTAAAAAGCACATTACATGAGAATCTGGCATCAGTTTCTACCTGTTGCAATAACCATTGCAAAAATACCCGTGCACTTCGTAGTTATGTTCATAGAGAATCTGGTGTAGTTTGTAGATAGTAGGGATGAAGTTTATTGCAGTACTTCATTCTCAAAACTGATGCCTGGCTAATGTTCATATCCTGTAGTATGGCCCTATAGCTGGTATGTGGGTTGTTTGCAATTGCATTATGCACCATTTCTTCATTATTTCTAGAAGTCACTGGAGCATCCCGAACAGGTGATCTTTTGACTAGCCCTGTTTCATGGAAGCGCCATTCTGACCTTCGAGACCAGAATAATTGGTGGTATTTTTCCTGGAAATTGTTGCTCATATAAGCTTCTTGCTTCACCATAGAGTAACAGCATGTCCACATATTCTTCATTTGAATACATTGCTGTGTAAACCTGAGTTACAACCGTGATTCGTAGAAAGATTAGAAATACCTACAGCAAAGACAAAGAAGGTTGATTCGTGCCAGGTTTCGGAGCAGCTATCTGGACACTTCACATTTTGAAGGATTTACAACAAGATTAAATGGGTAAAGTTTAATACCCATATTAAAAATGTACTTGCGGACTATGCATTTGTTCATTATGTATGTGCCAGCAGAAGGCTTGAAAAGAGAGAAAGCATTTTCGTGTAATTTATAATTGTTATATTAATTCATTTTTAATAATGTTTACATTATAATTTTTGTTTCATTATTGGTCAGAAAATTAAATAAGTGCTAAAAAGAACACAATACTGAATGAAACTTGACAATGCCACTTGACCACTCAAAGCTTGGAAACAAGTGCTTATTAAACTGCAATGCTAGCTGAGTAGTGTAGGAACTCTGCTCTCACCTCAAAGCTTTACTTGGATATTATTACCCTTTAATGTTGTTTTTAACTTGTTTTTTTTTAATTTTAACATCAATGTTAATTTGGTGCAAACTATTGTGTCAGTAGAATAAAAGTTTATAAAATATATAGAAACCAGTGCAGTTCTCTATTGAGAGTACAATATTTTTGAAATGAATTTATATCCTGAGCACCTCCTTTCCCTTAAGCCACTTATTCACTGAGTTTTCAAATGGTCTTCTGTCTATGTATATGTGTGAGGTGTGGATGAACAATGAAGATAGACCCAAGGTGCATCTGTGATTTAGCATGTGCCATAAATTCTAATAAAATAGAGGCTGGAGATTCATCTGTCCCTAGTCATTTTGGCTCATTATAGTTATTACAAGATAATCAAGGATAATTTTAATTTAAAAACTAAGTGAAGAACCTTCCTGAAAATATAAGTGAAGGATCCTCCATCACTTCACATGACAAACTGCCCTTGCTTCTTGCAGCACTTAATTTTGGCTGGACAGTAACTGTCTATGCCGTTGTACACAGGAGATAAAACAGATTGCTATATAATTATGTTTTTTATTGTTTTCTTTCTTTTTTTCTTCACCAGGAACTGGCAAAACATTATTAGCTCGTGCTTTGGCTAATGAATGCAGTCAAGGAGACTATAAAGTGTCATTTTTTATGAGAAAAGGGGCAGATTGTCTGAGCAAATGGGTTGGGGAATCAGAACGGCAGCTAAGACTTCTATTTGAACAGGTATGTTAAGTTTCTTATGAATTATTCCCTAAGTATGGCTACTAATGTGAACTTAATTTGTTTTTTGTGACTAAATAATAGTTTTTCCCAGCAACTTTGCATAAATCAAGATAAAGTTGATAAGTTCCAGTTTTTTGCAGTTAATACCAGTTTTGTTTTGCTTTTCATCCATGTTGGTACCAATGTGCTCATTAATTAAAACATAGTAATAACAGAAGATCAACAGTGTACATGAAAACAGTGATCTCTTGTAATCAAACTGCTATACAAGCAGCTGAAGAGCAAATATGCTTTGATATGAAATATTTTCACTATAAAATATAATTTTGAATGGGAACAAATACATTTACCCTCATGTGCTAATAGTCTTAAATTATTATTATTATTATTATTATTATTATTATTATTATTATTATTATTATTATTATTATTATTATAGTGAATTATTTTGTTTCTAATTGCTTTCAGGCATACCAGATGCGCCCGTCTATTATATTTTTTGATGAAATAGATGGCTTAGCACCTGTAAGATCATCTAAACAAGATCAAATTCATGCTAGTATAGTATCAACACTTCTTGCACTAATGGATGGATTGGACAGTCGGGGAAATATAATTGTAATAGGTGCCACCAATCGCATTGATGCAATAGATCCAGCTTTGCGCAGACCTGGACGTTTTGATCGTGAGCTTTATTTTCCTCTTCCTGCAAAGAAGGTTTGTGGCTTAGAATGAAAATATACATGTAAAGTTATTTTTGTAATATACCATTAATACAGATGATTGTATCACTAGTTTTGCAAAAGAAAAACTTATATGAATTCTTTGGCATGATATAATAGTCTTTTGAGTATGTTTCTATTTCTCTGAGTAAATAATTTTGAGTTCATATATTTTGTACAACATAAAGACAATTATAAGTATGTTTTTGATCAATTACTGGAGATAAGATGTTTAATATAAGCATGCTTGACTGATTTTATAATGCATGTTCTGTAGTTGATTCCAGTCTGAGAATTAAAGGAATCTTAACATCAAAGGATAATTAACTATAGTGCCTGAAGCTATTTTTAAAACTTGGAAAAGTTTAGTTGCTGTGTCACAGCTGTTAATGTATTGCAAATACAGGGTGGAAGCCATAAATTAAGATAATAGTAGAGCTGATGAGGGGAACAAAATATCTAAATATCTAATGCGGTGTTGAAACTGCCAGTTTTTAATATCCAGACATTTTTGGCATATCTCTCTAGTCAATTATTCATCACTTGCTGTAATTCATTTTGAAAAATCCAGGCCATTTCCTGATAATTATCTTTGAGTTTTTGTATAGTGTGCAGGTTTGTCTTGTACATTTCATTTTTTTAATTTACCCCAGGGATAATAATTGCAGCCATTAAATTGGGGGACCAATAACTCTTGTCTTGTGGAAAGACATTCAAAATTGTCCTCACGGAATTATTTGCAATTTGAGCAGAAGCAGAGTCCTATTGAAAAAAATGCATGATCACACTGCCTGTGATTAATTCTTTCAAAAAGGCTTGGTATGGTATTCACATAAGTTATAGAATTAAGTGTATGCTTAAAATAATGGGTCCTGTGATTTGACACACATAAATTGTACATAAAGATACACTGTGTTGTTGCAAACACATGAGTCATAATGCACTTTATGTATGCTGTCAAATTAAGAAATGTCAACACACATGCATGAATGCTTGCACTACACTGTAGCAGTCAGTAAGGTCAACAAGTAAGCAAGCAGGCTTGCTAGCCCTTCCACAGCAAGGCAAACAAGTGGGGACTCGCTCATAGGAAAAATCCCACTCCACAGGGGAAAGCATCACTGATCACGTGATACCAAATCATTTCTCTAAGCACTCTGTCATAGACTTTTTTCAAATCAATAAATACAGAATGTAATCTGCCCCATTTATTTAATAAATACTTTTTTACCAATGTTTTAAATATGAATATATTGTCACTGTCCTTTTTCGCTTCCTAAAACCAGGCTGATTATTCTTTTCATTTTCTTCAGCCCATTCCTTAATTCTTTTGACTATAATTCCTAAAAAATGTTCCAAAGTTGGAAAGCATAATTTCAGTAATTGTTTGGATTTTTCTCACTTCTCTTATACCAGGTGTAAAAAATATATGTATTACAGTGCTCTTTGTAGGTAAATGGGTACCATGTGATCATATGTTGTTAATAAACCTATATCCAGAAACACTTTGTTTACATGGTAGCATCTGTGAAATGTGGAGTAGGATGTAGGCAGTTTGGATCATAAAAGCTAGGAATGAAGTAAAACAGAAAATTGAAATACTGGAAGTAAACAGAATTTTATAAACTACTGAAGGTGCTCAATGTGGCTACCACCAACTTCAATACATTTTGTTCTTTGCCTAGTTGTGTCATGTTGAACTCTAGGAAAGATTCCCGGCATATCTCGGATGACTCCAGTTGCTACTTGAAGTCATGCCACAGGATCTTGTTGTGGCTCCATAGGAGTCTTATGTACCAGGGTTTTCATGTACCTCCAGAAAAAGAAATCATTGGTGTCAGGTTGGGTGTGCGAGGGGGCCAAACTATTTTGCCCCCATGTCCAATCCATCTGTTGCCAAAGGTGTCATTCAAATGCCCACATGCCTCATGATCGAAGTATGCTGGAGAGCCATAATGCTGGAATCACATCGCATGACGCATTTCCAAAGGCAACTCTTCCAGCTTCTCAGGTTGCTGTGGAATATGGTAAAGGACTGCTGTGCATCACATAACACCTGAAGTAGTACAGCAGTAAACCACCGTTAACTAATGAATGCAACTTCTACTGCACGTTGCAGCATCTAATGGTCTGTTTTCTTACATTCATCCTCCTCCCATTTCAGAGGCTCTACCTTGTAAATAAAGCACTTCTGGACATGGGTTTATTAACAACATATGAACATAACATTTAAGGTGTGTAAAATTTGATGCATCACTTGAAATTCTTTATTCTATTCTTTTGTTTTACTGCATTTGTGAGATAATAGGTGTTAATGAGATACATCTTTTGGGACATATTCCTTAGAATAATTGATTGAATTAAGCTAATTTTCAGCACCTTCTCTGCCTTATCCCTTATGGTGATGAACAAAGAAATAAAGCTTAATTTTTTTGTTGGTGATACAACAATGTCTAGTTTACAAAGTTAATAATAGTGAAGATAAGTACCTAAGTTAATGATTTAGAAGTCTTTATGCAGTACAGATATTTCTTGTTGGCAGTTCTTGACACTCAAAATGTTTCTCATATTATTAACTTTCTGCTTAGAATGTGTGCCTATGAGCTTGGAACTTAAGAAAAGCAAAAACTCTGAACTCCATGGATACTTTCCACATTTGTATAATCTTAAGTTGACCTTATATTTTTTGTGGAATCCAGTACTTTCTCATAAGCAATTGATATGCACAGTTCAATTCTATTTCAAATTGAATAAAAACAATTTGCAATATTTCATTATATCATTACCAGAAAACATTCTGCCATGAGAATTCCAATAGGGCATGGTGACTGGAAAGAGCAGCATGTAGTTAACTGGCATGTAGCCAAGTTGAAAATGCTTGCACACAAATTTTACTATACATGGTTTTTCAGTTTTTAATGAGCACTTCCACACTTGTCATCTTTAACACTTCATAAATTGCTGCCTAAATTATTTTACAGCTTTTCTGCCCAGCTCTCTGCCTACTCTGTTACCTGTTCATGGATTCCTTACTGTTAGCTATTAGGTCTATTGGCTCTGGTTCAGTTGAATCACATGGCATGCTTGCCTTATTTCAAATCCCAGGAATGCTATATAGCAGTAATATATGCTTTTATGTAATAATAAAATTATGAATAATAAAGGCTTGTTCAAACTGTACATTTACCATGCATAGAGCTCCAATTATAGGTACTTATCTTTCTGGTAAACCATGAAAAAACACATTCATATAATTTTAAATCTGGAACTTAAGCAGGGAATACACCACCACCACAACCACCACTACCAGACAAAATTATTAGTAGGAATTTAATCCCCTAGCTCTCCTGATTTTACATCATGTGATTATTATCTCTAGAATAAATGTAAAATATGTCATGTTCAAATGCAAAATGAGCTCCAACACCATACAAGAACTCAAAGATTGTATGCGTCAGAAAATTGAATTTTTCAAAATTAACTACAGTGAGTGATCAATAATTTCAAAAAGAAATGCCAAAAATGTGTGGGGAATTAAAGCAGCCAAGTTAAACACCTTGTTTAATAATTTGGTATGTAATGAGCCTCATAAGTTAGTTTGTGTATTGTTATATGGTTGATTTACTTTGTTGTGTTATCTTCCCGCTAATCACCAGGATCTGGCTGACTGACTGACTAATGAGTGTTGCACTTGCCCATAGGCATAACATGCCAGGGGAAAAAAAAAAACCGTATAATGTCATTAACATTTAAATCCTCCATAGTGTCTCCATTTAACGTGTGTAAAATTTGATGCATCACTTGAAATTCTTTATTCTTATTTTTGTGTACTTTGTTTCTGAAGCATTAACTTGTTTATTTTCAATATTCTTAATTCCTTTCATTGTTTTTTTCAGTAACTGGCATTTTCCATATTTGTGATGGGGTATCAGAGAAAAAATTAACATTAATGAAGGTCAAGCCAGCTTTGAGTGCACTTCCTTCATTTGATGTCTGAATCCAGTAATGTGTCATGTTCATTTAGCCTTGAATAAACTATTTCAATATTTGCTGTGTGATACACAACAGCATCCCTCAAGTCCCCCAGCAGGTGAGGCAGAATGGAGAGGGGTATGTTTAGCACTTTGGTTTTAAAGTGCCCTACCCTATGTGGTGACTTCATAAAATCTTTCTTTCCATTAGCAATCCACTTATCTGCCTTTGGATAAAGTATAGTTTCATAAATCCAGTATAGTGTGTGTGCTAAAGATGTCAAATATTTCATATCTGCATTGCTTATGGAAAGCCCTTCTGCTTATGTAAGGAGATGCATCTGTTAGCCATAACAACACATTGTCATATTTTACACCTTCTGATCAAAAACATGCACAGTTTCATTGAACTCTTTTGTTACAATTGTGTAATTCACAGTCAATATTTCCACACGTTCTAAGAGAGACTTTCTCTAATATTAAGTCAACTAAGTCGTCGTATTTTAAAATCCCAATTATAGCATTCACAATTTTCCTTTCAGTACTTCAAGTATTTCATCTAAAAACACCCATATCTTTTAGTTCTCATACAGCTTTATAATATTATTTGTTATTTCCTTATAGAATTTATATGGGTATTGCTTCCATAATATTGAACTATCTGGAGGATCTGCTTAATAAGTTCATGAATTTCAATTTTTGAGAGTGGAATATCTGCAGAAAGAAATTTCTTATGCAAATCCTTTGATTAATTTGCAAATTTTGATAGTTCTGAATCTGAAATTGTGGCTTAGCCAAAGATTCACCAAATAGGCTTTGTCTGGTTGGCTGAGATTTTAAAATTTGAATTGCTGCTATGTGCTTATTGCACTAATCAAAACTCATTTTGTCCCTGTAATGAAAATTTGAAACACTAATTTTGAGATGTTAAATATGAAAATGACAATAAAATCTGCCGGTTGGCTATAGACTAGCTGATATGTATACCCCTGATATTTATTATACTCACATTGAGTCCACATTGCATATTTAGGTATCATTTATAATTTTTTTTATTTCAATCTTATGTTGGCAGTGATTGCAACGTACTACATCACGCCATGACTTGCCTCCTTTTATGAAATAATGTATTGCATCATAGTATTGATAAAGGGCAATGCAATAGTGTAGTACTAAGTAAAATCTAGTTGTGGTCAGCCAGTCTTTAGTGTGTTTAGTATTCAATTATATATTATAGTGTCAGTAAATTACTTGGTTTATTTCATGGGTCACTTCAATCTACTTATTCTTACAAGAGAACATTGCAGTGGAAATCTGGCAACAGTGAGACCTCATAACTGTCCTAATAATTCCAATAACTTTTTTTATTACATTTCTCATGATGTGACTGTTATTAGGCAGTAGAAGGCTCTCCTTTGTAAAAAAAAAAACATATCAGCTTTATTTTTGGGTGCCAGGACAAGCCATTAGACCCCATACATCTTGTGAAGTGAATGAAAGCAGTATAAAGCTTCCCCCCCCCCCCAAAGGAGAGCCTTCTTCTGCCTAATAACAGTCACATCATGAGAAATGTAATAAAAAAGTTATTGGAATTATTAGGACAGTTATGAGGTCTCACTGTTGCTAGATTTCCACTGCAATGTTCTCTTGTAAGAATAAGTAGATTGAAGTGGCCCGTGAAATAAACCAAGTAATTTACTGACACTATAATATATAATTGAATACTAAACACACTAAAGACTGGCTGACCACAATTAGATTTTACCTAGTACTACACTATTGCATTGCCCTTTATCAATGCTATGATGCAATACATTATTTCATAAAAGGAGGCAAGTCATGGAGTGATGTAATATGTTGCAATCGCTGCCAACATAAGATTGAAATAAAAAAAATTATAAATGATACCTAAGTATGCAATGTGGACTCAATGTGAATATAATAAATATCATATCAGCTTTATTTTGGGTGCCAGGACAAGCCGTAGACCCCATACATCTTGTGAAGTGAATGAAAGCAGTAATTGTTGATGTAGTGTTTTGTTCCGATGATGTGGAGGCAGCAAATAATAATTTAAGTGACTGCTATTTCTGCTGTATGGTACCACCATTTTCTGGAGGCATTATGAGCGAAGGACAATAATGTACCCAGATATATCATCTGTCCTTAGTCTAGTTCTGTACTGCAAAGAAATTATAGTTCCTAAATCCCCAAAAGAATTTAACATCGATTCAGAAAATGAGGAGGGAGGTGAACTAATGTCTCTAGAATCTAATGATGATCCATATGTCGACTAGGGCCATCATCTACTCAACAATGTATCACAAGGAGAACTTTATGACCTTTTTGGTGATCTGGATCTGTCAAGGAGAAAGCAGAATGGTAACAAGGGATTCAAATGAAACATGATCTGCAAACTCCTCCTGATAGACTTCTCCAAATTGAGTCTGAAAGTGGTATTGCTACATAATGGAAGTCAGCTTCCATCTATTCCAATCAAATGATAACACTCTGAAACACCCATTGGACTCTCTTAAACAGCTGGCACATTTGTGGTGGCTTAAAAGTAGTGCTGTGTAATGGATCTGCAACTGGGGTGTATATTGTTTTTTTGTGTAAATTTGATAATCCAGCAAAGTTGTTGTACTGTAAGAAGGGAGACTGACCTGTAAGGAAATCTATAAATGTCTGAGAAAAAACATGAAACACAAATTGGTCAAAGTACCTCCTAGATGTATTTGCCTGACTTAATGAAGCTAAAATTAGAGGGAGTGTTTGTGGGCCCTCAGATTTGAATGCTCCTCACTGATGAAAAGTTTGATATCTTGCTACATGGTGTCATGAAAGAAGCTTGGAGTATGTTTCATCTGGTATCAGCTATCTTCCTTGGAAATGACGTGAAAGAAAACTTGGAAGAACTGGTTGAGAATATGTATGCATATCACAAACTGGACAACATTATGTCCCTAAAGATACATTATGCTCTGTTCCCATGTAGATATTTTTGTGGATAACTGGGAAACATTTCCAGACAATGGCAACAATGGAGAAAATGTACCAGAGAAAGCAGTCTTATTCCATGAAGTCTGATTATTGTTGGATGATTGCTAAGGATAATCCTGAACAGTTATATAAATGGCAGGCAAAGTGATACCAGTGTAAAATATATGTAGATGTATACATATGTTATGTAAAAATTGTCAGAAATATTGCAGGTCTCTCACATAGTTAAATGTGCATTTCTGTTGTGATATTCTTGTTCAGCACCTCAAAATCTATAGTACATAGCTAATTTGATAAGAAAGAAATTTTTTTGTGTAATTTTGTTGCCCAGTGTTATATTTAATTTAAGTGTTGCATCACTTAAAAACACTGGTTAACAGATAGACTCTTCGCAAACTTTACAGAAAAGACCTTTGCCATTTGCTGTGAACATATATTTAAATTTATTATTATATTAATGCAAACGAGCCTGTTGCTTTGTTCCACATGTTCATTTATTGTTACGTTTAGAACACTTTGTTCACATGCACCAGAGTTTAGCACAATGTAATCCTTGCAACTAAAGAACAGTGACTGTTGAGATGAAATATAGTTTATTTTATAATTTAGGGAAGTCCTGTGGTAATATCAGATGTACAACTTAAAACATTGCTCCATGTTGGTAACTGCCTCTTTCACCACAGCCATTTTATGGAGGTAAAGAATATATTCAGCCTTATACTTGTCAGAACATTCATTTACTCAAATGCTATGTGGAGATTGTAAATCATAGCAAAAAACATTTACTTAGAAATCTGAGCCATAATATACAAAATATTAGCATAAATATTTATTTTAAGAGTATACGTTGATGATTATACATACATACCTACATTTATTTCAAGAATTTTTTTTAATTTAATAAGTGACTAGTATAATCTTTCTGTTATATTAGAAAATAAAAGTTTGATAATTATGAAGAAAGAAATGATCTAAAATGAATTTTTGAATGCCTTCAGTCTTTCTAAACATGTGTGTATATTTAAGTTTAATATTGAGAAAATGTGCACATTTTGGTACATTACAATGTATCAGAAAGTTTAATATCTAATACCTAAGAGTAGAATTTTTTGAATTAACGATAATTCCAAAATGTTTAAAAATTAATTTTATGTATAGAAATTGTAAATCTCTTGATAAACAGTTCAAAATTGAGCAATATATATGAATTATCATGAAATTGATATAATTGGCAAAATTACCTCACAACCGTATTTCAATGAAAAATAGGTTTTGTGCTTAATACACGTGAAATATTACTTTGTTTCAAATAGAAAATATAATTTCTTTTGTGTGAAAAATATGGTGAACTTTTCTGCATATTTTAATGATCAGCACTATATGTGAGTAATATGTGGCAACAATGTAACATAATTCAAGGAAAGACATCCAGAGAGCAGCACATTCTGGCAAGTCATCTCTTTCTAGCCTTTATGAAAACAAGAATACTGCACCATCATCTTGCAATTAAATAAAGCAGCTGGTAACCTTGGTGCATATAGTGGCTCTTTGAATAAACTTATAATCCTCATTCAGTCTTTCAGAGCCCATCCAAGAGCAAATGACACGTGTGTTTTCTGTTGCACTTGGCTTTTAATGTTTTATTTTATCAATTTTGAATGGGGAAACCAATGATCTTTCGTTGCATTATGAGGAAGAAAAATTTTATGTTTTCGATGTGATGTGCAAAATGTTTTATGTGATAATCATATGAGATTAATATGACAAGCATCTAAATACTGAAGTGAACTAGAAAAATAAGCAAGATGAGGAGATTAAAAAGTATGCAATTGCTAATTGGAGACAATTTCATTAATGTTAAACATGTTAAAATTGGGAAGATGAATTTGTAATAAGTATGGTGTCAGTCTTAGTAGGGACAAATATTCCTGTGAGTAAACTTTGCTACCCCAGCATTTTCTTCTAAATGAAAAAAAAAAAAAAATATTCAAGGTAAGTTCATAAAATCCAATTGCAAAAAAATTGAAGAAAAAAGAACTTGCATTTCTTAAGTAACATTAACATAGATCTATTGTTGGGAGATCCCAAGGTACAATTCAACACAAAAAAAAATTACTTTCTTCAAAATTGGTAACAACTTTGCTGAACTGAAATTTTTTTATGCATTCATAGATATGCCTATCACTAACGATTATCAAACTGGTTTTAATTTCATGAAAAAGTGGTCTCAAGTCTTTTCTAAATTATTTTCCATCATCCCAGGTGCTATGTAGAATTATGTTGCAAATACAAGGGAAGAATTAAGAACAGCATAAAGTAAGCAGTGAATCAGAAGAGAGTAATTGTGCACTATGATGAAATAACAAACAGAAAATGCAAGGAAATGTCCTTTATCCTGTTTCAAATTTGTAAAACTACTTGGTGTAAAGTTAAAGTACTTAAAAATGTAACTGCAGTTGAATGTTTGTATCAGTTTTCACACTTTTTACAGTTGATTATAAGATTATTATGACTGTAGTCACAGATGGTGCTAGAGATATGTCAAATTATGTGCACACACTTACAGGCCTTGTATCACAAGGTATAACACAGCATTCAATGCTGGGCCCTTAAACTAAATAGGCTTGCTAAAACATATGCCAAAGGTCTTAATGAATGTGTTCTTCAAACCAAAAAGGCGTTTGTAAACACATGAAAGCATAAACACTATTATCTTCAATATTTAAAGAAAAAATACCCAAACAATGAAAAATCTGTGAATTTGTTTCCATCATCTGTAATCACTCTGTTCTAGATAAGGTCTTGAAACTAAAGAATTTGGTGGTATTAAAGTGTAGTTAAAGGAATCTGTAATGTGATCAATAATCCACTTTGAATCTTACTTGATCTTAATTTATCTTAATCTTTTTTGTATGCCGTAGTTCAGAATATATTTTAAAATTATTTTCTTGATACAAAATTAACCTCTTGGATGACATCAATTCTCTATTTGGGGGATGTCATTCGATATTTGAAAGAGCTAGAACACAATTCTGATTCAGCAGTATTTTCATATTTAGCAACCTAATGTTGATCCTGATGGTGTAATGGTAACCACACTTGCCTCGCACCTGACTAGGGTCAATGGATTTTGTTTAGGATGTAAAAATCCTATGTATGGCTTCCTTCAGAAGGAAAGTAGAGACATTAGCTCTTGTCATAGATTTAGGGCAGTTCAAAGTACCAAATCTGAAAGAAGAAGCCTCTGAGCAAAGTTTATTGGCTGTTTCAAGCCCTTAATTGAATAGAATGCTGATGACCAAAGATATTGAGTATCCTTAAATAAATCTAATGCCTATGAAGATGATAGTAAAATTCTGTGGGAGGAGTATCCTATCCACTAGCATATAAATTGTACCCTAAGCTTGATGGCCTTTAAGCAAGGGACAACTTGCTGAAAAGGGTATTGTAAGTGATTCTATCCCAGATATTCTCTCTATCCTAAGTAATGACAGGCAATAAATGTTCTAAAGTAGGTTCCAGAAAGTGGCAACAAAAAATATTGCAAAGCTTACTTATTTTATGAACTACTCTGCAGGTAATTGTTCAGAATGCTGTAGTACCTTTTTACCTTCCTTTCTTCTTGGCATTATGGTTGATAATCTGAAGGAGTGAGTTAAAAATATCCTGGAACTGATGGTATTCCAGGATTTTAAATGGATATGAAGCACTTTAAATGTTTGTAAAAGAATGTGCAAGAGAAAATCTGATAACAGCTGAGTAAACAGTATTCTGACAGCAGTGAAAGAGCATTTTCTACACCAAAGACATTTTATCTGGTTGTACATTATCTTTACTGTGAACAAGTGTTGAAACCATTCTTAGTAAATGGATGAAAATGAGTAAGCCTGTAATTAATGTTCATGATTAAGGCTTTGCTATAGATTTTAAAACACTGTTTAAATAATATTGTTTAAAAATGTTAATTTCTAATTTATATTTTAAAATATTTTAAATATCACTGTAGTGGATCCAGACTTAAGTCTCTCTTGTGTGCATCCTTCTGCTGCATCCAATGCCTTTCAGGTTCCTAATAAGATTTTGTACTTAATGGCTTGTTCCTGGATCTGCTACTTTTTTTTTTGTCCCATCTGTTTCAGGGTGCAAAATGTGCGGAATATTTTTTTTTTTCTTTTTCTTTCCATGAAATATTCACCATTTTAATTGCTCAAACCAGAAAAAATTAGTCACTATAAAATTACACGTTTACTAATATTTAATAACACGATTATAAACTAAAGGGAAATCCAGCAGCAAATGGCAAAATTGAAACCGCAGTGCAGCAATATATATTATTTATAAAAAAATAATGCATTTACTTAGAAAAATAGATTATAATCATGGGTAGAGGGAGGAAGGAAACGATTGGATTTCCAAGGGAAAATGTACAGTGGACAACATTTTTATAATAAAAAAATTGATAGATAAATGAGTATAAAAAAAAAAGGGAAAAAGTGTTTCTTATTTGTAGATGATGAAAAAGCCTATGATACTATAAAAAAAGGTAAAGAGTGTTTCTTCTTTCTAGATGATGAAAAAGCCTATGATACTATCAAAAGAGATGTACTTTGGATTAAGTTGAGAGAAAGGGGAATGAGTGAAAGTGTATAAGACTAATACAGAGGCTGTATTCAGGTAATAATTTTTGCATTAGGTTCGAAAGCAACAAAGCAACAGACTGGGTAGCAAATGGAATTGCCTTAAGACAGGGCTGTAAATTAAGCCTGGTACTATTCAGTCTGTTTATAGATGAGATAGTTGAAGAAATAGGGATGGAAAATAAGCATTGTCCATCAATTAATAATAAAGATTTTTTGCTGATGATTTGGTAGCAACTGGAATTGCAAGTGGAGGTTTAAATAAAGCAATAGCAGGTATAGAGAAATATTGTAAAAAATGAGGCTTAAAGATAAATAAAAGTAAATAAAATTTTTTGGTATGTAAAAAAGGAAACAAACTCAACAGAGATGGGAAATGGTGTTGACTGGATGGGAGTGAAATTGAAGTGGTAAAGAAATTTGATTATTTAGGGGCAAGGCTGAACAGTGGACAGAACAAAGGAAAAATGCATTAGGGAAGAGAAAACTAGCTACCAATAATACCAGAACATTGCTTTAAGAAATTACCATGAGAGCTGATTAAAGAGAGTATATTCAGCTACAGTTGAATCGAAAATGATGCATGGGATAGAAATATGGGGGACAGAAAGAGGGTGGGAATGTGTAGATCAGATTCATAGACATAGACAAGTCGTACAAACTTGTAAAATGATATTGGGATTACTTAGAGCAACACCCAATGGATTAGCCCTAAAGGAACTAGGAAGCAAGGGTCGAAAAGTTCTAGTAATAAAATGCAATATGAAATACTGGCAGAGTATACAACCATGGGGAAAGGAAATATTCTCAGACTGCTTAGGGGCATAATAAAAAGGTAAATGGGTTGGTAGATTAAAGGAAATTGTAAGAAATATTGGTTTGGAAGAGCTAGTTAGTTTACAGTCACCAAATGGACAAGTCACATGGAATAAAGTGAAAGCAAGGATTCGATATAGAGAAACAGGAAATATTTGGTAGCCTAAGAGATAAGAGTACTGTGATATATTATAGGAGTATTAAGATACAGTAGGGCAGGAAAAAAAATATCGATGTTTGTGACAAAATGGGTAGGGAGGGTATGGCATGGGCAAGAGCAGGAATAATGATGTTAGGTGGAGTAAAAGTTGACAAACTGTGCACAAAACACTGTGTGGTAAGGTAGATAAGAACTTGCACTGTATATTAGAATGTACAGAAACCAAAGGAGAGAGGAAATATGAAACAAGAAGTGGGATAATTTGCAGGCAGAAATTCTGAAGATTTTTGGGATTAGCGGAAAAGAATTTATGTAAGGAAAGTAAGAGAAAAGGATCCAGTCAAAGGAAGAAGGTAATAAAGTAACAATGAGGGAAGATGATCACCTTTAGAGAAGTATTTGTAAAGTTCACTTGATAATATGTATAGTTAGAGTGATGTAGGATCCATGTACACAGCAACCAGGGTGTTAGTTGCATAGGATCTTGAATTAACAAGTATCAAAGAAATATTGTAAAACTGTAATTGTAATGTGTAGAAATAATAATACATATTCATTCATTCGCTAGAAAAATAAATTCTCCCATGAACAACAATACTAGCATCAAGTAATAAGATCCCAGAATAGTGGGACATATGAAAAGGTATACATGAATACTAAAATGAGCATAGTTTTTAAATACTCTAAGTACATTTTGTTCAAGGAGATGATGCTACTGCTCATCTTCCACCAAGAATGCAGAATTTGGATGTGCAAATAAAAATGTTTTCTCATGCCATTCTTTCTGCCTGGACCTTGACCATCACTGCTGCTGTGGCCATGGCCACAACCATGACCTCTTCCCCTCCTCCTTTTCCCCCAAGATCCATGCCTATTGGTGTAAAAATTATGTTTCAGTAATATAAATCCTTTTACCAACCATATTCTGCTTATAATGTATATAATACTTCCCATAGGAGCGACAAGAAATTTTGAGAATTCATGTGAGTCAGTGGGTTCAACCACCGAGTTCAAGTTTATTAAACCAGCTTGCTGAACAGGCAGTGGGATATTGTGGTTCAGATTTACGAGCTCTGTGCTCTGAAGCAGTAATTCAAGGACTTCATAGAAGGTATCCTCAGATTTATAAGTCAAGCCAAAAGCTGTTGCTTGATCCAAATGCTGTGAAGGTATGTAGCAATTTTTGTTTTTATAATTTATAATTTTCAAAAGTATCTAAGGTAGTCAAAAACTAAACAAACACATACAAATCAAGCTTGTTCCTGTACAATTTTTTAAAATTTGTTATATTTTTCTCATTAACTGCATAAGTCTTTTCAGATGATGAATGAGATTCTAAAACCATATGGTATTTGTCTTTAGAGAATAAAAAAACCTGCACAAAACACCTTGCTGAGACTCATGTTGTGACTGGGAATTGAACATGAACCCAGCGTTTGATAAGACGAACTAGTTTGAGCCATGGCAGTGGGTGTTTAGCAATTAGGAATGTTACAGTGTGGTTGATGCAATTTTTTAATGTTTTTTTAAATAAGTATAGAGTTTTTGAGTATCAAGAGAATGTAGGCACAAAAAAAACAAAGGACAACATTTTCAAGGGACAAATAGTTGCAAGCCTATTTAGTATATTATATGTTTGTTTCAACTATGATAAAGGCCTTATATCTGGGCAATACACTTGAACTTTTCCAGCATTACACATTTCAACATTGATATTAGCAATATACAACAAGGGATTTATCTGGTTTTGGGCTAGGTGCTTGATATTGGTAGAAGATGCAGGATGCACAATAAGTTGCTGAACCCATATTAAAGAGCTCCATCTACAAGCTTAGAAAGCTTGGTCAGCTATACAAAATGTTCACGCTCCACCATAGTTACTGGGTGCAAAATTGATTATGGTCTCGGCAATAGCAACCAACTTGATTATTGCAAGTTTCAGTTATTTTCTGAATATAAAAATTGCAAACTATCATAATTATAACATTTTTGCAAGCAATTTTATGGTATGTATAAATATTATACATAAATGGCAAAATGTTGTACAGAAAGTCTGAAATATTTACAAATACTTGTATCTTTTATCATAAGTAATCGTAAGCTTATGATTATCTTTGTACATCTGATGCTCTTTTTAACAACTACCCCTAGCTGCAAAAATTTCTGACTGTAAGTTTTCATTATATGGTGCAATGAGAGATCATATGGCTGTCTTAGCATTTTATAAGGAAGGTAGTATAGGAAAATCTTCATGTAATTTTTCAAGAATCTCTAAGAGGTTCATGTAAGCATATCTAGAGTACTATTACAATGGGGCTGTAACAGCCAAACCAAGCAAGCACAACAACACTGTGAAATTGAATACCAGAAATCACAGAAATTCCACATGGAAAAAATTATTGGTGGCCTGTGAACTGAACTTTTTTAAAACGTTAATGTCATGTTTAAAGTGAAACCATACAAGTAACATGCATGTTACTTCCTTGCAATAGAGTTAAAGCACCCGAGAGCAATAAAATTGAAGTACCTGCTGGAATATTACTGAGAAAGTGGACAGAGAAGAATTTTCTTCACTAATGAAAAGATTTTGCTGTTCAGGAAGCTTTCAAGTCTCAAAATGAAGTAGTTCATGAAAAGCTACTGAAAAGTCTTAAGGAACCAAAGAGTCATCATTTTTGCTTCTATCATATTGTGCAAAGGTGTGAGTTATGTCATCACTGAGCTCCATTTATGCAACAGAGATGATAATATCAGTAAAGTATACTAGGAAACAGCACTGGCAACAACCTCTTCCATGGTCAGGATATTTCAGCAGCATTTGGCACCATCTCAAACATTGCTTGAGAGAAATGACCAGGTTTCATTTCCCCTTCTGATTGACCATCTGGCAATACACCCTTAAGCCTCTGGAAGATTAATTGTGATCTTTGTTCCAGGACATGTCCTGTAAGAATCATTAGTACCCACCCCAATGAAGCATTCTTTAGTGAAGGCATTGGTAGATTCCTGGAAATTCTCTGCATAAGGCAATTATGAGAGCCCACTGAGACTTTTGAATATTATGAGTGGCCCTAAATATTTTGGAGCCAAAGGTAGTCATTTTGTGTTCCTAACATACCCATAATAAAATTAAAATCATCTTTTGAACTTGAACTATCTTTCTAAATTAAGACTCATAAAATGATTAATAACTGGACAAGAACATAATATCCAACAAAAACTTAGAGAAAAACCATATGAAGATTTAAAGACTTTCAAACATCTTTTATTGAAACCAAGAAAAACTGCAGTTGCCCAATTCTACTTAATTGTTGGACATGATTGCCTGTCAGAACACCTCTTCAAGATGAAATTGGTCAAGGACAGCCACTGCCATTGCTTAAGGACATGAATAGTATCCTAAACAAAGATATCTACTGAAATGCAGCCAACTTGATAGCAATAAACAAATGAAAAATAATTTGGAGCTCTTTATTGATAAACTAGGGAAAAAATTATAAATATCAGCTCCCCAAAGGTTAGCAACCGATGAACATATCCATGTAACAATACTATTGGAATATAAAATATTTGTATATCTTGTCATTTAACTGGAACCCCTTGTAGTATTTATAATAAAACTAGATATTATTTATTATTTATAGTTTTTTCACATAAAATTTGCCTATATCTTTTAAAACATATTTTAAATATAAAAAATTTAATTTTTTAAGTTCAGTATAAAAATGGCTCTGAGGTATCAGTGATTGATTACTTTAATGAAGCAGAATCATTCTTATTAAATAATAAAGTATTTATAAGGCTTTTGTTATATTCTGTATCTATATTTCAGTTTTCACAATTGTTGATCTTAGTTACTAAAGTCGCATCTTTAATGTATAATTGATGTCTCCAAGAGTTCAGCAGTAAAAGTATGAACATGAATTTGTCACAATTTTTGTAGTTTGATTATAATAATAAATACTGAAATTTTCAGGTTAAGATTTGTTACAATTTTTGTAGTTTGATTTAAATAATAAATATTCAAATTTTCAGGTTGAGCGTGTGGATTTTGTTCGAGCAAAGTTCAGTATTGTTCCATCTGCACACAGAGTTAGTCCTGGACCTGGTCGTAAATTAGCAGTGTTCATTGAACCATTATTAAAGAAATCATTAGAAAATGCAATCAATTTATTGAAGGATTCATTTCCATGTGGATTGTCACGCTCTGTTGCTAGGTGAGTGTAATAATCTAGCTCAGCTAGAGATGAGCACATTCATAAAAATTCTGAAGTAAGATATAAACTTCATTTTTGAAGACTTAAATGATGCTAAACTCACAAATGTACATGAATTTAACTGTTCAGTATAATTAACATATGGAGAAAATAACAATGTAAAAATCTGAAATGTGGAAACATACCATTAATGAGGACTAATGGGCAATCACGAGGGCTGCTCAATAAAGAACAAAATACATTTTTTACAGGCATCATTTTGCACACTAAAATTTAACTTTGTAAAATTTATTAGCTTAATGTATAATATACATGCAGTACTAGTTTCATTGTTGTCTCTTCTGGTTCCAACCTGTGAGAGGTTGCAAATTGAGACATGTTCAATTCTGCCTACAACAATTGTTGTAATTTCTAATTTTTGCCTGTGGAGGTGACATGCACAGAGGAATATACTGCTCTAAAATTTTGTTTTTGTCTCAAAAAATCTTCAGCTGAGGCCATTACAGTAGGTCTATGGATAGTTTGTTCTTCCCTATATCACAGCTCAAAGATACCTTAAAATTTAAGAGAAATTGAGTCGAAATAGTAACATACACACCACTAAAATTGAATTAAATGGAAGACTAGTTTCGGGAGCCATCGCTCCTATCATCAGTTCCTGGTCGACTGCCGGCCTCGTTGTTTGTGATAGATCGATTCGTCTCTGGTGGAGGTTTGATGAACTTTTGTATTAGTACATCACTTGGCGGGATTTCGAAATTAAAAACTTTCTCCTTATTCTTCCAAATATAGATATTTTCCCAGACTGTAAGTTCAGTTTTTCCTTTAATATATTTAAGTAATTTTGGGTTTTTATTAATGTTATGTTGTTCTTTCCAAAAGTGCCAGGCTACCGCCGATTTTTCTTCTTGTTTTTGATTTATATTCCTAATGTGTTCTTTGACTCTTGTTTTTATGTTTCTTTTGGTCTTTCCAATATAAACTTTATCACAATCATTGCAGTTCATCTGATATATTCCTGATTTATCTTCATCTTGTAGGCTATCTTCTTTTTGTTTTGAGTTAAGGATATTTTTAATGGAATAATTATTTTTTGGAGTCAGAACAATGTTGTATCTTTTAAAAATCTTTTGAAATTTATGAAAGGTTGATGGATGGTATGTGAATTTTTTGTATGTCCTGTTTTTTTCTTTGATAGGAGTAAGTGTAGTGTTGTCTCTAATTTTCTTTTTCTTCTTCTCTCTGTCTGTTTTCTTGTGTACAACTTCTTGTTTGAAGCCATTCTCTGTAGCTATATGTATTATATTATTCATTTCTAGTTTATATTCCTCCTTGTTCATTGGAATATTAACCAGTCTGTATGCAAGACTATTTAAAACTGCATGTTTATGGGGAACTGGATTAAAACTGTTACATTTAATGTAGTTATCTGTGTGTGTAGGTTTTCTGTATATGCCAAAATTTAGATGATTTTCTTTTCTAATTATCTTAATATCCAAGAAAGGTAACTGTTCATTGCATTCTCTCTCCATGGTGAATTTAACTGTTTTTTCCTGTAAGTTAAGCAACTTTAGTGCATCATCCAAGTGTCTTTCTGGTACTATTGCAAAAATATCATCAACATAACGGTACCAAGTCTTAAATATCCAAGGGAAACTATTTACTATTCTAGTTTCCAATGCACTCATGAAAATGTCTGCCAATATTGGTGATAGTGGGCTACCCATTGTCAGACCAAAATTTTGTTTGTAATATTTGTTATTGAATGTAAAGTAATTTTGTTCTAGACATAAGTTGATTAATATGATGTATTCTTGGATATCTTTTGTGGTTATTCCTACTTTTTGTAACCACTTTTTTATCAGGGAGTATAAATTTAGTGTAGGAATACTTGGAAACAGTGCTGTAACATCAAACGAAACTAAGGTATCTGTTTTTTCTATTTTTATGCCTTTAATTTTTTGAATAAGATCTAATGAGTTTTTTATACTAAGAGATTCAAATCTTGGAAAAGTAGAAAGTTTGTAAGTCAACCATTTTGCTAGTTTATAGGTTGGAGCCTGACTCCAAAAAATAATTATTCCATTAAAAATATCCTTAACTCAAAACAAAAAGAAGATAGCCTACAAGATGAAGATAAATCAGGAATATATCAGATGAACTGCAATGATTGTGATAAAGTTTATATTGGAAAGACCAAAAGAAACATAAAAACAAGAGTCAAAGAACACATTAGGAATATAAATCAAAAACAAGAAGAAAAATCGGCGGTAGCCTGGCACTTTTGGAAAGAACAACATAACATTAATAAAAACCCAAAATTACTTAAATATATTAAAGGAAAAACTGAACTTACAGTCTGGGAAAATATCTATATTTGGAAGAATAAGGAGAAAGTTTTTAATTTCGAAATCCCGCCAAGTGATGTACTAATACAAAAGTTCATCAAACCTCCACCAGAGACGAATCGATCTATCACAAACAACGAGGCCGGCAGTCGACCAGGAACTGATGATAGGAGCGATGGCTCCCGAAACTAGTCTTCCATTTAATTCAATTTTAGTGGTGTGTATGTTACTATTTCGACTCAATTTCTCTTAAATGTTAATAATTTACACCACTGTTACAAAAGTTCACTATATTTTATACCTTAAAATGTTTAACCCATTGACTGATGGCCATTTAAACCCCATACCCCATACCCCCAGATATCCAATAAACAGATTTAGGTATTTAAATGGTTCACAATTTAAATTTCCCTAGCATTGCAGAGCACCTTTATATTTTGCTTATTTTTTTATTGTATTTTAATGAAATGAAAACTATATTAAAAGACATTAAATGCAGTATGAATCCACTACAACCATAGTGGATTGATATATTGATTTGCAAAAAAATAAATAAAATAAATAAAAGTAAATTTTAAAAACTTTCAATTTTGAAGTGCCTTTTAAGTGCCAGATTGCGATTTGCAGAGCTAAAAGAGTTCTCTAATTTTTTCTCTTGAATGCTACTACGTGCAATGTTTGTGTTGTTAAGCATTGTAACCTCTTGGCTGTGCCAGCATATAGCAGTAACAAATATTTAAATGTTTGACATAATGCAAAGCAGCTGCACCATACTTCTATATTGTTCTAGAGATTAGGTTTTTATTAGCAACATGTGTGTGGCAGTAGATGGAGTGGTTGAATCACATGCTTCCGTTTGCATGTTACAATAAGCTTAGCTTGTTATGTTCAGGTTAGCCATACAATTTTCAGCTGCTGAAATAGATTAATAAGATAAATAAGCAACTTGATACTGGAATCTGTTCTTGGCATCATATGTTTGAGTATTTTTTATTGGGAATATTTTCTTCATTTCAGCTAAATACTAATGAGACAAGGTTCACTTGGCAAGGAATTACAAAGTTACAAACTTGTTATTCTCAGTTCAAATCTGGTTTTAACAAGGGAGACAGAGTTATGGATTCTAAAAACCATTGCACCACAAAAAGACATTTTTTGGAGTACAATCTGTGGTGTACAGTCTGGTACACACCTCACAAATGACAGTCAATGAATTGATTTTTACCAAGGTTTTTTACTGCAGATTTAGTAGCGCTCATAGCTGCTGAAACAAATGTATGTGAGCATAAAGTGCAAAAATATCTGATTTCAAAAGGAAAATACATTCAAATTGTATTGGGAAAAGGTTAACGGTTAAAGAAGGTAGGCAATCAACTTCAAAGGAAGCTGGATGTGGTGCTACAATTTGTGCTCTAATGGAAGAAAACTATAACTCTGCTCTGTCATTGTGAGAGGAGAACACTAATAAATTTTGAAAATTTTAATAGGTGCCATCCACATATTGGTAACTGAAAAGTTGCACATTACTGTCATCCTCTGGCATTGGTAGAATGAATTTGCTTATGCAATCGAATGGTGGAATCTCGAAGTTCATTATGAAGTTTTTGTTTTTATAATAAAAATCTTTTCCCAATTATAGTTTTAATGCCTTCAGGAATCACATATAGTGAAACGAGCATAAAATATTTAAATTTTCTTCTAGTTAAAATATTTAGAAACTCTTTATGGCTTCATTCCCATGGAATAAAATCAGAGTCAAAATATTTAAAATATTTGAAACACACTTTATGGTTTCACTGTCAAAATTTGTGAAGCATTTGTTTATATCGTCCACTATTAAATGACTTGCATTCAGCTGTTGACCAACTAGATGGAAGCGCGGGCTTCTGAAACATATTCAAATGTTAGGTAAATAAATGGAGTTAGTGTGAACAAGTTGAATACATTAATGTAGGATATATTATTCCATTGTCTACAGCTTCATAAGTAAAATATTCACTTAATAATTTATGTTTCTTACTTGGTGCTAGTTTATTCAACTCCAGACACTCCATCAAATGATACCGATTTTACATACCGATTGAACATCCTGTGCCTGTTTCTTTCAACTTCTAATGTTTCTAATATCCAATGGGTTTGTATGTTTTGGGTTTACCACAAAGAATCATTTTTTGTGCAAATTTTAGGATTATGTATATCATTAATTTTTGTAATGAATTGACCGACATTTTTTGTTAGATCTAGCTTGTACTTTGTTATCGATAGTTTTTCTAAATTTATATCAATTTAGCATTTTTAAAATTCTAAATATATATACATATATATATATATATATATATATATTTTTTTTTTTAAATTTGTAGCGTTTTTTAGTATCAGTAATTGTAATGGTAGCTCTATATCAGCTTCCCCCATTGTTTGAAACTAATATTGCTATGCAAGATTTTCATCAACTGATAAAATTGTTAGATTGAGAATTGGTGAACTTCTCTGTATAATTTAAGAATAACTGGATTTGATGCTTGATATATTAGTTGCATATCTATGAAATACTTTACTGTTCCAGCTGAATCTTCATTCATTAGTATATCATATCTATATGAATGTGCATTCAAGTCTCCAAGAATAAATCTTTTCTTCTGTAATTTTGTTGGTTCTAAATTGAATTCTGATTACCAGAAAGGTAAACGGGGTAAACAGTGCATTTTGCTCTGGTAATTTTTGATTTGTCATAGTCATTCAGTTTCATAACTATTTTAAATTTTGAACTGATTTCTGATTTGACTCCCAACCACTAGTCACTTGTTTATGCTTGTTAAAATAGTAAACATAATAATTTAGAAAATTAAAATATCAAACGTTTTTATTGGTGCAGTTGGCTTATAATATGGTAAAAACACTATCTTTGTCATTTTTTTTCTTATCATTTCATCAACAAATGTACTAAAATTTGTTCACACTAACTCCATTCACTTACATAAAAACTAACAACAGTTGGTCTACAGTCTGAAGATGGGAGGGATCACTCCTGAAGCATATATCCAGTTTTTATGTAAATGAATGGATTTAGTGTGAACAAATTTTAGTACATTGGTTATATATCTATATACCACTCCATTGTCAACAGCTTCATAAGTACATTTCATTGAAATGTTTCTTAGTTTACATTTTTTATTAAACCACCAATCTTCTAAGTTAAAGAGTACTAATAAGCACTATTTCAAATTCACTCTTGTTGCATATTTTTTCTTGTTCCTCATATTGACATGTTATCATAGCGTATTTTGCATTACTAAGGGAATATCATGAGGAGGCAGAATACTCCATTGCCATATTATTATTATTATTATTATTATTATTATTATTATTATTATTATTATTATTTTGAATTTGTTTAACTCTCTGCTAAATTCCAAATTAACTGACATTGACATTTGTGCTCTCAGTGAGCAGTTGCATTTTCTAAGAGCTATTCCAGGTCAAGCAAAATGAGTTTTGTCGTTATTAAGTAGCTTAATAAGCATTTCAGATTATGTTATTATAAATTGAAACATGAAGCAAAGTTATGAAATCTGACAGTATGGGGATTCTTTGTTGAACGTGAAAGCTTATTCAGAGGGATATCAGCTATTCCATAAAGCATGTACACCAACAAGTTTTAATCTTACTTCTTGTTCTTCTCTTCATCTTCTTCTTTTAAGTCCTCGTCTTGTTGCTTATTTTATCTGTTTCCATGCATTATGTCACCTTTGAGATTCAATATTTCCATCTTCACTTGTATTCTGCCTTTGAAGAGGAACTAAAGCTATTGGAAATATAGCAAAAATTATGTGGCTATGTAAGTTTTTATCTATTTCTGCTTCTCTGGTTATTGTTATTTTAATATTTAATATATATATATATATATATATATATATTTCATTAATCAACAAAAAAGTGCTTGGAAACTATCTAGTTTTTAACACTATAACTTAAATAAGAGCCTCCTGCAGTATCTGAAATGGTTTGAATATAATGCAATTCTCATTAAAATATTACCCTTTAAAAAAGAAATAGGATTTTTTAGTGGAAGTCTCACTTGAATTGCTTCTTACATTTATTGACACAAACATTGTATAGTAAAATATTATTTAAAGAAAAATGTTTTAGTTCAGCATGAATCAATTCATTGGAAATTTGGCCTAAATTTTTTCTTCCTTAGCTTAATAAAACTTTTTTAAAATTATGTGTGTTTTAGCCAAAATTTTGAACTCATGCATTTGCAGAATAAGAGAAACATAAAGTGCTCCAGTTTAGGTTATTTCACCTCAAAATCTTGGAATCCCCTGACAGAGCCTTCTGAGGTTTTATAATTGCAGTATTAGTAATGCTATTCAGTTATAGAATATGCTGAAAGTGAAACAAATTGAGTTTCAACATTTGAGATACAAATGATGGTGGTTTCATTTTGAAGCTGGCAAGCATTTTTTTGAAGTGATAAAATATTAAAATACTGTAACATCACAAGTTTCGTCCATCTGTTGTTTCTTGGCTTCCTGGTCTTTGGTCATTGTCTATGCTGACACAGTTAATGAAAAT
The DNA here is from genome assembly GCA_030762175.1 of Metallyticus violacea. Lineage (NCBI taxonomy): Eukaryota > Metazoa > Arthropoda > Insecta > Mantodea > Metallyticidae > Metallyticus > Metallyticus violacea. The sequence goes on along the minus strand of CM060832.1, from coordinate 64,925,473 downwards.
GATTACCAGAATAAGAAACTGCACTATGGAATATATACTTTGAACTGATACAAACTTCACTCAATGCAATATGGATTTGTGTTGGGGTTTTTACCAAGTAAAGTCTCAATCTTACTGTATTTTTTATATTCAGAGTCATAGGATACAGCAGGTTCCATTTCTAATTCTTGTTATCTATATGCAGAGTATGCTATGAACAGAATGAAATCATGTGCTTCTTTCTAAAGCATTAAACTGCAACTGACATAATTTTTAACCTATGTTGCATCATCCAATCTGCAGTACTGCCTTGCATTATATATGAAATGACCCTTATATAACCAAGTGGATTTTCTTAATGAATTAATTCTTATGGCACTGAAACAAACAAAAGAGGCTTCTTAGGATTCTTTCATAAAAAACAAGCATTCATATTAACATGGCAGTTGGTTCATCTATGAAAGATATCTCAAGACCATAAAATGCAATGGTCCTTTACTTTTAATGTAAAATACGTCTCTATAAAGTGTTAATGAATTAAATTTTAGTTAAAATAAACTCAATTTGTATAATAGTTCCTATATTTTTAGCTTTTCTTTTAACTTGTTTAAAAATAGGCCTGTAATAAAATCATACATTTTTTAATAGAGTTCACTTTGAGATTTATGATCTGATTGCAGTTCAAGAATATTGGCCTTCAGTCAAGCTGTTCATCGGCCCAGATTGCTACTTATTGGGTCCAGTCCTCTACAGGGTCAAACTTCTTATCTTGGTCCAGCTCTTTTACATCTCATGGAGCATATTGCTGTGCATACGCTTGATCTGACCTCACTTTATGAAGTTTCTGGTAGATCACCAGAGGAAGCTTGCATTCAAGTAAGAATGTGCTTGATTATTGGTAGCATAGAATATTTTTGTGCATAAAAATAGAAGACTTAGGTTTAAGTGTGGTACTAATTAATTTTTACATATTTCAAGTATATTTTTGATCACCTAATTACCCTGCTTACTCTTTTATATTTGTACATTTCCATGTAAAAGTGGATATTAACATGAGAAACTGAAGTTGATAGTAAGAATTATGTTTCTGAACACACTTAATGAAAAGAAAAATGTACTTTATTAAGCGTTTTGTTTTATCTATTATCTATTTCCCTTTATATTTAAATAATGTAGTGATATGAATGGAAAATGTTTTTATAAATAAATATAAAAAAATTTAGATACAGAAATTTAAACTTAAGGTGACTTGGATCGAAACATAGGTGTTAGTATGATTTTATGTCTTCCTTCCCCTTAAGGTTTAATTTGCTGAAATTACTTCCATCCTTACATACTTACTAAATTGATGACATTTAGGTCAAAACTACTTCTACAAAGTTGCTTGATACATGAAGCATAAGTAGCATTGACTTTCAGCAATGCCTTCTTAGCCAAAATAGATTAGATTTAAATCAGTTCCAATTAGAGGCAGTCATTGATAATTTTGGTTGAGGAATATTTATAAGATTATCAATTTAATTATAGAAATAGTTCAATAATTGTTTTAGTTAAAAAATTATTCTCATAAACATAATCACTTGCATATTATTCTGGAATTATTTTCAATGAAATAGCACTATTTATTTGAAAAAATTAAATTATTGCACTGATTTATTTGTTCTGTTGCATAATTTTCCCATTTTTTTTGAAAATTGATATAGTGATATGCAGTGTTGTTATAAAGTGCAGAACTAACATTTACAGTATCACCTCACCACTGTACACAGTTCTGAGTGTATATTGTTATCACTTTCATCAAAATAGGAAAATGCTGTCATGAATATCTGATAATTTTGCAGTGTTGCTATTGTTATTTTAATACTAGAAGCAAGAAATCAAGAATTAAAGACAAACTATGAATATTTTCTGTTTTTTTTTTATATTATTAAGAATATCTAATGTGCTTCAATAAGTAAAAAATAAATGGTATCCTATTGTGTGTATAAATAAAAATGCTTAACATGCGAACAAGATATCCATATACATTTAATATAAGCTTGAAACATATATTTTTATATATCATGATGCAGATTGTTAAACTGAGAAGGTTGTTTGGAAACACTGTCAAAGTAGATGATGTTGGTTCTATTACCTCTTGGATCATGTTGCATGACTCACAATTCATCATCCTGAAGATGTTAGCATTGGCAAAACACATTAATGGTACTAGCCATATTTTAATTTTAAAAACAACTGAAAAAATTTAAGCAACATGTGCTGAACATATATGTATACCACATCTGATTATGAAAATGATTCATCCTAATTGATAACTAGTTGTCTTCACTTTTATGATGGTCTTTTAGATTCTGTATTGCTAGTTTTAACTATTACATAATTGCTTTATTTCATTCATATTTCCTTATAATCTTTCAAAGTATCCCCCCTCCAGTTATGAATTGCAACAATTCCAACAAATTAATTGTTGTTCAAAACAATTGCTAATCCCCTTTTTGATAGACTGTTCAGAGTACCCATGAAACACTGTTCACTCCCTTATCATTTACAAGATGGTGACACTAAAGCTTCTTTTTCACTTTCAGGAAGAGGGAGTAGCAAGGTAGAAGGTCCAGGGAATAAGGTGGGCAAGGCATGACCACAATGCCCAATTCTTTGACATCTTGAATTAAACGGGCTTGATGAGCATATGCATTATCCTGGTGTAAGATTCATCCCAACCTGGCAAGATTTAGTCACTTTTTGGTAAATTTTCTCTTCAGAGGCCCCTTCGGTGCATAGCAACAATAACAATAATAATAATAATAATACACGTATTGGTAATCTCTGCAGTTATACAGCAGTCTTCTATCACAATAATGCCAATTGTGTTCACATGGAATTCAGATTTTGCAGTTATGGGTCTTTCAGGATTCAGAAAATCTGTAAGGTCTTCATGATTTCTCACTTGAATTGTTTATGCCACTTATAGGCTTGTATTTTACCTAATGTATGCTGCTTGTAAGCTTTTTATATTATTTCCAAGGTCTGTGTGGAACTTTTGGCTAGTAGAACACAATACTTAATTGCCATATATGATTACAGCTTCATATTCCATGCTAGGTATAGTAAATAGTATTGGCTTCTAATTCCTAATTGAATAGTGCTGCATAAAAGGCGCTCCTATGAAGGATTCTCCTATCCATGGGTAGGAATCATTGCACTCAGGGGAAGTTTATTGAAATGTAATTAAATCAGATTTTTATACACTCTCACTTACTACAGCATTTCAAATGGGGTTTACAATGCAGTGGTAAGGAAGTAATTTTAACAGTATTTGCTAGATTCTTCCAGACATTTGTAAACATTTAATTTAACCCTGAGCAGTGGATCACTCGGCTTGTGGGTTGATGAAGAACGCAGCAAATTGCACGTCAACATGTGAACTGCAGGACACATGAACATTGACACTTCAAATGCACATTGCTGTCCTTGGATTTACTTTAAAAATTTAATTTAAAAATTAGTTCTTAAAATGGATGCAATGGATGCAATAGTACTCTGATAATCTTCTTCTTCTTCTTCTTCTTCTTCTTCTTCTTCTTCTTCTTCTTCTCCTTCTTCTTCTTCTTCTTCCTCCTCCTCCTCCTCCTCCTCCTCCTCCTCCTCCTCCTCCTTCCTCCTCCTCCTCCTCCTCCTTCTTCTTCTTCTTCTTCTTCTTCTTCTTCTTCTTCTTCTTCTTCTTCTTCTTCTTCTTCAAGGCAATAATTTCCTATGACCCAGATTGAGCAGCAGTTTTCCATTTATAATTTTAGCTGCACATGTCTTTCTGTTTAATAATCTAATCATAGTTTTGCTGCTATAGGGAAATTCATAAGGTGTTCCATTTATTTTCTGTGGTAGATGCTTCTCCCTTCTGATAAAATCCATACAGTACGACTTAAAAACATCATACATGTTTATCAAATGCAATTTGTTTTGCTTTGAGCTTTTTGATAGAGTTTCATAGCTTTATGTGTTTGAAATATGTATTGTGTTCTCCATGGTGTCTATGCTGATTCCTCTCTCTTCAGACACCAGTTTATGTATATTATTGTGTGGCAAAACTTCCTCTTTGAAGACAACTTCTTTAAAAAATTGTTTTATATTTTGTACCATCTTTTTCTTTAATTGTTCTCCTCCTCATGACTAAATTATTTGTATTCCTATCTCATTCTTCCTCTGAGGGTATATGCCTTACAGAATTACCAGTTGAGCTTACTCCATTACATGATCTTTCATCACACAAAATTTCCTAGATTTTATAATTTTATCTGTTCTTAGTAGACTTTTTCACCAGAAGCATCATGGAGGGAACAGATGCTACCAAGATGCCTAAATTTTCATCAGTGTAACAGATAATTAGCTGGGTAACTATAATCTCAGTTCCAGAACAAAAGGCAATGATGGTATGTAAAATTGCTGTAGTAGGGATGATTGTTTTTTGTCGGTAACCAAATTTTAAAAATTAACTTGCTTGTGCATTATGCTTTCTCAACACAAATGACTGCAACTATAGAACTTTTTTTTTTATTATTATTATTTTTATTTTTATAAAGATACAACAGTTTAGTCTATTTCCTGTATATCACTGTTTGATTTAGAAGTTTTCTCTCACTCTGAAAACTAAATCCCAGAAAACTTTGGATACTGATGGCATCCAAGCTCATTTGCATTGTCACAAATTACTCAGTACATTCATTATTGTCAAAATCTTGACATCTGAAATGAACTTTTAAACAATTACATACAATTAAGTTCTCAGAGTCCCATAATTTCCCTTTATTTTGTGGAGAAAATATATTGTCAGTGTAGGGATTTTTTAGCTTAACAAGTAAATTGGAAAATATCTTATTTAGTGACTATTACAAAGTCTTCTCATTTTCAAGGAGCCACTGGTGCTTTTTACCATGACTGGTAATAGTAGTGTTATTAATGTAATTATTGTCAATAACTGCAGGTATTTTTAAAACAAGTTGTTCTTGCACACTGAATTTCAAGCAATGTACTTTCTCATTTAGGAGCAGCATAAAATAGTAATAAATGTTCTTAACAATATGTGTTTTACTATAGTTTGTTTATTCCTACAGTTGATAACAGCAATCAACAATCAATACCTCGTGTCCCCTTTTTTCTGATAACCATAAACCCCAGTTATAGAATCCCTAAAATTAATGGCACCATCAAAAGAGCATGTTACTTATTTGTTGTAAGAATATTTTATTTGTTTTAATTCACTATCATTTGCTGTAAACATATACATTCAGATATAGTACTGTTCAGTTATAAACCTTTTTCTTTACTTCAAAAGATGGAAAGTGTGCTACATGACAAACTAGCGAGGACAGTTCACTTTGGTTGCAAACATTTATAGATTTATGTGCCATTAAGGAAAAGTTTTTTCATGGAGATTTGTTTTCATCTTGATTGTCTAGAACTTCACTAATACAATTTATTAATTCTGAAGCCATGTATTTGCTAGCAGGTGTGGAACTAACTCACTTTTCAAGGCTAATGGCACATTTTAGTACTATCTTAAGAATTAGAAATTCATATTTGCTTGTTTGGGGTATCTCTTCCTTACTAAGAAAATATATATTTAGAATTAAAGAAGGCACATTTTGCCAATTCAGTTCTTTTTTTCAGTTTCATTTTATTGAATTATCTGTGCATGAACTGGGGTGTTTACTTCCTGTAATCTACAATTTTCAAGTGCAACAACCTTTTAACATGACTGATTTTCTAGTTTTCTCGTGCTTCTAAATTTAGTGAAAGCTACAGAAATGAGCACTCTGCCTGTTTTTTTGCAGAGCTTCAGTATCATTTGTGAAATGCACTGGACTTTATTTGCCAAAAGCCCCAAACCTGCTGTCAAAGTATAACCAATTGTGCTTACACTCCCCTTTTTGCTCATACTTCATCTGACGTGAAACACTTTTTGCACTTTGTTCGGAATGATGACTGAAGGATGGGTCAGAAATAGAACACTTTTTGTTCAAGGACGGAGTAAGAGTAATCAGAGAATCACTAAGGAATTCCCATCACTAGCATTTCTTTAAATAGATGAGTGTTTGCAATATGCTGCCTTTTATTGGAAAAGAAAGAAAATAATATTTGTTATTTACATATTTTGATAATGCTTCTTTCAGTAAGACTGCATAATACCTTCCATGATATAAACTCTTGACTAACTAATTGTATAAAATATAGTGAACTTTTGTAACAGTGGTGTAAATTATTAACATTTAAGAGAAATTGAGTCGAAATAGTAACATACACACCACTAAAATTGAATTAAATGGAAGACTAGTTTCGGGAGCCATCGCTCCTATCATCAGTTCCTGGTCGACTGCCGGCCTCGTTGTTTGTGATAGATCAATTCGTCTCTGGTGGAGGTTTGATGAACTTTTGTATTAGTACATCACCTGGCGGGATTTCGAAATTAAAAACTTTCTCCTTATTCTTCCAAATATAGATATTTTCCCAGACTGTAAGTTCAGTTTTTCCTTTAATATATTTAAGTAATTTTGGGTTTTTATTAATGTTATGTTGTTCTTTCCAAAAGTGCCAGGCTACCGCCGATTTTTCTTCTTGTTTTTGATTTATATTCCTAATGTGTTCTTTGGCTCTTGTTTTTATGTTTCTTTTGGTCTTTCCAATATAAATTTTATCACAATCATTGCAGTTCATCTGATATATTCCTGATTTATCTTCATCTTGTAGGCTATCTTCTTTTTGTTTTGAGTTAAGGATATTTTTAATGGAATAATTATTTTTTGGAGTCAGAACAATGTTGTGTCTTTTAAAAATCTTTTGAAATTTATGAAAGGTTGATGGATGGTATGTGAATTTTTTGTATGTCCTGTTTTTTTCTTTGATAGGAGTAAGTGTAGTGTTGTCTCTAATTTTCTTTTTCTTCTTCTCTCTGTCTATTTTCTTGTGTACAACTTCTTGTTTGAAGCCATTCTCTGTAGCTATATGTCTATTATATTATTCATTTCTAGTTTATATTCCTCCTTGTTCATTGGAATATTAACCAGTCTGTATGCAAGACTATTTAAAACTGCATGTTTATGGGGAACTGGATTAAAACTGTTACATTTAATGTAGTTATCTGTGTGTGTAGGTTTTCTGTATATGCCAAAATTTAGATGATTTTCTTTTCTAATTATCTTAATATCCAAGAAAGGTAACTGTTCATTGCATTCTCTCTCCATGGTGAATTTAACTGTTTTTTCCTGTAAGTTAAGCAACTTTAGTGCATCATCCAAGTGTCTTTCTGGTACTATTGCAAAAATATCATCAACATAACGGTACCAAGTCTTAAATATCCAAGGGAAACTATTTACTATTCTAGTTTCCAATGCACTCATGAAAATGTCTGCCAATATTGGTGATAGTGGGCTACCCATTGTCAGACCAAAATTTTGTTTGTAATATTTGTTATTGAATGTAAAGTAATTTTGTTCTAGACATAAGTTGATTAATATGATGTATTCTTGGATATCTTTTGTGGTTATTCCTACTTTTTGTAACCACTTTTTTATCAGGGAGTATAAATTTAGTGTAGGAATACTTGGAAACAATGCTGTAACATCAAACGAAACTAAGGTATCTGTTTTTTCTATTTTTATGCCTTTAATTTTTTGAATAAGATCTAATGAGTTTTTTATACTAAGAGATTCAAATCTTGGAAAAGTAGAAAGTTTGTAAGTCAACCATTTTGCTAGTTTATAGGTTGGAGCATCTATGTTATTTATGATAGGTCTCATAGTTTTCCCTGGCTTGTGTACTTTTGGGAGACCGTAGATTGTAGGTATTGCAGGGTTATCTACTTTAATTTTATAATGTTCCTTTTTATCTATTAATTTGCAATCAGTAATTGTTTTATTAAATGTGCTTTTGCATTGATTTAGGGGATTTTTTGTTATTATTCAGTATTCAGTGTTTTTTAGTAATTGTTCCATTCTGTCTATATAGTCATTCTTATCTAGAATTGACTAACTGTTAAAAAGTTTTGAAAGAAGTTGAAATTCATTACAACAATGGAAGTCAATTGCATTACCAGTCTGGCCACTTTACACAAGTGCATTGTTGAGTTTCAAATGTAGTTTTATTATACGTTACAAGTTAGCACTTATCAAAACAGACAATAATTTAAATTCATCATTATTTTGATTTTTAATTATAAATATTTATATTTACAGACAGATTTTATTTTTGGGGGGAAGGGGGGGGACTCTTCGTTTACCGGGGGAATTTTCCTCCCAGGCTATCAGCTGAATTCATCACAGTCTTGGGGAGTAATGAAAGCAACTTCAGAAACCCTTTATGATACGACTTAAGAGGAATGAGTATTCTGATACATTATGCAAATTTTAAGAAAGATTGATACAGGGAAAATATATCAATGTTTGTGATAAAATCGAAAGGGAGGGGTATGGTATGAGCAAAAACAGGAACAATGATGTTACATGTAGCATAAAAGTTGACAGAGAATTGTGCCCATTATGTGGCAAGGCAGATAAGAATTAGCATTGTAAATTAGAATATATAGAAACTGAAGGATGGGGATAGAAAGTATGGAAGAAGAAATTTTTGCATTAAATTAATAAACATTTTTAGTATTAGCAGAAAAGAATTTTTGAATCAGTTTGGAAATTATTTACAGAAAGTACGAGAAAAGGGGTGAAGGAAAGTGAACAAGGCAAAGGAAGAATGTAATAAAAAAACAATGATGGAATAATGATCCATTTTAGGGAAGTAATTTTAGCTTTCATATGGTAATATGTATAGTTAGAATGAAGTAAGCATATACACTACAACTGGGGTGTTAGTTGTAAAGGATCCTGAAAAACAAGCATGATCAATGAAATATTGTAAGTATTCATTCATTCATATAAAAACTTTGGAACACTCGGCTGATGTAAAAATGACTGTTGAGATTCTGCCAATTAGTTGTTTAAATAACTACATAAACAACTCTATAAAAACTAATCATCAACATTTCTAATTTTGGCTATGAATTTTGATTTTGCTCCAACTAAATAGAGCAAATGTGAAATAATTTCTTTCTGAAATTGAATGTATATATATAATTTCAGTTGAAAACAACACACATTACACTTTAATGGCATCAAAGTGCTCTGCATAGAAGACAGCAGCCTCTAGCCATGCTCTACATTGTAATATTGCAGGCTCAGGTAGTACCCAGCTCTACACTCCTGAATCCGCGAATTGGAGTATTTTTAATTCTCTAGCCGTATTTTCCTGTTGTTCCTTTATTGAAGCCATAGTCGAACATCTCCACATCGTACTCCTTTCTGCCACAGGACAAGCTATTTCCCGGTCGTCTTCCCAACTGATAAATGCTGGGACGCAGTAAGTGCTCTGGGAGTATTTCGTCGGTACTATACGTTGGAAAATATGATTCTTATAAACAACTGCGCGCCAAATGCCTTCGATTACTGAAGATAGCAAAAAGGCGTCTTGGAATGCTTTCGTTTCCTCATTGAACCTCTCATCGCCTTCATCTTTTTTCTAGGATAGGCCATGCCAAGTTGCATGTAAGTGTGGTTTTTCGCCCATATCCGATCTTAAAAGTACAGCACTGTAGTGTAGTGTAAAATCCTAAGTATGGCTTCCTACGGAAGGGAAGTAAAGCCATGGGTCCCGTGTCGTACATTTACGGCACGATAAAGAACCTCAAGCCTGAAAAAAGAGGCCTCTGAGCAAAAATTTGTCGGCCGTTTCACGCCCTGATTTGAATGGGACGCTGACGTTAAAGAGCGTCCATAAATGAAACAAATCATCGTCGACTTTCCGATATTTATTTCTTCTCAGCGTATCTGCCTGTTGGAACGCCGCTTCCTATGCTGTCTAAACCTCTCTCTGCTTGGAGTGTCAATCGCGACTTTCATTTTTCTGCTGAGAAGACAGTCTGCATGAATTTCTGACGATGCAAAGAGTATCCTTCCATCTTGGCCCAGATCTTTTATCCTTCGCAGACCAAGTGAAGTTCCTTGGCTTGGTTTTTGATAGAAAACTGCTGGTAATCGCCTGAACTGCTGGTTGAACGTTCTCTATATCTATTACGTGTATTAAGTGGCACATCTTTGCTCTTGCAAAGACGGACGGTGCTCTTGCACCTCTATTGTTCTATAATCCGGTTCCAAACTCGATTATGGGGCTTGGCACGAGCTTTTCCTGCGAGTCCTGTGCCCAGCCTATGCGCGGAGTCGGGTGAACCAATTCTATCTGTTCAAAGAGACATTGTACTTGGTGGGTATGGCAGCCGATTGCCTGTTCAGCCTCCGCATTCTACGAATGAGCTGTATTTTCAATTCCTTGCGTAATCCCTTTACGTTGCTAGGTCTCTGGCTCCAAAGCCACCCATCGGTTTCGACCGATGTTAAGGACTTTGGACCTCCAATTGTCTGCTTTTTTGCCGCTGGGGAAGCTCGCTTTCTCCCTTGGCTGTTAACAGAGGCTCCCATTTATCATGGACTGACGTCTTGCCCAATATCTATAACCGCGGCTTCAGTTATTCTTCATCATTTTAGCGCGATACTCTCTTCATTTGAGGGTTGTATTTTTATCTATAAAGACGACTCAAAAGCGTACGCAGGTATTGGATGTGCCGTCGTTTTAAATGGATCTAGTTTTACTTTTGATCTTAACTCTGAGGCGTCTATTTTTGTGGCAGAACTTTATGCCCTTTATAGAGCGCTTATATAGTAACTGAATAGCTGCTGGGGTATTCGGTAATTTGTTCTGATTCCCTGAGTGCTCTTTTGAGCTTACGAAAGCAGTAAACACGCATCCTCTTGTACAGAAAATGCAGAACGCTTGTTTGCTCTAGTTGACGCTGGCGTTAGCGTATAACTTCACTGCTGTGGGTTCCTGGACATGTTGGCATTCAAGGAAACGAGGACGTAGTTGTGGCAGTGAAGTCGTCTTTTTTTAGTCCACGTGAAAATTTAGCAATGTATATACTTGCGGGATTTTAATAAGGTTTTACTTAGAGCCATTCTCTCTCACTGGCGTGAAGAATGGTATTTGTTCTTAAGGAACAAGCTTTGGGAAAGCAAATTCTGCCCCTTTTATTTGGTTAATCTCTTTTGCTCTGTTCTCAAGAAATAGTTTCAGCTCATTTGCGGATTGCACATTGCATTTTTAGTCACCATCACATTTTTAAGGGTGAACCTGCAGTGCATCACGTTTTAATTGAATGTAACCATCTAGTGACTTTCAGAGCATCTCTTGTGTGTTTCTGTTCCTCTCTTAAGAATATTCTTGCAGACAAGTTCATTGCTGTAAAGCGAGTGGTCCTTTTTATGCATCTTTGTACCTTCTGGAGCAAGGTATAAGTTTTCATTTTATGCACGACGGTTTCTTTTTTTATTGAGTTTTAAGCCTGTGTTGTTTTCTGCTATTGCTGAGGTATTTTCACAGTACGTCCTTTATATATTGTTTTACCTTTTTGCCTTGTTATTTAATTAGAGTTTCTACTTTTAATGGCCTAACTATTGCTTTTGTTTGTTTTCTGCACAATATTTTAGTAAGTAGTTTTATTTAAATATTTTTTATTATTTGCCTGTTTTAGTGTGTTCAGGTGCTAATGATCTAAGCAGTTTTTTGTCATAAAACAGTAATCTTAACAACTCCTGAATCCATAAAGGTCATCAAGAAACTTTCTTCATATGAGAAATGATTTTGTTTACTCCTCCTACCAGTTCCTGATATTTTCCATAGCTCTGTTTAGTCAATGTTTTCCACAAATAATATGTAGCAAATTTGGGTAGAGTACTAAAAGTATCCCTTTTGCAGCCTGAACCATATATGGTGCATCACCAGGAGGCAAAGCAGTAAGTTTATTTTTATTGAATTGGCTTGGCTAAAAATTTCTGTGAATGAAAGAAAATAAGAATTAAAGTTAATTTATTAGAATTATTACATATTTATTGGTACCAAAACTAGTTTATAAAACAAGGCTATTTTTTGAGAGGAAAGAGTGTACCCTCTTATTAGTACATTATTGAAATTTAAAGCCTCTTTATTTGAAATTTACTTTCTGTCGCTGTACGATTCAGTTTTCATTAAAGCTTGCAATTTAAGATTTTAACTGTTAAAAATGTACTTAAATTAATTAAAAACATATGTTTTATATATAAAAATATATACAATGTCCAATATAATTTACTAGCTTAGGCCATCATTAGCAAAATTGGCAATAGTGCTATGGTTTGTGGCATCCATAACTTTAGAACACAGCAGATATGGGCATGTTTGAACATCAACACTTAATTTTCATACAGTTAGGGGTTTCATCAACTTCTGCCCATTTGTATTTGTCATCAATATCTTCTTGAACAGTTTCAGTCATCTGTAGAGTAGAAAACACTTATGTCATACTTTGTTAAAAATAAGAATTAGTGGTTAAAATCATTTGAAATATGTTGTCATATCTCAAATGATTTTTTTTTTAATTCATTTTATTTAAGGATGCTCTATAACATCTCAGGTCATTAGTGTCCCATTCTATTCTGGGCATGAAATGACCAACAAGTTTTGCTCAGAGGCCTCTTCTTTTAGCCTTAAGGTTCTTTTTTGTGCCGTAAATGTACGACATAGGACCCATTGCTTTACTTCCCTTCTGAAGGATTTTGATGCTCGAAAAATCCATTGATCCTGACTGGATTTGAGCCTGCGACCTTGGATTTAGAAGGCAAGTATGGTTATCACTACACCACCAGGACCGACAAAAATAATAAAATGATTTTAATCATGTAACTAGCTTCATTGTGTTCCATATATTTTTTAAAAGAAGTTTTAAAACTTTTGTAAAATATAAGAATTCGTGTTTAAGCTCTCTGGTTTAGAAACTAACCGATTAGCTTTTTATATGTGGCTAATAGAGTATCTATAGATCCTAAAATAAAATTGCATTTTAAAGAGTTCTTATATTTTTTGTCTGAAAAAGAAAAATATTTTTATTGCAGAAATATAGAAATGCACTTACATTGTTGTTGCAGATGGGCAAAAATATCATGCTGGTTATTATATGTAGAAATATATAATATGAGATCCATTTTTACAGGAATATTTTCAGGTTTTCATTTTCTAATTTCCTGAAGGTACATTAGTAGAAAGCATTGTTCACATCGGTCTTTAGAGAATTCCTGTCCTTCATTGGTGGCATTGGATTTAGGAATTGACAGCATTTTTTTATGTCTGTTGTTTCTCTTGATCATATTTACATGTACTATCTTTCAAGAAAGTAAATGTGTACTTTTTTCAGTGTCATTCAAGTGTCTGTGTATGAAGGATATGAAAATTAAACAAAAAATGTACTTGTTCAACTAATTACAGTATATCTGTATTGAATATCAAATGAAACAGGAAAAATGCTATAGACATGTAATTCTCATGCAGCTAGTGCGTATTACAAATCAAGTACACTGAGCGTGATGGCTGAGAGGACAACAAAGCAGTGCCAAAAACTTTGAACTTTGAATCTATAGTTTGCATTCTCCACGTTTCCCTTAATTTTTATGTTTAATATACTAGCACTTTCTTGTAAATGGATGTGCAACATTATACCATTCACACTACTTGCTATCTGTCTTTCATAATATTCCTTGTAGAAGTCCATACATTTAAGCATCATGTTTATTCAAATAAGTGTACTTACGAAGCTGTTGACAATGGAGTGGTATATATATAACAATGTATACAGTTTTTTTCACACTTACATAAATTTGGAACATATGTTTCGGGAGCGATCCCTCCCATCTTCAGCCTGTTGACAAACTGTCGTTAAACGTGGCGGTTGGGTCTCTTGATGTTCTTGTGGCGGCATCTGTTGGTATTATTAGGAATTTGCTGAGTTCATCCAATGGAGGGATATCGAAATTCATCAAATTATCCTTATTTTTTGTAATGAAAATGTTTTCCCAAGTGGAAAGTTCTATTGCATTATGAAGTTGTTTAAGTAGTTTTATCTCTGATTTAATTTCATGATTTTTATTCCAAAAGTGTGCTGCTATTGCTGATTTATCAATTTGTTTTAAGCGAATATTTCTGAAGTGTTCTTTTTTCCGGATTCCCAAATTCCTCTTCGTTTTTCCAATGTATTTTTTGTCGCACTCTGCACATTCTATTTCAAAATACCTGACTTTTGTTCTGTTGGCATGTAGTCCTTTACTTTGCAACCTAATAAGTTCTTTATATTAAAATTGTTCTTTGGGGCTAACATAATTCCTTGTTCTTTGAATATCTTTTTGAACTTATTGTGATAAATTGGGTGGTATGTGAAACTTTTGAATTTGTACCTTTCTTTGGCACTTTTAAGAGTGGAAACATCTCTTATTGCCTTTTGTTTTTTGGTTTTATTGATGATTTTTATTACTGTGTCTTTGTTGTATCCATTAGTTTCTCCTATCTTTATGATTTGTTGGTATTCCAATTTGTACTCTGTTTCTGTGAGTGGAATGTTAACTAATCTGTGTGCTAAACTATGAAACACTGCATATTTACGTGGAATGGGGTTAAACTGTCATTTTTTATGTAATTTTCTGTGTGAGTATCCTTTCTATGAATTCCAAATGTAAGATAGTTTTCATTTCATTTCCCCATTTTTTATTGCAGCTATTTCTCTTGCACTTTATGCGCATGGACAAAATACTATGGCACACACATTGTTTAGACTGATGCGATGTATTTGTTAATTATTTGCAGAAAAAATATTCATTAAGAAATATGACTGTTGATTGCAGTTGATTGTCAGAAATTTCCAAAAGCAAGTCTTTAGTTTGAATAAGATTGGTGATTGGGAGTTCTTCCACCTATCTTGCAAGTCATGGGGAAAGCTAGGAAAGAGTTAGTTGGGAATAGACAACTGAATGGGTAGACTGTGTCGTGTGTCATCTTTCCCAGAACAGAAGGCACAGTTGAACTCAATATTGTAATATCAGGAATATAGAAATTATGAACACTCACTCTTTGATAATCTGGAGGAATATAATACCTTTCATAATGTAATTTAGTATCAAAACAAAAGTTTTGCTTTAACATAAATATTTAGCTATTTATTGCCAAGCTAGAGTGCTTATTTACAAAGGGAAACCCCATCTCTGTTATGTCATCACTAACATAACATTTGTAGACAAAAGAATCAAGGGTCGTGACATCTAATTGGTGAAAGTTGTTGGGTACTGGTAAAGTGGCATCTTATTGGTGGGGTGGTTCATTTCCAACTTAACTCATTCCTAGTGTTCCCTATGACATGCTATATAGGTTGGGAAACTCCTACTACCAATCATATTAAAATACAATACTTGCTTCTGCAAATTTCTGACAATTGACCACCACAAACATTCATTCTTCTTAACAGATATTTTTTTTGTAAATAATAACGAAAATGCTACAACAATCTAAACAATGTATATGCCACAACATCATTATTCTTATTACTTACATTTTAAACATGTGCGAGAAAGTTTGGAATGGGTGATAACCTAGAAATATATTGGGCCAGAATTGAGCGTTATGTAAATAGAGGAAAGAGAAATGAAGGGAAAGGTATATTAGTGAGTAGCAAGCATCTGTCGTGTTAGCTGCATTAATGCTGGTTATTGGGGGCATTGAGATAAACCCAAGTCCAGAAGACATGAGTCAGATAATGAACATGTTGAAAACTACATCGGAAGATATAGTCGAGCTGAAGAAAATAGAAAATAGGATAGAAATGAAATAATAAAAAAGGATAGAAGTTAAAAGTGTGTTACACTCTATGAAAAAAGAAGTGCATAAAGACTTTGTATATGCAAAGAACGAATGGAGAGGTTGAAGAGAAATATGGAAATGGTGGTAAGAAGACATAATGTGATGTTATTTGGAATCGAGGAGAATAGAGAGAAAAAATTGCTACAATTAGTCAAAGAGATAATTGACAAAGTTTTGGAGGTTAAATTGGTTGGGTGGAAAATTGTGACGTGTTTCTTAATTGGGAGGAGCAGAAACAAGCCCAGACCAATAGTGGTTAGTTGGCAAAGAACAAATTAAATGGACAATATTTAGAAATGGTAGGAAGCTAAAAGGAACAGGAATTTTTATAGATCAAAACTACTGAAAAGAAGAGAGGAAGATCAGGAACTCATTAATAAAGAAAATGAATCTGGTAAGGGAAGAGGGAAAAAAAAGCATATGTAAAAGGCATGGAATTGTGAATTGATGGAAGGAAACAGGAAGTGAGTCGGTGGCGATGAAAGAACAGATAACTAGAAGTGGCTAGTCAGTTAAATATCTAGAACTAGAAGTTGCAAAAGGGCTCGAGTGTAAGGAAAGAAGAGGAGACACACAGCAAGACATGGGTGGCATGAGAAAAGAAGAAGGAGAAGGAAGAGGAGAAGAAGAAGAAGAGGGAGGAGGAAGAGAAGAAGAAGAAGAGGGAGGAGGAAGAGAAGAAGAAGAAGAAGAGGGAGGAGGAAGAGGAGAAGAAGAAGAAGAGGGAGGAGGAAGAGAAGAAGAAGAAGAAGAGGGAGGAGGAAGAGAAGAAGAAGAAGAAGAGGAGGAGGAAGAGAAGAAGAAGAAGAAGAAGAGGAAGAGAAGAAGAAGAAGAGGAGGAGGAGGAGGAAGAGAAGAAGAAGAAGAAGAAGAGGAGGAGGAGGAGGAAGAGAAGAAGAAGAAGAGGAGGAGGAGGAGGAGGAGGAAGAGGAAGAAGAGGAGGAGGAGGAAGAGAAGAAGAAGAAGAAGAGGAGGAGGAGGAAGAAGAAGAAGAAGAGGAGGAGGAAGAAGAAGAAGAGGAAGATGAAGAAGAAGAAGAGGAAGAAGAAGAAGAAGAAGAGGAAGAAGAAGAAGAGGAAGAAGAAGAAGAAGAGGAAGAAGAAGAGGAAGAGGAAGAACCATTTTCCATAATGCCATCTCTCTTCTGGTTTTTTGCATGTTTGAAGAAACTTGCCAATACGTTTTTTTTTACGAGTGAAATGTCATGAATGTAGTTTTTGAATGAATAAATCTACTTTTATTATCCTTTCTCTAATTGTACTTTTTACTTAGCCTAGGCTAGATCGTACTGCACATGTGAATCACTATATGACCTATAGTCTGCAAATAAGCATTCATTTTAATCAATTTCTTTTTAGGTTTTTTAATTTCAATAAGTTTATAAAACTCTGATTTGTGCATTGCCTTGTTATATGCAATCTCATCGTTCTACAACCATTCTATCAATTGATTTCACAGAGTATTTAGTGGATAATTTATGTACTGTATACTATGATATGGTACATTATCTAAGACTACAATTAAGGTGACACCAAATTGCAAGCTAATTTTTGTTTAACCCATTTTTCAAAGTTTTCATCATTATAGTCACTTAGATAATCAAGCCTTGTAAATCAGAAGGCTCACTTTCCACAAACACATTTACACTGCCTGAATTTTTATCAATTGGTTTCCTTTATTAGCGTTTATATACACCAAATTCCTAAACACTTAGCAGAATGTAAGGTTATTATCAAACTAAGTCTCATATGTAGAAAATGTTTTGCCGACCTTTTTCACAAGCTTATTTTCACCAAGTATTTGTGTTGCCAAGTCAAATGTAAGGGCATTCAATGAGAATTTTTCTTTTATTTTAGCATTTCCTCAGCTTACTATGAAATTACTTTCGAAAGTGAACTTTGCTCCTAGGGAAAATAAATATTTATCCTTACTAGAAGCAATCTATTATGTGTAGGAACACACTTTTAAACATAAAAGTCATGTATAATATTCAATATCATGTGTGTTTCAATCATTAATATTCACTGCAGTGTGCATGACTTTTGTTTTTCTAGCTGTAATTAGAATGTGTACTATTTTCACCACTAACACTCAGTTCTTTCACTTCCTAGTAGATTCTCTTTATTTTAGTTTCAGAGACCCCTGTATAAACAATAGCTCTTGCACTGACTTGACTCTTACATATATAAATCTATGTAAAACATGAAATAAATAAATGTATCGTATACAAATGTATTCCAGTAGCAGTAATCAAGCAGTAATCAACTACTGATATGGAAGCTAGTGCTTCTGAAACATGTCCTAGTTTTATGTAAGTGGAGTTACTGTAAACATGTTGAATACATTAATGTAGGATATATTACCACTGCATTATCTACAGCTTTTAAAGTACAATTTAAATAAATATATGTTTATACATAAACATGAATGATGAAAATGAATATTAAGAAATATTAATGTAAGAAGAAGAAAAATTAAAGGAACAATAATAATACAACAAATACTAACAATAACAATTCATACACATATAAACCAATGTAAATATGAGAGTGGAAATACATGTTCTTGCAAAACATAAAAATAAAAAACACTGGCAATACTATCAAGTATACGAAAGATTTATGATTATGATTATTATGATGATGATGATGATGATTATTATTATTATTATTATTATTATTATTATTATTATTATTATTATTATTATTATTATTATGAGATGATGATGACATAATAGAATGAATAATTCTAAGCAGGATAAAACAAATATCTACATTGTAACATTAGGAACCTAAAGCTAGGGTTTCTAATAACAATAATCAATTTCTTGTCAAATGCTGCTAAAATTTGACAGTTTCTGACATCCAGTGGCAAAGCATTCTAGAGATGGGCAGTGGTTTGGATGAATGCTGATGAGTAAAGTGATGTTGATGCAATGGGAAATTTCATGCTAGCAAAAGAAAATTTCCCAAAAATGTTACAATCCTTCATTAAAAATTTTTCAAAAATATAAGGTAACAACTAATGATAGCTGCTGCAAGAGTGCTTCAAAACTAATGCTGGGCAGGATATACAAAGTGTTTTAGGTGTAAAATGATGTAACATTTATTTGAAATAGGAGACATTTTAATTAGTGAACATGTAAAGATATATGCAAAGTAATTGTGCTTTGCTCTCTGCAAATAATACCCGTTTTTCTATACTTGAATAAAAATAATTTCCTTTCCTTCCTTACAGATTTTTCAGGAAGCTCGGCGTAGTGTCCCATCAATCATCTACATTCCATCAGTTGCTCAATGGTGGAATTTAGTACCAGAAACGTTACATGTTGTCTTCCTCTCACATATTAATAAATTAGATCCTTCAGCACCAGTGTTGTTATTAGCTACTGCTGACTGTCCATACAATTTCCTGCCATCTGAGGTAATATTAGCATTAACAGAATAGTGGACTGCTATTGTAAAACTAGTACATTAGAAATAGTTATTATGACTATAATCTTAAGATAAGAGTAAATATGTTGGTCAAGTGCTTGAAGTTTCCAAGCAACCTAGATGGCAAAATAGTGCATGAGACTAAATCACAATCACACTTATTTTGTTTGAATTTTTTGCTCTTGTTATAGTGCAGTATTTGTTATTGGGCACAAATCCTACCAATTAAAAATGTATTTCTTACTAAATTTAATTTCTTCTGACATTTCTTCACTGCAGCTGATCAGAAATAGTTTTTTAATAACCTGAAAGTCATTGTAGGAAGGAAAACGTCATATTGTGCTAAATTGGGACTTAAGGAATGACATTGCATGCAAATATTTTTCTGGGCTATATTTTCTGTCTTACAAGTTGTGGCCATTTGTTGTCCAAAACTTAAAATGAACATGGAAAGTTGATGGAAGATGACTTTTATTGTGACTGCACTTGTGCAAATGTTAAGCTTTGATAGATAATAGTAAGCTTAGATTAGAGATGTGGAATTTCAATGGTATTAGGTCTAAATCATATTGAGAGGAGGATATGCAAAAATTACTAACATCATCTTTTAAAATGTAATTGGAACTTGCACAATGAAGCTAATGATTCATTATATGATTCAGTTGAACTACACACTCCTAATGCTTCACTTACTTGTCATAATGTGTGGAAACCAGTTTCCATAACTATTAACTATTATTATCATTATCATAATAGTTGAAGTTTACAGTTATATATGTGCAAACTCTGTCTCTCTCCCTCAAATTGAAATTATGCTGATGACCTGTGATGTTAAAGAACATCTGTAAATAGATAAAAAAAATCAAATTGAAATTCCTGTAGTTTATACATTTGATCAATCACTTTCTCTTACATTACTATTGCCTATTTGTGTGGTAAAGGAAAATGAAAGTACATTCATTTTGCCAACTTACAGGAGAGATTATTGATTGTAAAATAATCTACATCATTTTTCAAATGGAAAACAATTTGAATCATAAGGTAAAGGAAAGTACATTTTGCCAACTTACAGGAGGGGTTATTGATTGTAAAATAATCTACATTATTTTTCAAATGGGAAACAATTTGATTCATAGCAAATTAGATGCAATTATTACCAAAGATTGCCTATAGTTCATTCTTTCACCCCTTATTGTTGTGCCTCACCTGTAAACAATTCTAAGCTATACTGACTTTTAGCCCATGCCTGTAATTAATAATATCTATTACAAATATGATAAATGCACCATAACAGAAGAGTAATATTATTTTTGCTATGCTCAAATTTGAAATACATTATTACACTTTAACACTAATTTAGGTAATTTACTTGTTACTTTAATCCAAAGTGGAACTATTTGGGCTACTAATTGTCAGTTTTATTATCATCAGAGTCATCTATGTATGAAGCTATTTATCACTGTGCTTGTCATCAAAAACTTGTAAATTTATAATAGTTGGTTTAAAATTTCATCATGTCGCATTTCTTTCATGAAGTTTTATGTTTGTTTTATGCAAGATTTCATTATTATTTCTTTATTAATGAGCATTTCTTCATCTTCCAGTTTAAAAGATTTCTATTTTTATTTGCTTTGAGTTCAATTAAGTTTTGTTGGATTGACAGTGATTAGTAGTTAAACATATTACCTCATGGGCAAGAAGATCAATCTGATACATTTTGGATTGACTTTTGAACTTCAATACACATTGTAATAATTCCGTTTTAGTTTCAAAAACCGAAATTTCTGTATCTTTTTGTTATACCCATTTAATAGTTTCAGACATTCTGTTAGATATGTTTGTGATTTGGTTTAAAAATGATCCATTGATGTGGGGCATTAATGATTATTATACTTTAGTTTTTCAAATAATTTAGACTCTGTTAAAAATCCAATCCTTAAGTATAGCAACTGTCATTCTCTCATAGTAATAGTATTGCTTTTTTTGGATCGGACTATCCACTTGTAATTTGTTAAGAAGCCTGGTACTATATCATGCAGACTCTATATGACAGACAATTAATCTGCTACCTTGCAGCACAGGTATCTTAAGACCACTGTTTTTAATGGAATCTTGCCACATTGACTTTATTGGGTGATTTTTAGGTGCACAAGTCTTGTCTAAGCAGTGTATTGGTCTTATGTCACCAGAAGTTTTAATTAAGTGCAGCATGCATAGGAATTTTAAATATTTTAACCACCACAATGTCTGTTTTTCCATTCCAAATTTACATCCATCATTCCTTTTTTGTATCTGAAACCTAATTCTGAAATTATTCTGTAAGCAGGCAAATTGGACCCTTTGAATGAAATTTTGCCTTTTAAAATCTGGATAATTTTTTATTTTCTTGGGAAATTCATCTTGATTGGAAAAACAATCCTTTGTACAATATACTTTTCATAATCACTTCAGTATGTTAGTTCCTTTGGTAACAGATAAATTAGAGTAGCTCTGGAGTCTTACTTCTTGACTTGGCAGCAGATGCATGACATAGTAACCTTGTTCGCACCACAAGCTTTTTAAATTGAGGGATTGATACTTTTAAATTCCAAGTTTTTCTCTCTCTTTGTATATAGAGCACTTCTTGAAAATAGAAATCTAAAAATTATACCTGGCTTTGCATTTTTTTATTTGTTTGTTATGCGATTGGCATTACTTAATGACTTGTACTTGGTTTACTCATGGACATATTGTAGGCCTAATGAAATCTCATATAAGAAGCCATATTTTCACTGGCTATGTTGAACATGATATAGCAACAAGGGTTGTACAAGCAGATGATAGTGTGTGGTAGACAACATGCCAATATTTTATTTATTTGGTTTATTTACACACTATAACATCTCAGGTCATCAGCATCATATTCAATTCATGTGCGTAAAATGGATGATAAATTTTGCCCAGAGGCCTCTTCTTTCAGGCTTGAGGTTCTTTTACAAGCTGTAACTCTACAACACAGGATTCATGAATTTACTTTTCTTCTATAGGTAGCCATACTTAAGATTTTTACTCCCAAAAAATGCATTGAGCTGGGCCAGGATTGAACCTGCAATCTTGGGTCTATAAGGAGTATGCCAATAAAGCAAGTGTGAACACAAATCATATAAATAAGTGTTTAGTAGTAATATGCCCTCCATTGTGTAATAGAATATTTGAGGCAAAATTAGAACTCTTTAAGGAAGCATATACAAAATTTTTTATCTGAGTTCTTCTCTGTGATGGACCACAGTCTAACTTTAAGAGCACTGCGTAGCAATATTGCATAACTCTTATTGGGCAGCCTATCATTTATTTACATCATAGCTCAAATCACTTTCCATTTAAAAACACTGTAGTAACATAAGAATTGCTTTTGATATGATGTTATAAATTATCATCTATGTCAACTTACAATAGATGCATAATCTGAGGAACAAGGATTCCATTCTTGAAGCACCTGTCATAGCATTTATATACAGGCTTTCTTCTTCTTCTTTTTTTTTTCCCCGTCAACTGGTTTACTATGCCCTGAATGCCATGCTGTTCCATTCTAGGAATCTGTTATGATCAATAGATCAGCACTTTTTTATATTTAAAATTCATCCCCTCCTTTATTATTTTCTAATTTATCACAATTTTAAAAATTTAGATATTTCTGTAATAATAGTAAGATTCTTACGGAACCCATGTTGAGATTTTTTAAGTATGTTATAAATTTTCTTTATTCCTATTAGTATAATGGTTTTAAAAATGTTGAGTGACTGTTAATTTAATGAAATTCATATATAAATTTTTAATTGAACCCTTTCATTCTTTTTGTATATTGGCCTCACTATGCTAGTTTTCAAATGCTATTTGCCATCAACTACTGAATAATTAAGTGACTATTCTAAAAGCTTTACAGGGTGTATTTTTACATTGCTTCTGAAATTTCTGTTATTCTATCTCATTTACCATTGTTACTGTAATGTGAATTGATGATATTCAACTTTTCATTTTGTGTGGTGGAAGGTAAGTGAACAGCAGTTATCTTAGGAGGAGGACAACTGTATAATTGTTCATTTTATTTAAGGACAGATAAGTTATACTCAATTTAATAAATAGTGATTACTCATATTATATTTAAAAAAAATTTATAAGAAATCACTCAAATTTAGCCAATTTTTTCCAATTTACTTGCACCTGATTTGAAAGCTGATGCCTTCATCATCAACATGGATTCATTGTCAGTTGTCCAGTATGATATGCAGATGATTTTCAATAGGTCTGATTAATTTGGAAATAAGGTCATTGTTATTTGGAAGATTAAAACGAACCAGTTTTTTTTTATTTTTTTGTATGAATAACTCAACCCCTACAATTAATTCTAGCGGTTTCTAGATAACTTTTTAAGAATGTTTGGTTCATTTTGGAATTCATGGTTTTCAGATCAAAAATAACTATTGTTGATTTCTCAATGTGTTTATATTTAACATTTCTCACAATTACTTGAAACAGAAATTAATATTTTTAATGGTTTTACCTGTGTATTTTTTGTTGCAATATTTCCAATTGATTTCACAAATGCCTCATTTGCTAGGGGAGTTTCTGTCTTTTGTGATAGTTTTAGAAGTTTTTTTTTTAATTTTTTATTTATTTACTTGAGCCCAAAAAAATAGTTCAGTTTTTGAATCATTTTTTTTAAATTTTTTGTACCCAAGGTTAGAATGTAAATTTCCTATACACATGTTTATCTTCATAGCTTTACAGGGTGATGATGTTCTTTATTTGTTCAAAACTTTTTAAATATTCTTCTTTAGAGATACATTGTGTACCTATTTTTTTGCTCTATATCAATGATTTGATGATATTCATAAATTAGATACAGCACAAATAAGACAAAAAGGGTATAAGTGAAACCAGTCAAATCGGTACATATATTATTTCCCAATTCTTTAAATGCTTTATTTGGCCCCACTTGTGTATATGTAAAACATGTTTTACAGACCATCGTTCACATTCTCAGCTAACTGTTAACTCAGAGAATGTGAACGATGGTCTGCAAAACATGTTCTACAAATAAACAAGTTGAACCAATAAGAGCGTATAGTTCAACTCAATCATACAATAATCTTAATTACATATTTATATATTATTTTAAATTAAATATTTCATTAACGAGTATAATCAGATAAAAAGCTATTAATGAACCCTATATAAATACCATTATCATCTCTAAGTTCATGTCAATATGATATGTGGTTGTGAGTGCCCTTTAGTTGCCCTTGTTGGAGCATGTTCTTTTTTAGTAATATATGCGTTAAGGATATCACAAAACCTTCTATATTTAGAATTTGATGTATTTCTGTTAATCTCAATATTGTCACCAATACAATATTTAACTGCAGATTTATTTGACATATTACAGTCATGTAGCTATTAAATAAATCCATTATCTAAGTTGGAGGAGTAGCAGCAACATGTATCTAATTTTAGTGATTTTTACAACAGAACTTCCAAATTTTTTTGATACTTAGGACATTAAAAGGAATGTGTACTCAAGTCTGCATTCTTTAGCCTTTAATCTACAATTATAATTAAATGTATATAATGTACACTAATGTGTTTGGTCGTCACTCTGTACTCATATAATAATAAAATCTGAAAAATTATATCATATTAGAAATTAATGGTTTCTAATTTATTTCAGAGTAATTGTAAACTTTTATGTAACACAGATAATCTAAGTGACTTCATGATTCGAGATACCTTATCAAATTATGCACTTACAACATAATCCCTGATGGTACATTTAGGTGAATTCCTTGCTTGCTCATTTGAATCAATAATGATCATCAGACAATAGTTGATAACTTTGAACTTTAAACTTAATTTTTACTAGGATTACTTTTCCAGTTCAGTTTTAAGTGCATTCCATTTCTTGTGTCACTTATCTCAACAAATAATTTAAGTTTTTAATGCATATTT
This sequence comes from Metallyticus violacea, assembly GCA_030762175.1. Lineage (NCBI taxonomy): Eukaryota > Metazoa > Arthropoda > Insecta > Mantodea > Metallyticidae > Metallyticus > Metallyticus violacea. Next base: position 64,900,271 of record CM060832.1, on the reverse strand, counting down.
CTCTGATGGTGCATGAGGTGAAATGATATATTGGGAAAGTTCTTTTCAATTTTATTATTAATTTTTAAATTAATTTTATTGATTCTTCTTAATATTATTTTGGAAAGAAATATTTTGCTTAATTTTAAGATATTTCCCTGGCATTAGCCATGGAGAGTTTTGTTGAAAGGTGCCAATTTTGAGGCATTTTTAGAGATTGCACGTTAGGCATCAATTTTGAAGAATCTTTATTGTGGAGGATGCCTAGTTGTTCCCTACTGTTTAGGGACAGCAATATCTCAGGTTATTTTTTGCTAATGTGTGGGGTCTCAGCTCAACAGGATTGGAAAACAATATTAACTGTCCTAATAATCACATGGCATAACATAGTGTATTCTGTGATTTATTGATCATAATATTCTTTTACAATGTCTGGTGTTTCTGAGAATAATTAGACTCAGTATTATAACCTCAGCATACTTTCATTTTGAATAAATTTACAGTGCCATGGAGATTGTAGTTGTAATCCAGTTAAGGTCTTACAGATTTCACCTGGGCTTTGAGGTCACCAGATTGCTAATTACTAGTTACTGCTTTCTACATGAGCCTGTCATCATCATAGTAACTTGAGAAAATGAATCTCATACACCTATAAGTAATAAGACGTGGAAAGTGAAACTCATACTCCCATACATAATAAAACATGGCAAGTGAGGCTTTACTCCCATATATAAAAACTTGGCTAGTGAGCTTTGTACCCCATAATATAATGATACTTCACCAGATACTTCAACAAAAAATGAAGCCCAGAGAAGAGAAACTGTCTCTTTATATATGCTTACTGTGTGGCTTTACTGATGCCAATGGGGTTCACAAATGTAATTGCAAGCCTCCCATTATACTTCAAAAATTCAAAATATTTATTTGTAATTGGCTTGCTTAAAATCAAATGACATCATAATGGTGGGAGAAATCTGTGCCCCTAGGTGATCTTAGTATCAGATTCCAATCCCCAGCTGCCTGATCATAAAGAAATCATGTTTTTCCTCTTTATTAAAACAGTTATTTAGTATCTCTGTAACTGTTCCCTTCTAGCTTTGGTCTAGAGCAAACAGTTAATACCAGAAAATTTCTTATTCTAAAATGATACATTATAATATATAAAATATAATGTTTACAACATATTTTACTTCAATATTTCAATGGAGGCCAGCCATAAATACTGTTTCAGCCATTAATGAGGACTGAAGAAAACTTAAAAAATTCAGGAGAACATCCCTGATGATAATCCAACTAAAACTCTCCCATTTTTGAATTCATCTGTTAACAACTTCAACCAACCATGTTATTGACAAAATGATGCAACATCAGTGACACCAGCATTTTAAAATTGATTGCATAGTTTACTTTTATTTTTAATTTTTTCCTCTTCCATCTTTTCAACAGAGAAATATGCTAGTTCATGTTTTACAGGTATATTAATGCTGACCATGATAGTGACTATTAACTGGCCAAGTATGGTCCTTAATTATCCAAGTTGGCCTACATAAAATGTTACAAGCTAATATCTGTTACATATTTCAATATAACTAAATGCTGACTTTTTTCTACATTTTGTGCTCTTCAAAATAGTTTCAGAGGCTGGGGGGGGGAACTTCAGAATTTTAAAATTATAGAATGGTATATTCTAATGGTTCTGAACAAATTGGGCAGCATTTATATACAACATTTTGTTATGAATTGAAACCTTGAGAAGTTATGGGAGTTTGAAACAGGTACTAATGAATGAGCTTATTTCACCTTGTTAATCAAAAGTAGAAACTTTGGAAAAGAAATAACATTTGGCAACTGTCAGTTTCAAAGCCACTTAAAATGTTAAAAACAATTTAGCAATTATAATTGTTTAACTCTCACAGGCTCAGAAATGTGACATGGTTTAAGTAGAGGCAAACATGCTTTTAATACTGGGTGAATGCAGGAGTAAAATTTTCATTAATTGAATACCAGAAAAAATTAAACAAAATATTTTCTTTGCAGCTTTCAAATTAAACAGGTTATCTTTTGCAGAAAAACAAGGCAGGATGGATGGACAGATGGACATCAGGACATCAGGAATTTTGAATGTCCTCCAGTATATCAGCCTATAAGGCTTATTGTGCTACCCCTTTGAGAAAGACGTCTTCATTGTTTCCCTAAGTCTGTTCCTTAAATGAGTTGAGGTATTTTGGTTCTAATGTTCTGATCCTTTCCCAGATCTTCCCTGGTTATAGAAAGAATAAGTCTCTTTCATTTCCAGGATTGGACACTTAAATAGGATAAGCAAGGAGGAATCATCCTGTTTGCACATTCTGTAAATGGGTTAACCTTAATAGAGACCCACTTATTGTTGATATTTCCTGAAGTGACCATGTTCAGTGATTAATACAATTACTTTCCATATTTCTTTTGTCCAGTTTAAGAAGAGATGTGGAAAGAGTATTGCTAGGACCTAGGATAAATTTCCTAACTTGTGTTTTCCAGAGTAAGTTTGCCACCTTAGTTGATGTTTATCCCGAATCCATGTTTTAATCGCAGTCTTGGCAGTAAGTGCACTAATTCCAACCATGGGCTCAGGGTCAAAAAATGTGTATCAGAACCCCTTTTTGTGAAGTGATCTGCCTTCTTATTCCCATAAATGCCCTGATGCCCTGACACTCACCACAGTTCGAGCCTATTGTGGGAAGACACAGCATTTTGACGCTTGCATACTAGTTTAGATCTCACTTGTTCAAAATCAAAGTGTTGTTAAGACACTTTGACTGTCTGAGAGGATAAGAATTTGTTTTAGGTAATAACCCTTCTCAATCCTCTATAAGCACAGTTCAGAATAGCAAGTACTTCTACCTGAAAAATTGTGCAATAATTACCAAGGCTTATACCAAAGTTAGATCTTGGAGATGGGCCATATATACCTGCACCCAATTACAAGATCCTTTACAAGATCCATCGTTATACCATATAAGTTGGTTACCTTCTTTTGTGTGCATAATTCCTTCCATCCAACCTCCTTAAGACCCAAGAATAACCCTAAATGGAGGGAAATAACACTATTGAGTATTCATTAGTTCTGACCCCATCCTCAGTTCTGGAATGTCCAGGAGATTTAGAATGGAAATGTCCAGTTACAGCAATGGTACCTTCTCCAATCCCTGTGTGTACCAAGTGATGTGTCATAAGCTTAGCCTTGGCTTGTAGATAGATGTTCATGGGATGGAGGCCCAGCCAAGTCTCCAGTGCAATGGTTAGGGTACTTCTGAAGGTCCATAATAGACATGCTAATCTCTGTAAATTGGTAAGCTTACATGCTATAGTAGTTTTTAAAGTTGTTTGCCACCAGACCATTGCATTATAAGATATCTGGCACTATAGCCAATGGCTAATGTACATGATTTAAGGCCATAGGTGGATCCAATAGTGCATCTGGTGGTTATGAAAGACCACCTGTCTCTATAGAGAATGTTATTAATTTGGCTATTCCAGGCCAGTTTCTTATCCAGTTCAAGACCTAGGTAATTAACAGACTCAGAGTGTACCAGGATTGAACTACCTAGTTGTAAGATTTTCTAAGCCTTTTAGATTCCTCCTGATAGTAAATGCAAAGACAACTGTTTTGCAAGGATTACTGAATTGTCCCTCCTGCATGCATGGGCTATGAATTTTTCTCAGCTCATTGTTCATCATGTCTGAGACTATTGGGAAATTTCCCAATAAGTATCAATGCTATGTCATGTGCATAACCTTGTATATAATACCCTTCCTGGGTCATGTCTGATAGTAAGCTGTTCACCATGAGACTTTAAAGAAGAGGAGAAAGAAAGAATACCCCTCTGTGTGCAGCCCCTTTGGCAACGATTCCTTTCATTTCTCCAAGGAGGCTCCCAGTGTATTTCTGCTCCTAAGCTTAGAGTTCATTCACCTATAGGGGATACCGTGCTCCATATTTATGAGCAGCCAAAACCATGGACTCATAAGAGGTGTTATCAAAATAGCCCTCTATGTCTAGGAAAGCCCCTAGGGCTATTCCTTTCCTATCTATAGAGTCTTCAAGTCTGCTAACAAGGCAGTGTAACACTATTATGCAAGACCTAGATGACTACTAACATGTTGATTTTGATGGGAGTGAATGTTGGACAACACCTTCCTTTGGATATATCGTTTAATCAGTCTTTCCATAGTCTTTAGGAGAAATGTTGCAAGACTAATTGGTCGATAAGCCTTAGCTTTGGTATAATTGTTATAACTGAGCTTAGGAATAAACACTACTCTGATAGCTCTCCAGGCCTGAGGAATATAGCTGAAGGCTATACTGGCTGGAAGGAGGTTAAAGAGAAGGATATAAAGCAAGTAAAGTTCTTTCTGCAACAAAGCAGGCAAGATGCCATCTCAACCTGGTGACTTAAATGATCAAATTAACTGCCCATTTGACACTTTGAGTTACGACAACTTGACATGCAAATTTCCAGTCTTGCGATGCTCTTGGTCTAGAGCTTTCCCAGTGGTCTGTGGATTTGCAGGCATTGTCATCAAAAATGTACCAAGGGAAGTTTACCTCAAAGAGAACTTTTGAGTATTTCTTCAGCTGAGCATGTAAAGCCTCCTGTATGCTTGCATATGGTTCCTATGGGATTTATAGAACCAAGGGCCAAGGTTCTATGTAATCTGGCTACCTCTAACAGGCTAGATATTTCATGGTAGAAGGCCTTGCATATACCTTAATTATAGTCTATAAGGGCTGAATGATATCTCCCAGCTACCGATTCTTTTAGCCTTTTTAAACAGATGTTGCACCCTGCCTATCTTATGTTCAAGGTCTTAGTTCATGACATGTTCTTGGATTTCATCTGTCATTGCATGGGGCAGTTATTGTGATAAGTATCAAGTATATCCTTTTGGATAAGCCTACCTGATAGATCCTGCTTGTAGGGCTCCTACCAGGTTCCCATGGGATTTCTGTAAACATTGGCATTTTTACTACGTTGACATTAAATGTTATATAGTTATGGTTTGATAGTGATGGTTCGTCTAAAACCCGCCATTTGGTAATCTGAGTAGGGATGTACTGTGTGCTGAAAGTAATGTCAATAACTTCCTGCCTTATGTAATTGGCAAAGGTAGGCTTTTTACTGACATTAAGTATATGTAAATTGCTAGAGAGCAGTAAATCTAATAGGCACTAACCCCATTTTGTTGATATCCTTACTACCCTAGATTTCATGATGAGAGCTGACATCACACCCAAAGATGGTCTGGTTCCCTCTGAGTATAGTGTGCAACCTACAGACCTAGTTCCCTGGTAGGTGGATTACTGCTTTGAAGGGGAGATAGACAGAGCTCAGTAATAGGCTCTTCTTCCCTCACCCTATGTTACAGTCAATTTCCACCCTGTGCATTCAATACCATTAAGAACAAGGACACAACTTCTGGGTTGATTTCCCTTCCTGCAATGTATCAACTTACCTCAGCATTCTCCTAGTCCTGTAATTTGGCCCCTGTTGACCCAAGGTTCTTGAATTGCCCAGAATAAATTCTTCGCAAAACTCTAACAATTTCTTACCTTTTCTATTCAAAATTTTGTTACTCATTTTTTCTATTTCACTTAACTTTCCTATTAACTCACATTCAGGATCTATTAACTTTATTTAACTTTCTCCTACTCTTGCATTAAAGTCATCCATTATGATAAAATCTTTATACATATGGTTGTGTAATAATCGTACAATATTTACCTAACTTATCAAATAAGATTGAAGCATAAAACTCCAAGGAACTTGGGGAAAGGGGTTATACACTGTTGCCACACACACACTTTCACTTCCCTTAAAACATTCAGAATACTACAGAACTGAACCAACACCTAGCTCTCTACACATTTTCGCTTTAACTTTCAAATCTTTTCTCATCAACAAACCTAAACCCCCTGACACTCGACCTTTGCCTTTTCTTTTTATACCACACATCCCATAAAAATCAAATTCACTCATTTCAACAAGAATATCTTTTAACAGCCATGTCTCAGTGACACCTATCACATCCACTATATTTAGAAATTGAAATATTTCCCCTTTCCTCATTTTTTCAAATAAACCTTTTACATTCCAGAGTATAACTCCCAATTTCCTTCCCTATACAGACCCTTTTCTCTCATAAACTAAATTGGTAACTTGGCCCTACTTCTTGTAAATCTATCATTTCTGCTTCTTCTCATCGTCCTGTAATTGCAAGATGCTTCCTCAGGTGTGGATACTATGCTAAGTCCAGTATCTGTCCAAACATCTAAGCCTGCCACGCTCTTAATTCTTCACACCTCCTTGATCAGCTGTTTCTTGAGTATAATTTGCTTGGGGACGAATGCTGCACTCCTCCCTCTGTCCATTCACAGCTGCTTTTCCAAAGTCTTCTCCATCTCATTTTGCTGGCTTGAAGATGTATTCCACTAGCCTCTCCTCTTTGCTTCTACTGATTCTTCCCCCCTTGTATCATCTTCCCTAAACTGTTTCTCCAACACCACCTGTTTTGCTGGTAAAGCCAACCTTTCATCTCCCCTCCTCATCTAGTCATCTCCAAGTACCCCTCCTCCACATTATTTCTTCCCCAAGGTTGGTTGTGTTGCAAGTATTCTCCAACCCGCAACTTGAATTTAGCTGTTTCCTCTCATTAATCCATAATTCCAAACCTGGAACATAAGCTTTCTCTCCCCTAAACCTTGCATCTTTCATTTCTCTTAACAAGATATTTCTTCAATTAAAAATGAATGTAGGAATCCACACAGTGAAACTATCATAATCTTTTTGAATTAAATGTAAAACTTCTAAAATCGTGTCAATATATTAAACTCTTTTGACATTTCACATTAAAACTTTTTTTATTAAAAAGTAAGTTTGGACTAGTTTCGTGAGTCACTTGCTCAACCAATTGACGACTAATGGATCTCTTCAAGTATGATGTGTACTTGGCTGTGTGCGCTCTGGTGGTCTGTTGATGAACCTGTACAATATGTTGTCTGCTTCTGGTATATCAAAATTCATAAGTCTATGTTCATATTTTTTTATATAAATCTTTTCCCATATACTAAGTTCCTTTGGGTGCTGAGCTGCTGTTAGCGTTATTATATCTTTTTCTATTTCATGACTTTCATTCCAGAAATGTGCTGCTACTGCCAATTTTTCTATTTGTTTGTATCTGATGTTTCTGCAGTGCTCTTTCAATCTAATACCCAAGCTTCTTTTGGTCTTGCCTTTATATACTTTATCACACTCCTTACAGTTAATCCTATATATGCCTGAACTATCTTCTTTTAATCTGCGTTCAATTTTGTTTAGATTCAGTAATTTGCCTACACTGTATCTATTTACGGGTGCCAAAGCGATGTTGTATTGTTTGAATATTTTTTTTAAATTTGTGATTGATGTAAGGGTGGTATGTGAACTTTTGATAAGTTTTTTCACAGGAATCCTTTTAAACGGAATCACTTTGACACCCATTTCCATGCTTTCTGGTCATAGTAGTCCTGGGATGATCCAGAAGTGTGACTGAATGCTTTATCTATTAAAACATTTGGGGCATTCTCATCATACAAGAGAATATCTTCATCAAAAATTGGATCCATGATATTGCTATGGTATTAAGCTGCATCAATTTTTACAATTTTTGCATTTCTGTGAATGTTAAGTTTCCCTGAGCTTAGTAATCTGCAACCACCATTACCCCTTGGAAAATTTTTCCTTGTTTTCCTAAGTGAAAATAAGCATTCTTTTGGCACATTTGATAGTAGTAAATAGCATGGGGTTTCAAATAAGTGTACTTACGAAGCTGTTGACAATGGAGTGGTATATATATAAACAATGTATACAGTTTTTTTCACACTAACTCCATTCACTTACATGGGGTTTGTTTGTGTCATCTAGACAAATCTGTGCTTCATCCAGAAACTATCCACTGCCACTTTTCACCTGCCAGGTGATGTTCTTATAGTGTTTTTGCATTGGTGAAGCATTCTCTGATGTACTGTTCTTTCAGAACAACATGCTTTATGCCATCATTCTAGCATATTAGTGAATTATCCTATAAGTGGTCCTAAGATTGTCCAATGTGGCTTGCAATGCTTCTTTTGTGTTTGAGGGTTTTCTTGTATCACTGCCATTACAGAGGAATATTTGCATCAGATTGTACCAGCAGACTGCAGGTACATACAGATTAACTGATGCCTAAGCATGCCCTACTGAAAGGAGTGGGAGAGCAATTAAAAGTCCTAGCTTAACTGGGGCAACCCTCTATATGTAGGTTGAAGAGAATTGGATTTAATTTACATCCATGCTATAATCCTTTCCTTTGTTTAATCTCTCTGGTTACTACTCCTTCCTCAAATATCATACAAAAAGTATTTTTCTTATACTGTGATTTAATAATGATTACCATGTGTGACTCACTCCTTTGCCTAAAAATGTATACCGTAATTATTGTAGCTCATTGCTATCATAGGCTTTCTCTTTATCCTTTCTCTAGATCCACAAATGCCATAAGTTTCTTTTTTTTATCATATAAGTATTTATCTAATAAAGTCTTTTTTTTTTTAAATATATTATCTTACTATTTGGTTCCCAGTTTGAAACCCCATTTGAAATTCTGAAAAAAAACATATTCTATTCCCATTTCTGCAACCTGCTTAAACATTTTTACTACATTTGTGTCAATGCAATTCCTCTATAACCATTTGGTTACTGTGTTTCCCTTCTCTTTAATGTAATAGTGGATAATTGCTTTCCTTAAGTTCTCTAGCACGTACCCCTTATTTTTAACCAAGTTAAGCAAATTTGTTATTATTTTGACTGTTTATGTTATAACACAATTCTTTGAGAAATTCTGACAGAATACCTATACTAGTTGCTTTATATATATATTTATTTCTTTCACTTGTTTTATGGCTTGATCCCTTACTATTCTATCCAAAATTTCTATATAGCTATAAATAATTTCCAAGTCTGGCATTATATTAATGTATCTATAATCATTGCACAGTGTTTTGAAATATTTTAATTACTCCTCAGGTGCAGTACTAGGCTGATTTACATATTTATTGCAAGTTGATTTTATAACCTTCCATACCTTCTAACATTATTTTAATTTAAAATCTTAATTAAACTATTCTCCTTTCTTTTTTCTCCACTCTGTTTTCTTTTGTTGAAACAATAGGTTATAAAAATATTTCATTTAAATATTCATCTTTTGATTCCCCATCTCTTTGCTCTTTCCATTTATCCAACATTTGTTTCATAATCTTATTCTTCATCGAACAAAACTACTTCCCTATTTAAATATCCTGTTCCCCATTCTCATTTTCTCTCCTGCGCTATACATTATAACATTTGTAAAGTTAATTGTCTTCTCTCTTTCATTTTATTGTGTCATTTAATTTATCCCTTGCTGACATGTTTGACCATAATTTGAGGCCAGTATATGCCTATAATCATTACAGTGTGTATTCCTCTATTTAAATCTAGGATATTCTTTACCCTTATCCTTGCCACCTCCTAAGTTATATCTTATTTGCTGCATTAGTACTTTGATATGCAGGACCAACGGGAAATGTTCACTACTAGAGCTTGAATTAAGTACTTAGTAATTACCCAAAATATACTCCATATTTACAGGCCATAATACAAAATCAATTATACTCTGGCCATTCTTACTGACAAAAGTATACTTTCCATTTCTTCTGTGCCCTCTTTGTGTATGTTGCTAAGCCAAGCCTCCTTGCAAGCTAGTGAAGAAGAAAAGAGGGGGCTCGTGCATTTCTGATTGGAGAGCGCATTGACATGACTAGTGACAAACAAGGTCCATCACATAGCACTGTTAACTATAACTTTTTTACTACAAATGTACATAACCTGTAACCAGATAGATGCCAGATGGTATTTTCTTATCATAGTAAAACATCTATTGGGAATAAATGTACTTTTGGTGCCAAAAACCTTGTTAGAATGTTGAATTTACCACCAATGTATTGTGATATTACGTTATTTTTAACAATAGTACCATAGTTTTAATAGATTTTTTTTTGTTTAACTCTGCATATCTCTCTTCCTCAGCCAGAGCTAACTCTTGGAGTTCCAGTGTGCTTAATGTAAAGTGTGACAAACTACTAATATGTGCAACACCTTAGTGGGCTTCATCATGGGGCTCTGGGGGATATCTTTAGGATTTTTAGATATTTTGATTGTCCTAAACAAATGAGCAACTTTTTAAAACATTTTATGTTAAAATGAAATCTAGAGAATTTATAGATGTTTGGAGATTAATTGCACTTTATGAAAATAAATATTGGAAAGAAAGAAAAAACATGACATCCAGCAAATATCAGTTTCAAAGCTACCTAAAATTTTAAAAACGTGTAGCAATCTTGATTATATAGCTTTTACAGGTAGATTCAAAAACATGGTATGGTAATCTCTTTTGAGTTGAAATATTTTGAACACTTTATTATTTCACTTACATGAGATTTACTCAGGATATGTTTTGTGAAACAATTGTCCTCATCCTCATCTGTTAAACGACCAAGAAACATGTCCTGAGTAAATCTCATGTAAGTGAAACTATAAAGAGTGTCCTAAATGTTTCCACTCATAAGAGATCATTAATGCATTTTTCACTGTGCTTGATTCCAAATTCAATCATTATTAAAAGAAACATGGTATGGTTTGGAGTACCCTAAACATAATTTTTACCCTATGTATTAACAGCATTCCTAGGCAATATACAGGCAGAAACTGGTATACTGTCACATTTTGCAAAATGTGCATGTGAATTGTTGAATGACAGGTTCTGAGATAGTTGAATTATTGTGCTGAGCCCGTTGCACGGTTGTACAGCTCATCTGACATTATACCTTTGGATTACTTTTTATGAAGATATGTAAAACAAAAAGTAATGATAAAAAAAGCTGAAAACCAAAGAGCATATGCTAGAATGAACATGTGAAGTTTGTGGCACTATTATTCCTGTATGACGACTAATATTAGAGAAATCCTCTGAAAAAAATTGTTTACATGTTAAAGGCTATTTTGAGTACTTAATAAAATGATGAAAAATATTAGCTTGGGTTTTTATACGTATGTACATATTTGTATATTTGTCTACTTTTCCCCCCTTTCCCCCCTTTTTTCCTTCCCCCTTTTTTGTGTTTGTGTGTGGTTTGGTTTATTTATGGATGCTGTTTAATATCTCAGGTCATCAATGTCCCATTCAAATCTGGGCATGAAATGGCAGACAAATTTTGCTCAAAGGCTCCTTTTTTGGGCTTGAGGTTCTTTATCTTGCAATAAATGTATGGCATTTATGCCCAAAATCCATTGGTCCTGGCCAGTTTAACCCGTGATCTTGGGTTTAGGAGGCAAGTATGGTTACCACTACACCACCAGGACTGGTTTATATATCTGTATGTATGTTTTGCATCAAACATCGTATACTTTTTCAAATTTTCATTTTAGAAAAAGTTGTTTAATAATAGGGCATTCAAAATTAATGGAAACAATATGTAGATCAGTACTTCTAGCAGTAATTATTGGAAACTTGTATTAAGCTTTACAGAAGCAATTGTTTCATAAATCTGCAATATAGAATTTTTGAAATCATATTTTGTAAATACCTTTTACTCTTTTCAATTTGTAGTAAATAATCTAAAATGTTAAGTAGGTATAAACAAAGGTAATTCATAAAAATCTAATTTACAAGAGGAAAAAAATTCAACTCAATGCTTTAGGACATTTCAGGAGGCTTGTAAAAAGGAATCTTACCATTTGGAACTATTGTGAGATGAGAGGTAGTATTTTGTCAAGGAAGGGAAAACTGGGAACACAGACAATGCATTGATAGACCCATCATAGAACAGACAATTTCCATGTTGAGGTTGTAAGGGCTTTATTGAAAGAAGACAGGCACTAAACTTGTGTGGAAATTTCCATGTAATTTGATACTACAGCATAAAATGAAAATGCTCAACATTTATGTCCACTAGATTCCACTGTCTAACTAAAATTGGAAAGTGGCAATGAATGGAGACGGCAAGACGCATCTGAAATGATATGAACTAGGTGAAGCTATTTATCACATTATCACAATCAATGAGACATGATTAAATTAGTATATAACTGAACTCTGCAAGGCGTTTGCTTTCAGTCAAAAGTTGACATCCAAAGAGCTTTGATCAATCATTGCGGGCTATATCCAGAAATGTTGCTGCAGAAGGAGTGTTTTGTCTTCAAAGGATTTGGCAATGTATTGCTGACATGACAGAGGATTATGTTTGAAGTATGTTTTTGCCAAAAGTAACTTAAATACATATAGTGTAAAACTATGCCATTACTTTTTGAATGCACTAATATGCAGAGGACAATCGGAATGTCTAAAATGTATAGTATTGTTTCATTTGAAAATCTTAAACTTTTTCCCCAGAACCCCATGATGGGGCATGCTTAAGTTTTATCAGTGAAGCTATAATGAAGGTCTCTTCCTATAAAATGTTTACAGAAAATCAGCATTTAATTTATTGGTTGAATTAAAAGGCACTAGATTGTAACATTTTATCTGTACCATTCTGTGTGTGTTTCTGCACGAGCAGTTCAAAGTATAGCGATATTTGTGGTCCTATTCAAGTTCTTGTCCATTTCAGCTGCTTCTCTAGTTCTTGTTTTTTGTGTGTGTGTGCGTGCATGTGAGTGGTAATATAAACAAAATATTTATGTAACAAACTGTGCTTATATAGTGTGGAAATGAAAGGAACAATGGGTTACAGTAATAGAAACAAAATATTTATGTAACTTTTTAATTATGTGCATGGTTAATTATAAATTCAGGTGCAATGTTTGGCAATAACCAAATGCATGTGACCTAGTATGTACTGTAAATAGAACCTGCTCACCTAGCCTATTCCTTTCATGATTGCATATTTGTAATTTTATGAAGAGTTGTCACTAATATCCAGAACTGTAAAAATAATGTAAGTTATAATGCTGGTTAACTTCCCTAGGCATCATATACGTGTGATATCAAATTCATGCTCATTTGAATTTAGTAAAAGAAAACTGTGCTGTGCTTCATCTTATTTTTTCATAAACCACATTTATGAGAAACACAATACGGTATACAGTTTAGAGTATCTCAGAAAAAAATAATAACTTTCCTTTGCGGGCTGCATTACATTTTATCAAAATAAATAATTTACACAAGCAACACTTTAACACCTACTCAATGTGAGTTGATTTCATCTAAATGCACCAAAGAAGATGTTAAAAATAAATCCCCCTAAACTTGTAAGAAAGCATTACCCTCTTCCACCAATTGGATGTGAAACAATATGAGCAAAGATACTGATATTGTTCCCTATATATTCAGGTGCTTGGAAGATACACTGATGAAGCTCCTCCAGAATATTTGTTTCATCCTTGTAAATTTTATTTTATATATTTAATGTGTTTAGAAGCTATTGACAGTGAAACAACTGAAATTTTCTAAAATGATCATAATAAATAAATTTAACTGTTTTCAAAGGTTTCAAAGTCAGAGTATTAAAAATTCATTTGATCTAGTATAAAAATTAGCACACTTCCCAATTTCAACATAAGTCCTAATACATTTGTAGTCGTCAAAGCCTTATTCCAGCATTCCCACAGAAAAACTTACAAACCTTTTAAGAAAATTTATAAAATATATGCATTTTCAAACAGAAGAAATATAAGATTTAATAAAACTTGCAAACCTGTTTATACAGCAAAAATGTTTATATTCAACAAAAATATTTACCATCAAGTATCTCTGGATTGACTATGGGAAACTCACTTTCTCAATTTCTGACGGACTTAATCAAGAATTTCTTGTGTAAGTACACATCATACCAGTTTTCAGTTAATTTTTGAAATGTGATACAGATGTATAGATTTTGTATTAGCAATAATACCAAAGAAATTTTCATCATCTGATATAGAACTCAATCATTTACAGGAGAAAATCATAAAATTCACCATAGAAACTGAGGAAAATAGAGAACTTACATTTTTAGTTTTAAAAATCATTGGTTATTTAGAAATACTAAACTTTTATAGAAAAAATACATACACCGATAACACCATATAAAACAGCTCTAGAGCAATTCTGCATAAAAATGTTATTTTTAATAATTTGATACATAAATTAATCTCCTGTTAACAAAAAAAGAATAAATAAAATGAATTACAATATACACTCAATACAGCAAAGTTCGAACTCGAGACATTTTTCACTGACAAGAAGCCAAGACCAAAAAACAAGGTTTTTATAAAGAAGAAGCTTGATAAATTAGGTTGATTGATTAGAAACTTCTCCTTGAAAGTCTTTGTAATTAGCCCAGGTATATCTGTCGGCAGTCCTTATAAAGCCATTCAACTGCTCATGTTCATCTGCATAAAATACCCGATGTTAAATAAAATTAATGAAGGGGCTGAAACATATCCCTATTGCAATTTACAAAATGGTTGGATGAATTGCAGTGACTGTCTCAAAATCTTTTCCAAAGAATTCAGGCATATCTCACAGCAGAGGGCAGGCACTTCCAGCTTCTTCTAGATTGTGACATAATATTAATTGCTATTTATTTACTGCTAATGAATAACAAAAGAAACTCACTATAATTTCTTACTGCACAACATGTTTTCTCTTGCAAGGTGATGAGTAACTTCCTATCAGCAAAATAAATTTATAGTTACATAGTAAAATAGGACCCTGTCTATGCTATCATGTGCACATGCATATTTTGTGAAAATCTGTATATATACTTTAAAACTATTGAATATAATGGAGTTAGCTTAGTGCACTTATATTATTGTTTTTACAGATGAATGATTGCAGCATTGAATGCTATTTCTATATTAATAAATAGTCTTTTGAGAAAATAGATTGCAATTCTGCAAGGCTAATTTGGGGTTGTATCTTATTGATTTTCATGGCCTTTTTAGAAGAAGCAATATAATTACTTCTATTTTTTATACTTTTTTGTTACAGATATGCTCGTTATTCAGTGAATATCGAGGAGAGGTATTGGTATTAAAAGATCCAGGGACACAAGAAAGAGAAACATTTTTCAAACCTTTATTTCTGGTTGAAGCTCTACGTCCACCAAAGGAAATTAAAAAGTCCTGTAAGTTCTATTGGATAATAAAATCAGTGTTATTTCCAGCTTTGACACACAGGAATAGAAGAAAGGCATATTATTAATTAGTCCCATATTAATATTATTTAAGTATGTTATTCAGTTGTTTGTTAGAGAAAGAGAGAGAATGAGCTGGTAAACAGTATAATTGTCTCATAAATCACTTCCTGTAATTCTGTTATATCTACACATTCTAACCATAAGTTCTGTTACAAACTTTTAATAGGTACTGCACCAGATGTTCAGGCGATCTGATAATGCTCTTACTGCTAAATTCTACCTTATACATTGTTGACGCTTGTATGTATGTGTGCATGCGCGTGCATGCATGCTTGTGAATATCTACCTATTCAGAAACCGTGAGACTGAAATAGACAAATGTTGACAATTAAATTTGCTACTGTTTGATTTACTAATACCAAGTGAGAGAAACAAAACTGAGATAATATTTTAGCACTCTGAACATGTTTATTAAACTTTATGGTTGCTTAGGCAATTGCTGTTATAAAATGATTTCAGATTGTTCCACTAAATATGCAAAAACAATTGTTTTAGTGAATTCACATTAAGTTATTTAAATGTACATCTATTCAGTTGAATGATTCTGGTAGGAGTTTGTGTTCCCTTGCACTACAAAATAAGATAAACTGATTCCACACAGAGTCTCTATTTTTCTTTTTAGTCAGTATTTTGGAAAATTCCTAATCAGTTCGCACATTTTGATACATCACCAAAACACGTTAAAGAAACCTGCATTATAATTATTGATAGTCAATAGTTCTGTTACTGTGAATACCTTCCCACCTTCTGCTAGCAAAAGTGGTCAGTGATGCATGCTCAAGAATTATAGTGGAATTATAGAGTTGGCCATACTTACAGATACACTTAACACATTAAAGGGATTATGTAAAACTTGATAATTTCACTGTGATTAGTCAAAATTAAATTTTCTTCCATTTTATTGTTACTTTTTTGATGATGTCACATAAGTAAAATAGTAATTTTTATTATATTTTTTTATTTTATGATATATATATATATATATATATATATATATATACTATAGTGAAATAGCAATTTTTATTATATTTTATTATTTTATGATATATATATTTGAGGTAATCAAATTTACTCAGACTTTACCATGATCAGTATGAAACTTATTGCTAAATAGTGCACCTTACCTTAAAGGGTATTGGCACTGAAAACATGATACTCTGCAACCTTACAAATGGTAAAAATAAATGCTTGCATTTTGTGACTGATATATAATTTTTATTTTCTTTTTTTGCTCTACCTCTTTTTCCCTCTCCAAGGCACTACCACCCAAAATAGAAAATTTTTAGAATTAGATCAGTTGGTTATACTGATAGAAACTTGTTCTTTAATAGTGATGCCATTTATTTAAAATTACTTCCAGTAAAGGTCCAAAATTATGATCATTCAGAAATAAATAAATGCATAACTTTTATTTTTCTTTAAAAGAGAAAATATTCGTTAATTTTTTACAGTTTAGGATATAGATAAGCCTTGTCACTTACAAGTTGAATAATTGAGTCAAATTTGTAACACTTGTGTTACTAATAGTTTAAAAGAGGAAAACTTAAGTTTCTGGAGCTAATCACTCCCATCTTCAGTTCCAGTTCAACTGCCGGCTTTGTTCTTCGTCCACCATATTTAACTAATTGTCACTTACATTGTATCAGTTTATAGATTCTGTTATAATTATGTTTCTATAAAGCATCAAATAATATTTTTATTATATAAGAACTTATTTACGAGGAATTCACTCAAATTTCACTAGTTTTTTTATATAAACAATGTAATACAGTGTTTTTCACACTAACTCCATTCACTTACATAAAATTTGGAACATATGTTTCGGGAGCAATCCCTCCCATCTTCAGCCTGTTGACAAACTGTTGTTAAACGTGGTGGTTGGGTCACTTGATATTCTTGTGGCGGCATCTGTTGGTTCTATTAGGAATTTGCTGAGTTCATCCAACATCCAGGTTTGGTTTCTGAAATGTCATATTTGTTCAATAGGCTATTGTATAGATAAACTTTTCCAAAATGTAAGATATTTATTCCATAATTTTATCTGTTCAATAAGTGCTTCTGAAATGTTGGAGAATATCAGACATTCTTTCTGTAACTTATCTGATGAAAACTCAACAGTATGTCTAATGTGTAAGATGGTGAACATTATAATAATGTTTCTGACCAGCTGATTGCATAACCAATAATCTAGCATTATAGTACTAATCTTACCTATATTTTTTATACTAAACTCCACTTACATAAAAATAAGACATATTTTGGGAGAATCTCTCTCATCTTCAGTTGCTCACTGAACTGCCGTTACTCGAAATGATGGTTAGACAACCAGATATTCCTGTGGTGGCATCTGTTGGTTGAAGTAGGAAGTTGCTGAGTTCATCCATAGGAGGAAACTCTAAATTCATTAGGTTTTCTCTATTTTTAATATGAAAAATTTTTCCCATGTGGATAACTCCAAAAGGTTGTGAAGATGTTTCAGCATTTTAATTCCCAATTTTATTTAACAATTTTTGGTCAAAAAGTGAGCCGCCACTGCTGATTTATCCACCTGCTTAAACCAAATATTCCTAAAATATAAATCAGCAGCAGCACCTCACTTTTGGACCAAAAATCATGAAATAAAACCGGAAATTAAACTGCTGAAATATATTCACAACCCATTGGAGTTATCCACTTGGGAAACCATTTTCATATTAAAAAATAGAGAAAACCTAATGAATTTCAAGTTCCTGCTATGGATGAACTCAGCAATTTCCTACTTCAACCAACAGAGGCCACCACAGGAACATCCGGTTGCCTAGCCATCGTTTCGAGTAACAGTGGTTCAGTAAGCAACTGAAGATGGGAGAAATTCTCCCGAAACACGTCTTATTTTTATGTCAGTGGAGTAAAGTGTAAAAAATGAATACCTAAGTTTAGGATATATTACCATTCCATTGTCAACAGCTTCGTAAGTACAATATTTACCATTACAGTGTTGATAGGACACTCAAATTAGATTGTGGCTACTCCATATCTTGATCTCTTCTCCTGCTACCTGTCCCTCCATATTTCATCAACTGGCACCTCCATACCTGATGCCCACTTGACCAACAAGTCTTGTGGCTTTAACGTCTTCTGCAATACATTGCTCTATTGCTTCCATGATCTTTATACTTCCCATTTTGGCATTTTCTCTTTTTCCAGTTGTAAATGATTCACATCTATTGTTAGTGGTCTTTACTTGTCCTTTGGCTTCCTCTTCCCCTCAGTTACATTCATGTCTTCAACGCATAATTATAATTTGTGAATGTATGCTCTCTCCTCTCATACATCATTTTCTGCAGCAATTGCCTTTTCTCAATTCTGTGTTCTATTGAAAGATCTATGTTCACAAAAAATCAGTTTCTTTCAGCTTCTTACTTTTTTAATATTTTGAAAAGTTGGCAATTACTCTTCCACCAACCCAGTTCCTAGTTATTAAAAACAACATGGGTGATTGAGGCAGTTAAGGTGAAGTCTTATGAGCAGTAAGTTGTGATTCAATTCCTTTCAGGACCATTCCTGACTGAGGTTTTTTCCAGGTTTTTCTCAATCTTCATAAATGGCAAATGCTATGAGGTACTGAACATAAGACTGGAATGCTCCTTTCCTTTAAAAAAAATCCTTTCCTATTTATCACATAATTGCGTATAACATCATTGTCAAGCCTGTGATGCCTCAACAGTAAAAACAGGTATTAAACACTATTAAAAGAAAGCTATAAATACTTCCAAAATCCTCCAGCCCTATTGCTTCATTTTAAGTTTCTGTACCAGGTCTTGAGTTGGTATCTCTCAACTTTTCTCTCCTTCCCACCAGCAAATATCAAATTAAACCTGATTCCTTTCTCTAAATCGTTCACTTTCAACTTCATCTCTTCCATATCTCATTTCACCCCCATATTTTCTTTCTTGATTCCATTTTAGATTATTTAAGTGACCACATTTATCTTCCTTCCCAGACAATAATATTCCGGTCCATCAAATCAGTTAAAAAGTTCTTCTAAATTTTTCTGTTCATCAGTCAGTCCAGTATTCAATTCAATCCTTCCAATCATCAACAAAGCCAAAACTATACTTGCATTAATTACTACATTCATGGTCTTCTCTTTTCTCTGAGCTTTTGAATATCTTTCTTTCTTTGCTTATAAAAGACCCAGTTTTGGACTTATTTGTAAATCCTCTCTAATTATATCTTGGGCCACTCTTATGTAACGAAATAAGATCTCCTTCCACATAAGTTATTACTCTATTGCTGCTGACATAGTATTCCAAGTTTCATATTGACAGATAAATGTTTGATGTTAACTGACTGCATTTTATGGTTAGGCAAGCAATGGTGATAATTAGATAGCCATAGCTCTTAAATATTCCCTTACTGTCTTGGAAGAGTTACAGTTCTTTCTGTTTCTTGTGGTGGGATAACATGTTTGTCTTGGCATTCATAATTTTTTTAGGATGACTGTTATCTTCCACATACTATACATCAGGGTCTCAGGATTTGTAAATAAACAGAAATATAAAAATGTAGAAGCTTATTTTAATCTCTCATCTGTATCTTGTTCTATACTGATAACAGTCCAAGCCATCAGCATGAAATAAAATTAGTTACCATCAGTTTGTATGGTATTTCATCAGTTCCCACGATATTAGACAGATTAACTATGCATTCTTTAAATGGAATGTACCAGAGCAATTTCTCTATGATAAATAACACTTTGGTTATGGAGGATTAGAAACTGTGGCCTTTGGCTGAGAAAGACAGTCTTTATATCAGTGGAAAGCCCTCATCACTGTCTTTTAACATATAGTCTCCCAATATTATTTCAACAGATTTGTGTACAGTGTGAATGCACTATGGGTACTACCACCAGTCACAACAAACTTTTATGTTGCAAATCACTAAGCTTATGTTCTGTTTTTAAATCTGGATTCTTATATTTAAATTATTTCTACTTCTAAACTTAGGTATGCATTTTTTTACACTAAACTTCATTAATTATATGAAAGTAAGACGCGTTTCTGAAGAATCTCTTCCATCTTCAGTTGCTCACCTGACCACCGTTGCTCGAAATGATGGCTGGACACCCGGATGTTTCTGTGGTGGCCTCTGTTGGTTGAAGTAGGAAATTGCTGAGTTCATCCATAGGAGGAAACTGGAAATTCATTAGGTTTTCTCTATTTTTTAATATAAAAATTTTTCCCCAAGTGGATAACTCCAATGGGTTGTGAAGATGTTTCAGCAGTTCAATTTCTGGTTTTATTTCATGGTTTTTGGTCCAAAAGTGAGCTATTACTGCTGATTTATCCACCTGCTTAAACCGAATATTCCTAAAATGTTCTTTCCTCCGAATTTCCAAACTTCTCTTTGTTTTGCCTATGTAGCTCGACTCACAATCTGCACATTTTATTTCATAAATTCCTGATTTCTGTTCTGTTGATATGGAGTCTTTTACTGTTCAATCTAATAAATTCTTGATGTTGTATCTGTTCTTTGGGGCCAACATTATCCCATGTTCTTTAAAATTTTCTTGAACTTGTGGTAAATTGGATGGTAGGTAAAACTTTTGAATTTGTATTCTTCTTTTGTGTTTTTCAGTGTGGAAACTTCCCTTATCCTTTTTATCTTTTAGATTTATTGATAATTTTTATCACTTTATCTTTGTTGAAACCATTGATTATAGCTGTCTTTATTATTTGTTTGTATTCTATTTTGTACTCTGCTTCTGTGAGTGGAATATTCATCAAACTGTGAAATACTGCTTACTTATGTGGAATGGGGTTACAACTCTCATTTTTTATATAGTTTTCCATATGTGTTTCTTTTCTGTAAATTCAAAAATTCAAAAATCTCCATTTATTATAATTTTTAAATCTAGAAATGGTAGCCAACCATTTCTTTCTTCTTCTATGGCAAATTGTATAGATTCATGTTGCAAATTAAGAAGTTTGAGGGCATAGATGCCCTCTTAATTTGCAACATGAATCTGGGTGTCCAGCCATCATTTCAAGTAACAGCGGTTTGGTGAGCAACTGAAGATGGGAGAGATTCTCCCCAAACGCATCTTACTTTTATGTAAGTAAATGGAGTTTAGTGTAAAAAAAATTAATACCTAAGTTCAGGGTATAAAATGTTGTTTCAATGACATATTATACCCCAAAGTTTTGTATGCCATTTATAAGTCTTCAGTTATCTCTGTGTAGTTTTAAACTCCTATATTCCTTAGAAAATTACTGACAGAAGAATGGAATTCTTCCCATTCTTATTTCTCATTGCCCATTAACAGATGTTAAGAAATAGTATCTGTTACAAATTTAAATGCGGATAACAGGGCTCCACAGGACTTGAAAGTCAGAGAATTGCTGTTTATAATGTTGTGACCCATGCATTGGTGAATTTTTATGAATTTATCCAATAGTCAATGAAAAAAGGTCCTGTGTAAAAATTGAAGGAAATATTTTCTAAATTTTAAGTATATAATATAATGTATATAATGCAAATTATTTTGTTTTCATTTGTAAATATTGAATGAGTGCTCTGCTGAATTCCAACTAAGGGGTTAGCAACTTTTGTAGATGTTCCTTCAGGTTATTAACCTGAGTGTGTACCATTAGGTATGTATTTATTGTTTTATTATTTTTGGTGCTGTTTTAGCTTATTGTTGACATTGTTGCAGATTTTAATGTATAGGAAATAGAGATTGGTGAAAGATGACATCAAAGAGAACAATCTTCATTGGGTTGATTCAAAATAAATCATGAATTTTGTTGGCTGGCTTTGTAAAGAACCACATATATTTCAGGCATGTTACAAATCATGAGACTTGGACTGGCTAACATGGGCTACTAGGCTCTAATTTTACATGTAAATGAAAGAAACACAAGCAGTAGATAAAACAACTTAATCTCAATTATCATTAAAAACTTTTTAGTGGTGTTGATTCAAGCGTCTCATTTCATAGTGATCGAAGTACAAGTGAAGAGAATAAAATAAAGGTATTTCAGATGAGTGTAGTGAAGTAGATGCAGGTCGTCCAGAGTCTTCAAAATGTGACATCAATACAGGTTCAGTTTCTGAATATTTGTCAATAATTCAACATTTAAAGTGAGAAGAATGAGCTTATATTATTAATCAATGCCTTGTACCATATTTTAAAAGATTATTTAAGTGTTTGTAATGATTATGTCCAGTACTTTCAACAAAATTATCCAGAGGGGACAAATGGACTTGTACATAAAGTTTTTTATAACAGTACAAGCAGGATTTGCACACATCATTTTAACAGTTTTCTTAGAACATGCTGCAACTGAAAAACTTGTAGATAGTTTTATACTGGTATTCCGCTTCCATGAAAAAATATATTAAATGTTTCACGAATGATCCTAATGAGAATCGTGAGTTATTGTAAGAAATTAGAGAATAGGCCAGATAGTAAGATTCTTATGAAATTTGCGTTTGTGGTTTGCATGGTGTTAATGCTACAACAAAAACAGAACTTAATCAGTGATTTGGAATCTTCATATATTTTTATTTGATATCTGTTAAATCTTTAATGATTTATCTGCTCATTGATGTTGCCAGATGGTTGGAAAATATCCCATATTTGGAAAGAGCTTTACTTTTTTATGATGAAGTAAAAAAAATTGTTGAAGAAATCAAAAGCAGTAATATCTAAACCAATAAAAATGTTGCAGATCAGAGTAAGGACAAATTAATCAAATGTAAACTGTCCTTCTTTAAAACAATGTCTTTCTTGAGGAAATAGCATAGCTCAAGTTCACTTGCTCCTCACACAGAAACTGTTAAAACATTTAATAGAACAATTTGTCAAGCCAAATGCAAACACAATCACAGTTCAGAATTTCAGACATTCCTTTTCCTTTATTTAAATAATCAAAAAAAAAAAATCTGTGAAAATGAAAAAATAATGATATTGGGTTTCAGACAAAGAAATTCTTAGAATGGTGGTTGGATCTGAAAAACAACCAGATCAGGAAAATGTAACATTTCACATTTAATTTAGGTAGCCTCTCTGATAAATATAGAGATATAGAAGCTGTTGCACACAGAAAGCAAAGGCAGTATTCTTTCATGTACAGCAAAGCACATTTTATTCTGGAAGAAAAGTTCAAATAGTTCTTTGAAAAGGTTCCAGACATCTCAATGCCTTTTTTCTTCAATTCTTCTTGATAGTCAAGAATTTTAAGAGCTGTATGAAATTATTATGAATAAAAGGGTTCTTGTTGAAAACTACATAAGGAATATTATTTCACAGAAAGTTATATGATGCAGTTAGTTACTATGTGTCTTTACAGAAGATCTCCATAACACAGAAAATGTTGACATTTATAAGGAATCCTCAAAGATGCCCTAAAAAAAAAATAAGACCGACGAAAATAAAATAGCTGAAAAACAAAAATTTCCAAATATTTATCGTTTTCAAAGTATTTTAATGATTATATAAGCAGTAATCAGTAAAATACTTTGAGAACATTAATATCTTGTAATTTGCATATAGATTTGTAATTTTTCTTTTATAATTTGTTATTAACAGTGTTTTCATTGTATCTTACTGATTATACCAGGCATGCCCAGCAATACGAGAGAGCCCTTTACACTTAAGTAGGAAGGAACTAAAGTTTGAGGGAGCATAAAGGCAGCTGCATACGTTATGTTAATTGGCAGTATTAGAGAAAAATGGAAGGTTCTGATCATAATTACTAATTGTTTAAACATATGTTTATTTTATCGAGGGTAATGATATTTAGTTCTTAAAAGGATTAAATTTATTTGCTTATACATTTAAGAAAGAGCAAACAATTTTTTTTAATTTCTTTCTTCTGAAATGTCCTGTTTGTAGAACTAAATTTACAATGCTATAAATGAATATCTCACTGAATTACGAATATGCACATTTCTTTCAGTAATAATTCCATTATAGTAAATTCTTACCATCTTATAAAACTTATTAGTTTCTTGTAATAACATATTTATAAATTGATATCGGGCTATTAAATGTACCAAATTGTTTTTCAATGCTTGAAAAGTGTGACCTTGTAGATATTTTTGCCCTTTCTAGAGTATAATGTTAGTTATTAGTATTGATGCACAAAAAATTGTCAGGGCATTTTTCAGATTTTGAATCTAATATAACTGACTTCTGTGCCTGGTTTTGGTAAACTTCAAATTAGAAAAAAAATTTGACATAACTATGTACATCCAAACATATGTATTATTTTGCTGCATGTGTGCATAATCTTGAAAATCTTGTCTTCGGTAAGAATTTGTAAAAGTCAGCCAGATGTTTTTGGTGTAAATTATGTATTTGATTCAATGGAGTTAGTGTGAAAAAAAAAAAACTGTATACATTGTTTATATGTATTTGATGTCGCACTGCAGATCACTCAGTTCCAACTGTACATTTTTAGGTGCTTTCTTATCTAATGAAAAAATAGTAGCAGAAGTATTGAGATCATTTTAATGTGCTACCAAATTTTGAAATCTTATATTGGATTCATTTTGATCAGTACTTAGAATATTTATATACATACTCCTGAATATTAATTTCTGTACTTGCTTGAATATCATTTCTTGGTTACTTAGGCCACTTTCCTAAATGGCAATTTTCTCTGAATACTTATAATCTGTCACAATTTGGAGTAATAATGTCATCCTTTCCTTGCAATGCAGAATTTAATGACCTTAGCAACCAATCAGATCTGGCCAGAATAGCAAGGCCCAATCTCCATTTACTGCCACTTGAGTCTGATGCTAGCAACGGTGGCAGGCGGATATGTTTTACACAGCACTCCATAAAGAATAAAGATAGGTCATGAATTAGAAGTATACCAGGTAAGGATCGGTTGCTTTAGACGTAGAAAAATGCAGAGAAAAGGTATGGGGATAGCAGGAATATAAGGTGAAGTACTTCTAATAACAGCTGTGATAACAGCTCTGCCTACTATTGGCAGAATAGAGTTAAACCTAGACCTGGCAGATTTGGAGCAGATAATGAGTCTAATACTAATCATCACCAAAGAAGTTGGGGAATTAAACAAAATGGAAAAGAAACTGATAAAAATTGACACCAATATGGAACAGCTAAAAGTGATCTTACAAGGTGTAAAAGAGGGAGTTAATACAGAACTTTGGACAAGCAAAGAAGGGCTGGCAAAAATAAGGAAAAGATGTGAAGAAGGACAAAAAAAATTATTATAATCTTAATTAGAGTTGAAGAAGGCAGAAATTGAAATTTCATCATATTGTGGAAGAGATATTTGAAAGGTGGATGGAGAGTAGTGGATTTTTACAGATTTGGAAAAAGAGGCAGAAAACCTACCTCTATTAAAAGTGGCAACAATGAGTTTTAAATGATAAGAACCAGTCAGTGCAAGAAAATTGAAAGGGACTAAGATTTATATGGAACAAGACTATGATGAAAGCTTTAAAATTCTTGAATATAAGGTAGAAAACTTAGCATGTATGAAGAAATTGTAATTATCAGTTATCTCAACCTGAATATTAGAGATAGAGCATTATTTAGATTAGGTAGATAATAAGGTAAGAAAAAAAGTATCATTCTAAAAGAATGTTGAAATTTCAATATTAATTCAATTTGGAATCATACACAATGAAACGCACATTAATAATCTCATCTGATTTGAAATATTTACAACACTCTTTATGGTTTCTGTACACTTCACCCCATATCTTAGATTTACAGCATGTAAAAAGAACATCAAGCCTGAAAGAAGAGGCAAAATTGATCCGTCCTTTCAAGCCCTGAATTGAATGGGATGCTGGTGACCTGAGATGTTAAAGAGTGTTTGTAAATAAACCAAATCAACTTTCACTTCACTTAGGGTTTCACTTACTGGAAGTGTAGTGTAGTGTACAGCATAAAGAATATTCTAAATATTTCAACTCGGAAGAGATTATGTTGAAATTTTTAGTTCTATGAATTGTTAATATTGATTATTTGACTAAGATCAGTATCAGACTTTCACTGATGGATCTGTGTTGCCTATTAGAAGGAAGCAATTTTTAGTTCTATGAATTGTTAATATTGATTATTTGGCCAAGATCAGTGTCAGACTTTCACTGATGGATCTGTGTTGCCTATTAGAAGGAAGCAAGTGCTAGTGCCCATTTAAGTCATTCTATTATTTTGCAGCATATGGTACTATACATTTTGATGAAGAAATAGAAACTATCTGCACAACACTGCAAAACCTAATGTATGGATAACTCAGTTCCATCAAGCAGTTATAAAATTACTGGCTGGAGCAGCAAATTTATTGAAACATCTAATTTTATCAAGCAAAAATCCCCAAGTTATAGAATGTAAATTCAAACTGAATTAAAGACAGTTTTGAGTGGGTACCATCTTGTAATTAACTGTAAGGTTGATTATCTCACCAACACTTAGTAATAGTAATATACAATACAAGAAGTAGAAGAAAATAAAATCATACATAGTTTTCTAATAGCACAAAACATATTTTTATTTTAGATTTTTAGAAATTACTGTATTAATATGATTATAGTAATTTTTTTGGTTTTGATTTTAACAGATCAGGACATGGAGCATTTACCACTTGCTCCCCCTCCGGGACCAGTAAAATTATCAGAAGAAGAGCTTAAAGTAGTTTATGAGAAGGAGGAAGGTGTCCTACGAGAGCTGAGAATTTTTTTGAGGGAAATATGTGCCAAGTTAGCAAGAAATAGACAGTGAGTTGTTACTTATTTCATAAATGTTGCTAATGTAAATTGTTAACAAAAAAGGGCAAATATGGGGAACTGTGAAAATGCTAACTATTTCAGGAATGCAGGAATAAAATAGAAAATCTTTAAATAGGATTTTTTGTGTTTTGGTGAGCAATGGGCCTGATATGCTGTTTAATTCTTAGTAAACGGTATGTGAATATGGGTGTCTAGAACTTCCAGCAAAGACATCTTGATGTGGTTTGTTACAGACTTTTCACCCACATGTTCTAAGCTATATAGCAACCCAGAAGAAGCTCAGAACATTTTGGACAAAACTTGGTAACGAACCACATCATGATGCAGCCTTTTACATACTCCATCTCCATCTCCATCTTGAACATCATTGACAAAGGATAATATTGGAAGGGGCATATGATCTGGATATTAACAGGCTGCTGGTGACCATCATGCAGGTTTCTAGATCAAAGAACACCACTCCTCTACTAGAATCTTTCCAATTGTCAGAACCTCTTTAACATAAAAAATTTCTAAGCATCTACTGGGGAACTGTATTAATTCGTTAAAGTATACCAGTGGTCAAGATAAAGAGGCAAGCACTGTATGTTATAAACACTTTTTAAATTTGTTTAGGATGTGCTCAAGCTGCAAATCAGATTTATTTAGTTTTTATTGAATTTTATAATTTTCCTTATTTGTAACTGAACGTCAAAGCTGAAGTTTGTTTCGTGAAGCTGTTTAGTGCTTCTTTTGAGTGTTCTTAAGAATGCTAGCAATCATTTTATCGGCTACTCATAATAGTGCCCTCAGTATCTATTCTGCTGTGCTCCTGCACAACTGCATCAACATTGTATGGGATTTATGTAAGGTTCATACATAAATTTTGGACAACAGTTTTTTGTGTATAAATCTGCAGAAGCAGAAGAATTAGTGTTAACAGGTAGGAGACATCATTTTTGTAATATCCTAAGTGACCTATGACTAGACTTTAGGCATGAAAAACTGACATTTTAGGGACCTAAAATAGTCCATAAAATGATTAAGCTAGCCACTAAATATGGCACTATATTTTTTAATAACACAGGAAAGTAAATATTGTTGCATTTATTAGTATCACTATAAGCATCAAATGCTATTCATATGAGGGCTATTTTTTTCACCCTCCAATGGGGCATGAAATCAAAGCCGAGTGAATAGCAAAATGGTTTTATTGAAAAAGATAAGTGCATCTATAAACTATTTTTCAACATTATCAGTATGAAGATTGAGACACTTCCAGTACCCTATGCAAAAAAAATAACATTGTCACTTATCTGTTGAGCAAGATCTGCTTGGTGTCTGGAAGGTGCACATTAGAGTCGAAACATTATCTTCCCAACCAGTTCTGATGTTTCTTCATTGTTGAAATGAAAATACGTTCCATCACTTATCACAAGTGTTTTCAAAGACTGTTCTCCATCGTCCTTGTTATGCAACAAAATGGTAATACTGATACCATTCACTGCTCCTTATGGTTGTCAACCAGCATCTTGGGTATACATCATGCACAGATTTTACTGTATATAGGATGATTTGTTGTTACAGGGTTGACCTTGAAGTTTCTGGAAATTATTCAGGTAGTTAGGAAATTGTGAACAAATGTATCACAAACCTTTTGATACACTTACTGCATGAGTTCATATCTCCTTACCGACTGCCATCCTGAACATCTATTTAGCCATCTATTAATTTCCTACACCACTCTTGCACCATGTGCTGATTCATAATGTTTTGCCTGTACTCATGGCTCATTCTGCAGTAATTTCTGCTGCATTATCCTCCTCTGCCTATAGAAATTAAATGACATTACAGTTGAAAAACAATAGCCCTTGTAAATAGCACCACAATTTATTGTCAACATTTTCTATACTTGGGCTGTGTTTTTTTTATATTTTAAAATCATTTTCAAGGCTGAAAGTACTGTTCCATCCACACTGATGTTTCAGGAGCAGACTACACTTGTTAATATTTTTCTTGCTTACATCTTTTGGAATCTTTTCACTTTCGTCCATCTAGCATTTATCACATGATCCTTACAGCATATTATAGTTCCTTGCAGATGAAATGTAAACCATTCTCTTAGTAGAAGCTCTTCTATCATAGAATCACTGTCATTCCAACATTCCACCACCACGGGTGGCTGAGGTTGTTAAGGTGTGAACTCATGAGTGGCAGGTCTGGGGTTCGAATCCCGCAAGGACCGTTCTCCCTGACTGAGGTTTTTTCCAGGTTTTCCTCAAATGGAAAACCTCCTGGCAAATGTCGGTAAGGTACCGTGAATTTAGGCCTGGAACGTTTCCTTCCTTAAAAAATCCTTTCCCAATGTATCATCAGTGTTCACCGCCTGTGGTGCCACAGTAGTAAAAACCTGCGTTAAACACCATAAAAAAAAAAAAAATCCAACATTCTGCATAATAAAATATTTGAGCTGCCTCTTTCCAGGTGCTCTAGTGGGTTAAAATAGGTTGAGGAGGAAATGAAGTGTTGGGAAATTTTTCCTTGAATGTAGTGCTGGGTTAATTTTTATAGAAGTTCTTCATATTGAAAATTAGAGTATTGGGCAGAAAAAATCCATTTCTTATGATCTCTGAGATCCAATGAAACACATGTGCTAAACAGGTAACATTGATCAGGCTAGGACAAAATATTTTTAGAAGGGAAGAGGCTGAGACCATATAGGAGGCAGTTTACTCTCTTCAGCACCACCAGGAAATAACTGTATGCTTTTGTTCACATTGAAGGCAACGATCTGGCCATTGACTTTATGAAGCTCTCTGGTTGCTACAATATATTGTGGGGAAGATGTATCATCAAATTTATGAACTATTATATTTGCAAAAAATTTGTTGCGAGCATCTGTTGTCTATGCTACATTAATGTGTTCAGTTGTTAACACTAGCTCCACTTACTTTTTTTAAAACTATGGACTAGTTTCGGGAGAGGTTCCTCCCATCATCGGCTGTTTTTGGCTGAATGCCGTTGTTCGAAATGGGGGATGGATGCCCGTTCACTCCTGTGGTGGTATCTTGTGGTTCTGGTAGAAACTTGCTGAGTTCATCCAGGGGCGGAAAATCAAAATTCCTTAAGTTGTTCTTATTTTTTAAAATGAAAATTCTCTCCCATGTGGATAGTTCTATTGGGTTGTGAAGTTGTTTCAGTAATTTAATTTCTGGTTTTATTTCATGATTTTTGTTCCAAAAATGAGCTGCTATTGCTGATTTGTCTATCTGTTTCAATCTAATGTTCCTAAAATGTTCTTTACTTCGAATTTCTAAATTTCTTTTCATTTTTCCAATGTAGCTCTGCTCACAATCTGCACATTTAATCTCATATATTCCTGATTTTTGCTCTATAGGGATAACAACTGAATAACTGAATAACAACTGAACACATTAATGTAGTATATATTACCACTCCATTGTCTACAGCTTCGTAAGTACAATTTTTACTTAATCTGTTGTCTAGTTGACACCTTTCTGTTAACTTGCATTATTTGCCTTGCAAGCCAGAGTCCTGATGACACTACCTGTCTTCCTAATTTCTTTTACTCGACTGATGCCATGCCACTTATTTCTTGGCTTGATCAAGCCTCCATTCCACTTCTCACCCATCACCTTCTAATCTAACTCGATAATACCTTGACAATGCTGTTTATGTATTGCCTGCACATTATTGCTTCACAATGTTACATCTGCCCCCATTCAGCCTATTTACTTACCTCAGTGAACTTAAGAAAACATAACTAACAATAATGCATAAATTAAGAAAATTGAAATAGCTGTGTATTTGAGGCTAAAACTGAAAACAAAAAAAATCTTTACAAAAATTTAAGGGAACAGGAAATTGTTACACCACTACTGTAAAATTATCGCTAGCATATGAAATGTGAAAGCTATTTGAGAAACTTATTAATTATTGGTAAATGTATCCCTCTATTGAAATATTTGTATCTTTTATTTTATTTTGTAAAAACATTGCTAAAATTCTATTGTAATATATATCAACACTGTTACACTAGCAATCACAAATGGCATACAATTTTGTTCAATGACAAAATTCTTGCCCAACTGTCTTTTGTCGCTGTAGATAATATACTAGGTACCTATACTCAACGAAATTGCTGGATTCATGAAGGGTGGCGACAACCATTAGTTTGGTTGTTGCAACTGTGTTACAACTGAAGGTACTGCTGTGTTGTAAAGTATTGACAACCATTAACTGGGTTGTCGAACCATAGATGGCAACTGTGCCACCACCAACATGCAAGCTGATACAGGGTACGGCTCAGCTTTGTTCTCATATACAGAGTATTGCCAAAAAAAAATGTATACACACTTGCACAGTAGATATCTATTTAATATATTTCAAAGCTGGACTGAAAAACAACAGTAATAGTAGTATGATGTTCTGTAATGAAATGTGAGTTATACAATATGATAGCATTGCTACATGACAGATTAATTAACAATGAACAAATGAAACTAAGATTATCTTAAATCAGCAATGAACAAATGAAGTCAAGTTTATTGTATGATGTTCTGTAAACAGATATGACTCACATTACATTATGTTGCTGCAACAAAATGGAGCCAAGATTATCTTTTGAACAATGGAAAGCATTGTTGTTGAAGTTCAAAGGCAATGGAGACGTGTGTACAGAACAGAACTGCTGTTGGACTTCTACCTATGGTGAACGCTAAAGAATGTTGTATATCTTAGAAAACCAGCTACACTGGCAGTACTTTGGGAAGAAATTGAAATGGTATGTGCTGCAATGCTAAGGTGACTTTTGCAAATGTTGCTGAATCAGTATTTCAATGTACTCAGAATTATATTGACACTGATGGTGGGCATTTTAAGCAACTGTTGTAACTGTAAAAGTGTAAGATGATTAATGCTCATCATTTTCTGTTTGTGTGAATTCAGTTTTGTTATGTTAACACATTTTTTTCTTTGCTTGAATAGCGATAGTACGCATTTTGAGCAACTCTTGTAATTGTAAATGTCTAAGTAATCATTTTCTGTTTGTGTGAATTCAGTTTTGATATGTTAACACAGTTTTTTCTTTGCTTGAAGTATGTATACATTTTTTTCGCACCCTCTGTATAGAGTGGACTGTCAAACTGGTAGCTTCTTTATCCCAAATCATAATACACACATTGCTGAATAATGTACATCACAAAATAAGCCTCTTATAAAAGAAGTACAGTATATAAACAAAATTCTATATCCTAATTACAACAAAAGAGGGAAAATGAATTACATAATTTATTACATGAATTTATACAAACTATTATACAGTAAAAATTGTAACATATTATTGAGAGAGAAAAAAGAATCATACAAAACAATTTGCATTTTAATTGTGATTATAATGCACATACACCAAAATTCTATTTTCTTTTATATGCTTTGCATAACAAGAGAAAGGAAGGGGGTCCCATAAAAATGAACAATATAAAGTGTGTATACACATACTGACACATACAAACATACATTAATATTATACTAAAAGCCTATACTAGTACATAAAAGTAATGTCCAGAAAATAACTACTAAAAGATCAAAGCATGAACTAACTACTCATGCACATGTTTTTCTATTCAAATGCAAACAAGCTACATAATGTACTGGAAGATTAAAAAGAGAGAGAGAGGTCAATAATAAGGTTTCCTGTTTCTTTCTTTTCTATTCTATCATCTTTTTTTTTATCTTTCTTCTTTCCTATTTTATCATCTCTTTCTTTCCTTCCTGTCCTGTTTTGTGTAATCTTGTTTTTTTTCTAACGAGATGTAGTTCTTAATCTTGTAGCATTGTGATGCACATAGTTCTAGCATTTAAAAACAAAAAAAAAAAAAACAATAATAATAATAACAACACACACACACACACGTATGCATACACCATGAACCCTGTTCATAAAATATAATTAAAATAATGTTTTCATCACCACCCTGACAGGCTAATTTTAGTTACCATGCAGGGCATAATCTAATGAAAATAGCAACTATGTTGAGCTGTGCTGAAACTAACTCATACAATTAAATAAATTTCCAAATCCTCAATCTGCATCATCTATCTACATTGGCATGAACATCATAACCTAATGCCAATTTAACCTGAAACAAACAACATTTAAAACAACATACATACCTACATCTTCACACTAACCTGGAGCTGCTGCACAGATGACATAATAGCAACCTTGCCTAGCAAACATTTCATCCTATCTTTCTTTGAATCTCTTCAAGAACACTGTGGCCACATTGAAGAGCTCACCAAGGGTACCTACAATTTACCTGTTCCATAGGGACCGCACAACCTATTTACGGTAGTGAAACACAAACAGTACTTTAACAACACATTACTATCTCAAGCATCTTCAGGGATACCATAACCATACTGAAGAGTTAATTACCAAAACCATAATAACATTATCACACAGTTACCAAAAAAATAAAAACTATATAGGTAACATCCACTATAGCAAAACTGAAATAAGACACTTGGATTGTAAATGAAGTGTAGAAATAATATTTTATTTAACACAAATCCTGACAGTGTGTAAGGCCCAACAGAGTCATAATATGAATAAAATTGTGACACGTGCACATTGATGTTGAGCATGAAGAAAATTTGGTCAACAAACAATGTTACAGGAGTAATTTGTACTATGACTTCAAATGGGCCTAAATATCTATGCAGCAATTTAGTGCATTTACCCTTTCTGCAAATAGGAGTAAATGCTTTAATATATTGTCCAACAGTAAAGGTAATATCTTTATGTTTTGCATCATAGCAAACTTTTTGTTTCATTAGTTGTTCATAAATATTAATGATGGCAATCTTATGAGCTCTCTGAATTTCCTGGAGAGCTTTCTTTACAAATATATCAGAAGTTGATTGCAGCTTGACTTGATTAGGTAATGCTGGTTCACGACCATACAACAAAAAGAATAGGGAATACTTCAGGAATGACAAATAAATGTAATGGACATGATGAACCAGGATTTTTTTTTATATAACACATTAGACTTAAAAACATAGGTAGAAGGTTGGCTTTGTACTCTAGGAGGGGCCACAGCAGGATCATTAAGAGCATTAATTATTGGCAGCAAAGTTGGGTTTATTTTTTGTAATTCAGCAACTTCCACTGGGGATAGAAGGCAAGTAATTAACTCTTCTTGCTGCTTTACTTAATGTTCTTCTTGGTGTAATACAGGAAAACTGTACAATGTGTCAGCATTGTGATTTTCTTTCCAACTTTATAATAATTAGTATAATCAAATTCTTGTAGTTTAAGACTCCATGAGCTAAACATTCTGTCAAATCTCTAAGATCAATAAGGTAACATAAGGAATTATTTGTTGTTGAGTAGTGTTTAATGCCCATTTTTACTACTGAGGCACCACATTAGTGGACACTGATGATACATGAAATGAAATTATATATAGTGAAAGAATATTTTTTTAAGGAAGGAAGCATTCCAGGCCTAAGTTTGGGGTACTTCCCCGGCATTTGCCAGTTATGAGGACTGAGGAAAACCTGTAAAAAGCCTCAGTCAGGGAGGACAGTCCTGGCAGGATTCGAACCCCGGACCTGCCGATCACGAGTCTGCACCTTAATGACCTTGGCCACGTTGCTATTATAAGGAATGATGATCAGATAGCACTTTAGACCCATTGACAAAAGTTTTGAAATGGGATATCCATAAGCAACAGCTAACATTTCTAATTTTGGTACACTATAATTGTGTTCACATTTAGATAATGTTCTGGGTGCATAGGAGGTAGGTCTCAATGTATAATTCGGTAATGTGCCTGGAATATAATGAGCTAGAACGGGAGCAGTAACTAAAAAATCTTTCAATGTTTAAAAAGCCTGCTGTTGATCAGGGCCCCACAAAAATTCTTGATTCTTTCTTTTTAGTTGAATGCAATATCTGAATAATTCCTAATAAGCTTTCTGTAGAAGTTGAAAAAGCCTAATACTTTACGAACATCTCTAACATTCTTGGGGCTTGGCAATTGTTTAATAACTGTAACTTTATCTAAGTCTGGAGAAATCTAGTAATTTGATTCTTTTCATACCAAAAAAAAAACACTTATCTGGTTTCAACATAAAATTATAGAATTTTGAAATTTCTGAAAAAGAGCTTCAATATTCTCTAGCAAATCTTCAAATGACCACAAAAACAACAATATCATCTAAATATGCTAATGCCATTTTTAATTTTAAATCTCCAAATCGTTCCTCTGCAACATAACTGAAAAAACAGGGAGCATTAGCTAGTCTAAAACAGAGGTGTTTAAACTCATACTGTCCATCATGAGTTACAAAGGATGTGTATTTCTTATTATCCTCAGAAATTGGCACTTGGAAATAAGCTGATAATAAATCAAATGAAGCACCATTTTGCTTCTCGTAAATAACTCAATAGATCATGAATGAAGTTAAGGGGCATTTAGTTTCCTATAATCAACACAAAATTGCATAGAATCAAACTTTTCTTGACTAGGACAACAGGAAAAGCCTACTGCATTTGAGGTTTTTTTATAATTCCAGCCAATTTTGTTTCATTAATCTGTTGTGAAATAATTTCTTTTTGCTTATGGGCAACGCTATAAAATCTTTGCTTTATGAGCTTTGAGCCATTAACATCAATATGAAATTCTGCAACATTTGTAGAAGATAAGTCCTGAAGAGAAGTAGCAAAAACATCAATAACAATTACTCTTGCAATTGGGATTTCTGAGAAGAAGTTAATTTAGCATTCACATTGAAATCAAAAGTTAGGGGCTTATAAGGGAGTAACATCATTATAAGCAACAGAGTTACTTTGTATCAAAGCAACATCATGAGCTTGAGCAAGAACAATGAGGTGCTGCAGAATTGTTATGAACAAAAATTAAATAATTTGAAGATGCATTATATACCACAGGACAAATCATAACATGCTTCTTATGCATAATAGCCTTTGATGGTTCAAACATTACATTATTTACAATGAGAAGAGAGCTGCACAGATACATAATAAATAGAAAAAGGAGCAGTCTTAACATTGCCTACAACAGACATCTTTTGGGGGGTATCATCATCATCATCATCATCATCATCATCATCATCATCATCCAGGGAGTTAATGACAATGTCATCAAATGAGGCTAGAGCTGTCTTCACAATAAGGATAGAAAAAACATTTATCATCAGTGTATATAGAAATAGAGTTATGTGAGTAGCCAACAGTAACTTCTTGAGTACTTTAAGAAATCATTGCCTAATATAAAGTCATGTGCCAAATCCTTTACTACTAGCGCATTCTCCTGAAAAAGAAAGTTATCAATGTTATAGTTCACAATAGAATGGTATGGTGCATCTAAAGCTTGTTTCCTGCAGTGTGTAATAGTATATCCACCAGCTGCAATATAAACAATCAGTATTATGCACATCATGAATTGGCATTAGTAAGCACTTGTGGATTTGAAAATACTGCAAACAAATGAAAAATTACACATGTGGAAGTACTTAGTTGTGCCCAAGTCAACATGACACAATGGGAATAATTGCATATATCATACACAAAAAGAGGAAAATAAGAAATATTGTGGCAAGAAAGAGAAAATGAGTCAAGTGAGAAGCAAAACAAGAAAGGTGGCCCAACAACTGCTTAAGGAAAAAAAAAAATTATGGGGACAAAATTATATATTAGCCAAAAACACTTTATTGACTTTTACATCACTATAATTACCATCACAGCACTGAACATGTGTTGCCTATGGAAGGGGGAGAAAAAAGAAAAATAAAATAAAAATTAAACTTTAAAAATTTCAACAAAACAAAATTTTTAAATCATACCCAGCACCTTCATCATTGTGTTGCAACCCCCTCCTTCACTAATTCCTTTTTACTAATACCTAACTAATAATCTGAGAAGGAGATGTGAAATGATTCGTACTCAACTTGCTGAACAAAGACAACTGCTTAAATTAAAGCAAATAAATCAGCTGGAACCTACAAGAGGACCTGGAATACATCACAAATCAAAACTCACATATTCAGCACTAATCATTAACAATTTATTATTTGAAATTGGAACTTGTTCTTCTGTTAACTTACATTATTTGTCTTGCAAGCCGGGGCAGCTGCCGAACGACACTACCTCTCTTCCTAACTTGTTACATTCGACTGATGCCAAACCACGTTATCTCTTGGCTTGGTAATGCCATTCCCTCCACCCTGCTTCTCAACTGTCACTATCTAATCTAACTCTGCAAAACTACCTTGACAGTGCTGTCTATGTGTTACCAGCTTCATAATGTCACAATATCCTTAGTAGATGGTCAGAGTACAGCAGAGGAGGGAAATAGCATGGATACGGTTGAGAAATGCTAGAAATGCAAGGTAAGTCAACAAAAAAAAAAAGCCAGGTTTGATTAAGAATTTATGGAAATTATTAAACAAAAAAAATTCAGCATAAAAAATGTGATTGGATAGACCAAGAAGAGCCAAAAGACTGACATAAGAGAACTGAAGAAAATAGGTCAGTAAAATATGCCACAGGAAGAAAAGAACTCAAAGGAAGATCAAATGAGCAAATTGAGGAAGATATGGAAAATAACTGAGAAAACCATATAAAGAAACTGGTTTTTGAAAGAAGGTTACAAACCTGCAATGATTGCAAGGACTAAAATGCACTTTTATTGTCCAAGAATATGGAATTATAACAAAGATGGAAAACTTATTTTCAAAAGTTGCTGCAGGAAACATTGATTACTTGAAATGAAGAGATGAGGATGGAAATACAATAGAAGAGGAAGGGAACATGGTGGAACTGTCACATATAGCATATATAACAGCAGTACAAAAAATGCATAATAATAAATCTCTCCTGAATTGTTAATATTCCAGTAGAACTATATAAATATGGTAGAACAATTGTTTTGGAAATAATTCACTCAGTCATTAAAGTATGGAAAGAAGAAAAATTACCAAATGACTGAAGGATAAGTGTAATAACACCCATATATAAAAACAAAGGAAATAAATTGGAATGCAAAAACTATCTGTGTATAACCCTGCTCTGCACAGAATACAACATTTTTAAAAATATAATAAATCATATACTTACAATGTGCAGAAAAAATTATTGAGGAATATCATTCAGGGTTCACAGCAGGAAAGCTGAGTATAAATTAAATGCATATCCTTACACAAATAATCTGGAACTTGGGAATATGATGTAGAAATCTATCAGATCTGTATAAACTTTCATAAGGCATATGACTGTATAAATCTTAAGAAAGTGTTTCAATACTGAAATAATTTTGAATACCACATAAATTGATAAAACTAATACAGGCCACAGCGGAATATAACAGCATATGTGAAAATTAATCACCTTTGAACTGGAAGTATTAAAGTAGGAAATAGGCTCAAACAAGGAGATGGTTTAGCACCAATGCTGTTTAATTAAGATGGTTTAGCACTAGTGCTATTTAATTTAATCTGGAATATGTTATAAGACAAATAAAAATTCATATTAACTCTTAATATCTACAGATTAACACAATTAAGGCATATAGTGGTGATATTAACATATAGGAAGAAAAAAATTCTGCTATGGCAATGTACAATGAGGTAAAGGTGGAATCCAAACAAATTGGTCTTAATCAATACAGAACAAACTAAAATAATGATACAAATTAGGAAAAAATTAGATAAATAATGAAAAATGTATGCTAGGAAGTGATAAGATAGAAGTGGTGGACCATTTTAAATATCTGGTTGCAATTGTGAACCTAAACAACAATGAAAGTAAAGAAATTAAGGTCAGATTTATGACCGGGAATAAAACATATCACTCCCTTAGTAATCTTTTCAAAAAAAAAAAAAAAAATAATAAGGCAAAAGTCTTAGATTATATAAAACATTAATTAAACCTGTTTTGACATGTGGATGTGGATGCTAGGTGTTTTTCTTAGCAACAGAGATTATGCTAGCTGTTTTTAAAGGAACTTTTGAGAAAAATATGTGAGATTGGAGGATGGCATTTCAGATGAGGGTGAAGATATAGAGAAACAAGAAATGTGGACTAGTTTTGAGGACAACATATTTTTAGGATTGTTTCAAATAATCAAAAAAAATTGGGTAAGAGAAAAATATTAGTATATAGACTGTTATAATAAATTTTGGGGAATAGGTTTTTCATGAGGTGTAAGGAAAAATGTATTATATGTGAAAAATCTGAGGATATTATTTACTATTTAATGAACTTGAGCATGTAAAAAACTAGAGAGAATATATGGGATAAAAAATGGGATATTTTAAGAAATGACATGGTAGCTATTAAAATGCTGGCTGATATGAGAGTAAGGAAAAGAAATAAGTTGGAAAAGTTTTTAGCAAGAATGAAGGTTGAGAGATAAATGGATAAGGAATATTAAGGACAGAAAATGTAAATGAATGATTTTATATATATGGTGATTTATTTTAGACACTTTCATCCATACATACAACTTGGAATTAAAGTATGGGATATTTGGCATTTAGTAGTGCTATGTTCTTAAATTTGTGAAATTGTAGTCTATAATTTGATTTGCTTATAGTTTCTATATATTGTATGAAAGTAATTTACTAAAAAAATTATAGTTTTAAGTTAAGTAATATTTTGGTGTAAATGAACTTAAGTCTTCTGGATATTCCAGTAAGAAACTGCTGATGAGTCAAAGGCAAGGGTTGAGTGGTTAGTTAGGTAACATTAATGAAGTTGTAAATATGTTGATGTAAAAATGTTTTTGATTAATTCAATTCAATTTCAGAATACCTATATGCATGAATACAAAGCCCTGTTAGCAGAAGAGGTCCAAGAGAATCCCTTTCTAACCTCTGTTGAATAGAGAGCTTTGTCATCATTCCCGGGTTGTGCTTGAACAGTTCGCTTCTGTAGTAAGGTTGCAGACTTATGTTACACAGTAGACACAATAAAGGAGGATTTAACAAATAGCCTTGTTATGGTAGACTGGTATTTGTACATATCTACAAGGACTTGGATTATAGTAAAATAATTTTCTCCGACAAGTTACATTTGGTGCTCTTGCGCAGTTTTAATGTTACAAAAAATGTTATCTAGCAATCTGTGTTGGTAGTGTTGTTGTTGGGCATGGATTTCGTATGATGGAACATGGGAAGGATATGCAGTAAATATTTTGTTATTTTGCAAAACATTCACCACTCCTCTGTCCAAGAAAATTATCTCAA
The DNA here is from genome assembly GCA_030762175.1 of Metallyticus violacea. Lineage (NCBI taxonomy): Eukaryota > Metazoa > Arthropoda > Insecta > Mantodea > Metallyticidae > Metallyticus > Metallyticus violacea. The sequence goes on along the minus strand of CM060832.1, from coordinate 64,859,977 downwards.
ATAAATTTTCATATTACATACCATAACTGCTCAGTTCATATATTGGCTATGATTCAAAATTAATTTCTAGATAACTTGGAACAGGTCCTTCGGCCTTTGATATTGCAAAATTTTGAACTCTATTGAAATCACATGAACTAAAACCGAGAATAATTTTCTTTAAATGCCCGAAGCCATCTGAAGCCCCTAGGGGCTAATAAATCCCTTCTGATATGGAATACTATGGAGGACATTTCTTGTTATGTGTATCATATCTTGATATAGTTGTCTGATATGTAAATAAATGCTACTTTTGGCTGTGAGCCATGCTTTGAAAACTCTGGCAAGAAAACTACTAAATTTCACAGGCTGTGGATTCTATACTGCAAAGATTAAGATCCTAAGGAATGCAGTTTTGCTTACCCTTCTTCTTTTCCCAATAATAGGGAAATCTCTATTGCAACTCAAAAAGCTATGGCTACTACTTAAACTAAATATTTCTATACTGTAAATATTTTTCCTTAAAAGCTAATATAATATGGCACTTAGAACGCCAGATGGCAGCATAGCAGAGCATTTAGAACTGCACTGTCTATTAAAAAGTATTTGAACTACTTCATCCATGAATTGCTATTAAGAACATGATTAGAAATATGCACCTGGGCTAATAGAATGTACTTTTGAAATAAAATTATTAAATTTAAAAATTTTTCACATTTCTACTCATCATTTGTGAGAGATCTGAAATTATTCTTTGAAGTTTAATGTATTCAAAACATTTTCCCTCATTGTACAAGAAGTTGCAAGAAAATCTGCTGCAATGATGTGAGCAACAATTGTAGTGGAGTAACATGCCACTTTTTATTTTCGAAAGAAAAACTGTGCCAAAAATTACATTTTTGAAAGGCATTCATGTAAGAGTGCAGGAAAAAGAGTGGATGGATGCAGCTATTCTCCATAACTGGATGCATACATTGTTTATTTAAGGATGCTATTTAACATCTGGATGCATACATTTTGACAAAAGTGTCCCAGTTCTTTATGCCTTCAGCCTACCCTCTTGGTACGGTACAATTATCAAGATCAATTAAGTGATGGCACAGGGAAAACTCTTTAGAGTCAAAGACTAATATCAATGTTATTCTTCATAGCCTCACTTCATTACTCCAACCTTTACTTATTAGAGTAAATGAACTGCCCAATGGTAAGGTCAGGTAACTTTATGAACTACGAGTGGCAATTAGGAAAGTAAAGATGTAGTAACTAACAACAGGAATGATGTGTGACTGGATAATAAAGATTTGGGCCTTGACATTGCCAACAGTAGTTACAAAACCTTTTTGAAGATAGGTATTTCAAACACCCTGGGTAGTTCAGAAGACAATTTTGTTTGGAAAGCTCACACTGGAAATGATTCTACAATAGAGGATAACAGAATGCTCAAAATGATAGTGGGTGAGGTAAAAATAATGTTAGTATCCACATTGTACTATATTTTTGCTTCATTTCATACATTACACACTTTGCATCCTTTGTATTATTGGTGATTAGGTAGTTCTTTTCTCTTTCAGTAATAATTAAATTTGAAATCTAACATATTAGAGCATGCATTAATAATCTTTGTTGGTCTGACTATTTAAAACCACTATTCCTGGCATCACTTACTAGAGATTTAATCAGGATATGTTTCATGACTTTTATTCACAACCCCAATTGTTAAATGACTGTTGAATACTTCAACTCAATTTTAGTAAACAATTAAACATTTATTAAATAGCTGAGGATGTGGACAAGGTCCAAGAAATATGTCATGATTAAATCTGTAGTAAATGAAGTCAGAAAGTGTGTTTTTAAATAGTTTGTCTTGCAAGAGATTGTTTGTTCTTGTCTCTATGTCCTTCTCCTTTCATCCTATACATTTCAATTGGAGGCTTCAAAATTGCTGTGCTATTGTTTTAGTTACTCAAATTTTTAAAATTTGCAACTAGTGCAAAATATGCTGTAGAATGATTGGTATTGATGTGGAAGTTCTGATTTTTTTTCTAAATATTTTTCATAAGTAAAATATGCATTTTTCAGTTTTTATTTCTAAAAGCTAGGAAAAAAGTGTCTCTTATGTGTGTAAATACTATTCACTGTTTCCTTTCTTTATTTTCTTCTTTTTTCAATATGTAATTACATTTAGTATGCAATTTGTTAATGTTCAAGGTTCTTCATGTTCACGAAGCCTGTAGATATTGAAGAAGTACCAGATTATTTATCCATAATTAAACAGCCAATGGACCTGGAAACAATGATGACAAAAATTGACCTTCATCGTTATGCCTGTGCACAGGACTTTCTAGATGACATTGATCTGTTATGCCGCAATGCACTGGAATATAACCCAGATAGGTAATAACCTGTTCAGTTCCAAAATACTGTTGATAGAACATTTAAGTACTTAGTGCTAAGTTTCAAGATTATGTAGAAGGGTCATTTGTTAAGTTTTGAGATATGTGACAACAAACAGGAAGAAAATTGTGATATATGTGTTGCTTTTCTCAAAGTACATTCCAGCAAATTCTATACGTTCCATCTTAAATGAATTCTGTAAGCAGCTAGACTATTCATTTTCTAACATAACACTCAGCTTCTCTTCATAAGCAGCAACAGCTTCTTATGAAGAGCTGGAAAATTGTTGTTTGCTTTTTTGATTAATAACATTTGGGAACAGTAAAAAAAAAGTTTACTGAGTAAGGACTTTAGGCTGGGTGTATCAACATTTTCACAGTATTTTCTAGGAAAGGAGATTGTTAAATTGGCTTTGTTAAGCAGAGGCATTATAATGATGCAACATAATGCTCTGCTGTATTGTCTTTGGTATCTCTCATGAATTTTAGTACCCCTTAAGTAAGATGGACTTTTATATATAACTTTGCAGTAACTGTCCTTGGGTTTTCCAACAGTGACTTTCATGACTGCTTATTGAAAGAAGTTGGCTGCCATTTTCTGCCCATTGCTTCTTGATCTCTTCATCTAGGTTGAAAGCTGCTCACCTGGGGAAACTTGAACCAGCAACGATACTTGGTTTTGGGCTCAAGTTGACAAATTCAGACCTTGTCACTTAATGTCTGAAAGCCATCGAAAGTCACCATGGTAACTTTTTCCTACATTTCTTGTACAATTATACACTTCTACTTTTGAGATGTGAGGCATCAAAAGAAAAATTTCTTCACTCGTAAATGTTGATGCAAGATTATGGAAACATTCAGGAAACTATCCCTGTGGCTACCTCATTATCCTGATAGGTAGTTCTTGTATCATATTCTGCATTAGAGAATTTTGTTTTTTAGTCACCAACATTTGTGGCTTGCCTCTGCTATCCTAATATTTAAGAGGTATTTCTCCCTCTCAAAATCACCAAAGTAATGGAACATTCTGGCATATAAAGGAGAATAACCTCTGAATGCTTATGTCAAATGATTGTCACTCATTTAACCAAAATGGTCATTTAGAATAATTTTATAAAAATGTTCCTGCTGAATCTTTATTTTACACTTGCTGGTTTCAAATAGCCAGACAACTTTAGCATACTGTTTAGAGATGATTGAACTGAATGCCCTCTAACAGCAATTGTGTTATACAGTGTGTGTGGGAAGTCTGTATAACCCTGTGCTCAACTAAGTTTTTTACTAGCATATCATATTATATTGTAATTATTAGAAATATTGTTAGTGTATTGTTGGTTATTAATTAATGTATAGTGTATAGGGGTATACAGACTTCCTGCACAAACTGTATAATGAGAGAACCTTTAAGTGAATAACAAGCCTTAATCATTTAAAAAAGTGTGCTCTTTCATTGGCATATGCTATTTGAATATTACCTGCTGAACCCAAGTTCCGATATGTATACCTGCAACTAGAATGCTGTGTTCTGTATATTCCAGTGTAATAATTATTCATTGCAGAATTCTTGGGCATCTATATGTATAACAATTAATATTTAATCTTATAGTAATGTACTTCTTTAAGATTCCCTACTCCTTTTCCAGCTTTCCAGATTTCTTATGCTGTATCAGGCTATTTATACATAGAACATTATTAAGAATAAATCTACAATTCAGAATTTCACTTCTAAGTTGTATGTTTTTCATGATTGCATTTTATATCCTTAGCCCGACTCTGCAGTTGGAGGCATAGCCTAATGCAGGCAATAGGCATGGTAAGGGAAATAGAGAAGAGTGGCAAGCTTGAAAAACAGGTTGTATTAACAACTGTATTAACATTTCACATTTGTATTAACAACTGCTTCAAGCTTAAATGTGGCAACTTTATCAAATGGCATATTAGTACATATAACAAAATAATTATTTAGATTGATTTAAATTTAATGTTTAATCATACAATATAACACGATAGAATGTTTACTAAATGTTGTGGAAAATAATACATGAAAGAAATGTCCTAGCTGCTGCAATACAGTATACAGTAACTTAAAAATTCTTGAAAACAACTTATGCATTAAATATATTATTAATTAGTTATTTTTATGAATTAACGTTTTAGTCATAATTGTATACTTTATTTGTATTTACCAAAAGCAAATTAACATTTGCTCTGAATTATTAGGCTTATTCATGGGGTAAAATTTGATGTTCCAAGTAGCAAAGCCATAGAGTTTTTGTTGCTTAAGTTAGACCTTATACAATATTTTATGAAGTTTATTGTAAGAATTTCCTACAGGTAAATTCAAATATTGCTGTTAATTCAGCTCCAAAAATCATGTAATTCTGGTCTTTTATCTTTTAGCAACTTCCCTGAATAAATTCTTAAGCTCTAAAGATGAATGCTCATTCTTAAAGTGCATGTCATGTTTAAGTGCAAAGACCCATTTGTCACTCCAGGAACTTCATTATTTTCTACTGCAAACAGATTCCAAAATTAAATAATTGACTTTAAAATTTCTGACACCTTGCAATGTTTTATACATTTCTTCTTCTACTTAAGACAATACCACATTCTTTGTAACTGTCATCTGAGATATCTGGCAACTTCATGAATGGAAAATGAAACAGTTCATTGCACTCATCTGTTCTTTCCATTTAGTTTGATAATCCAGGATTGTGCTCCAAATATCAGATATTAACAAAAACATCCTTTTCATTTTCAGATTGAGATCATTCAAATGGTACAGAGATCATTTAAAAATGCAAGATTTTTAAACCAAACAGGGTCATCTTACTAGGGAACATTTTATCCTCATTTTCCATAAATGCTGTTAATTCTTCCCTCATTTGAAAATGTTTCTTAAATGTATTACTTTGGCTTAACCACCTAACATCATTTAAATAAGGAATTTCTGACACTTCCCCTCTAATTTCACAAAAGTAAATTAAATTAAATTATATTATTCAGTATCCTGACCTTATGTATTCCTAATTCGTGTTCTGTTGCTATTTATTTCATTTATGTTCTCAAACATAAGAGAACTCCAACTAGTTGTCCACTCTCTTAACTCAGCTAATTTAACATTTCTGGCTTCAATTTTATGCCAAATGTATCTTTTTGGTTTTAACTGCTTCATTAATCAAGTCTTTCTGTTCATTATTTCCCATAAAGCTTAGAATGCTTCTTTCAATTATCAAACATTTTTAATAATCATATTGTTATTGAATATATTAACTTTCAGACCCTAGAAAATGACATGTGTCCAAATATTTCTTGAAGATTTAGGAGATAACTCAATATAGTCAAATATTGCCTTCATCACATGTTTTTCAAAACTGAGATTCATTTGTATTTTAAACCTGGAATCTGCCAAAATGCATTCATGGATCATTATATGGTATTTCTATTTAAGAGAAATTATATTTTAAATCCTGCTGAAAATGCTCATAACTTCATTTGACAGTTAATTGCAAATGGTTAACCTTACACATTACAAATGTGACCTGAGATTCTGTATCTAATTGACAAAACCCTGAAGAAAATCTTCAACATTTTATATAATATTTCCCAAGGGTTAATGAAAAAATGGTGTAAGCTTAATATATTGAGTAGGTATGTTAAAAATAACTTTTGATTACCTCTAGCATTATTTGGTCATTCTGAATCAGAGATATGCTAGCCAAACAAACACAGCAAGATCAGACCAGCAATGCATTACTCAATAAATATAAGAAACATGAGTACACTTAACCAACTTAAATTATTTTTAACTTTGTGGCATCTGTCCTGGTGGTGTAGTGGTTATATACGCGATAAAGAACCTCAAGCCTGAAAAAAAGAGTCCTCTGAGCAAAATTTGTCAGCCATTTCACGCCCTGATTTGAATGGGATGCTGATCACCTGAGATGTTAAAGAGCATCCGTAAGTAAAACAAATAAAAAAAAAAATCACAAACTTTGTGGCACTTACAGGTACCATGTAGTTTTGCTCCATAATGGTATAATAGTTGTATCCCTATAAGTGGACACATTTTCAGGCATTTGCCAAATGGCAAACCTGAAAATGGGCAAACTGGTTATTAAATAACTGATAACATATAAAGAAGTATGTCTAACACTCGTATACCAGACTGGACATGATAAGTAAACCTTTGAATCAGAGAAAATTGTCCCACATCATTAGACTTGTGAAAATTAACTATTATTCAGATAACTTTAATATGAACAAAAACAGTCCAACTCATTTTGGCAAACTGCTTTTTTTATGAAACAGCTGATACTAACAAAAATAAGTTTGCGTGCTTAAGAAAATAACTCACAATGGTATAATGATACAAAACATGAAAAATGTTAACTAGAAATGTTAATTGGAACTTGTACAGTGAAGCTAATGCAATGATCTTAATTATATGAAAAATGTTGCCAAAATTTTGAATTACTCTTTTACAAGCATTGTATAAAGTATCATATCTGTAAGTAGTAAATTAATCTACATCAAATCTGAAAAATGTGCAAAGAAGAAATCATTTTTTCACTAAGCATGTTCCTTGTAAGTGAAAATAAAATTGTTTCCCTGTAAAAAATCTAAATAATGTGGTCCCTTATATAGATGTTGTTGTGTGCTAGCTGCGAGAGATTTAGGCAGGAAGATTGCCCAATCAGCTGGTGATGGCATCGCTTGCCCAGCCTAAACTCTTCCTCTGCTCACAGGGCATGCACCAGGTTCGTTATACCAGACAATAGGGTGTCTGGTTTGCTAGCCATTACCGATGAGGCTGCGCTTGAGCAGCATTGCAGCAATGCAGTCTGGGATCGTCAGGTCTGTACGGCTAAGCCACGATGGTTTAAAGGAAGGACAATAGGGAGAAATGGGGAGAGCTGCCAAAAATTAAAGTTGGTTTGGTGTCTTAATTAAGTCCACCAGATAGAACAGAGTAATGATGCGGACTGAGTCCGGACAGACTTGGTTGGTCTATATTTATACCTTCTGTCAGTTTCAGATCATTAGCCTATAGTACCTGTGGTGCTCTCTAGTTTATTGAGTCTCAAGTGTATTACATATTACTGCCACTGTGGCACACATCTAAACTATAAGTACTTATTCTATGTTGTTAGCTGTGTCCAACTAATTAAAAGGAGGTAGTGGGGGGGTAGCGGGTTGACGCTACATAATCAGATCTGAAAAATGTGCAAAGAACAAATCATTTTTTCACTAAGCTTATGTTTCTTGTAAATGAAAATAAAATGATTTCTCTGTAAAAAAAATCTGAATAATGTGGTCCCTTATACAGAAGGCATTACCAAGATTCTTTAAATAATAATTGAACCAATATATAAACCTTGACACATCTGTTTTGTCTAGACATAACAAAAAGAATACACAATTTTGATAAGTTGAATCCATGATAATGAAGAAAGCAATAGCCTTCAGAACTTGTCCAAGCAAATTGGAGTAATCTAGTGAAACTTGAGTAATTCCGTATCAAAATTGTATATTAGTGTTACACTTTACTTTGAAACTTCCCATCATTCAGAACTACATTACACAAGCTTTTTCATCATATTCAAAATTTGCCATAACATTGCCTCTGCATAAATCTAGTGACAGAAAGAATCTAAATATTTGCAAATGAATGTCTTTAATGCCTGTTTTTTCTAAAATATTTTAAAATTTATTGAACTCAGCTAGTAAATTTTTTAGAAAAATATGAATACTTACATACAGGGCCAGAATTTGTTGAAAGCAATCCATCTGGTTTTCGAAACAATATGAGTGAGTATAGATGATTCTATAATAAATGTCATTTCCAGATTCATTATAGACATGGATAAAGAGAAAAAATATGTAGTTGTAGATAAAACTGTTTGATACAGTAATCATGAGATATTTTTAAACTTTACTAGCTAGGAATCAAACTCTCTCTTTTAAATTTATTTAAGCCATTTTTACCCAACAGGCATAGGTAATGATCATTAAAGCGTATTTTTGGTATGCTACAAGGTACTGTTCTAGAGTCAGTATTTTTCATATAGGTATATTAATGGTTAGAAATTAATATTGAAAATTTGAAAGACTGCATGTATTCTTATGCAGGCAATTCGCTTTCTTTAATTCTTAGTGGTAATGATTGAAATGATAATCTTGTAAATGTAAACAGTGATATAAATATGATTAAAGAGCGGCCAGATAGAAATCAATTGTAAACATTTCAAAATGTCTATTGTTGCTTTTACATCAATTTCCTCTGGTCTTATAAATGAAATTCAGAATGTATTATTGGCAGCTGTAACACTTATCCTCGTAAATACCCTTATCTGTCTTTGATTTACATTCATCAGATCACTATCTCAAATGGAATAAACATTGTTTGTATTTGTAAGATTGCACAGAACAGTAAATGAATTGAAATTCACTACTCTTCAAATTTACATGCATATCATTGTCCTTTACTAAGTTTATTTAGTCTTAATTCAATTGATGACTCAGTATGGAATTATTGCAAAGGGTACTATTTACTAAGATAGATCTTAATCCTTTCATTTTATTATAGAAATATATGATAAAATATTTAATGTAAACCTTTAAATTATCCATTAAAATCAGCCTTTTTGGAATTTAAATTTGGAATTGAGCAAATTTTAATAACGGTTGTTATGCCTTAACAAAAAAAAATCTTGACACTAGACATAGTAAATACTTTTTCTTTCTTGAATTGCTGTTATACAAACAAGCTTTGAATGTGGGACCAAAATATTAAATAACATAATAAAAACCACACCAGAACTACATAAGTTAAATATAGTAGATTTGAGAATAAAAAAATAGAAATTTTATATAAGTTGTATTTAATCCTAAAACTATTCATGTTTCCTTGAGCATCACATCAATTATATTCATGTAATTATATAGTCATATGTTAATTACCTTTGCATTTATTTGAATACTGTATTGTGTATCAAATATCTGTATTGCTTAGTTGTATTCCATATAATATTATGTTAAATTATAGTCTGCTTATTGTTATTGAATAGGTAATTATTTTATAATGTGATACATTACTCCATACTCCTTTTATGCAAATCACTCAGTGCAACCAGAAAATGATACTTGAATTATGAAATTTGAAAATTGAACTATGTCCTCATGCAAGCATACTGCTCATTTAGGTTTTTGTGTTGTTTACCACATTTATGTATAAGAGAGATACATTTTAAAATAAGCATATATATACTTACAATCTAATCAATCAAAAATATATATTCAGTTGATTAAACATGTTGATTGATTGGCATGCAATAATGTTTACACAATATAAACATAATTTTCATCATATTAAAAAAAATTCTTTTGAAGTAATGTCAATTTTTGAGCCACTTTTTTTTGTTTTTTTATGGTGTGTATGTGTTTACACTAGGGTTATAACTTTTTTTGCCTCATGTTCCTGTACTGTAATTAGATGAACCTTTGCCTTCACATAAAGAATTGACATGCCAACACAATATCTTTTTAAAAAAAAAACTTCCCCCAGAAATCAAAAGTTGATGTTGTATACAATACAAATTACCATGATATGAACTATAATAGAAATAAGAAAACACTTAAAAATGATATTACTATGTAAAAATGATGCAAATTAATACTTATTGTTCAGGATAAATAGAAGCTGCAGTTTATTTTTATTTCTACAGATAATATAGAGTTTACTTTAATTCCACGTTAAATGCATTGGTTATTTCTTGGTATATGTAATGCAAAAGTTTCTTGCTTCTAGTGGTTTTGCAATGATTGCAGTGCTTTTTGATAAGTTCTTTATATTTCTGACAAGTTCTTGAAGTCATCAGCATTGTACATCTGTTACTGAACCAGTGATCTGCCCAGCCATATGAAATGCATGTGTGAACATTCTTCAAAGTAACCCTTGTTCTAGGTATAAATATGAATGCAAGCAGAGCAAGAATAACTCTTGAATTCCATCTTGTGTTACTGATGTTTGGAATCTTCAAAACTTAATCAATGAGAAGTACCTCTTTTCTTCAAAAAATTTAAACATACATGATTTATCGAGTATGTCAACAGTTCCGTTCACAAACTGTGCTTTCAATTCCTCATAGTTACTCACCAGTCGAGATACAAATAGGAATTCAATGTTTGGAAAATAGATATTTTAACTAACTTGTTTATCCATCATTAAACGGAGTATCCTGTCCAGATTGTGATGCTGACAATCGATAAATTGAGGTAAATCAATAGTACCCTTATTTGCAAACATATTTTGAAGTCTGACAAGAACATTGCTGCTTTTACCAGTATTAACACTCGTTATATCAGCAACAATCAATTTAACTGCGTTCCACAAACATTATTCATCAAGAAAACTTCAGCAGTAGTTTACACTTTTCCATTTTTCAAACACAATGCAGCCAATTTTACTTCAGTTCTTTCATTTTTATTACACCATTACCTTATGTTCATTTCCCTGAATTTGTTTACCATCAAAATATAAAAATAACCATTGTTCATTATGTAAATTTTTAATCATCTCCTGAACTTAATAGCCTCTGAAAGTTGATTTGTAAGTTACAGCTTTACTTGGAGATGGAATGTCAATACCATTACATGACAATTGTGCTCATATTTTTGCAGTTTGACTCGATACTTTTCTGGATGTTACCTAGTTGGTTGATATCTTTAATTTTTTATGTTTCCTTTTTGTTATGACAGTACTCTTATCGTAATCATTATAATCACTGTTTTCACTTTCAGTCACAGTACCACTACTAACATTATCTTTACCAGTGTAAGATTTTGATGTTAATTAAAATTGATTCACTATGTAATTTTTGCCTTTTTGAAGAATAAATTGTCTCTCTTGCAAATTTAGTATATAAGTAGCCCACTCCTCCTTTGCTTTTTAGTTGCATATTGTCAGTCTTTCCTTCTCAGTAGATAAATGCTGAATGTTTACTTTTGTAATATCAAAAAGTTCATGAAGCATATTATATTGCCCCTCTTAGCACATTCTCATAAGTTTTCAGAACTTTGTAAAGCTTTGTTTGCATTGCTTGATTTAATACATGTGAAAAATTCAATTTTCTCACAGTTTTGGTTACTTCTTTAGAAATTTTCATCACTGGTTCCTTTCTTCCTTTGATCTCTGTTCCAAGAAACAGGTACCATCCAATAATTTGTGTTTGGAGAGATATTTTGAATTTTTCTGCTAATGATGATTCCTTGAAAGGCATAATTTTTCTTTTCTTATATGATTGCTGGAATCTCACTAGCTTATTGCCCCAGATTTCTTTATTCTTCTTATGGTATTATAGAAAAACATAATGTGCTACGTTATGTTTTTCTATAAAAGAGGAATCATATATAATATAAATATATGTCATGTACTGTTAAAAATACTTAACAGTACTTAAGAGTAAACACCACTACCATACACTAATGCAATATCCTGAGTGAGGACGTTAGGTAGAATGGTAATGTTGCAGATTTTGTGATTAGAACTTTTTATTTTGGGATGATGTTTTTTTTAAAACTTCAGGAATTAGGAAATTCTAATGAATAATAATGTTTATAGACAAAAGTTTATCACCGATTTATGATACAGGAAAAATTTTAATTTACTAAAAAGTATTGTACACTGTCTTTGTTAGAACATTTCCACTCCAAATAGGAATATCAAGATAATGGAATCTTCCTCTTCATGCATCCCTTCCCTTTTACCAGTGCTGTATGTATGAATACATTCCTTTCCTAGTTGCTCACCAGTCTGCACTGTCTTCTGACTTGGTGTTCACAGGAAACAGTAATGGGATTGGGATAAGCATTCATGGCAAACAAAGCAGGGTAGATTGCCTTAACCTGCCTATATGAGGGAAGATTGATTGAAAAAAAAAAAAAAATTGTAAATAAAGTTTTTTACAAAAGTAAAAATTTATTTCTCGGGATAATCAGCTTTGAGTTCAATACATCTGGTTCAGCAAGAGTACTTATTATTATTATTATTATTATTATTATTATTATTATTATTATTATTATTATTCTCACAGGGAAAAAAATTCTTTTGAACTGTGCATAATATTCATTCACAGCAGAGATAACCTCTTCATTCAAAGAAAATTTCCTTATCTCCCAAGTTGACTGCCGCAGGTGGCCAAGGTCATTAAGGCACGGACTCATGAGCGGGAGATCTGGGGTTTGAATCCCACCAGGACCGTCCTCCCTGACTGAGGTTTTTTCCAGGTTTTCCTCAATCCTCATAAATGGCAAATACTGAGGAGGTATCCTAAACTTAGGCCTGGAACATTTCCCGCATTAAAAATAAATCCTTTCCCAATTTATCATTTCATATCATGTATTATCAGTGTTCATCGCCTGTTGTGCCTCTGTAGCAAAAACGAGCATTAAACACCATTCATTTCTTCCCAAGTTGGGAAGAGAAAAAGTCACATGGCTAAATCTGCAGAATTGAGTAGGTGGGGAATTATTTGAAGTCCAACTCATGCACTTTTGCCATCGTAAGGGTTGTTGTATGAATAGGCAAATTGTTTTGATGGAGGAGCACTTTTGTGTGCCAATCTTGAGCTCTTCTGCTACAACTCACTATGCAAATCAGCCAGTCCCTGTTTTAACCATTTCCAAATTCAATCATAATGATACACTGTGAATCCCCAAAAAAGGTTGCCATCACTTTTCCTACCAAAAAAATGGATTTAGCTTTTTTTCGGTTTACCTCACCTTTGCCAATCCACTGTTTTGACTGCCGTTTTGTCTCCAGGTTGTAGTAATGGATTCAAGTTTCTTCTACAGTCACAAAATGATGCCAGAAGTCATTCTGATTATGCTGCAATTTTCCCAAAAAAGATTATGAAATGTATTTCCTAGAATGTTTTTGGTCTGGAGCCAAGGAATCATCTGGAATCAGCTTCTTTATATACAGAATTTCATGCAGGATATTGGGTACCCATTCATAAGAGTTGCCTACCATCTCAAAATTCTCACAAATTTTAATGTGAGAGTCTTCTATCATGATACCATGAATTTTATCAACAGACTTCTTTAGAAGGAAGGCCAATCAGGCATCTGGAACATGTAGCATCTGAAGTACTCATCAAATCACATTTAAATTCATTTATTTAGTAATAAATAGTTTTGGGTGCTGGTATATAGTCCCCTTGAATTTCCTTTACCTCGGTTTGTATCTGGGCCACATCCACTTTTTTAGACAAAAACGCTTCATTGTTGCACAATATTCATCTTTATTCATTTCTATGAAACATGTTGCACCGATCATTTAAGATAGTGACAAAAAAGAACTGTGAGTTGCATATGTTTTGAACAAGATCATTACAAGAAACATGCTTCCCAAAATTCATGCCACTTAACAAAATTTCCCATCATTTCAGTGAAATTTACCAGACTTAGCATTCCATTCAATTCAGGGCTTGAAACTGCCAACATTTTTTGCTCAGAGGCCTCTTCTTTCAGGCTTAAGGTTCTTTATCGTGCCATAAATCTACGACATGGAACCCATGGCTTTACTTCCCTTCTGAAGGAAGCCATAATTAAGATTTTTACACTGGAAAAAAATCCATCGATCCTGGCCGGGATTGAACCTGCAATCTTGAGTTCATGGTTACCACTACGCTGCCAGGATCTACTCATTAGCTGTTGACTGACTACTCATACTCAATGTGGTGACTGGATCCCAAGGTGCTCCTGTGCTTCTGATGGTCTCTGATTATTAGAACAGGAATTTGCTGAGTTCATCAATGGGTGGAACATCAAAATTCACTCAGTTTTTCCTATTTTTCCTATGAAAATAACTCTATGGGTTTGAAGTTCTTTCGGCAGCATAACCTCTGGTTTCATTTCATGATTTTGGGTTCAAAATCAGAGCCTGCCAAAAGCACAGAAGCACTTTGGGATCCGCCACATCGAGTATCAATAATCGATCAACAGTTGATGTGAGCAATTGTCCTCAAAACATGCCCTAATATTGTATAAATAAGTTGAGTTAATGTGAACATATTTAACAAATTCTAATAGGATTTATTACCATTACATTGTCTATAGCATTCTAAGTAAAATTTACATAACCATCCCATATGCTTGTCAGCTGCTTGATAGAGCAGCTTATTACTGAACACATTAATATGCTTGAATATGGATAAGTTAGAGATCCATATTTAAAATACAAATGCTTATTGAATGACTCTCTTTGAAACATGTTTCTGTATATATTTTTCATTTGGTTTTGTATTTATTGAAGAGTGAATAAATGAGTGATGTGTCCACATATTCTTTGCTTGAAATGAAACTAAAATTTTTGTATAACCTGTAAGTTAAGTAATTAGACACTGATGCAAATTGTACATATATGTGTTTCAGTTACTTAACTAAACAGTTAATTTGAAGCTAAATTCTATATTGTACGGATTTTACTGTATGACATTTCCTAAAGATTAAAGGCTAAAAAAATGTCTTTCAACCATTCATTTTTTCTGCCAAGATCATTACATCACAAACATGCATTTTTTCTTCCCCTCCTTCTTTTTTCCACCTTCTTTCTACTGTATAAAATATTATTGATATCAAATTGTTCTCTTTATTCCACTTCAGAGATCCTGCTGACAAATTAATACGCCATCGTGCCTGTTCACTTCGGGACACAGCATATGCACTTATTAAAGCTGAAATGGACTCTGACTTTGAACAACAATGTAAAGAAATCTCTAAAGCAAGACGTCAGAGAGCTGAATCTCCGTCCAGGTTTGCACCAGAATTTGTGCACACCAAACCATCAGCTCTTCAGTTAACTTTGGAAAAAGGTAAGTTTTTATATAACCAACCTTCAAATTAAATTTGGGACATAAATGAGGGATCAAGAAATCCGTGCATAAGAAGTATTTGTATATCTGACTGCTATTATTTGTTTGTTAATAAAGGCTTGACTGCAAATACTAAGTGAATATTTTATTGTAAGCTAATGAAAATGGAAATTAATGTAATTTTTCCTGAAAATACTATAACTTTCCTATGTAATAACCTTAAGATAACTTTATTAAGTTTCCTATGTAATTGTTTCTACTGATACATTTTTTGTTTATATATTCAATTTTTAGATTTTTCGAAACAAAGTTTCCCTGATATTTTGTGAAAGATTTGATTTATAGGTTGGTTTGGTTAAATTAGGTACTAGAATGTATAGGTATTTTTCTGCTTCCAATAAGAGACAGAATTTAGCCAGTGAAATAAACATTGGAGACAGTAAAGCTATCTCATTTTTGTTATACTTCTTGTAAGCAAAGCAGAAGCAGATTTATTTTAAGCAGTTTTGAATGCTAGAATTTTCACAGTGAAATACGTAATATAGCAAATTATTTATGAGGAAATCACTCAAATTTCACTAAATTTTTTCACTTATTGGACATGTATCCAAGACTGTTAACCTCATCATCAGCATGGTTCCAATGGTAGCTTTCCAGCATGGTATTAAGATGTCGCTCTGTGGATTTATGCTTTTGCCATCTGTGGAGTTAGCTGGTACATTCTTCCTGTAGCTGTAATTGGACCCAGTTTGCAATGAATGAAGTTTGCTGACATGATTAGAACTTCTAATTTCCTAGGGTAAGAGAAGGATGTAGCTGGTCCAGCTGTATGTAAGAATGATGTTTTAAATTTACATTTAATAGCATCCATTGAGAGAATATATCCCCATCCATCACACATTGTCATAGTCACATGCCACAAAACCAGTCATATTGTCAAAATGTACATCTTGAAATTTGGGAATGATTTTAATATGATGTAAAACAGTTTCTTCAGAGCTAAATATTCTTTAGTTGCTAAATCTTCAATTGACACTGGGAGAAAGGCCTGGAACTATGAGTTCCAGTAACAACTGCTACATCAAATCACATTTATAACACACTTGTTTCCAGGTATTCTTCATTTGTAGTATACAAAAAAAAAGTTATTGTAGGGATATTTGTTTTTGGCCTCACTCAAACAGCCATTGAGGTGTCATGGTACTCTGCTTCAAAGCCTTGGAAATTGTTCTGGTGGTTGTACAAATTTGCAAAGCTCTTTTGATTTTTGTATTGTGCTGCTGAACCTTCTTAAAAGTAATATATTGTTTCAAGTTTGGAAGCAATTATGTTCTGAAAAGAGCATTTTCTTTGGAAGGTATAAACAAGTACTGTGCCATATTTCATACATTCTGATATGAAAACAAAACATTTGTTAAGTGTGGTGGACTTTTGTAACAGTAACGTTTAATACACTAATAAATTTAATATAGTTTAGTTGATTTGTAACACTTACATCACTTATTATTTAAGGAGGAAAAAAGTTTCAAGAGCTAATTGCTCCCATGCTCAGTTCCTGGTCAACTGCCTGACTGCCAGCAATTGACCTGGAACTGAGGATGGGAGCAATTAGCTGTTGAAACTTGTTTTCCTCCATAAATAATAAGTAATGTAAGTGTTACAAATTCAACTAAACTATATTAAATTCGTTATTCTATATTTCAGTTTATTATTTTAATTATAGTACAATACAAATGGATGAACAATTGCCATTGAATTGTTCTAATGGAACTACTGTGCTTCATCTTGTGCAATAAATGAATAGATTTCAGTAAAATCAATTTTGAGCATAGCTTCATTAGGGCAAATTTCAATTTTCTTTTCTTGAAAAAATGCATATTATTGCTGTTTCTTATGAAATCATGCTTTTTTCAACATGTTTAGCTTAGCTGAAAATTGGTCAACAAAATCCTCTCCGGACTTACAAATAGTTTCAAATTAACAGTGGTCCCCTGAAATCCACTGCTGTAGGTCATCTTATCAATCGTTTCTTCTTCAAGATTTGGCTTCCTTGATATCATCCTTGCTTGGACATGAATCACACTCATATAAAAGCATTTCTCTGTTCGAGGAATACATATAATTCTTGATAAGCAATGTTGGTATGTTTTTAAGTGTTTATCATATCCTTGCAGGGTTACTTTAAATTAGCACCAGCAATTTGAGCTTTACATTCTGATGTAATGTACACACGCATACAGAGTGAGTCCCACTAGCTCCCACTATAATGCAGTTTCTTGGTCATAATTTGGCAAATTTTTAAAATCCAATCTTTTCAGATTTGTACTTTTACTTGAAAAGTTGGTAAATTTATCTAAGATTACCAAGAAATATAAATTGTTGGACATGAGATCTACAACCATTCTTGACTTTGATTGCTATATAGTCTTTCTTCTCTGGTATTTGCCTGCTGACTTCTTCATTATAGTAAAATTCCTTTACTAAATTGTCTGTATCATCAGATAATACTTTTCCAGGTTTAGAATCAGATGTTAACAAAGTTCTTTGCTGTGTGGTTAATTAATGCAAATTTTAAATTTTCTTAAAGGAGCAGCTTTTTGGTACGTGTCAATATCATGAGTTATGTACTTTTGTCTGAAGTTTAAAAATTTTTTTTTAACTGATGAATCTTTTCTGAATAATCACAGTAATGAAATTCCTCTGTGAATTATCATAAGTAAACAATTCTTTGTAAAAGGTTAGGTTCATAAGTTTCCTGCCCAACCATTTTCTAGATATGATAAAGACAAAAATATATTTCACTTTTCAATATAGTTACCCTTTATTGTAATACATTTCTCACATCTTTGAATTAACATTAAACCCCCCCTCCCTAAATAGTCAGAAGTCTTGTCTGCAAAATGGGCATAAACAGCATCCATCACTTTGTCACACTTAAATTTCCTTCCTTCCTTCTTTTCCTGAGTTTTGAAAAGAGGAAATAGTCACTGGGAGCTAGATCTGGGGTGGATGGTCAATCTCCTTGAAGCCACATTTCTTCACAACTTCCTTTGCAAAAAGAGCTTTGTGCCCAGGCACATTGTTGTGAAAAAGGCACACATCACTACTCAGCTTTCCTCACCTTTTCATTTTGATGGAAGCATGTAGTATGTATAGTAGGCCAGCATAGTACTCTGTATTTACTGTGGTGTTCCTCTCTTTGAAATCAATAAAGAGTGTTCCTTCACAGTCCCAAAAGATTGTGACCATGATCTTCTTGGTTGATTGAGTGACCTTGGTTTTTAAAGGTGGTGCTTTGCCAGGTTTACGTTACTCCATTGATTCTCCTTTGGACAAGGGATCATTGTAGAGGACCATAGTTTCATCTCCTGTAATGATGGTTTGCAGAACTTCTATCTCGTTGCCATGGCAGAGCTCCAAAAATGCCTGACAACAGATGACTTGTTGCTGCTTTTGGACTGAGGAAAGGAGTCTAGGCACCCCTCTTGCACTACCTAATTCATGTTTAAATGTTCATGAATAATTCTGTAACTTTGAGTCGTAGGTCTTCAAATTTCTCCTTCCACAAGAGTGATATTTTTAGGAGTGAGCACCTTCAAGAGCAACCTGCACACCCTTCATCTTTAATGCTTTCTGGACCCATTCAAAAATGTTTGCCCATTATTTTACGGTAGAATATGAAGGGGATGCTTCCCCATATACCGTCCAATCGCTGTTTAATTTCACTTGAAGTTCTTCACAAAAGAACTTAATAACAGCTAGGCACTCCATTTTAAACATGTCAGAATCTTCTACACATAGCCTTCTTTATGCAGCTATATCTTGAACAACTGAACTTAGCAGAGCGGAAACTACAACTGCAATTATTTACTTAACAGATAGGGTATGACACCAAATAGGATTTTGTGAAGGTGATAATCCTTAACGTCAAGGCTGGAAACTTATGGACATGCCCTTGTAGGTTCTCTTAAACTGCACCTTTTGTTTGCAATACTTCTTAGAACTCTGTTTCTTCTTACAAACTGGAGATTCGCCAAGGTAAGTCAAAGACACTGAAGTAGCATATGGCTACATCTAAGTCCATATACTCAATTTCCTTAATATAACTAGGACCTTGATTACCAAAATCTTCTGCAGGAATTTCCTTTTCAAGTGTACTGTTATCCAAGTACAGAGTCTTTTGCTTTTCCAGCTGTAATTTACATGAGTGCATATTTTTGCGTGTAGTTTGATTTCATATTTATGGAAACCATAAAATACTTTTCTCGGGTCTTTACTAATCCAATGCCCTCTTTGTTAAAAGGAATACAACATTTTTGAGCACTTATTCTTCTCCCTATTTAAAATAAAACAAATCATATTGTCACACCCCAGGATTTTAGGAGTGACAGTGGATGCAACTCATAGAAACATTAGTAGAACTAAAATCAGTTCCCTTTATTATAATCATGCCTTAATACAAAGTTACGGCTTTGGGTAAAGCCCTCCGCCATCAACATTACTGTGATCGAACAAGAGTATTCAGCTGTTGACATTACGTATGTATGACAAGAGTATTCAGCTGTTGACATTACTTATATAAAAGGAGTATTCAGCTGTTGACATTATTTAGATACAACAAGACAGCATCCTGTGAAGCAGTCCAGTACCTTGAGCCTCAGTCAGGGCTTACCTTGGAAAATGTGCTTTGGTGCACTCTTTTCAGACTCAGGCTTCTCGGTCGGTCTAGTAGGTCCCCAGCCTACTCTCTAGGCTCTCTCTTTCTCCCTGCCCTGCAGGTACCTGCAGGCTCTTAAATAGAATCCCGTACCACAAGGAGAGGCCAGAAGCATTACCAAATATGGTGTGCCACCGCCCTAGGTTTGAATTAAAACAGCCAATCACAGAGCAACACATAACAGCTCTTAAATATCCTGATTGACACATGACATCCTGAAGCCCACGTGACTTTTGGAGATTCCTGAAAGGAAACTGATGTCATAGTGAAACCCTTGGGTTTGTCACAGGAAGTGGCAAACCAATCTTTTCATGCTGTACAATAAGCTACTAACTATCTCACGCCAAGACATAACAGTAAAAATATGGATGAACCAACAACTCTGTCTTATTTTGAGAAATTTCTAAATCAAACTAAATGACTTCAATTTACCAATATTTACCACCTGAAAATAGCGTCCGTGACACATCCCCAACGACTAACATGTTGTCGGCCTGGACAACACACACAACCCAGCAACCATCCAGAAATATTAAGGATCAATACAGAGTAAAATACTAACGAAACATACTGGCATAACAATCGTGCTGGTGTCCAGATGCAACCAGTCATAAAACACAAGCGAATACACATGTGTTAAGCCAGCAAATAATTACACAGATAAGTAAGGAATACTAACACCTATTTTTTTTTTAATAATAACGAGCACCAACATACCAAAAAGGAAAGAATGGTAAGAAAAGGAAAGGAGAGGGGAAAAACCTGCAACGGCACTCCCGCAGCCTAAGCCAGACGGTATACCATAAGTCCATGGTATGCACAACATACATAGGTTCAAACGCCCACAAACACAGTATACACCGACACTGGGAGAACACCCTGTACGCCGCAAGTATTCACATGCTGAACACAGCCCACCAGTAAAGTCTTTGGTGCGCAGCCAATGTGAACTTGTAGGAAGCAGCACGACGATTGAAGTCCGAGCCGGAAATCCGGCGGAAATCATAACTAGGGCACTAGCATGATTCTCCAGGCCAGAGCAGAATAACAAGCTGAGCACATGTAGCAGTCATAAAGCAAAGTATTCGTGTCAGCTCACAATTTCTTCAGGTAACAGAAGTGGGCTCAGGTGTATCGCTGTTCTCTGGGCTGTGTCGCGGGCGGCATATAGGCGGATCCGCGAGCCATGCATAACACCAGACGAAGAAACAAACATGCAGTAAAAATGACTTACCAAATTGAAGGAAAAAGGAAAAGAAGTGACAGAGACTGCACATAAAGTAGGGGAATTCATGAAATACAAGGAAAATCAACAGAGCAGGAGGAAAGACAAGGAATTCAGAGGGCAGGTGGAAGTGGCAGACAGTAAAAATGACTTACCAAATTGAAGGAAAAAGGAAAAGAAGTTACAGAGACTGCACATAAAGGAGGGGAATTCATGAAATACAAGGAAAATCAACAGAGCAGGAGGAAAGACAAGGAATTCAGAGGGCAGGTGGAAGTGGCAGACATGAAACCAGGGGAAGGTATCAACCAACAAAATAGGTGCTACAAGTACTATCCAAAAAAAAGAAGAAGAAGAAGAAACAGTAACACACTAAAATGCAATACATATGTCATACAAAGATGTTTCCAAAGAAAACATTGGAATATATATACATGAAAACACAAGTAGCATACAATATATATGGAATGGGTGCAAACCTCACCCTCAAAAGGCAAGACATGAGTGTTATATCGACTATGGCGTGTGACAAGCAAAAAGATATTCTGTTAGTTTTATTTTCATTATCCTATTATTGTAAAATTTTTCACAATATAATTAAGGATAAGAATAAAAAATCAGGATAAATACAGAAAATAGCCAACCCTGAATACCACCAAAGGTGGACCATGTCCATGGCACCTATCTAGCGATCTAAAACAATGAACATAGAATCAGAGGCATGCCATAGTGGCGTGAGCATAAGCCGTGCCGACTGAACAGGGCACAACGTATGTCTGATCCGGAAGCCTGGGAAGCATGTACAGAGTTTCCTCATAGTGAGGTGTCGGGGAGAAGGTCGTAGACGTAGGTAAGGACGGCAGTGGGACATTGGTAAGAGGTAGAACATCAGTACACTCAGGTCTAGTAGGGGGCACCTGAGAAGAGGGTTGATCGGAGCAGGAAAGAGTGGCAGACCAGGGAGTAATATCACGCCAGCAAACGGGGTACAATCCATTGGATTTGGCTAACCAAACTAAATAACAAGTAATCATAATATTGAGACCAAACAATATACCAATGAGAATAAAAAGAAACACTGATGAGTAATCAGCAGGATGCCAGTCACTATTATAGCATTGACCCAACGTAGTATATGTGGGATAAGCTGAAGAATCAAACGGGGGTAAGTGTCGTTTCGATCGAGGACCACGGTGCTGGAACAAAAGTCAGAACAAAAGTAAAGGGGTCCGAAGGGGAAACTAGGGGCCTGCGATTGGCAACACAGGAAATAGGACAAACTTGAAAAAAATTAGACACCAAAGTGCCCTGTTAAATAGCCACCGCTCATGCCGTAACCAATGCCGAAATACCGTACGCCGGGAGTCACCAAACAAAGACTAGATTTAGAAGTATCACATTGAGGTAATAAAACGCGAAAATCTCCAGGGAATACAAAACGGCCACCGCCCTGCCCTCCAAGTTAATCATACAAGTCTGTTCTGAAAAGGCAAAGGGAGTGGGATTAAAATAACGTCCCACCGCGCGCTGTACATCCTCACGAAAAAGGGGAATTTGCATACCCACCATAAGCAACCGGGGGAAAAATAAATAATGAACAATCGGCGCTGTATAATAATTACCAATGGCCGCCTTTCCGCAGACCAGCCGAGAACCAGCATTAAGTACCACGATATCCAGTGCCTCACTCAGCAGAGAAGGGGGGACCACTTCCGGGTCAAGAAAGCGGGTGATGCAAGTTCGATATATCTGATTAGAACGAAGCGTCTGAGACAATAGTTCAAACAGAGGTCCCGCACCGGAAGAACGCATAGTCATGGCATCCTGAAGATTAAACACCTTATCACAAAAGGACGTGTTTAACATAGTAACAAACTGATTAAATAGCCGCACTGTCTGCAGAATACTGCGCATGGTGACATCAGAAATAAACATATTTACAATATGCTGTTTGTCAGCTAACAAAAATTGAGAACCAAATATGGATCCATCCCCTATTAATGGATCCTTGTTGGACTGAAATAGTGTAGGATGGCTACCTTGGACAGTGCTAAATTTAGATAATAACCAATTACAAAAGGCCTTATTACTAATATTAAATGTACAATACTGAGCAACAGGTGGGTGTATTCCACATTGTTCTGTCAAAAATAATACAGGGACTGAATTCTCATAATGTATCAAATTAGGCAAGACATAGAAGTCTCAGCCTGCTGTCACCTCAATCGGAACCGCCCCATAGGGTTCCTTTGCTACGTGAGGGAATGCCAGGTTCAACAGTGAAGATATTAATAACAAAAGTGCGGTGGCCATTTTCGCAATTATCTATACAATAAACAGCTCAATAAAACGACGACAATCCCCCCAGAACACGGATATATTCCTAATAGACACCAAAAAACCACTATATCAATCACAGATATTAAAGGGAGCGACCAGCGCGTCTCTTCGCGTATTACCTTAAATCTACATCCATAAAACAAAAACTCGTGCACGAATAATTCAATAAAATCTCTGTAGGTGTCTCTTTCAGACGTTTCTTGGGGCCTCACGGCTTACCCATGAAACAAAACTTAATGGGCCTCATGGCATACCCATAAAGATTAAACTACCTATAACGCAACTTACCACCAAGGGGCCTCACGGCTTACCCATGGAATAAAGTGTGAGCGCTAACGGCAAATAGGTCACTATCAATAATGTAAACCTGACATGCCGTAAGTAGTACCATAGTATAATATGCAGTATTTGTAATAATGTTAGTTATATTCATTTGTCTGTTCGAATCACCAGGGCACAAGTGTCGCACTGCGGTAACACTAATCTACAACTGGTGACAAGCAGTGGGAAATAACAGTAAGTGGGAAACCATTCAGTTTGTGTAAAATTGCTCAAGGCCTTGGTTGTTATTGTTAGAAAACACGTACTGCCATATTACCACAAATTTCAAGTTTTCTCAGACTGAAGTGGTCTCTCGTATGGATTCCAGCAGTGCAGCTGGCGTAAGCCGTGGGGCCACAGGCGGTGTCGTTAGTAGAAGAACCCCATTCGTGCCTCGTCCATTAAGAGGACCAGGGCTTGGCCTCGCAGTTGCACGGTGTAGGCGGTATACCTGCCACAACTTAAAAGAGCGATAAGCAACAGCACACATAAAAATTCAACACCTGTTGGATGTATGATGAGTATGGCGATACTAATTTATATTTACTACGCGGATGAATAGCAAGTTAAATCTATACCCCAACTGTCAAATAACATATAGATTTGGTGAAATTTTTATTATATTGTCTCGTCAACTTTTAACTTAAATTTAAAGCTATGCCACTGGGCATAATAGTATGAAGTAATCAAAAAAAAATCCTATAATTAATTTATGTTGCACTCAAAGTATTATTCAGAAAATATTAAGATTTTATTCCTGAAAAGTTTGATAGAAACATTAGAGCAGTTCATGACAACAGAGAAATATGTTACAGAATTAACAATAGGAAATGTTTGAACTTAACCCTTTATATAAGTCTGTACAGATATAAACGTTTCTTTACTACTTCTATAACAGTTCTCATTTTCCTAGTGGATGCATCTGAAACGTGTAATAATCATGTTGTGTACCAAGACGATGACCCACTTAACAATGCGGAGCACCCTCCAACAGCAAGATGAAGGACATATAATCTAACGAAACAAATAATACAAGGTGTACCACCAATCAACATACGCCTATAACACACTGTATAACTACATTTAGGCCAACAAGGTCAAACTTAGCTTCTTCTGTAAAATGAATAATAGGGATATAATCGAGATATATGTACAATTAACTCTTTCGGTTTGGAACCCCCATGTTTTTTAATGCGATAGTTCACTGGAGACGTTCGCTCCACTATCACATAGGGACCATAAAACCGATGCCACAACTTAGTCGTCTTCCCCCTTTTTCGGACGGGTGTAAATAGTTTAACTAACTGTCCAGGGTTAAACTGAAGTGCTCGCCTCTTCCTGTCGAAAATGCGCTGATGCCTATCCTGTTGTCGCCGAATATTATCTCTGGCCACTTTGCGCTCCTCTTGAATATGCTCTAGAGTCTCCTTTACAAAGAGATTATCAGTGATGTGTTTCAACTGAACCTCTCCAGGAAGGGTTGGATGTCGTCTATACATTAAAAAGAAAGGTGACGTCTCCGGCTTGTGTTGTACGCAAAGAGCACAGGGGTAAACTTGTGTCCCAATCACGCTGATTAGTGAAGGTGTAATGTGAAATTATGTTTATTATGGATGCGTTACATCTTTCCGTTAACCCGTTGGTGGCAGGATGATAACTGGTGGTGAACGTCGACTTCACCCCCATCGACGCCAACGGGTGCTGCATAACCTCACTAAGGAACGCTGCGGCTCGGTCCGATAGAAGCATGGCGGGAGCGCCATGCCGACAAATGATGCTTTCCAATACAAATTGGGCCACATGTTCAATAGACCCTTTTGGTACCGCCTTTCCTTCTACCCACCGGGTGGCGTACTCTGTCGCCACAATTAACATCGTGTTCCCTTTCTTAGATCTGTGAATTGGACCTACCAGGTCTATCCCCCACCTTTCACCAACATAATTAACCGGAATAGGTTGCAAAAGTCCAAGAGGCCGTAAATTTCGGGGTCCTTTCCGAGACTAACGACTGGGACACCCCTTCACATACCTTTCAATTTCCTTCCGCATGCCTACCCAGTAATACCTGGCACTAATCTTAGAAAGTGTTTTTGCGAACCTCAGGTGCCCCGATAACGGATCTTCATGACAGGAGTACAAAATTTCATGCTTCAAAGATTCCGGAATCACCAGTAAATGCTGTGGTCCCGAAGCACTAGCATTTTTCCTGTAAAGAACGTCTGTTTTTAACAGGTAAGATTTAGCCTAACGCTGGAGTTGAGGTCCCGCATCTGGCTGTTCTACTGCCCGAATTATAGGTATTAACTGAGGGTCCTCGTGGTGCTCCTTCGCCACTTCTACCGGTGATAATAAGTACGTCACCTGGCCAATCTACCTTGACATCCTTCAAGTTTCGCAGATAACACAACGCGTGATGGTCACTCACAATGTTTACCGGGTATCCATAGATATAAGGTCTAAAACGAGTCAAGCCATGCACTATCGCGAGGAGCTCTAGCTCTGAAATGCTATAATTCTTCTCGTGCTTGTTCAGTGATCGGGAGGCGAACGCTATTGGATGTAATTCAACATTTATTCGTTGTAGAAGCGCGCATCCAACTCCGATGCTACTAGCGTCTGTATGCAATTCCATGTAGGCCCCAGGTCGATAATGACCTAACACAGGAGTTGTAGTCATTAACCGTTTCAACGTATCAAATGAATTCTGATGCTGTTGCATCCATTCAAAATCTCGGTTTTTTCGCGTTAATTCATGTAAAGGCTGAGCAATAGAAGCAAAATTAACCACGAAGCGCCTATAAAAACAACCACCCCAGCACTCTGCGAACATCCCGTACTGTTTTAGGAACCGGGAGTTCGGTAATAGCTCTGATCATATCAGCATCCGGTTCATTACCCTTGGTCGACATCGTGAAGCCCAAGAGTTTGATACGGGATATTCCAAAAAAAAAAAAAAAAAAAAAAACATTTATCAGGTTTTAACTTAAAGTTATGCTCCCTTAGCTTTCCAAGAACTTCCTCGAGATTACTGAGCAATTCCGGGAATATGGACGCAAAAATCACTATATCGTCGAGACAGACCAATGCTTTTTTGTATTTTAGATCACCAAGCAGTTGATCTGCCACAGCTGAAAAATGTCTTGAGGCATTTACCTGACCAAAGGCCAAACGTTCAAACTCCCATTGACCAAAGGAAGTTACACGATGTGTACTTCTTACTCTCTTCCGCTACCGGACACTGCAAATAAGCGCTAATCAAATCGAGTGTACAAAACCATCTAGCGTCACCCAAATAACTCGGTAAGTCGTCAATCAGTAGTAGGGGATAGGATGACGTAACTGTGACCGCATTTAGTTTCCGAAAATCGACGCAGAACCAGAAGTGACCATCCTTTTTCTTAACTAACACCACTGGGGAAGACCAAGGACTGTGGAACTTACGAATGATTCCAGCCCTTCAACATGTCTTCCACCTGTCCTTGTATCACCTCCCGTTGAGCCTGGGACACCGTGTACGGTCTTTGTTTTATTGGCCTACTATCTGCAAACTCAATCTTGAATTCCCCAATATCAGTAGGGCCTAAGTCCTGCAACTTTGTAGCAAAAGCGTTCCTATACCGTTTCAACAATATTTGCTATTGTGCACGCTGTATTGCTGTAAGTTGCGAGTTTAAATTAAATTTTTCTCCACTAATCTCCGCAAGGTGAGATTCAGAAACAGACCAATTAGCAGATTGCACTAAGGCAACTTCATGCACATTTGCGAGAGTAGTACCTGCGAAAATCACTTTAGGTTCGGCCGTATTATTGTGTACTAGAACTTCACATTCATTTGTCGCATCGCAAAACACCGATGTTATGTCTATGTTTTTTCTGGATTATCACTGTATTAGGTTCCAGCATTATGCGCCCCATTCCATTTGGGGTCAAGTGCACCCTAACCCTTTGAGATGTGAACGGAGGGACTCTCACATCTTCAATGCAACGGGCTTTACACCGCTCCTCTTCCTCATTCGGCTCTATGGAAATTTGTGCTAACGGGCATTTCATTTTCCC
The DNA here is from genome assembly GCA_030762175.1 of Metallyticus violacea. Classification (NCBI taxonomy): domain Eukaryota; kingdom Metazoa; phylum Arthropoda; class Insecta; order Mantodea; family Metallyticidae; genus Metallyticus; species Metallyticus violacea. Next base: position 64,832,071 of record CM060832.1, on the reverse strand, counting down.
GCCACAATTAAGAGCTAAATGACACCCATCCGGCAAATGGAGCGTTACAGTAGAAAAACTGAAACCAATTTTGGCCTTGTATCGTTCTAAAAAATCAACTCCTAACAACAAATCATGCCCAAATTCAGGAGCCACCAGTACATCTTGTCACAAAAGTAACACTCTCCAGTTGAAACTGTATTTGTGTAGAATAGTTAATATCTAGCAGCTTATTATCCGCTGTACGCAAAAAAAAAAAAAAAAAAAAAAAAAAAAAAAAAAAAGGAAGATGAAAAAAAAAGATCCTTGGGGACAGGGTTAAAAGGAGCATTCACCAGCCGCTCTCGAATTATACTAACTGCACTTCCAGTGTCAAACAACACACTAATTTCAGAATGATTAGGGAGGCTTCCAATTATTGTTAACACATTCACTGGTATGATCATCGACACCACCCTATCGGTGCGACTGGGGGTAATGGCCGTCACGGAATCCGTGACGCCGCTGCCCCGTTTGGGCGGTTCTGTCGCTGATTACAGGTCAATGCCTTATTATTGGAACGGCGCCAATTACCCCGTGTAGATTGGTTCGCATTCGTTCCTGAATTCCCAGTTCCCCGGCGTCCAATGTCATCCCGTGGAGGAAATCTACCCTGACCTCCGTAGGTACCATTGCCGCGTCCGCGACCCACGTTGTGGGCAGCCGGGGCCCAATTCTGAAACGACGTTCGACCCACCTGCAGTTGTTGAACTTGCCTCTGGAGACTGCGAATCTCCTAAGCCAGACTAGCTACGGCATCCCCTGGCCCCATGTCCTGTACCACAGCCACTGGACTCGGTCGAGTGGACTGCAAATCTACCTGCTGACCTGCGAGATACCTAGCCACTTCTATACGCGAACAAAATTTGTCAAGTCACCAACCGTTTGAGGGTCGGCGGGACGGACCTGCTCTAGTAGGAAGGGCTTCAATCTCCGCATAATGTGACGAATTCTCTCCCTTTCTGACATTTGAGGAGTTACTTGGTCGCATAATACCAAGACATCATACACATAGCGTTCAGTAGGTTCACTCAGATCCTGCACACGTTGCCGTGGACGGCACTCTAACACATCCCCCTGCGCCACTGGGACGAATGAGGATTGCAAGGCCAGTTTCAAGTCGTTCCATCCATTATGAACATGCCGTGGAGCAAAGGTATTGAACCAATTCGCCGCCGCCTCCCTTAAATAACAAGGAAGGTACTGTTTCTTCCCATTCTCATCCCATCCGTTTGCGGTAGCAATAGTCTCAATATTGTATAAGTACGTTCAAACGTCCTGCCCTGGTTTACCTTAAAAAATTCCGTGATCGATGAAAGGACGGGCGAAAGGTAATGACGAAGTTATCGTAGGCATCGTGGAAGCAAGCTCCGGAACCGAAAGCCCCGCCTGAGCCGTAGACATCATCGCAAGATCTTCCGATGATGCCGAACTCACAATAGTGGAAGAAGAAGTGGCTCGAGGTTCCGTAGCCGTTAAATCACCAGCGCTAAAGCTCCGCTGTCTAAATGGAAAGTACATCAGGGGCGCCTGTCCTCTAATCCTCCGGCTACTCCTTAATCTAATATTGGACATAGATAGGGAACTTAATCCTGCCGATATCACTTGAACATCGTCTACTGCTACCGCATAGGTTTGTACATTATCATCCAATGCTTGTTGGTATTCGTGAATTAGTTTCCTAATTTCTTCACTAGTGGGACTACTACCCGGATATTTTGCCAGCCAATTTAAAGTATATAAATTATGGGGGTCCGCAACTGCACATCCACCCGTAAGCCGAATGAACCCTGTTATGTGCAATAGAAAATAAAAAAACAACAAACCGTCATCCAACATAAAACAACTAAACTAACTGTAACAGTATCACATCTCATGATTATTAACCTCCACCAAAAAAAACATGTACGTAAAAGGAAGGAAACAAAAACTGCAAGAAATAATTCATCACCCTAGCGAGGCACGGGGTGGAACCATACCTTTCCCAAACTAAAGACTGGCTCCTCCACCATATGTCACACCCCAGGATTTTAGGAGGTGACAGGGGATGCAACTCATAGAAACGTTAGTAGATCAGATCTAAAATCAGTTCCCTTTATTACAATCATGCCTCAATACAAAGTTACGGCCGTGGGTAAAGCCCTCTGCCGTCAACATTACTTTGATCCAACAAGAGTATTCAATTGTTGACATTACTTATATAAAAAGAGTATTCAGCTGTTGACATTACTTAGATACAACAAGACAGCATCCTGTGAAGAGTCCACTGCCTTGAGCCCCAGTCAGGGTCGGTCGGTCTAGTAGGTCCCCAGCCTACTCTCTAGGCTCTCTCTTTATCCCTGCCCTGCAGGAACCTGCAGGCTCTTAAATAGAATCCTGTACCCCAGGGAGGGGCCAGAAGCATTACCAAATATGATGTGTCACCACTCTAGGTTTGAATTAAAACAGCCAATCACAGAACAACACATAACAGCTCTTAAACATCCTGATTGACACATGACATCCTGAATCCTACGTGACTTTTGCAGATTCCTCAAAGGATACTGATGTCATAGTGAAAACCCTTGGGTTTGTCACGGGAAGTGGCAAACCAATCTTTTCGTGCTGTACAATAAGCTACTAAGTATCTTACGCTAAGACAAAATGGTAAAAATATGGATGAACCAACAACTTTGTCTCATTCTGAGAAATTTCTAAATTAAACTAAATGACTTCAATTTACCAATATTTATTGCCTGAAAATAGCATCCATGACAATATCATAAACCTGATTAATTAACTTAACAAAGAAGCTTCACTTAAGAAAAAAATATTTTTTTATTATACTGGCCGTCAGTGTTGTCCATTAGTACAGAAAACTTTAAGGATAAACACACACAGCTGAACTAGCACACTATTCAAACAAATTTAATTGTATACAAAGAAACTCTCAACTTAACTGTAAGGAAAGATGAGAGAAAGAGCACATGATCAAGCAAGTAGAAACATCTCTTCTCTTTATTAATGTCAAAGCACAAGATACTCTGATCCCACACCACTCTTTATCTCTCTAAATCTGTAATAAATCAAATTATAACTTTATTAGGTTCATTTAAAGTTCACCACATAATTTTTATCTACAGAAATGGTACAAAAATTAACTTAAGGCATTTAATTTCTTGTCAGCAAAGAAGAAAATTTAAGTTTTGCATAATACCAATGATATACCACCTTGAAATTTGCACTGAGTAAACTAGAAGGCATCTATAAATATAATTTTTTAAGAAAATTTAAAAAGTCTGTTTCTTTTAAAACTCAAAATTAAACATTTTGTGAAGCAATGAAATTTGAAAAAATCCATAATGGTGTCATGTTATATATATACAAGGTGTGATCAAAAAATAATGGTAATATTCTTTTTTCTTAAGAATCTTTATTTATTAATCAACATCATTTGTCCCCTTCAAAGTAATCCCCTCCGAATATAGCACATTTGTGTCAGCACTTATTCCAATCTTGGAAACATTTCTGGAACTCCCTTTTCAGTTTGCCCTTCAGCTCCTTCAGCAATTGTGTTTTTACCTCATCAATGGTGGCAAAACATCATCCTTTCATGGTTTTCTTTAGCCACGGGAATAGAAAGAAGTCACAGACCATGTCCGAATTTGTATTTTGCCAAAAAAATCATGAACAAGCAGTGAGGTACAATCTCGGGACAAACTTTGCTGCCACACGTTTCATGCCCAAAATATCCAAAAAAATTGCTTGGTATGGACCAAATGATATACTGTCATCATCAACAACCTCTCTGATAGTGATTCGGAAATTTTCCAGAATCATTTTCTTCACTTCTTCAACGCTGTCGGCTGTCATAAGCTCTTGTTTTGCTAACAGTATCAACATTTTGAATAATTTGTTGCACTTTATTCCATTTTTCAAGTAAAATTTAATACCAATTCTTTGTTCCATATTTTTTGAAAGTAAAAAATGCTGAGCACACCAAAATGCATCTAACCTTTTGGACTGTAAACAATGAACTAAACATTCAAAATAGCTGAAAACGCCAACATTGGTCATGAACAATATGAAATTTGCAAAATAAAAACATTGCCATTATTTTTTGATCATATCTCATGTGTGTGTGTGTGTGTGTGTGTTAAATGAAAGCCCTATTTATAAGCTTTAAAATTATACCTGTTTTAGGTATGTACCTCTTAAATGTTTCAAATAACCAACATTTAAGTATGTGGCAGTTAGAGAGAAGGGGGAGAGAAAGGAAAAGAAAATCGCATTTTAAAAAAGTATATAATAAAAATGAATGTTTGAAATTAAAACAAAATAATACTTTTACTTATCTTATGGTAAGATGCCAATATTCAAAAAATGAACAAAATACGTGGTAGCAAGTTTCAAAATAAATTTTTCATTTGTTGATTTCACATAAGTTTCCGACCTCGCCAATAAGGATTATTGCCTTCACAAAACCCGTATCTGGTGTCATACCTTAACTGTTAAGTAAATAATTGCAGCTGTAACTTCCACTCCCCTGTGTTCAGTGGTTCAAATATAGTCACATAAAGAAGGCTAAGTATAGAAGATTGTGACATGTTCAAAACCGAGTATCTGTTATTAAGTTCTTTACAAAAGAAGGGCCTACTCCAAATGAAATTAAACAGCAATTGAACAGTGTATATGGGGAAGCATCCTCCTCATATTCCACCATAAAATAATAGGCTAAACTTTTTGTAATGGATCAAGAAAGCATTGAAGACAAAGAGCGTGCAGGTCTGCCATTGGAGATGCTCACTCCTGAAAATATCACTCTTGTGGAAGGAGAAATTATGCAAGACTGGCGACTGAAAGTTACAGAAATAGCAGCAATGTTGGGCCTTTGTAAAACAACAGTCCTTCAAATTATTCGTGAACTTTTAAACATGAATAAGGTTAGTGCAAGATGGGTGCCTAGATTTCTTTCCTCAGTGCAAAAGCAGCAACGAATCATCAGTTGTCAAGCATTTTTGGAGCTCTGCCGTGGCAATGAGAGAGAAGTTCTGCAAACCACAATTACAGAAGATGAAAATATGGTCCTCTACTATGATCCCTTGGCCAAAAGAGAATCAATGGAGTGGCTTAAACCTGGCAAAACACTGTCTCTAAAGGCCAAGGTCACTCAGTCAACCAAGAAGATCATGGCCGCAATTTTTTGGGACTGTGAAGCAATACTCTTTATTGGCTTCAAGGAGAGGAACACCACAGTAAATGGGAGTACTATGCTGGCCTACTGCACAGATTACACACTTCCATCAAAGAGAAAAGATAAGGAAAGCTGAGTAGTGATGTATGACTTTTTCATGATGAGCCTGAGCACATGGCTCTTTTTGCAAAGGAAGAAGTGAAGAAATGTGGCTTCAAGGAGATTGACCATCCACCCTACAGCTCAGATCTAGCTCCCAGTGACAATTTCCTCTTCTCTAATTCAAGAAAGGCCTACGAGGATGGAAATTTAAGTGTGACAAAGAAATGATAGATTCTGTTTGTGCCCCATTTTACAGGCAAGACTTCTGATTATTATTTTGGGGAGGGGGTTAAAATGTTAATTCAAAGATATGAGAAGTGTGTTGCAATAAAGGGTAACAATATTGAAAAGTGAAATGTAGTTTTTTTCTTTATCATACTTATAAAATGATTAGGCTGGAATCTTGTGGACCTACCCTCGTAGACTTACCCAGTTTACACTCCAAAGTTTAAACTCATTTTCATTTAATCCATCAATGTATCAACTGCATCTAATTCAATAAATATAACAAAGATTCTCCATTAAAATCAAGCCATTCATCATTAATGAAGAATTTCTACTGTGACCAGTACAGTTTAGAAAGTAATACAAAAGATAAAATATTGAAATTACCCAGGAAATGAAAACTATCCTTAACTCTCTCCAGCTTAATGAACAGCACTCAAGATTGGCTAAAGATAATTTAATCCACAAGATGGAGGATTCAAACTATGATGTTGCCTTCGTATAGAAGCCTTACACAGTAAGTAATAATCATGCAGAAATTCCAAAATTAACAGAACATATACTAGTGAGATGGTAGAAGGAGATATGCAATAATTGCAAATAGTGAATGTTCTGTTAGTAAACCATTTATCTGATAAGGACAATGTTGTTGCAGAAATGCACCCATATTTATGAATTTTTATGAAATCAGTGTGCACTGCAATAGAGATATTAAAAGGAATATATGTAGAATTGAAAATACTATAAACCATATACAGGTTTATATTGTTATACACAATAACTCAAGGAACAAACAGTTGTGGTGAAACACTACAAAAATTCATAATATCCAATGATTATACAAAAGGAATGAAAATGTTGAGGCCTACATTTGAAAATAGAGAAAAAAGTTATGGATTTAACAATATGTATCAGTTCCTTACTACCTTATTTTGAAGAATGGGAATTTGTAGGTAAAGGCTATATTTATTATTTAGAAGCAAGCCACAAATATAAAGAAAATAATTATATGACAGATACAATAAATGATTATTTTGTTAAGTTTGCTCACAGTTTCATTGCCAGTCAGTGCAAAGAAAATTGCATTGCAGGTGACATTGAAGAAGAACAATATATAAAATAAAAAACAAAAATGTCTAGAATCAGTACTGCAAGATCGTCAGTTTTCTATTACAATACCGTGCACTGAAATCTTTAAAAAGATGCAGGAAAAACAAGCTTAAGAAGATTAGAACTGTGTCATGTTAGACACAAGATCTAAAATAATGAAGTGTTGAGATGCGAGAGAAGAGATAAATGCTTACAGAATAGATTATACCAGGCAAACATTCAGAACTAAAAATTATCACCATGGAGAATTTCTGTACTGTATCCGAGGGATCGAATGTAAGCAACAGTTAATACAAAAGATCAAATGGAATATTAACCACAATGTCGATGTTGCAAGTATTTTAAAGTAATTTAAAACTTCTGATTGATTCAACATTTTATACCAGATAGCCTTCTGACTGACAACACCAAAAGCAGGTCAGAACAGATGGAAGAGAATATAAATATAGAAGTTGACAAAATTTTACAAGTAGTGGAACAGTTTAATCCTCAAAAAGGTAGGGATGCTATAACAAATGAAATGCTGCTACATGTCTTCAGATGCCTTCCCAAACTTTCTATTGAAATACAGGGGGTGCCAAAAAAATGTATATACACTTTCATATTAGATATCTATTTACTTTATTTCAAAGTTGGACCAATGAATGAATAGTGTTTAACGCCCTTTTTTTGTTACAGAGGCACCACATGCAATAAGTTGGACCAAAATCAACAATAATGTGTAATATGATGTTCTGTAAACAGATGTAACTGACATACATTGAGATAGTATTGCTACAAGGAAATCAACAATGAACAAATGAAGCCAAGATTATTGTATGATGTTCTGTAATCAGATGTGACTCACATTAAGTTATGCTAGTGTTGCTACAACAGCCAAGATTATCATTTGAACAGCGGAAAGCTATTTTGAAGTGGAATTGGAAAACCAGGAATGTTGAAGTTCAAAGGCAATGGAGAAATGTGTACAGAACGAAACCTCTGTTGGAATTCTACCTACAGGGAACTCTTAAGGATATTGTGTACCATAGAAAACCAGCTACACTGGCAGCACTTTGGGAAGAAATTGAAATGACATGTGCTGCAATTGCTGAGGACACTTTTGCAACTGTTGCTCAATCAGTAGTTCAACATACTCAAAAGTGTATCGATGTAGATGGTGGGCATTTTGAGCAACTGTTGTAACTGTAAAAGTCTCTAAGGTGACCTGTGCTCATCATTTTCTGTTTGTGTGATTTCAGTTTTATTATATTAACAGTTTTTTCTTTGCTTGAAGCGCGTATACATTTTCTTGGCACCCTCTGTGTATAATGAATATTTGAGGAAAGGATACCTTCCAAGAATATGGAAAACCTCTGTAATAATTCTTTTGTTAAACTTGAAAAAAGAGTACACAATCCTAATCAATTTAGATGTCAAATGAACTTTCGAGAAGTCCTGGTGGTTCAGCATAATGCCGGTTCATGGAAATTTAAGTTTCTAAGAATCTTTACAATTTGACAGTAAATTACTTCAGGAACTGAAAAGTAAGTTTAAGCATAAATACAACAAGGAAGTGAAAGAACCGACCAAGGAATATTCACAAGATTCGTGCAATTGACCTGGTTTTGAAATGAAAATAAAGTTCATCAACAGAACATGCATATGCAGTTGATCTAATTGTTCAAAGAAAAAGGGAGAGTACAACAGAAGTAGAAAACTATGCTACTCCAACTTAAAAAATATTGAAAATTAGGTTAAGAATAACAAATCCTTTCAAGAACTTGCTTGTTATAAAAAGGAAAACTATCAATGATAGACCCATTGTAAAATACATACATGAATAATTGCATTTTAGAACAAGTAAATACTATGAAATATTTAATATATGTATAACAGATTAAACGTTGAATATCAATAATATAACACAATGCAGAAATGCACTATCAGCTTGCAAGATCAGCAAACTTCAGTACTTTTTAGGGCATGAAACTATAAAAAGAATATACTATGATGCAATAATGCCTTTTTTGACTTATGGAACAACAGTTTGGGATAAGGCACTTACAGAAAAATAAATAAGAAGAAAATACCAGAGGGTTCAAAAGTTGATAAATCTCTAAATATTAAAAGGAGTATCTCTTTAAGATGCATCATGCATTCTGGCTGGAGTTCCACCAATAATATTTATGATAGCGGAAAAGATAAACATTTATAAAGTAACATACATTGTGCAGCCAGGACCCCAGGAGTTCAATGCATCAATGCATCCTGAAGAAAGAATGCAAATTTGGGAAGCTTAACACTCCATATGATTGATGTATGTAAGGATGGTAGCAAAATGAACATAAAAGTAGGAGCAACAGCAGTCATATTCTGGAACAGCACAGTGATTCAGTAATCAAAGTACAAACTACATGATAGGTTTTTGCAATTTTTTACAAGGAAATCACTCATATTTCACTAATTTTGTTCCACTTGCTTGGACAGTTTCGAAGGATGTTGCCATCATCATCATGGTTCCACTTTCTGGTTCTCAGCTTGTTGTTAAGATGTGACTCTGTAGATTTTATATTTAATGATGAGAATGCTGGTGTTTGGAAGATGAAAGTTAACTAAATTTTCCCATACTGTTAATTCTGTAGGTTTTTGTAGAGCTTTTAAGAAAATTTGGTTCAATTTAAAATTCCTATTCTCTCTCTCTCTCTCTCTCTCTCTCTCTCTCTCTCTCTCTCTCTCTCTCTCTCTCTCTCTCTCTCAGAAATGGTATGCTATTACTGATTTATCTGTTTTTTTTTAATTGGAAGGTTTGTTGACCTGAATGTGAGACTGTTGATTATTGCGCATTTATATTGTTTTGGGTAATGGCTGTTGTTGTACAGTAAAGCTAATCATATTATTAAAATCATTGTATGATTAAGTCAAACTACACACTCATATTGCACCACTTGTTTATAATGTGTAGAACTAGTTTCATGAACCCTTTTGTTTACATCCTCAGCTAACCATCGACTGCTGGATAATTTGTTATGCCGTGGCAATGTGTATTCTGCTCTGGTGGAGGTGTGATGAACTTAAAGTTTATATTTTCATCCCCGGAAATGTTTAAGTTCATTAAAATGTCTCTGTATTTGTAAATGTGGATTTTCTCCCATGTTGCTAATTCTGTAGGTCATTGCACTGATTTTAATAATCTCTTTATTCACTATGCCATGGTTTTCTGTCCAGAAATGGCTACTGCTGATTTCTCCATTTGCTTGTTTTTTATGTTCCTGAAATGTTTTAACTGTGTGCCTATGTTTCTCTTTGTTTTTCCAATGTACATTTTCTCACATTCTGTACAACTTATTTTATAAATATCTGCTTTTTCTCCTGTTGAATACTTCATTAACATTAACATTAACATTAACATTGAATATCAGGAAATTTTAGCATTAAATCTGTTTACAGGTACCAAACTGATATTAAAATCTTTAAGAATAATTTGAAATTTTTTCACAGCCCATGGATGATTTGTGAATTTTTTAAAAATTAGTTTTATGTTCTTCTGCTGAAAGTGTTGTAGTTTCTGTAATAACTCTTTGCCTTTTGAATTTCTGTACTTTTTTGTACTATTTCTTTTTTAAAACCATTTTTAATTGCTGTTCATTATTTGTTTGTATTGTTTAAAGTATTCTTTTTTGCTAATTTGTAGGTTAACTAGCTTGTGTGTTAAGCTATTGATCACTCATGTTTATGCATTGTGGGGTTAAAACAGTAGACTTCAATGCGATTATCTTCATGTGTATTTTTCTGTATATTCCAAATTCCAGGTTTCCTTGACATTTCATTATTTTAATATCCAAGAATGGTAACATGTTATCTGATTCATATGTGAATGTTTTTATCTTTATATTCAGAAGTTTTATGGCATCATTAACATATCTGTACCATATTTTAAATATGTATGGGAAGGCTGAGTTGATGTGTGTATTTCAAGTCAGCACATGAAGAGGTTAGGTAGAAATGGAGATGAGGGGCTGCCCATAGTAAGTCCTGATTATTGTTTATACAATTTGCCCTTAAAAGAAAAGTAGGATTGGTTTTTTGTAAATTTCATTCATATTTATGCATTCTTTTATGTGTGCACCCTTGATTCCACTTGTTCTTAGCCAGTCATGCAGATAAATTAGGAGTTTATCTTTAGGTATGCTTGGAAACAGAAATTCTACATAGAAAGATATTAATGTTTCAGAAGGTTGTAATTTTATATTGTTAATTTTTTCTATTAACTGAAAACAATTGTTTATACTCCTGCTTTGAATTTTGGTAGTGTCTTGAATCAATCAGCTACTGACCCATTAAAGGGATATATTAATTCAGTCATGAGGCTCTAAAAACATGCACAGTTATCCCAAAAGAAGCAAAATAACAAAATAAAACAGAATAACTCTATAATAGGCAAAATGTATGGTTTGCCAAAAGTTCACATGACTGGTAATGTTATACGGCCCATTATTAACAATATCAATACACCATCGTACTATTTAGCAAAATGGCTAGCTGAATGATTGAAGATATGTCTACCAGAGCAGAATACACATTCTGACAGCATAACAAATTATCCACCAGTGGACAGTTAGCGGAAGATGCAAACAAAAGGGTTCGTGAAACTAGTCTACATATTATAAATAAGTAAGTGGAGTAATGAGAGTGTGCAGTTCCACTGAATCATACAATGATCTTCATTAAAAGAAAATTTAATTAATTTTGATCTTTGAAACAACAGTAACTTCATCACTAAATGTGTAAAATCTACAGAGCCTTAATGCCATACTGGGAAGGTGAAAATGCTGATGATGAAGGCAACAGCCTTGAAAGCATGTCCAATTACGTGGAACAAAATTAGTGAAATTTGAGTGATTTCCTGAAAAAAAATCTAAATGATACTATATTTTACTGTGAAAATTCCCAATATTTAAAACTATACATGATAAGTGTTCAAATAATCAAACAGAGGAGATGGACATCCAACAAGCATTAAAGTTAATAATTTAATGGATAAAATGATTATAAGATGGTAAGTGGCAGTATATAAAGGCAGCCAAAGTAATTTCAGATTTGCTAATAAAAAACAAACAACATTAATACATTACAAAACAGATTAGACAAATAGTTGTTTCTCCATTAATCCATTGATTGATTCACTTAAAATGGATAAAAAACTACAAGAATGAACTAATGAAGAAACTTACTAATCAGGCAACACAAGAGAATTATTTCACATTAGTCAATGACAAAGATCCTAAAACATGGTGACAGAAGAAAAGAGGGAAATAGTGACCGAAAAATGGCTGAACAGTGGACAAGTTCAACTAAAGGGGCAATAAGTAAAGTTTTTTTGTGATGGAATTATATTCAACATCTCTCCAACACCAAACTTTACACAATGGTCCCAGAACAAGGAAAAATGAGATCATATTACTACAGGTTCAAAATTTTATATGCTCTGGCATGCCCAAACAGTGGAGAAGGTCCAGCAGTAGGCCATTTTATATGGAAATGCTTGAAACTAGACAAGTTGTACAATGAATTCAAAAAGCAACTAAGGGTGAAAGAAACTGGCCACTGAATTCATATATTATAATTAACAAGTATTTAGGTCAATAATGCATTTTGTAAACTCTATTGAGATTGATTGCCAGTCAGGGTTAGCATACAAAACTCATTTGAGCATTTCTAAATAAATATGCAAATAGTTAATATAAAACTTGATCAGAATCAACACAGTGAAACGTATGTAATTGCTTTATATGAAACCTATTTTTAAACCAGTTAAAATCTCTTTCCCATGGGAAGGGTTAAAATTCTAAAATGGTTAAAATGGCTAAAATCTTAAACACTCTTAAGCGTTTCACTCTTTAAACTGTTAAAATTCAGTACATGTTTCGTCACCTATCAGTCACATTGTCAGCTGATAAACTAATGTGTCATGCTGGAGTTAGAGAGGCAGGTATTTGTAAGGGGCTCTGGTGGTCAATTCGAAATTCCAAAAGTGGATAATATTCTGTACAAGTTCTTCCATGACACCTGCCTCTCTAACTCCAGCATGACACATTAGCTCATCAGCTGACAATGTGACTGATAGGTCATGAAACATGTCCTGAATTTTAACAGTTTTAAGAGTGTTTAAGATTTTAGTCATTTTAGAATTTTAACCCTTCCCATGGGAAAGAGATTTTAACTGGTTTAAACATAGGTTTTATATAAAGCAAATGCAAATGGTTACTATATAAATATAGGAATCATAAGTCTCTAATTTCAGACAGTATATAAGTGAATGTGTATAATATATATATATATATATATATATATATATATATATATATATATAAGAGGTAAAAGACCATACTAAAAGCATAAATAAAATAAAAAAGTAACTCAATTAACAAGAATACATTAGAAAATCAAAAGTGATATGCTTAAATATAACTAATATAAATGCAATATAGATGTTTAAATTATAAAACAAAACTACTAAAATATGAAACATGAAGTGGAGTTATAGGAACATAAATTAGAAAAGTAAAAAACAGAGTCTGCACATACTGAATACATGAGGTTAATTAATCAGTTTAAGCAGTTCTAAATAAAGGAGCAGGAAACTAACAGTCGTTAAGAAAAATAGATGATGAATGCAACAAATGTAAAAAAATTATGTAAATATTAAAAAAGTTCTAATGAAGAAGTATGTTAATGGGCCATGCAATAAAAAAAAAAAGAGAGAGAAAGCCCCTACATAACTCCCTTGGTCCAAATAGGTTTCATTCATTTTTGACTGACCATGCTAAAATGGATAATGCTCCAGTTCTTTGATATTTCAGAACTTGTCAATTTGTAAGTGGTGTTTTGGGATAAGAAGTTGCTTTCTTCTCATCTGGTCATTATTGCTACTGAAGTACATCTCCAGCAGTATCGTCATGCACTTTCAAATTGTCAAGGTACCATATAATCTCATTGTTGCGGTGTTAACTGCAATAAACTTCAGGCAGGGAACTTGATTTTTCCATTCTCTACAGTGAATTCTACTGTTAGAGTAGACCTGACAGAGCTCTTGCTTTCCTAAAGGATTTCTTATTGCATCAAGAACAGTTATTTTCCTCACTTTCTGATGCACTATTCCAGGTGTCCAAAGCATTTAGCACAGCCTGCATTAACTGGTTTTTGCAAAACAATTTTACTGTTTGAATAACACCTTTATCTGACATTTTTACTTCACTAGTTAAATTACAGGAAAGAAAATCCAGAACTACAAATCTAGATTTGTATGACTTGTAGCACTGTCAATAGAAAATAATATTCTATGTTTATTCCTTTTCATTTGTAAGTTTATTTCCCTGAGCCAGTTACCAAGAATATCCTGTCATCCTTGCTCTCCTGTTATAATGGACGTGCTGATGATGAAGGTAACAGCCTTCGAAACATGTCCAAGTAAATGGAACAAAATTAGTAAAATTTGAGTGAATTCCTCATAAATAAGTTGCAATATCATACTATATTTCTCTGTGAAAATCTCCACTATTTAAATCCATATTCATTTCTTACCTAAATAAATAAATTTAGTTGTTTAAATATTGTATTGTTATTAAAATACATTTTTTCGACATAGTAATTTGGACTTGGAATATGGCTGGCTCCATCTTCAGGCATCCAAATTAAGAATGTGTCAGGATTAGGAATGTTCAACTAGAAAGATTTTACTGCATTACAAATTCCAGCAGGAGGACAATTTAAATATTTTGGTAAATTTATAAATGTTGGACTCAGTGTTATTTGTTTCAGTGCTAATGGCTCACACATTACTTGTTGATTGACTTGTGCAGAGACTCTCACTGTTTCAGAAATATATTTTTAAAAAATCCCCAAATGTATAGAATAGTTATATAATAGGTGACTTCAACCAACTGATAGGAGATTCTTTTGCAGTTTAATTGACAAATGAGCAGAAACAACATTCTTTTTTGCTCATCAAATGAAATTATCAAAGAAGCTTATCATGTAAGAGTAGATATAATGAAAGATGGAGAAATTTTTTTCTTTACAATTTGGCTTATATTAACATTATGACATAACTTAAAAATAAATTATGTTATCTTCTATGTTGTTTTCATCTGATTAAAAGTAATGTATTGTTTTGGAATAGTACATTTAGTTAAATGTCATAGTGTGAGTGCTGGTTATCACATAATCATGAGCTGGCAGTAATAATTTTCATAGCTCTAGTTTTTAACAGGAATTGAATTTCAGCAGATGCACCTCAGTTGAAGGCAGAAGCAGCCAGAGAGGCACTAGATATTGCAACAAAAGAACAAGTGAAGCCCAATAATCATATAACTACCTCCACAGCTGAGATACCAGGTTAGTCATTGTATATTCTGATGTATAGAGAGGATTTATTTTCAGTCACAAGCCCTAATTGAACCTAGTTAATTGAAATATTTTGTGTTTTGTGCACTAGCAGTATTTATTTTGTATTACATCTCAGCATCATCTTGTATACTTCGGTGCAAGGCATTTATTAAAAATATTTAAAAAAAATGTAATTATTAACATAAATATTCACACATCCCTCTTGGATTTATATATTCTATATAATCTGAATTAGAAGCGTAGTTATATCTGCTGTAGGTGAGCTGCATTATGATATAAATATAATCCTACTCTGCCTACATACTATTAAAGTAATAACCATGCTCATTGGTTTTTTAGCTTGTAATAATGTTTATAAATTAGGTAATGAGCAATAAAATATTACTTGCAACAGCTCTTTACCTCATGCATTGTTTGACATTTTTTTAATTCATTGTTGGTGTACTACAGAAAGTTAAAATGGATGGGGAAGATAAACATTATCTGAAGAGAAACAAATTATAGTTTCATTATGTCACAAGAATAAGTAATTTCCAAATTTAAAATGTAACAGGAGGAAATGTTTCAATGGACAGAAATGACAAATGACATGACATAACATAACATAACATGACATAAATAACATAAACCAGGCGGGACTTGGAGTATTCAGAAACATCTGGAAAATGTAGGTTAAAATAATAACGTAAAAAAAGTGGCAGCACAATGCAGATTGGTAACACATTGTCACAATAGCAGTGCAAAGAAGGATGGCTTACTTGAATTATGCACCAAAGAGGGGCAATGTGCATCTTATTTTTAAGCATCAAAGCTGTTAAAAGTCATTGTCTATTAAAGATGTAGTATGGTGATGAAAGTTCATCACATTCAAATCTACAAACTAAATAGAAGTTCTCAAATGACAGAAGCTCTGTAATGGACTCTCATTGACTAAGTAAGGTGCACTAAGCAGTGAAATGATATTGCATTATAGCAGTGGAGCTTATAAATTAGGTAATAAGCAATAAAATATTACTTGCAACAGCTCTTTACCTCATGAATTATTTGCAATTTTTTTAATTCATTGTAGAAAGTTAAAAAAAAGTTAAAATGGACGGGGAAGATAAATGTTACCTGAAGAGAAACAAGTTATAGATTCATTATGCCTCAAGAATGAGTAATTTCCAAATTTAAAATGTACCAGGAAGAAATCTTTCAACTTTCCAGATGTTTCTGTATTCTCCAAGTCCCACCTGGTTTATGTCATTTATTATATTCTCTCCATTTGAAAGATTTCTTCCTGTTACATTTTAAATTTGGAAATTACTCATTCTTCAGGCATAATGAGACTGTAATTTGTTTCTCTTCAGGTAATGTTTATCTTCCCCGTCCATTTTAACTTTCAACAATGAATTTAAAAAAATGTCAAACAATGCATGAGATAAAGAGCTGTTGCAAGTAATATTTTATTGCTTATTACCTGCTTATTACCATCCTCCCTGACTGAGGTTTTTCCAGGTTTTCCTCAGTGCTTAGAAATGGCAAATGCTAGGGAGGCACCCTAAATTTAGGCTTGGAATGCTTCTTAAAAACAATAATTTCTCATTTTATCATTTTACCTTGTGTATTATCTATGCCCATCACATAGGATGCCTTAGTAGTAAAAACAAGTGTTGCACACTATTTAAAAAAAATGAAAATAGCTAAAGCATTCTGAGCATCATTCATCAATTTTCTCAGCTTCATTCATGATTCAGCACTCCACATCATCCATATCATCTTCAGTTAAAATGCCTGTATGTTGGGTGTCCTTTCAGCCAACTCCAGTTTTAAAGGAACAGTGGGTTATTCACTGAAACTATAGATTTACTTCAAGGAAGTTTTTGCCAGTTTGTTCTCAAGATGAATGAGGTACAGCACTACTTAGGCTAGGGAACATTGTCATTTGTGATATATATGCAGGTCTTCATTCGTTGCCAACTTTCTGTTAAGTTCAAGGTCATAAATTCTGAGCACTTGTTGTAAAATACCAGTGTATATTGCGTATACGACATTGAATATCTCCAATACCTGCTGTATTTGCCAGTTCATGCCCCAAATAATTATCTTACCTTCAGCCATTAATAGACAATGAAAAAGAAGACTAGGTCAAATGAAGAGGCAAAATGGATGGTGCATAAATGACTGCATCCTTGATAGAAAAAATTATGTGCTCTGTGAGAGCTGGAGGACTTTAAATGCTGTAGAAATCACATAAAAATTGTTTAGTAGTTTACTGTATTTGTTTAAAAAAATGTGGCATATTGAAGGTTTTCATTTGACCTCCCTGTCATACTAAAAATAATGAAGACCACAAAAATTATTTCCTCAGAAATGCTGGCATGTACATACATACTTGAGAAAAGATTATCCCAAAATCTTTTGAAGGCTTTTCAAATAAGCAAGTTGCAAAGAAGGCCAAATACCAGAGGAAATGTCAACATCAGTCAGATAAACAAAAAAGTATCAACTAATCAACCAATTTAAATATCATCCAATAATCTCATAGAGAGATATAGGACTAGTCAGAAGTATGACAATAACAACAAGGTTAAAAGTTGCAGCACATTCTAAGAAATGTTTATGATACTAATTTTCATTTCTAATTTTCAGTTACTTATACATGTTAGCACAGTCTGTCATTTGGTTGCCTCATTAAAGTTAAAGAATTTTTTTTGGATAATATTGTAGTAGGAATTTGTGTACTTCAACTGTGAATTTATATGTAGATAAATATGCAGGCAAAAGGTTGCATAATTTTAGACTGTTATAAGTATCAAGAAAAAAGAGGTCCCTGGACAAAATTACCAGTCTTTCATATCTAAATAATACCTTAGCATCACAGTGGATTACACTTGAAGTGATGGGCTGACCATCTAGCCACATCTGTAGGTGCTAAGTGTGGCTAAATCTCAAACGGTTAATATAATTCATCAGGAACGAGAACAGATTTTATTCCTAAAATTGATAAGGTGGTGGTGATGGTGGTGATATGTTTAAATTATGTTTCAAATAGTTTAGTCTCATAAACCATTGTATGCAGTTTACTTTTATTACGTGTATTATGTGAATATACTTCAACATTAGTTATAAAAATTCATGTAGATTAGTATATACTTAATATATAAACAGGGCAAGGTTAGTATGTTTGATTTCTTGAAATGGTTACTACAACTTTCCCTTTTTGGAATGCTTATAATGATTGTTAAATTTTTCAGATATAGCTTATACATTAATTTATTTTATATTTGTTTTCTGGATTTGTAAGCCCTGAAGGGATTGTATATTATGCACATATTGCCATGACCCCCTTATTCTATCCACCAAAATACCATTTCACACCTTATTTAATGACTAAGAACATAACTCACACAACTAATCTAAATAAATTCCATCCTTCCTGAATCAAAACAGATAATATTGAGGAAGTGTAAGGCTTAAGTATTCACTGAAAGCACAAAGATTATTTACACTTTATAAAAGTTGTCTTTTTAATGAATAGTTAACTCTTACATTCATGATGGTCATTAACCAAAATGATTTTCCAGGAGGGATGGTGGCACAACCTTTCACCTCCAGCTTCCATACTCGTGTCTCTAAGAAAGCCATTAAAACACAATCACTTCACCTGGTCGTTCAAGCACAGACTCTAATTAATTTTCCTCACATAATAATATGTTTCCCAACCATCATTTCTGCTTCTTAACATACTTAATATTATAATGTATTTCCACTTTGTAATCCTCCTATATGCCACATACAATTAAAGGAGCAATTAACAAACAAAGAGCTCCTGAATATTACAAAAATTAAAATCTGAAAATGAAAACAATAGCAGTGTATATATAAAGGAGACAATCCACATTAAAACTTTAAAATTGTACCAGCTTATTTTGTTTTGTTAATTGTGAATTGAGTACCACTCATCTTTTGTATGTGTGTGTGTGTTTTTCTTTTTTATTTTCTCTCTCTTTCTTTTTTTCTTGTAGTATTTCTCATGTCTCAATAAAACAAATGTAAACCATTGCACAGCAGAGAAACACTGCACTAAATTTAACACACAATGCAAAAACTATTTATCACTTTGTCATAGGCAAGAACTCCATCAGCCACTGTAGAGTTTGTGTGCTATAGGGCTGTCCCCGCCCTATAACCGATGACAGGAACCAATGATGATGTTTTGGGGCTGCTTACTGCCTCCAGTTGAGCATATTGTCACCAAATTCTATGCAGTAAATGCAATTCAGCAATGCTGCTGGCAACTGGACTGAAGCTTGCAAAATTTAAAGTTGGTAGTGTTCAAGCATCTGTCACATAGCTCTGACCTGGTTCCAAGCTCAGAGAATTTCTCCTGTTTTCAGAGTAGTCTCCACAATTATCTGCGCAATGTCTCTGGTAAAGCAATGGGGTACTACAGCAGTTTACAAATGAAAATTAAACACTATATTCAGGACTCTTCTACAGTGTGTCCCCTTGCCCTTTACTAGTTTCTCATTAGCATATCATTTTATATTATTATATTATATAGTAATATAATATTGTAATTATTAGAAATGTCGGTGTATTGTTGGTTGTTAATTAAAGTATGGTATTTAGGGGTATACAGACTTCTTGGACACACTGTATATAAAAGCTAAAATAAATAATAGGCATTTTACAACATAAGCTGAGAAAACTAATGAAAGTTGTATAGTTAATTGCACATTGGCATTTAAATAACTAGACAAAATGATTAGCACTGACATAAAAATTTGAGAGAAACCTAATATTATACACTTTTAACAATAATCATCTTTTTATATAAAATAGAAACCCACATTAGTACATATAAATACTATGTGGACTATAGTTACTAAAAGACTACTACTAACTGTACATGAGCATGTTTTTATATCAGCATGCAAACAAACTACATAAAAAAAAGGTTTGTCAATAATGATTCCTGTTCTATCTCTCTCTTTATCTTCCTTTCTTATTTCTTTCCCTTTCTTTTTCTTTTCTTTTCTTTTCTTTTCTTTTCTTTTCTTCTTTTCTCTCTCTTTTCCCTAATCAGGTATGGTTCTCAAGCTTGCGACGTCGCAATGCACTTAGCTGTAAAAAGGTTATAACTTCACAGGGCAAAAAAATTATCAGCAGCCCTGGCCATGTATTGAAATATCGTTAAAATAATTTGTCCTTATGTTTGACATTTGAATGACCATGCCAGGTGCATAATCTAAAAAGGTAGCACCTATGTTGAGCTATCCTGAAACTATTTCATGCAGAGAAAATAAATTTCCATATCTTAAATATGAATCATCTATCTTTATTGGCATGGACATCTTAGCGACATTGCCAATCCAACCTGTAACAAACAAATTTAAAACATACACACCTACATCTTCATTAATTTGGAGCTGGTGCACAGATGATTACCTAGTAGCAACATTGCCAAGCCAAACATAAATCCCCATATCTTCAAAACTACATCAGTGGATATGCACCAGTAGCAACAATGTCCATTCATGTTCCATTATTGTAATGACCTTGAAAACCTATCTTGATATCTACACAAACAAAAATCATATTCATTAATGTGCAACACATACAGAGAAGGCATAATCAGGGTAAGAAAAAACTAAATTAATGATTATTATCGTAAGCCTAAACAAAGACTATGATGTAACGCTGCCTAAAGTAAAAAATCATTAAATAACAAATATGTCTGGAAAATGATATAAGAAAAATAATTGTTAACATTAGGATATGAGAAAATTTTCCTTGCTAGGTTGCAAAACTAAATCGAAAAACTTATACTAATTTTGTTTTTGCAAACATAAAAATATATCGCACTTAAGAATGAAAACTCCTATATAAATGTGCTGTCAAATTACAAACTGAATTGTGAGTGAAAGTTAAACAAAAAAAATGCTAAATTCAAAATACATTTTGTGTCTGAACTATTACAGTGAAGCAATTAATTTATTCTTAATTAGACAGTGAGTTGATTTAATACTCTTATGCTCCACTTACCATTGAATTATGCAGAACATGTTTTACAGGCCTTTGCCTGCATCATACAGCTGATGATGCAAGGGCCTGTGAAACATGTTCTGCATATAAACAATGTAATACAGTTTTTTTCACACTAACTCCATTCACTTACACAAAAATCTGGACATATGTTTCGGAAGTGATCCCTCCCGAAACATATGTCCAGATTTTTGTGTAAGTGAATGGAGTTAGTGTGAAAAAAACTGTATTACATTGTTTATATATATATATATATACCACTCCATTGTCAACAGCTTCGTAAGTACATTTAATGTTCTGCATAATTCAATGGTGATTTAAACATAAGAGTATTAAATCAACGCACTGTCTAATTAAAAATTGAAAAAAAATGCTATCCAATTACAAAGGAAATGTAACAGATATATCTCAATATAGTATTACCATCACTCTGTTATTGAGAATTATAAGTACATGCATTGTTAAATCAGAAATATAGTATATATATGCCATTAAATCAAAACTAAAACGGGCGTTAAACACTACTCAAAAAAAAAAAAAAAAAAAAAAATCAAAACTAAATTATCATTACCTTAATGTATTATTATCATGTGCCTTATTGAGATTTATAATTTACATCCGCTTTAAATCACTAACTAAAATTATGTATGCTAATCATGATGTCAGTGCACTGTTAAATCACATAGTAAAGTATATATTACACTTATATGCTATTAAGTAAGAAAGAAATGGTAACTCTCCCTGTATATTATTACTATTACACTTCTTGTTTACAATTAGAACATAAATGTGCTGTTAAATCAGCAGCTAAAATTTTATTAACTTAATATATTTTCCATTACACAATTATCACATGACCCATTAATGCCTGTGTGCAATTATATACCCAAAATTACCAAATGAATGAGACATAAAAATAATGAAGTTTAGCAAGTTATCTGGCACGAAACCAAAATTCTAAAAGAAAACTATTCCTTGATAATGATGCAGAAGTACTGTTAATAAGACAAAATGCACTTTGTTATTGTAGCTCAATTTCTTAAAATGAATAAGTTAGCTAAATAATCATTGTTTTTTCTTACTCCCCCCTGCCCTTTTCCTTTTGAGACATGCTATACTTGGGAAGGAAGCAAAATAAAATAAAGTTTCAAAGAACATTATGAAATGCAGAGAGAGAAAAAAAATATGGAAAAGGAAACTGAAATATTTGAAAAATGAAGAAGGAAAAAAGAAATGAATCAAGATGATATAAAGGAAAGGGAAAGCTGAGGATAGGGAAAGCACACCAACCACCAAAATTTATGTTACATAATATTTAAAAAGTTCATAGCCAAGATAAAATCACCCCAAAGTTTAGTTACTAAAAGAATGTGTAAAACAAAACCTAATTATCAAATTAGCATCTCTTACACCAAATCTCTGTTCGTTAAAGCAATAATGAATTCAGATCATACAATTTGAAAGAAAAAAACTGTCCTGCAAATACCACCATCATGACACATAGTCTGCTTTAAAAAAATTATATATCTGGTACTTCCCCCTAATGACATGAAATCTACCCAGTGCCTACACACCACCAGGGTGGCTGAGGTCATTAAGGTGCAGACTTGTGAGCAGGAGGTTTGGGATTTGGTTCCCACAGAACCGTCCTCCCTGACTGAGATTTTTTCCAGATTTTCCTCAGCCTTCATAAATGGCAAAAGTCGGGAAAGTACCCTAAGTGTAGGCCTGGAACACTTCCTTTATGATAATAATAAAAAAAAACTTTTCTAATTTATCATTTCATCTCATGTATCATTGCCTATGATGCCTCAGTAGTTAAAACGAGCATTTAAAAAAAAAAATATATGTCACAACCTCCTTGCTTCCATTCACCTAAAATACCATTCTATACCTTATTTAACAAAGAGTCCATCACTTAGAACTAGTGATGTAACACACAACACTAATCTAATCTAGTTCTAATCTACCCATCCTGCTTCAAAATTGGATCATTTAGACATTATAAAAGTCATCTTTATAATGAATAGTTATCACTTACATTCAAGAGGACGTTAACCAAAATGACTTTCCAAAAGGTATTGTGGCCACACTTGTCTCTCTAAGAAAGCTGTTAAAACATTATTGTTTCCTCTGGCCACACATGCTCAAACTCTAATTTACCAAACATACATGTAATTTTCCTAACCATCATTTCTGCTTCTTAACGAACTTAAATTATAATGCATTTCTCCACATTGTCATTCCCCTATATGCCACTATATAATGACCTATTATAAACAGGAATAGTTGAACACTGTAATATAAACGCTGCTGATAAATAACATGCAGTCTTTCTCACATTAGCACATGTGCCAATGCCGTATCTGATTCTTATCTTTTTCAGATTCAGAAAATGATGGTAAATGATGACCTTAATGTCTGACGAGGAGTCACACTGCCCTCCAAAATCATAAACCTTTCACATATAAACAAACTTTCATCCAATTTAATTACTAATTCAAGCTTCTCTGAACAAAATTGGTTTAGGGATCTATTATGTTGACAGTGGGTCAGAGCTGCTGATTATTGCATAAATTGCATGTCATTTAATCATCACAATTATCTTAACTCCATTTTCCCTCTTCCCCATTTTTTGCCCTTGGCATCCCAGAAAATCAACACCATGATCTTCCCTGCTATTTCATACTTGGCCTTCTTTGGCACTGGAGAATCATGATACTTCCTTTGTTTAGACTGCTGTTTTGTTTCAGGTGCATAGTAGTGCACCCATGTTTCATCATTGGTCATAAATAAAGGCATGAAGTTGGCAGGATCTCTCTGAAATTGGGCCAACCGTACTGAATATTTGCACTCTGATTCACTTTCAATCCTGAGCCAGCAGTCGCAGTACCCATCTTGCCAGTAATTTTCTCAAGTACAATACTTCCCTGAAAATGTGAAATATAGGATGCCCTGAAATGCCCAGAGTTTCAGCAATTTTGGATACTTTTAATCAGCAATCACCAAGTCATGCACCTTATTGATAATTTCTGATGCTGTGACATATTTTGGTCATCCATTGCGTGGGTCATCTTCCAAGCTTTCATCGCCATGTTTAGATTGCATGGTTCACTTTGATGTGGTTGAAAATGTGGTGCATAGTCCCCTAGAGTATTAGTCATATCTTTATGAATTTCTGTGTTGCATTTATACCCTTCTTTACCAAGTACTTAATAACCATACATGTTTTCATATTTTCCATTTTTTCCGTGTACATAAATCAGCGCTGCAATAAAGAGCTATAGCTACTATGATTCTTGATGAATCCAGGTATTATTGCACAAATGTTTCTATGCAAAATAGCGTATTTTGATAGCAAAACTGCTTTGGAACTGCTTCTGCAATCTGTGGGTTATAGAGCTTTTCAAATGACCCTTATATAAGGCTGCCATGGGTGGCCAAGGTCATTAAGGCGCATACTCGTGAGTGGGAGGTCTGGGGTTCGAATCCCACCAGGACCATCCTCCCTGACTGAGGTTTTTTCCAGGTTTTCCTCACTCCTCATGACTGACAAATGCCAGAGAGGTACCCTAAACTGAGGCATTGAACGTTTCCTTCCTTAAAAAATCCTTTCCCAATTTATCATTTCATCTCATGTATCATCAGTGTTCACTGCCTGTGGTGCCACAGTAGTAAAAACAGGCGTAAACACCATTAAAAAAAAGCTCATATAATACTGTTTTTCCATAGTAGTAGTCTGTATATCATCAGTGAATGGAAGTAATCAAAATACATGCTTTAAGCACATGAAATGTTATCCAAAGCTTATGCTGCTCAGTTTTGCTATCAGTTTTTCTACTCATTTATCCTAGCTCAAGTGTTTATCATTTCATAGTGTAGAAATTTTCTTATATTCTCATACTTTATCAAAATAGATCCACTTTTGATATTAAGATTCTGTAAATTTGTTCATGCTTTATGCTGGAAGTTTGCTACTGTTGTTTCATATATTGTAATAATTTATTTTGGTGTAATTATTTTTTTCACACATGATAAACCAGATTTGTGGCTGGCCTCCATTAATGAAGCTAATATATGTTGTATACATTTTATTATATTTTATATTAAGTAGATATTCTAATGTATCATTTTAGAATAAGAATGTTTCTGATATTAACTGTTTACTATAACTGAAAGCAAGCAGGGCAGAATTACAGGAATACTAAATCACTGATGTAACCAAAAGGGGAAAAGTAAAGGCAAAATTTATTTATTTGTTTATTCCCCCTTTTTTTATGGTTCAGCTGTGGGTTAGGCTAAGGATAGTTATAATCTGAACTTTGGTCACTTTGGTGCGCCGATTTCTCACTCCATATGAGATCATTTGGTTTTGAGCAAACCATTCATTTAGTATATTTTGAATTTTTGAAGTGTAGTTGGGGCATAAGCTTACATTGTGAACTGCTTTGGTGTTAATAAGCCCTGTGACTAGAAGTTTTATAGAGGACATAAATAGAGGCAGTTCCTCCGTTCATGGCACATTTTCTCAATTCTTTAGTCTACGGATGTACATCTCTTATTGCTGAGGTTAATTACGTATGAGCATAATAGGTTTATTATTCATTTCGCAAGTCTTTAGTCTACGGGTGTATGAGTTTCATCATCGAGGTAGAGAGTTAATATGTTGCTTACTCGCGTAGAAAATCAATACTTCAAGCACCATGAGTGTCCATAAGACTAAAGTCAGGTTGCAAATTCTGTCTCTGCCACGAAGTAAATTTAACAAGATTGAATGTAGGCCATGATCATAATACCAAATACTATTATTATCAGAAATGCTTAATGTAAAATAAAATTTTGATCAATAAACCACAGAATATACTATATAGCATCCAGTGATTATGACACCTAATATCTGCTCTGCAGGGGCTCAATAAAATAGTCAGAAATACCCTGAGATTGATATTGCTGAAGTGCAGGCAGTAATAGATGCAATCAACAAGATTGTTTCTAAATTGAGGCAAATAACGTCAAGCTAACATCACCAACAAAACTACAGCCGAGGTCGGTAAGGCGAGGACACGCAAACGGCAGATCTGAGGTTCGAATCCCGCCAGGACCGTCCTCCATGACTGAGGTTTTTTCCAGGTTTTCCTCAGTCCTCTTAACTGGCAAATGGCAGGGAGGTACCCTAAACTTAGGCCTGGAACGTTTCCTTCCTTAAAAAAAAATCTTTCCCAAATTATCATTTCATTTCATGTATCATCAGTGTCCACCACCTAAGTGCTTTAGAAGTTAAAATGGGCATTAAACACTATTCAAAAAAAAAAAAATAAACCAACAAAACTGCAGGAATAATTACACTTCTTCCATTGCTCCCTGTGTACCACTTTCTGAAATTGAAATATAATTAATGGTATATTCTAGTTAATTATGTTTTTATAATTTCGACATATTAAGGTTGAAAATTTTGCATTTTTCTGTCAAATTTGTCCCATAAGAAAGATTTACTTTTGCTAGTTGGTATGATTTTATTTAGTGCTAATTGAGTTTGTGACTGTCACTCTAATTCGAATGCTTTTGCAGCTAATTCTAGTATTTTTTGGAATTTTTTTGCAGTAGTAGGGCTAAAACATCCGGTATTCTGTATCTGAAATCTGTACACAGTACTAACATTCTGCTGTGTTCACCATTTTTTAATTTTATGGCAATTTGTTCAAGTAAAACTTCTAATACACAGAGCCTAGAAGCATTGAACTTCTATTTTAACATGATTTTACATACTTCAATCAACATATATGTTATGTGTATGGACATGCTCCCAGTATACATTTTTCTCCATTTAGCTGTTTGGTTATTTCAAATGATTTCAATATTGTGAACTTCAGCACAGGTTTCCCATTCATCCTCTGATAGTTTAGGGAATGTGTTACTTCTCTGTGCTATTGTTACTCTTAGTATGTCCATCATTTCTATAAAATGACTGAACAGGTAGAATTCAGTTCCACCATGTGATAGATCTTGAGTAAGCTTTTTAGGAATATCTATTCCACTAGTGTTTTGATATTCTGACAGTCTATGGATGCATTTAATATGCACAACAGTATTTTTCACTTTTTCATGTGATGAATTTATAATTTAATGCCTCATGAATAGTTAAATTCTATAACAGCCATAATGCTTCCATTTAAGATCTCTTTGCCTAATGTTTGTACTGTTATCTGTAACAGCTTTTAGAATCTTTTTAGATGAAGTTGTCTATAATGATGGACTTTTATCAATGCAGCCAAAAGTTATTTTTTGCATCTGTATGTGCTGATTAGTCCAGCAGTAAGGTATTTAACTCATAATTTTCAGTTAGAAAATGAATGGTAACAGCCAAATATTAATCATTGTTTTGAAGTCCATGAGACAAATACAATAATTAATTTTTGCTGCACATTTGTGAAACATTGCCTATATATTGGTGGTAGAAAGCTAGAGGGTATTACTTTTCTATTGGAGAATTCAAATCATTAATAAACTTCTTAAATCCACAATTCTCCATAATTGAGAAAAATTGAAAAATCAACACTTTTGGCTGATCTTCTCTTTGGCAGAAAACTTTAAATGTACACCTATCGAACTGTACTTAGTTTGTGAATGAACGAATATTTATTATTATTATTATTATTATTATTATTATTATTATTATTATTATTACTGCACAATACAATTACAATTTTAGAATATTTCCTTGATCCTTGAGTGCTTGTTAATTCAGGATCCCATGAACTAATCCCCTGGTTGTTATGCACATTGATCATACATCACTAACTACACTTATCAGATGAACTTTACAAATATTTCCCAAAAGGTCATCTTCCCTCATTGATACTTTATTACCTTCTTCATTTGCCTTGATCACTTTCTTCCACCACTTCTCTCTTACTTTCCCTACATAATTACAAAATGATTCAAAAATTCTTTTCTGCTAATCCAAAAAATCTTTGCCAGAATTCCCATATTTCCTCTCTTTATCCTTCAGTTTCTGTATATTCTGTTATACCTCTTGAACCAGCAAGAAGTCTTTGAGAATATTTCCTTCTTCTAATGATTGTATCCTCTGCCAGTATTTGATAATGCATTTTATTACTAGACCTTTTCGGTTCACTCTTCGTAGGTCCATCAGGGCTACTCCATTGGGTGCTGCTCTAGGTAATCCCAATATCATTTTACAGACTGACCTATGAATCTGATCTATACATTCCCTCTCTTTTTCTGTCCGCCATATTTCAATCATTCATCATTTTCAATTCAACTGTAGCTGAATATACTCTCTCTAACCAGCTTACACTCATATTTGGCATTTTCTTCAAGCATGTTCTTATACTATTGGTAGCTAATTTTCCCTTCCCTAGTGCATTATTCCTTTATTCTAGCCATTTTCCATTACTGTTTGGCCTAACCCCCAAATAATCTAATTTCCATCCCACTCCCCTTTAAATATCATTCATCATCTCTGCTGACCTTCTTCCCTTTTTACATACCAAACTTTTCGATTTAATTTTATTTATATTTAAGCTACCTAGTTTGTGCTGAGGTCGTAGTTCTTCATTGGAGCTTGCACCTGAGATATTCAAACCAAAGGAATATATTTGGGTCATGGTTATGGGATTGGGCATAATTTAATATTAATTATAATTTACACCAATAGCCTTGTAAATCAAGTTTATGGCATTGTCATTTGTTAGGTTACAATACTGTATACAAAATATAACTTACATTTTGTCCAATGAACATAAACATTTATTTATGAGTTATTTCTACAACTAATACTTAAATTTTGATTTTTCTACAGATTTCATCTCTGCTGGTAATTTATTATACAAAAGGGTACCCATTATATTTAAATCCTTACATACTGTTTGCTTATTATTAGCATATCTATGATAAACTCTACTGTTTCTGGTATTGTAGTTGAGAATATCAGTATTTTTTATAAAATTCTTTGCTTTATTACATAATATAGCAGTAAACAGGGAGTAAACCATAAAAATTTCATTTTTTATAAATGCATTCTTACAAAACTGTCTATATTCTAATTTAGAAATAAACTTAATACATTTTTCTCTGTAATATTAATAATCAATCCATGTGCACCTTTGCTGCAGCCCCCCAGACTTCAATACCATAATGTAGATGAGGGTAATTATACCATAAAAATCTTTTTTACTCTTTGGAGCCAAACACATAATCTGAACAGATTCACTGATTTAAAATTTTTGGATAGGCTGATTACAATTTTTCTAAATATGGCATCTTTATGTTTTGCCCATGTTAATTATCCATGTCCCTAAAAAGTTACATGTATGAGAGTGGTCCATATGTTTCTGGCTTAGCTATTTTCAGGGTATGATAAAGAGAAAAACTAAATTTCACTTTTCAATATAGTTACCCTTTATTGCAATACACTTCTCACATCTTTGAATTAACATTTCAACCTTCCCCCCCCCCCCCAAATAGTCAGAAGTCTTGTCTGCAAAATGGGCATAAACAGTATCTATCACTTCTTTGTCACACTTAAATTTCCTTCCTTGCAGGTCTTTTTGAGTTTCGAGGTTAGGATATAGTCACTGGGAGCTAGATCTGGGCTGTAGGGTGGATGGCCGATCTCCTTGAAGCCATATTTCTTCACAGCTTTCTTTGCAGCAAGAGTTGTGTGCACAGGCACATTGTCATGAAGAACACCCCACTAAGCTTTCCTCACCTTTTCTCTTTGATGGAAGCACGTAGTCTGTACAGTAGGCCAGCATAGTACTCCCCATTTTCTGTGATGTTTCTCTCCTTTAAGTCAATGAAGAGCATTCCCAAAAGATTGTGGCCATGATCTTCTTGGTTGACTGAGTGACCTTGGCCTTTAAAGACGGTGCTTTGCCAGGTTTACGCCACTCTATTGATCCTCTTTTGGACAAGGGATCATGGCAGAGAACCATAGTTTCATCTCCTGTAACAATGGTTTGCAGAACTTCTATGTCATTGCAACGGCAGAGCTCCAAAAATGCCTGACATTGCTGCTTTTGAATTGAGGAAAGTAATCTATGCACCCATCTTGCACTAACTTATTCATGTTTAAATGTTCATGAATAATTCAAAGAACTTTTGTTTTAAAAAGGCCCAACCTTGCTGCTATTTCTGTAACTTTGAGCAGCCGGTCTTCCATAATTTCTCCTTCCACAAGTGCAATGTTTTCAGGATTAAGCGCCTCCTAAGGGTCGACCTGCACACTCTTCATCTTCAATGCTTTCTCAACCCATTCGAAAAAGTTTGGCCCATTCTTTTATGGTGGAATATGAGTGGGATGCTTCCACATATATGCCGTCCAATTGCTGTTTAATTTAATTTGGAGTAAGTCGTTCTGTTGTAAAGAACATAACAACAACTTGATACTCCATTTTGAACAGATCACAGTCTTGCACACATAGCCTTCTTTATGCAGCTATATCTGAGCAACTGAACATGGCAGAGCAGATGTTACAGCTGTATTTATTTACTTAGCAGATAAGGTATGACACCAGATAAGGGTTTTGTTAAGGCAAATCCTTGTGGGCAAGGTTGGAAACTTATAGACCTAACCTCATATCTGCCCAATCACAGATTTTTTATTCAATCATACATATATCCTCATGAGCATTACTTTTAACTAGAACAAATTTCATTAATTTAGTTTTACCTGCATTGCATACAGTATTATTGATTTTAAAATATTTTAGGATTTGCTCTGAATTCAGAGAGATGGTGTCCACTAGAGGCTTATTAAATTCACTCCAAAGAATTTACAGTGATATCATTTGCATAAGGAGTAATAAGACAATTATAAAGCTGAACAATATCATTTACATATATTAAAAACATTAATGGGCCCAAGACCTTGTGGGACTCCATAGTTCACTAATCCATATTGAGACCTTACTTTAGATAAGAGATCATCTTTTTTAGTATAAATTTCAATTTGTTTTCTATGCATAAGATTTACATATTTTGTGTTAAAATGCTCTAATCTAATAAGACTTCAACTTATATAACAAAAGATCATATTTTATATTATCAAAAGCTTTTGACAAATAAAAATATAAGATATCCACTTTTTTATTTCATTGTAATAACTTTAAAACTTGATGAACAAAATCATTAATAACAGTTATAGTTGAGAAGTATTTTTTCTAATGCCATCTTGAAAGTTAAAGAGAACCTTTCTAACAGTAAGAAAATCTAAGAACCTAACTAGAAGAATTCATTCATAAATTTCCCAATCTCAGGTGTTAATATAATTAGCCTGTAATTATTAATATTAAATTTATCACTTTTCTTAAATACAGGTTTTAAAATATTTATCTTTAAACAGTTTGGAAATATTCAGTTTTCAACTGAGAAATTTGTCAGATATCCTAAGTGTTTTGCTAATCCATTCTTACATTATTTTAATGGTCTAGGACTAATTTCATGCCAACCTGAAGTATTTTTACTCAATAGACGAGTTATTATTTTAATAATATCATCAATGTTTGTGGATTTTACATACACAGTGGTATTTATAGTATCAAAACAGAGGAATGTGCGATTGGCTACAATTTAATATTTTTACTCGGTAGATTAGTTATTATTTTAATAATATCATCAATGTTTGTGGATTTTACATACACAGTTGTATTTATAGTATCAAAACAGAGGAATGTGCGATTTGCTACAATTTAATATTTAATATTTTTACTCAGTGGACGAGTTATTATTTTAATAATATCATCAATGTTTGTGGATTTTACATACACAGTTGTATTTATAGTATCCATAAAAGAGGAACATGCAATTTGCTACAACTGCAATCTTATAGTCTAAAGAATCAATATAAAAGTTGAAGGATAAAAGTATGCACATCTGCGGGGTGTTTAGTATTATATTATTATTATTATTAGTATTAGTATTATTATTATTATTATTATTATTATTTTATTAATAAGCCAGTCAGTTAGTTCCCCGTTATTTATTAATTTTATTACTGTGAAAAAAAAAACAAATGACTACATTTAACCATTTAAGCGAAACTATTTGAAATTAGTGTCGCACTTTTGTCATCTCACCACTAAGCATTCATAACCAATTTTCTTCGCTACTGTTAAGCAATTTCTGTTCAGGAGGGATGGTTCACAAGTGAAAGTTTCGAGTTACATTGTGTATTTAAGAAAATAATTTTCATACGTTTCAATAAAACAAAAACATGTTACTGTTTTAAAACAGTTTCGATGTACTAAGCAAATATACAGAATCAGCTAAGAACAATAGAAAGTTCATCGATTTTGAAATTTAATTTAAATGTTATGGTATTAAAAACATAATGCAAACGTTTTATGAAGGTTTTAATACTGAGCGCTCTTACATACAAATATAATTTTCAAGCACAATTTAATTTAATATTTCACAGCTACTATCTTCATGAAGATACTTTTATTAAATATAAAACATATGCAACATCATAAATATAGTTTATATGCTGAATTAATTTCTCTTTTTATTTTAAAAAATATAGAGATAATTAAATGCAACAGTACTTTCGGTTTTCAAGTATACCTTTACTTCTAATAGTCCAATTTCTATAATTTTCAGAAATTACTTTTCTTCCTTATTTAAATGGTATATACTGAATTTTGTTGTAAAGAAACAAATATTGGTGCCAATAGAGCAATTTTATAAATTTTGTTTTTCAGGTAACCCCTGATTTCTCTGAGTTTCAGAAAATATTTTTCTTATTCTATTTAAATGGCATATATGGAGTTTCATTTCGAAAAATCATATTAATGCCATTATAGCGATTTTTAAATTTTGAAGCACAGGCAAACTCCTCCTTCTAATAATCCAGTTTCACAGATTTTCAGAAACTATTTTTCTTAGCTTATTTCAATGGCCTATAACGAGTTTCCATAAAAAAAAAAAAAAATTCTGGCCTTTAGAGCGATTTTTAGCCTTTTTCATGTAAACCCACTCCCAATAATCTGATAATTTTCCAAATTTATTTTTCTTATTGATTTAAATTATATATGCGGAGTTTTGCTGTGAAAAGCAATTGCTGTAGCTGCTAGAGCTATTTTTAAATTTTTAGTTACTCCACTTCCTAATGGCCCAATTTGTCTAATTTTCAGAAATTATTTTTCATATCCTATTCAAATGGTATATACGAAGTTTCGTTGCGAAAAAAAAATATAAACAATGTTATTAGAACGATTTTTAAAATTTCGATTTTTGGGGTGCAGGCAAACCCTCCCCACCTCCTAATAGATATATGTATTGGTTTTCAGGAAATGTTTTTATTATTTTATTTAAATTGTATATACAGAGTTTCGTTGCGAAACAAATATTAATGCCGCTAGAGTAATTTTTAAATTTTGTTTTAACCCCCGCCCTTTTAATAGTCCAATTTAACTGATTTTCTTGTCTTATTTCGATGTCTCATATCGAATTTCCTTTTTAAAAAAAAATTAAATTGTGGCGGGTAGAGCGATTTTTAAATTTCGAAAATATGTATTCCTGTATAGCTGTGCAGTTACATATTCATGTCGCGAATTTTGTTGTGAAAAAACAATTGAGAGCGATTTTTTAATTTTATGTTTCAGGTAACCTCCTCACCTCCTAACTGGCCCGATTTCCCTGATTTTCAGAAACTATTTTTCTTATTCTATTTAAATAGCACATAGAAGTTTCGTTGCGAAAACATCTTAATGCCACTAGAGCTATTAAATGTTGGGATGCAGGCAACACACACTCCCACTCCTAATGTCCCGATTTCCCTGTTTTTCAAAAACGATTTTTCTTATTCTATTTAAATGGCATATAGAGGGCTTCCTTGCGTAAAACCATATATTAATACCTCTAGAACGATTTTTAAATTTTGGGTTTCAGGTAAACCCCGTGCTCCGATTTCACTGATTTCCGAAAATTGTTTTTCCTACTTTATTTTGACGGTATATACCAATTTTCCCTTAAAAACGTTTAAATTGCAGCCCCTAGAGCGATTTTTAAATTTCGCTTTAACCCCCAAAAGTTTTTCATCTATACCCCCACACTGAATGTCCCGATTGCTAGATTTTCGAAAGCTACTTTTATCAATTTATTTTAGAGTTTTTTACTGAGTTTCGTTGATACATAGCAAAACTTGCTGCTGGAGCGTTTTTTTTTTTTTCCTCTTTCGGTTTCCCCCCCCCCCTTTTTTAAAATTTTTCTGCTTAGGCTAACCCCCACCCCAATGGTCTAATTTACTGGTAAAGGAACTCGACAAACCATTTGCTAATTAATAACTATTTGCTGAATTTCATTGAGAAAAAACATAATTTTTGACTGGTTGAGAGAGAACAAGGTGTCCCTGAATTCAGCCATACAAACTGCAAGGATTGTGAAGGGGTCCTAGATAAGCATTTTGAGATAGGGAACTTATGATCCCTTTTGTAAACTTTCAAAGTTAATACGCTTTTTCGAAATCGGATATCCGAGCTGATACGTCAATATAACGTAGGTGTGCGAATTAGATTTTCATTTAGAATGCTCACGTCTTGCCCAAGTAATCGGAAAAGGTAGTGTGCAAATGACGGTACACAGGAAGTTGAAAATTATTGGCTTTGCTACTTCGGTAAAATTGTTCGCTCTGGAGGGGTATGCACGACAATAATAACAAGTCAGTCGTGCTAAGAAGTTAATTGCGCATGTGCAAAGTACCTAGCATATCGAAGCTGAGACTTGTCCCAGACTTGAGTTCTGCAGGTGGGCTTCGCAGCGGCAGAATGAACAGCCTTACTTTTTCTCCTCGGTTCTCTTCATCATTCAGGCCATGTTCACGAGGTGGGCTAATTCTGAACCATAGGAACAGTCATCTTTGGGAGTATGAGCAACCACATGTAGTGGTGGAGGCTCGTTATCAACACAGATTCAGCATAGACGTGTGGGTGGGCATTGTGTCCAATCAAATAACTGGAATGTATTTACTTTTACACGGTTAAACAGGTATGTGTATCTTTAGTTCCTGACGCATGTTTTGCCTGTGTTTTTGAGAAGACGTCCCTCTGAACATCAGACGTCAGATGTGGTTGCTGCACGATGGTGCTCTTCCCCATTTCAGTGTGAAAATACGAAATTATCTCAATGTTGTGCTTACTGGACAGTGGATTGAAAGAGATGCTCATGTAAATTGGCCATTGCATTCTCCAGACCTCAACCCCCTAGATTTGTTATTATGAGGACATCTTAAGAGTCTCATGTACACATCATCAGTTGACACTGATGAGCAATTACTAGTATGGGGGTTGGCTGCTTGTTTGAGGTTCATAACACTCCAGATTTTTTTTGAGAGGTTACGAGGTTTTTTTTAAATGCCTTTTTCCTTAATCCCCCAATTTTTTTTATTCATGCAGCGTGAAAATCTAGAATGCAGTTTACTTCATTTTTCTTAGGTATTTGGTTTTATTCAGGTACCTTTTTCCCTTACTCTGGAGAAAGTCATTTATATTTGCTTTTAAGTACTTACTATGTCTACCATCATTGGCTAGAGTGGAGGAAACATCTTGTAAATTTTGAAATGTACCTGTTTATACAACACTACAGGTACATAATAGGTCAAAGTGATAACAACTGGGTAATGACTTTACCCTTGCAAGTTTAGAGCTACTGTGCTATTCATTAAACACATTGTAATTTATTTTTCTTAATTCATTTGAGTGGATGAGTGATTCTGAGCAACAAAACAAATATGGTAACTACAACACGGAAAAAAAAATAAGAAAAAAAGCATGCAGCAATGGAGGTTCGAACCTGCTCCTCCATCACATTATCTAATGTGGCTACAGGTAGCACGGTTTTAACCATGGCGCTATTCTGGAACCGTGCCTAGAGTAAGTGAAACAACAGTCTTTTTTTTTTTCCAACCCTGTGTGGAGGTTTAATCAGTGGCGTGCTGCCATGAGCAGATTTTATGTATTACATGAAACCACAGCCATAAGTTCCTTATCTCAAAATGCCTATATAGAACCCTCCACAATTCTTGCAATTTATGTGGTTGAATTCTGGGACATCCAGTATATGTGTGTGTGTGCGTGTGCGCGGGCATATTTTCTATTTTTTTTTTTTTTTTTTTTTAATTGTAGGTGTCCGGTAGGTAAAATCGATGAAGATTTGGATAGATTAAAATATCCCTCCATTGGTACAACTACAATAGCTTTCATTCCTTAATTGGCTTAAAAAAATAAATAAATAGAAATTAAATAGCTGAAAAGTAAGATTTTTCACAGTCTGGGCCACAATAGCTTCATTCCTTTGTAATTCGCTAAAAAAATATGATTAAAAAAATTATGAGTTTGAAACATTGATGAAATTAATTGAGAATAGTCAGAATATAATTAAAGATATAGCTTATCAAAGTCGGAGAAAATTAGGACAGGAAAACTAGCAACAGGCCCTGGATGCAAATCAGAGCAGAATGAATTTAGAAATCTCGGATTTAAGAGAGACGATTACGCTATTTGAACAAAAATGTAATAAGGATAAAAAATATCGCCATGGGTGGCCAAGGTCGTTAATACATGGACTCGTGAGTGGGAGATCTGGGGTTTAAATCTGCCAGCACCATCCTTCCTGATGGGTTTTTTCCAGGTTTTCCTCAGTCCTCATAAATGGCAAATGCCAGGAAGGTACCGTAAATTTAGGTCTGGAATGTTTCCTTCCTTAAAAAAGAAAAATCCTTTCCCAGTATCATCAGTGTCACCCCTGTGGTGCCTCAGTAGTAAAAATGGGCGTTAAACACTAATAAAAAAAATATATAAACTAAAGAAATGTTGGTTGACACCTCGATTAGAGGTAAGTCCTATTGTGAATACATATGTGACTAACTTATCAGGGCCATCTTATAGTGTGTAATCTATTTAGGTAATTAATTATTTAACAGCGCTGGACTTTTGTGGTGAATAAGGGGAGAACCCAAGACAGTTTAGGAGCTGGAGGACTACTTCAGAATTAAGGCAGTTCTAGAAGATATGAAAATTATTTTTGTTAGGAGAAATTTGAAAGCGCAGGCTTTATACTGGTACAAACTGACCCTAGCCCACTGCTTGCGTTGGGACTTTAAGGCAACTTTTCCTAGCTAGATCCTTGGGATCCTCTAACCAAAATTCAATCAGGATGGAATTGGAATTATCTAATGGGAAATATGATGCAACAAGAAACATGTGCATGGTGGATTATTTCCTGATGATCGGAAGAAAAATTAAACTACTCAACTACTGGTAATATTCAAGTATTTGTAATGGCAATTTGATGGTGAATTCCTTAGTATATTGTATCATTTTAGCAGTTTGCTAGCCATAGTCCAATTAAGTGGTAAGTTATGTATATAAAATGAAATATTATCACCATTTTAACAAATTTTGAACATAATTTCCTAATTTTCTGTGGATACTTGAGCATATAGAATACACCTTCTTACAAGGGAAAAAATTCACTCTAGAGTCACATTTTTTAGATTTGTGTTATATTACATTCTTCCTTGTATAATGAACCCATGTATAGAATGTCAGTGCTAATGGGCCATACAGGTCATATAAGAGGATAGCTACTGGTGGCGCCAAATAGTAAAAGATAAGTCAATAGAGAAAGGAGAGAGGCATTTGAGCAGTGACAGTCAATCTTGATGGTCTACTAATACTATATGTGAGTAGATAATAAACAGCACATGGTACATGGAAAGGTGTGCAGATAGATCTGTAAAACTGTAACAAACGTCATGTTTTTTCACTTATAAATTCATTTTCTAATTTTAGTCTGTAGTTCAAAGAAAGTGACATTAAACGAAAATGACATTGTGCAATATTTGCTTCAGCAGCCATCCAATTTGTCACATAAACAGAAGGCAACAAAGAGGATTTTCCAAATAGAAAAAAAAGGCAGCTGACAATACAATTGCATTTTTCTGTGATGAAGTAGATGTAGATTAGCAGCCATTATCATTATGATTATGATAATCGATGGGGAAGGGATTGATTGTGAGGTATATGTATACAGAAATTATAATAATTGTGACTATATCATTCTTTTCATTAGATTATATTGCTGAGGCTGTTGGGATCGTTCTTATATATACGTGTTCATCCTTTTTTGATGCGCTGATCCCATGTTTACTTTGCTATAAATGCATTTTATCCAAAAAGAACATCAATATCTCAGAAGGGCATCCCACTCTCCTGGTATGTCAGTTTAGTTAAATTTAGAAAAAATGCTGGTTATTGTCATATAGTCCCTCACCTCCTCGGATGCCGGGGAGGTACCTAAACTTAGGCCTGGAACGCTTCCTTCCTTAAAAAAAAAAAAAAATAAATCCTTTCCCAATATATCATTTCATTACATGTATCACCAGTGTCCACCGCCTGTGGTGCCTCAGTAGTAAAAACGGGCGTTAAACACTACTCAAAAAAAAAAAAAAAAAAAAACCTCCTCGGAGGTCAATCTCCCACGATAGCTCTGGGAGCAGGCCCACAAGGCGG
This sequence comes from Metallyticus violacea, assembly GCA_030762175.1. Taxonomy (NCBI): domain Eukaryota; kingdom Metazoa; phylum Arthropoda; class Insecta; order Mantodea; family Metallyticidae; genus Metallyticus; species Metallyticus violacea. The sequence continues at coordinate 64,793,494 of CM060832.1, read as the reverse complement.
TCACCATCACCGCCTCTCTCCACCTGCAATCGTTTCCAGGTGTTGGAATCGGTTGATTCATCTCAGCGGGAGAAGCCTCCCTCCGAGGATTTTGCAGGATGCGCCTGCTCCTGATAAACCACCGAGTCCCACGCGCTTGAAAAAAAGGACGGTTGATTCGTCTTGGTCCGACCAAAAAGTAAGGTGGTTTTCTGTTTATTTTACCTACTTTTAACAGTGGCTATCGTTTCATGGAATGTACATGGGCTCCGCAGCCGGAGACCGGACCTGGTGTTGCTTTTACAATCAACTAATACTCCGCTTTTATGCCTCCAGGAGACTAAACTTCGACCTCAGGATACGTTCAACGTTCGTGGGTACTCCTCCGTGAGATCCGATCTTCCTCTTGAAGCGGGTTCCCCGCGCATGGCGGATGGCGCATGGCGTTTTAATATTAATCGGAGAGGACGTGTATAGTTCTCCCCTGGCCCTCCAGTCTACTCTACAGTCAGTAGCGGCTACCGTTTGCTTTTCTGGCCTTAATTTCACAGTCTGTGACATCTACCTACCTCCATCTGTTCCTGTCTCCGTGGTTGATCTGGATCACTTTCTATCCCAGCTGCCTCCCCCTATACTGCTTTTGGGGGACTTCAATGCCCACCATCCATCTTGGGGTTCACCCGTAGAGTATGCGAGATATACTTGGTGGCTGATTTTATAGATCGCCACAATCTTATTCTACTGAACACAGGCGAACCCACTTTTCTCTCAGACAGTACTCACAGTTTTTCACATCTGGACCTATCTTTCTGTTCTGCCTTGCTTCCTGTGCACTTTAACTGGCACATTCTCTCTGATCTGTACTCTAGTGACCATTTCCCGTGTCGCATTCGTATCCTGTCTTCCCAAGTACATTCCCAGCGCGCGCCTAAGTGGCTTTTAGAGAAAGCTAATTGGAATCTCTTCAGTTCTCTGGTCGTATTTTCAGGGTGTGCTTTTCCTTCAATTGACGCCATGGTCGAACACCTAAACACGGTCCTTGTTGCAGCCGCGAAACAGGCTATCCCACGATCGTCTTTCAATCCCAGACGCTTTCCGGTTCCTTGGTGGACCGACGAATGCCGGGACGTATTGCGTGCACGCCGCGGTGCACTGCGAGTCTTTCGTCGCTTCCCTACGTTGGAGAACATGATCCAGTACAAAAAACTGCGCGCGAAATGCCGTGGAGTTATTCAGGATAGCAAGAAGGCATCGTGGATTGCATTCGCCTCCTCTTTTAACTGTTCTACGCCTTCATCTGTTGTTTGGGACAAACTACGCCAGGTTGCAGGCAAACCTGGTTTTACGTCCATACCCGGTCTCAAAGTATCACATTGTGTACCTACCACTCCTAAGGATGTAGCTAATACGTTAGGATGCTCTTTCGCTGAGATCTCGAACTCCGCCCATTATCCTCCTGCGTTTTGCGTTATTCAGGAGCAGGTTGAATCTAGCGAATTTTGCTTTGCCTCAGACAACCAGGAGCGCTACAATGTCCCGTCTTCCCCTAGGGAATTGGAACATGCACTATCTGCATCTCGGCATTGCACTCCAGGGCCAGATGGTATCCATGTTGCTATGTTGCAGCATTTATCAACCGAGGGCATGCATTTTTTACTTCGAATTTTTAACCGTATTTGGTGTGAAGGCACTTTTCCATGCGCTTGGCGAATGGCCACAGTTATTCCTATTTCTAAACCTGGGAAGGACCCACACCTTCCTTCCAGTTACCGTCTCATTTCCCTCACCAGTTGCGTGTGCAAGGTGATGGAACGAATCATTAACGGTCGGCTTATATGGTGGTTGGAGTCGAGGCACCTACTGACGAACGTCCAGTGCGGTTTTCGTCGTCATCCCTCTTCAATCGACCATCTTGTGTCTCTTTCCATCCATATTGTGAACGGATTTGTGAGAAAGTGCTAAACTGTTGCCGTATTTTTTGATTTGGAGAAGACTTACGATACCTGTTGGAGGGGCGGTATCCTTTGTACGCTTCATGAATGGCGTATATGTGGTCGGATGTCTGTTTTTATTCGGAAGTTTACGAAGGACCCGGTTTTTAATGTTCGCGTGGGGTCAGTTTTATCTTCTCGTTTTACTCAAGAGAACGGTGTACCGCAGGGCTCGGTACTTAGTTGCACATGTTTGCCATCGCCATCAATTCCATAGCTGATTGTTTACCGCCGGGAATCCATTCGTCTTTGTTTGTTGACGATTTTGCGACTTATCTTTCCTCGAGGAGAACTTGTCTTTTGGAACGCCGCCTCCAATGCTGTCTCGACCGCGTTTACCTTTGGAGTGTAAACCATGGGTTCCGATTCTCCGCAGAAAAGACCGTCTGTATGAAATTCTGGCGCCATAAGGTGTATCCTTCACCATCTCTCCACCTTGGCCTAGACGGTCTTGCTTTCGCGGACGAAGTTAGATTCCTAGGCTTTATTTTTGATAGAAAATTATGCTGGTCTTCTCATGTAGCACAACTCAGAGGCAGGTGTGAACGTTCTCTATGTATTTTACGTGTTTTAAGTGGCACTTCCTTGGGAGGTTACCGGACTGTTCTTTTGCGTTTTTATCGCTCTCTAATCCGGTCAAAACTGGATAATGGCTGTGTAGTTTATGGGTCAGCACGACCTTCCGTTCTTCGTCGCCTTAAACCCATTCATCACCGGGGGTATCCGTGTCGCTGTTGGAGCATTCCCCACCATTCCTGTGTCAAGTTTATGTTCGGAGTCTGGAGAACCTCCATTGTTTTATCGTAGGGATCTTTTACTTTCTGCGTATGGTTGTCGACTGGCCTGCGCAACCTCGTCATCCCGCGAATGAGCCGTTTTTTAATTTGTCGCTCCATTTTATGCTGCTCGGTCTTTTACTCCTAAGCCTGCTGGCTTTCGTTTCCGGGAGCTGTTAAGGACGCTGGACTTGGATTTACCTCCTTTGTTCTTGGGCGGGGCAACTTCCTCTCCCCCTTGGCTCTTAGCAGAGGCCCCCGTCCATCTTGGGCTTACGTCTTGTCCTAAGACCTCGACCGCAGCACCTATTATTCTTAGTCATTTTAGCGAGATTGTCTCTTCTTTTACTGGGTGTAATTTTATATATACCGACGGCTCGAAATCTGACACAGGTGTAGGATGTGCCTTTGGAGCTATTTTTACGCATGGTTTTAACGTTGCGACATCTATTTTATGGCGGATCTTTACGCTATTTATCGGGCCATTTTATTTTTTACTGACCACGGGCTTGGGAACATGTCATTTGTTCCGATTCTCTGAGTGCCCTTTTATCTTTTCAACGCCTGTACAACTACCATGCTCTTGTACAGAAGGTCCAGGATGCAGTGTTTACGCTTCTGGTCTCTGGCGTCAGGGTGACACTGCTGTGGGTACCTGGACATGTGGGACTCCCAGGTAATGAGGCCGCAGATGTCGCAGCTAAATCCGCCCTTTTAGACCCTGCTGAGTACGAGCACCGTTTTTATTTCGGGGATTTTCAACATTCTTTACGTCGAGGCATTCTCTCGCGCTGGCGCGATGAGTGGAATTTCATTCCCAACAATAAGCTTCGAAAATGTAAATCCGCCCCTTTTAACTGGTCGGCCTCTTCTCGCGCAGTTCGTCGCGAAGAAGTAATTTTAGCTCGTCTGAGAATTGGGCATTGCCGTTTCAGTCACCGTCACCTTTTTAATGGTCAACCAGCTCCAGCTTGCCCACGCTGTGACCACCCCTTTACAGTGCGTCACATTTTACTCGAATGCCCTCATCTGGCAAATTTTAGACTTTCCCTGGGTTTTCCCTCCACTATTGAGGAGTTACTTGCGGATGATGTGGTTGCTGTTGAGCGAATGGTCCGTTTTATCCGTGTTTGTGATTTTTGGGGCAAGGTGTAAGGTTTTATCGTTTTACTCATGACGGCATTTTTAGACTGTTTTCAGCTCTTGCTGCAGCGTTTTAGTACCAGTCTTTATTGTTGTGCTACATATTACCCTTGTTATTTGTATTGGATTTTTATTGTTCCCATTTTAGACTTTTATAAGACTGGTTAGTTTTCAGCTCTTGCTGATGTGTTTTACTACCAGTCTTTATTTGTTGTTGTCAATATTACCCGTGTTGTTTGTTTTGGGGTTTTATTGATACATTTTTATACAATTACAAGACTACTGTATTTTTCGCTCTTGCGGCCGTATTTTAGTACCAGTCTTTTCTTTGTGGATCTTTATACCCTTGTTATTTGTTATGGGGTTAAATTTTATTGCACAAAGTGCTACTGTTAATTCACTTATGCACTGTATTTGTGTAAATTGCTTATTTATTTCTATATTTTTTATTTCTGACACAATACTTGGTGTGTTTGGGCGCTAATGACCATAGCAGTTTTGCGCCCTTAAGCCATCATCATCGTCATCATCATCATCATCATCATCATCTAACAAAGTTATGGTGAGAACTGGTATGACACAGAAATGGAAGAATTTAGTTGGGGAAATATTAATTACAAAGATTTTAAATCTAAAAGGAGAGAAGAATGTAAAAATGATAGGGAACTATTTGGGCAAAGTTATAGAGAAATGGATAAGAATTTTTTTTTTAATTATTGATTTATTTATGGACGCTCTTTAACATCTCAGGTCATGAAACGGCCGGCAAATTTTGCTCAGAAGCCTCTCTTTCAGGCTTGAGGCTCTTTTTCGTACCATGAATGTAATAAATGGGACCCATGGCTTTACTTCCCTTCTGAAGGAAGCCATACTTAGTATTTTTACGCCCGAAAAAATCCATCGGTCCTGGCCGGGTTCGAACCCGCGATCTTGGGTGTAGGAGGCAAGTATAGTAACCACTACACCACCAGGACCGACAAGGAATAAGAATGATTAAGAGTAAGGATAGAGGGAAATGTAACCTTAGAATTACAATAGATCAGATAAATATAATAAAACTAGAATAATACAATAATAAATATGATGGTCGCCAACAGAGTAAAAAACCTGGAGTTGTATGTATTAGGATCAGAATGTAAACAAGCAACTGTAGAAGGAATATATATAGAAGGAGATAAGTGAGATTAGTATTTTATGTTTGATGTTATTTTGTAATGAATTGATAAATTATGTACTTTGAGTATAGTATATTATAGACTGTTGGGATATATTTTCAATAAATTTCAATTTCAATTAGCATTGTATTTTTATATTTGTCTATTAGGGATCCCAAATTCTATAAAGTTATGGCAAGTGTTCATTGCCTAGAAGATTACAGGACACAGTGCATATAATAGGAAAATGGAGAATGCATGTAATCATGTTGGAATTTGATAATTTCTATTCTATGTATTTTTTAATGCCTTCTGTATAGGTTTACAGTTTAAGTCTAAATGGTTGTTTGTGCCAACAGTTTTTTCTGTTTTTCTTATAAGATAAAATGTTCTTTTTAATAATAAGCTCTCTCTATTGGAATGCACAGAACTGAGGAAAGCTGCATTTGGCAGGAAAATATACAAATTATATTGGCTGGCCAGGGAAAAATTGATGGGTCAAAATCCTGCACATTAGATCAACAACAACAACATAATAATAATAATAATAATAAGCTCTCTCCTTTTTAATTAAATATTTGTATATTTCACGAAAAAGTAAGTTGCAAATTTCAAGATCTTGCTAAAGTCCTCTTGTTATTTCTTAAGATATACAAATATTAGCATATTGCATAAAAGTTTTTAGTACATGCGCTGAAATCTCATTGCATTTCTTTGTTGTTGTTTTTCTATTAATTTTGCATGTCATTTTCAGCCTTGCATGTCAGAATTACTCCAACATCAATTCTTACTTTTGATATTATGTATAAATTAAATGAACTACGCACTCTTAATGCTTCACTTGCTTGTCATAATATATAGAACCAAATGTTCTAGAAACCGGTTCTATATATTATGACAAGTAAATGAAGCATTAAGAGCATGTAGTTCAACTAAATCATACATAATATCAATCATATGATTAGCTTCAATGTGCAAGTTCCAATTTACATTTTAATTAATTCTTACTTTTACCACAGCTATAGTTTGTCAAATTATTGGCTTATATGCCCATCAATACAAAAATCATGCTAAAATAGTTTCAGACTTTTTTTTGAAAACTGACATTTTCTGAAACTGTCGGACATTATATATTCAATGTGATTATTCTGAATGAGCTGAAAATATAGTGAGCGTAAAAAAAAATTAAAAGATTGTGCCAGCATCAAAAGTGTTATTTATATTTTTGCTGTTGTGCATTCCAATATCGTGATGTTTCTAGAATGAAACAATCCAGAGGCAAAATGGAGCTCCATTCAAATTATTTTCTTATAGTATTTACTTTTTTATAGTTTTTAATGTTTTATTGTAACTATTATTTTTCCTTATTCGTAATATTATCTCTCCAACCTTTATAAAAATTATGCATTGATATTTACTATACTATTACAGATGTGAAAATGAGAAGCATAATATACAATATGCACCCATTTCCTTCGTTCTAGGAGCTAATTTTTTTACTGAATTAGCATTGGACCAAAATGTTTGCTTCCTAAATGATGGAGAAAGGCATAAATACTATTTAAGTAAGTTGCCTGGTGAAAAGGCCAGTGCCAGAGTTGATGGGTCATTGATGCTATTCCTCAAACCCCAGGATTACCTTCTTTTTTAGGATTTTTCTCCTAATGAATTGCCATTCAATTAATATCATAAAATTGAAGCAGAAAAATAGTGAAAGATGAAAGCTAGGTTGTATTTTTTACAAGGTCATAGTCTTTTTATAGGCAAACTGAAATTTGTATTATCAATATAAATATCACACAAAAGTAAGGAAATTTAAATAATAGAATTCTTCTGAAGGGAAAGCTTATTTTTATCAGGAAAGTTATTCTATTTTTGAAGTAGAAGCAAAGAAAATACAATAATTTAGTGTTCTGTAAGGAAAACAAAGTAAAGGGGAGAAAATAGAATAAAGGAAGAAAAAATTAACACCAGTGGTTGGTTGGTTGGTTGCTAGTGCCCATTGGGGATGCTGATATTTCCCTAGCTTCCAAATTATTTTTAATTTGTTTGTTGCTATCAAATTGGCTGCATTTCAGTAGATGCTCTTTGTTTAGGATATTATTCATGTCCTTATACAATGGAAAAGGGCTAACCTTAATTGATTTTATTCTGAAGAGATGTTCTGACAGGCAGTCAATCACTGGGCAACTCCATTTTTCTTGTTTTTAATAAAGGATGTTTGAAAGTCTTTAGAACTTCATACAGTTTTCCTTTAAGTTTTTGTTAGATATTTTGTTGTTTTTGCTCATTTATTAATCTCTTTATGAGTTTCAATTTAGAAGCAAACTCTAGTTCAAAAGAAGATTTTTATTTTATGGTGACTCCTTTTATTGCTAAAGTATCAGCAATTTTGCTCCCCTTTAATCCAATATTGCTTGGGATCCATTGTAAAACTTTCGTATTTCTGATCTGGGCTGTATGCTACAGTTTTCTTATTTCATTTATAGTGTACCTATAAATTGGTATTATATATATATATATAAAAGTAAAGAAATTTAAATAATAGAATTCTTCTGGAGGAATAGCTTGTTCTACTTTGTAATGCTGCTTTTAGAGCCACTTAAGATAACAGTTCTTTTATTTATGTTGGGCCTATAGAGTAGATTTTGTAAAGCTGCTCTAATGACCATTATTTTCCTATCAAAATTGTTAGCATACTGTCCCAAAAGTGTATATTGGGAAAATTCTTAACAGTAACAGTAGTTAATGTCAAAATGATACAGTGTCTGTTCTAATAGGACTTATGAACATTTGTAACATTGCAGTGCTGAAAAAGCGAGTATGGAAGTTTGGTACTGGAAATGAGACAACTCGTTCCAAAAAAAGGAAAACCTGGGCTAAAGGTTTTATTACAACAAAGAGAAAGGTTCCAGTGAGGAGGATAACATCTTCATTTCCAACTGCTGCTGATCAAGCCACTTCTACTTTTTCAACAAATGTATCAACGGTAAGGCATTTTAAAGAGAAATACTTTTGTAAATAGCCATAAGATAACATTCTGTTTACAGACTTTAATCATCATTCGGAACTGATATCAGAACATTCATCATCCTCAGAGCAAAAGATATGATTTTTTTGTTTGTTTTGTTTGTTTGTTTGTTTTTTTTTTTTTTTTTTTTTTTTTTTGGTGGCAACTTCCGCCTTCCCTCCTTCCTTTCTTTATTTTGTTGCATGCAACACAAACTTATGATCTGGATAACATTCTCAAAGTTTCCAATAGCCACTTCTGTAGCTCTGGTTGCTGGCCTACTGGTTTGCAACTCATGACATGTGAAGGCAAAAAAGAATGATTTTTCCCTGGTTAGGATATTTTCCAGAATTTTCTTCATCCTAAAAGAGCAAAATGAAAGGTAACTTTGCAGATTCTGTGTTTATTTACATTGATAGTGCATCATTTTCATTTATCACCTTTAGACCAATGCAATTGAAATAGAATGCTAAATACAAATTAATATTGTATAGAAGGAAAAAAAACTGATTTTCAGTTAGATCACAAAACTTATATAGCTTTTTTTCATACTGATTGTTTGAGATTAATGTTTAGAAAAGGATATGAAGCAAAATAGACAACTTTTTATGCACCTTTTTGTTAGATTAGCATATTTATCTCCTTTTCACCTCCTCTTTAATGTGTAAGCACATTTTTGAACCTTTTCTTTCATGCTTTATTAAAAAATTGGGCAGAAAAATAAATTATTTTTACTCTTTTTCAGTGGAAAAATAAATGATTTCAGTCTTTTTGAACAGCTACATAAAATTCTATAATCTCATTTTATAGAGATAGAGCCAGAGCTATAAAATATAAAATGGTATATTTATAAATTTTCAGCCCAAATAGTTTCCCATGTTAAACCCTGCAAAAGAAAGCACAAATTTCAATTAAAGCATTTAGTCAGAGCCACAATTCTCTTTGCAGCCTGCTCACATTCTATATAAAGAAGGCTGGAATATCTAGTTGCTTTACTTGATTGTGTGTATGCTGTTGCAATTCAATTACCATGCCAAAAGTTTAGAAGACAAAGTTATATACATTTTCAGAAGAATTCAAGAGACAGTTCTTCGAAACTGACGGTCTTATTCTTCAATGTGCTGTCTGCAATGTAAATGTTGCAATCATTGAACCAGAATAATCCATAACATCCAGTATGGCAAGCATGCAAAGAATGTTGAATTCCTCAAGTTGCATCCTAAGCAAACAACCTTGATATGTGCCTTCACTTCAGGATCTGAAAAGCAGAAGTTATCAGATCAGTTATCTGCAAATTTTACCATGACATTAATTCAGTCAGGAATTCCAGTCAACAATCCTGCATTCAAATCATTCCTTGATAAGTACACACAAAGTTCAGTACTAAATGAAAGAACCCTGAAAAAAAGTTATGTAAATCAAACTTATGAGAATGTTTTCAAGAAAATAATAGAGATGGTGGATAAACATGAAATGAGATTCATGTTAAATGACACACTGATGTGCTGCAAAGAAATTCAAAACACTGAATGTGGCAATGTTTTCATAATCTGATAAAAGGGTGAAGCTCCATGCCCTTTGAAATGTACCAACTCAAGAAGATAAATGCACACACAGTAATGCAGTTATTCAATGATTTATGCCAGAAGCTGTGGTCAGAGGGTATAAAATATGAAAAAGTCAGGCTTATGGTGATTGACCAAGCACACCATATACTTTTAGTTTTTCAACTACTGAAGCCCATGTACCTCAGCTTCAACCATGTGACATGCTCTGCACATTGTCTTTGTGAAATAATCAGAGAGGAATATAATAGGGTAAATGCTGTTCTGAAGGTTCTCGTAAAGGCCCCAATTTGTCAATTTTTGTACTGAGAAGTTACTGGGCTCTACCTATCACAACTAGTTGGAGTACTTGGATAATGTGTGCAAAAACTTCTTATGTGCTCTAGATTAAACTGATATGATAGCCATCCAACATACCCAATAATTGCTGAATGACAAAGACCTAGATTTGGAAATTTTCACAGTGAATGGCTACAAGTATTTGCTTGATGTAATTCAGGGTTTGGAAGAAAAATGAATGGAGAACAATGGACAACCCTAATGAATTTGCCAAAGCCAAACCTGAATAAATTTTGAGGAACAATCCATATATGGAAGCCTTTGTAACTTTGTAACTTTTATGTGTTTACAAAATATGCTCCATTGTTTTAGTGAATGTTGAACAGAGTTTCTCCATATATAAGTAACTCTGGAGATCAAAAAGCTAATGACTTATATTCAAAACATATAAATAATGTGCATAATCCAATGTGTAACAAATTGTTTGAAACTTAGTAAATGCCACATTTAATTCCCAAATATTGGATGCTTTATGTTATTTGCTACAGTGTTGGGTAAAGAATGTTAATGCAACTGATTTAGACCTGAATAAAGGCATTTTATCAACACTTTTTTTTTTAACCATTTTGTATAAATTTTCATTCTTTCTTTCCCTTTCCAACCATAATTTTGCACCGTTAAATCTGTTGTCTAGTTATAATTATTTCATCTAATGTACATACTAAAAGAAAAATGGTGACTTATTCTAAAGCTTTTTCATAAATGTTATTGAAGGTAATCTTTTCAATTTTTTTCTGACAATAAGAATCTCTTGAACATAACATTTGGCATTGGAACAGGTAGTCAAATCCAACATTTTTTTTAACTTACTTGTCTTTGGGGATATATTTAAAGGCACTGATCACTGAAACTAGTGAGATGAAAATTAATCCCATTAATTTTTTCCTTTTAGTTCCACATCTGTCAAAGAATCATCCAAATTGTACTGCCTAACTTTTTTTTTTTTTTTTATCTGAATAAAATATCACCACAAGCAGTAATGAGATTCATAGATGGTTATTATTGATTTACTATGATTTTTTTGAGTACATAAACCCATTGTCCATTGATGTAATCAGTTATAGATTGTATAAAAATAATAATAAATCAATAAAAAAAAAGTTAAAATTGTGATAATGAGGGAAATTCATTGGCATTGCTTCTTGATAGTAGTCAAAAAAGAGGAAAATTGGAAACCTAAGCTTCTAAATTGAATACATGTGCGCATATTAAGAACACTCCTATTACAAAAATAAATAATGTGGGCTATATAATTAGAGCAATAGATAATATTATAAAGTCAATTTTTGCCAGTAGTTACAAAAGAAAATAGAGGAGATAGTCTTAAACATGCAAATTGGTGCAACAAAGAATGCTTATGTGGCTGTTAAAGTAGGGATTGTATAAAGTTATGATTGTTAAAATTTATTAAATAGCATTGTTATTTTTAAAAAAATGCAGAAGGAAAAAGTAGTGAGGCTGATGTTGAGGGCATGTGACTCTATATCCCATTATGTGAGCACATAAACACTTTAAATTTTGCTCTGACAGTATAAACTAAATTAATCAGAAGTTTCTTATACATATAAATAATCATTTTTATGGCTTTAAGACATTTAGTTTATGATCTATTTACTATTAACTTTTAATCAGATACGTAGTTTTGTTATTTTTACTTTCTTATCTTCTTAAATTTAGCATAATTTTCTTATTTATAGAATTGTGTTGTTAAATTGTTCTCTTATGCAATTTTTGTGCTTTTAATGCATTATAAAATTGTAATAACCTAGAATTACATATTTTAATTTGTTGAATGTTTCTTGAATGAAAATATGTATACATTTAATTCAGCTTTTTGCACTGATTTCAGAACTGTTTTTGGTTTTTTCTCTAAAATGTAACATTTTCTAGAAATAAAAACTGACTTAATTCTAGAATATGCACAAATTGGAGTTATATGTGAAATAATAAAAGTCAATGAATTTGGCTAAAATATCTTCCTTTTATAGGATGTTCTTGGTGCTTCCCTAATGAGAACTTAGCTGTAATCTGCAAGCAGGAGAGAGATTATATTTATTCTTATATTGGTCTTTAATATTAGATACTTTCTGGTGGAAACATTCTTTCTGTTTGTCATTAATTGAGCGCAAGCTGTTGGGAAGGAAATCTATGTGGGAATGCAATTTAAGTGATATATTGCATCCCATTTCGTGAAAAACATTTACTATGCAGCCAAAATTAATGAAGGTGGGAGGTAGCTGGGGAATGATTAATTGATTATGTGCTAATTAAGCTCCATGTTAGTTTGTCAGTTGCAGTTAAGGTTAAAAAGGTATTGTGGTGATGATGATTGATTAGGGGTTGATTATCACTTAGGTCAATTAATTTATCTCTCCTCTCAATGCTGTTGTCTGTTGTATCTCCTGACTTCAGCTCTAGCTCAGAATGTTTGCCTAACTTTGTGGCACGCATGTGTGTCAGAGGGGAGAGGGCAAGGAAATCAAACGAAAGCAGTGTAAACACTTGCAGATAAAGTTAACACCATTTATTACACTTTGTTATATATATTGCTAATGGATTGGTGGCCTTTAGGTCTAGAAGGGTTTCTGGGCATCACTAACGTCACTCTTGCATTGCCTGATTCACTACCTATGATAAATTCGGTTCCATACGCCTGACATGCGATTTTCTATGATAATATATCCACTTTCATGTACTATTACTTGTGTTACTAAGACTGGTAGAACCTGAAAGACTCATGTGATTACTGTTACTGCTACTGAATATTACCACATAAGACTCACAAGACTGATCTTAAGACTGATTATTACTAAGTATGGGAGATTCCTCGACTCTGTGTTACACTGATTATTACTGACTGACCGAGAACTGCTTCCAGAGTTTGATAATATTAAGTATTGCCTATACTGAAAATTGACTGTGACTCTCTGACTTGTCTGGGCCTTAAAAACTTTAACTTTTATTGTTTCATCCTCTGGTTTGAATATGGTATACACATTTTCACAATAGGACTTTTTTAATACAACTTGGTTTTCTCCCCTTACAATGGTTTCCTTTTGGTTACTACTTATGCAAATACTCTCCTGGTATTTCTTATTGGCCATGATTTTAGATCTTGATCAACCCAAATCGTTCTGATTGGTTTCGGTCTTGAGTCTTTAATACCACTGTTTATATGTTAGCGTGATCTAAATATATCATTCACTTTAGACTATATTGCATTGGGGCTTTTATTATATGCTGTATTGCATGGCACATCAACACATTTTCAGAAAAGAACACTTACTTGATCATTATTAAAGAAAACCTTTGACCGCTTTGTCCATATTATACTACTGTGAGACCTAGTGAACTGAACCTTGTTATAAAACACAACAAAAGCAAGTCCTTGGGTTATCCTGGCCCAAGCAAATATAATACGGTTTGTTTACCATGGGTTTAGGTAACAGTTTCTATTTCACATATACAGAAAATAAATATGATGACCTATGAACATATAATGTTCAATACCAGTTACACAAACAATATAAGATACACCAATTATTTATACGTAGGATAGTGTACTGTCTTATGATTACATTATTAATCAATGGGTCCGGGATCAAAGCCAGCAAATACTGCTTCAACTATTTAAGAATCAATATTTTTTGTAATCAAGAAACTTTACATTGCCTAGAAAATTGCTTGCTACTTAATTAGGTCCATGCAGTCAGCTCCTGGCAAAGAATGTCCTCAAATGTAGGTTCACACATTAATTGTTTAATGTCAAGGTCAATTAAAATCTCTTCCTTTAGTGTACATAACACTGGGTTAGAAATTAAAACCTTTTTTCTGCGGTACGATTAAAAATAGGTGACTTACTAATTTTGGTGCACGAAATTAAAAAATGCATTCCGTTTTTCCATAGTTTTGCTCATTTTAGCAATATGACAATGTTCAATGAAAATATAATTGTAAAATTTGCAAAAGTATTACACACTCATATACAACTTTTAAAGAAAATAAAGAAGAATAATAACATGAAAGCTTACAAGTCCTGGTGAAGCCTTTCACCTTGCTCTTCACTAACAGCTCCTAAATTTAATTGGAAGTAGTCAAGCAAGATATGACTTGAGGAAATGAAGCTTCAAACTCTTATTACAGCCGAGCAGTCTGAAATTTTCTAGCATATATCTGGCAATTTCTTTGTATTGAGGGTCTTTCACATTGCCCAGAAATTTCTCAACAACCTCTCTGAATCCATTCCACTCATCTTTTTCAATTTCATTTTTAGAACTGGTAAAATTAACACCTTTCATCAATTTCCTTATCTGTAGTCCATCAAATACTTCCTCTCTGATTTTAGCCTGTGACAATGATGGAAACTTTGTGCCTAAGTACCGGAAGCAAGGGCAACTTTTGTCAAGTGCTTTGATGAATTATTTGATCATGCCAAGTTTTATATGTGATGGAGGGAGTAGAATTTTTTGACAGTCAGCAAGAGGCACATTAATAACATTTTTTGATCCAGGTTCCAGTTGCCGCCTCCCAGGCCATTGATCAGTTTCAACTGTTTATCCCTTGCCCTGCTGTCCCATTCGCAAAGAAAACAAGAGAATTTTGTGTCCCTGTTGTCCTAGTAACAGACCAATGACCTTCAATTCACCACATATTTGCCACTCATGGTTGCAGTACTTAATTGCCTCAAGAACATGCTTCAGAATTTCACAAGACTCTCTTAGGTTCATAGAATGTGCAAGCGGTATTGAAGCTAACTTGTTACCATTATGAAATAACACTGTCTTAAGACTTTGTTTGGAAGAATCAATAAAAAGATGCCAGTTACTTGGCTCATATGCTTCCCTGCCAACTGTTGAATAAGATTACACACATCACACAGAACACAAGTTGATCTTCTTCTGCGTAGTGCTTGTGGAACTGTATTCCTGTCAAACACATAGCACCCACAAATTAACGAAATTTCTGAGGACTTTGTAGATACTGTCTGCTGGATAATCCGGATATAGAAGTCATACTTGAACTTTTATTTTAGCACTACACATATAGAAGATGAACATATGTACTAACACAACTTTTCAGCTTAACTGAAGCTGAGATCTATGATAGCTGTGAATGTAAACAGAAATACCTCAAAAGAAAACAAACTTGACCCATAAATCAAAAAGGATAAGTCCTGGGAATATAAACGTAAACATCTGGGTGATAAGGAAGAATGGAAGTGAGCAGATTAGAAAGAAAATCAACAACAGATTTAGAATAACATAATGAAATGTAGCAGTAAGCTGTATAAGCTGAATGAATATAGCACCAATAGACATATATGCACATATCATAAAAACTAGATGTGATAGCCAAAAACGGACTTCATTTTTAAAATTGGGGTACTGATTTCCATCAAAGTCATATATTTGCCTTTATACCACAGAATCAATGTTGACCAGTATAATGTATTTTGTTGGAACACTCCATTCATGAAATGCACTGCTATCATGTTGCAGTGTTTTGCAGTGGTGGTAACAAAATTTTATTTAGATTTATCAAAGGGGCAGTTGTCATCTGTCCAGGTGTCAGACTTTGTCGACATGGCCATTCCTTCTTAATGAAAGCATCGCTTTAGCTCTCTAAATTGACTAGTAATGCTTTTCTGGTACCGGGTCATTCCATAGTGACTAACCTAACGAGCTAAGGTACTCTGCCTGCATACTTATATCAGAGCTTATGCACAAAGTTAATATTAACAATACTACTTTTAGATATCTGAGGTAAATTATTGGAACTAAAGATTGTCATAATTAAAATATATTTTTTACTTTTTGATCAAATAATTATTTAATCCATATGACTAATGTAGCCATTTATGCCACATTTAATACAACAAAAAATTATTCAATACCAAAAATCAGCAGTGCCTATTATCTAAAGGTTATAATTATTTAACTGCAACAGACTTAATAACCAAAATTTAACTAGCAAAATTGAAAGAATTCAAAACAATTATAGTTATATTATTAAATTTTATATGCATAAAGATGATGTGACTAAGTAACATAAAGTAACAGGAAATCAAATAATTAGTGGTAAACAAAAAAGAAGCTATATAGTATGATGTTATATTAACCATAAAATGCTAATACATTTACTGCATCATTCATCATTTCTTTAAATGTCTTCAATAAATGTGAAATATCCTTGGCTATTGACAGTGACTGGAGAATTAACTCTGTTTATCAGATCTCTTTTTTTATATATATATAAAAAAAAGCTATCTTTTGTATGAGGCCACTTAAAGTATCAATCATTTTTGCACATAGCAGCATGCTTTCTTCCTTGCTATGTGAATAGCCAAAACTTCTCCTGGATATCCCTTATTGTCATAGAACACAACACATTAATCACTGGAACTTAAAGCTCTTAAAGGGACTGTTTTTCATAAAAATCCTAGCTCCTGGCACTGTTGTCTAACCTTTTTTTTTTCTTAGCAAGTGATATGTCTCCATTGATAGGTGTTTGCTCCCTTTTGTTGAAATACAGGGATATTCATATGTCCCACTATTTTCAGACAGCAAGCTTGTTGAATAGCACCTATAAGAGGAATAGTTTTGAAGAAAGCTTCCAATAAGTTTGTTTGGTGACAAGCTCATTCTCAGGCACCTAAAAGCAATGTATCTTTTGATTTGCTTTGTTCACCAGCTTATAGAAGTCAGCAGCATTAATAATGATAAAATCTCTCGTACCTTGCATTACATGCTTCCACACATGCTGCTTCAGTATCACACCTTTCCCATAATGAAGGCCTTTCCCATGATAGGACTTTAAAAAGATTCAAAATACATATTGGGGAGATGAAGCAAGCACTGCGACACATTCAGCTCAACAAAGGACACAAGGAAACCACATGTCTTAGCTGGTGTCTATAGAATGCCATGCTTATGTTGTGCAGTTTACATTGGGACCACACAATGCAGCATTAATATACACCTTACAGTACATTAGAGAAATTGCCACCTAGGTTAGAAAGACAGATCAGCTGTTGCTAAGCATACCCTCACACTTGGTTTTCAATATACCAACAATTAGCCTCAACATGTGATTATTATTCTATCTTATACCAGGAGGCAATTGAAACTTACAAGCATAAAAACAACTTTAACAGGAAAGAAGAAGCTCTGAAATTGCATTCAGTATGGTATCCGGTTTTGCAAAATACTAAGACAGAGAAACTAATGAGTCAATCAGTAGCCTATACCCCATTGGAAACATTCATGAGCTCCAGCATAGATCCAACCTCCTTAGCCAAGCAAACCAATCAGAGCTCAGTTCCACAGGTACCCCAAATATATATGCTGCCACTATTTCTATTAATGAGTCAGTCATCTCCAAGAAGATTACGTCAAGCACACCACTGAGGATGTCCACTGCATGGACGAAACATTTAGGAAGATGAAGGATAAAAATCACATTCAACCACAGCCTTACAGCCCTGAATATGCAGTTTACATAAATGAGTATATTGTAATTAATTTTTCCCTTACTGAGTATTCTCTCATTCAAAATAGGGTAAAATTTAGCAACTTCTTTCCTTTGTGATTATCAACATTTGGTTGTGTATGTGACTCTTCCTGCCATCTTGAACGAAAAATTCCCACCAAGCTCAGAAATTTTAGGATTTTAACTTTAAGATTACATATAACATGATAGGATTTGTAAAAGTTTAAAAACAGTCTGAATGGTCACAAAATCCTGAGATGACCCTACACAATATATTGTATACTTTCCAATAAAACTTTCATGTTGGCATATGCTTCTTATGAGAACTGATGGATACACATGTAACAGTGCACATTTCACACAGTTTTTTTATGAATCCATAAACATGCTCCATTCTTCCATTCTGATTGTCTTTATATACCATATACACATTTTTTATGCCTTTGATCAGCTGTCTCCTAACTTAAAATTGCTTTTTATCTCTAGAAAAATAATTTTTTGTTGATTGATTTATGCTTCTGGAAGAACTTGAAGACTTTTAAAGAACAGACAGATTATCTACTACTGCTTCCTTGCTTAGATCTACTATTATTTTGAACTAGCCTGAAACCTTTTTGATGCAGTCCAGTGGATTTGACTTCTGTTTTTGAATCAATGAAGGTGCTTTACAAGCACCACCACCACCCACCCACACATGTCACTGCCACAACCACATTACAGCCATATAACTGTACAATCATACTCTGTGATTATATCAAAGATCAATTCTTTGATTGCTGACAGCAGAACAGAAAGCATATTAGGAATTAAGTTAGGAGAATTTCAACCTCCAAGAAAATTCTATGATCTTTTCCTTAAAATTATTACTGGTGATGAAACATGGATTCATTGCTTATAATTCAGAAACTAAACAAAATGTGCAATGGAAGCATAAGGACTCTTCACTTCCAATTAATTCCATGTGCATCAGTCAGTCAGAAAAGTCATGGCAACCATTTTTTTATGAAGAAGGTGTTCTGCAGTAGGGATTCATGCCAAATAAGTCCTCCACATTCAAGAAATGCAGGCTTCTACAGTAAAATAATTATATGCGGCCATCTAGAAGAAACAGTATGGAGCATGGATAGTGAACAACATGCTGCTTCAGGATAATATACCTTGCCACAAATCTCAAAAAGGAAAAGCTCTTATAAAAGATTGTGAATGCTTAGAACTTAACTGTTCACCCTAAAACCCAGGTCTGGCTCCTAATGATTATTTTCTTTTTCAAAACCTTGCGAAATTCTTTTTAGACATAGATGTTCTAATGACAATGTCCTGAAGAAGGGAGTATGGTTGTTTGGAGGACCAAGATATATCCTTAAATTCTGAAGGGATTAAATCACTGGAGGTGAAGTGGACCAAGTGTATAGAAGTGATATATAATGAGATGAAATCCACTGTCTGGTTTCATTTCCATACTCAGGTAAATAACTTATCGAATGGACCGTGCACTTGAAAAACCCAGGTATGTATAGAATACAATTAGGGGCGTAATCATGTGATAAGTAACTACAATAACTTAAACATAACCAAATATAAAACTTTGGCTTGCTGCAAGAATCTGCAAGAAATCATCTTGTAAAGAGAAAAAAAGCTTATGCATGGCTTTCAGGAAATGAGGGAATTCCTTTAAGAAGAAAAAGAGGTGGAGGACAGTGAAAAAAAAGAGGAGGAGATGATGGCAAGGAAGAAGAATACACATATCATTTGATATCACAAAGGATTTAGGTTACAAGCTGTAACTTTTGTTTATATAACAGTAATTTCTGGGTTATATTCTGTAATATATTGGGAAAAGTTTTACCAAAAGAAAACTAAGGTATTTCTCATCATGATAATGCATGTATTCATCTTGCAAAACCATTTTATGCTTCTCATAAGAAAATATGATCTGTGTGTTTCCCCCCCCCCCCTTGATGTAGTCTTTTAGCAAAAGAAAGAAAGAAAATAATTGAATTATTACTCTATATTGTTCACAGTGAAATAGGGGTTATTGCTTTACAAGAAAAGGTTAAGTTGTAAAAACCTTGTTTTCAAATTCTTGATGCCTTTCATTTCTTCTGGATTAAACATGAAAGAGATATTTCAAAAAATAAAAATGTTATTAAAAATTACAAAATTGGAGTGTGTATATATATATATATATATATATATATATATGACATTATACAAGGCGTGGCAGGTAAATTACGAGACTGGTGTAAGAAGTGTGATTTATTGCAAACAAAGTTACAACTAACTTTTATCCCCTTCAACATACTCCCCTCCCCTATCTATATACCACTGCATATGTGTCTCATTGTTCAAACCATGCTAAAGGCTCAAGCTCAACTGCATTCCAATACCAACCTACCGCCCATGTGGCTGTGCAATAGGAGTACACATTCTTGTATTTATTTGCCACACCTCATATATCTGAAGGTAATGCTAGAACCTTGAAAGTTGGATTTGTTCGAGTGAGGACACAAATTTCACTGAACTGTTTTGAAAATATCATTGCTTCACTGTTATATTCTAAACAGGAATTTAAGCAGCCAATACTAATATGTAGTTAAAATTTTACTCAGTTAGTACTTTACCAAATTGAAAACAGTAGTTTAAAGATTGCATTATATTGCATTGTTTTTATGGTAATTGTGGTGAAGCACATCTTAGTCTTTCATTTGATTGATTATGTCTTAGGAATCCAGCTGCACTTCAGCAACTCAAGATATAAGCCCACCTGTTATAAGTGATGAGGGTCTGCCATGGAGGATAGATGATGCAATTCAAGCAGCAAGTAAAGACAGCAAAGATGCCAGCAGTAGCAATAATCTATTTCTTACAAATGGGGCCAGCAGGACTAGCCCTACAATATTTTCTGATATTAACTTTGGAAAGACTGATTCATCCAATGAAGAAGTGAATCCAGGTAACTATGTGTTCTGTTCTGCAACTTGTTTTACTAGAATTACAGATAATTTTGAACATTTTAAAATTTGTATTTTTAGAAGAATTGTAGAGCATCTCTGTATTTATCATAATTAGTAAAATTTACATTCATGTGTGAAAAAATTTTTATTAAAAATTCAAAAATAATACAATAAGATTTAATTATAACAAGCATTCATAATGATGGGAAATTTAGCTGCTATAGCAAGTTCTTACTGTAGCTAGATTTGTTTTTGTATATGTCTACCCCAAAAATTGCTCCAATTTGTGCTACATATCTATTTTTAGTATGTTAAATATAATAAGCTTTAAGTAGTTTTGTTAGCCAGAATTTTCACAGTGAAATATAGTATAATATAACAAATTATCATTGAGGAAATCAATCAAATTTCATTAATTTTGTTCCATTTACTTAGTTATGTTTCAAAGGCTGTTGTTTCTTTGCCTCAACCATTAGTTTCATGGCAGACTTGTTGCAGGTATTCCATATTGATAATGAAGCAGTTTTAAAGTTCTTAATAATTAATGGCTTAACATAAAAAAAATTCACACCAAATTTATAAAAGTTTAAATAACTGAGGAAATCACTCAAATTTCACTAATTTTGTTCCGCTTACTTGGATATGTTTCAAAGGCTGTTGCCTTCATCTTCAGCACGTTCCACTATCTGCTTCCCAGCTTGGTATTAAGATGTCGCTCTGTGGATTTTTTAACCTTATTGATAAGGTTACTATTGTTTGGAAGAGCAAAATTAACCAAATTTTCCTTATTTTATTATACTTTCCCACATTGTTAATTTTATGGGTTTTTGAAGAGCTTTTAAGAATTTTGGTTCGTTTTGAAATTTATGTGGTTTTTTTTTTTTTTTTTTTTTTGCCAGAAATGGTCTACTATTGCTGATTTTTCAGTGTGTTTATATTTTACATTTCTTAGTGTTCCTTAAACCATATGGTAATATTTCCTGTTGTTTTGCCTATATATTTCACATTGCAGTCTTTGCAACCAATTTCGTAAATGCCTAATTGTTTTCCTGGCAGAATTTTGTATCATGTGTTGGTTTTTAGGAAGTTTTTTATACATCTGTTTATTGGAGCCAAAATGCTGTTTGCCTCTTTAAAATTCTTCTGGAATTTTTGGTGGGCCTATGGGTGGAATGTGAATTTCATATATATATGATCTTCTTTGTAGCCTTTTAGTGTCATGATATCTTTTATTTGTTTTTGTTTTTTGAATTTTTCTATTTTCTTGTTGACCAGATCTAATGTGTAGCCATTTTTCTGTGTTATATCTATGATTTTATGGTAATCCAAATTGTATGGTGTCTTGCTTATTGGTAGATTAGTTAATCTGAAGTTGAAGCAATTGATTATTTATACAAATGAGTCAATATTAGGTGACACTAAAACTTCACTAAATGATTAATTCTTCAGAGCATTCTTTCAAGAGCATTCACTCTCATCTGCAGCTGGGGACTGACTAACTCTAGCAAGTGACATAGTGGCATCTGGTGGTTCCATTAGATAACGGAACAGGAAGTCCATTGGTGGAATGTCAAAATTCATAACTCTATGTGTATTTTTTAAAATATAAATCTTTTCCCATATTGCCAAATCCTTGGGATTGGTGGTAGCTTTTAACAGTTTAGCTTCTCCTGCAATGTTATGATCGTAAGTCCAAAAGTGATCTGCAACCATCAATTTATCCACTTATTTATATCTTAAATTTCTGAAGTGTTCTTTGGTCCTTGTCTCCATATTTCGTATTGTTTTGCATATATATATATATATATCTGATCACACTCCAAACAATCTATCTGATACACTCCTGACTTCTTGCTGGGTGGAATAACGTCCTTTTTGGAGCTGTTTAGAGGCTTTCCAATACTAAATTTATTTTGTGCAGCCAAACGTATATCATAATTTTTAAAGATTTTCATGAATGCCCTGTTTGTCCGCAGATGATATGTGAATCTTTTAAAAACCATGTCCTTTTTTATCGTGGAGAGAGTTGTGATGTTTTTAATATCTTTCTGTCTTTCGAAATGTCTGATCTTCTTATCAACTAAAGAGCTGCTGAATCCATTGTTGAGGGCTGTTTTGATGATATAACATTATTCTGCTGAATATGCTTCTTTGTTGAGTGGGACGTTTACCAATCTATGGACAAGGGTGTTTATAATTGCATGTTGGTGTGGTTTAGGGTTGAAACTGTTATTCTTTATGTGATTATCGTATGTGTAGGTTTCCTATATATGCCAAATGAAATTATGTCATTTCTCCTGTATATTTTTAGGTCCAAAAACCGTAAAAGACCATTTTCCTCCAATTCCATAGTGAATTTAATATTTTGGTCATGCAAATTTAGTAATTTTAGGGCAGCTTCTGTTTGTTTTTTTTTTGGTACTATTGCCAGAATGTCATAATGAAACCATGCTTTGAAGGTTAAAGGGAATCCCTTAGTAATGTGTGTTTCTACAGCACTCATGAATAAATTTGCCAGAAATGGAGAAAGGGGATTACCCATAGCTAAGCCAGAAATTTGTTGGTAATTTTTCCCATTGAACGTAAAAAAGTTTTGATTTATACACAGTTTAGTAAGATTGGTATAATCCTCA
The DNA here is from genome assembly GCA_030762175.1 of Metallyticus violacea. Taxonomy (NCBI): domain Eukaryota; kingdom Metazoa; phylum Arthropoda; class Insecta; order Mantodea; family Metallyticidae; genus Metallyticus; species Metallyticus violacea. The sequence continues at coordinate 64,770,462 of CM060832.1, read as the reverse complement.
ATTTCTTCTGCTGTCAAGTTTATACTTTTTAGCCAATTCTAGAGATTAAGGAGCAGTTTTTTTGTAGGAATACTAGTAAACAAAGATGCAACATCAAACGAGACCAAGGCATCATTCTGCGAAATTCACTCATTATTAAATTTGTTCAATTTTCAATTTTTCGTTTTCCGATAACATTTTGATCTGTTTCAGGGAGGAGTTAAAGTTTTAATACACTGCTTCAATGGATCATGGTTTATCACTGCATATACAGGAGTGCCCAACATGTTCTGCATACATTCTATGTAGTCATGCTGGTCCATGATTACTATCTTGTTCATTTTATCAGCTTTGATATATACCACATGTTTACTGTTAAGAGAATTAAGTACACGTTTGTAAAGATGTTGATTCTGATGATTGTTGCTATTTGTTTTGATTTTACTGATAACTTACCCGCATTGATTTATAATGGCCGAGGTTTTAGAATCATTCAAACCCTCAGTAGCAATCTCTATGTTTACTATGTAATCTTCCAATCTATTGCAGTAACCTACACACGTTTTAAAACCTTTGTTTAAAAACCGTAGTTCTTCGTTGTCCAAAGAGTATCTAGATAGGTTAATCACATATCAGTGTTGCATTCATTATGTTGGTAATGTTTTGTTTTCTGCTTGCTAAGTAATGTGTTGAATTTGTTCTTTAGTTTAAGCGCTTTATTTCTTATAAACACAATTAATTTACTATGGAAAATGTCTTCGAAGTTTTTCCAAATTATATGCCCTAATGTTTTTGACAATTTCAAATGTAAGTTTAATAACTTTAAATCCAACTGCCTCAAGGTTTGGTAATGTTTGTTCATTTTAACTGTTAACGCCTTCCTTTCGATCACTTTTTAAATGGTACTATCATCGTTGCATTTAATGAACTTTCTTAAAAAATTTGGAGCGATTTTGTTTGTGATGCATCATTTTATGAAACGTATTTTAGCTGCAACATTTCTTCTTTTTTCCTGTAATTTTAAGAAGAATTTTATATCTTTTTTGCATAGGAACTCTTCATTAAAAGTAAAATAGTTGGATCCTACCTCTTTGATGGCAATATGGGAAAAGATTTATATTTTAAAAAATACACATAGAGTTATGAATTTTGACATTCCACCAATGGACTTCCTGTTCCATTATCTAATGGAACCACCAGATGCCACTATGTCACCTGCTAGAGTTAGTCAGTCCCCAGCAGCAGATGAGAGGGAATGCTCTTGAAAGAATGCTCTGAAGAATTAATCATTTAGTGAAGTTTTAGTGTCACCTAATATTGACTCATTTGTATAAATAATCAATTGCTTCAACTTCAGATTAACTAATCTACCAATAAGCAAGACACCATACAATTTGGATTACCATAAAATCATAGATATAACACAGAAAAATGGCTACACATTAGATCTGGTCAACAAGAAAATAGAAAAATTCAAAAAACAAAAACAAATAAAAGATATCATGACACTAAAAGGCTACAAAGAAGATCATATATATATATATATATATATATATATATATATATATATATATATATGAAATTCACATTCCACCCATAGGCCCACCAAAAATTCCAGAAGAATTTTAAAGAGGCAAACAGCATTTTGGCTCCAATAAACAGATGTATAAAAAACTTCCTAAAAACCAACACATGATACAAAATTCTGCCAGGAAAACAATTAGGCATTTACGAAATTGGTTGCAAAGACTGCAATGTGAAATATATAGGCAAAACAACAGGAAATATTACCATATGGTTTAAGGAACACTAAGAAATGTAAAATATAAACACACTGAAAAATCAGCAATAGTAGACCATTTCTGGCAAAAAAAAAAAAAAAAAAAAAACCACATAAATTTCAAAACGAACCAAAATTCTTAAAAGCTCTTCAAAAACCCATAAAATTAACAATGTGGGAAAGTATAATAAAATAAGGAAAATTTGGTTAATTTTGCTCTTCCAAACAATAGTAACCTTATCAATAAGGTTAAAAAGTCCACAGAGCGACATCTTAATACCAAGCTGGGAAGCAGATAGTGGAACGTGCTGAAGATGAAGGCAACAGCCTTTGAAACATATCCAAGTAAGCGGAACAAAATTAGTGAAATTTGAGTGATTTCCTCAGTTATTTAAACTTTTATAAATTTGGTGTGAATTTTTTTTATGTTAAGCCATTAATTATTAAGAACTTTATAACTGCTTCATTATCAATATGGAATACCTGCAATAAGTCTGCCATGAAACTAATTACATGGCCACTAATGGTCAAGGCAAAGAAACTTTTCATATAGTCCTCATAATAAATTTAGTATACCTGTTTGAATAATACTTCTTGATATCTTGGTACAAAATTTTTATGAGATTTTAAATTAACTTTATCATTTCGTAATTCCCAAGAGTTAAATAAGAGTGTAATTAATTTTTCATATTGCACAACAGCAATCTTTTTTAATTCTTATTTAGATAAGGTCTGATATGTTAACATCTGCATTGTAGATTTGACAGCTTCTGTGATTAATCTGAGACGGATTTTCTAAATTATTTTATCCTTTTTAGATTAGCTGTTAACTCTATGTGAACACTAGTTTTACATAAATATTTTGTGTAATTAAATGTGTTTCTCTTGAGCATTCTCAAAATCGTCAAAATCATGATGATAGCCTCTTAGCATTTGTTACTATTCTGTATGTTTTTTCCAAGGGAGTTTAGTATAACAATTCCCTCCTGATGTTTAAAAATTGGTTCCTCTTATAGTTTTTCATCTTAAGTTCCATTTATAATATTTTTCTTATTGAAAATATATATAGTTGAAATTGTGATTTGAATTAAATTAAAGTTTATATAGATTGGTTTTTTCTGAATTTGTTTGTTTTTTATTTAAAACTCCAGATTCTTGAATTCATGGTGGCAAATCATTCATGTAATATTAAAAGGAGTTGTACTCAGAACAGTGGCCTTTGGTAACCTGCAGTGCTCTGAAAAATTTTGCTATATTTTGTAACCTTAAAACACTGAACCAAGAAACTATATATCCAGTAATACATATCACCTAAACTTTACAGTGTTTTAAATAGTTTCATTCTACAGATAGGAGTCATAGGCACTTTGGAAATCAGAAGAATTTCAAGTGCTGCTAAAATTATTTGATTTTCTCACTAAACAGTGGAATCTATTCATTAGTTGAGCATAATTTCCTAAATACAACTTGACATGGTAAAAATAATTTTTGTGGTTCTAAAACCCAGTTTAGTTATTTAATACAATTTTTTCCCTTAAATTTTGTCATTATACTGATAAATGATATACATCCATAATTTTGAATTTCAGAAGAAAGTTTGCTCTTAGCATAATTACTGTCTGCTTCCAATTAGCAGTTACAGTACTTTTCCAGGATATGTTATAAAGTTTGAATTCTTTCTTAGCAGTATTTCCAAATTTTTTATAATTTTAAGATTAGTTTGACCTGGACCAGGAGCCTTGTAATTTTTTTTTTACCCTATTTATCATAATATTTCTCTCTTTCAATCTTAAATTGTGAGGAATGTATTCTAATAAATTACCCAAAACCTTTTAAGGACTTCATCAATGAATTATTCAACTGGTATAAACAATGTATACAGTTTTTTTCACACTAACTCCATTCACTTACATAAATTTGGAACATATGTTTCGGGAGCGATCCCTCCCATCTTCAGCCTGTTGACAAACTGTTGTTAAACGTGGCGGTTGGATCTCTTGATGTTCTTGTGGCGGCATCTGTTGGTTCTATTAGGAATTTGCTGAGTTCATCCAATGGAGGGATATCGAAATTCATCAAATTATCCTTATTTTTTGTAATGAAAATGTTTTCCCAAGTGGAAAGTTCTATTGCATTATGAAGTTGTTTAAGTAGTTTTATCTCTGATTTAATTTCATGATTTTTATTCCAAAAGTGTGCTGCTATTGCTGATTTATCAATTTGTTTTAAGCGAATATTTCTGAAGTGTTCTTTTTTCCGGATTCCCAAATTCCTCTTCGTTTTTCCAATGTATTTTTTGTCGCACTCTGCACATTCTATTTCGTAAATACCTGACTTTTGTTCTGTTGGCATGTAGTCCTTTACTCTGCAACCTAATAAGTTCTTTATATTAAAATTGTTCTTTGGGGCTAACATAATTCCTTGTTCTTTGAATATCTTTTTGAACTTATTGTGATAAATTGGGTGGTATGTGAAACTTTTGAATTTGTACCTTTCTTTGACACTTTTAAGAGTGGAAACATCTCTTATTGCCTTTTGTTTTTTGGTTTTATTGATGATTTTTATTACTGTGTCTTTGTTGTATCCATTAGTTTCTCCTATCTTTATGATTTGTTGGTATTCCAATTTGTACTCTGTTTCTGTGAGTGGAATGTTAACTAATCTGTGTGCTAAACTATAAATCACTGCATATTTATGTGGAATGGGGTTAAAACTGTCATTTTTTATGTAATTTTCTGTGTGAGTATCCTTTCTATGAATTGCAAATGTAAGATAGTTTTCATTTCTTATGATTTTTACATCTAGGAAGGGGAGATATCCCCTTCTTTCTTCCTCTATGGTGAAATTTATAGATTTGTGCTGCAAATTCAGAAGTTTTAGTGCATCCTTAGTATGTTTTTTCGGAATTATTGCAAATATGTCATCCACATACCTATACCATGTTTTGAAGATTAGAGGGAAGGCTTTGGTGATATGCATTTCAAACGAACTCATAATAAAATCTGCTAGAAATGAAGATAACGGGTTTCCCATAGCTAGTCCCGAGACTTGTTGGTAATATTTTTTATTGAAAATGAAGTAATTTTGTTCAATGCAAATGTTCGTAAGTTTTATCAAGTCTTCAATTTCTTGTGTCTGTAGATCTAAGGATTTTAACCATTTCTTTAACATTACCATAAGTGTATCTTTTGGTATGCTTGGGAATAAGGCTTCTACATCAAACAATACCATTATATTTTCTGCTGTAATTTTGTATTTTTTCTACCAAATCTTGTGAATTTTTGACACTCAAACTTTGGTATTTTTTCATGGATTTGAAAATGTCGGTTAATTTTTTTGCTAACAAGTATGTTGGTGAATTGATATTATTGATTATAGGTCTCATGCTGTTGTCTTTTTTGTGTAATTTAGGAAGTGCATACATTCTAGGTAAAACTGGGTTGCTATGTATGAGTTTTCGTTTTTCGGTAGTGGACAGTATTTTTATTTCATCTAATGTTTTATTCAAGTTTTTAGTGCAGGTTTTTAGTGGATTCTCTGTAATTGGTTTATAATCTTGACCTTTTAACATGGTTTCTATCGTGTTTATGTAGTCTTCTTGGTTCAATATGGCTATTTTATTGCCTTTATCTGTTTTTGTGAATACTACCGGTTTTTCTTTTAGTTGTTTTATTATGTTTATGTAATTGTTGAATTTACTTTGGTTTTTGTACATTTCAATTTGATAAACGATTTTTCATTTTCTTTCAGTTCATTGGTGGCTATATTAATATCCGCGATGTAATCTTCTATTTTTTTGGAGAAACCTACACATGTTTTTAGGCCTTGGTTTAGGAATTTTAGTTCGTTGTTTGAAAATGTGGTGCTTGAAATATTAATTACGTTCTCTGTGGTTTGTGTAACTTTTTTGGGTACATTTTTGGTTTGAAGTTTTCGTAAATTGTTGAACTTCTTTTTCAATTTCTGATTCTTTGTTTTCATTTCGTTGGTTAAATTTTTATGCATATGTTGTACGTTATCCCAAATGTGGAATCCCAAAGTCCTCGAAAGTTTTAAATGTAACTCATAACATTTTAAGTCGGTTTCACTTAGTTTTTTATATTGTACGCTTCTCTATACTTCAATTACTCTTTTTTCAGCTGCTTTTTGGTGTGGGCTATTGTCTATTTTAACTGTTTTCCTCACGAATTTTGGTGTGATTTTATTGTTTAGGCACAAATTCAGGAATTTTATGTTAGCTACGATGTGTCTTTTTTTTTTTTTTAGTTTGAAGTTTCAAAAAGGTTTTTATATCGCGTTTGCTGTAACTGAAGTTTAAATTGTATGTGTTGAGTTTGTTTGTTTGTGTTTCCGCCATTTTGTGTTTACCACGCGGTTGAATTGCTTCTAAAGACTTGTATGTCTATGTAACTCAAATAAGTGTACTTATGAAGCTGTTGACAATGGAGTGGTATATATATATAAACAATGTATACAGTTTTTTTTCACACTAACTCCATTCACTTACATAAATTTGGAACATATGTTTCGGGAGCGATCCCTCCCATCTTCAGCCTGTTGACAAACTGTTGTTAAACGTGGCGGTTGGGTCTGTATACATTGTTTATATATATACCACTCCATTGTGAACAGCTTCGTAAGTACACTTATTTGAGTATTCAACTGGTGTTACAAGTGTCCTGAATGTAGAATGGTATATTACCCACTGCTTATTCTAAACACTTTATATGCATTCTGGATTTTCCATTAAGATTGCATGCAATTTTTTAGGGCCTGGACATTTTTCACACTCTGATAGGACACAAATTTCATTTTGTAATGAACATACCATCATGTGGAAAATACTTTTTCACCATTTCTATTACCGCCACGGGTGGCCGAGGTCGTTAAGGCATGGACTCGTGAGCGGGAGGTCTGCGGTTCGAATCCCGCCAGGACCGTCCTCCCTGACTGGGGTTTTTTCCAGGTTTTCCTCAGTCTTCATAACTGGCAAATGCCGGGGAGGTACCTAAACTTAGGCCTGGAACGCTTCCTTCCTTTAAAAAAAAAATCCTTTCCCAATATATCATTTCATTTCATGTATCATCAGTGTCCACCACCTGTGGTGCCTCAGTAGTAAAAACGGGCGTTAAACACTATTCAAAAAAAAAAAAAAAACATTTCTATTGTTTGTTTAAAAGTTTGCACCATGAGCCTTACATACACATACCACTCTGTTCCTTTCATTTCATCCAATGTGCAATGCTTTGGCCATAGCTATTTTTGAAAAATCCAAATGAAAATATGAAATTCTTTCAATTTGCACAAGCTTTTTTATACAGGATCATAAATTTTAGCATTTCCATTCTTCTTTAGAGACACAAAATCCTTTTCCCCAGAACATCATGATATTAAATAAATTATACTTGAAGCTGTAGACAATGGAGTGGTAATATATCCTACACCTATGTATTCAACTTGTCTACACTAAACTCCATTTACTTACATGAAACTAAGACATGTTTCAGGAAAACTCACTCCAATCTTAGGTTATTGACCGACTACTATTACTCAAAATGGTGGCTGAATACCCAAATGCTCCTGTGGCAGTGTCTGGTGGTCATAATAGGAATTTGCTGACTTCATCCATAGGAGGAAAATTAAAGTTCCTTAAGTTTTCTCTATTTTTTATGATAAAATTTTTTTCTTAAGTGGATACTTCCATTGAGTTAGGAAGTTCTGGTTTAATTTCATGATTTTTGGTCCAAAAGTGAGCTGCTACTGCTGATTTATCAACCTGCTTAAACCAAATATTCCTAAAATGTTCTTTTCTCCAAATTTCTCTTTGTTTTTCCAATGTATCTCTGATCACAATCTGCACATTTGATTTCGTAAATTCCTGATTTTCTGTTCTGCTGGTATGGTGCAACCTAATACATTCTTGATATTATATTTGTTCTTTGAGGCTAATATTATTCCATATTCTTTGAAAATCTTCTTAAATTTGCTGTGGTAAATTGGATAGTATGTGAAACTTTTGAATTTGTATCATTCCTTGGCGTTCTTCAGTGTTGAAACTTCTCTTATTGATCTTTGTCTTTTAAATTTATTGATAATTTTAATTAGTGTGTCCTAGTTAAAACCGTTATAGCTGTCTGCATTATCTGTTGGTATTCTATTTTGTACTCTCTTTCTGTGAGAGGGATATTAGTTAATTTGTGTGCTGAGCTGTGGAACACTGCATATTTATGTGGAATGGGGTTAAAACTATAATTTTTTATGTAATTTTCTGTGAATTCCAAAGTTCAAACAATCTCCATTTCTTATGATTTTTAAATCTAGGAATAGGAGCCAAACGTTTTTCTCTTCTTCTGTGATAAATTGTATAGATTAATGTTGTAAAGTAAGAAGTTTCAGAGCATCTATTGAATTTTTTTTGATATTATTGCAAATATAATTATACCGAAGAAGGGAAGAACCTTGTTGTTTTCTATTTCCATTTTGAATTTAGCAATACTCTCTTGTAGGTTGAGTAGTTTTGTTACATCTTCTTTCCATTTTTCATTTACTATTGCAAAGACATCATCAACATAATGGCACCAGCATCTGTATTTATGTGGAAAAGCCTAAACTAATTTTATGTCCATGAAACTCATGTACATATCTGCCAGGAATGGTGAGAGTGGGTTTCCCATTGCTAGACCCTTCTTTTGTGTACAACTATTTCCACGAATGTGAAGTAGATATGATTGATACAACTTTTGGTGATGTTCAGATATTATTCTGTTCTCCAGGTAGGTTTATTGAGGTTAGCCATTACTTTACAGTGTTTATTAGATTTTCTTTGGGGATGCTAGGAAACAGAGAGACCATAACAACAACCTAGCAAATCCCTGTTTTCCAGTTTCATATGACTGATTCTATCTATTAATTTTGATGCGTTCTTTATGCATTGGCTTTTGTATTTTGGTGTATTACATTATTTTAAAAGGCAATTTGCTAAATTGTATGTGTGTGAACTTATTGTGTCTGCAATAGGCCTCATTTTATTGCCAGGTTTATGTATGTTTGATAGGCTGTAGATTCTAGGTGTGGTTGTCTGGTATGATCTTCTTTTTACCTTCCTAGCTCAGAATTGTTACCTTTTTAATAGATGCACCTTTTTAATAGATGCACCAATATATTTTTGTGTAGGAAGTTTTCATTTTCTCATAATCATGGCATAATTTTGGAATTCCAAAAGGAACCAAAAATATTCAAAAACCATAGAATTAACAGTTTGGGAAAATATGTTCATAAACAAAAACAAGGAAAATTTGGTTAATTTTGATCTCCCAAACAATAGTAACCTCATCAATATGTTCATAAAATGCACAGAGCTACATCTTAATACCATACTGAAGATGAAGGTAACTGCCTTTGAAACATGTCCAAGTAAGTGGAACAAAATTAGTGTGAAACCTGAGTGATCTCCTCAATAATAATTTGTTATACTGTATTTCACTGTGAAAATTCCTGCTATTCAAAACTACTTATAAAAGTTTGTTCAGATTCTTCCTCTTCTTCTTCATTTTCATAGTAAACAAAATTAGTTGATGCATTTCAACATGTATACAAATGTTGGTTTCATTAATTAGATGAGTCTTGACAATAGTAAATGAAAAATGGAAAAAGGATGCAGTAAAACTATTCAACTTACATGACTTATTAAATTCAAATGGAAATAGAAAACAACAATGTTCTTGGCTTTCTGGATATAAAAATTATAAAAATGGCAATATATTGAAATGTGACATATTCACAAAAGATACCTATACAGATATAATTACATCAAAACAACAGCCAAAACCCAAAACAATGTAAACTTGCAATAATCAACAACCTCACATTTGAATTAACATTTAAGAGGTAAATTTATTTTAATTTAGGCTTTTTATTTTTTTATAATAACCTAATTAATTGTATTTATTTATTGTTTATATTAAGATCTTAAAGAAAAAAAATATTAGGTTACTAACAAAATCAAAAGATCAAAGAAGAATAACTTAAGCACATGTTATACAGGTGCAAGAAAATTATGATAATAAATGTGATCAGTCAGGGACCACCAAAACTCCCAGAAGCATAAAGCATTGCTTATTATGGTAAATCATATATTGAGCAGACAGGCCAATCTGTAAAATATAAAAAAAAAAAATTGATATGGTTCAACATATTTGGCAGAATCAGTCTCAAAATGCACTTCTTTATTTTTGATACTGGAACTTGACTAACATTTATATTTTCTGGTTTTCTTTTTATTTTATGTTTCTAAAATGCCTTTATGTCCTGTTTCCAACTTTTGTTTTGTCAATACTATATATACCTAGTTACATTCTTTGCAGTTTATTTGAAATGTACCTGATCTATTATTTGTTTCAATTTTGTCTTTTTATGATGTTTTTAATAACTTATTAATTATATATTAATAACTCCAGGAGTTAGAATAATGTTGTGTTCCTTGAATATCTTTCTAAATTGTCTGCCAAAGAATGATACATGAATTATTTGAAATGTTGCTTTTCTTTCTGTTTCAAAAGTTCTTATTCTTTTATATATTTCTGTCGTTGATATCTTTAATTAGTTTTTCTATTAGCTCTTTTTTGAAACTGTTGTTTATTGTAATAATGCGTTTTTGTTATTTTTGATAACTTACCCCTCAGCAAAGAGGAATAACGAATTTTTAGGTTCTTAATTAACTAGTGAGTTAATTTATACTCTTATGCTCCACTTACTGTTGAATTATATACATGTTTCACAGACTTTAGCTATACTACTCTTATGCTCCACTTACCATTGAATTATACAAAACATGTTTCACAGACTTGAAATCATATTATGGGTGGCATAGGTGTTTATTAATGGCCCCATTCTTCTTCGATGTGATTCTCTCGAGGACTTTTCATTGTATTTTGGCTGCTATGTGCCAATGGGCCTGAGTGGAATGGAATTCCGAAGGCACGACAAATTGACACTTCGTTATTTACTTTGTTAATAAAATTTTTTCTTCTAACGTGAACATCTGGGCGAACTCAAGTCTCTTGTTGAACCACAGCAAGGTAATCTTGCAGAAGTGTATATTTATTTGCGCTGACCAAAGATACCAGAAAAAAAAACTGTTAATTTAATTGAGTTCCTGATGCAACTGAATGTTATATTGGCTGTTAACGTAGTGACTGGAGCTCAAGCTTCGTTGTCGTACTTGGTACTTAGGTTGCTCTTCCGCTGATCTCTGCGTGCCAGCAGCCACGCATATCTGCACGTGGAGAATTCTGAGACTGCCTCTTTTGGGAAAAATCTAGCCCTTTTATACACAATATCAAACTACACCATCTGTGTGCAACAGTACGAAATACTCCCGCCAACTTTGTATTAACGTGTCTGACAGATGAATGCTTGCCTTAGTGGATTTCATTTCTATTCGCTGGAAAATTTTGTTCAAGCCAAATGCTTCGCTATTCATCAGTAATATAAATTTAAACAGATTTCATACGTTACTGTCAACGATTCATTTTGCTCGGACACCTGCAACTTTGTCAGCAACAGGTCGGTTTATGCCCTAAGGCAGGGGCATTTTTAAACCCTAGCTGCAGACCAGAAGGGATTACCTTCCAATTGTCTTTCTGCATTTGGAGAGAGATGAGAACTTTTCTTTGTCTGATTATGTTTTTACAAGTTATTTCTTAAATATTACAAAAATGACCCTTTTTGAATGCCATTAAACACTATACAATACAATAATTAATTTTATATATGTCATTAAAGTTCCTCCACCGAGAGAAAATGCACAGCATACTTGCACCTAATTATAGAGTTGCTGATTCCAAAATTTTACAAAGATTAATTACTTCAATTACTCTGTAATTGCCAGGGAGTTCAGGCTTTTGTCTGTATCATCAGCTGTGAGTCAGGCAAAAGCCTGTGAAACATGTTCTGTATAATTCAATGATAAGTGGAGCATAAGAGTATTAAATCGATTCATTAACTAAGTTGTTTCTCTGTATTAGTTCTGACACAAAATTAATTTTAAATATAATCTTTTTTACATTATCGTGAAATATTGTATTTGGTGTAATTATAGTTAAAACTGTAATCTTTTGTGCATATGTGTGATTTTCTGTATATTGCAAACTCTAGTCTACTGCCTTTACTAATTATTTTCAAATATAGGAAAGTTTTAAGTTTGAGGACTTCTTTAGCGATTTCTTTTGAAAGTTCAATATTTGATATCTTTGTATTTTTTATTCATTATGTGAAAAATGTTATCAAACTGGTACAATAGTTTGAACACAGGTAAAAATTTTTCATCTGCATTTCAATAAAACTCATGATAGTAGAGAAGAAAGTGGGTAACGTATGCCTAATTTTGTTGGCAATATTTTCTGTCAAAAGTAAAGTAGGTTAGGTTTGTAATTTAATTTAATAAAATCAACTCTGTAAAAATGAGTGACCCTTTGGGAATACCTGGATTTTAGGCTGTTACATCAAAGGGGCCTAGGGTATCATCTGTGTATAATTTAAAAATTTTAAATTTGTCAATTAAATCGGTTAATAGGTTTTTATTACGAGACTTTCAAATTTTGGGAATAGTCTGCATTTTGCTAATACTATTTTGCTAATTTGTATATTGGGGAAGTCAATATTTTCAATAATTATTAGTTTAACTAGAAATGTTAATTCAAACTTGTACAGTGAAGCTAATCATATAATTGGGATCATTGTATGGTTGAATTGAACTACACCCTCTTATTGCTCCACTTGTTTATAATACATAGAACTGGTTTCATGAACCCTTTGTCTGCATCATCAGCTAACCGTCGACTGCTAGATAATTCATTATGCTGTGGGAGCAGTTGTATTCTGCTCTGGTGGAGATGTGATAAACTTTTAGTATGTTTTCATTCCCGGAAGTGTTCTTTACTGTCTTTAATAATTTTGCTTTATTCAGTATGTCATGGTTTTCTGTTCAGAAATGAGATACTGCTGCTGATTTCTCCACTTAATTGTATTTTGTGTTCCTAAAATGTTCTTTTAATATGTGCCTATCTTTCTCTTTGTTTTTCCATTGTACATTTTTTACTTATTTTGTAACCTGTTTTTTCCCCTCTGTGGAATACTGTAATTAACATTGTCTATCAGGGGATTTTTAACACTAATCTAATTACAGGTACCCATCTAATATTAAAATCTTTCAGAATATTTTGAAATTTTTTCCTAACCTGTGGATATGTGATTGTTTTTTAAAATTAGCTTATATTTTCCTGTTGAAAGTTGTGGTTTCTTTAATAAGTTTTTGCCTCTTGAATTTCTGTACTTTTTTGTGTACTAGTTCTTTTTTAAAACCTTTTTAACTGCCGTTCTTTTTGTTTGTATTCTTTAAAGTATTCTTCTTTACTAATTTGTAAGTTAACTGCATGTTTGTGCATTGTGGGATTAAAACTGTCAGATTTAATGCCATTCTGTGTATCTGCATTCTTTCTGTATATTCTAAATTCCAGGTTTCCATGACGCTTCATTATTTTAATGTCCAAAAATGGTAACATGTTATCTGTTTGTTTCCTATATATTAAAAACAAGTAATTGGAGCAATAAGAGTGTATAGTTCGACTCAATCATACAATGATCTCAATTATATGATTAGCTTCACTGTACAAGTTCCAATGAACATTTGTAGTTAATGAATAGGCTTTTGAGTCCACAAGGAACTGACGACACGGATAAATTTGTTAGTAAACTATTCTAAGCTGGATAATACAGATAAAAGATACAACAACCTTAATAACTTCAACTGCAACTTTCATAATTTGAAAAAAGACATTAAAAATATATAAGTTAATAGGAAAAAGCAGATTAATTTCAGCAGATATTCATTTTTTAAACCTGTATCTAAAATATAAAATATGCCCATATTTCATACAGAAAATGATTAAGTAACCTCACTACAGAAAATGACGCAAGTAATTAGCCGCTAAGAAAAAAGTAATTCAAATTAGAAAAGGCAAACCATTACACAAAACTGGCAAACATGGATCTTAAACGATATGAAAAATACTTACAGATTTCAAAGTGGTTAGGAAACATAGTATTGGATAAGTTAATCAAAATGGCTTTAGAACATATTCAATGTCAAGTAAACAAAAAAGTCAACAATCAGAAAATAAAGTTCAGAAATCTAAATCATAAATCTAAGAAATCCAGAACCTAAATAAAATTATGTGGAAAATCTATCAAAAGATAGTTCCAAGAAAGAAGAATTAGCATTTTTAAATAAAGGACTAAAAACTTGTGTCAAATACTCCAATAAAATAGAAGATTAAATGGAAGATTTAGAAATAGATATTGAAGAATTAAACAACAAAGAAAAAAAATACAATCAAATCAGAAAAGATTTTAAAAGAAAGAAATAAAAAAAAAAAGTATCAGTAAACAAGTCATATAGGAACACAATGAAATCGTTAAATGATAAGGATGTAACTTATACAAAAGCTGACAAAGGGAACAGAATACTAATATTAGACAAAGAAGATTATAATACAAGAATTGCTTAATAAGAAAGAATATTGTATAAAATATAGTGAACTTTTGTAATAGTGGTGTCAAATATTAACATTTTAAAAAATTGAGTCGAAATTGTAACATACACACCACTAAAATTCAATAAAAGGAAAGACTAGTTGCGGGAGCCATTTCTCCTATCATCAGTTCCTGGTCGACTGGGACTGATGATAGGAGTGATGGCTCGCGAAACTAGTCTTCCATTTTATTGAATTTTAGTGGTGTGTATTTTACAATTTCGACTCAATTTTTTAAAATGTTAAGAAAGAATATGTTGAGATCAATTCAGATCAATTTAAGAGATGTATTGATTCAGTCAGTAAGGCTATAAAAAGTCACAGTTATCCCAGAGGAAACAAAATGTAAAATAAAACAGAACAACCCTACAATAGCAAAAATATGTGGTTTGACAAAAATTCATAAGACTGGAAATGGTATGCAACTCATCATTAACAATATCAATACACCTTCATACTATTTAGCAAAATGGCTAGCTGATAGATCCAAGACACTAATAAAGCAGGAGTTTGAACAATCATTTCAGTTAATAGAAAAAATTAAGGATATAAAGTCACAACCTTCTGACTAATATCTTTCAACGTAGAATCACTGTTTCCAAACATACTTAAATATAAACTCCTAATTAATCTACATGATTGGCTAAGAACAAGTGGAATTAATGATGCACACATAAAAGAATGCATTAAACTCGCTCAAATTTGCATAAACCAATCCTACTTTTCTTTCAAGGACAAATTTTATAAACAACAATCAGGACTTACTTTGGACAGCCCCTTATCTCCATTTCTAGCTAACATCTTCATGAGTAGATTTGAAACATACGTAAACTCGGCATTCCCACACATATTTAAAATATGGTATAGATATCTTGATGATATATTTGGCTTAGTTAACAAAAAAAAATGATTATATTAGAAACTCTGACTCATTTTTTTAAGTGGATCTGATTTAATTTCTGTGAATTCCTCTGCTTGTGGGGTAAGCTATTCTTTATCTAAAATTTCTATCTTGTTTCCTTTGTCTGCTTTTGAGTACATTACATTTATTTGTTTATTTATTTAATGAATTTATCTGCTTGTATGGGTTGTACTTTTGATCAGTGCTGCCTTTTATGTTATGTGAATCTTCTCAGAAATTTCTTAATAATTACCTGCTCTGTGTTTACTAAGTCAGATACTTCTGTTTCTATATCCACAACACAATCTTCCAAATGTTTAAATCTATACAGGTTTTTAGGCCTTTGTTTAATAAGTAATTTATAGAAATTTCTAAATTAGAAAAAGAAATATGTCAACTATATTCGAAACATGTATAGAAAATTTAAAGGACAGTGAAGTTACATTTTCAAAATTTTTAACCAAATAATATAATTTAAAAGAACTGAAGTGTTAAATTATTTTTGAGGATGTTGTATAAATTTGTATACCTTAAATGTGTAATTGCTTGAAAATATATTTTGAATATTAAATAATTGAAATGAAAGCCTAACAATCTTATTCAGGACTGAGGGAATCATTTACAGGGGTAGCTCATACTAGGAAATGAAGTTTTAAGCTAATCCATTTGAGTTAAGTTACACTCTGTGGTGGTTTTCATTTTAAATAATTGAAATAAGAGGGTTATGAACCTATTTGTGCATAGTACTTCAGCATTAAACAAAGGAAGTTAAATCATTTTAAATGTTTTCAGATGCTAATACAGCTGCACAACCAAATAATACACCAATATCTTCCCAATGTAATAGTATCTCAGAATGCTGCATGGAAGATGGACTGAATGACAATGATGTTGCTGATGATTTAACAAGCTATTGTGATGGTGCTAGTCAAGATGGGACAGGAGAAATGAATAGCAGTCAGCTCAGTATAGGCTATAGTGCAGAAAATCGAGGTGGTAAGTTTTTAAGTATGCTTGTTTATGCTTATTAGATATATAAGAAGTTGTTTTACACTTTTAAGCATTAGTAAATGTATTATTAGTAATTTCTTTGAAAAATAGAAAGTATTATTGTACTTAAATAACCAGCATACTTTGGGTGCAGTTTTTAATTTACAGTATAGGTAGATTCCAAAATTTAAGAAGATCACAGTTGCTAAAAGGGAGTAATATATTCATAAATAAAGATTTGACACCAGCCTAGAGAGACTTGAAAAAAATATGTATTACAGAAGATGAAGAAGGCAAGCATTCATTCCAAACTTAACATCTTTTGATAGATGCAGTTGAGGTAATACTAGTAGGCAAAAAAGAAACAGAATTTAATGAAATAAGTCAGTACAAAAAGTGGCGAATTAAGTGAATTTACACTAGTAGCAGGTGGAGAAAGTTCAAATTGCACAATAGTCATGAGGGACAGAGAGAGGGCGGATTTAACATGAAAAGAAAATTATATAAATGCAATAAGTGATAGTTTTCTGCAACATATGATTGGGTCAGTTGTAAGGGAGGAGCGAGATATTATGAGCAAGAAATGTCATGAGATAAGTCATTGCTAAAGATCTTCTCTATTAGGAGGGAAGAGAGAGGAGCAGTATGCATTCTAAGAAAAGGGAAAGGAGGTGTGGCGACAGTGTAGTGCAGTGAGCAGTGTTGAAAAAGAAGTGGTTGGGAAATGAGTGGAGAGAACCTACTAAGAAGTAGGGAGATCTTGGAAGAGGAAGGGGAGGAAAGTTATGGGAGCATTTTGGTGCTATGGAAAGACATGCAAAAATCAATAGATGATATCCAGCTGAGAAGTAAAAGAACTTTAGATAAGTTTAGATCTCATAGAAACAGATAGAGATCTCAATAGCAGTTAATAATTAGATTGGGATTTTGGAATTGTGAAGATTTAAAAAATAAAATATATACAGGAATTTTGCAGCAATTAATTTGGAAGCTTGACTATTTGGCAGTGGTAGAAACTTGGTTAAAAGAAGACATTATTGAAATAAATGGCTTTAACTATATAGGGAAAAGAGGAGAAATGGTAGCAAAGCAAGGGAGAGTATCAGGTGTGTTAGGATTTTTTCATTAAGAAATATCATGAGTGTAACAATTAAAGAAACATGGCCTAGGTATAAAGAAGCTATATGAGAGATAATCAGCTAGATGAGAGCATAATCTATATAGGAATAATATTTAGCCATCAGATTACTTCACATTTTCATAATCCAGAACTGTACTATTTTTTAGAGAAAGACATTGAGTGGCTAAATTATTATAATTTCTAAATACAGAAATTATACAGAAATATTTCTGAATACAGAAATTATAATAATGGTGACTTCAATGTAAGAATAGGGGAAAATTATATAAATTTAATAGATGGATGGGAAAATAATGAAGCAAGACAAAAAAGAGATACTCTTAGGCATAGCAAAGATAAAATTCTATCTAATCTGTCGTCTAACACACTCTTATGCTTCACTTACTTTTAAATATGGTGGGACCGGTTTCGAAGAGACATCCTCTCCATCTTCAACCAAGTTGATTATTTGACAAGCACGTACTTTAAAATATGGTGCGTTTTCAAAGAAACATCCTCTCCATCTTCAACCAACCTCAGGACTGCTTGTCAAGTTGGTTGAAGATGCAGAGGAAGTCTCTTCGAAACCGGTCCTACCATATATAAAAGTAAGTGAAGCATAAGAATGTGTTAGACGACAGATTAGATAGAATTTACATGTAACAAGCTTCATTGTGTGAGGTTCAACAGAAATTTTTAAAAATTTCTTATAATTTTTTGAAAGTTCTTAAATGAAAGATAAAGTTGTTGATAGAGGAAGTGATACATTTATTGAATTTTGTAAACTAAATGCATTTGATATCTTAAATAGTAAGTATGAGGAGGATGAATATGCAGAATTTACTTACATTAAACAAAATGGTCAAAGTGTAATAGCAATGTATTATGGTCAATTAATATTAATTATATGATAGATAAAGTATTTTTATCTGCAAGAAGTGGTCATTTCCCACTAATAATAAATATAAAAATCAAATTGGAGAAATCAATAAAGTAGCAAACAAAGGAAGAGAACAGGAGTGAGGGGGAATACCTTAGATATAAATGAGAGGAAGAATACAAGTATAATTTTGAAAATATTTTAAACTGAAATGGGACAAATTTGTCAATATGGGATAGGAAAAAAAAAAAAACTCAAAAGTCTATAAAATTGAAAATGCAACTATATTTTAAATTTTATTTTATTATGGGCAGGTGAGGAAATGAAAGTAAAAATGTGGGGAAATACTAAGACAACTAAAAATTGGTTTGATGAAGAGTGTAAAATAAACCAAAGTAATGTAAAAGAAAAAAAATGATAAAATGGAGGGAGATGGGAAATTTAAGAGCTAAGGAAGTCTATTTACAAAGTAAATTGTTTATAATTAATTGATAAAAGGTAAAAAAAACTCCTTTGGAAGAAAAGAAAGGCAAAGAATTTAATTAAATGATTGGTAAAAGTAATGTAAGTAAAATATGGAAGGGGAATCAATGTATAAAAATTTGTAGCTAGAGCTAATGTAAGCCTGAAAGATTGGTTAGACTATTTTTTAACCTCATGTGCTTGTGAAAGTTCTTTGGAAGGTAGAATACTTTTAGAAATAGAAAATAATTATATAGAAATGTTGGACAGTAATATAATGAAAGAAGAAATAATGAATCAGGTTAAAAAAATAAATAGAAACTAAGCCCCAGAATTAGATGGGATACCAGGAGAATTTCTTATGGAATGGTGTAGGGATTCAAATCGAATTAAGGTGCTAATATCACTATTTGATTCTATAAAAAGTAAAGGATACATGCCAGAAAGTTGGAGAAAAGTAATAATACAATCAATATATAAAGGTAGGGGGGATATGGAGAAACCTAACAACTATCTGGGTAAAACTTTATTCTCTAATGTGCGAAAAATTTATACAGGGACTCTAGCAGATAGACTCCAAGAATGGGCAGGAAAATATAAAATTTTGTCAGAGTTTTAAATGGATTTCAGGAAAGGAAAATGAACTGTTGATAATGTATTTGTGATAAGAACATAAGTAGATAAGTGTTTAAAGAACAAAAGAGGAAAAATGTATATTGCTTTTATTGACCTATAGAAAGCCTTTGATAGAATAGAGATGAAATTATTGTGGTACATATAACTAAAGAAAGGGGTAAGTAATCAAATGGTGACTGCTTTAAAAGGGTTATATTAGGACAATACTTTATGAGCAAAATATGAGAAAGGGACAAAACCAGAGAAATACATTTAAAAAAAAAAAAAAAAAAAAGGACTAAGGCAAGGATATAAGTTAAGCCCAGTTTTGTTTAATTTATTTATTGATGATATATTACAAAATATCAACAATACAAATAATTTCTTACCTGTGATAAATAATATACAGATACCTGGTCTGCTTTTTGTAAATGATTCGGTGGTAGAGTCCATAACTTTAAATGGTTTGAAACTATCCTTACAGGAAATAGATTCATACTGTGCAGATTGGGGATTAAGTGTAAATGAAAAGAAAACACCAATTGTAGTGTTTAAGAAAGAAGAAAAATTGAGTAAATATTAAAAATGGAAAAAAGGAAATAATGATATAAAGTGGTGAGAGATTTTATTTATTTAGGAATAAAAATAGACCCAGGAGGGAAATGGGAGAATCAAAAGAGATCAGCCCCGGCAAAGGGGAAAATAGCAATGACTGTTGTAAAAAGATGCTTATTTAAAACTCCAAATATGGAGATGAAATGGATGGAATGGGTGTACAACTAAGTCATCAAGGCTGAAATGGTATATGGTATTGAAGTAAGGAAACTTGAAAATGGTTGGGAAGTTGTGGACCAAGTACGTGAAGGTTTTGTAAGGAAGTTCTTGGGTTGTCCTTAACAGTGGCTAATGGAATGGCTGAAATTGAATTGGGACAAGTATGAAGAAAAGGATTGCTTATGGGGAGAGCATTAAAATATTGGTATAGGATCATGCACCTTGATGAAGATAATTTGTTAAATCAATGTTTAAAATGTCAAGATACTAGTCTACAAAGCTTGGGTTCGATAAGTGAACTGAGAAATAACTTAGAAAATAATGGTATGGAGATGTTGGGAATAAAAGGGAATTAGTAACATAAGTTTTTGGCGAAATATAAGAAGAAGATTTGAAGATATTTATATACAAAAATTACTTAGATAAGCTAGAAAAAATCATTGGCATTTTATGTTATAATGAAAAGTCATTGGGAAAGAGAGAGATATGTAGGTGTCACTAATAAAGAAGAAAGAGGGAGATAGTATGGTTAAGAGGAGGAGTATGGAGGCTAAAAGGGCAACAAAATGGACACATGTCCAATATGTTGGGGAAGAGAGGATATACAACACATTTTATTTGAATGCACAGAAATAGAGATTTGGAAAAAAGAAGGTGTATGGTGTAGAATGAATGGGAATATATGAGTATATGAATATATAAATAAAATTCTAGATAATAACTTTAAAAGCATTGGGCAATATTTACAGAAAGTATAAAATAAGTGGAAATGGACTGTTGAAACAGAACTGAAGTGTTAATGTAAGAATAGCACTATAAATGTTAGAATTGCTCTTGGAATAAGAGCAAGAAATATATTATTGGAAATTGTTAATAAAATATGGTTTGAACAAGAGAATATGCCATCCAGCTGGTGCACAACATTAGTAATACCGATTTTAAAACCAGGAAAAACTACAAATGAAACAAAAAGTTACAGATCTATATCATTGACCTCAATTCTGCAAAAATAGCAGATAAAATGGTAGTTAATAGATTAATATATTACCTTGAAACAAACAACTTATTAACAGACGAACAAGCTGGATTTAGAAGACAATATTCAACAGTTCACCAAACATCAAGATTAATAGAGGATGTGAAAAGTAAACTAGCTAACAATATGTCAGTAACTGCAGTATTCATAGATTTTCAAAGAGCATTTGATCTAGTATGGAAAGAGATGTTAATTAGAAATTAATACAAATGAATTACCCAAAAAATATAATTAGATGGTATAGAAGATTCCTATAGCAAAGATGGATTGCAGTTAATGGAAGAATACATTATCCAAATACACCCAACTCAAAACTGGAGTGGCACAGGGTGCAGTATCCATTCCGTTATTATTTAATATATATATATATTAACGATATGCCAAAGACTATAAAACAAACTGGGAACAAACAGTGCAATGTATGCAGATGATGTAGTTATGTGGTCAGCTGAAAAAAATGATAACAGGCTAGAAGAAAAAATAAAAAATGTCTTAGATAAACTAGCAAATGGGCAAAATTAAATAATATGACCATTAATGCAGCCGAAACTAAATACCAAGTCTACACTAGGAAACACTGATGAAAGGGAAAAAAACTTAAAACTTGAAATTAACGGAAATCAAATAGAATATGCAGAGGAAATCAAATATTTGAGAATAGCACTGGACAGGAAATTAAAAATGAAAGACCATGTACAAAATATCACACAAAAAGCCATAAAACGAAGTAACATATTGAAAAGATTAGCTGGATCTAAATGGGGCAGCTCAATGGAAGTTTTAAATAAAACATATAATAGATATATAAAACCAGTACTAAAACATGGATGTGAGCTACTATTAACAGCAACAGAAGAAAAAGTTAATAAGATTGAGAAATGCCAAAATCAATGTTTAAGACTGATAACAGGTGCTGTAAAAACAACACCATTAAATGCACTTCTGGCTGGAATGAATAATAATCCAATGAAAACCAGCATTGAAACACAAGCGGCACAATTATACATAAAATTAAAAACAAACCCAAGTAAACATCAATGGTTTCATCAACTACCCAAAGAGCACAAACTAAAACCACAGATCACAAATAAAGCTTACTTAGAGAAGAATTACAATTATTTAAACCTGGCAGAGAAGAACATCCCATATACCCCAAGAACTAATCCAATGGATTATACTAAGATAGTAACAGATAAAAAACTGGCAGAACAATTAAACAAGAAGACTCAACAGAGGTACGCAAAACTATAGCACTTGAACATTTACACAACCAATTCCCCAAAACAGGGAGACTTAGAATTTACACACATAGATCTGCAGACAAACAGGGAAATAATGTTGGAGGTGGTATATATGGTAAATATTTCTCGCATTATTTCACACTGCATAGACAATCCACAAGTTATGAAGGTGAAATGGTGGCAATACAACGAGCATTGGAACAGATATACCATAGAATGATATAAAAGAAAATAAAGCAGTGATTCTTTCAGATTCAGCTTCAGCTATACAAGTTATAGAATGATATGATGGTTCATATGAATCTTACAATGTAAGGGATGTGAGATCTTATTATAGATTACTCCAAACAAAATTTCAACAAATAATACTACTGTGGATACCAGCACATATGGGAGTGATAGGTAACGAGAATGCAGACTTTCTAGCCAAAAAGGGGGCAGTGCTATATTCAAAACCAATAAAGACCTGTGGATTAAATGTAAAATTAAAAAATATCAACATAATATTCAAATGGAAATATCTAATAAAAGTTATTCTAATATAAAAGAAACAGTACAAAAAATAAAAAATCTATCAAGGAAGGAAGCAGTTGCTCATTTTAGACTGGCAACTGGACATGATTGTCTGGCTGAACATCTACACAGATTTGGTTTTATGAATGATAACGCATGTAAGATCCAATACTGACAAGATTCTGAACGGAGAACATCTATTGGAATGCACAAAACTGAGGAAAGCTGCACCTGACAGGAAAATACACAAATTATATTGGCTGGCGAAGGAAAAATTGATGGATCAAAATCCTGCACATTAGATCAACAATAACAACATGTTAGAATTAAATACTATGTAACTTGTAATTATCAACTTTAGTGGACTGCCCAGCTTAGTGGGCAGGACCAAACAGAATGGACAATTAAATATATGTATTAATGTATCCATATATTTCAACGCAATAAATTATTCATTTATATAGGTGGATTACTCACCATTACTCACACCGCCACGGGTTTCTGAGGCCATTAAGGCGCAGACTCTTGAGTGGGAGGTCTGGGGATTGAATTTTGACTGAGGTTTTTTCCAGGTTTCCTCAGTCCTCATAAATGGCAAATGCTGGGGAGGTACCCCTAAACTTAGGCCTGGAATGCTTCCTTCCTTTAAAAAAAAAAAATCCTTTCCGAATATTTCATCTCATGTATCATCAGTGTCCACCACCTGTGATGCCTCAATAGTAAAAATGGGCATTAAACACTATTCACCAAAAAAAAAAAAAACCAACAACAATGTTTTATGGCAGAATATATTCAGGAAACCGAACTTAATATGATACAATTTTATTGCAAAATGATTTTTAGTATCTAATGTTTAAATTCTCAGATTGCACTAATATTCAGTTTTTGCTGGTAAATGCTTTTAATAAGTCAAACTGTTAATGTCATCTTCTTTTGATGATATGCCTGTTACAAATATGGAACGTATTCTATTTAGAATAATTCTATGGAGCTTCATTATTGCTTACTGATTTTTTTTTATATATATACATTATGTGTCTTGCAGTTGTTAACCATACTAGTAATATTTTAGGCCTAAAACTGGAAAAGAACTTTAATGCTCACAAACTAATTTTCAGTGCAAACAAAATATGCATATCTTTTTACTTAAAGGAAGAAAAATGTGACTCATAAATATGTATAATACCTTCAAAAACCATCAATACAAGTTGTAAAATTTCTTCATCATCATCATTGTCATCAACTACTTCATGGATTATGACATGTCTCATTACAGCTCCTTAAAACTGATCTTTCCACTGCTTTCTGGGTCTGCCTGAATCTGTTTTTCCTGCAGGTATGAAATTTAAAATAAAATGTGCCTCTTGAGGCATGCATTTTATATGATCTACCTAGTTTTGTCTATACATATTTATATTATTGCTTACTGCTTTCAATTTCTTTCTTATAATTTCATTTTTATTTCATCTTCTCATATTACAGCTTTAACTGATCTTAGAAATCTCTTGAGCCTGAGTTCTACTTTTATCCTTTTTTGTTGAAGTCCAGTTTTTGCTGCCATATAGGCATCTTAGTCATCAACATTACTTTACAGAATTTTAGATGAGTTTCCATTCTTCAGGTTATCTTTAATCTTCTTCTAATAGTACGAAAATTTTATTAAATTTTTGCAGTTTATATTCAACATCTATTTCTCAAGATATGAAATTCGATAGCCTAAAAAATGATAGTGTCTGGCTTATTCAGCGCTTTTAATTTTTACTGTAAATTTTGATCTTATCAATAATTGCTCTTTAAATGCCATAACTTTAGACTTTCCCGTGAATATAGTAAGATAATTTTTCATAAGAATAGTCATAGATAAATATCTAACTAATAAAAGAGGAAGGATATATATATTTTTTTTAGATCTGGAAAAGGCATTTGATGCGATCAACTGGGAGGCACTCTGGACTAAGCTGAGGGAAAAAGGGATAAGAAGTTTATAAAGTTAATACAGATGTGGTATAAAGATAGTATGTGTTGTGTTAGATATGCAGTAAATAAAATAACTGAATGGATACGTAAAAACTTAGGGCAAAAACAAGGTTGCAAACTAAGCCAAATACTATTCATTCTTTTTATAGACAACATATTAAAGGAAATAGGAAAGGAGTGTACACACTGCCCTATAATTAGTAATAAAGATATTCCAGGATTATTGTTCGCTGATGATCTAGTAGCAGTAGCCATAACAAGCAGAGGGTTAAATAAAACAACAGAAGGAATATCAAAATATTGCAAAGAATGGAGGTTAAAATAAATAAAAATAAGTCAAAAATAATGTTATACAAGAAAAGCAATAAACTTAAAAGAGATGAAAAATGGTGGATGGAGTTAATGAAACTGAAATTGTTAAGAAATAGGATTATTTAGGATTTAGGTTAAATAATAATGAAAGATGGGCAGAACAACGAAAGAATGTATTAGGAAAGGGAAAATTCATTATTAATATTATAAGAACTTGTTTAAGGAAAATTCCAAGTATGAGTGTAACATGGATTGAGAGAATTTATTCAATAATGGTTGAATCCAAAATGTGTGTGGGGTAAGGTATAGGGTGGGAGTATATTGAAAACATTCACAGAGCATTTTGTAAAATGGTGTTGGGATTACCGAGGGCAACTTCAAAGGGTTGGCATTGGTGGAATTAGGAAGAGTTGATAGAAAAAGCATGGTAGGTAAATGTATTATGAAATATTGGTATAAGATAGCATCAAGTTAAAATGGAGACAAAGTCAAGGACTGTTTTCAGATGCAAGAAAATGATAAAGGGGGAAAAAGTTGGTTAGCTGAACTAAAGAGAATAATTCAAGAGTTTGGAATAGGTAAAGTGAAAAATCAACAGCAAAAAATATGAAGTAGTTTACAACATAACAGTGCCTGGAAACATTATAGGAAATTTAAGAAAGAATGGGGGTGAAAAAAATATGTAGATATTTGTAATAAAGTGGGAAGGGAGGGATTTTCTGGGGTAGAGCAGGTATATTAGGGTTAAGTGGATTAAAAGGATAAAAAAGAGTGTCCAAAAGAGTGGAGAAATGGAGAAAGAATTTTGCTGTATAGTTGAATGTTTACAAACCTAGGATTGGAGAGATGAAGTATGGGTTAGGAAATGGGATAATTTACAGATAGAATTGGTGATAATAAAACGTTTTGGATCAGGAAACAAAGAGTTTTTTAAAAAAATTGATGAGTATATAGGGAAGGTAAGAAAAATGGTGGAAAATAAGTGCTTAAAGCAAAGGAGGAATGTATGTATAAAGAGAGGAAAGAAGAAAGCAGGGAGGGTGGGATCTAAAGCATTTATAACCAGGGTGTTGAGTGTGTAGGATCCCAGAAAGGTGCGAACAATGGGGAAAAATGTACAAATATTGTTTAACTTGTGAATTGTAATGGTAAATTATAAAATAGCTGATGTATAAAATTTTATTCCTGTAATATTTCTTACACATTTACCTCTGTTAATTATAGTTAAATTTGCAATTTGTATTAATAATGTGGAAATAAATATTTCATTTCATTAACTCATGTAGAGCTTTCTGTAAACTATTTTACTGTCCGACAACTTCTGCTTTCTGTTTACTTAAAGCCAATCACACACCAAGTCGTTCATTTCACACTTGTGTTGTGTCCATTTCGATGTTGGTCAGTCTCATAGTAACTGGAAATATTTCAGAGTGTGGTTCTGGCCTTCTTGCAAAAGCTATCTCAGGATAAATAATGTACTTCTTTGATTTCTTGTTTGTAAAAACTTGAACTTTCATCAGAAATAGCAGTCTGTAACGTGGTCTTTTGGTTCTCATCATACCATGCATTCAGCACACAATACAGAATTATTATCAATTAATTGATTGACGGTAGCATTTCACAATATATACTTGGCAACCGCTGCTGCTTATCCTGGTCTCCAACCTCTATTCCAAAGTAATGTATGTATTCCTTTTTTATGACTGTTGACATTTGCTTCCTATTTCTTACAAAGGTGAAGGTTTGTATAATGACAGTTCAATGGTGGCTAGGAATTTTGTAAAATTTTAAAGTAATTCTACCAAATATACTTATTAGTTAGTACAAAAAGAGTACACAAACACTAATGAGTAAGGATAAATATGTACATTCTCATGAATCTCAAGATCCAGGGAAAAGGCCACTTGAAACATCAACAAATCAATATTACTTGACATTAAACCCTGAACAGAAATGCTGAATCTGGGAAGCTGGCTGCAGTCCTGAGCGACAGAGGAGAGAGCCAAACTTGTTTTACTTGATGATTGTTTTTACTTCACACGGAGCACCTGGCTGTGAGCGTTAGCTGCAGTTCTGAGTGACAGTGGAGAGAGCTAACTTATTACTTCACTGCACACTCTTGTGTAATTCAGTTCTCTTGTATACACTTATTCCATTTAATGCTGGAATCAACACAGGCGCAAGAGTATTTGTGAATGCATGTATTATGTATACTGCAGATTTCATTTACAGTGCAGACCATTATCTTGCACAAAATATATTTCAGCCATTGTCAATGAGGACTGGATTTTCCAACCACCATCTTCCTTAATAATGCTGTCCTTACTTATTTCCAAGCTTGCTTTTTGCCTACATTGTATGCCTTTCATTTTAGAGCTTAGTTTTCCTTTCAAAAGCACAATTAGTCTGTCTAACAGCTTGTCTTTAACAAAGACAAAGCATTTAATTTTTTGGAGAATGCTATAGAGACATGCTTTCCTAAATATTTATTGTACTAAAATTCCCTACCACATTCCAGGCACATAAACTGTTTTGATTATGTACTCATTATTATAAAAAGTGTTGCAATGAAGTCAAAAAAAATCCGGTGGAAACTTAGGGAAATCAGACTCTTGGAATTATATTTAAAATATGGTACAGATATGTTGACAATATATTTGCCATAGTTAACAAAAAACTCACTGATGATGCCATAAAGCTTCTGAATATACATGAAAAAAGCATATTGTGTACATACGATACAGAAACAGATAACATGTTACCATTCTTGGACATTAAAATAATGAAGTGTCAAGGAAACTTGAAATTTGGAATATATAGAAAGAACATGCATGCTGAAAATCATATCAAAGCTGACGGTTTTAATCCTACAATGCACAAGCATGTAGTTTCAAGCTTAATACACCGGCTAGTTAATCCAATAATTAGCAAAAAAGAGTACTTTAAAGAATACAAACAAACGTAAGGAATAGCAATTTAAAATAGTTTTAAAAAAAAAAAAAGAACTAGTACATAAAAAAGCAAAGAAATTCAAGAGGCAAAAAGTTATTAAAGAAACCACAACACTTTCAGCAGGAAAAGATTAGCTAATTTTTAAGAATTCAATATCATTCATGGGCTACGCAAAAATTTCAAAATATTCTTAAAGATTTTCATATCTTTTTAGCACCTATAAACAAATTTAATGTTAAAAACATGCTGATAGATGACAGTAGTCCACAGGAAAAAAAAGCAGGCATTTACAAAATAAGTTGTGCAAAATGTAAAAAAATCTACATAGCAAAAAACAAAAAGAGAAACATAGGCACATGGTTAAAAGAACATTTCAGGAACATAAAATACAAGAAAATGGAGAAATCAGAAAACTATGACTTTGAATAAAGCAAAATTATTAAAATCAGCACATTTAGAATTAGCAATATGGGAGAAAACCTGTATTATCAAATACAAAAGTAATTTAATGAACTTAGACACATCCGGGGTTATCCAGCAGTCAACAGTTAGGTGATGATGCGGCCAAAGGGTTTGTGAAACCGGTTCTACATATTATAAACAAGTAAGTGGTGGAAAAGAGTGTGTAGTTCAACTCAATCATAAAATGATATCAATTACTTCTCTTTTATTCTTTTCCAGTTTTATAGTATTAATAAAATTAATTTTTATTCTAATATAAATTTCATTTTCATTAGCATCTATCAAATCAAATCAAACATTACTAGAGTTTTAACATAGTGTCCAATATGACGTTATTTCACCGAATACATGTACAGTTTGATATTAGGGTGTGGTATGTTGCTGCTTCTGATGATTAGGAGGAGAAAGAGAAGGAGTATATGACTGTAATTCTTTTTAGCTGCTTAATGACATATTGCAAATAGTAACTAATTAACAAATCAAGAAATGTTTATCTCTTTGTTATATAAGGAAAGCAGTATAACTGGATGTTTACTACCTTCCTTACACTGAAGAAGAACCTAAAAGACTTGAAATATTTATTCTTTTGTTGTGTCTCTTTATGTATATTACTTACTACATGGATATTTAATTCACAACCTATATATACCTATAATTTATTTATGTTTAACTTGATCCACTCCTATATAGGTAACTGCTATTCTTGACATAAGCGTTTTTTTTTTTAACAGTGCTTAACACCGGTTTTTATACCGAGGCACCACAGGCGGTAAACACTGATGATACATGAGATGAAATTATATATTTGGAACTTTTTTTTTTTAAGGAAGGAAACGTTCCAGGCCTAAGTTAGGGTTCCTCCCTGGCATTTGCCATTTATAAGGACTGGAAAACCTGGAAAAAAACCTCAGTCAGGGAGGACGGTCCTGGCGGGATTCAAACGCCAGACCTCTCGCTCATGAGTCCGCACTGTAATGACCTCAGCCACCCGTGGCAGTGACCGAAGTGATGTTTACTATACTTGGCAGTTCTGGCAGGGTGCACCTTAGCACCAACTCCTGACACCATTCTTGTTGACCAGTAACAATCTGTGAGCTGAACACTTTTGCACAATGAAGGTGCTCATCAGTGACCAATATTTATGTGACATTTCAAGAAGTTTTGCATGTACATGTTTTTTTGAAAAGGCTTATTAGCAATATTTATGTTAAAGAGGAAGTAAATGTGATAAAGAGTAGTAATGGAAGGGCAGAAGAGGAAGCAATCAGTGCTCTAAAAGCAAGCAAGGGATCTGATTTACAAGATTCAAGCTTCAAGAAGGAGGCACCAGCTGACAACCCATAATGCAGTTTGCCAAATGTGGTAAGTTGACTTCTGCAGCATGCAGCCTTAATCTGAGAATCATGCAACACATTGTACAAGCAGAAAAATTCTTAGAACAAACCAATGGTAATTCAACGTTTCATTCCCTACTTAAAAAGAGGCAAAAGGAAAAGCCAATAATGGGTATGGACAAGTTCAACTTTGGCATACTTAATTGCAAAGTGCTAGTGTTTTATGAGTAAAAAGAGTTTCAGCAAAAAAGCTCATTTCAGAAATAAATAAAGTTACAGTGTTTGAGAGCAACACAATGTCTATGCTGAGAATTTTGAGAACTCTGGGACTTAAATATCACAATAGCAATGATGGGAGAAAGTTTTTAATGGAAAGGAGCGATATTACTGCAGCTAGGAAATATGCATGAAATAAGGACATGGATATACAATGCCATGCAGGAGCAACAGAATTTATTTTATAGAGTAAACTCTCTTTAGATCAAAATGAAAGATGGATTACTGTGGAGAAATGAATGGTCATGATTTCAAAACTTAGTTTACAATGTAGTTCTACTTCCCATTCCAAAAAGAGTGACATTATTGCCTAGCTTGTTAGCAACAATGTGCTGACTGTATTATGAAACTTCTTTGGCACTCCATATGGCAAGGCTGTCTTATAAATGGAATGGGATGATGAAGTGCAAAGTGTGGACAGTTGTGAAAGCAAGGATAGCAATAATCAACAGCAGAAGAATTCTATATATATATGCTTGAAAGCTATTAGTGGGGTCTATAAACTTCTTTACCAAAACATAACTGGAAAAACTCTTATCTATTGATGGTACGCAGTTAAAATACCAATTTCAATTTTGGGGCAAAAACCATTTTCTTGTTGCCAGAGCTGCAGTATCTAGTAAAGACATCATTAAATTGAGTGTAATGGATGTTTAACATTGAAGCTCAACTCTGAACCATTTGGATATGATAATTGTAAAAGATTAGAATATATGCATGTTGACTTTATGCTAGTATCTATTACGGCATCCAGAAAGTAAGTCCCAATCGCGCCTAGAGATGGCACCGCTAGTCGGATAGGAATGCGCCTGCGCAGGAATAGAGAGGAAGTATGTGATGATAATGCAGTAAAATTTCAGCCTTGTGACGGGCATGGTTACCGCGCTGTGCTAGGAGAAAATGGGTGCTCTGATATTGTCTCCCGCCAACTGCGAAGTTCGTGCAGTCATCCGAGGTTTGCTCGCTCAAAAGCAAAGTCCAGCAGAGATCCATCGCCAATTGTGTCAAGCTTCCGGGAGGCAATTTCGTGCACAAGGGAGCGAGACATCTGGGGAATTGACAAGAGAGTTCTGAAATTGTGAAGCCGGTTCTGCTCAATTGCTTGCCGCACACTTTCCTACACTTCTGCCGTCACCAGGGACGATCGGCCACTACGGTCGTCGTCGTGAATATTGGTTCGTCCTTCAGTGAACTGCCTGCACCATCGTCTTACCATAATGTCGTGTCCATACACTCGACACAATTGGCGATGGATCTCTGCTGGACTTTGCTTTTGAGCGAGCAAACCTCGGATGACTGCAGGAACCTCGCAGTTGGCGGGAGACAATATTAGAGCAGCCATTTTCTCCTAGCACAGCGCGTTAACCATGGCCGTCACAAGGCTGAAACTTTACTACATTATTCCCACATACTTCCTCTCTACTCCTCCGCATGCGCATTCCTATCCGACAAGTGGTTCCATCTCCAGGCGCGATTGGGACTTACTTGAGTAAAAGGTAAGAAGCCTTAAAACAAGCTATATTATGACAGTGCTCCAGACAGACAATATTCACACTCAAGTCACAGTAAAGTACATGGCAGCAAGTGGATAATACTGATGAGTCTGGTCTAAAGAAGGATATTTCATGTGAGAGTTCTAATGAATGGTCAAGAAAGTGTCACAACAGATGACAGTTTAAAATTTGACATGTAGTAGAAAATGCATTAGCTAAAATACTGTAAAGTTGTATGCAATTTACCCTTCAGTAAAAATGTAGTTTCCCATGATATATCCTTGTCAGGTCTTTCCATATTGCATTATGCCATACCCATCACACATGAAAAATAAGTTTTTCATCTCAAAAGAAAATAGGACAACTTTATTAATATACCTTGAAGTAGACTTAAGTATAACAAAAGCACACAAAATTCAAAACTTTAGATCATTTCAACTCACAGATAATTTTGTTACACCTAATGAAGTGTAAAGGCATGTCATTTAATCGTCATATCTGTCATAATCCTTGAGTTGAACCCCTGGGTAAAAATAAAACTAAAAATAATTCTTTAGTTCTTTTGTTGTCCTCTGTCCTTATTTATTTATACAAAAATATCACTGAACAATGCATTTCCATATAAAATGCATTAAAACTATAGAAAAATTTCCTCCAACTATCACACCCATCACAATGGAATGGCTCTCTTATGTTTCTTACAAGGTGATTCCCAACCTAAATGCCTACTCACATGTCAGCTTCTCACATCTTGTCATTTCATATATCATATGGTTTACTTATTCTGTAATATTAATCAGTTCTAATAGCAATTTTGAAAACATTTAAAAGTGTTATTTATCTTCTGGCCCTTGTAATATTATGAGTTACCATTAGAAGTTTTTTTAACATTATTTACCAAGTATTATCTGCAAATAATATTGTACAGCTTTGGTACCTAATTAAGATAATGATAAAATTTAAAACAAGAAAATGGGACTTTTAATATTTGTCTCATTGTAAAAAGGGCAAAAGAGGGCACTATGGCACTAAATATTTTTCTGTCAAAATAAATAATTATGATATAACTTAGTTGATTAGTAGTATGCATTCGCTCTACCCAAACAGTCCTTTAGAATTAATAGTGCAGCATTCATTGATGTTTTTACTGATGAATGAATCTTCTTTAGTAAGTCCTTTTTATCACAGAGCATTTAAGTTTTCACAAATGTGATTAAAGTTCACTATTAATCAATATAGCTTTCAATGTTTGTTTTGTCACATGTCCACAAACCATTCATGTAAGGAAACACTTGTTCATTGAGGACAATAATTCCAGGTAAACTAAGAAGGAATTCAAATTCAAATAAGAAAATTGTAATTGTTAACATTAAAATGTACGAGGGTAGGTCCATAAGTTTCCAGCCTCGCCAATAAGTATTACCGCCTTCACAAGAGCCTTATCTGGTGTCATATCTCATCTGTTAAGTAAATAATTGCAGTTTGTACTTCCGCTCCGCTGTGTTTAGTTGTTCAGATATAGGTGCATAAAGAAAGCTATGTGTAGAATATTGTGACATGTTCAAAATGGAGTATCCAGGAACTCTTATTAAGATATTCATAAAAGAAGGACTTACTCCAAATGCAAATAAACAGCAATTGGATGGTGTATATGGGGAAGCAACCCCCTCTTATTCTGCTTTCGAATGGGTCGAGAAAGCTTTGAAGACAAAGAACGTGCAGGTCAGCCCTGGAAGGTGCTTACTCCTGAAAACATTGCTCTTGTGGAAGGAGGATTCTGCAAATACTTGATAAACAGAGTAGAAGACATGGAAAAACAAGAACTGAGAGCTAAAAAATAATAATAATAATAATAATAATAATTATAATAATATCATCCAAAAATATAGAAAATTGTTGGTGTAGGACCAGCTATTATTATATTACAGAGAAAATGGTGCTGGGAATTTTTTAATTATTGATAGTAAGGTCAGATTCATAATCTATTTTGTCATACTGCAGAATACACAGAAACAAGGAAATGGAAAGGACAGAAATTATTGCCAAATTGGAGAGATATAGATGAAATCAATTTGCTTTAAACACTCAGAAGTAGAAAAAGGATGATATTGAGAAGTCAGGTCATATTTTTTTGTTTGGATAGAACAGAATGTTAGGCACACATAGGCACCACTCAACGAAGCGTTAACACACGGATATCCGAACACAAGAGATGCTGCCGTCTGGGCCATCCGGACAAGTCCGCGGTCGCAAAACATGCAATGTGGGCAGACGGAGAACACACTATCCAATATAATGAAACATCTGTTATCTCTTCAGTACCATACTACCACGCTAGATTATAACGCGAAGCAATAGAAATCTACAAGCACCCTAATAATTTCAACAGAAAGGGAGAGGCTCTCAAACTGAGCAAAACCTGGCATTTTTCCCTCAAGACTACAGTTTATTAGGGATGTAAGATAAGGGTAACAGGAAAGTATGTGAGGTTCCGCATAATCGCACCCTCGTTAGTACTTGGGGCTTCTTAGATGCTGCCGACGTATGGCCGGGAGCGGTCTCGTAGGGATTATCCGGTAGTCAACCATAGCCGAGGCCCTGATTGGTACCGCAGGAGTAAACGGGTTGGTATAAGTTTTATACATTTAATCATCAATTAAAAATGTCGTTCTTACAAACGGTTGGTAAAAGCCGCTGTAGATGATCAGGTTCAAAATGTTACTAACAGCGTCATCGATGCTGAAGTCCATAGTTTTCCTGTTCCAAGCTTAATTGTTGGCGTCCAATGGATGCCGTGTACCGAGGACACGGAGCAGCCCCATTTCATGAAGAAATAGTCCTCGCCTGGTTTCCCTGGGTGTGTAGTTGTAATGTTGTGGAGTGGTGTGTATCGTCTTTATGTCCAGTAGTAGTCGGTTAAAGTTCTCAAAGTGTTTGGAGCTGGTGGTTCGTAACTCAGCAAGCGCTTCCTCCAGTCGGTCTAGGCGTACTAGGCGTACTGTAACAATTTCTAGAGATGTGAACTTTTGAAGGAGGCTGTCGTGGTGTTGTTGTGTGCTTCGTGTGAGATCGGCTATGGTTTCTGGAATGGTCTTCCGGAGGAGGCCATCGTGAGTGTCTAGGCGCTGGACTATGGTGACACGGTTTCGACGAAATAGCGCGGCCTGCTCCTGGAAGTGCTCCATGGAGAAAGAGTACGTTGATTGTTGTAGGCTCTTAATGCTATCCAGAGTTTGCGTGTTGGTGTTATGCAGGGTTGTAAGAGCCTCCTTCATTTGGATCAGTCTAGAGTTTGTGACGTCCTGTGCGGCCACTTGTTGGCTGATCAGGCATGTATGTTGCAGAATAGCGTTCTGAAGTGTGTTAATGAGGTTGGTTAACTTCGAAATTGCCTCCGAAGTGGTGCGCAGCGTGGCGTGTAGAGCTTCTGTGACCGCGGATGCGGTTGGTGTGCGCTGCTTAGCAGTTGGTAGCGCATGGGCGGTAGTTGAGGCGAAGATGGATGTGGCAGATACACACCGCGCTGTGGTTGGCAGTGAGTGAGCAGTTCATGGTTTGCTGTGGTTGTGGTTGGAGCTGCGTTGTAGTGGGCAGGCAGCCTGGTCGGTATAATTACTTGTGGTTCCGCAAGAGGCACAAAACCTGCGCCGGTGTGCCAGGTCGTGGTTGGTACAACTTGCTATTAGGGAAGCCGCCCCGCAAGCCTGGTCAGGGTGTCCGTACAAGCAGCAACGCCTGCATGGGGCGTTACGTCGGCAGTGGCTGGGCTCGAAAGTGAGGCGGTTTGGTCCAATCGTGGTTCCGGCTGTGGTGGCCGCCTCACACTCTTGTGGCTCCAGGAAGTTGACACGTACCATTGTCGCGCCTCTGTGGCGTATCGCACAGTGTGCGGATGGCCACTGTCGCTGGACGGTTCGGAGAATGTAGGATGAAGCTATGCTCCGGGGCACTCCTCGGAGCACAGCACTAAGCTATGGTATCTGGTCCTGTGCTTGGATGTAAATGTGATGACTGTGGAAGTGGAGTGCAGGGTCTGGTAGTGGGATCTTCCGTGTTTCTATGCGTAAGCTCATCCGGGGCAACCTGCGGTACATGTTTACCCTCGAGAGATACGTTGAATGCAGGACCCCGGGTTGCAGGTGTTGCGATGGGTGGTGGCGACTGGCGGTGGTTCGTGCGTACTGCATTCAATTTAGTTTGTTGAGGTCTCTTCTTCCTGGGTATCCTGCTGCCAAAATTTCTCCTGAAGAATGTGGATAGGTTCAGCAGGGCCCCCAGGTTGGAGATGTTGCAGGTGTTGTGGCTCGAGCTGGCTGGTCGGCAGTGGGAAGCGTTGGTGCAGGCGTGACTGCGGCGGCAGGCGCTGGCTTCGTAGCGGCGGGCGTTGGCTTTGGAGTGACGGAGCGAGTGCTGCGTTCTGATTGGCGGGCAGTCGTCTTGGTTCTACGGCGTCCCATGTTGAGTTGTTCTCTCTTTCACCGCTGTCCGAAGAATCCTCCCTTCTTCGCAAAACCTGGCAGACGCAGACTAAATGTGGCAGGCTGGGTTAGTACTCAGCCTGTGTGTGGATACTGCGTACCTACCCTGTGTTGGGTTTAATCGCATAGAAGGGATGGGGGTTGTAGGGTGGTTGTACAGTTTTGGGTGAAGGGTGGAAGGATTGTGCAGTAAAAGCTTATCCTTGTTGATGCGGGCGGATGTGGCATCCTTGGAGTTTGCTTGGTATGTGCATGTTGTTCACTTTACTTTGTGAACACCATGGGCACACCACTGTTTAGTTTTTCTGTTTGTTGTTGCTTTGCTGGGGAGTTGGAATGTTTTTCCTGTTGCTAGGTTATGCTCCTTTGTTATCCAAGGTGGCCACACGCTAGGCTTGGCACCTGGAATTTGGGCTTAGGCCTGTTGCTACAGGAATAGCGCCGAGTGACCGAACAAGAGCGCTCTCATGAAAGGATAATTTGGCGTAAAATTTTGTGGCCCGGCATCTAATTTCATCCTCGATATATGGGAAGGAAGAACTGTCATGAGTAGCCTGACTGGAAAGCATCGATATACAGAATAGATGGCCTTAAGTCCTCTATTCTGTACCCTTTGCAGAAGTGCGAACCAACTGTCAGCTGCCATACCCCAGATTTCACAGGGTGTAGCATGACATGGATGACCAGGGCTTTGAAGAGGTGTAACTTCAGGTGAACTGGCATCGCCTTGGAACTAAATACAGGGTACAGTTGAGCGATTGCTCCCTGCGTCCTGTGAGCAGTCCCGGTTATGTGTTCCCGGAAGGTTAGACCTTTATCTAGATGCACCCCCAAGTAGGTTATGGAATTGTTCCATCTTATCATTTCCCGTCTGTATGTTAGTGTGGGGGCGTTTGCGGGTACGCGGCGTTTTGTGAAGATTATGGCGTTGCTCTTTGCCGGGTTGATTGACATTCGCCAACGCCTACACCACTTTCGATTAGGTGTAGTAGTCTTTGTATGGGAATGAAAGCTCTGTTAAAGTTTCTATTTGATTTGAATGGTAGGATGTCATCTGCGTATTGAGCAGTGTTGACGTCTGCTGCTTGAGGGAAGTCTGACATGTATATGTTAAACAGAATTGGGGAAAGAACAGAGCCTTCGGGGACTCCGCCGCGTATCGGCCTTAGTGTCGAGTTGTTTCCCGCCACCGCTACTTTGAAAGTGCAATGCTTGAGGTATGAGTGTATAAGATGAATGTAGTTTTGGGGAAGCTCCAGGTGAATGAGTTTGTACAGGATCCCGGCGTGCCAGGTCGTCGAGAAGGCCTTTTCTACATCCAAAGACACCGCTTGGGTGAAGGACCCCTCCTGGAAACCCAGGGCTGAGGCCTCCACAACCCTGAGTAGCTGTTGGATAGTAGAGTGCTCAGGTCGGAAACCGAATTGGTGAGGGGGGATGGCTTGAATGTTTCCCAACAAGGGCAGCATAGGGCAAGAAGTAGTCTCTCAAACACTTTTGAGAAAGTAGAAAAAGGAGACTGATTGATCGGTAACTGAGGGGAGTAAGTTGCGTCTTTGCCTGGCTTCAATATGCATATCACCCGCGCCTCCCTCCACTCTCGTGGAAAGTGACTCAGGCTGATGCACATATTGAACATTTTTGTGACAAAGAGCAGCCTTGAAAGGAAGGTTTCGGAGTATGAGGGGCGTTAGCCCATTAGGTCCAGCAGCCTTTTTGGGATTGAGACGCTGGATTGCGCCCTGGACTTCGTGGGGGTGAAAGATGGGAATCCTCAAGTCATCTTCATCCGACGGCCGTCGAAAGTATCGACGGACGTCGCGACGAACCCGACTTGAGAAGGTGTCGGGGTGGTGACGACGTGGGGGTCGTCTCTGGGCCTGAATGTTCCAGATAGTCAGCGAGAGCATTGGCTTTGGCTTGGGGGTCGTGTACGAGGCCTCGGGTGCCATGGATTGGTCGGGAGCCTTTGTCTTTTTGGCCACGGAGGTTCTTTGCAATCCTCCACACGTCGCCATCAATCAAGTTCTGTCTTGCCATAGTGTCCTCCCGCGCGAGCTTTTTGTGCTCGCGGAGGCGGGCGCTAACTTGGCGGCGCAAGGTCCTTAAAAGAGCTCGATGATATGGCGTGCGGTGACGCTGGTAGAGTCTGCGGGCGGCCCCTCCCGCATCTCCAGTAGTTTTTACAACACTGGGGTTCATGGTAACAATGAAATTCACTTTAAAACACAGGAATAGGTGCTGTGCACTGCACAGGTAACTACTCTCCACACACAGTTGTGCACAAACCTGCATCCGATATTAGAGCATATAAAACATGCTCACACTCGCAAAATTCACGCGAACCAATCACCGATCAGAGCGGAGATGCCCCCCCTCCGAGTACACCCTCCCTGCTCCAGCCGAACCAATCCCCTTCGAGCATTCCGTATATAAATATAACACATCAAGCTGGCATTTCAGTCAAAAAGGCACCCAATTCAATAAATAATCTGCAGTCTGCATTTCAGTCGTGCCAGGACCTTCGCCCAGAAGACTCAGACCGCGCCACTGAAGATGTCCTCCGCAGGTGGGGATGAAACGTTTGGACTCCTTAGCTCCAACAGACCACGACTGCTAAGCCCGGAAGAATCTTCTAGTTAATAGTCTGACTCTGGCCGTAAAAGCTTCCGACTACTCATTGGAACAGAATGGTTCAAAAGTTGAAAATGAGTAACCTTAAAAAAGAGTTTTGAGGGTAAAAGATCTGTCATGAAAACGGACTCTAGCAATATGCACACAGCAATGTCTCAAATGCAAGCACATTTACATGTCGATGGCGGGCCTGGGTTTGATTTGGGATATTTTGCATGGTTTAGTCACCCCAGAGTTTCCCATGACCTGATAAGATATCAGATAACTTTAGATGCTCTCAATTTATGTGTGTCATCATTTCATTCATTACCTCAAAAGACCTAGCAGCTCACAAGACATCACTTAGTGTGAATGAATGCATTTTATCTCACCAAGTGCATCACATTCAATTCACACATTACTCTTAATTCATAAATAACCAAACACTATTATTCATTTTTTAAAATTATAAATAATTAAATACATTTTACAACTTGATTGTCTTAGACCCCTGTCCCCGGTTAATCAGCAGCTGCCTACTAGAATATTCAGTTGACCAGGCTCTAATACAACCAAAGTCACAATAAGAAAAGGATTTATCTCTCCACTTACAAAATCCAAATTATATTTCGCCAACTTTAAAACTACTCTATCTTTAGAGTTGCCCATTCCTCTGCATATTAAATACATCATCATTTTGGTTATTTGTACATACAACTTCCAATTTTGTTTCAATTAATTAATTACTTCATCTCCTTTCCTTAATTACTCTTTTCAATTTTCTTAAAATTCAGATATCTTTTTCTCTTACCTTTCCTAAATACGAGGGTCATTCCGAAACTAATGCCTCCTATTTTTTTGTGTTGACTTTGGATATCCGAGCCAGATATCTTTGGTGTAGTGCTAATGCTTGAACCTTCCTATTTCATTTGCAGGTAGTTCCGTTGTTCTGCGGTATTTGGCGCCAGCAGAGGAGTGTTCCAACGTGGATTCTGATATGGACGTATGTATAAAACAGAGATGTGTGATT
Source organism: Metallyticus violacea (assembly GCA_030762175.1). Classification (NCBI taxonomy): domain Eukaryota; kingdom Metazoa; phylum Arthropoda; class Insecta; order Mantodea; family Metallyticidae; genus Metallyticus; species Metallyticus violacea. The sequence goes on along the minus strand of CM060832.1, from coordinate 64,730,654 downwards.
GAACTCCTGATTGGTGAAGAAATTGCGCGGATTGAAATCCATCGACGCTTGCTAAAGGTACAGCCGACATTCCGGTTTGCACACAATTCTTCTGTTGTTATCCGCCGATCAGCATGGATGAGTTGATCAAGACGCTCATCATTGTAATGGGTGACAGCTGTGCAGGGTCGACCGGGTCGTGGCTTGTCATGCACATCCTTTTCACCACCGTTAAAATGGCGTACCCATCGCCTCACATTGCTCACGTCTAGTGTATCGTATCTATACACCTTTACCAAGCGTCGATGGATTTCAATCGTCGCAATTTCTTCATCAGTAAGGAATTCAATCACACATCTCTGTTTTATATGTGCGTCCATATCACAATCCATTTTGGAGCACTCTTCTGCTGGCGCCAACTACCAACGAACAACGGAACCACCTGCAAATAAAAGAGGAAGATTCAAGCATTAGCACTACACCAATGACATCTGGTTCGGACATCCAAAGTCAAACAAAAAAATAGGAGGCATTAGTTTCGGAATGACCCTCTGGTACTTATTAGAAGTATCTAATATTTAATGAACTCCTTTCTATCTCCGTTAAAATGTTTGTTGTCAATTGCTTATTTTTCATGCTATATTACTTTTTCAACCCCAGATCCTCCAGCATAACTCTGTTTTCTTGCACTCTAAGATGCAGTGTAATGTTGCATCTATATTAGCACAAAAAGGGCGAACATCTATTTCCATTTCCCCTCTAAGTCCCCTAATTTTGTAACCCCCATTCTTGTCCAAGCATATCCTTCTTTCACTTCCTGTTCTGTCATGTACATCAAGTATCTCTATCCCATTTCATTTTCAAATCTCTATATTAATTTAATGGACCTTTATCTCTTAGGCTACTAGATAAATCTTGTTTCTTAATATTCTCCAGTCTGTGCTCAATTTCCTCCAAACATAATGTTTTTAATTCAACACTCCCTTCCGCATTTCTTCTAAAATTTTTCCTATCTTAGAAAACCAACTGCTTTCCCATTTCATATTTTCTTGGGCTGTTAGACATTGCTTGACAATATTTCCATCCTCTGAGTTAACTCTACTCCATATTCTTCCTAGTCCAAATAATGCTACTGCATTTGGTGAGGCTCTTGGCAGTCTCAAGATCAATTTGCAAAACTCGAATTTTATCAATATTTTCCCGTATATTTTTCAATTGCCCACAGTTCCATACTAAACATCAATTTAGCTTTAACCACTGCATAACAAACTTCTTCAAGCTAAATTACTCTCATATCCAGTATTTTACTATAACATGTTCTGATACTCCTATAGCTAACTTACCCTTTGAGAATACATGTTTCATTTGAATGCTCCATCTTCCATTATCATTCAACTTCACCCCCAGCTAAACAAATTTATTCACCACTTCAGTTTCACTATCAGCAATCCACAATTTCTCATTCTTTATAATCTTGTTTGCTTTCTTAAAAATCAAAGTTATACTTTTATCTTTATTAATTTTTAAATCAAACCCATTACACTATTTATTGCTTTAATTGAACAAGATAATCCTTTGACTGATATCATCCCTGCTATTAAATCATCTGCAAAAAACTGATAGAGTTTATTCCTATTATTAGAATGTGGACTCCAAGGCTTGTAGGCTGTGGTCAAGTTGTCGAGTTATCACCTTATGTTTTGCCTGTGACTCCATCTGAATCTTCAGAGGGTAGTGACTCCTAGCTTTTTACAACTAGTATAGTACTGACTAACCAACCAATCAACCAAATTGTTGGCAGTCTGGGTTATAATCCAGTATGTGTAAAGTTGCTGCCTGTAAGGGGGACAGAACTGCAGTCGTTGCTCTTCAGATGTTCCAGGTGTGGGCTCTGTGGACCCTCACATTACAATAAGAATGCAGGGCTGGACTATTTCAGCCCCTCCCTTCTGGCAGTGTCCAGATGGGTTGGACTCTGCAGGGCATGTGATGCAATCCACAGTAAATTGGGTATCTGTGGCTGTAGCTTGCCACGGGAGTGTTAAAGGATGTTCCTTATTGGTAAAAGTTAAAGTTCTCAAGTGGTGTTTGTCGCAGGAAGCATGATGCTCTGGCCGCTCACCGTCAACTTCGGTTGACGAATGAGTTGACCTGTGCTAGGTTAGGCCGACTGACCAGTGATCTGGTAGTTGTTCCATTTGAAAACGTTTTTGGGCAGCATTACTTGCCTATAGCTGGGAGTCAGTTTAGCTTCTAGGTACCATCCTAATGCAAAAATCTGTTCCAAATCTGTTGAAAATGGTAGTGGTTAAGGAAGGGAGATAAAGTAATTAATTAATTGAAACAAAATTGGAAGTTGTATGTACAAATAACCAAAATGATGATGTATTTAATATGCAGAGGAATGGGCAACTCTAAAGATAGAGTAGTTTTAAAGTTGGCAAAATATAATTTGGATTTTGTAGGTGGAGGGATAAATCCTTTTCTTATTGTGACTTTGGTTGTATTAGAGCCTGGTCAACTGAATATTCTAGTAGGCAGCTGCTGATTAACTGGGGACTGGAGTCTAAGACATTCAAGTTGTAAAATGTATTTAATTATTTATAATTTTAAAAAATGAATAATAGTGTTTGGTTATTTATGAATTAAGAGTAATGTGTGAATTGAATGTGATGCAATTGGTGAGATAAAATGCATTCATTCACACTAAGTGATGTCTTGTGAACTGCTAGGTCTTTTGAGGTAGTGAATGAAATGATGACACACATAGATTGAGAGCATCTAAAGTTATCTGATATCTTATCAGGTCATGGGAAACTCTGGGATGACTAATCCAGGCAAAATATCCCAAATCAAACCCAGGCCTGCCATTGAAATGTAAATGTGCTTGCATCTGAGACATTGCTGTGTGCCCAGTCCTAGAGTCTGTTTTCATTACAGATCTTTTACCCTCAAAACTCTTTTTTTAAGGTTACCCATTTTCAACTTTTGAACCATTCTGTTCTATCCAAACAAAAAAATATGACCTGACCTCTCAATATCATCCTTTTTCTACTTCTGAGTGTTTAAAGCAAATTGATTTCGTCTGTATCACTCCAATTTGGCAATAATTTCTTTATTTTCCATTTCCCTGATTTCTGTGTATTCTGCAGTATGACAAAATAGATTATGAATATGACCTCACTATCAATAATTAAAAGATTCCAGCACCATTTTCTCTGTAATATAATAATATCTGGTCATACACCAACAATTCTCTATATTTTTGGATGATATTGTTTTTGTTGTTGTTATTGTTGTTGTTGTTGTTATTATTATTATTATTATTATTATTATTATTATTATTATTTATAGCTCTCAGTTCTAGTTTTTCCTTGTCTCCTACTCTGATTATCAAATATTTGCAGAATCCTTTAATATTTTTGTCATAAAAGGTTATGGTCAGTGAGGAGAGTGGTTCTGGGAGTTGGGTTGTGTTTGCCTTGGGAAATTGGCTTGTAGTAGTATTGTGATTGTGTGTGTAATAGATCAGAAATTTAAATGTATGTGGATGTAAGTGAAGGGCAGGAGTCTATAAATGACAATAAATTCATTGACAATCTAGGGTTATTTAAAATTGTGGAAAATGTTGTTTGTTATTATAGCATGTCTTCATTTAGAAGGAAGGGGGGGGGGCTTTTGGATAATAACCGAAGACTTGGTCTGAACAAACATGCTTAATATACATTTAAGAACTTTTGAAAAATAAGACATTTTTAAAAAAATTCTGTTGGAACTCACACAGTGAAACTTGTTAAATGTAAATTATAACTAATCGGTCGTCTAACACACTCTTATGCTTCAATTACTTTTAAATATGGTGGGATTGGTTTTGAAGAGACATCCTCTCCATCTTCAACCAACTTAAAGACAGATAATTTCCCGCGTTTCGGGAGAATCTCTCCCATCTTCCTTGAGAGATGGGAGAGATTCTCCCGAAACGCTTCTTTTGTGTAAGTGAATACATAAGTTGAAATTATATTGCCACTCCATTGTCAACAGCTTCGTAAGTACAATAGTTTTTCTTATGTTTCAGTATACTTTTACAGGAGGTATTTATATGCAGTTCATACAAAGTACCAAAATCACCTTTATCCTTAACAGTGCTTATCTTAGTGGCACTCTTTATTTCTGGAATGCATATTCTATAATAACAATCTGCCACCGCCTTTATCTGGGAGTGCTGTTAATTTGCAATATTTCTCTTTCTCTTCCAATACAATACAATACATAATCTATAATGCAAGGAGTGTTCAACTAGGAACTGCTGGAAGGCAGCTGGTTAAATGAAGTCTAGTAATTTGCGGGAAGTTACTTCTGGGTTCTCTGTATATTATGGGCTGGGTTGAATCATGCTGAAAGCTCCAGTGGTTTATTACTGAACAAGATGTTGCTAAAAGGTCTAAAAATAGACTACAACATAATATCTCAATACATTTTGGGGATGATTTTTATTCCTTTTTCAAAGAAAGCAACTCTGTGGTACCATTGTAAGACATTCATCACCATGCCCATGGTGGAAGCAGGATGATTACCCCTGAGGACCCATGGAGATTTGTGTTTAGCTGCTTATGAGGTTGAGTCTTAAACTCAATAATTTTGGAGATTGAAGGATTCTTCAATTGTGAATATTTTTTCATCAGTAAAAAGAGTTTTCTAGTATCCATTGCCTACATAGTGCTGAAGAAGGTGTTTTGATTTTAACTCCCCCCGGAGCTTAAGCTATGGAATGGGGAAGTGACCTTTATACTGCCAGTAAGCTGTCAATCCTAGGTCACTATTCTGTCATTAAATGACAGGGATATTGTCATTTTTGAAATGTTAAGCTCATAGGCTGTTTTCTGACGGGACTTTGCTCTAAGTCCTTACACTGCTTGTGAGCAACCCTGCCTTTGGTAGTCACCAATGGCCTCAGCCTCAGCAAATCTATTAATTGTTCAGTAGAAAAGCATCCTACTGATTTTTATCTTCTTGAGGGTTGTAAAAATCTCAGATGCTGATTTTCTCATTTTATGAAACACTATAATGGCCATAGTTTTCATAATCATCCCACTTCATTAAAACGCTGTAAAACATACACTTTCTTCTGCAGCTCAACTCATAATGCCACCCTGTTGCTTTGTTACAAATGTGGCAAGTGACCATCATAGCTGATTATAATATCTATCTCAGAAATTGGTAACAATTTATGATATAATTAGATATTTTAGTGTTATCTTGGCAGAATTAGTAGCAATATAATTCTTTCTGTACTACTGATAAAACAGAGTTCTTTGGCAGCTCTAGAACCTCCAAAAAACCTCAGTTAAATTCATTTGAGTTTCTTTCCTTCTTATTCTGAATCATTTATTCCAGCAATGTAATTGATTTAGGATCCTACTCATATCTCAGAAAAGGTTAGATTGTATTGTTGAACACTGTCCATATATATACTTCCAAATATTACAGCACATGTTAAAATTAAAAACTTTCAGACTGTTGTGCCGTGGTCTTTGTTTTAAAAACTAAAACAGAGGTTTTGCCTGCTGTCTGTGACCAGTATCATCAGTGTAATGAGAAGTATGTGGTGTCAGGCCTAGCCAGACATGGAACAATCGATATCAACACAGACAGAAGGGCAAAGGGGAGCTGTTTGTAATGAACAGGTTTCCACATATTGCAAAGGCAAAAACCATTATCTGAACATCTTGACACTAAGCTTCATTATCTTCGAAAAGTATTAATTGCCAATGGATATAACTATAGAGATATTAATGGTGCCATTCATCCTATATGTACCTCTTTTAATGCCTCTGCTTCTAACAAACAGCCGAAAGCCTTTCTACTTACATAAAAGACATAACAGCACATATTGCAAAAATCTTAAAGAAGAAGGGCATAAAAAGCACATTCACACCGACCACAAAATTAGGACATATGCTATACCCTGCAAAAGATCCTAGAGATCCTTTTGACATCACTGGTATTTACAAAATTCCCTATGAATGTGGGAGATCAATTAAAAAGCGAGTTGAAGAACAGAAACAATCTTTATGTCAAAATCAGGCAGAATAAGCACTCAAAGAATGCTAAGAAATTTATTTTGACAAGACAGAAGTGGTTACTAAAATGTAAGGATACTCTAATCTGGCCAGAAGGGAGTGTTGAAACACTACAGCATCCTCACAGTATAAATAGAGATAGTGGTTTTCACCCTAGCAACAATGGAAACCTATCCTACATTACAAACAGCTCCTCCTTCCCCTTCCCTCTCCATCTGCCATTACTGTCTGTGTAGTAATCGATCATTCCATACACTGATGATGCTAGTTGTAGACAGCCAGCAAAAGCTCTGTTTTAGTTTTTTAATTTTTTAAAGCAAAGATTGTGGCATAACAGACCAGAAGTTTTTAATTTTAACATTATGAACACCTTCCATGAAAGCTTAAGATGTGAAGATTGTAGCACAACAGACTGGAAGTTTTCAATTTTAACATTTTGAACGCCTTCCACGAAAGCTTAAGATGTGTTATTACAGCCCATGTGGAGTTTCATATCTTCATTCAAAAGTTTAAAGTTTTCAAGAAAATTAATTAAGAATAAGAAAACCATTGGGAATTAATGCAGAGAGCATTATAATTAGGAGTATATAGGAAATACATTTTTTTCATGTAGCTATTAGATCCTACATTGATTCGGAACAAAGGAAATGCTTGCATGCACACACACTAAAGGATTTAAAACATTACTTTGGGTTACTTATGTCAAACTTTAAATATGTTTGTGCATTCCTTATTAATAACAGAATTATTTAAAAGCAAAACTATTTTTTTTGGAGGATGGTATAAAATTTTTCATTGTCTATTCACTCCATAGTAGCATAATTCTGATCTTATCTTTTTTGTTTAAGCTTTATTCTGTATTATTTCAGGAAACATTGTTTAGTTGTTCATGAAACAGTGCATTGGGTATGAAAGGTTATGTGTAAGTATGCTTTTCATTTTCTTATTCTTCTTCACAGATGTAGAGAAGAAACAGATTGAAATAAATGTTGATGAACTGAAGATTTTATTAAGCAGAACTGTGAAGATAACAAGACATTATCCATTGGAGTCACTGGCTGAATTGTTTATCCAGTTGAATAAATGCATTAGTAAATACAGTAAATCATGTGTTAGAACTTCTCTACCTCAGGTAAGAACAGTTACATTGTGGGTACAACTTATGATTAATTGTATATTGCAGGCAGGGTATTAATTGGGAAAAAAAAGTTCAGGTAATCACCTAGGATTTCAAAATTTTAAAAAAGTATGTTCAGATGTTTACCTAAGCTTTCCAATTTTTCTTTGTGGACTTCTTGGTCAAATTTTCCATCATAGGAGCACATTTGAAGGGCAAAGCTTCTCCATGGCAGCAAGATCTTGCAAATGATTAAGGTTCAAACTTTTAAAGATTTCATCTCATTAGGTCAGGTTTTTCAAACTCATTGGGGCTGCAGTCCATTTTCTATACCAATGTACCTCTTGCAGGCTGAGTATGGTCTAAAGACCTTGCCATTTCTAAGCTTCTAATTGCTTAGGTAGCTGATTGACATTTAAACTGAAGATTCATTAAAAACTATTTAAATGCAATTAAAAAGTTGAGAAATAACACAATATATGAGAAACAAGTTTATTCCATACAGTGTACTCCGTCAGTCCTGGTGGTGTAGTGGTTACCATACTTGCCTCCTAAACCCAAGATCGCGGGTTCGAACCCGGCCAGGACCGATGGATTTTTTCGGGCGTAAAAATCCTGAGTATGGCTTTCTTCGGAAGGGAAGTAAAGCCGTGGGTCCCGTGTCGTACATTTACAGCACAAAAAAACACCTCAAGCCTGAAAGAGAGGCCTCTGAGCAAAATTTGTCGGCCGTTTCACGCCCTGAATTGAATGGGATGCTGATGACCTGAGATGTTAAAGAGCGTCCTTAAATAAATCAATCAAAAAAAAAAAAACAGTGTACTCCACTATACATTAGAACAAAACATGAAAAGAAAGTTAAAGAAAATACATTACTTCAATGAAGAACATGGTTGAAAATTAGATATTTTTGATTTGCCAGGCTTTGAAAAGGTTTGTGTGGGCCATTTTGTTAGCTTTGATATAATAAACAGTTGTTTAACATTAATGTGTCCTCCCAAAGGTGCTGCAAACTATGCATTTTCTATTAAAAGGAACCTTGAAAAAATTAGATTCATGTCATTGCATCCTGATATCTTTCCAGTACCAATCAAATTCATGTTTTTCTCACTACAACTATATTTTTAATTCTGGTTTTTAACTGTTGTACATGTAGAGAAATAAGCCAGATTACTGACTTTCAATTGACTGTTTCACAATAAACTCCTGTAGAAAACTGCATCGTACTTATAAGTTATGAGCTGTTCTTTCCCCTGTAGTTTGATAGTTAGATTATTTTATTGGCCTATTATGTTTAATATATTTGTACCATAATGGATCTATTAGAAGAGATACATCTCCACCTTTCTTTTCTAAGAATATTCTTATTTCTTCAAAAATTGAGTTATCAAGTTCTTTAGTTTGATGTGCCAAGTACAAGAGAGCTTCTTTGCAATATGATAGCCCTTCTGGTTCACTGCCCAAATCCTAAGGAGAACAAACTGGTGGTAAATCACTCAAGATGTAATGATATTGGCAGTTGCACACACTGTCTTGAGTATTATTTTAGAGCAAAGGTAATGCTAATGAATAAGGCAGTAGAAAGATTGTATTTTTGTATACTTATCTTTCAACATTTTTCCTAGTTTTTTGCAACTGCTTTGCCTTTCATCACTGAAACATCATTGGAAGTCACAGCCTACATTGTCTGTAGAGGATGCTTGTATTTTCTAAGAATTCCCCATACATCGCAAAAAATGTTCTCCCTAGTAGAAGTTGCATAAATGGGAATCTGTCCTAAAAGCTTTAACTTCCAAATTGTTGTTGCAATCTTGAAGAAACAGTGTAATTTATGCCACTTCTTGCTTATGATTACTTTTGTCAAAAACTATTGAAAAGCATTGAAATATTGAGAATACTTCCTGTAGTTTATACAAGTCATCAACTATCTCAATTACTCTTTGAGTCACTGAACAATAAAATTTCTTGAAACACTTACACATTTTCAAGACAGATGCTTTCAGCAATTTTAGTGAAGGAGCTTTAATTTTCTTAACTGACTTCAGCTGCTCTCTACCTTTCCTGCATTTCCTTTATAGCTTTTCTTTTAATTTATTCTTAAAATGGGAAAAGGTTGCTTTAGAATTACTTCATAAAGTTGTTTAGCTCTATACTCTTTGACTAAACTTATGGGAGCATTGCAAATAATGCACATATAGAACTGTATATTAGCATGCAAAATAATGGTTTTATTAGGCCATTGTAAAATGAACTCATTAAATTATGCAATCCAGAAACGATGTTGGTGACTCACATGTGTGATAGTTAGTGTACTAATAAAAGTATCTATCATAAGTAGTGTGCCTTCAGATACATTAATATGCAATGTTAATGTCACATAGACTTATAAATTGATGGGGAATTTTTGCAGTAAAATAAAAATTTTATTTGTTTATTTAATTTTCATGTAAGTAGAAATGGTCACTAAGAACATGTAAAAAGTTGCATGTACCAGGCTATCAAGTAAAACCTATCCTGCATGCGCAGTGTTTTGATTCTTGGCAATTAGGCATGTTGTGGCTGCCCAAGATCATACTTTAGCTTTGCTTCTAAAATTGTGTATAAAATATTACCTCATAGAAGATGCTGGAAATGTTACCCCTCTTCAGCTAAACAGGCATTGTATTGGTAAAACACATTCTGATTGACACTTTTAAGTTCTGCTACTGTAATGTTTCTTATTTTATTTGTGATATTATTCTTCAGTTCCTCTAGTGTATGAGGGTTTGTTTTATAAACTATCCTTCAGGCAACCCCACGGGTAAAAATCACACACTTAAATCTGGTGAGCTAGAGGGCCATGCACCAGCGCTAATCACTCTATCTTCAAACACTTAACTTCATTCATGGACTCCACTGCTGTATAAGCAGTTGCAGAATCCTGTTGAAACCACCCATAAGATTTCTCTTCTATAAACTGCTGAAAAATGGGGTCAAAATGTCCTTTCTGCATCTAATGTCATCTCATAAAATATTGAACTGTTAATACACCTTGTGCTATCTGCACATCAAACTCAAACTTTCCCATCATAAAGAGGAGGTTATCTGTACATGATGGATTTTCAGTATACCAGTAGTGTATGTTTTGATTGTTCACAAGGCTATTCAGGTGAAACCAGGCCTTTGAAAAGAACAGAAGCCTTGGTTCATTAAACCTTAATTCACAGATGAAAAAACCCACTCACAATAACACACTCTTGCTACTGGGTCCAATTTTTAGACAATAGACACATGTATACTTGTATGGTTTGAAGTTTAATAATTTATTGCTTTATGTGCAGAACCAGTGAAACCCCCACTTAAGCTAATTTTCAGAATAATTTGGATGGCAAATGTAAAAGTTGCACTACTTTTGTCTAGTTTATTCTCTATTGAACTGTACATTTCCAGGGTTTTTTTTTTCTCCCCACGCATTCAGTAAAATCAAATTTATTCACAATATTGTGAATTGCTTTTCTAAAGGAGACAATTTGACAGGCAAATGCAAATGAAATTCTTCATGAACACAAGCTGACTCATATTTGTGGTAACATTTACTTATGAAAATTTGCTTCTCTAGAGTCATCTGTCCCATCTTAGTGAAGCTCAACTACAGCACTGCTTCAAAGCAACATTCAAGGACAGGAGGGGAGACTTGTAGGGGAAAGAATGGGGAGCACTGTTCGCAGCCAACGGGATTCATAGCACCACACTTTAAGGATAGTTTTTACATGAAAGCTGTGTAGTTTGTGAGCTGTCATTTTGACATATATGCACTAGATTTGAGCATTAGAATGGAGGTGTGTTTAACTAGAATACTGTTTTACAAGAAATTAGTAATCTCATACATGGAATTTAGTGAATGTTCACATTCAGCAGTTAATATTCAGTATTGTGTTCACAGCTGGTACCAGTAGCAACGTAATGTTTATCTGTTTAAACTCTTTGAATGCCCATATAATTACTGTTATACTTTTAAGTCTGAATTGTTCACACAAATACCTCACACTTCTGTATATTGACATCAACAACATAGAATCAGATCATTCTGATAATTGTAACATTGATAAGTTTTAATCTTATCTTTCTAAAATTGTCTCTTAACCTACAGTCTACTTTCAAGCCACAGTGAGAAGATTTTGGTAACTAATTTATTCCAAGGCTCTTGAAAATTTGTTCATGTTTAATTTTGGCACATTTTTATTATTTAAGGGTAGGTCCATAAGTTTACGGTTTGTCCATTTTATACGTATGATAAAGACACAAACTATATTTCACTTTTCAATATAGTTACCATTTATTGCAATACACTTTTTGCATCTTTGAATTAACATTCCAACCCCCCCCCCCCCAAAATAGTCAGAAGTCTTGTCTGCAAAATGTGCATAAACAGCATCCATCGCTTCTTCACACTTAAATTCCTTAGTTTTGAGAAGAGGAAATAGCCTCTGGGAGCTAGATCTAGGTTTTAGGGTAAATGGTTGATCTCTTTGAAGCCACATTTCTTCACAGCTTCCTTTGCAACAAGAGCTGTGTGCATAGGCACGTTCTCATGAAGAAGGCGCATACCACCACTCAGCTTTCCTCCCCTTTTCTCTTTGATGGAAGCAAGCACGTAATCTGTGCAGTAGGCCAGCATATTACTTCCCATTTACTGTGGTGTTCCTCTCCTTGAAGTCAATGAAAAGTATTCCTTCATAGTCCCAAAAGATTGTGTCCATGATCTTCTTAGTTGGATGAGTGACCTTGGCCTTTAGAAACAGTGCTTCATCAGGTTTGTGCCATTCCATTTTGGACAAGGGATCAAAGTAGAGAACCATACGTTCATCTCCGGTAACAATGGTTTGCAGAACTTCTTTCTTGTTGCCACGGCAGAGCTCCAAAAATGCAAAAATGCCTGACAACAGATGACGCTGCTTTTGGACTGAGGAAAGAAGTATAGGCACCCATTTTGCACTAACCTTATTCACGTTTAAATGTTCATGAATAATTTGAAGAACTGTTGTTTTAGAAAGGCCCAACCTTGCTGCTATTTCTGTAACTTTTAACTGCCAGTCTTCACCAGTCTTCCATAATTTCTCCCTCCACAAGAGTGATGTTTTCAGGAGTGAGCACCTCCAAGGGTCAATATGCACGCTCTTCATCTTCAATGCTTTCTTGACTCATTCAAAAAAGTTTAGGCTCATTCTTTTATGGTAGAATATGAGAGGGATGCTTCCCCATATACATCTTCGAATCGCTGTTTAATTTCATTTTGAGTAAGTCGTCCTTTTGTGAAGAACTTAATATTAGCTCGATACTCCATTCTGAATATGTCACAATCTTCTACACATAGCCTGCTTTATGTAGCTATATATGAACAACTGAACACAGCGGAGCAGAAGTTATAGCTGCAGTTATTTACTTAATAGATAAGGTATGACACCAGATGAGGATTTTGTGTAGGCAATAATCCTTATCTGCAAGGCCAGAAACTTATGGACCTACACTCGTATAATACAGATTTGAATGCTTTTATGCTATTTATTGTCTAATATACTTTATGTTAAGGGTCTGTATTATATGACATAGACGCAAATATTCATACAATTATTTTGATCAGTTTGTTTCTCTTGGTAATGTCATGTGTCTTATGTGAAAGTCCAATGAAAGGTCACCTAACTCTTATCAATGCATCCAGTATCATTCCTATATTTTCTAACATGACCCAAAAGTTTCATTAGACTGCTGAACTTTTGCTTATCTTTAGAAGTTTTGGTTTTGTTATGTTCTGCCATTTCAATATGTGAATAAAAACATTGCAACTCTTCCTACACTGCCTTACAGAGCTGTAACTAAAAGAAACCCATCTTATTGTGAAAAATTTGCCAATATGTAAAAGTGTGTGACCTAAATTGGTCCCATGAGACTTCCTTGATTTTTTGTTGAAGTTTATAGTTAATTGAGAATATATTGTAACAAATTATAAAGTTAATTGTTGAATAAATTCATTCATTCATACAAGATTTTTTAAAAAAAATTAAATAGTTAATCATGGGGAAAATGAGTTCTGCACTGAACAGTGTGGCCAATTTTTGTCTTTGAAATACTGCAGAGTTAAAGGGAAAAAAGCTTCTTATTCCCAATACTTGAAGCAACTGAACTAATGCTGAGAAAATAATCACTGCTTGTTACATCTTGAATGAGACATGTTTGAGCATGTAGCCCCAAAACATTCTCAACAATACTTGCAGCTTTTCTCCTTTCAGATGATATTTTGCAGGAAATATTAGAGTCTGATGTTTGTTTTGGCAGCAGTTTATTTTTGTAATCTTGGACATAACTTAAACCATGAGCAACATCATGATAAGCTGATACAATTTCTATTACAGTAACCAGATTATCTTTGTGCTTTGGCCTTTTTTGATTCACAGTGACTTTGCACTGCATATTTTCCTTCATATTTCATATTGATTCTCTGAATATATAACCTACATTGGCAACTGAATCATTCTCCTTAAAAATGTATTTTGCCCAATGTGCATTATCTTTTTATTTTTTTCCCCTCTTAGGAGAAGATGGATCTAGCTTGCAATGAAGACATTTTGTTCTGGTTTTTTGAGTTTTTCACACAGAACTTCAATAACCTTTGACCAAAGTCAATAACTTATAGCCATTAGTATATTCTTGTCAGACAATAGAAAAACAAAATGAATGGATCATGGAAGAAAATTAGTGTAACCAATCTTCACTAGTATAGCCATGGCCACCTGGATAAATTATACATTAAAAGAGGTGACTAGTAACCAGTTAATAGTGAAACCACTAACAACACCTGCTGAAATACTGAACATATTATAAAAAATGTCAATTCTAAGATTTTTGCCATCCTGTGCATGAAAAAATTACACAGCACAACAACCTGGTCAGTCTTGCCCAAGCATGTATGGTTGAGAACCCCTGGTAATGGTGATGATGATATTAATACTACTAGTAGTACAAATTTTTATATTTCAAAAGCACTTGCATTCTTATTCATTACAGACTCCTACTAATCTTTGAACAAGAAGTGAGTCTTCTTAGCTTTTTTGCATAATTTCTTATTATAGAATTGATGATTTGGTGACATTTAACGTACATCAGCCAGAAAGTCTACTGTCATTTTGTAATATCTCTTAGAATTAACATGCAAATGCTGAATGGCCCATTGATGGTACATATGAACTTCTGGAGACAGATAAATTTGAATGACTTTGAAAACACAAACTGGAATATCTTGTCTTGTTCTAGCAAATTAACATAAACCTACCTGGAGAAGTACCTAAACCTCATAAAAATTTGCATTAATCAATCCTACTTCACATTCACAGGCAATGTCTAAATACAAAGGAATGGTCTGGCAATTAGAAATCCACTCTCACCATTCTTGGTAGATATGTACATGAGTTTCCTATAAATAAAATTAGCTAATGCTTTCCCACAAGCTACAATTGGTACAATTATGTAAATGATGTTTTTGCAATAGTGAATGAAAAACAAAAATAGGATACAATAAAATTACTCAACCTACAAGACAGTATCATTAAATTCATAATGAAAATAAAAAACAACAGTTTTCTAACTTTCCTGGATATAAAATCATTAAAAATAGCTATATACTGGAATTTGTCATATTCCATACTGCTAATTACATAAAAAGCAACAACCATAACCCAAAACACACAAATTTGCATTAATCAACAGCCTCATATTCAGATTACCAAATCTACCAATAAGCAAGACAGAGTACAGATTCTAGTACCCAAAAAAAAAATAAACATGTTGCATTGAAATGACTATATTGATATAGAACTGGTCAATAAAAAATAGAAAAATTCAAAAAATAAAAATAAATTAAAGACATCATCACACTACAGGGCTACAAAGGAGATCATATATACAAGAAATTCACATTCCATCCATGTGCAAACCAAAAATTCCAGAAGATATTTAAAGATGTGAACATTCTTTTGGCTACAGTAAACAAATACAGTTTAAGAAACCTCCTAAAAACCAAAACAAAACACAAAAAGAAACATTACCCTATGGCTTAAGGAACACAGAGAAATGTAAAATAGAAACTTAGGAGAAATCAAGAAATGGCATACCATTTCTGGTAAGAAAAAACTACGAATTCCCAAATGAAACAAAACTTTAAAAAGCTCTTCAGAAGTCCATAGAATTATCAGTATGGGAGAATATAAATATTGATAATCAAAAACAAAGAAAATTTAATTAATTTTCATCTTCCAAACTAGAATATCCTCATCACCAAATTAGGAAAATCTACAGAATCTGAATACCATGCTGGAAAGCTGACAGTGGAACCATGCTGAATGTTTCCTCATAAAAAGTTGTGTAATGTACTTTCGTTTTTCTGCCTCCAACAGATATTACTGCTTCCATATTCATACCATAGCTTTGCTTCAATGAAAAAATTAGCAACCTCAATAAAATGCTTTTATTATGTTCTGTATGTAAGAATTCCTATAATGCCATATATTGAAAATGATGAGGATGAAGTGTCATAAAGGCAAATGCAAAGTTACATTACATGGAAAACCATTCTATAATTGCTCGGTCAGGATATGGAGTGAACAATGCCCTTATGGGAAACAATTCTATTAATGTCATTATAATTGAGTCAGATAATCTTCCAAGTATCAGCAGCAAGATTTGAGCTAGTTAAAATGTAAATTGGAATTCGTAGATTTGACCTATTGTCATCACATTGAACAAAGACCGCTTGTGGTGCCTCAGTAGTTAAAACGGGTGACCCCCCCCCCAAAAAAAGTGAACAAAGCAAATGCAAATGGACAGTTTTGTGCCTCTTCAACAATATTGTGTTGCAACACTTGCTAACGGCCTTCAACTATTTAATTTTTTTGTGCAATGAGATTTCTATTTTCTAATTCCAGGTTTGTTTTTTTTTTTTAAACTCTATCTCCTACCTCAACATGAAATTTGCACTAATACCAAAAGATCATAATTGAAAGATCTTGCAGTGCACTAAAAGGAATAGAAGAAATTATAAGAAAAAAAGTTTTTTCTGTTGTATTTTATTTCATCAGAGCAGAGTTTATTCTTCCACACCTACTAGTTTCCTAGACATGATTTAGCAAAAAATTTCAACAGCCATTGCATCTTTGTTCCACTGGCTGTCAATATGAGCTTTACTTTCATAGCTGATATCTTTTGAATAAATTAATTGAAGCAATTTTCCAGTTTGTTGGCCATTGTGTGGTGGATTGTATGAATCCGAACATTTTCCAGATCTGCATCTAGCATTTTTCAAGGAGTGTCAACTTTTCTTTCCAGCCGCAAATCAGCTGCATCAATTTATTCATTGGGGGGGTGGGGGATGAAACACTCATTTCATTCCTTTTTCTTAATCTGCTTTAAGTTATAAGAATCATCTGGGATCCATGGTTCCTATATAAGGCTCTACCTGAACTCATCAACAATTTGATTATTCATGCCTAAAACACCCCCAAATGTAAATGATTTTTCTTGACTTTATATTATTATATTTATGGATGCCCTAACATCTTTGGTTAGTATCATCCCTTTCAATTCAAAGCATGAAACAGCTGATAAATTTTGCTCAGAGGCCTTTACTTTCAAGCTTGAAGTTCTTTTATATGCTTTAAATGTACAACTTAAGATCAACGGCTTTACTTTCCTTCTGAAAGTAAATATGTGGGATACTTATGCCCTAAAAATCCATCGATCCTGGCCAGATTTGATCCTGGAACCTTGGGTTTTTGAGGCAAGTGTTTGGTATTTTCTTGATTTAACTGCACTTGAAGGTTTTGCCTGATAGTTATAGATTGTGCTAATTGTTGAACTATTTTCCAATTTGCATTTTTGGGGTACATATCAGTAGGTATCTTTGCTCAATCATTAAGTTTAGCTCTTTGCTTTTTGTTAAAAAAAAAATCATTGTGTATTACTCATTTCTGGCTAAAGGAAACTTTCCCTTATTTCATAGACTGTTATAGGAACATGAAATGCAGCAACTAAAAAGCATTACACATTAATGGCAACAATGTATCATACAGTACAAGAACACAGTCAAAAACAAATTAGTGACTTTTGAAAGGCATTCATTTTATGATAGTGTGCCTTTTATTTGACCAATTAGATTTTAGGTATATATAATTTAGCTCAGAACAGGTGTTTTCCTCAATTCTTGGTTTAGGAAAATAAAACAGAAAATACATTATTTGTTGGCAATTTCACTGCAATTAACTGACTTTTTTTACTTTATATGTATCCAATTGGTTGTATTAAAGTGCTTAACATTATATCTTAAATGGCAAAAAATATGTTTTCAGGAGTATACATTCATATTTGGAGTACTTTAAATGAACCAGGGGTCATCTCATTTTCCTGAAACCTGTTCTTAAAAGAAACCTTGACTGCCCTCCTTTGTTTGGCTTATTTTAAAACTAAGAATTTTATCAAGATGTTTATGGAATTTATAGCACAATATATACATTTTAACCTCACTTTATACTAATGTTTAAGCTATATAGTTATTCAGTACATTTACTACACACAATTGGCTGAAAATGTGTTTAAGTTCATCACAGCAATATTGGGTTTTGTTTTGGAAGATAAATAATGTGATAAGCCTCATAATGATAATTACTTCATTCTCTGATAATGAAAGGGCATTCAGGAGAGCAGTATATACTGTTAAGCACTAAACATTAACAACAATAACATAAGAACAAAGTTAATGGATTAATGTTTATTTAGCTATATGAATTTAACAATACAAGAATACTTGCTACAGAAATTGCTGCTTGAAGAAGATAGAATTTTTCAAATCAAAATTTTTTTAATGGTGTTTAATGCCCATTTTTACTACTGTGGTACCACAGGCTGTGAACACTGGTGATACATGAAATGATTATTATTTTTTTTTTTTTTTTTTTAATAAAAATAAAGGAAGGAAACGTTCCAGGTCTAAGTTTAGGGTACCTCCCCAGCATTTGCCAGTCATGAGGACTGAGGAAAACCTGGAAAAAAAAAAACTCAGTCAGGGATGACGGTCCTGGTGGGATTCGAACCCCAGACCTCCTGCTCACGAGTCCACGTCTTAACGACCTCAGCCACCCGTGGCGGTCACAAAATGCAGTATTTTGTATCATACTAGGAGAATGCAAAACAATAATTCCCTTGCACACACCTATGTAAATCATTATAAGGTTGCATGTGTTTAACAATTCTGTGTGAATTGTGAAAATTCTTTGGAATGTATTTCATTTGTAGGCAGTTTGATTATTCTTGTCTCCAATGATTTGTTTTTACTTTCTTCTTTTTTCTTCTGAAATGTTCATTGCAACATTATGAGTGTTGGTTAATTTTCTTTCTTTAACTTATTTGCTGAGTATTTTTATCATTGTAAAAGCAAGAAATTCCAGCTTGTGCCCATTACATTGGAAAATGTATTGATGTTTATATTTCCTTCATCATTTGGAAGTAATCATCTTTTTTACAAACTAGTATAGCACAGAGATATTGTTGTTTTTTTATGACTACTAACTCCTTGCATAGCAGGAGGTGACTAAAGTCCATTATAGTGTTTAGTTTTATGCATATTTTTTATTCAGTACATTATAAATATTTATTTAAAAGTAGATAGGCAGCTAGACAGTCACAATTATGAGTCTAATGATAACAGTAGGTTGTTTGTTCTTGAGTGTAGGCCATGTTAATTGAATTGCCCATGATTTTCTTCTGTTTGCTTGCAGAGAATGGAATTATAATTATATTTTGATTTAGCTTATTAACTTTCTTCATGTAGTGTTTTCGTGTAGTTTGATATATTGGTGTTGAGTTTAATGTCTTTGTTGATGAGTAAGTGTGTTGTTTCATATCCTACCACTCCAACATTCATTAGAACTTTTTGTAATTTATTTAGGGTTCTTTATTTAATGGATGGTTTTTGTCTGAGATTGGAAAATTTTTGTTACTCCTTGAATGCTGATTTGAAGTCTACTGAGAAGACTGATTGCTTTTTGGAATTTTTTTTATTTATTTTATAGTGTAAAGTATTCCTTGTGTATCGCAAGGTGAATGGTGAAAGCACAAACTGTAGTAAATAAAATTGCTGAAAAATAAATTAAATTATATGCAAGATTGATGCCCTTGAGCAATATCAGTGCCCTTACATTTTCTGGGTCAAAGAGATGGATAGTGAAAGCACAGGAACTAGAGGACATTGATATAGACTGTAGTCATTGTGTAGGTCATAAAATTCAGAAACCAAGACCAGTTATTGTGAAATTTGTTTGTTATAAAAAATGCAGGGAAATGTACTGAAACAAAAAAAAACTTAAGGGCTCTGGGATCACAATCAGGGAGACCTCATAGATACGACACAAACTTCTGCAGGAGTATAGCACTCGATACAGCTTGCAAAATGTCTGGACCACTGATGGGATAATTATTATGAAAAATGACATGGTAAATGCCACATTACATTTACAGCAGACATTGAGTGTTGTTAATGACAAAGTTTCCACAGTCTGCATTTGTGAATTTTATTTATTTTTTTTTTTTATGTATTTATTAGTAAGTACAACTGTTAGTTTCGTTAATTTCTAAGTTGGCAACTTGAACTTCTTAAAGGTCTAAACCTGCTTCTAAAACAAACACTTCCTTTTTCTGTGATAGATATTACACCTTATGTAAAAATGATCAATGAGAGAAAGGGAAGGATTGTATTGTAGCATGTTATATCTGACCTTCAACCTAAAATTATTCTCATTCTTCCCCCTAAATACAGTCCAAAATCTGAATGCATGTTTATTGAAATTGTGCAAGTCTACAAAAATGTGCTCTCTGTGTAATTTATAACCAAAAATTATTTATTAGATCTACTGTCATGCTCTCAAAACTTTCTTTTTATAGAAGACTTAGACTCTAATATACTGACAAAGTGCACTTTGACTACACACTTTTTGCTATGTTTGAAACCAGCATTATGATGTATTAGCTTATTACCTGTACAACACACCCAGTATACAAAAACTGCAGCAACACTATTAGGCATTATAGCTATGACTGATCCAATTACCTGTGCTAGGGATCTTTTCTGAGTGCCCTAAAGCAGTTCCAAAATTAATTTGTTATAGAGACCTACAATAAATTGAGAACACTTTTTTTATTTTTTGACACACTGTCACAACCATGGCATGATATCTGGACTCTGTGCAGTAAATGAAAAAATGGTATTGTTTAACAATATTTTTATGACACTGTATGGCAGACATGCTGCAATAAGGACTAGGCATATTACAAGCTAAGATCTCCTGTATGACTAGAGAAATTTGAATGTTGATGAGTCAAGGGGACAAAGTCTTGAAAATTTGTCAGATAGAAAGGACACGTACATTGAAAGTTATGACTAAGGAATTTTGCCACCTAGACCATGGAACACTAATTTGGGTCATGCTTATAGCCTAATTAAACCTAATACTAGAGACATTTGATGGAATGTGAAGTTAATGGAATTAGGACAGACTAAGCAACAGGCAGAAGATTTTTGTTTAGATATTCTAAAGATTTTTCTTCTACCTCATCCTATGCACCTGACTTAAATGTGAAACAGCAGACTATCAATGAAATATCTTCTACACCCACTTCAGCATGGAATAGTATCTTCCCTACCTACATAATACCCATGTAATGACAGCACAGAAGTACATAAATCAAAATCTTAAGGAATAAGCAATATAATATAGAACTCTTGAACAAAATTTTACACATAATTCTTACAACAATAACTCACATATTCAATGCATCTATCATGACTTTGAGCAACCCTGAATTATGGAAAAGGCTATCATATGTCCCCTCTGTAATAACTAAGTTGCCAAATACACCTAATGACTACAGACCAGTAAACATTCATTCTGGTTCTTCTAAAGCTTTGGAGTGACTGCACTGCACTGAAATGTACTAGAAGCAATGGATGGAGGAGAAAACACAATATTAACACTTTTAGACTACTCCAAAGCTTTTGATACTGTGGATATTGATTTATTAGTTGCAAAATTAAATGCACTCACTTTTCTGACAATGCCAAAGAGTAGATGGACTCCTAAACATCAACAGTGCATTTCCACTTATAATGGATGTTCCTTCTGGTGCACCTCTAAGTCTGGAGCTCCTCAGGGCTCTGTACTTGGATCACTACTATTCTGTATTTATATTAATGACATTTCCTCTACTCTTCTGTATTTATATTAATGACATTTCCTCTAACAAACTGCTGACATCATATCTGTGCTGACTATATACAAAAATCTATTTACACTCTTGGTCTGATTGCCCCAGTGATGTTACAAGGAAAGTTAAGGATGACTTATTAGACTCTGTTTATCTTTGGCCATTAAAGTAAGGCCATACTTAAATGCTAGTAAGTCTCAAGTTATCCTGTTCGAGTATTCAAATTCGAGGTGTGACGATCATAACTTGCTACCATACTTGTAAATGATACTGTCATTCCATATAATGGGATGTTTTTCATTTCTGAGGATATCTAGTTTCTTAATAAATGAATTTAGTTCTAGGATTTTACATGGAAGTGCCTGTCTAGAATGGAACAAGCAGGTGAATGATACATGCAAAAAATATTTTGTTTTATATTCACTCATTGAAATATTTTCTTCCAAATAAATTAACATTAATTGTAGTATAAACACAGATACTGCCACACTTCGATTATTGTGATATTCTTTTAACTAATCTTAATGCAAAACTTAGCAAACCATTTCCATTAATAAGGATTGCAACATGCTCCATAGGGAAGTTAGGGGTTGTCTGACAGTGTCAAGCTAAACTTCAACAATTCATACTTAATAGGTCAGTTTCCACTTAAATTTTGATATATTAATGAAACTACCATTTTATTATGTTAATTTTTCTTCTACCTCTTTGTGATTCCTGTGATTTTGATGTATTATTTATTTGTATGCTTATGTTTATTTTCATTTGTTTTGTGTATATATTATTTAATGGATATACAACCATAACTTTTGTTTACTTTAGATAGGCATTTACCACCATTTTATATACATTTAAGTTAGAGAATCTAGATTTAAGTAATATAAATTTGATCACTAATTCTAGTTTATAACTGAACGCTTCTTTTCATATGTCATGTACCATTGGGTAGAATAAGTGGTTTCATATTATGTGTATTTGTTGTTTTGTCTTAATTTCATGTGTGATATAACTCAACAGTGTAGATGTCATAATTTAAGTATTTGTTTATCTGATATGTATAATTCATCGTATTAATCTGTATAATCTAGTAGACTTGAGGAAACAAACATGAGACCTGGATTTGTTGTTTATTGGTATAATGTATAAACATTCGAGAATCCTTTGTATTGTAAATTGATTTTGTAATATTATTGTTAAAAAATCCCCAGTTTTGCTCCCTCTAGTACTTGTGCATTTGTATCCCCATCTAGAGAATGCAGAATTGAAATCCTCCATGACTGTGTTTGGATATTTCCATTTTGTCTAGGTGAAAGTATTATTTATTGGAAGGGTGTATATGATATGTAGGTATTTTAAACTTTCAATTGTTTTTCTGTATTAATAGTTAGATGATTTCTGTAAGGGTGTCTATGAGTCCATCTGGCTAATGGGTTTGAATTATGTTCTTTGTAAATTCCTCTACTACTTTTATGTTTTAAAATAGTGCATTTATAATCCAACCTTCTATACCCATGAAGCTCATCATAATTGGGATGATGTTGGATTCATTTATCATAAATATGCTTTTATTATTTAAAATCTGCTGAATTACAGAAAGTGCTGAACTGACAGATCTGCAATGCATTGAAGGAATTTTAGTTTGTTGGTAGTTCTTAAAAGAACAGTTTTCAAGTACTTCATTTTAGCATTTCAGTATATATTTCATTATGTAATCCTGGATACATTTGAAAAATCATAATTAACATCTATGTTTTCATTTTCCATTATTTTATCACTTAATGTTTGTCCACCTTTTGGTAAATATCTCATCATTCTGCACTTCACCATCACTTTTATTCTTTTTTTTAAGCCACTTTAATAAACATGCTTATTTGACCCTATAATTAATGCAACCACAGAAAATGAGAATAATCTCCTGAACCTTTGCCTCTCAAATTTTATTTTGTCTGTTTTGTGCAAGATAACAATTGAGAGAAAACTCTGTGAAATACAATTCTACCACAGCGCTAACAGACTGGTTGATAACAAAAACTAAACAGTTGAGCTGAGCTTGAATTGGATAGATGACTTCAACACACACTATATCTGCCAAAATTTTGTTGTATTACCAGTAAGAATTTTATTATAGGCAGAGCATAATTTTTCTTTTAGCATCAAGAAATCAGATTCAGATGCTAGGAGTTAATGCAGAAGCATAGTTTAAAATTGCACTTGTGCATGATTTTAAAGAAATTGGAAGCTCAGAAACTTTGAGGAGGAAGTAGGTCAGGTCAGAAAACATTAAAGGAGTAATTTCATTAGTGCAGCTGGCTCTTCAGGCACCTAAGTGTATTCTGCTGAATATTTAGTTTGTAACTATGATATGTATGAAATGGTTTAATGTGTAATTTGAAAATCAGTTTCTGTGAAGCCTGAAGACTGCATTGATTCTTCTTATACTTAATAAATGTATGTTGCTTACAAGGAACATGTGAATACACTCATATCGAAACATACCTCAACAATTTTCCTGTGTCATCTATGTGCTATAAGAAGTCCATGTTCTAAAAAATGAGTTGCTGTTTTCAACTGGAAGGACACTAAGATTAGTTGAAAAATTCCATGTAGAACATGTATGTATGTCCTAGAGTTCCATTGGTTCAAATTCAAATATTATTGGTATGACAATATAGAGAATTTCTGTCACTAATTATCAACTGCTCTGAAAAAAATGTAGCAAAGCAATTGTTACCTACTCAAAGTAAGCCGGTTGGGTATATGAACATGGCAATTACAAGAGAATAGCACAGGCTTTGTTTATGGGCCATACCTGCCATGTATATATGTGATATTAACCTAGGTACTGTTGCCTTATATGAGAATAAGTCAAGAAGAATGTGAAAATAATACAATTATTTATTGTGCATCGTGCCGAAAAATCACTGCATCAACACCAATCATTGCTTTAGTCCCTGCAAGACACTAACAGGGATGGTCGATCATCTCCGCGTATCTGGAATGCCGGACTGCAGTTAAGGAATTTCCAATGCTTACCCTTCCACTGTATTGACTCAACATTTTCCAGTTTTAATCTCAGGTGCTTGCAGTTGAAAACAGCAGCTGATTTTTAGAATATGGACTTCTTATAGCACATAGATGACACAGGAAAATTGTTTAGGTATGTTTCGATATGAGTGTATTGATATGTTCCTTGTTAGAATGACAATGCAAGGTTTGGAGGTAACAATTGTGCTTCTCTCTGTAAATTGATTATCATAAATAGAATTTTTGAGAGAGGTATTTAGGTGCACCATTGCTAAATGATCACTGAAACAACCTGGACTTGTATTATCTTAAACCTAATTATGAAGTCTCACCACTGTATGTAAAAATGGGGGGAAAAGGTGCAGGGACTCAGTAATATAACATATCACCAGAATTTAATGCCTGATTGCAGATCATACATAATATGGTTTCTGAAAATTTAGGTTCAATGCTATAATTTTTCATAATTTATCTCTATATTAGTTTAATAATGCTTGTACATACATAGATATTTAAATTTTGTGTTTAAGTTTAGTATTGATTAACACATTAAGAAACCTTATTATATATCAAATCTTATCTTAATCTGTTTCATTAGCAAAAATTAATAAATAAACTCTACAAATTCTACAATAGTCAATCATAACACTTGATATTGAATATAAACCTATAATTGATAGCAAATTTGAGCTTCAATCTATTGTTGGAGCCATGAGATAGTCGATGTTTATCTATCTCTGGTTCTGGTTAACTCCTAGTAGCAGCATCTGTAAGTCATACTAGTAGTATGTATAATATTGTAACAAAATGCAACAAAGCTGTTAGTTCAGTGCATAAAATGCATAAGATGCTGCATTCAAAATGTCATGGTGAAGAAGTAAAGCCATGGGTTCCTCGTCATAAGATTTATGTCATGTTAAAGAACCTCAAGCCTGAAAGAACAGGCCTATGAACAAAATTTATTGGCCATTTCACGCCCTGAATTGATGCTGATGACCTGAGATGTTAAAGAGAGTCTGTAAATAAACTAAATAAAATAACAACTTGTTTGTTATTTTATAACATTAATAACAACTCACCAAAATGCCAAAAGTAAAATCTAGTGTAGATAACTGGTTGCAGCAATATGTGAAAAAGTTTAAAGACATGTTCAGCACAGATGGAAAAATTCTATATTATCAGCTTTGTGGAAAGTCTATAAAGACCAATGCTCCCAAGTTATGCAGAATCTATTAGGCAACAAGTGTGAAACAGGATCTTCCAGCTCATATTCAAGATCTTCACAATGTCATATATTTTATTCAGGTTTAAGCAGAACTTTTGTTTAGCAGCCGTTCTTCTATTGAAAATGAATAATCCAGAGGTAAAATATTTTCTTGTGAATTATATGAGCTTCAATCCTCCAGATAAAGCCTACTTTAAGGAAACATTAGTGCCATTAAGAAAGATTAGAAAACATCAAAGCTGCCTGCAAAAATGAGAAAACATGGGTGTCATCGATAAAATTACATACTCATCAGGAAGAAATGTGAAAAAATACTTGTTGGTAGTTCTTTAAAATATTGAAATAGTTCTTAAATTTGCATTTTTGCTACCTCTCAAAGAAATCTCAATAGCAAATCACATTATTGTTGCTAGGTTATTCCATGAAGCTATGCATATATTGGGGCAAATAGAGTTAAATAGATAATGTGCTTATTTTTGTTACTGATGCAGTTGCTTATATGCACAAAGTTGCTTAAGCACTTCTACAGAAAATCATAAAAGTAGCATGCATTGTGCATGAGCTACATAGAGTGTGCAAAACTATTTGATCCTTGTATTCTGACATCTACAGATTGGTTTCAAATGGAAAGAAAGTGTTTAGGCTCCAATGAAAATTGATTTCTTGAGGAACAAAAATCACGCTTTTCCATTATCACTGACTAGGAGACATGGCTCTCTGCAGGGGAAATAATTTGGTAATGGATGAAGTCTGAAAAGTTGATGTTTCATCAATAGTGATAGTTCAAAATTTATTATGTGACAGTAGTTTAAAAAATGAAATAGTCTGTATATCTGCTAATTTGAGTTTCTTGTGAGAGACTATTAAACAACTAAAGGAATCAACAAACACTTTGACAGAAACTGTTAATGTTAAATAAATCAGCAGTTTGAAAGCAAAAACCAACTGATTCACAGGCCAAAAAATTAAATGTTTACAGAAAAAAAAATATGTTTGTATTTGGAAAAATATTGAATTTGAAATTTTGAGTTAAGTTGTCTCAAGTTCTAAAACATTAGCAAATAGACATTGAAAATGTTTACTGACATCCCTATTCAGAAGAATGCTGGAGTGACTTCATGTGACACAGAACAATTGTTCTGCCACTACTAACGAAGATTTGTATTAGACAATTTGGAGAAGGCATAATTTCAAACAATTTTCAACAGGAAAGGGACTGACTACTTAAAGATTTTTTACAACTTTTGGTTATGTGAAACTAAAACAAAAAAAAAAATAAATAAATATTGTAATATAAGAGGTAATTAATTTTAGATACTAAAAACTGAAAATTATTCATTTTTATACATTAAAAAAGTAAAAATATTTTTCATTTTGTATTTCACACACACACACGCACGCACTTTTTTTTTTTTTCTTTCCCCTCTCCCAAACCGATTGTCAAAGTTTTGTGAATTTCACATGGATAATGGATTGAGCATGCAAATATTATTATTGCACAGATGGATAGAGAAACTAAAATTTTTGCTCTTTGCTTAGTACCATTCAATAATTGTGGTTGTTACTGCCACAATAAGGAGAAGGCATTTTGTACTTTCAAATATCATTCATCATCACTGTCCAGCACCACATTTGGGAAATCTACTTCAGGGAGCAGCAAGGATAAACCACAGTTTGGCATGTGTTATGAAAACGCCTAAGAATGAACCCTTATCATGCATCAATCTTTAACATTATAACATGTTGAAGGATATTTTGTATTGCACTACAACAGCTGATGGAAGGTTAGAGTTTTAATTGATGTTTTAATTGATTTTGAGTGATGAATCAACCTTTAATTTAAGTGAAAGTCATGAACATAATATTCACATGCATGGGGCAAAAAATCCCCATTTTTACATTGATCATAAACAAGACTTTGGAAAGTTAATGCATTCTGTGCTGTTTCGAAAGTGAAGGTGTACAGCATATTTTTCTGTGTTGAAAGGACAGTAACAGGACTGAGTTATGTGGATATTATCACTGAATGGCTGGTACCATGGCTAAATGAAGACAGATGATTTCATAGTGCAACAAGATGGTGCTCCATCTCATTTCCATTGGATACAGGAAATTTTTAAACCAGCACATTACCGCAGTTTTAGAGTGGATGCAGCACCAATGGTTACTAGATTTTCTCATCTTGTGATATTTTTCTAAGGAAGTGGCAAGAGGACAAAACTTTTCTCCTGCCTCTACCTGCAGCTTTTATGATTGTGATGATGGTTATCAGAACCACCTTTTTAAACATCACCAGTGCAGTGCTGAGGCATATGTAGGAAGAAATGGACTATTGTTTTGATGTCTGCAGAATGACAAAGGATATACACATTGACTATTTGTAATGGTTGTAAAAAGTTTATTAAATAGTATTATGTAATAAAACAACTTTCGTATTCTTATGCCAATTGTACTCTGTGCAGTGATTTTTTGGAACCTCAAGAATCATTTTGCAAAGTTCTGTAAAATGAAAAATAAAGGAATTCTTGGAACAATGTAACTAAAAATAATAAGAACTAGAGAAGCAGAAATAGATAAATCACTGAAATAGTAATACAATTTTTGCTTTATTTCAAAACTCGTGTTCTTTAAAGGCAGAAGAATGACCTATCTTCTGTCTTTGAAGAGGAGCACAAGACTTTTCAAAGTATTGCACTATTTATGTGACTTTTTCAGTCTTCATTTCTGCTTTCTAGATCTTTATATTTATTTATATCCCATATATTGCAATTTCATATCTTACATTTTTTGTCAGTAAAAGGTCCATAAGAATCTGTGTTTTTATCTGAACAATCCACATTAATCACTGATCTTCTTTTATAATTTTTCATTCATTATTATTGGATTAATGTATCCCACTATATTTCTTAAAGATTTAATTTCAGCTGTTTGTATTTTTTGTTTTTTTATCTCAAAATTTTTACTTCCACACAGAAGTATTGCATGTAGTTGTAAATTTTATTTGTGCATTATTTAATTTATTTCATCATTCTGGGAATGGTTTTTCACATTGTAATTTAAATTCTTTTATTTAATACAACTTTCCATCCTGAAAGGTTTGAAGCAAACAAATTACTTATTTCAAAAAGGTTGTATGTCTACTCTTTTAACATTTTGAGATTTTCATATTTGCTCCTTGGAGGACAGTCTGTTGTTGAGTGTACAAAGGACCTCATATTGCACCACATAGTCATTATATACAATATAGATATTTTTGTCGATTGCAGAAAAGCCCAATATCCAGTACATAAGATTTTGCTTTCACATTTATAAAGAATACATCACTGGCTGCATGCATATTCTAAAGGAAGGCTGCAGCTTTCAGAAGTCATGCCACTACAAAAGAGAAATAAGTCAATGACTTTGTAGAGAGGCAAATGTGAAGCATTATTATTGTTTTCTTCTGGTATCTGATACTTATTGAGCTATTACTAACCTAATATGAGGGAATCAGAAAGTGAATCTACAATTTCTGAAACCAGCTCAAAAGAAAAGAGAAATGCATTTTAGATCTTGCACAGTCCAAACAAAATGTAATGAAAACTGCTAAAGACAACAGATTGGATATTAACTATTCAGGTAGGCTAATATCTGCAAAACTGTGGAATTACCTTGTAAATGCAGTAAAAAGTGTTTTAAATCCATAAACAAGATGATAAATTATCAATTCTTAATGATTTCTTTCTTAACACAAAAATGAGCAGCACCTAATGCCGAAAACTAAATGTAAGTTGTCAGCATACAAAATCATAAGTACCGTTCAGATTCTTATGTTTTAAACTTGTTCCTTGCTAGCAAACTGTGATATTTTAACATAATTATGCATTTCTTTATCATGGGAGTCACATGGTTGAATCTTATGAAACCTAAAAATGACTAAATTGGACGTTTAAACCTAAAAAGGACTAAAACTATTGTTTAAAAAGATTAAAATTAAATTGAAATCAATTTTAAATGTAATAGTTTTAAATAATTAAAATTAAATTTAATCATATTTACAATAAAATTACCTTTAAAACATTAGCCAACAATATGCAGCTTGATGAATTTTAAAGACTAATCATTACATTTAATTTTGTAATACTGTTATTGTCATGTGTTAAAGACATTGTTGAAATTAGCTTGTTTTTAGAAGAAAACTGAATTTAAATTTTGTAATACCATTGTTGTCATGTTCAATACTATTTTTCTCAAATGACTCTGGAACAGGCATCTTCTGTTTCTTTATTGTCAGTCACATTCTGTTAAAGAAAATAGTCAGATGTAACTCTTTATTTAGAGGCAAATTAAATGCATTATTAAGTAGCTTACACTTACAGTTTATTATTAGCTACAGCAATATGCCAAAAGGGAAGGTTTCTAAAAGTTGGTTGATTAGACAGTGGATCAGCAACGATCACAATTTTACTACAGATGGCAAAATAAAAGCAAGTGAACTGTGACCAAAAATCTCATTTTCTGCAGATAAAGAGTCTGTAGGGTATGTCAGCAGCACTAAGAGGGAACAGAGTATCCAGTTCCAACTAATAATTTCAAAATTTTTCTTACTATTCAGAAGACAATTTTAATCTGCATTTATGTGAGGCACTAGTATCGGTAAATGTGTCAAGGCATGTGATGCAAAAGCTAGTGTTCAAAAAACTTCAAGACCAATGCCCAAAAGATATCAGAGGAATCATCCCTAAGGAAAAAAAAATTGTACCTGTAACTCTACAAGACAAAGATTGAATTCATCAGAACAAAACTACAGGACTGTAACATCTGGCTTTCAGTAGATGAGACCACTGATAGTTGTAGCCACTTCATTGCTAACGTCATGGTGGGTAAATTAGACCCCACAGAACATGGTAAACTATGCCTCATATTATGCAAGGTGCTGGACAAAATCAACCACAGCACCATGCATCCTATGGTTATATGAAAACTGTGAGAAATACTGCTTGTGATTTACAGTGCAACCTGTATGATCAAGGATGGGAAAGACAATGAACACTTTCTACCCTAACATGCTGCATATCATCTTCCTTGCCCATGTCTTACACCGATTGGCTGAATAGGTTGAAAACAATTTTCCAGGAGTGATCAACCTTATTTCATCTGTGAAGAAAAACCTTTCTGAAAGTTTCAGTCTAATTTAGATTTTTAAAGAAATACTACCACAAACACTCTGTCATCAGAACCCATCATCACCCACTCGGGTGCTTGACTGCAGGCACTTCTACTATGCCAACTATTTTGAAAATATCAAGAGTGTATAGATACGTTTGGAGTCAGTGAAGCAGCCTGCATTGCAAAGGCTAAAACCGCTCTTCACAACAAGAATAACTTCACTTCAATTGCCTTTATTAAGGCCAATCTTAGTGATCTTCCTGTAGCTATTCAACGCTTGGAATCTGCATCTTGACCACTAAAAGATGCAATGGAAATCATTAACACAATTTCAAAGAAAGAAATTCCAGGGACAGTGGGTGAACCTATTCTTTGAAACTCACCAAGATTCTGAAACAAAATTCATGATTTTGCAACAATGAAAAATGTATCTGTTCTTCTTTAGGGGGAACAAATTTCAGACGACCTACCCTTGGGACCAGCAGAAATAGCTTCATTGAAATTTGCACCAATGGCTTTGTGTTGTTTTGAAAGAACATTTTTTTTTCTTACAATAAGAATATTTTGAAAGATGACAGAAAAGGCTTAGCATAGGAAACCTAGCAATATATTTAATGGTGCAGTGCAACAGTAACCTAAATGTCTGAAAAATGTTCTAGTTGAGTTTGATTAAATGAAAAATATTCTGATTGAGTTTAATGCTTTATAACTCAAAAAAAAAAAAAAAAAAAATTAAAATTCAATGCCCTGACATTATAAAGGCTTAGAAATTTTAAGTAAGTTTAATGCTTTACAACTGTAAAAAAAAAATGCAGTGTGCTGACATTAAAAAGACTTAGATATTTTAAGTGTTCATATAATTTTGTGTTTCAGAACAATGGTAAATACAAGTAAAATTAAAATAAAATAAATTCATATTATAAAATATTTGTCTCAATGTATTTATTTTACTTTGCTAACAGAAACTTGAAAAAACTGCCCTAAAAATATTTAAAAAAATATTTTTAATGTTTTAAAAAACTTAAAACAAAAAGGAAAAAAAATAATAATAAAATGTTAAAAAACTAATTCAGGATTTATAAAAACCTAAAAATCCAGGCCCTGATCATAAGACTACAAAGGGGTAGAAACCAAAAACAAGTAATTTCAGATATTTCTTTATGGTGGGAATAAATCATATTCAAATTGCAGAGAAACTTTTCTAAGCTTATTCTTTATTTTTATTTTTAAAATAATATTAGATTAGATGAATAAGACAACTACTTCTACAAGGTAAAAGCCCCAAAAAAGGGGCAAAGTTATTAAAAAGTGGTAATACATCCCTAAACTTGAGAATCAGCGCATATCTTCAATTTCAACAATACTCACATTATGATATGAAAAATACTTTTACTTAAGCTTGCCTGAATAGGAAGATTATGTATGAAACTTTCAAACAAGCATATCCTTTTCTCCCAAAAAATATGAACACTGTAAGAAAGTTCTTAACCAGGATTTTGACCTTTATTCTGGCAGATTGCAAGTTGATGCTCTGTGAATATGAACAGTTAATGGTAAAAACTAATTTAAAAAGAAAAATTGGGAAGCAATTAGGTAGGCTGCAATTTGTAATATGATGGTGCACAAGAAAAAATTAAGATATGCTATAATGCTCTCATAAAAAGTGAGTGGATTTGTAAAGAAAATAAAGAAATTTTGACTCTTGAATTGTAATTATATATAAAATCTCCATTTACAAAAAGTTTCAATGCAAGATGTATTTTATCTTTGGCAACGGATAGTTAAGATTTTTGGTGTTCGTAATTCAAAAAATAAAACAGCATTTCATCATCATTTATCAGTGAAACAGTGGCCAAGTAGTTAGACTGGTTATCTCCAACTGAGACAACATGTTCAATCCCAGCAGCTCATAAATGGGATTTGTGGTGGACAAAGCAGTGACTGGACTGGGCAGGTTTTCTCCAGATACTTGGATTTCCCCTGCCACTCATTCTGTCATTCCTCTGTCATCATCTCACTCTCATCTTCAATGTAATGTGCTAAATATGAATATCAGCTATTATTCTGTGTGGTTGGTGCACACATTTCAAATGGACTAAGCTATCTCCTTGATCAGCAAGCGAGTTAGCATTAAAAAAATACACCCACACCATACACCATTTATCATGAAAACATGACCTATAAATGCCCCAACAAAGTTTGCAGATTTCTTTGTTTGACTATAGTGTTAAAGAAAAGCCATCTGTTTTATGATAACTGCTGTGCAATTAAAAAAAATAGTATCATGTTTAATTAGACTCTGTCAAACATTGTGGATATGAGACCATTTAATAAAAATAATTTTACACAATCAAGGGGCATTCCTTAATGCCTTCAGATTGAGATTTGGTATCTTTAAGAGATCTCTAGGGAAGAATTTTTTTGAGTAGTGTTTTACACCGTTTTTACTACAGAGGCACCACAGGTCATGGACACTGATGATATATGAGATGAAATGATATATTGAGAAAGCATTTTTTTTTTAAGGAAGGAAGCATTCGAGGCCTAAGTTTAGGGTACCTCCCTGGCATTTGCTAGTAATGAGGACTGAGGAAAACCTGGAAAAAAAAAAACCCAGTCAGGTAGGATGGTCCTGGTGGGATTCGAACCCCAGACCTCCCGCTCACAAGTTGCGCCTTAACAACCTCGGCCACACATGGCGGTATATGGAGGAATGAAAGAGCAAGCATACATTTTAATGGATTTTGTTGATAGAAACTAGTGCCAAAAAACAATGCTTTGTGAATGTGGTCTCAAAGAATGAAATCTCAAACTACACCACTTTTTACAAAAGAACACTATTCATTAGAAACTGTTTCATCATCAAGACATAGGAAAGTAGTGCTCGGTGTATCAACTTTTCATCACTTTCTCTTCACTAAATAAGTCTTTGGGACTATAAGAGCATGTTGTGTTATCAATGGTTTAAACATCCATACATTTAAATTCAAACTACCTAGAGTTTCTCATGCAAATGTCAGCTGAAAAACTGCTCAAACCTACCTAGGAGACTACATATTCAATCAATGCAATAAGCTAATTGACATAAAGAAGTCAACTGCTTACATACTGCAAGAAGGGCCTATATTAGGGTTACAGACTCATATAGTAAGCAACAGAAGAAAGAAAACAAGATATATGATTTTGCTAGATTATCAACTCTATGTTCTACAGAAAAAATTAATCCCACATAAATTTATTTCTAGCAAAATTATCTCATTTATATAAAAAAATTATTTACAAGGGGTATTCTGAAAGTTTCAGTCTGACTCAGATGTTCTGAAGATGGCCAAATTACTATGATAGTTAATAATCTCTTTTGAGTTTAAATATTTAGAACACATTTTATGGTTTCACTTACATGAGATTTACTCAGAACATGTTTTATGGAACATTACAGCAAACAAATGATTAACCAAAAAATTAAAAGACTCCAGAAACAGAGAAGAATTAAACAAATCATTACTTTGAGTAATTTATCACGGGAAAAAACATTTAAAATGTTCACTTATCACCCGTCAGCCAATAAGAAATTTCAAAAAATTTTCCAGCAGTGCAATATCATCTTAACATCTCAAAACTGATACAGTGCAAAAAATATTGAAATTAAATAAAACAGATTCCAGGCCCAAAGAGAAAAAATCTGGTATTTACCAGATTAATTGTAAGGATCCTGAAAAAATCTACGTAGGAAAGACAAAGAGAAGTATAGGCATTAGGTTGAAGGAACATCGGAGATACATCTGTTACAAGTAAATAGTTGTGGCAGCACATTTTTGGAATGAAAACCATGAAATAGAAAAAGACATCAAGTTATTAAAAACTATTGAACAACCAAAAGAACTAAACATATGAGAAAGGATTTATATAAAAAAAAACATAAGAAAATCTTATGAATTTTGACATTCTGGAAGCAGACAGCACTTCATTCAAGTTTATCACTATACCATCAGAGTCAATCCTGATACTTACCTAACTTCTATGAATGATCTAACAGCTGAGGATGTGGACAAATGCATGAAACATGAGATCTCATGTAAGTGAAACCATAAAGAGTGTTCTAAATATTTCAAGTCAGAAGAGGGTATTAATGTTTGTTTCACTGTGTTCGACCTCAAGCCTGAAAGAAGAGGCCTCTGAGCAAAATTTGTCTGCCGTTTCACGCCTTGATATGAATGGAACGCTGATGACCTGAGATGTTAAAAAGCGTCCATAAATAGACCATATCAAAAAAAAAAAATCACTGTGTTTGATTCCAAATTGAATTAATATTGAAAATACAAGATAGTTAAGTATCATCCTTTAGATGGTGTGCTGCAAAGTTGTATAGTATAGTCACTTGTTTGTGACAATCGTGTAAACAAACTAGTTTAATTAAAACATAATATTTTAAAAAAGAAATTATTTTAAAAAATATATATGGAACTAACACAGTGAAGCCAAGTCATATGAATAAATTCATGTGATATATGTGTAAGTGAAACAAACTAGTGTTAACATTTTCTACAAAATGGATAAATATGAAATATGATTTATGATAAAGTACTTTGTTTTAAAGATTTTTACCATAACAGAAATACAAAAGGAGTTAAATTCGCATTAAAGGGTTCTTCCCCTTCATTTTCCACAGTTAAAAAGATGGCTGCTGAATTTAAGTACGGTCTTAAAAGGATTCTTCCCCTTTGTTGTAAGCATTTATCAAGTAGGCTGCTGAATTTAAGCATGGTCATACATGCATTCAAGATGATAAGCACTCGGGGCATCCCAAAACTGCCATGACCAATGAGATTGTAAAAAAAGTTCACAATGTCATGCTGATTGATTGCCATTGAAGGTACATGAGTTGACTGACATTGCAAAGACCTCGATAGACTTTGTCCACTACAATGTACACAAAGTTTGGGTATGAGAAAGCTTTCACTTGATTGGTGCCGGATTTGTTAATAATGGACCAAAAGTGCATTCAAATGAACTTCACAAGAGTGTTCAATTATAGTAGGTATCTCCAGCATTTCATAATAGTAGATAGATCATGGATTCATCACTCCAAGTCAAAGACAAAATAGCAGCCCAAACAATGGGTAGCAACAGGTGAAAGTACACCAAAGAAAGCAAAAACGGTTTCATCTACAGGAAAAATTATGACTATTGGTTTCTGGGATTCTCATGGTTTGGTGTTTGTAGACTACCTCCAGAAGGGCAGATCCATTACCGGGGAATATTATTGTAGACTACCTCCAGAAGGGCAGATCCATTACCGGGGAATATTATGCTTTACTACAGGGCCAACTAAAGGATACTGTTCAAGCTAAACGTTCACACCTTGTGAAAAAGAAAGTTCGCTTTTATCATAGTAATGTGCCTTCATACATTCTGGGATTGTTGCTGCAAAACTGCTTTCAAGTACTTCCATATCTGCTTTATTCACCTGTTTGACTTCCAGCAATTATTTTTTGTTCCCAAACCTGAAGAAATGGTATGTGGACAGAGATTGATATTATATGATGAGTTTGAATCTGAGACATAGGCTAATTTTTCATAGTTGGACAACTCTTATTTTACTGAGAATATTAAAATGTTGGAAAGTCTTTGAATCAAATGTAATATTTACAAAGTGACTACATGAAAAACAGAAAAAAAAAACATTTCTCTTAAATCTGATTTTTTTGGTCAGTCCGAGAAATTTTAGAAAGATGCTCGTACATGTTCATTAAACAATTTATTTTCATAATATAAATGATTTTAATTATTTATTTATTTTCGATTTCAGTCCAAGGCTAATATTTAGCTTTAACTATGCAATTAATGCACTATATTTGCATTAAAGGTGCCAGTCTCAGGTGCTAACTAAAATTGCACCAAAATATTTGCTGAGAGCAAGCAGTTTTTTTTTCCGCTTTTCTTTAAGCCATATTGGATGGAGATAGGGCATTTCAAAACAAGCGCATGATGTGTTTTATTTTGAATTGCAAATAAACTTTTTCATTTTTTATCTTAAAAGAACATAGGCTCTAATTTTATTACTAGATATTATAAAAATGGAAAGAGTTGCTAGCGGAAGCTGATAGAGGACGGACGTGTCTACACGCATTCCGCGTGCGCTAGCTGGAATGGGTATATCGACAGAAACTTATCGAGCCAGAATTGGCCTCTTTAACAAAAGGAAAAGAAAAGGTAGTGAAAATGTTTCCAATGATCAAGCGACCATCATTTGGTACGGCTTAGTGTTGATGGCGTTATTATTGGTGATTGGTGGAATTGAATTAAATCCCGGCCATAGAACAGATTTCGGAATGCTAAAGGGAATATCAGAAGAAATAGTTGAATTGGGAAAGATAGAGAAGAGGCTGTAAACGAGAATTAGCAGAATTTCCGAGGATATAAAAGAGATTGTTGCAAGCTATCAGTAAAGAGTGGAACAAGATCTCGCGAATCATGATGGAAGGATAAGGAGGCTACAAAAAGTCAAGGCAAACAGCAGAAAATCTAACATTATCATTTTTGGAATCCAAGAGAATACACAAAAGAACTTGGCAAGTGGTTGAAGAAATATTTAAGGAGAAGTTGGAGAAACATGCTGGGAACTATGCGACTCCATTAGAATAGGTATAAAAGGAGTTAGACTGAGGCTGATACTTGTTAAATGTATCATAGTGAAATTTAAATGGATGGTTTTGGAAAATACCAAAAAACTTACCAGTATGAAATATTTATCAAGCAAGATTATGGGAAAAAAGAAAGAGAATATGGGGCTACTTATTGAAGTTGAAAAAAGTCGGAGAAGAAGGCAAAATTTTCTTCTTCAGGGGTCTGAACTTACTCATAGAGGAAAGAAATAGTATATGAATGGACGAAATGCGACATTGCAGGATCGGTCAGCAGAGAGGACCAAAGTCCAAGATACCGAACCGGAAAAGAAAAAAGGCAGAAGGAGAGAAGGGGATGGACCAACAGCTAATGACATCAACACGGCACATTGTATGGCTGGCTTGGACATGGGAGAGAGGCTGGTTTGAGCATAGTCTTCACGCCTAGGGGAAATATTATGCAAGTAGAAGAGAAAAGAGTCAGATAGGCAAGATTAACAAGAAGTAAAGCTAAGGTGGAGCATTATAGGTTTGAGAGAATTGACTCAATATAGGGACTAAGTATGCTTTCTATAGTATGCTGGAATGTTGTCTAATATATGAAATAGTGACATCTATCAGATAACCAAGTAGGAAGATGTGATAACAGTGGTTGAGACATGGACATTAAAGAATTCTGCTATTAATGTCATCAGTTATGATTATTATGAGAAAAAAAGTGTCAAGGTTAAAGAAAAAGGTCGGGTGTTTTAGGATTATTTGTAAGGAAAGATAAAATTTTTAAAATTATGGCTGAAAAGGATGCAAGAGAGAATAAAGTGTTGTGGTACGTATTTAGTGATCTTTTTGGAAGAAATATGCATCTAGGTATTGTTTATAATCCACCTAGCTCTGGAAGTCTTTATGACTCCCAACTTGTTCATTAAGCCGAGACAAAATATTGAAAACCTACAGGTCAAATACACAGGTATAAAATTAATGTTAATGGCAGATCTTAATGCAAGAATAATGAGAAGAACAGATTAGGGTAGATTTTAATGGCTCGGGCCCAACAGAAGCAAATCCAGAGAAGTATTGTAGTAATAAAGTTTTTAACAATGAGGGCAATAAATTAATAGAGTTCTGTTAAGAGAATAACCTTTTGATGTGCACTGGAGTAAAAGGGAAAGTTGAGGGAGGAGAATTCACTTTTTTAAAAAAAATGGGCATAGTGTCATAGATTACATGTTATACATATTGTGTCTAGATAGATGTATAGTGGACTTGAGATTATGGATATGATAAGTGCGAGTAATCGTTTCTCATTAAAGTTGGAGCTCAAAATAATAGAGGATAGTAGGAGGGAGCAAATTCTCAGGTTAGGTATCCAGTTTAAACTATACAGATGGAAAAATGATTTAGCTGAAATGTTTCATGCAGAGTTTATTCAAGAAATGAAACGTTTGGGGAGAAAGAAATATGCCGAGGACAAAAAATTGAAGAAACTGTTTCAGTATAGAGGAGATTGTCAAAAGAGCACGAAATAAAATGAACGTTTTTGAGAAAAGGCTAAAAGTTAATGACAAAGGGTAGAACAAAAAATGCTCAGAACCAAGAAGAAGGATGCAGAGAGAGTTAAAACACTGGAGATAAATGGGGAAGGAGATAAATAGAGGTTAGTACCTAAAGATGGATATACAAGTGTCTATTAGAGGCAAAAAAGGAAAGAATGGGGAGAAAAGCTTAGCCAGAAGCTAAACCAGGCAGCAAAAAAAAAATGATAATAAAACATTTTGGGCAATGATACTCAAAATGTGCAAAAGAAAGAGAGGGGATAATGTGGTAGGTATCACCAATAGTGTAGTGTAAGTTTTTTAGGGTATTTTGAGAGTAAAAAACTTAGTTATACAAGACAATTTTATTAATGATAATCCATGGAAAATCAAAAAGTTAAAACCTAGCCTAACAAGGCATGTGGAATAGATGGAATCTCAGGGAAATGTTGGAAACCTTGGGCAGAAGACCTAAACAAATTAAACATATTGGTGCGGTTACTGAATTTACATTTTGAAGAAGGAAAAGTATCCAAAAATTTGACAGTGGGAATTGTAACGCCAAATTATAAAGGTAAAGAGTTATTAGGGACCCAGCAAATTACAGAGGAATTAGTTTACTTTCAGTTTTGGGGAAAGTTTTCACTGGAGCGTTAGCAAAAAGGCTACAAGATTGGGCAGAGACAGAAAGGAAAATTTCAGTACTGAAATCAGGCTTTGGGAAAGGTAAAAGAACAGTCAATAATTTTTTCATAGTTAGAATATAGTCGATAAATATCTCAGTAACAAAAGAGCTGAGAACTATTTCTTGTTTTAGAACTCAGAAAAAGCTTTCAACATAATTTCTAGGGAAGCACTTTGGATCAAACTGAGAAAAAATGGAGTAGGTCAGAACTTTGTAACGGTAATTTATAAGGAATATAAAAAGTTTTATAAGGAAAAATTAATGTTTAATTTAATATGAAAGGGGAAGGGTTATAGATAAAATATCAAACAATGTAGGTCTAAGACAAGGATATAAATTAAACCCAGTTCTTTTCAATCTATTTATTGATGATATTTTAGAAGAAATTAGTAAAAGTAATGTACAATCGCCAACTATAAAATAAAGATGCCAGGTCTGCTCTTTGCAAATGATCTGATAGCAGGTTCTTTAATAGATGTAGGATTATAACGATCACTTGAAGCTATAGATACATTTTGTAGTGAATGGTGTCTCAAGATAAACAAAACTAAATCTAAGGTTATGGTTATGAAGAAAAGGTTTCAAATTAAAAAAATCAGGAGAAATGGTAGTGAGAGGGCACAGAAATTGAAGTTGTTAAGAAAATTAATTACCCGGGTGTTAGATTGTCTAGTAAGGAAATGGAATGATCAGGAAAGAAAAGCTTTAGCAGAAGGAAAAATAGCCATTAGTGTAATCAGATCTTGTGTAAATGAAATACCAAATATATAAGTAAAATATATGGTTCAATAGTGGAGAGCAGAATGATGCATGGAATAGACATTTTGGAATCTTATGGAGGATGGAAAGTGTTAAATGTGATAAATGGACTATTTTGTAGAATTGTCCAAGGCTTACCTAGATCTTCACCTAACGAGGTTGCTAAAGTGGAACTAGGAAGATTGGGCTAAAAAGCAAGGTCATAGAAAGAGTACTGAAATATAGGTATAGAATAGGGAAACTAAAAGAGCAAAATATCATCACTCAGTGTTTGGTAGCACAAGAAAAAATTATGGGGAGAAAAACTTGGATATCTAAAATCCAAAATATTCTATATGAAGTGGGCATGGGATCAATATGGCATAGGGGGAAAGAATTGGAAAATGATAAAAACAAGAATTGTGGATATTGAAAAACAGGAAATATGGGTTAATTTTAATGTCAAAAAATCTCTGAAATTATATAGCATACTAAAAAATGTGTGGGGAAGAGAAAGATATATTGAAGCCTGTGATAAGGCAGGAAGGAAACAGGATGGTTTACAACAGGAGAATATATTTAAGTGGGATAAGAAATGGATATATTAAGGGGATATGTCCTATGTGTGAAGAACCAGGTAGTATTGGCATTGTATATTAGAATGCAAGCAAACCAAGTTTTGGATGGAACCGTTCCTATTACGAAAATGGTAAAACTTAACAAATGAAATAAGAGGCAAAGGAATTTAAAATCTAAATTCAGACAAAAATATTAAGAAACTTGGAAAATACACAGGCAAGGTGCGATAAAAATGATTATGGAAGGTGGGCAAAACAAATGAGAACAACAATGTTCACAATTGCACTATCT
This sequence comes from Metallyticus violacea, assembly GCA_030762175.1. Lineage (NCBI taxonomy): Eukaryota > Metazoa > Arthropoda > Insecta > Mantodea > Metallyticidae > Metallyticus > Metallyticus violacea. The sequence goes on along the minus strand of CM060832.1, from coordinate 64,689,350 downwards.
AGGAGTGAATATGTATCCCCATTGCATACTGAACCTGATGTTTATTGTAATGGGATATGGAAGGAATGCAACTCTATAAAGTCAGGTGATTAAGTGAGAAATTAAATGTTTGAACAGTAGTAAGTTTACATGTATTGAGAGTATGGAAATGTAAATTGTGTACTTTGATTTTAATATGTTTACTTGTTTGTGAAAATTGCAGGAAATTGGTTCTGTTTATATGTTTAAAAAAATATATATGTATGTAAAAAGAGATAAAATTCATTCTAATTATATAAAAATGAAGTTAGTGATTTAGTGGTAATGCATAACTCTGAACCTAGGTTTGCAATTCTTAGCCAAGGTTGATGGATTTTTCTGGTTGTAAAAATCTTGAGTGCAAATCCTCCAGGAGGGACTTTAAGCATTGGGTTCTGTGTCGTTGATTTACTGCACATTATATAGTCCATATCAGACAAAGGAGGTCCCTGGACAGAATTTTGGCCCATTTCAAGTCCTAATAATACCTTAGTGGAGGCATTGAATTGACCATCTGATTCTGTGAAATTTGTTGATGCTTAGCATGCTGAATTCAAATAGACCCCAAGAAACATACACACCTTCACAGTTATGGCATAAGGGAAAGAAAAAGAAAAATATTATAAAAAATATTTTCAAAATTCTGTTTAATTCAAATCTAATTCTCTGTAAAACAATATGTGTTTTTAGATTATTACATGACCACCAGTAAAATGGACTAATAAGTTTCCTGGTCTTATTTCATGTAATTATTAATTTTCTTTTAATTTGTCTTCAGCCTGTTATATAAAATGTAAATGCCCCCAGTTGCTTAGCAATCCATGCCAGAAATGATGAAAGAATGTTTGAATTAATGAGTCTAGAGTCCACTGGCACATAAAGCTACCTGGCATTCATGTTATCAGTTTGAAGAAAATTGGTGCCTATATAGTGATTAATTATATTATTTCAGCCACAGCTAATATAATAATAGGTCTGTAAAAATAAATTAATTTTTATACTTCATCCTTTATGTTATTAAACAGTGCACAGTACAGACAATAAATACATGAAATTGTGCTTGATGCATACCAATATTAAAGTGATAGCCGCAAAGGTCTAGTGGTAGTGTTTGAAACTACTACTTCAGAAGTTCTGGGTTCAATATTTCCAGTTAGGTCAAGCAGTCTAGGTAAGATCCCCCCCCCCCTTTACCTTTAGAAGGTGTATGTGAGAAAGCTTTAAGGCACTCCTTTGCACCTTCATTTCATTTATGACTACAGTCTTACACATGTAGTATTCAGTCCACAATCTACAGATGAAACAAGAAGACCAATGCAGTCAAATTGACAATAAATAAAACATTATAAAAAATATATTCATGTGAAAGGATTACATATGGGTGCTGAAGTCAAGTAACTGTTGCATGGCTTTGCCATTGCATAAATGCAGAAAATTATTAACATTTTTTCTTTAAAAAAAAAAAAAAGCACAAGCACAACCAATATTTGTGCTGATTTTATGGTTAGCAAAAATACAGTTTTGTTTCTGTAGTGCTTAAATAATAATCACAAATATATAAGTATTCTAGAACCTGTGCCAAAATAGGTAGAGAGCTTTATACATAAATCAATGCTGTGCATAATATGATATATAACACATAACTAGGGTATAAGATACAATAACTTTTGGAATGAATACTTTAGTAATTTAAATTTACATTATTTCAGGAGCTTGAAATGGAATTGCGAAGATTTGAAGAGTATAACAGCACTGCCAATGTTTCTGCCAGCTAACTTGAAATTTGTTTGCTGTGCAAACCATATCAAGTGCTCAATGAATTGACTTCACACTGCCAATTTAATATTTTAATTATGTCCTTGTGGACAAAGCCATTTACAGTATTAGCTTCAATGATTGACCACTCTGGGGTTTTAAGATATTATAAATCAAATAGATATACTGTGACAGATGTTAGTTACCATAAGAATGAGGTCCTGTGTGGTTTGAAGCCAAATAATTCAGTAAAAGTAATTAGGAGTAGATAAAACTTTGAATGCAGTAAAACAATGCATGCTAATTTCTGTTATAAATATAATTTTACCATCAGTAGCAGTTTCAGTTTCAATGACTTACTCTTATCTGTTGTCAAACTTATTAGTTCAAAAAATATATATGGTTCTAACAAAAATTCCTCAGGAAATGTGTACTATAGTTGAGTATTGCATCTTTGTGCAGCATTTTAGCAGGCTTCATTAAAATTATCAATTTTTAAAAGCTTTTGCATTTGCAAACTCAAAAGTAAAACATGTATAAAAATATGCAATATTTGATGTCTTCTTGTGCTCATATTATTTTGGAAAGAGCAAGGTATTTTATTTTTCTGAGCTGTATTTCTGTGTTGTTTTTATTTTATTGATATTACATTACTTTTTGTTTCAAAAATTTCTTCGATGTTTGCTTTAGCAATGAAAAATTTAATTAAAAAAACTGAGGTTTGCAGATAAAGTTAAAAATAAAAATAATTAGTTCTGAAGAGAAAATGTAGCCTTATGTGATTTTTTTTTTTTTTTTAAGAGGCTTGTCGTGTTGAAAAATTCAGTATAGCTCATTAAATGGTTAAGTATGTGTCCTGCTGGAATATGTTTTTCACACATAAACAAAAATTAAGCATTCCATCATTTTCAAACAAAATGCAAAAACTCTGAATATATGAAGTGTGATTTTGAGAAATTTAATTCTTAAGAAAATATGCCCTTTTGTTTTAAAAATCTTAAATAACTGAAGTAATAAAAATGTTCAAGATATTTCAGAATAAAGTATAGTTGAAAAATATAGATTTTGATTTAATGTCTATAACAATTTTTTGGTATTTGGAGTGCTAATACATATAATGTATGATAAATGGGAAGATAATTAATAGGTAAATTTAGCTCATAAAAAATTATGAATACATCAAAATGTAATAATATTTCAGATCCAAATGCAAAGTTATTATTCAGTTCCAGAGGCTCAAATGAAGAGTTACCTGCCGATTCCAGAAATTTAAATAGGATAACCATAAGAATATCAGAAACCCAAGTGACTATTATAATAATAAAATAGCACCTTTAGTAGAACAGATTTCTTTCAGTATAGATTACTACTAAGTGAGCATCAGCAGTTGATTGGACTGATAGTGGATTGGCCAATTTCCATTCACCTAATCAGTGGGGGAAGGAAAAGAAAAAGAAAAGAGAAAACCACATAGCATTTCATTCTGTCACATATTAGCAGGTTAGCAAGTGATCCAGAATTACCATGGGATCAGTTTAAAATAAAATACATGCCTATTTATTAAATCAACTGGTTCTTAGAAATACATTTTTAAGTAAGTAGGTGTATAAAAAAAAAACAAATGGAATATTAAGGAAGAATATGTTCATAACTTTTCATAATTCATGTTAGGCAAAAAATTACCTAATATATTATTTATTTTGAGTAAGCATTTGTATGTATAGATTTGAAATGGCAATGTGTAGTAAAGTATACACTATTGCTGAGTTTATTTTAAGGGTGTGCTATTTCTGAACATGATCATGTGTTGTTGTTCAAATTATGAATATGCAATTTGCTTTATTTCCTGAGAACTATTTGAAAATTATGAATTCTCAAGAGCTTTGAAGCATAATTTATCTATTTGTTCTGTAGCTTTTCTTTTATTTATTTTTTATTTATTAATTTACATATAGAAGGTTTGCAATTGCATTATTAAGTTATTTAAAGTATATTATATTAAAAGTATACAAAAATGATTGTGAAAAATACCTTCAGTGTCTCCCCCTATGCCCAGTTGCAGCCTTTCTATTAAAGATATTTAATTTGTTTTATATTGTTCCAGTATCTAATATGACATTGCAAACTTTAAAATCTTATAAATAGAGACCACAGAATAATGCATTAATTTAAAAAAAAATTGTGACATTTAGCATTTATTATTTCTAATTTGTTTTAAGATTATCACAATAATTTCGTATAAATAGGAAAGGAATTTACATGAAAAATAACAGTATTATATATTAGGCATCAAAATAATGATTAAAAAAGATTTTATACATAAATTTATTCTACATATTGAAATTAAACACAAGTTTAAAACACTAAAAAAGATCATTAAATATTTATTTGTATTACATAGCATCTGCGCTTTTTATTTGTGGAATGAAAGAAATTGCAGCTATATTTTCTTTCATTCTGCCCCTACGGTCACTAATAATAATTAATTTAATTAATAAATTAAATTAATTAAAAGGTTTTTCTCAAAAACCTTTCTGCATCAACAAATGCACAATAATCCAACATATTTCAACACATTAAATGGTGGTTTCAAAATTTCTTTCAAAGTAAAAAATGCTACACTGCAATCAGTATTTACCTTTTATATCCTTGGAGTAACTTATTGTTTTAATCCATTCTGTGAATGCTTTAACATGGTCAACATTTATCAGCACAGTATTTATTGGGATAAATAATTCATTAAAATTTACAAACAATGAATATCAATCATGTAACTTAATTTTTTCAATTTTCTTAATCATTAGTTTACTGGCAAGCTTAAATAATTCTTATATTTTAGTTTTAAGTTCAAATTGAAATGGTTAATTAATGTGCATACTAATTCCCCTATATTACCAGAAATTACCACATTCATTCTGCACTTCTGACCATGTACTTTAAATATCAGAATATGACTTTATATTCACCTCCTTCTGGATCTAAATCTACATTTACAATAAATTCACAAATTCATAAAGATAAACAACTTGTGCTTTTACAGCACCCTACAGATTTAATAAACTTGCTGCAGATACACTTTTGAGAGCCAATTGATTGAAACATGTTTTCACAGCATTAAAAATTTTATGTAAATACTGTACAGATTTTAACCAACAGCTCCAGACTAACATTAGTTAGAACTGATTAGGGGTTTAAAGGAATTAATTCTTCACCATGGTTTTCATCTATGTATGTGGTCAGTATAAGGGTTTTTATTTTACTCAACTGAAATGTATTTCAGAATCCAAATTCTAACTGATGAGTCATCTACTTTTTCAGTAGTAATATTTGCATTCAATAATATTTTTGTGGTATTCATTACAAGCTCCAATTTTTCTTGTTTGGCTTCCTTCTGACAATCAATCATGCTTGTCTTTTAGGAGCTATGTTGTTAAATTTAGAAACAATGTTTAGACACTGTGTCTTATTCCTCCCAATCTATCCGTACATTACAAAACGTACACATTAAAATATTAATCTCGGTTATATAAATATTTTCACTAGTTATTACTCTGGAATAAACTGTCGATGTTCAAGCCATCTTTACAACTGAACATTAGAAAAAATTCTTTAAATGGCAACTTCCTTAATTTCCCTCTGGATACTTTATCTGCCAAATATTAATGCTCAAATCTCTTAGTGTCTTTTGAAATGTGTGTTTTCCAAATCTAGCTTTCAACTTGTAAGAAGAGTATTATGTTCACAATTTAAAGGGGTTTAAATGGTGGATCAAATGTTTAAAAAGTAATGAATTGCAAATCTTACTTCTTTTTTTTTCATTAAAATAATTTATTTTGCCATAAAACAAAACTATTATAAAATTTTGCAATAAAAATATTGCCATTTTTGTTATTGTTGTTTGTAAAGAAAAACAATGCAAAAATTTGTGGTCTCTAGATATAAAATTGGAATATTTCTCTTATTTACTTTTATTGCTAATGCTAAATTTCATAAGCCCAGGTTTGATTGCAGAACAGTACAATAGTTTTTTTATATGTTTTAAAAGCCAGAAAACAATAAAGAAAAGAAAAAAAAGAGAGATTAAATAAAACTGAATTTTTAAGTGCCAAGATCCAACTGTCCAAACTAATTTGTTTCTGAAAGTAGTGTTGCAATCCAACCAGAAAAACAAGACAAGCTTTCAAGAATTATAAATTTAGCATTTATGCAAGATATAGCTTATACAGTATTTTTCATCTTGTGTAACTTTCATCTCTAACTGTTTGTGATTGCTAATGCATAAATTGATGTTCAGTATATTCCTCTTCTGTGTACCCAACTAAGGTAACAAGATGAAACTGCTAAGAGAACCTGAAAATTAAAATTGTACAAATCTGCATTAATGCAGCAATTTACTCTGCAAAACAAATATTTTCTCATGCTGTTTTGGCAGATTATGTACATCAGTGATAATGAAATTTTTAATAAAAAACTTGTTCTGTTCAGTTCATGTCAAGCTTGATCTGAGAAAGCAAGACTGGAACTCTCCATATGTTAAATTGCTTGAAACTGCACTTATAATAGCAAACTTTTCAGTTTAAATTATTTTCTGTCTACTGAAGAAAATTAATGAAAATATTCATTTTGCATTTGCATAATTACCTGGAATTGAACATAAACACTGTTCAATCTTTAGAAATTCAGAAAGTTTGTCAACTAGTTTTGTGCTTTTAAAAATAGCTATCTGATCTTCCTTGACATTTATTATATGTTATTCAAGTTTTATTGCTTTCTAAGGATGTGTGTGAGCATCAGTACTGAATTTTGTATCAATATTTAAAATACATGTTTCTTATATAAAAATGAAAGCAATAGATATTGTAGTATTTGTAATAATTTTTTTCAAACTAAGTCATCCACCTAAGTTTTTATAAACATGATTAATTTCTTTGTATATTACTGGTATATTATTTATAATAGTACAACTTTACAGATGAATCAATCCACATCCTTTTAGGACTTATGGCGTAAAACATTCCTTTTTGCATATAAACTGTCACCTAATGTATGAAATAAGACGGTAACACTTTTCAAAATAGTCAAGACATCAATTATTCAATTATCTTCATTTTAACATTAATTAAAAATGCTAAAAATAAGGTTTATGTTTACTTTTAAATAATTATCAATACTCATTGACTATGGCCTCAAACTCAAATCATTTGAGGGCCACTTTGTTGTTTTGTAGAATCTTCAAAGTCTGCATGAATAATTAGTTGAATATTTATGAAAAAGTAACACTTTTATATGATTTTCTTGATAATAATAGATGAAGTTTTGAGAAAGACAAATTTTGAAAATAAAACTGTACTTCAGTGCAGTTTGATACAATACATTAAGGATCTTCACTTTGCTGATGATGTCTGCTTGCTCTCTCAGAACTTTCAAAGTGTGGAAATAATGCTAAACCAGTTTCAAGAAGGTAGTATCAAAGTGGGGCTGATGGTAAACTGCAAGAAAACAGAGGGGATGCAATTAAACAGCAATATAAATCCCAAATGAAAGTTCCGGGTAAATGGTCACTTCTTCTTCTTGTTCTTCTTGTTCTCCTTTTTCTTCTTCTCCTCCTCCTCCTCCTCCTCCTCCTCCTCCTCCTTTGCTCTCTCTTTTTAATGCACATTTTAACTATGCATTGACACTGACAGAGTTTCAGTATTTAGGCAGCCTAGTTACAACAGATGGTGGCTCAAATGTCAAAAACTGCATTAAGAAGGTAAATGTTGCTTTTATTCACTTTAGAGGTCACATGTTTCTTTAAGAACCAAACTTAAAATAATGCACAGTAATTTGAAAGCGATCCTCCTGTATTCTAGCAAAACATGCAAGGTAACCAACAAAACTCACTAGGAGTCTGCAGCCACCACAACCTTAGAAGTGTTTTAGATACAAGAGCTTTTTTTTCCCCCAATGTCCAAAGGTGCCACCAGGTGGCTTGTGAAGCAATAGGAGGTGGGGTGTCCATCATGGTGCAATTCCCCCCTTCACTAACACTCCACTGCCAAGGCCAACTCATCAATCAATTAAAGCCTGGCAACAAACATGTAAAGATACCAGCTACAATAGACTCTACTGCCAAGTGCATGTTGTGTTTTGTTATTCAATTTCTGCAAATTCACTGCAGTTGGTCTTCTGCTGTGATGGAAGTGAATGTTCCTGAAACATGTTCAATGAAAAAACCAAGCAACTGAAGTATAAATGTAACCAAACCAAATCTATATCAATATTACTGTACTACTTCACTGTTAATAGCTTCAAGAGTGTAAGTTCATGCAATATAGTTAATATCGTTGAGAATGGAAGCTGATGGCAAGTATTTGTTGAAACCCTTTGCTGCAGTGGGATATAAAAGGATTTAACAACTAACACTTTTATGAGGTAAGGAACTTTATAACAGTCATTTATTTGCCTGAACTATTTAAATATAATGTGATAGTTTATACCATTTTCTGAAAGATATGGGTTATGAGCTTAATGATATTTTGTGTTACTCTCAAACAAGATAGAGCTGTGGAAGGAAAAATCAAAACATCTCACTCTTTGATGATCCCTTGCATGGGCTAACATTCATTGTAAATACAACTGACTATTTTCATGATTTGAATGTCAAACTACAAAATAAAATAAGACAATCACTGATTTTTAACCATTTCTGAGGAAACTACATCTTAGAGAAGTAGTTTTAAATGGAACATCTTATTCAGTTTTCATTTTCCCAATTTCAAGTCTGCAATTGTTGAGGATGAGGAAATTAACTGTGCTGAATTTCTTTAAAAATTACTATGTTAAAAGAAAATTTTAATTAAAAGTTTATTAAATGAAATGTCTTGGTTTTTCCTCCAGAGGAACCCAAACCCTAACCATTCCATTCCATAGCTAAGCCACCTTGTTTGAAATTAATACAAATTATCATTAAGCTCATAACCAATATCTGTGAGAAAGTGGTAAATTATATGATTTATGCTTTTGGAGGAAATATGGTTAAACCTTTTTATTAGAATTAACCTGAATGCAAAGTGCACCTTGATATATTATGTAGTAAAAATATGTCAATGGAATAATTGATCCTTCATTGGTCATCTTTTATCTTTCCAAAAAGATTATTCAATTTTGTTATTCAATTTCTGCACATATGGGCCTGTGCACTATTTGTAACCAAGTGGGCTAACTTCAACCTAGACAGTTTTTTCTCTTCAAATATTAATTTAGTTTTGTTAAATATTACCTTTATTAGCATAATGTATTCCTAGAGCAGTTTCTCATTTATTTCAAGAGCCTCATTTTTGCCATAAATAAAAATAAATATTGTGCAATATTGGTATTGCTCATATAATAGAAAGTAAAAGAATCCAGTTCCCTTTGGACTACAACTCTTACATCTGAGGCTAGTTCATTGAGTCTCTTGGCAATAGTGTCTGAAAAAAGACTAATTTCTTTATATGTATTTATCTCTTCAGGGCAAATAAACTCTGCTGCTTTCTTTAAGAATTTATGAATAAACCATGAGTATAAGGCTTAGAATTTTTTTTCCAGTTACTTCTGGTAAAATGTGGCTTACCTTTTTATTATGCTTTCAATGTAATATACTTTGTTGAGCATTTAGAGAAAGTATTTCCACTTGAAGTTTCCTTAGCACCAATTCATGCTTCTTCCCATGGCCATTTGATAACATTTTAAGCTGTATTTCTTTTGCAATTGCTAAAGGCTGCTTACAGACAGGATATAATACATAATTATCACTCTCATAACAGAAATACTTAGTCCTCATTTTATCTTGTAAACTCTTGTCAGTCCTGGTGGTCTAGGGTAACCATACCTGTCTCATAAACCCAACATCATCGGTTCAATCCCACTCAGGGTCAATGGGGTTTTTCAGGCATAAAAATCCTAAGTAAGGCTTCCTTCCGAAGGGAAATAAAGCCATGGGTCCTGTGTCATAGATTAATGGCACATAACAGAACCTCATACCTGAATGAAGAGGCATCTGAGCAGAATGTATCAGCCATTTCACACCCTGAATTGAATGGGATGCTGATGACCAGAAATGGTACACAGTGTTGGTAAATAATCCAAATCAGCAATCAACAACAAGTTTGTAAACTCCCTATATTCATGTTCGTTTGATCATTTTTTTCTGCAGCTTGGCTTAGAGATATTTGCTAAGGATATATAAATAAGTAATATACAGACACACTGGTAGTGCCCTACAGAACACTATCAACAAATATGGTACCTCAAAAACCATCAGTCTGAAAAAAAAAATACTCTAGCAGCTGCAATAAAACAAAGGCATAGCATACTCTGGAACTCCTGTTATCAGAAACCTGAATGTTGGTTTTTCTACTGTGCTTTTATGGTTATGATAAACATATCATGGGTCTTAAAACAGTACCTGCCAAACAATAGTTTGAGACAGCTGATATAGGTAGAATTAGTATTGCTTTCAGGATCATACATTTCTGTAACTCTTTCACTTACAGGAAATAAAATAACCACCTGGTCTTTGCTTATGTTTCATATTTTAAAAATTGTAGTACATTTAAGTTTCTCAGCTCATACTTTCTATATTAAAATTTCATAGTTAAAACTTACTAAGCAATATTAAAAATATCTTCACCTTCTTGAATTGTGTTATACAATCTTTTTTGGGGGGAGATTGTGGTTTAATGTTCTGTGCCAACTATCCAGGTCTTTGAGACAGTGAGGAGAATGAAATAACAATGTAAATGAGCCTGGATTCCATTGGTACATAAAGCTTCATGATATTTTACTTTTCAGAGCAAAAGAAAACTAGGGAAAAGAGAAACTTCCCAGATAGCTTGATCCAGACAAAAGTGAATGCTTGTCCTCCATAATACATGTATGGCCAACATCTTACACCTACCAATGTTCTGAGATTATTTGAACTTGATAAAACAGTATTGCTTCCTTTTTGTTTTAAGCCCCTAAAGTTTGTATAATATGTGTTATTTACAATGTTTTTTCTTCCATAGGCTTTTAAATTGGCAGTAACATAACTTGGAGTTACCCCAGAAGTTACATTTTGAGTAATTTTCATGTCAGCAGCTTCCAATTTACACCAAATAGTCATAAAGTGTTGAATACAGATAAAAAAAATGCTTCACAGTTGCCATAATTGCTAAAACCAGTACACACCCCAAAAATATACTTCCTGAACTATTGCATCCACTCAGTTGCTGTAGATTGGTATGTTCTTGCAAAAGTATTTTGTTTGCAAAATCAAAATCACAAATTTTGGTGTTCAATATTAGTGTGTATAGTTCTATATTCACTATAAAAAAATATTATGCTGTACAGCATGAAAAATTACTGCCATTCCAATTACTTGTATCTTTTGTATGAAGTTTAATGATATAAAGAGTTATTCCAAAATTTTGAGATTTCAAAGGACATCACTAAGATGGTTTTTTACATTCTAATTTATTATTTACCTAGTTATAAATAGCAAAATTCCAAAGTTTGAAACTCTTATTCTTTATGTATGAGAGAAATGGTAAAGTACTGCATAAAAGTGCTTTTTCAAAAACACAACATTGTTTTAAGAGAATAAATGATATGTTAATATAATGATAAGTTAATGCTCCTTGAATTAATACTTCAGTTATAATTTTTTAAATGCACAATTTGTGGTATTTCTTGTGTCTCTTCATCTGTTAATTCTAAAATTAAGTCAGAACACCCTCTTCTTTTCCTCTTCCTGTGGCTAAAAATAACACACTAATAGGAAAAAAATATTTCCATTTTAATGGTTAAATAATTTACTTACATCTTTTGTTGTTGTAAAGTAAACATTTACAACATGGATTTTATGTCTCACAAGGTTGTGATTTCTCAGTTCTTAGTTTTCAGTTCAGTTAAAACCTTCTTACATGGAGCAAACTTCATTACCGTGTTTTATTCAGTAATAATTGGAAGTGTGATGAAAGTGCTTTATAAAGTGATATATGCCTCAAAATTATGTCAGATAATTTTTTGTTCCATTGTGGTGATTTAACTATAAAAGCACAGAAGCAAAATTTTACTACTGTAGTTAAAAGAATTGTCATTGGAATTGAAAGTTTTGAGATTTGGAATGAATCATGGAATGAAGCACAGAATAATTCAGATTTTGTGGAAAGACTCGCTGTTTCCCAACTTCATTTACTATCATGGAAGAAGCTTAGTGATTTGGTTGTGATCTTGGTTTAGATAAAAATAAAGCAGAAATATGATCGATCAGTCAACCATTGATTATTGATTGATTGTAATGTGCTGCAGAATGACTCAAATTTTTTACATCAACATTAAAAGGATTTGGACATCATTTTCTAAACAGAAGAATCTAATTTTTGGTACCTTATTGAATCTCTGTTGGAGCCACTGGGGTTGGGGAATAACCTAAAGATAAGTATTTGTTCATTGATTCATTCCTCAAAAGCAAGCTTCAAAGCAGTGCTGCTACCTATGGAAACAAACATCCCTCTCTTGCTATACTACATCTTGATAAGTTTTACCACATATATGTATATTTGCTATACTTCTCCTTGGATTACAGCTTGGCTATAGTAGATTTTGCTGCTTTTTGTGCAAGTGAAATAGCCCAGATAGAATAAACAAACCATTATATTAAATAGAACTGGTCAAGATAGGAAAGTGTTGTTCATCACCACTTGTTAATTCTGAAGACATCTTATTGTCCCCATTGCACATCAATTATACTTGATTAAATGCTTTGTGAAACAATAGGTGTTAATGGGGAAGCATTTCTATTTCTAAAAAACAACTTTCCAAGAATTAATGAAGAAAATTAAAAGGAATATTTATTGGCCCTCTGATCAGAAATGAAAAAGTCATGATTTGAAAGTCTGATAAAAATGCAAGAAGCAGCTGCATGATCATCTTTCAAAAAATAATCCCAAATTTCTAGAAAACTACTGATTGAAAATTATGGAGAACTTGCCATGAGATGATTTAAAACTTAATATAGAGTGCAATATTTTTTCAAAGTACACTTCTTGAACTCTCATCTCAATTTTTTCCCTGAAAATCTTGTCATTGTGAACAACAACATGAGAAATGTTTCCACTAAAACATAACTGAAATGGAGCAGGCATACAGTCTGAATATATTGGCAACTATTGTTAGGTACTCAAAAGAGATGTTCCATAAGTAAATTATAGTAAAAAATTTACTTCACATATATTTTAAATATGTAAATATAATTTTAGTGCCAAAGTTATAATAAATGACTACTAGAAAAGTATGAACAAGTTTTTGAAACTAGTGCAACTGTGGATTACATTTACATATATAAATAAATAAAAATTAATTGTAAGTAGATTTGAAATCAGCAGAAAAAGTCAATAATAATGTATTATTTCTCTGTAATACCAAAAGATTTAATTTTATTAACTAGTGATTACAGTATCTGAAAATTGGCAGAGAATTTTAAAAATGTAATATTCTTAAATGCAATATAAATTCACATATTTTATGTTATATAGGTATATGGATTATTGAATGATTATTGTTATAAATGAAACATTACCAGGCTAGTTTTTCATGGTTAAGGGTTTAAATTATTTTTTTTTCATTTTAGTTTTATAGCAGAATCTTTAATAGTTTGGAAGTAATAAATTAATCAGGTCACAGATTTTGAACCAGTATCATTTGAATTACTACTCTTTCATAAGGTATATATTTTGGTTGCAAGTGTACTAATGCAAAAGCTTGGTGTGCAGGTGATTACTGAGCCATTTATAAAGGATTCCTTTAATGAATGAATGTAATTTTTGTTTTCTCAAATGCTTAAGAAAAGGTGAAACACTTTGTGGTGCTGTAACACTTTCAGATCTCAAGCAGGCAAATCAGGTGGGTAAGAGAAAGGAATGAAATAAATGTATAAAAAGATCAGAATCTTAGATTTAGGTGAAGCAAATTGTCACAAATTTCAAATTTGAAAATGAGTATGAACATTGAAGGTGATACTATTTGGGAAGAAACTGAAGTGACAGAATCTACTAGCCAAGAGGAATATTTATTTGAGAATAAGACAAGTAGTATTGACCACCTCTTTGGTCTAATAGCATTTGCAATCATCAATCCAAAGGTCCTGGGCTCGAGTCTCGATCAGATCAAGCAGTCTGGGTAAGGTTTTTTCCTTTCGTAAGAAAGTGAATGCCAGATAGTTTTAAGGTGCCAAGATCTCCAAGCTCATTTGTGCCATCATTAATTCATTTCATTCATTCCTACAGACTTACACCTGCAGTATTCATGAACAATCTACAGATGTTGCCAGAAAACCAATGCAGTCAAAGCAGCAATAAACAAAACATTGAAAAATGAAAAGATAGAAAAGTTTTATTAATTTCAATACACTTTTAACTGCATTTAATCACTTTCTAGTTTCAAAACTTAATTGCATAATAAGTTTATACTTCAAGAAAAGTGATATTGGGGTGATAAAAGCAAATTTAATGTATGTAATAAAATCAGTGATGGGAAGGAAATGATTAACCAGTTTAAAGAAAAATCACTCAAACAAAATTCAGACTCTGACTGGCCTTCAGATACACAACATTAATGTTGATGAGTATGCAGAAAATAACATATTGTCTATGTAGATCATTTACTCAAACAAATGATGTACAACAATTATTACCAAAATAAATGTGAAGGATGCCCAAGCACTGCAAATAATTCTCATGTGTTGATATCATATTTGAAAACAAACTTCAGTGAAAGGCTAAAAGCTTCATCAGAAAATTTTATCAAAAATATACTTGGTTTCATAAATATCAAATTTCTAATTAAGACCTCAGCTTTATAATACAGGATGCTATAAAAAGGGCTATTACAGGATGCTATAAAAAGTGCTTAGATCATTTGTGAAGACAAAGAAAATAATGTAAAATGTTAATTAGAAGAGAGCAAAGAAACGATTTAAAAATGTTGAATTTGTAGTAAGTGGTGCAGGAGTAAAGAACTCAATGAAGAGGAGCTAAAAAGAGAAAACTGCAGTGATAAGATAAGGAGGAAAGGGAGGAATTGGCAGAACTGACTTTGAGGAAAGCATGTATGGAGGTTAAAAGTACAAAAAATGGTTTCATGCAAGGTTACTTTGTGAGGAAGAAAATAAGGTGCAGAATACACAATCTTTGAATGGGTAATAGTAATAATTGAAGAAAAAAGGCAGATTATGAAATTAAACATGTTTAAATTAATTAGAAGGGTTGCTGTAAAAGAAATTTTTAGTTAGAATTGTAACAGGATGGGACAGTTTGTAATTAAGAGAAAAATGTATGGAAATATACATAAATATAGGTTTTGAGCATAGGAACATGTGCCATTGCTCATACTAATAACATTTTAGTGATAACTCTTGTATATTGTTATAATTAATTATATTGTAACAATTTCTGCTTTGACTACTAAGTAGATATGTAGAGCTTACTATGAACTATTGTGTATGTGTGTGTGTGTGTGTATGTATGCAAGTTAATCATTAAGCAAAAAGACACAAAGCAATTTTTTTAAATTACTGAAACCAACTGAAGAAATTCAATTATATTTAGGACACTTTAGCATATTTTTTGATCACCTAACAGTATATATCCACTTAATGTTTAATTTCTGATCATTCTAATCATGATTTAAAGCAGAAATGTCAAAAAGAAAATATTGTGATAGAGATATCAAAACTTTAATTTTTAGTCACCCCACTTTTGTTTTGGTTAAGTCAGCATTTTTTTTAATTGTACTTGATTGCATTTAACTGCACACAAAGTATTACATGCTGTAAAAGGTACTATAAGTACTGCAACCTCTGTTTTAATTTTCATTTTAAGACAGCTTTACATATTCAGATATATATCAATAATAGCATCATAATATCAAATTCAGTATAAAATGGTACTTTTCTTCCCCTTTTTTTAAATTTCTGATCATGTATTTATTTTTATATTTTTTTCTGTGCATTTAAATTATTTTATATAAAGTTCTTATTTTTAAAATTGTAAATTATTGTATATTAAGCTTTGAAAGACTACAGTTTTAAATTAAATTAAGTTGAAACCAATAAAATAAAAATGGAAATTACTAAGAAATATACTTCATAGTAACATGAAATTAAAATTCATTCATGCTGTTAGTAAAAATTATTGTCCCTGTCTTTAAAAATGATAAAGAAACAGCATTTTAGGTAGAAAACTTTTTCAGCTAAAAGTTCAAGCCAATTATTGATTAATCATTATATCTTTTTTTCTTATGCTTCATCTAGAATGACTGATAAGTATTTAAAACAAAATTTGGTACAAATAATATTAAATCTTGCATCATGTTGAAACAACATTGAAAAGCATTTATAATTTCCTTATATCATTATCTGGATGATATAACATAAACAAAAGGAGAAGTATGAATGAATGTTTTTATCAATTGCCTATCATTGCAATGATGTGCTTACTAAAGATTATTTCTCAATGCAATCTGATTGTTTTCCAATTAGGGAATGATTGGTAAAGCACATAAGAGAAAAATCTAAACAAGTCTTACTGTTAGTATTTTGATGATGAAAGTCATTTGAACAATTCAGAGGATATAATTAATTCCAGTATTTATATAGTACTGCGCTGTGCCTTTTGGTGGAAGCTGATAGTTTGCATAGCTTTTGTAGGCCGTTTCTCTTTTGTGCTTAATTTATAAGGTTCATAAGGTATTGCAGTTAATATTAATTAATATGTCTACTAAAATTATCCGTAAAACTAGCAATTAAATATTTATTATCATGGAGTTCTATGGTTGGTGCCAATCATAGTACTAATTTTCTATTAAAAGTATTTTCTGTTGATAATTGATTTTTTCAAGACCAAAACATTTTGGCATAAAATATACATAGAATATTTTCTTTAAAAACCGCTGCTCAGCATATTTTTCCCCATTTAATGACACACTGAATCCATTTTTAGTATTGATCAAATTTCAAATTTTAGTCATAAATTAAACTAGATAAAGGATAAGGGGAACAAGAAGGTAGTGCTGGTGATTTTACTCTGTGTTTGTGTGTTTGATTAAAGTATCATAAATTTAGATCTTCAGCATAGTGGCTGAAAGCTTATCCTTTCCTTCTTTATATTAAACTTCTATGCAGGCTTTTCATACAGATGTTGTATTCTATATTTTGGATTTGTGGCAAACCAAGTGGCACCTGGGCAGGTTTCTTTTGGATACTCTGGTTTTCCCTGCCACTCATTCCATTGTTGCCCCATCATATCATCCCCATCTTCATCATCATTAATCAATATAATGTAGTGTGCCAATTTGTGAGTGCATACACTGCAAATCAACATGTCACTGTCTTCTGTTGCCTATGTGCGGAATTTTATTGCCCTAATCAAGCAAGCAAGATGGCATTACAACGGAAAATTTTGACATTGTTCAACAGGGTATTCAGAATGCTGGTCTATCAATAATCAGATTAACTTAATCTGTTTTCTACAGTGAAAAAATAATTTGTGCATTTCATTCATAACTTATTGTAATAAGCAAAGAACATCCAAAGTCAGTCAGGGCTCTTTGTCAAAGAACTACCAGAAGCTATTAACATATTTTGTAATTTAATATTACATTATATATTATAGATTGATATGTGTTTGGAAATTTAACTAAATATTAATGGAGAAAATTTAGATATGTGAGAACATTGTGAATGTGAAAAACTCTGAAACATATTGGGTGTGCATGATGAAGTGCTGTATGGTAATTTTACTTTAAGCATAAATATAAAACCTTTTGCCACTGTACCTTAAAGTACAGTCAGCTGTTACCAAGTCATTAAGAAGTATCACTTTTTTGGTAACTTTCCATGGAACTGTAATTATAGAGTAATAGTGGTTACTTTGAGTTGTCCATATTGCATTTCTTTAATTTTTTAACTGCAGTTAAACATACTTCATAGCAATCAATATCCGTAATAGCTTAATAAAGAAAGTTCTGTTCACATATCATTCTATAGGAGTTGCTAAAAAAGGTTGCCAGATTGGTTCTTTAAAAATACATTGCTCTTCACTGAAAAAGTAACTTAATATAATGTGGAATGGGACAAGTAGAACTCAAAATCTTGTTTAAATAAAATTTTAACAACTGCCCTCTTAATATTTCTTTTGGTCACTTCCTTTCAGTGTATGAAAACAGCTTGTGGGTACTGGTGCATTTATTAAAATTAGCTACTGTGAGTTGTGTGGAATTAAAGCTTTATCAACTTAATTTTTAAAATTAATGAAAAAGCATAAGTATATGAACAGACATTTATGAATGTTGTTTTCTTTCCTTCCTTTCTTCCTTTTTTCTTTTCTTCTTTCTTTCTTTCTTTCTTTCTTTCTTTCTTTCTGTTTGTTGTGTTAATATTTCCTGTGACTGGTAACTTGACAAAATATAATATAGAAAAAAAGCAGGGTTTGCAAATTAGAAATCTTGATGTCAAACTAGAAGTTTTTAAGCATTTACAAATAGGATTAAGAAAATTATTGTCACATAGTTTCATATTTGGTAAAGATATATTGAAGCTATTGAACTAAAATAAAGATATGAAGCACATTTTGGCCAAATTCAAATTTTCTCCAAGATGTTTTCTATTGCCCTCCCCTTAATATAGCAGTTTTGGTTGAAATGTTTGCTATCCAAGAAGCACTAAGGTCACTGCAATATTGATAGTAAGCAGATCAATGTGGAATAAGGGAGTGCAAGACTGGCTACATATTGAAGGCAGCACAGTTCAGTGGAAACAACAGCACATTATAGCAGAGAAATAGATTTTGGTGTGAGCACAATATATTATTAGCAGTTCAACCAAAGCCTTGGCTTATGGATTCAAGAATTAACTATCACTGCTTTGATGCTGAGGCCAAGTTCATCATCATCAGTCATTCTCATTATTGACTGTGGAGGTGATGATGATGTATTTTGAATTTATTTCCAACAAACTCAACAAAATTAAATAAAATTACATATTTCCATTGTTTACAATAATCCAATATATTATTAATTTTGAGCCCCAGTCCCCTTTACATTGTTATCAATCTTTCTGTAGTGTCCAATAACCAGACTACAACTCTAACCACATTATGTATATTCATAATAAATAACAACTAAATATAACCAGTTAATTTACTGCAATGTTAACCACATTGGCATATATTACTCCTAATATATAACTAATTGCTAAATTTTCCTTAAAATCAGCTACCATGCTAACCAAACTTTATATATATATTCTTAATAGACAACAGCTGAATCAATCAGCTAATTTTGCCAAACTATTATTCACCAAAATGCTTTCTTGCTGAGTTACTTGTTAATATTCTGGTCCCACTGCATACAATTTCAGGTTAATAGTGCACTGGTGACCATCATACTCTATAATATGCTTTAATTATTGTACTTCTAAGGTTACATTTCTTTCTATATTTCCTTCCATCATCCTCTTCGTCATTCTTAACCATTTCTCTCTAACTACCTAAATAGTTCCCTATAATTTTTACATCCTTCTCTCCTTTTACAGTTAAAAATCTAATTAAAATTTCCCTATCTAAATTTTCTCATTTTTTATTCCAAACCTTTTGTCTCTGTAACTTTGTTTGATTACAGTATAACAAACAATGAAAATCTCTATTGGTTTCTCCAGACATTAAACAATTTCCTAAATTTCCTATTCCTTTATCATATCCTAAAATTCATAACTCCAGTTCTGGCCCAAGCAAACTCTTCTCTATGTGCCTTATCACATCCTTTATTGGTGATGATATTTATTTCTAACTATTGTGAATACTTTCTACACAGTGACTTTCAGTCCTTGGATGGAACATTTATTGTATCCATTATAGTTACTAAATCTTTCAGGCATTTCTTTAAAAGTTACCTTTTACTGTTTTGCGACAAATCTCATTGTTTAGTTTTATTTGTATTATTTAGTAATATAATTAAATTTTCATACAGTACTGAATATTCTCTCACAATTTATGTTAACTCCACTTCTACAGAGGAAGCTGTGTTGTTTGCTTAGCCCCTCTTGCATCTGTGCTGTTAGCACTGTGTCATTCTACCATTTTCTTTACATGCATGCACTGTGCTGTATTGTGTTGTGTTGCCTTCATTATGTCACCATTCTAATAGTAGAACTATTCTGTAGCTAATAAAATGTAGTGCAATGGCAAAAATTCTCCTGTGGGTTATATTCTAATTTGTTCTTTACAATTCGTACAATTTCCATTGATAGTGCTTTTCTTATTTGAAGTATTTCCATGCATTGTTCACAGTGGCAATCATAACAAAGTCATAAATCTTAATCCAACTAATATCATGAAAATGTTCAAAAACAGGCAACAAAAACTTTGTAGGTTAAAGTAAGGTATTTTCGTGATATAGGCAATTTCATGATACATTTGTATAAGGTTCTCACAAAGTACCCTCCCATTATAGAGGTTTAGTTTTCCATCACTGGATAGCAAAAACTGTTGTGATTTGCTGTAGAAATGAACAAAACGCTATGTGCTGATGTTCGTTAGCAGCAAAATGTATTGTAGCAGTGACACTGAGATTGTTGATGGTGGCGGTCGAGTATTGCAGTGGCTCGCATTAATTTGTTCTCACAGTAAGCCTTTTAGTGAATGTTGCAATATCTAACAAGGAAGTGATTGTACGTAAAATCTAGATTAAGGTGACATATTTACTTTATCAATTAAACGTAATACTGTAGCTGTGGTGTCCTACGAAACTCGTTGATAAACTTAAGTTTTTCACCTTTTGTTTTCTAATTCATACAGAGGATAAGTTTTACGTAATATGTAAATATTCTAAATAATATAAATGCTCTCTATTGAAAATCCTGTTAGATGCACCTATAAGTTATTAAATAGGTATGCCTTGAACTCAATATGTACTATCACGAAACTACCTTACCTCTTACATTACATTATATCATGAAATTGCCTATTTTCAATTTCTGCATATTTTAGGGCTAAGCTACTGCAAAATGCTAGGTAGAAAGAACACTGAAGTGCAAAAAACATTAGATAAACCAAAGAAAAATAGGATTGCTAAGAAAGAAAAATGTGTTTACCATAATTATTTGCACAGAAACATTTTTGAAGCCATAAGAATGATTAAGGAAGAAAAATATTCCATTTATAAAGGTCTAAAAGCCAAGGAATCCTATGGTTGACATTAAAGGATTATTTAAGCAAGGACAATGATGGTCAAACCCTCAGTTTGCCAAAACTTGGACGTCCTTTCGCCTTACCGGTGGAAGCAGAACAAAATTATGCAAGTTCATAAACATGCAGGAGCTTGGATTTGGATTGACTGTAGTTCAAGTTAGAAAAGTTGCATTTAAATTAGCAACTGTTGGATGAAAGCATTTATGGAACCAAGAGAACACATCTGCAAGCAAATGGTGGTGGGCAAGTTACAAAGCTCATTACAATCTAAGTTTGAGAGCACCTGAAATCTTATTTGCATAGTGCCTCAGTCGCAAATCCAATATGATACAGGACTTGTACAAGAAGTTGGAAGATCTTCTTAAAACTTTGGGCATTAAGAAAAAGAGCCATCTTCTGTGGAATGTGGACAAAACAGTTTGAAATTTGTTGTGAAATCAGGAAAGATTGTGACACAGATTGGCAAGAAATATGTTTACAAGCAAACCTACAGTGACCAAGCAGAATCCATACTCTTGTAGGATGTGTGAGTGCCTGTGGTCCCTTTATTCCACCGTTTTATTATTTTTAAAGATGTCAGATGGCAGGACTTACTGATGACAGATTGTTTCCCCAATGGAGTAGTAAAATTATCTCCGAAAGGCTGAATTAATTTAGAGCTATTCTTGGAGTGGTCCACCCATTTCCTGTGATGCATCTCACCTGAACGCCCAGTGGTTTTGATCATGTACTTTCATTCCACTCACATAACTCCAGAAGTTCTTGATCTTGCTACAAAGAATGGGATACACATAATAACAATTCCTGCCTACTTCAACCCCTGGATGTCTCAATTTACAGACCATTGAAGAATGAAAGGCAAAAATCTTTTGATTCCTACATGGAATGACATCCACATGCAAAACCTAATTGCTGCAACTTCCATTTCATATTCAATGACGCATTCATCTCTAACTTCAGCATACATAACATCAGAAAGGGCTTCAGGAAAACAGGAATTCATCCTTTCAATCGTAACAGCATACCTTCAGAAGCTATGGCACCATCAATCCTAACTGAGCGAGAAATACCATCAAATCCTATCAGCGAGGCAAACACATCATCAGTCATTCCTGAAAGCAGTCCTGCACCACCAAAAATACTAGAAGCATCAGTTAGGGCCATCCTGCAGATTCCTGCAGCACCCAAACCCATGATGAGAAAAAGGAAATCAAAAGATTCTTCGGCTAAAGTCCACACATCACCCAAGGTCAGTGATGAGTGCGGGAACATTTCAGGCACTTTTCAGGATACTGCTACATCAGAACAGAATGATGATTGGACTTGTAGAATCTGCAGAAAATCCTACAACCAGGATGTGAAAAGAAGAACTGGGGCAAAGTGGATACAGGTTCATTCTATCTGGGAACATATCATGAAAGTGTCAAAATCAAAGGAATGAAGATGATGATGTGATGGTCTATATGTTTGATAGCTGCTGTAATAAAGAGTCTGATTAGTAATTACTTTGTCTTTATTTTCAATTCTTTTTCTGCAATAAACAAAATGTCACAAAATTACCTAACCCCCATCATGAAATTACCTATGTTTATTGTATTATTTATTGGAGATCATACATGGATAAAGGGGTGGATTAAAATTCAGCAAATAGTGTGTACTGTATTACAGAAGATCAGTAATTGGTGTTATTTACCTTTGTATATATATTTGTACTATTTTACAGACATGAAATACAATATTTAATGAAATTATCACAAAATTACCTTACCTTACCCTACTAGCCTAGGTGAGTAGAAGAATTTTAAAAGAAAACAACTGAGAGATAATGGAAAACAATATATTTCCAGAAACAGGTTACTGGCCATTTTCAGCCAATATCCAGTAAGTGTGTTTAAAAAAAGTCTAATCTCAAAATCACAGAAATGTTGTTAAAATTTGCTACAATGAGTCCATGGGCATTTCAGTAAGAAAGACAGTACAGTATATTAAGTTCATTTTTTGTCCTTTCCAATAGTGTCCAGAAAAGCAACATAAAGTAATGAAGTACATACTTTTTGTAGATTGTACTGTATTAAAGATTGTCTATTTCAATAAAAAAGCAAATATCTGGAGGATATGCTACAGTATAATGATAACAAGTGCCATAGGTGTTATTTAAACCTGAAAACAAATTAGCAATTTATATTTTTAATTGGAAATTGTTCTTTCATACTAGTAATTTATAGAACATTATTTGGGAATGAAGAAACAGACTTGTAAAACTCAGGACACTGCCGGGATTCAAACCATGGATCTTTACCCTTCTGTGCTTTCACTCAAACGAGCTGAGCTACCCTGTCCTCCTCTGAGGTCTCCAGAGTATATAGAATCAGATGAGAGAGGCTCATGGTTCCATGCTTGGAGGAGTAACTCAGTTGGTTAATGAAGATCCATGATTCGAATCTAACAATTCGATTCAATCAAATATTTCAAGTGCAATTCTTCATTTCTATCTAATGTTCTGTACATTATGTATATATGAAAATGTTCATATATAGATAACCCCTATAAACTAAACTATAGTTAAACTAAGTTAAAGTACTTGTAGCATTACAATTGTCTCTTAAGAAATAAATCTCTCAATTTATATTTAATTTGGCACTTATATTTACAGAATTGCAGTACTGTATATTCTTACCTATTTTACAATGTTCAAATCTATTTAAAATTTTGTAATTTTTAGATAAAAATTAATTTTTTGAAGATAATTACTGACTTCAAAAAGTGATAAACATCAGCATTTGACATTGTCAGGAACCCTTGAAAAACATATATAAAATAAAAAAGTATACCAATTTTAATCAAAATATGATAAAGTTTATATTTATAAATTAAAATTTAGAAAAACATTAATTACAATAATTATATAAATTATATATTTAGCCTAGACATAAATATTGTTACAAAATGTTTAAAAGGGAATGTACCAAGTGTTTTGGAAACTGGAAAAAACCTGCTGCCAGGCTTTATCATTGTGAATTTCAGCTGCAGCAAAAACATCAAGTTAGTAGAAAGTTAGACTTGGAGTGGGGAGGTTAAAAAGCTGTTTTCCTATGACTGCTCTTCATAGGGTTAGGAAATTGGTACTCAAGATTTTCCAGATCATTAGAGACCATATCAGTAGGATATTTGTGTACAATCCTCTTCACTACTTCAATGAAGCTATAAGCTGGATGCCCATCCTCAGTAAGGACTGGTACAGTGGTCGTTGAAGAGATGACTCATATTTGGCATACTGCTGTACAGAAAGAGATGAGATCTCCAAAAGACTTATTGGCAGAGTACTAGATATTTTTTAACTTCAAGACAGAAGCAGTAGAGGAAGTTGAGATGCAGATGCCTCTGCTAGCAATAGGCACCAGAAACACTTTTCACAAGGAAAAATAAAATGTTTACCTTTTAAAAGAGCTACAAATGCCAAGATGTCAAAGTGCATGCCATGACTTTCCAAGAAGCACCTAAGGCAGTCCCAGAGATCCAAAGGTACTATCATTCTACTTTTGTAATGGTTTAGTGGGAGTAACTGGATTTTTGCCTAAAGGAATAAAAAAATAGATTCCAGAATATATGACATTGCTCTTCTGAAACCTGTTGTGAAGTACTTGAGCATTTTGTTCAAGAATGAGTATTGGAACTTCAAGCAGGATTCAACACCAGCTCCAAAGGCGGGGATCCACCCAGGCTGTTTTGAGAGAAACAGGCCTAATTTTATTGCTGCTCAGTACTGGCCTTCTAGCAACCCCAACCTGAACACACTGAACTACAAGCTGTAGTTGTGCTTGAAATCATGGTTTGTAAGAAAAGGAATCATTGAAAATAGTGTATGACTGGCCAAATAGACTTTGGTCAGGAGTGAGGTCAAAAGGAGGTCATCTTGAGATATGATACATGCTTTTTATTTATGCAGTACAATTGCACTGGCAGTACCATGGCCAAATGGTTAAAACAGCTTGCTTTCCACTGAGTTGGCCCAGGTTCAATCATTTATATATATGGGATTTGCAACAGAAGAAGCAGCATCTGTCAAAGTTTTCCTTAGGTTCTCCCCTGCCATTCAGTTTTCCATAGCTCCATTGTCACCATCCCCAACTTCACCTTCATCAATGTACTGCTGGTTCTTAGTGCCAAAATTACAAATGGATTATGCTTCTACCCTCTGCTGCTCTAGTGGAGAACTGCAATGCCTGGCTGGCAAGTGAGTTGGCATTAGAATTGTTTATTTGAGTACTATGTATCAAAATTAAATAAATCATCATTAAAACATGCTTTTGTTATTCAATAGGAACTAGTAACAGCATTTATGGCAAGAATATGTGTATAACTAAATAAATATGTGTGTATGCATGCGACTATTTTAGTGTTAATAACAATAATGAAAATCACATTTTATTGCATAAGTCTTGAAGATAATGGTGAGTATAATAATATCACCTGAAGTTTTAATAACTTATATACCAATATAAAATACAATTGGACAAATACTAAGTTGTGGAAAATATTACCTTCAGGGCTCTGCTAATATTTTTCTGTTTATGTTCTTATTTCATGAAAACCTTCACTGTGATCTACAAAATAAATATTTTTAGCTTTTTTTAATGCTTTTTTAATTAAAAATTTTAGAGATATTTCTATTAACAATAACAATTATTTCATAAAAATCTATTATTCATTCTATTTATAAGGTAAATTGATTCTACCTAAATACATTTATGAAACAGAAAACAGCATAGTTCTATCTTGCTGAGAGGTGGTACTTTCCATTTCTGTCTCATTTCTTTGTGGATGCTGGTATTGTTTCAGCAGTATATAGTAATTTACATTATGGACATCTAAAATTTCTTTATTTTAATTATGTATACATTTTCTTTAACATTTTAATGTTGTTGTTTGAACCATATATTCAAAATAGGTTAGGTTAGGTATGTTTCTAATTAAATTCCCTTAGAGATTATGACTTCTCAACAACTGAAAAATCTGATGTACCTAATATCAAACTGTAGTATTAGTTTAGATAAAAAGAATAACAATGTGTGATATAGAATTAAACATCAAACTCTATCCCTGAAATAGAGCACACTTTAAAATGAAAAAAATCCAGAAGATGAGCAAAATAATTCTAAACTTGATCAGTTTCCAAACAAAATAAGTCAATTTCAGTTCCATACTCTCTTCTATGAAAGTGCAGGAAATCCAGATAGAAATACGACCCTAACAATCCTAAAATAGAAGGTAGTTAAAAATACATTTTTTGAGGGTGAAGTATTTTCAAAATAAAGAAAGAATGAAGACTGTAATGCAAATTCAAATGTTATTATCATTAAAAATATAAAGAGAAAAGATGGTTTATTATTGCCATATTACTCACTACGAAAACTTAAGGAAAAGAATTATATTTTTCAGAATTTCAAGTTTAAAGTAACTCAGCAATGAAAGTTGAACTTTAATGGAAAAAATAATACCCTATACTTTCTTGTTTACAAATGTTAAAAAATTAAGAGATTGTTAATTGATACTTTGTTAGTAAAAAGATATAGTACATATTACCTTGAAAGAAGTAGTAAATCTCATCTGCCCTACCAAACTCTAATTAGAGGGATAAGAAGGCGGTGAATGAGATATCAAAAGCATTACAAGGTTTTTGTAAGAAAAACATGCACAGAATTTTTTCTAGTCAGAATCTCACAATCATACATATACATAGGCACCAACTCCTAAGTGCCGCAGGATCATGTCCCCTGAACATTTTCAAAGGATGGTAATAATATCAACACATATTAAATTTTTAGTTTGGGTAAGTTCATATTAAAAATTTAAAGAAAAATATTGACAGCAACATTAGTAATAGTGGTGATAATAATTTTATTGATCTCACAATTTTCTGTGTTCATGTCGGCATAGGAAACATTTCATAAAAAGTGTTCAGTCCCTTCACTAAGCAGCACAGCTATCATGCCAAAGATGCACTCCAAAAAAAATTAAACTTCCGGAAGAGCTCCTCACAGTTTGCCAGGCATAAAGTTATGTATCATGCAATGTTTTTTTTAAATATTTTATGTTTCAATTTCAAGTCTTCTTTTTAGTTTGAAAATGTTGCTTCTAATCTGTTAGTTAACATTAAACAATTCATCACAGAGAGAAATGGTGATATTACAATCATTGCCAATTTTTTTTAAAAGATTATATTGGTTCTTACAGATTGACATTGCACTGCATGGTGATGGATAAGAAAGTTTCTTTGGCTTATGAGGTTCAAACATTCAAATTTCTTCTTCTGTTTGTTTGTAGACCTGTAGGAGTGATGTTTGGCACTGATGTGATATATCTTGCATCACATTTCTGGAGAAATATTTGTTTCCAGATCCATATGTAGAGCTAACATTTCTATGTAAATCTTATTAAACTGAGCTCTAATAGAGTGATTTGAAAACATCAGAGAGTTGTCATTAATCTTTCTAGTCATCAGCTGTAACCAGAAACCACATCTCAACTAGCAAAAGGAAATAACTTTGCCTTAGCATTGAAGAAAATCCTACAGAAGTCGTCATCATACAGGTTGAAAATGTCATCTGCAACTTAATGCCTTAGGCACACCAGAATCATACCAACTCATTAAGAAGGATCCAACCACCTACATAAAGAGAAAAATTGCTGCTTTGCTTAAAGCCATAAAATGGAAACCAGAAGATATCAAGAAAGTACTACCAACTTGACAGTCTTTTGCCTAGAGTATATGGACTTCCTAAGACACACAAACCAGAAACTCCACAAGACCTATTGTCAACATTGTTGATTTCCAAACATACAAACTTGCTCAGTTTCTTACAATGTTACCATTTCCTTTGGCTTGCATAATGAACATCAAATCCAGAACTCGAAGCACTTTGTGGAAATAGTTGAGAAACTAATCATCAAAGACTTTGATATTCTCTTAAGCTTTGACATGAATTTCTGTTCACCAAGTTTCTGCTCAAGGACACTCTAAAACTTTAGAACCAAACTTCACACCTGAAGAAGAGAGATTATTTATCTCTCTCCTAACCACAAGCTATTTTCAATACAAAATAGAAGGAAAACTTCTATGAACAGAAAGAAGTTGCCATGGGAAGCCCCTTAAACCTGGTTGTGGCAAAATTTTTGAGAAAAGGTTTTATAGACAGCAAAACATATTCCAACACACTGGTTCCATTATGTATATAATACCTTCATAATCTAGCCACATGATAAAGTAAAACTGCATATTTTTCTTAACCACTTAAATAGCACTCACCACAATATAAAATTTACTATCAAAACAGAAAATAATAGCATACTTCCATCCCTAGATATTTTGGTTCAATGCATCTGGTGCTGTTGGAAACAAGGTTTGCAGAAAACTATACCAACCAATAGTTATATCATTGCACATTCAGCTCAAAAAAGAATTCTAGTAAAACACTGATCTACTGAGCCAAAAATATTACCAAACCTGAGAGATTAAAAGCTGAACTTAAATCATCTACAGAGAGCCTTGCAAGCAAATGGTTACCACAAGAAAGAAATTGATGTAGGCTTTGAAACTTCAAAAAAACCATGACTTCTATACCAAATCATAAAAACCAAATTAAATTATTCTTGCCATTTATAGAAGATGTCATACTACATATTGCTCGGATGTTGATAAATAACATAAAACCATTTTAACAACCACAACAAAAATAAGTCAAAAACTGCATTTTGTGAAAGACCCAAGGGGTTCTCTCAGCTCAACAGGAATGTACAAAGTAACATGTGAATGTGGAAAAGTATACATTAGTTTGACTGGAAGTTCCATTAAAACTTGGCTGGTAAATCATAGTTACATCTTAATCAGCCAGAAAAAATTTGCAGTTGCAAAATATATCATTCACAATTGTCATGGAATAAAATTTGAAAAAATACAAGTCATTGCAACAACAATAAGAAGATATTTTAATCTGGCTAGAATAGAGACCTTAGAAATAGAACTGCATTCAGATAATATAAACAAAGACAAAAATTTTCAAATAAGCAAGACTTGGCATCTGTTACTGATCAACAAATGTCTGCACCACAACTCTCTTAATACTCCTATTCCCTCTCACTTTTAATGGTTCTATACCTCTGTCTCTCCAGAAACTTTCAGTTCACTGACGACACTGATCACAGCATCTGCAAAAGCTTTGGGTTTTAAATTAATTTAAACCAACAATCACACCAAAATGATCAGTAATGATCAATTTCAATAATAAATATAAAATGCTTTAAAATGAAAAATTGTATTAAAGACAAGAAATATATTTATTTTCACAACACATGTAGAGGTTAACACTTAACCCATTTTACCACAGCACCCCAATTCTGTCTTATTGAATAATACAAGATAATACTGTGCATTTCTGTATGTGATTTCTGTTCATGAACTCTTGCTGTTAACAGAACACAAACACAAAATGACTCATCATTGAACCCAATTCAATGTAGATGTTTGCCCAAACAGTTATATCTAATAGTTAATCAAAAAATTGTCACTGAATTCTTTCTAGGCCAATATCTGGGGCATTGAGAATGTCTTTATCCCCCCCCCCCTTTTTAATAGATATTCTCCCATGTCTCTTAATCCCAAACATGATGTTTAGCTTGATTAACTGGTTTGGTATGTCTGTTCTGATTGTTTGTGCAGAATACTTTCACTGTTCTTAGCAAGATGCCATTATTATTATTATTATTATTATTATTATTATTATTATTATTATTATACTCATTATTTATCCATGGTTCATAGAGTGTCAGGTCAAGTAATTCAGAAAGACTGAAAGACTGTGTACATTATATGTGAGAAACCTAGTTTTGTTAGATATGCAGATCTTAATACAATAATTGTTAAATATTCTGTATATGTAGGCTTTTTAATACACTACAAAACCTGGGCATTATAGCAACAAGGTCTAGCTGAGATTTCGGACTTGGAATTGCGTAAGATAATTGATCACTAATATCTAAGGTATTTGACCAATAGCTTAACTTAACCCACTCCATTGGTATGATGCATAGCATGGTATCATTAGACCTCTTTGCTACTTTACCCGAAAATGTGTTCCATTTTATAAATGAGTTACAAAAAAGTGTTTTAAATAGGTAAACATTTCATTACCTTTTTATGATTGAAACTATATTTTCTTTCCTCTCTTCATATCCATGATGCGTGTATTGTGTTTCCTAAGTGCACTTAATGTGGGAAAAGAGTGCTACATTCTTTACAATTTGGACCACCATCTTTAATATTATAAATCTTTTTACAATGTCTGTAGAGTTTTGATTTTGCATTGAACAATTTATCATATAGATTGCAGGAAATGGAAGATATACTAACTCCAGTCATTTTTCTTTCAATATCCATAACCCAACAAAAAACTCCTTATGCTGAACCAAACCAGAGTGTATTACTGTGATCGAATCGAATGGGCAGGTAGCAATCTACTCGTTCATGTGAAATGGCACTTATGAATCTTGCAGTCAGTCAGAGAGAGGATTCATTCCTTGCACCCAACACAAAAGAAAAAATGATCATACACCATCAATGTGTCTTGAAACTAGTGCAATATAGTGCTACCAATATATGTGACAAATCAATTGTAGCATATATTGCACTATCTGTGGACAGCTAACATTTTTTTTCTTCTGGAGCCTTTGGAGAAAAGATGGATGTTTGTCTTGCATATGAGATACGAACTATCCAGTTTTTGCCATTCCATTCAACTGAAGCTGGCAACCTTTAACATGCTGCAAATTGGTTATTATTTTTCTCTTTATAGAAAAAGTGGTCACCCTCTCATGGATTAATTTGTATTGGTTTCCACTGCACATAGCAGAACATTTTGATTCCAAGTACTTTAGATGTCAGCTACATTCCAAACATCCTCTTCTTTGACTTCATGTAATGAAATCTGCAACTTGCTGCTTATGATTATGGTATATTGGCACTGCAATTTTATTTTGTTCTTCTGACATATGCATTTACATTGTGTGTAATGTATATTTCTTAATAAAAAAAATGAAAAATAAACCAAATAGGATCATTGAATATTTTATAGAATCAAGATCAAAACAGATATTGTCTACATTTCTTACTAATCTAAAAGTAAGAATATTGAAATTATATGACAAACATATTTTCTGCATAATTTTAGAAAATAATAAAAGTTATGACTGGTCCATATCAGCAAATCACAAGTATAAAAGTTGTCAGTATAAAATAATTATTACTATTATATCTTAAATAAGCTTGTGGGCATCTATCTAGGAAATCAAACTGGGTGCATTACTTTCAAAATGCTTCTAAAAATTTGTCTCATTAATCATGGAGGAGTCCATTGACAGCATTTATAATATGTATGATCAAGAAACTCTATTTAAAATGGGAATATTTATTGCTAATTGATGTATAAATTATAAGGCAAGAAAATGCCCAAAAAATGAAATTTTAAAAAATTGTCTTTTCCAAAACAACCTTAAATATCTTGCTTAGGTATTTGCTGTCTCTGACTGTGTTCTTTTCTACCCTTTTTATTTGTTTTGCTAAATTTTATTTTGCTTCCAGATAATAGCAAGTTGGTGGAAAAAAAATAATAAATGCTTCAAAAAAAAAAAAAACAGAAATATGTTAAAGAATACTTCAGCAAACAAACATGCTGGTTCCTGAATGGAGAAATTCTTAAAATTCATACATTCATCAAGTATATAGCGTCACCAATGTAGAATTTTATACTTTCATAAATACACATATGCCAAATTCCATTTCCTGTAATAAATGTGTACTTATTGATATAATTTGTTTAATCCAAGGGAATTCTTCATTTTCATTGTTTATTTTGATCACTAGTTTTCTTTTAATTCTTCAAATTCTCATTATATTTATTAATGAAAAGCAACAAAAGATACATTAACAGAAAAAAAAGAGAAAATTGCTGCTGTTTTATTATCAAAGGAAATATTATCTTGAATGGTGTTTAATGCCCAGTTTTACTACTCAGGCACCACAGGTGGTGGACACTGATGATACATCAATGAAGTAATAAATTGAGAAAGAATAATTATATATATATATATATATATTTTTTTTTTTTTTTGTGTGTGTTAAGGAAGTGTTCCAGGCCTAAATTAGGATACAATCCTGGCATTTGCCATTTATGAGGACTGAAGAAAACCTGGAAAAAACCTGTCAGAGAGGATGGTCCTGGTGGTAATCAAACCCCAGACCTCCCGCTCATGAGTTGGTGCCATTACAACCTGGGCCACCCTCGGTAGTAAAGGAATATTATTTTGTAATGCTTGATTGAGAGGGAAGGTAATTACAGAAACCATAAATAATGCTCATCTTTCCTTGAATACTTATTTTATAATTTTTATCAATTAGGCATATTGCTGCCTACTAACTGATAGCTAAGGCAGAGTTTGTATATCATTGTAGAAAGTTTAAACTGGTTGCTTAATTTAGATAACTAGACTATTTAGAAAAATTTCAGGTTGTCTGCTGCTTACCTTCCCTCATGTAGCTGAATTTGATCTCACCAACTTAGCAGTCATCTTTTTTGGAGGAAGACAGTTAAGTTGAGGCTATTATCTTTCCTTAAATAAACATATAATTACCATGACAGGTTTTAGTTGATTATGGAAAAATTTACTTGAAGTTAGTTAAGTCTAAAATGTAAACTTTGTGAAAATTGTATATGAATATGATAAAAAACTATGTTTAAAATAAGTCTCACCATGCAAAATCAGTTTTTTTTAATGTTTTATTTATGTACTGTGTAATCAATAGATTAAAATGAATTATTATTTTATCCCTTAGTTTACACTATATTGCAAGATGGACTAGAGGGTAGAAAAATATGAAAAACCTTTTAAAAAATGTTAGCACATCCAAACATTATAACATTAAGATTTAATATACTTTCATTTAATATTCGTTAAAATGTTAGCAATATATTAATTTTAACAATAAATTACAAGCATTATCTCCTGTCTTCTGGCAAGAAATTGTACTGTCTGTGAATAAGAATATTTTTGTACAATGAATGTTCTACATCACATGATATGACAATAGTGAGTGGGCTTGTATTGTGCTACATTTTGTGCATTATGTTTACTGGAATAGATTTTTCCTTACTTATTATTGTATTACTAACTTCAGTACTTTCTGGACACAAGTTGTTTATAAATATGCAGCAGATGTTACGATGCTCTGGCATATTTTTCTAAAAAATTCCTCAATATTTCATTTTTTACTTTTTAAGTAATGATTGAGAGCATAGCATCACATTGCACTTTGGCTAACCAATGTCAATTGGCAATGGAAGGGGAACTTGCAGCAGTTGTTAAGAATTGCTGAATAAATCAATTTAACCTTTTTTCATTTTTTTTTCTGCATCACACTTTTGGTATGTTGCTGAAGTTGAAATTTTACACATGCAGATATCTAAATGTAAAGTTTTATATATATATATATATATATATATATATAAAAGAAAAATAAAAATAAAGTAACACTATTAACAATGTAACAAATTAACAGTAATTATAATAGTAGAAAAGGATAAAACACTAAGAAAAAGTCACACTTGAGATCGCTATATTTCGGACTCTTGGAGTCCTTCTATGGCAAGAAGGTCACTTGTCTTCTTGCCATAGAAGGACTCCACGAGTCTAAAATATAGCAATCTCAAATGTAACTTTTTCTTAGTGTTTTATCCTTTTCTACTATTATAATTACTCTTAATTTATATATAAATTACACGATTCTTAATGCTGTTTTAAACTCAAACACTAAAATCCTAATATATTCAAACTGTAACAAATTAGACTTTCATATATTCCCAATAACAAGCTTCCAATGTTACATCACATGATTTCATTGTCATATTTTTAAGAAGTGCATGCAAGAATATGAATACTGCCAAGAAGACACTTTTCATTATTTGGGCATTATTGAAATCCACTTTTTGGGAATTTAACAAATTATAAATCATGATGATGTACTTCTTTGGCACAGAAAATGCATATATTTTCCATTAGAATGACAGTTGAAGTCACATAATTAAATAAAGCTACTCACCTCTTTATTATATTATCTGCATATGGAGATTTACCTATCAGTTGTCTAGCACTAGAATCTAGCATAAATTTTTTGTACTTTCTTTTTGGCATATTGGTGAAAGTTAGATTGGGATATTTATATATTTAGTTTATTTACAAATGCTGTTTAACATCTCTGATCATCAGCCTCCTATTCAATTCAGGGTATGAAATGGCTGAGAGATTTTGCTCAGAGGCCTCTTCTTTCAAGCTTGAGATTCTTTTACATGCCGTAAATCTACAACATGTGACCATGGCTTTACTTCCCTTCTGAAAGAAGTCATACTTAGAATATTTATGCCCAAAAAAATCCATTGACCCTGGTTGGATTTGGGATGTGATCAGTCTCACCAGAATATATGTGATTTTATTGGGTAACATTTTTTCCTAAGTGGGATTAAACTTTTTCCACAACTTTTGGAAATGACATCAGGATTTTTTTATTATTTCTTAAATAATGCATAGGTGCATTTCATAAAATTCAAATCAAAATATAATAACAGGTGTTTTGGTCTAAGTGACATTTAAAGAAGCATCAAAGCTCAGACCTCTGAAAATCATCAAGAGATTGGAACAACATAAAAGGATGAAGGGATTGGTACTCCCAGCAACTGAGTGATAATAATACAGGTGGTGAATGAAAGTATACAACACATGAATTGAACTAAATAAAACTGTTATCATTTGGATTTTAACAAATGGTGAATTTATTAAATAATGTAAAATAAAGCTGGGAAAGAAAAAACTATACAAGATCTTGAAAAATAATTTTTAAAAAACAAATTTGGAAATATTGTGTGTTGTTCAAAATATGAAATATTATGAAAAATGAAAAATTAAATTGTGCTTATTGAATTCTGCACGTGCTAAAACATAAAAAAAAAAATATATCCTTCCTAAAACTCTAGAATTAATGGCGATGTCATATTTTTCTGCCCTCTGGTTCTAAGACACAAGTTACTATGAAGGTTTAATGTTTGCTGTAGAATGCTTTTTTTTTTGTTTTTTTTTTGTTGTTGTTGTTATGCAATATCTTGTTATTGTACAGTTAGAATGATGTAAGAACGTGAATCCTTTTTTACCTTTTAAAGAAGATAATAAGCTTGACAACAATGATTGGTAAGAGAGAAGAAGTGCGTTAGAAAAAATAAAATAATGCTTCTACTTTTACTTTTCACACATTCATATCTGGACATATTTCCTAAACAATCTAGTTATAGTTATATAAATTATCTGGGTAATTCTGACTTTCTGGCTTTCAGAAAAGAAATTGATAATACACCACAGATTTATTTATGTCTATACTTTGCTGTTCATTTAAATTAAGGAGCCCAGTGAAAAAAGTTACATGCTGCCAAATTGTTATTTCTCATAAAATGTGAATGAGGGATAACCAATTTTTGGAGAAGGCATTATCTCCTACAGTGATTATTAAACTTTAGTGCATCAATTAGATGAATTTTTACAAATCTGTCAAATATTTAATAACATGAGCATTATGTAGTTTCTGAAGTTTTGAAGAAAAATTAGTAAAAGGGAGTTGTGGCAAGTTCTTAAAATTTTATTTTTTTAATCATATTACTGATTTACATCTTTATACATGATTGTACAAGGTATAATAATATTAGGGAACACCCTTTCACCTCTGGGACACACTGATGACCTGAGATGTTAAAGAGTGTCCTTAAATAATAATAATAATAAAAAAAAAAAAAAAAAACTCTGGGGCAACAGTAGCTGTTTCTTTCAATTTTGATATGTAGAAACTGAGTGTATCCTTCAATTACTGTATCAGGTCTCAGTTTTTATTTATATTTATTGCTTCTTCTAAAATTCTTCTGAGTGAAACTTTTGATTGCAGTTTTGGTTTGGTGATTTAGTCTAGTGCTGTTGTTCTTTGAAGCAAAGTAGTGGGGAGCTATTGTTGGTTGGTGCAGTTTGTGTGTTCAGCATGGATAAAAGTGAGAGACATCAATGTAATCACCCATAATTTTTACTGTATATGTGAAATAATTTACACGAAAATTCTAAAGGAATAAAATATATAACAAATTTTACAAAAACAGCCTACTTTTACTACTTTGGTTGAAAAATTGGTGATCAAGATAAAAAGTGGGTCCCAAAACATTGTTACATTACTTGTGTAACCAATTATTTGAAAAAATGGTTATATAGGAAATTAAATTTCTTACCATGCACCTACCTATGATTTGACTGGAACAGCAAAATCATGTAAATGACTCTTATTTGTATGGTAAGAGTATCAGGTTAAGAAAACAAAATCCAGTATTATTTATCCATCAGCAATTAGACCAGTCCCTCATATCAAAACTTGACCAGTACCAATTCCCTCAAAGTCATTTGAAGAAATGATAGTAACGGCAGTTATGATTCACAAATAAGCTCTTAAATTCAAGCGATTCAATGCAAAATTCTCCACCATTAAAACAGAGTACTTTTGTTCAATAAATTAGGTTTAGATGATTTAGTGCAGGATTTAAATTTGGAGAAA
Source organism: Metallyticus violacea (assembly GCA_030762175.1). NCBI lineage: Eukaryota > Metazoa > Arthropoda > Insecta > Mantodea > Metallyticidae > Metallyticus > Metallyticus violacea. The sequence goes on along the minus strand of CM060832.1, from coordinate 64,652,651 downwards.
AAAAAAAAACAGATGTCTAGGGCTCAAGGTTGCAACAGCAGGAATTACTTACTGAAACTACTAGAATTACAGTCATGAAAACGGCATAATTTATCCCATTTGACAAATGTAAAGTTAAAAGATGGTATTTTCGTTGGCCTACAGATACGGAAGTTTTTAAAAGACAAAGTTGAAGATAGTCTAACAAGTGTGGAACTGGGGTCTAGCATGCTTTCAAGGCAGTGATAGAAGGGTTTCTTGGCAATAGAATGGAAGAATAATAATACAATGTTATAAAGATAATAGCTTAAATTTAAAATTTATTTTGTGTCGAAAATAATATAGAGAAACAACTAATATATTCTTAATTAGCTAGTGAGTCAATTTAATACTCTTATGCTCCACTTACCATTGAATTATACAGAAAAAGTTTCACAGGCTTTTGCCTGCATCATCAGCTGTGAGTCGATTGCCAAATTCTGTGTTGTTTGGATAGACCTGGTGTAGCTCTTGTGGACATTTTATGAACTTTTGGATTTATATGTCTTCTATTGGGATCTTGAAGTTCATAACATTATTTTCATATCTTTTTATAAAAATTTTTCCACCTCCAAATATCTATCTATGAATTTAAATAATTTGACTTCCATTTCAATTACACGTTTATCTCTCCAAAAATATGTGCAACTGCTGATTTACCTATCCATTTATACCTGATATTTCTCCATTGTTCCTTTAGTCTGATTCCAATGTTTCCTTTTTGTTTTGCCGAAATATACTTTGTTGCATTCCAAACAGTTGATTTTATTTATTCCTGGCTGCTTCTCATTAGGTATTCCATCATTATCACCAGAGTTCAGCTTATTATTTAGACTGAATTTGTTCACTGGGGACAAAGTAATCCCAGACTCTCTGAGTATTTTCTGAAAAATTTTGGTGGCCCAAGGATGATAAATCAATTTCTTGTGAATGGTAGTTTCTTTTTTTGATGTCAAATGTTGCAAACTGTTTTAACTTCTTCTCTTGTTTGAATTTCTTGATTTTCTTGTCTACAATTTCTTGACCATACCCATTGGCTTTTGCTGTTTGCATTATGTGAAAGTACTCTTGGCTGTATTCAAACTCATTCATGGGTATAGTAATGAGTCTATGTGCTGCGCTGTTGAGAACTGCATATTTGTGTGTTGTTGGATTGAAGCCACTTTATGTCATTTTCAGTCCGTATATGGTAGTTTCTTTTTTTGATGTCAAATGTTGCAACCTGTTTTAATCTCTTCTCTTGTTTGAATTTCTTGATTTTCTTGTCTACAATTACTTGACCGTACTCATTGGCTTTTGCTGTTTGCATTATGTGAAAATACCATTGGCTGTATTCAAACTCATTCATGGGTATATTAATGAGTCTATGTGCTGCGCTGTTGAGAACTGCACATTTGTGTGTTGTTGGATTGAAGCCACTTTATGTCATTTTCAGTTCGCATATTCTTTCTGTATATTCCAAATTTCAAATTATTGCCTGTTGTTATAATCTGTAAGTCGAGGAAAGGAATCATATTGTAATGTTCTGTTTCGGAAATGAATTTAATTTCCTATCTTGTAGTTTAGCAATTTCAAAGCATTACCCAAGTGTTTCTTATTAATCACCACAAAGATATCATCCACATATCTATGCCAGACTTTAAAAATGTTTGGAAATGATTTGGTTATGTGCATTTCTAAGCAAAAAGAAGCATTGGAATTAGGCTAAAAGAACACTAGAGAAACATCAGGTACAATAAGATAGATAAATCAGTGCTTGCACATCATTTTTCAAGAGATAAACGTGATATAGAAATGGAAACTAAATTATTGAAATTCATAGATAGATCTTTGGAGCTGGGAATATGGGGAAAAAAAATTATAAAAAATATGAAGAAAAGGTTATGAATTTCCATATCCCAGCAGAAGACAAATTAATCTAAAAGTTCATAAAATGTCCATGAGAGCTACATGAAGTCCACCCAACCACCAACAAATCCAGCAAACTCACAGCTGATGATGCAGGCAAAAGCCTGTGAAACATGTTCTTTTTAATTCAATGGTAAGTGGACCATAAGAGTATTAAATTGACTCACTAGCTAATTAAGAAGATACAGACTGTAAGTTGTCACTAAAAGTGCATTTCCTCCATTCACACTTAGATGTTTTTTCTGACAATTTGGGTAACATAAATGATGAACAGGGAGTGTTTTCATCAGGAATATTCACAATGAAAAAACATCATGATCAGGATATTGTAATATTGGAAGATTATTGCTGTTTCTGAAGAGCAACATTAATTTTGTCTACAAGAGAGAGCCATCAGGCAGCAACCATTTTTAGACCTATGAAGTTGTGTTTTGTTATTTCTATTTTTAATTGTTTATATAAATTCATTTTATTGCTATTTTAATAACAAATATCTTTCATTGTCCTAAAAATAGCAAATTTCAATTGACATAAATTGTGAATTAAAAATTGTAGGATTGATTTTTCTTACACATCTTTTGAACTAGGCCCAATAGAAAAAATTCAAAGTTATTTTCCTAATCAGCACACCGTTTTCCATAAAAAGTAGCTATTTTTACTTTGGAGGTATCACAAAAAAATTGTTTTCCCTCCCTGCAAAAATGATTGGACTGTATAGATATCACATTGATGAATTGAAATTGCTCCTTCATGTACCATTTTTAAGGAAAACATTTAAAGAAGTAAAATGCTCATCGTTTTTAAATTATGGTAATAACTAATATTTATATACAATTATCAGAAGAAAAAAATATTAATTTGCACACTTAGCGATGAATAAACACTATTATAAATAATTCATTTTGTTTCCCTCTGTCTTGTGTATTATTCATTTGGTGTCTCATATAGGAATGCAACAATAGTCTGGTAACATTCCATTTTTCAGTATCTCTCTTCTCTATTGATTTCTGATTGCTGATGAAGTTTTTTCCCCATTTTCATCTAAATTTCACTCATATTATTGAGAACAAGTCCACGTGAAAGTGCAGTAAGAGTTTTAGGGACATTTTGTATCCCAAGACACTAAATAAGGAAGTACATTTTGCACAATTTCACATTGTCAGATTTTCTGTTTCCCAAGAAGTGAATATACACATTTTTAAATACATCCCAATACATCTCAGCAGCATTCAGTTTATTTTTGAAGTCAAGGACCTTGAAATAGCTGTTTCACCTGAAGACCCAAGATGATCCTTTTATTTTGGCCTCATTAAGATGTGGAACATTTTCCTTTAAATAAGGAAATCCTTGACCCTCTTTATTCATCGTCTTGACATATTGTTTTAGCAAGCCGAGCTTTAGGTGGAGAGGAGGTAATATACTTTTTTTGTTCTTGATGGGACATATTTTTCTGTACTGGAACATTTTATCCTCAGCGTGACCACCCTTTAACACAGCAGTACGTGTCCCTTGCTGAACTGTTCCATTCACAAAGGAAGCAGATGAATTTTGTATAAACTTTTGTAGTTAGCAAAGTCACAACTTTAAGACTAGCATGGTGTTCCTCTGATGATTTTTATTGTTCATTTTTTGCAACATAGTTTGAATGTTTGTGTAGGTTCCTTCATGTGAACTGTATGTGCAAGAAGAACAAAGGCATTTTGTTCCCTTATGAAGTAAAACTGCCTTCATACTAGTCTTCGATGAATAGATAAAGGGTTCTTACATTCAGGTACATATTCGAAGCGTTGAAGTTCTTTCATTAACCTGTGGCTTTCTATGTAAAAATTCTGACATCTTTCTCTAAAATGTTCCACTGCTGAAGTTTAGATCCAAGTAGCTGTATCTTAGTTTATGGAAGATCCAAGTCTCAAACTAGGTTATTAAATTTGGCCTGAGTGATTAGGTAAGGACGTGTGGTATGCACAGAAAAAATGTGGTGATTTTGGAAACTTGGACCTGTTTCTGGTGGTGTTACTCCTGATTCTTGTTGTGGCTCTGGGTCGAGAGTATATTCTTCTGATGACTTTTTCAGTGGCAATGATTCCATGAGGAATGTTGAAGATATGTTCGTTTATTTTATTTTATGTTTAATTTTCCTGGAGAAGCCAGATATATTGGTTACGCATCAGTAGCTTGTTTGTTTATTTAAGGATGCTCTTTAACATCTCAGGTCATCAGCGTAAAACAACAGTAGCAGTCATCCAAATAATTGCAAAGTTCATTCTATGCTATTGGAACAGCAAAAAGCATTGATTTATGTAAACCTCTCAGCCAATTACTGAACGTACTCAAACATGATTTACAGGAAGAATTTAGTTCCCAAACTTTTATCTTTAAGCTTTCATAGTTTTAATAAATATAAATGTCATTTTGTCTTACTTTCCTGACAATATTGCACTAAGTATTGTAACAATTCTTACAATCAGTCCTGCATGTGATGCTGCTACAACAATGAGGTATAAGAGCAGGCACAACTTAGCTCTCAGATGTACTTAATATTGAATAAAAAAAAAAAAACTTAAAAATATTATGAATTTATTAACTAATAATTAATCATCAACAAATTATTTTAAGAAGTTATGAGATATGATGGTTTAGGTATCATGCAGGCAGTAGACCTCTCAAATCATTACTTAGTGTTTGACAGGCTAATGGGACCTCTCTCAAAAATGGTATGCAACAGAGCAATTTTGTTGGCTTTTTTGGATGCAGCATCATGAAGTCTATAAGAATGTGCTATTATTTTAACAGGGAGAAAATTGATATCAACCAGTGTTATTAAACTCCCAAACATTTTTACTTCCTGTAGGTCTTCACTATTCTTCACTGCTTGAATATATCGGTGGATCAAACTGCAACAGGCTCTGTATATACCAAAATTTTACTCCTTTAATTAGACATCCATTGGAAATCTTAAGAGGTAATATGCATTCTGTAAGCTTATTAATATATTCATGCAACTTCTGCAAAATAATCTTTAACAGGTTTTTTAGTATAATCATGGGAATATGCATTGCACATTGGATTCTTTTCTTTGTTTCTCCTTATGAGTTCAGCCCATTGTTGGCAGGTTTTTCTTTTCAACATTTTGATTATGTCGAAATATCCATTTTATTGTATAAATATATGTCCAGGAAGGATAAATTTTTGTTTGATTACATGAAAAAAAATGTATCTACAAAATGCAGCCATAGTCCTAAAATAATATAATTTTGTTTTGCCCAACATACAAATCAGAATATATGATTTTTGATGATGTTCTTCGTTCACTAGATCCAAAAACCTTCAAATTTACAATTTATTACCTCATTAGCCCATCTCAATGGCACATCTTCAGACCAAACACACATAACAGCCTTGCCTCACTGACTGCAACAATAAGTATTCAAATAATATGACCATAGTTATGTTTTGTAAAAAAATGCTTCAGTTGTGATATATGGATTAGGCAATATATGTTGTAAGTTTGTACATAAAGAGTATCGCTTTCATCCTGTTTTGCTTTCACATTAATGTAAGCATAATTTTGCAATTATTTATAAAGAAATCACTCATATTTTGTTCCACTTGGACATGTTTCAAAAGCTATTGCCTTCATCATCAGCATGGTTCCACTGGACACTACCTTAGCAGAATCACAAATTTTGCATGGCATTTAAAATATATATTGAATTCAGCATTAAAAATACTTTACTGCGAATACACCTAGTTTCTAACTGTTCACAATAATTCAGTTATCAAATGCATGGAAATTATGTAAGGAATCCTGCATTCTACTAAATGTTTATCAACTGTTAACAGAATTGAGGAATGGGACATCAGTGATTCTGAAAAGGAAAATCACCAGTCTGTATCTCAAGATATGGCAACACTTAATCAGCCATTTTTTCTTAATTAATAAGTGTGGATTAGTAGCATTTATAAAAATATATATAGAAGTACTTCTATAATAATAATAATAATAATATTGTTTTAAGAAGCATCCTGGTATTTCTTCCCCTCCTTTTCTACTGCATCTCTGCTTGTAAACAATTTAAGAAACTTTATAATTAATTAACTGAAATCAAAACCAATGAGAATCAAAGGGCCTAGGAGCACAGTAACATGATCCTCTTTTCCACTGGTAATGTACTAATATTGTAAATTAGGAAATTAATTGAATACAGTTCTCATAAGTGATATAAGATGGCAATGGCTATCTCTTTGTGCCAAAAATCTCAAAATCAATATACAGGTGGCATGTGTCTTTTTTCAACTGCAATCCTCAATTATTAAATCTCATTAAGGATATGTTTGAATTATATTCATGTTGAATAATATATTGGAATACTATTTAGTGCTTCCACAGTGGTGTATTAAATTTTATTTTGTTATACACTTCATATTAAGCATTTCTAAGTAGTTCATTTAAAAAAAAAAAATTAAATGTAAAAGAGAAAAAAAAATGTGTCACTGCCATGTAACCACAAAGAACATTCAAGTTCCCTTTTTAGTAAGGCTTATTTGGACGATATATTTGTATCTGTATTGTAAAGTGTACCTTGAAGGGCTAGTACTTACTGCCCAGTTATTTCATTACTTAAGATGTGAATTAATAAACATAATTTTAAAGTACATTTAAATCTTTGCTCGTTATCTTAAGAGAGTTTTCACTTTGCTGTAAATTACCAGAGTGACACCTTCAAGTGTTGCTAAACTTTACTTCTCTTTCCTTGTTCTTTTCTTTTATTGTGTATTTTGTATTTTTTCCTTCTCCTTTTTAATACCTGGGTTGAAATTTTTAATGTAAACTGATGAGTAATAATGTATTAATGGATATTGTATTGCTGTCCAATTTAAAATAGCAAAAATTGTAAATGGCCTTATTGAACATCATGTGTGACAAATACAGTGATAAATACAAAATATTTAAATATATTGGTGATTGTTAATGAATGACCTTTTTAGAAGCATAGACCTATTACTCGATGTGCTTAATAAAATGCACTTTTATTTTTCTGAGTTTTATTCATCCTTTTATTTTGGAAGAATTGTATACATCATATGTTTACAATATCTTTCATTATATTATGAATGCTAAGCAACTATATATTGCTGCAATTTCTTTCATTATCAATAAACTAACAATTAATATAGCAATAGCTAAATTTAAATGGCATGAGCAAGTTGCTTTAGAAATGCTGTTTTTGCATTTGGAGAATTGTACAGACTGTTCACTACCTTTACTCAATTGAAATAGGTATATTGACCTATAGAGGTCAATACTGTCATAGTGTGTTGAAATGGCTAATTATCCAGTAAGTAAACAAACTAAGGTTAAAACTGTAACTCTCTCTGACTCACATCCACAAGAAGTAATGTTGGACACCTGCCAGTTAGTTTATTGGTGCACACCAGACCAACATTCCTAGACACTTTTCAGGACATGACACTGTATAGGTTGTATTTACATAAAATGAGTAATATCTTTTTATGAAATCTTATTTACAGACTTAAGGTAAAATTTGTACGGAAATAGATAAATGAATATTTTAGTAAATATTCCATTTACTATTAGAGGCCACAACTTAAAATGTTAGCAGAACAACCTTTCAAATGACATTGTCTTTATTTTAATTAATAATTAAATGTATTTTATTTGGGTCTGTAAGTCAGAACATTGTCAGAATCTTAAGAAACCAAAATGGAGAATGACTAAATTGGCGAAGAGAATTAATAGGGGCAGAGGAAGAATTTTCAGTATTTTAGCCGTGCTCAAAAGCTGGTTATGAGGAAGGAATGAGGCAAGGGAGACCTAGGGTCCAGAGGTTGTGTTGCACAGGAGTCCACAACCTTGCTTCCAGAAAGAACACCTTAATGCCAATGGACCCCTCTTTCAAGCACTCAAACCCCCTTAGAAGGCTGTTTCTGCATTCAGGAGCAGGAACTTTTCAAATGCAAGTCACTGCATTTGAAAAGTTTAGCATTATTAATCCTGCAACAGAACTAAACAAATGAAATGGGGGAAGCAAAACATTTGTGGAAAGGAAAAATTCATTCAAACTTTTATCAAAGTGATCAGGGGAAACTAGAAAAACCCCAAGGTCAGGCAGAGCTATTTGGCTCTAAGGGTTTTAAACATGGACCCCCTGAATGCAAGTTCCAAATATTGCTGCCTCAGTCACCCTGCTTATTGAACTGAAAGGAAATATTTTTCAAGTAGATGGACTAAAATGAAATATGTACAGAGAGGCTATTAGGACACGACTGATTAAATTTTGTACTCTTTTCAAGGCATAAGATCAGAACAGCATTAAAGCCTTGTGAAGAAGACTGATATAAAGTGGAGAATTAAAGTAAGTAATAGTTAAGAACTGGAAGTTTAAGAAATGAGCTGAATTACATATGTATGTGACATAAAGTCCTCTTCGAATCAAGGTTCCTACAGATGATAAAAGATTTCTGATTTAAGAAGGCACTAGTACTCCCTACAGCAAGCCTACAGATTGATTGCAGCCATGGCCGAGTGCGTATACGACTCAAATGGAGTGTTTGTTGGAAACTATGCAAGTTCAAGTCTTGCATCTCCTTTTTAGACGTGAATTTCATATATCTTATACATTTTTTTCCATTATCTTTGTTTTAATGAACAATGTAATTTGTCCAAAATTAAACATGAGTATAATTTTAAAATAAATTATATATAAATCATCTTTCTTCCAATGCTAACAGCCTTCCACTGATAGAAAGAAAACGTGTATAATTTTTCATTTCATCAAAATAAATTACATATTTCTATGTGGTCATTTAATAAAGGTGCATGTCTAAGCTCGGTATACTTGAAAAAAAAAAATATTTTACAGGTTAATTTAATGATCATTATTTTATAAAAACTTATACTGATAGTTAAATTAAGCTACTTTGTATAAGTTAATTATTATGTTATGATAATTTTTCAGCTTCCAGCAACTGTTTGGCTTGCTGGTTTCTTCAACCCCAAGTCAAATTATATAATGAAAGTATTTGCCATTTTTTCAGTGGTAGTATTTAAACGACCAGATTGTTTGATTTAGTGCCACGATTGCTAGTATTATTTCTTTTATTTTACTCTCGAGTGAGCCACTCGGCTCCATGTGCTACGACAAACTACTACACCTCAGCGACCGTCCAAATTAAACGATACTATTTTACTGCCTTCTTTTACTTGAGATATGGCTGCCTTGATGAACAGAGCTACAGCTCCATGTATCGTGGAGTTTTAAACATCTGAGACTGCTCATAGACGTGAAATACCAGAAATAACTGAGAGGCGTTGGACTCAGCAGCATAGGGGAAGACCGGCAGGTAGAAAAGCGACATATCACATACTGTCTACTTGGGAGGATGATGAATGTATAAAGAAGAGGGTTTTGTTTTTTTTTTTTTTTTTTTTTCTGCCCAATTAAAGGCGGTTTGTCACTATCCCGGTTCTTTACTGACGTAAGGAATCGCTGTAGAGAGTTTGGTTAAGGCAACTACTTAGCTGCATGTAAGGAAGTCCTATGTGATGAACACATCGTGGAAAGTCTTGCATATACCTTGGCTTAGGCGCTAGGAACGTCGACAGGCGGAGAGTAATTTTTGCGAAAATCGTCGTATAATGAGCCAGTGCGCGTGTACCGATATGATCGACGCGATACTCGTATTCACAGTGGTCACGTAAGAGTCTCAAGTGGGGGCAGTATTTCTTTCGAAGGTCCTGGATACCGTGAACGAATACATGCAAGATTAAACAGTTTGACCTTCCGTGAGTTTTTGGAATTCATTTTAGTCCAATTTGCCAGAGAAAAGTATCTCGATGGGACAATCCTGTTCCTGCAGGGAAGACATAGCATTCACAAGTCAAGGATAGTTCAGCGTTGGTTTGATAGGCAAGAGGATAATCTCACTGATTCCTCACGCTTCCAAATCACCTGATCCAAACACTTATAAGAAAGTTTGGACAGAAATAAAGGAACCTTCGAAATTCCCATTACCAAGGACATTTGTCGAGCTATAGCGCAGAATTGAAGGTGCAGAAAGGCCATATTATTTTCACAGGCTGGTAGACTCCATGCTGAGAAGAATTAACAGGTTTTAAGAATGAAAGTTATTGTACTGGGTATTAAGTTTTCCATGTTTTGTTTATTTTAATAATAGACACCGAACTGTGTTTCATATGTAATCGTTTAATTTTTAAGGCCAAAGTGTAAAAGTCTTGCAATATTCATTTTAAAGCTACAAGCATTAAAGCTTCCACTTATAGGTTCTTTTCGATAGGCTTTCACATTAAAAAATAACTGGTGACTGTATTCCGCCCTATCAATGAAAATCACTTCTGGTTTTAATAAAAGCAAATTTTTATGGTCTTTATGAAGAAATAAATGTTTTTTGAAGGTTAATGTATGTCAATACTGCTCGCAATCAAATTGTGTGATGTGTTCTGTAATAACTAAGGCCCGGATTCTTAGGTTTTAAACTATATTGTTCCTTGCTAGCTAACTGCGGACGTAATTATCCATTTCTTTATATGGGAGTCACATAGTTGAATCTTGGGAATTATAAAAATGTCTAAAACTATCGATTTAAAAATTAAATTTAAATTCATTTTAAACGAAATTAAATTTAATCATATTTACGATAAAATTACTTTTACAACATTAGCCAACAATGTGCATCTTGGGCTTCAAAGACAAATCATTGCTTTTAATTTTGTAATATTATTATTGTTCATTGTTAAAAGCACTTTCGAGCATAACGTATTTTTAGAAGCAAGTAATTTAATTTTGTAATACCATTATTATTATTATTATTATTATTATTATTATTATTATTATTATTATTATTATCAAATGACTATCGAAACAGACGTCTTCTGTTTATTTTTAGTCACGTTCTATTAAAGAAAATTGTCGGATGTAACTTTTATTTACAATCAAACTGAAGGCAATATTGAGAGGCTTTCACTTTCAATTTATTAACAGCTACAGCAAGATGTCAAAAGAAAGATTTCTAAAAGTTGACTATTAGACAGTGAATGTGCAACGATCCCAATTTTACCACAGATGGCATAATGAGTAAGCAACATTGAGAGGAAACAGGATCCAATTCCAATCACTAATTTCAGGATTTTCTGGCTCTTCAGAAGAAAGTTTTAATCCACGTTTATGTGAGGCGCTAGAATTAGCAAATGTGTCATGGCATGTGGTAGAGAACCCGGAATTCAATAAATTTCTTCAAGACACCAATGGCCGAAAGATACCAGACGAATCAACCTTTAGGGGAAAAAAATATGTGCACCAAGTATACGAGACAACAATTTAATTCATCAAAACAACTTCAGGACTGTAGCACCTGGCTTTCAGTAGCCGAGACCACCGGTAGTTGTGGTCGCCTCATTGCTAACGTCGTGGTGGGCAAGTTAGACCCTGGTAAACCCCATCTCATATTATGCAAGAAACTGGATAAAATGAACCTAGCACCATCAAAGACGCTTTACGTATCCTATGGCCATCGGAAAACCGTGATGAGAATTCTCTACTGCTTGTGATCGACAGTGCGGCCTACATAATCCAGGCGGAAGAGACATTGAAAAAGTTTTATCCTAACACGGCCTTGCTCTCGGCTTACCTATTGACTGAAGAGGTTAGGAACATTTTCCCAGGAGTGAACAACATTATTTCATCCGTGAAGAAAGTCTTTCTGAAAGTGCCCAGTCACATTCACATTTTCAAGGAAATGTAACCACAAACACCACTGCCACCAGAACTCATCATCACCCGCTGGGGTGCTTGGCTGCAAGCACATCTACTGTGCTAACTATTATAAAGACATCAAGAGTGCATAGACACATTTGGAGTCAGTGAATCAGCCTGCATTGCAAAGGCTAAAACCGTTCTTCGCAATAAGAATAACTTCATTTCACTTTCCTTTATTAAGGCCAATTTTAGTGATATTCCTGCAGCTATTCAGCGCAGCTTTACCGCTGAAAGATGCAATAGAAACCTTTTACATGATTTCAAAGAAAGAAATACCAGGGGCAATGGACGCAGCCTGTCCTTTAAAACTCACCAAGATTCTGCAGCGGAACTCAGGGTTGGCAACGATTTAAAATGTATCTGCTGTTCTTCAGGGGGAACAAATTTCAGACGTTTTACCACGGAGACCGGCATCAGTGGCTTCATGCTGAGAGAAAATTTTCCTTCTATAAGAATGTTTTAAAAGACAACAGAAAAAGTTTCATGAAAGAAAACATAGCAATGTATTTAATAGTGCAGTGCAACAGCAACGTAAATTATTGAAAAATGTTCTAGTTGAGTTTGATTAATTAAGATTATTCTAATTGAGTTGAATCAATTGAAAAATGTCCGAGTTAAGTTTAGTGCTTTGCAACTTAAAAATAAAAAAAAAAATTAAAAATTCAGTGCTCTGATATTATAAAGACTTGGAAATTTTACGTGTTTATGTAGTTTTGTGTTTCAAAACTATGGAAAATACAGGTAAAATTAAATGAAAATAAATTCATATTATCACATGTTTGTTTAAATGTGTTTATTCTATTTTAGCTAAGAGGAAAAAAAACTACTTTAAAAGTGTTACATAACTTAAAAAAACTATCTACATGTTAAAAATAATTTAGCGTTTATAAAAATCTGGTCCCGCTTCTAACATCGCTTCTAGGACGCCAATATACGACGTTCGGAAGCAAAAAGTGAGTGATATTTGTTTCGACAAGCAGCCATTCCTTATTTGAGTTATGTACAAGCTGTTATAAAAAGAATGGAAAAAAAAATTATAGTTTGATGTAGCATTATTTGTAATGATTTGTCAATTTTGTGATACTGCATTTATATTTTCTAAATATATGTTTATATGTTATTAGTTTGCTACAACTTTGATGCCATATAATGCCTTGTCAGGAGTTCTATTCACGTTTTTTTTAAATTTATTCGCGGACGCTCATCTCAGGACACCAGCATCCCATTCAATTCAGAGCACGAAACGGCCGATAAATTTGCTCGGAGGTCTCTTCTTTCAGGCTTGAGGTTCTTTTACTAGTCATAAATGTACAACGGAACTCACGGCTTTATTTCTCTTCCGAAGGAAGCCATACTTAGGATTTTTACGCCCGAAAAAATCCGTTGATCCTGGACGGGGTTGAACTTGGGTCTTCTAAGCAACCGATTCTGTTCACTTTGGGAGATAACACATAAATACTTTATTTTAATTATTGGAACAGTTTCATAAATGTCAACAATCAGAAATAATTCTAACATGCATTTTGTCATTATGTACAATATAACTGCTTAAACGGCCAAACTCAGAAGCCGAAATGAACTACATCTTAGCCTGTCTTGCGTTCTTAATCCATTCTCACATAACATTTAATTAATGTGATCTTACTTTTTATTTGATTTAAATAATGCACCTCCTGAAAAGAAACCAGAGAATAGCAATTATTTAAATCATGACGGAGTAATGATTAAGGGTGCATGTGTTAAGCTATGCACATATATTCTATTATTTAGTAAAATAATTAAAATTCAACCTGCACTACTTTCAATCCTTGATCTTAGTGTCCTGGCAAGAACAGACTGATATTGTCGGTGACAGAGGGTAATGTACATGAATGCGAGGTTTACTGCTGCAGCCAATGTTCCTCTGGAAATCTCACCAATACTAATGTGCATGGCTATTTGGGTAAATATTGCAACAAAGAAATTCCAGATGAATTAACACTGCTAAATGTTTTTATGCAAAAAAAAAAAACTGCAAATTCAGAATAAAGTGAGAAGCTAAAACATCTGGCTTTCCATTGACAAGATAACAGATTCTTGAGATCATTACATAGCAAATGTTATTGTCGCTAAGAATCAGAAAAGCTACGTATTGTTAACACATAAGAGCTTCAAAAACCATTTCAATCTAAATTTGTTTTACAAATGCTATACATACTGTGTTTCCTGAGTGGCATTCAGTATCGAACAGTTGGTTCTTTTCTGTGTTCCGAAAATGGTACACCTCATATGTCTATCGCATGCATTTCGAGCTTGTGAAGAGGTTTGTATCCAGTATCATGAGTTTGATAGATTTATTTTCAACATGAAGTAATTTTTTCTCTAGTCGCCGTTGAGATGTCATGTCAAGGAAATGACTACTGTGGAAGTCTTTCTTCTGTCACACAAGTGGTCAATAGAATGTAACTCAATCTGAGTAGTAAAAGAATCAATGAATAACTCCTTAATAATAGAAGAATTGAGCTACATTTCTTCAAATTTGGAATACCAACTTCAACTAGAATCTAAGGACATGCTAACATGGGGGGGGGGGACTCTGAAGTTAATGTAAGAACATGCCCCCATTAGCTAAATATAAGGAGAATAAATTGAAAATTTTGTTGGACAAAACAACAGGAAAAAATCACACAAACATTCCTAGGAGACCAAACATACGTTTGAGAAAACATCAAGGAACATTTTATACAGGAAGATGTAATTTGTTTCAAATATTACCCAATCACAACTTGGGACTTCATGCTTAGTTTCTCTCGGTACAATGCCCTGCTAGTAGTTTCCCCGTTTACAACCTGTAGATTATGGTCGTATTCTCCAGTTCCTTGTATAATTACTAGAAGAATGGTCAACTAATATGTTGATAATTTGTTTTGTTCATCGTCCATTAGGCAACCCTGAGCAGTTCGGAGGGGCTCGCGCGAGTCCTTTGTTGAAATAGCTCGTGAGGAAAATCGGTAAAATGACCACACGCTTCTAATTTAACCGTCTTCTATTCCATCAGTTTGTACAAAGGTAATTTCCTTGGTAATTCTTTACAAATTAAACTTTTGCTGCTAAAATCTATTCAACTCATTTATCATCTATTCAACTCAAATGTTAGAGTATATTTCAGGTGGTATTAAGAACATTTTACGGCAAATTTGATTTCGTGTTATTTGTTTTAATAAAGTATTTATTTAAGGGCCTAATAATAATAATAATAATAATAATAATAATAGCAGCAGCAGCAGCAGCAGTAGTAGTAGTAGTAGTAGTAGTAGTAGTAGTAGTAGTAGTAGTAGTAGTAGTAGTAGTAGTAGTAATGAGGTGAATGATAATTTTTATGGGCATGTGGCCTTATTTTATAATTTCAGTATCCTTAAAAATTGTTCTTAAATTATTAAATTTGCTGTATTTTCCCCAGTTGTTTAATCAAACAGAAATATATAAATTAGTTAACATACACAGCCTTTATTTGGATGCATGGCCGGTTTAATGGGGATTTGCCTGCTCTGTTTCTAAACGGTTCTGTACCCTCTCTACTTTCCCGCCTCTCCTTGTGCTGACGCTAAGCCTTTGTGCTGTATAGGAGTTGAACGTTTGTGAGACCACGTGTTTCAGTGTTAGTGCTGTAATAATGCCAAAAATGCATAGAATCTTCATGTATGATTCCTATGTGACAAACTCGTAGAGAAGTGAGACAGCGATTTGTAGGTTCCCTGCTATTCTTGCCCTTCACACAGAAACTGTTCGGAACCGTATGAGTAGATTTAGGGAAACTGGATCTGTTCTTGATTTATCGAAAGGAAAACGTTGTGTTCTTACAGAGGAAAAACTCGTTGACATAGGAGAAAAGTTAGAACTAAGTCCAAAGAAATCTCTTGAGAAAGTTTGCACAGGAATCAGGAATTTCGCAAACCTCGGCTTGGAATGTCACTAAACTTTTAAAATTAAAACTCTATAAGACAACTATAGTTCAGGAATTGCAACCACGCGGTCATATGAGTCAAGTTAATTTCTGTAATTGAGTGTTTTATCGTTCTATTGATCCACGTATAATTTTTTTTACGGACGAAGCATGGTTTTATTTACATTATCTTGTAGCGACACAAAACGGTACTGGAGTGCAGAAAAATCCAATCTCGTGCACGAAATGCAATTGTATGACCAAAAAAATTGGTGTTTGGTGTGCTGTAGAAATCTAAGCGCTTGAATTTAAGGGACTATAAATATCCGACTCCGCATGCAAACAGCGTGCCTCCCGGTGCCAAGCAATCCCCGTTAAGCCAGCCACGCATCCAAACGAGAGCTCTGTATTTTTGTAGTTGCGCCATTTTATTTTATGTGTCTATTTATTGTGTGATCACCTATTCTATTCTTATCAACTTGCTCGTTCTGTTTGTTCTTCCTATCTAGAGTGAGAATTTAATTTATTTCGGATATTCATTTTATCCAGCATAGACAAAATTGCTTTTGGTAAAACGCCCATAAGCGCACGATGATGATGATGATGATGATGATGATGATGATGATGATGATGGTGATGATGATAAAAGGTGCGGAACTTAGGAAAATGCTACAAAACTTACATAAAGTTGTAGCATCAGTCATCAAGACTAGTGTCGGTCCTGGTGGTGTAGTGGTTACCATACTTGCCTCCTATACCCAAGATCGCGGGTTCGAATCCGGCCAGGACCGATGGATTTTTTCGGGCGTAAAAATCCTAATTATGGCTTCTCTCGGAAGGGAAGTAAAGCCGTGGGTCCCGTATCGTACATTTACGGCACGAAAAAGAACCTCAAGCCTGAAAGAGAGGCCTCTGAGCAAAATGTGTCGGCCGTTTCACGCCCTGAGTTGAATGGGACGCTGATGACCTGAGATGTTAAAGAGCGTCCATAAATAAAAATCAGTCAATCAATCAAGACTAGTATGCGTGTTGGAAGCTAACTAGTAACCCACCCACTTTTGATATGGGAGTAGTAAGGATGAGGATCAAGTGGGATACTGCATAAAGCACTCCCGTTATTCAAAAGTAGGGTAATGGTGCTACGGACAATGTCCAGGAGCAAAAGAAGATATTGTATCCCGTGCCAACCATGGTATAAATACCTAGTTGACACCTGGGCGGAGTGCTGTGGAAGGTGTTGAAGGAATATATCTATTAAATCTGTGCATAATATTGTCGTGTGTGTGTGGGGGGGGGTTATTGTTTGCCCAATCTCGGACGTTCCATAGGCTTAGGAGGTCGTCATCGGTGATTTGAGGAGTTAGATATGAGATTGCGGCTGGTTCCGGCACATGGAACTGCACCTAGAAGTTGATATGAAGGCATTCATTTTGCTTTAATTGCACAGAAATCGTTCTGGTGGCCTGATGGTCTTGCAGAGACTTCCGGATATTGTCAGTGACTTTTCTTGTACAGGCGATGTGCTTAGTACACACTTCCAATCTATTAAGCCTGGATGTTATGGTTTCCAAGTGCCAGGAGACCAGGTCCAAAATAGCGGCTGATGCTTGTTGAACTGTTTATGTATGAGTGAAGTCCTTCTGCTAATGTTGAAACTATTGTAGTGATCTTCTCGACGCCGTTAATGAGTGCCCCTTAAAAGGTGTTCGAGGTGTTTGATATAAATTTCCTGATTTATACATCCACCCAAAATTTACGATGGAATTTATAGTAGATTTTGGCAGTAGGAGAAGATGGCATTGGAGTGGTGGTGAAAGTCGTGACGTCAATTGTTAGATCTAGCGTAGTCATTGCGTAGATAAAGAAACGAAGATTATGAATAAAGTAGTCTTATATCAAACTTAGCGAACACCTAGTCTGAATTAATATTCGTTATTACAAGGATTCTCATTATACTTAAATCTAGCATACGAGTTAAATCACAACAATCTTAAAAGGTAACCCCTAAGCTAGATTTAAGTTAACTAGTTTCATAACGCTACTTCGCCTTCCTTTAAATCCATATTACATTACTGTGTGCTTATCGCTCTATCCGACTGTAAGTCGTTATCAATTTGAAATATTATCACACTGGCCTTCGCTTAGAGTAAAAGGACATGCAAGATTTCAGCATAGATATTAAAAGTTAAAAGCTGCTATACTACTTTAACGTTCAAATAATCCACTGGCGGCTATTCAGTTGAAGTTGGTGAAGGATACTTCACCTGCTTTTCTTTGCTGCTTTAATTGCTTAAGAGTTTTGTGATAATTTTCTGCGGATTTATACTCTCGCGTTCCGCACGCTCACGCTTCAGTCACTGGATGGCATGATAAGAGGTGAAGATAGAGACTGGACATACTTGTGACGCTCTGATTTTCACCCTCAGAAGTACCTTCTTGTATACACGGGTTACTATGGCAACGAAGAGAAAATCATATTTGCACGAGCGCTTTCTGCGAGGTTGTGATGACGCATGGTCATTTAGAACTTCAACAAACCATGTGCTTCAACATTCTCTGTCAGCATCCTTGTAGTCTCTAATAGATTCAGTGACATTTTTTAGAAAAAACGAACGATTCTGAAGTTGTGAGCATCTCTGGCTCTTGGAACATTTCTTTTATTCTTCGCTTCAATTTAAAATTATTTTGAATTGGTTGGTTGTACGAGTCACGTTTCGCATAGCTATTAAGCTTACGTACACTGATAAATATAATTATAGAAGAGCTGGAAATAAATTAATAGCATCATATTTACAAGTAGTACATAATTTATTCTAGAACCTGGAGACTAGCCATTCCTTTAATTAATCCCTTGCCACATTTTATTATCTGTTGTCACACTTTTGAAAGACCTGAACTTGGCCGTTTTTTGTTGATGTTTGGGAAGAAGCGCCCTACTGCAAATTGTAGTGTGGTTTGTTCTGTCTTTTGCGGCTAACTTCCTCTTACACCAGGAACCCACCACCAGCAGTAATTGAATCAAATCAACATAATGTGCTTCAAGGGCAAGATGAGCAAATGTGATTACATCTTCCACTTTATAATCCTTGTCGAAAGTAGGCACCCCACTTTCGACATGCCAAAGTTTCATTCACAAGCTTCTCGCAAACCTTCTTCACATTTCCTCAAGTTCATAAAACGTTCCTTTTCAAACTTAACCCATGCATATTGCTCACTTTTAGTAAACATCACTTTAGGGCAGTCCAAATTTACACTGTTATTCATCTACAGATACTGCACTAGTGACGCCTAGTGTGTTGAACTGCTATGTCTTTTCTCTAGACATACTGGAATAAGTTCGTTTACAGCGTGTCGACAGTGTTGTCACTATTTTCTTTCCAGCCCTTGTAATTTGTTATTATAGATTCGTGTTGTTTTAAGTTACATTTATAGTGTAACTTTAATATTTTATTATCAATGAGGAATATATACCCTGAAGTAGTAGTATCACGGAAAAAGTATGCGCTCTTAAAGACTCCAGCTATGGGTAAGTTCGGTACTTACCATTTTTCTCTGTAAAAGAGCTTCACTAATAATAAAGATTGCAAGCAGCCAATGACATTAACAACAATTCTATTTCATCGACCAATGTTAGCCAACAACCTATTAAACCTCGTGTTTAATTTAACATCGCCTTTCCCTTGTATTAAAAGTTTAACAATAGAGTAGTTAACAGTTGTAAAACGGCAGTCAAATATCCGGTTTTAGATGTCGAAATTTTATATTTGGACTTTTTAAATGTGGTTCATATTAGAAAAAGGGCTGTAAGATACTTTGAAATGTATACGGGGAAAAAAAAAAACACTTATTACAAAGGGATACCATGTTTTAATGTTTTTTTTTTTTATGATGTTTAACGTCTCATTTTTACTACTGAGGCACCACAGGCGGTGAACATTGGTGATACATGAAATGAAATGATATATTGGGAAAGGAGTTTTTTTAAGGAAGGAAATGTTCCAGGCCTAAGTTTAGGGTACCTCCTCCCGGCATTTGCCAATTATGAGGACTTTGGAAAACCTGGAAAAACCCTCAGTCAGGGAGGACGGTCCTGTCGGGATTCGAACCCCAGACCTCCCACTCACGAGTCCGCGCCTTAAAGACCTCGGCTACCCATAGCGGTGGGACACCATGTGAAAAACAATCTTTATAAGACTGCGAATGCAATACGAGAGAGAATAGAATATGCTAAACAGAAACGTGTCTTCCCCCCCCCTCTCTCTCACTCACACACACACACACATACACACATACACACATATTGGTGACATAAGGATTTATACCCAAGACCAACTTCAATTCTTAGACCATAATGCTAGTATTGATAGTACATAAAATGGCGGCGATCGTGGTTCAAGCATGCTGCTGCTATTAAAAAACACAAGGTTGTTCATTTGTTCGTTGCAGTTACATGGCTTATTACAGTAGCTTATAATTGGAGTTAAATCAAGTGTGTTAGTTCTTTTGTTTTATTAAGTTAATACTCGATATATAATTGAATTGGATTACACAACGAACTTGTGTAATAAAATATGTTTATTACAACATTGGTAGCTCTTGTTATGTGACCGGTTGCACCTCTAATTATGCCATGTTTAAATTTCCTAAATAGCAGTCATTAAAGAAGAAGTGAATAAAAAGTATACCCCGTGAAAATTTTGAAATCAATGTTAAAACTGTAATAAGCATTTCGAATTGTTAGGAGGACATTTTCCCTATGCAATTTTCCCTAATCTACCATCTATGTGACAGTGAGGCTTAACAATGAAAGAAAAAATCCGAAAGAATGTAAGAAGTGCCTTTTTGAGTGAGATGACAGTTTTAATGAATGGTTGGAGAAGGATGTTATAACAAGTTTTGACTCCTTTGCAAATGAGGTTAAGAAAATATAGGTATATCTGTTCGCAACTATAGCCAAAGAAAATTATGTCCTTTTCATTAAAATATGTGATAAATGTGATGCTGTCCCGTCTATGTCGATTAGGCTTAAAGTGTCCAGTAATTTGGAAGTTAGTGTATATTTTAAATGTTAGTGCTGGCCTGTGGAGAAGTTAAATTCGTCTTAGAGTGCAGTGGAAGTAAGGACTTAAAATGTGACAGCTGGAGCAAATTGGATAATTTGGGCAGTCGCCTGATGATGATTACGACGACGACGACGATAATAATAATAATAATAATAATAATAATAATAATAATAATATGTCGCTCATTGAAATAGTAACTTCATTAATAAACGTTGCCAAGGAAAATTATCTTTATATCATGATTTGGATACAGCTGGTAAAATAAAATTTTCATTACAGTAATTGAAGCTTTCTTATGCAAACGAAATTTCAACTGCAATTCTTTTCTTACACGTGTATAAAATAAATTGCATTTTACATTGCATATTCTTTTCCAGTAGTTTGGTCAATGTTTTATATTTTTAAGACTTTACAAAATTCAAATTTGTATATAGGTTATGTGTGTTCAATTTTTTTAATAGTGTTTAGTGCTCATTTAAACTACTGAGGCATCACAGACGATGAACTTCGGTGATATATGAGATAAATTGAGAAAGAATTTTTCTTAAGGAAGAAAATTTTCCAGGCTTAAGTTTAGGGTATCTCCCCGGCATTTCCATTTATTGGGACTGAGGGAGGCTCGTGGGAATCGAACCCCAGACCTCCTGCTCACGATTCCGCGCGTTAACGACCTCTGCCATCCGTGAAGGTGCGTACTTAAATTATGCAAATTTTGCCCTGTAGTAAATTTTTTTTAAATATTGTTATGCACGTTACATGATGAAAAATACTTGATTAAGCTATTTATGTATGTTGTTGGTTTAATAATTATTATTTTATTTTTCTACTTATTGCACTGCAGTAATAGGCAGTAGTCAATTTTTTGTACATATATGCTTTTATGTCAGCCGAATTCATATTTATGCTTCGTTTAGATTAGAAATATTGTTTGTATACCATTTAAGACTTTTAAAAACATTGTAAATATTTTCTAATGCTAAATGTCATCTTATAAAGTAATACTGTGCAAACATTTCGTGTTTACTATTGACAATAGTTGGCCGAAGATGGCCGCCATTTTTCTTTTTCTGCATTGGGTCTGGGTAGTGGAGTCGGTTTTGTTATGCCACTCGTTATTTTCATTTAATGGCTGATGAAAATCCAGCATTTCAGTATTATCAGACAGACTTCCGCAGCAATCGCCCAAAAATAGGAAGATAAATAACATTCCCATATACCGAGGGCGGCTTAAAATATATACCGCTTAAACATTAAATATCTATTTAATATATTTCAAAGTTGAACCGAAAAACAACAGCAATGTGTAACATGGTGTTCTGTAAACAGATGTGACTCATATACATTATGATAGCGTTGCTACGTGATAGGTAAATCAACAACGAATAAATGAAGCCAAGATTATCGAAAATCAACAATAAACAAACGAAGCGAAGATTATCGTAGTGTTCTATAAACATATGTAACTCACATTACGTTATGCTACCGTTGCTACAGCAAAATGGAGCCAAGATTAACTTTTGAACAGCGGAAAGCTATTTGGAAGTGGCATTGGAAAACTGAGAATGTTGTTGAAGTTCAAAGGCAATGGAGACGTGTGTACAGAACGAACCACCGTTGGACTTCGACCTATGGGGAACTCTTAAGCATGTTGTATACCGTAGAAAACCAGCTACACTGGCAACACTTCGGGAAGAAATTGAAACTACATATGCTGCAATCGCTGAGGACACTTTCGCAGACGTTGCTCAATCAGTAGTTGAACGTACTCAGAAGTGTACAGACGCCGAATGGTGGGCATTTTGAGCAACTGTTGTAACTGTAAAAGTCTAAGATTATTAGTGCTCATCATTTTCTGTTTGTGTGAATTCAGTTTTGTTATGTTAATAGTGTTTTTTTTTGCCTGAAATGTGTATACATTTTTGGCACCCTCTGTATTTAGAGGGATACTGCAAAGTATGAATTCTCTCATTGCATATTTTCTTGTGTTCTGGAAGAGTTAATAAAACTCAACCTCAGAAGCAACAGAACCAAAATTTATCGTATTCGTAATGGCTACTTTTTTATCACTGTTCAAGTAATCGGCGATCCTAACCTTCCAAAATTAGGAATTGTCACGAGGAAGCCTGGATCGTAACGTAATCAATCTCCTTATATCACAGTGCATACAGCAGGGACGGTTTGAGTATTTCGCGGAATCGGACTCTTATTGATCATGTCCAAAATTGTCCGTATTATCTGTATTTCCTTCAAATGACTATGCACAAATCAACATTTGTGCCATCCGAAAACATATACTGCTACGTTTTTAATAAATAAATCAGCTATTTCGCATGTGTGTGCCATAGAAAGCCCAATAATAACTATTGCCGATGTAAGCATTTCAAAATATTTATTTTAAGGTTAAAGCTTAAGTCTCTGGGTTGATGATGGTTGGGATTATATTGGCGCTGTCCGCTTTTGTGAATTAAAAGCCTGCAGTACTTTTTTGGTTGCGCACATCACGGCATTAACATATTTTGATGTTGAATCGAATTCCTCTGAATAATTCTGATCGAATTACCCTAGAAGTTCCAAATTCATACATTATTACTATGAAAATTTTTATAATACTAAAAAATATTTCGCCGAAAAATATCATTAATACTCATAATAAAACAAACCAATTCGTTGTTATTATTATTGTTACTATTATTATTATATTAATTGCTTTATTATTCTTTTAATTTCAAGTTATGTTAGACTATTCTTAGTAGCTCCTTAACCTAACTTTTTATATATCAATAACGTTATAATATACATTCTCAATTAAGCATAAAGTAGCGATTTAGGAGAAAAAATAAGGTAATAATAGTAATACTTAAAAACCCTGTCCGTCATTCAAAAACTACCAATAAATAAGCAAAACCGAAAACTAAAGTGAAAAACCACAATTTACTCTTCTTAATTGATGTGGCGTTCTGCGTACCTAATTACCTTTTATTACAGTGACAAATGCTGAAATTCCATGTCTATTTGAAGAAAAACTACAATCGTTACAGTTAATGTGTCAATTAGTAAATCAGCAACTTCTTCGTGTAACAGTGTTCGTTAAATAACTATATTTGCTGCGGCGATTGCCGCGACATCAGATGGATTCAATGAGAAATACGTCCAACTTGAAGTCGCATTTAGGAATAACAATATCTATCAAAGGTGCCGATACCAACCCCTACTGTAGTGTATATACTCTGATCAAGGTCGCTCTTGACTGTGATCGTAATACACTGATACAATGTGAATTTGATGTTAACAAAAATGCTGCTATATTTTAGCATCTACTGATGAAACCGGCCCATAGTTATATACTGAAGGCCTTGTAAACAGATGTTGTATAATCATATATCTTATACGCCTGTGCGGCTCGTGCTATGTACTCACAGGCTCACCGAATCCTATATAAAATTTTTAAAAAGTAAAAATCATTTTACAGTCTGTATGATATTCCTGTTTTATTCAAGAGTTACACCTTTTCTCTTTTTATGTATTTTGAATGGGAAACTGCTAAAAATTACCGGTTACAAAACTTGTTTTTTTTCTTCATGGGTTCAATACTACTCATAATCCAACAGAGCGCCAATGTGTGGGAATGGAGTTGGGTAGGCAGTGGGGAGGCAAGGCGGGAAAGCTCTTGCAGTTGCTAAGCTGCAAAATAGCGATGAGCTTTAGTTGCAACGAGAACTAGCGATCTTCCACTGTCAAGTGTCAACAAACGCAAGTAAAGGAAAGCAAGTAAGCAAAGTAAAGGAAATAAAGGAAATCTGCAAGTACATAGTATTGTTTATTTTAGTGTTATGAATACACATAATATTTAAGTAAATCTCTATTTGTGCTTTTGGTAAGTAGCCTGCTCTTTGTATAAACAAAATGAACAGTGTAAATTTTACTTTGGCGACTGATTTATCTAATCTGTGTTGGAGGATAAAAGCATAATAAACGGTAAGCAGTCCAAAACCATTAGTCCCTTACATAAACAAACTGCTAGCGGCGGGAAATACACATACATGTACATTCAAAACTGATGTATACGAAAGAAACGCATGATTCGCGAACTTTAACATCGCAAGCAGACTGTACTGATTTTCGAGTCTGGTTTTCGCGATGGACACGACAGGAATTGTGGATTTAGGTCACTGGTCTCAAAAAGTTAAAAGATATGAAGTACATGTTAACTTGTGTGTTAATATCTCTGCTTGGAAAAACAGCATCAGAGAACACTCAACAGTGCGTTTCGGAAGAAAGTCGAACAAGTCAGAAAAAACAGATATGTGCTGTTCAAAATAATTGATTGTACAAAATTTTACGGGGAGTTCGGATTGGCTCGAAGAATCCACGGCGAGAATATGGATTTAAAATCTCCTGGTATGTTTAGAGGAATAATAAGTTTCGCATCAGCGCTTAACATGAACGAACACTTTAAAATCGCTATGGTATTTGTAGGTACATCGAAGACGATTCAGAACCAATTACTTACAGAATGACTTCAATTTTAATAACATCTAACACATGAGTGGCGAGCACATTCCAGTTTAAATTGCCGCAGCAGCTTCCCTTTCAATTATAGCTGAAGAGACAACCAGTAGTTGTACTAAGGTATGTTTTATCGAGTGATAAACCTATTGAAAGATTTTGGATTTTCCTAAATTCATCCTGTTATGGTGCTGCATCTTTACTTTCACACATTATTATAGTTCTAGATGGAGTTACTAGGGAAAATAGAAATAAAGTCGTTTCACAGAGCTATCATGGTGGTAGCGTAATGAGTTGCCCTCTTTCTGGTATTTAGAGGTCAGCTTATTCTTTACGCGTATTTCATCCACTAATATGCGCTCCAATTGAATTTAGTCGTGTCTCAAGCCGCGAGCCAGAATAAAGAAGCAGATATTCCCAACTTTTTCACTCACCCTTCCCAAATAAGTGTTGTTCTGGATGAGATCATCGGCAGGCGCCTTCCCGCATAGTTCAGGAACTAGATGGAACTTATATTTTGGATGGTTGAGCCCTTGTATGAAAACAAGAATGAAATCATAGAATGTCTGAAAAATTTTGAAAATTAAGTCAACAGTCAACCAAGTTCAAGACTTCGACTCAAATACAATTGCCTTATGTCACAATCTGACTGAACTTCTTTAACACGGTTATACCGCATGTTAATGTTTTGTGCAGCACACTACAGAAGTGAACAATAAATCCAAATTCGTTTCAGACAGCTTTGTATTTATTTGTAAACAAACTTCAGAAGATTAGGGACAACATGAACACTATTTCTGAAAAAGTCGACACATTGGAGCACATAGCAACAAGGCAGTGTACCAATTCTCATTTTTCTAGATATATTGCTGCAAAAGAAGTCTGTACATTATAACTAATCAGGCATCAGATAGATATCAGTTTACTGGACATTTGTTAGGCTTTATTCGACTGACAGAATTACTTCAATTTTAATAAAAAATGTCCAGAAGAAGCGCTATAAATAATAGTTACCGTGTTACGCATTTCTTGGAACTAAAAAGTTATAAACAGAGCTCCAAACTATGTATGCTAGAATCGATTTCAGGAATTTTAAAAGAATCATTTATCTGCTGGGACCGCCATGGCAGAGGTCTTAAGGCGCGGACTCCTGAGCGGGATGTCTGGGGTTCGATTTCCACCAGGACCATCTTCCCTGACTGAGGTTTTTTTCCAGGTTTTCCTCAGTCCTCATAAATAGCAAATGCCGGGGAGATATCCCAAAACTTAGGCCTGGAACGCTTCTTTCCTTTAAGAAAAAATGCTTTCCAAATTTATCATTTCATCTCATGTATCATCGGTGTCCACCTCTTGTGGTGCCTCAGTAGTAAAAACGGTCATTAAACGCCATTAAAAAAAAGATGCTGGGACTTATATCGACAACAGCTTACAAAACTGTCTGGGTGTAACTGATTTACTAAAGTTGATAATCACAATTCCAGAGAGGTTCTTTTCTATATGGAAGACAATTAAAACATTTTAGGGAACACAATCGATGGAGATAGGCTGAGGGCTCTTGTGATGTTACTCACAGAAAAAGAGATTATCTATCTGCTGTAGACAGTGCGTCAGTGCTTTTAATTGAAACCATCATCTGCGGCTTTTAGACTGAGAGTTTGCCCTCCTCTCTTGAGGAAGTAAGTACTTGCGATGATGTTGCTGTCGAGCGAGTGCTCTGTTTCGTTTTATGTGTGTTTGTGGTTTTTAGATCTTGATGTGATTTTTATTCTTTTATATGTGACAGTTTCTTATTAGAACATTTTAGGACTGTTATTTTACCAGCTATTGCTGGTATATTTTATTACCAGAATTTTTTTCATTGTTGACTATTTCGCCCTTGTTATTTGTTATTGGCTTTTTATTTTTCTTGCCCGCCGTGGTAAGCCGCTTGTTCTCTGCACAGAATTTTAGTGTAGATAGATATATTGCTTATTTATTTCCATATTGGTATAGTTTTAGTGAGTTTGGGCGCTAATGACTTTAGCATTTTTGCGCCCTTTAGACTTCATCATCATCTGCTGGAGGGCTTCAATGAAAGGGCAATCGATAACTTCGTAGCTTAGAAGCAAAGAAAAATGTACTTCTCTGTACCAACATTCCACAAAAGCGTCATTAGGACATTGAAACGGCTCACAAATATTACTTTATGTTAAAAAACTATATTTTATAAATTATTTTAATTGTTATTAATTACTTTGATAAGGTAGGTTGTAAAAATTAAATACATTGTCTGATAAGTAACTGTATTATACTTTCTACCAGTCTTATAACCCACGAGAGGTTGCTGCTGATGGCACGTACATGTATCGTAGGAAGTAAATGCTGATCAGGAACATATGATTTAAATTAGCGCTCTTAAGTTGTTTCATAACCTCCTCGGAAAACAATATAAATAATATCGGCAATACTATTAATACTGCCTCCGTGGTCTAGTGGTGGCATTTGCGGCTAAATGGAGCATTAAAAATATACTATTAAATGCCAGTGTATATTATAATAATGATAAAAGTTTACCATGTAACATCTAGTGTTAGAAATAGGAGGCTTCGCTTGGATAGCTTGTGAGAAGAAATGTCATTGTTTCTCTCTATAGTAAACAATTGTTGGCGACTCTGAAAATTTGTGAATGGACTTAAAAAAGTTCTGTAAAGAGTTAAGGGGGAAAATGGAATACGTAGACACTAAAAATGAAAACTACAGGTAATGGCGCATTTTTCAAACAATAAAGAAAGTCGTATTAGCAGAAGACAAATATACTTATGCATAGAGCATGAGTATAAAAGAAATTAACAAGCGGAGAGTACCATTGACTTTAGGAAAATCGGAAAATACACTCCAGCGTTTACGGACGTAGTAAGGTGTAGGCACATGAGTTTTTGATTCTTCACGTGTTTTTATTTTATCCCATAAGCGCAATAAATTTTTTGACACCCACTATTGGCCGAGATCGTGAAGACATTAACTCGTGAGCGAGAGGTCTGGGCTCCCATTCCTGATAGGACTGTCTTTTCTGACTGAGGTTTTTTCCAGATTTTCCTCAGTCCTCATAAATGAAAAATGAAGGAAATGTATCCCAAAGTTCCATAAAAATTCCCATTTTATCATTTCATCAGTGTCCCACCTCTGATGCCACAGTGGTAAAATGGGTGTTAAACACTATTAAAAATAACTGAACAGAACACACGCAAAGTAGAGGTATTCTTCACATCGCACCCCCAAAGTCAATTTATATTTAGATGATTTCTGAGTTGAATTTGCAACATCCGTTAACTTTTGCACTTTGCTGCTTTTGACGAATACCCAGGGCGTTCTAAACGGTCCCAGCGTGACCAAAATTGAAGATATATATTTTTTTCAACATAGTACCCTTGTAAATAAATATGGTTAGTGCAACGACTTTCCAACCTTTTTAATATCCTCAGTAAAATAAGATTGTTGAACTGTGAAAAATCGGCGTCTGTCTCAGCTTCAGCCTAATCATTTGATGGGAATCTCCATCCACCCAGCCATTTCTTCAGCTTTCGGAATAAAAAGTAATCGCTGGAAGCCAAATTCGGTGAATATTTTTTTAGTAGTGTTTAACGCCCGTTTTTACTACTGAGGCACCATAGGTGGTGGACACTGATGATACATGAGATGAAATGATATATTGGGAAAGGATTTTTTTAAGGAAGGAAGCGTTCTAGGCCTGAGTACCTGCCCGGTATTTGCCATTTATGAGAACTGGGGAAATTTTGGAAAAAAAAAGCTCAGTCAGGGAGACGGTCCGGACTGAATTGAACCCCAGACCTCCCGCTCACGAGTCCGCGCCTTAACAACCTCGGCCACCCGTGACGGTAAGGGGTGGTGGTGAATATAGTGGATATGGAAGCACTTGGAAGCGAAGGTCATGCAATTTTGCAGCACCAATCCCAAACATGCGTGAAGAGACCTTATCGTGATGAAGAGAACTTTCTTTTTCGGAAGGTGTAGACGTTTATCTGATTAACACCTTCAGTTGATCCAGTAAAGCGTAATATTCCCCGGTGAGGTTCTGCCCTTCTGGATGTAGTCTATGAGCACCAAACCATGAGAATCCCGGAAAACCGTAACCATGATTTTTTCAGCAGATGGAATCGTTTGTTTTCTTAGTCACGTGTTGCTCCTTCGTCTTTGATATACAGTGATGAATTCATGTTTTAACTGCCTATTATGAAACGTCTGAGAAACTCACTGCAATTGCGTTTAAACAAGTCTAAACACTTGCGTCCATTTGAATGAGTTTATAGTTCACCCTTCGAGCGAAAAGCTTTCTCTTGCCCAAGGATTCGTGTAAAAAATGGTGGACACAGCCTATCGAGGTCTTTGCAGTGTCAGGCAAATCGCGTACCTTCAATAAGCGATCATTGAGTATGGCATTGTGAATTTTTGTCACAGTCTTGTCAGTCGTTCAGTTGTGGAACGCAGTGAGCGATCATCATCTTGAATGGATGTACGACCACGCTTAAGTTCATTAGCCCATGTTTTAACTGTCAAAAACGAAGGGGAAGGATATCTTAACATGGAATCTAACTGTTTTTATATTTCTGTTAGAATTAAACCCTTCAAAACGAGGTACACACTGCTCTATTTCAATTTTATGCATCTTGTAGAAAATATTAACTACTTTGTTTACACGGTCATCACAAACATGTGACTATACTTACGCCTCATCTAATGAATTCCATCTTCAGGATATCACTGAGCCAGGCTAAGAACTTTTAGGACACCCCTAAAGTGTAAGTCTAGCTAGATGTTTAGCACGAAGTTTGTTCCATGTATTAATGTTGAAAACGGAAAGTTTAATATGTAAAACACAAATTGAATTTAATTTTAAAACATATAACACATTATATGTTGGGAATATACTTACTAGGAATAAATTAAGTAATGAACTGCGTGGAATGAATGAATGAATGGTGTTTAACGTCCGTTTTTACTACTGAGGCACCACAGACGATGGACACTGATGATACATGAAATGAAATGATAAATTGGGAAAGGGTTTTTAAGGAAGAAAAGGTTCCAGGCCTAAGTTTAGGTTACCTCCCCGGCATTTGTCATTTATGAGGACTGAGGAAAACCTGAAAAAAACCTCAGTCAGGGAGGACGGTCCTGGCGGTATTCGAACTCAGACCTCCCGCTCACGAGTCCGCGCCTTAACGAGCTCTGCCACCCGTGGCGGTAACTGCGTGGAAAAATTCAAAAGTTTCATACAACACATCATCTTAATGCAATATATTGACATAGGCCTAACGTGTATTACATACTATTTACAAACTGTTAAATAATTCTACCGCTGGTACAGATGTATTTATAACACTATAATAATACAATTACATTACTAATGTATTATATATAATATCATACCCACGATTGTTTATCATAATGCTTATATCGGTACTATTAGACTTTTGGAACATCTTACTGTTTAAAACTAATGCAATATCTGTATATTTATTAACTGCAATTGGGATTACATCCTGTGGAAGTGAAGAATAATGAAAATACAAAGATTATTTACAGGAAAATACTTAAAAAGGAAACCAATTAACTTAACTAACTTATACAGGTATGCCTGGAATTAAATAAATCGAGCTAATTTAAATGCATGTCGAATTAGTTTTGCACATATTTATATGCTTAATAACTCAATTAAATACATTTCACATAATTAAAAAAATATCAATCTAGTTAGATACACATCAACCTGGTTAAATACATCAAACCAGTTAACTTAATTAAATCATTTATAAAAGCATTAGCTTTATCAAATATAATTCAGTATCTTTAGACCTAGACAATTATCAACTTGAATAACAATATAAACAAGGTAAGTGAAGTTAGTCAATTAAATGCAACAAAGAGTTGAACAATATTTCAAGTAGTCAGATATAAACTTTTGAACACCAATCTACATATCAACTTATATTAATGAAATATTAATACACATTCAGTTTTAGTTTACTTTTAAATCTTGTCTCAAAGGCAATTACAGATAATTCATTCCAGTCATTTATGCTTTTATTTACGAACGATAATTTACCTATGTCCATTCTCTGTTGCCTATAATTGATTTTAAAATTATGATCATTCCTACCATAATATGTTGATTTTTCTTACCTAGTTGTTATATCCTTCCATGATTTTATTCTGTATGCGTGTTGTATGACTTATCCTCACTATTTTACTTCTCTCTGCTAACGATTCCCAAACATTTTCAACATTTTGGTCCCATTCTTTTTTAAGAATTTTGCTGCTCTATGCTGGATTTATTTCTATGATATTTATTTGATATATCATGTATGGTTTCCAACAATTTGCTCCATACCCATTAAGGATCGAAATAATGATAAATATTTCCTTTGATTTTGAACTTTTTTTTATATAAATATAGTATTCTCATAACAAAGTGTAATCCCGTCCATGCTTTCCTCGCAACACTATCAATTTGTTCGTTCCATGCAAGTTAAAACTTAAGTGAATTTTAAAGTGAAGTATTTATAACAGTTTTCCTGGGGAATTTCTACTACATTGAGTTTATAAAAGATTAATTTTCTTCCTCGATGTTTACAAAATGTTATTGTCTTACTCTTGGAACCATTTATTTTCATATTATATTTAACCGCCCTATTGGAAATATTATTAAGATTACTTTGCAAAATCTTCATATCGGAACTTCATTAATTTTTCGATAAACAATACAATCGTTGACAAATATTCTTACTTTGTAATTATGCAAATATCGTTAATCTAAATAATTAACAATAGTGGCGCAAGAACGCTACCTTGTGGAACTGCTGATATCACCTTCCCTGTAATTAACATTTCCTGACGTATCCTAACTTGGATCCGCTCTGAGAAAAATGTTTTAATCCAATACTCTTTTTTTGGATGGTGTTTAACACCCATTTTTACTACTGAGACACCACAGGCAATGAACACTGATGATATATGAGATAAAATATTGGGAAAGGATTTTTTTAAGGTAGGAAAAGTTCCAGGCCTAAGTTTAGGACACCTCCCCGGCATTTGCCATTTATGACGACTGAGGAAATCCTGGAAAATACCTCAGTCAGGGAGGACGGTCCTGGCGGGATTCGAACCCCAGACCTCCCGCTCACGAGTCCGTGCCTTAACGACCTCTGCCACACGTGGCGGTAATCCAAAACTCTTTTACCTATTTGCAGTCCAATCAATTTACCTACTAATAAGTTATGCGATACTAAATCAAAGGCTTTCGTAAAATCAATTATTACTGCATTAATCCTCCTACCTCCTACATCTCTCTCTTCAGTTAGGTCCTGAACTAATGAAATAATTTGGCTACCGCAAGAAAATCCTTCCCTGAAACCGAAGCAGAACCAGTCTTTGTAATTAAGGACACTACTAATATATTGACGTAGCAAATGTTCCATAACTTTACATACGACAGATGCGAGACTAACCGGCCTTAATTTTTGAAATATTTTTTTTAATTCTTTCCTAATGAGTGCGGATTACGATAGCGAACTTCCAGTGTTTCGGTAGGCTGGAATTAGTTAGAGATGGTTGAATAAGTGCAGAAAATAAGAAATTATAATCTCTCCTCATCGCTTCAATGTTTCCGTAGCAGTATCAAGGTCACGTGACGCGTTTATATCATACCCGAGCCATGATTATTACGTCGGGACTGTGCACTTAAATTAATTTATTCAATATACTACGGCAATCAACCTGCAGCAATCTGATGAGGTCTATCCTTACCTCACTGTTCATGAAGTGTACTGTATCATCAATCTCTTCGATCGATACCGCCACGGGTGACCTAGGTTGTTAAGGCGCGAACTCGTGAGCAAGAGATTTGGGGTTCCATTCCCGCCATAATCGTACTTCCTGACTGAGGTTTATTTTTCAGGTTTTCCTAGGCTCTCATAAATGGCAAATGCCAGGGAGGTACCCCAAATTTAGGCCTTTAAAAAATAGTAAATCCTTTCCCCATTTATCATTTCACCTGTGCATCATCAGTGTCACCGCGTGTGGTGCCTCTGCAGTAAAAAGGGGCGTTAGACACTATTCAAAAAAATCTTCGATGCTTTCCATATCATGGGTCTGTACCTTTTCCGCTGCTATTCGCGAAAAGAGCGAGCCCAAAACCCAGCATCTCTTTTGTTGAGATGGACACCGTCTCTTGTCAGGTCCCTATCTTCCAACCAGGCATTTGGATTTACACAAAGTATCTGGTGAATTAACTGATTCCTGTTAATTCTAAAAGCGTATTTTAAAACCGTATCAACAGTTCCATTTTTTCAATGTCCGATAAGATTCAAGAAGGTTATTCCTGCTAACGATTTTGTAGCTGACATGGGACCCGCATATAGGCTGTTCTCTCTGAAAAGTATAATAATAATAATAATAATAATAATAATAATAATAATAATAATAATAAGTCTAACAGTAATAATTGTAATATAGTCATAATAACAATAATAAATTTTAATTTACAGTAAATATATCTACACATTACCTTCGCAATCACTGAAATAAATAGATAAAAAAATGTCTTTCAGCTTTTCGGCTTCTGTGGCACGGTCCTTTTAAAACGCACAATCCTTTACATGGTAAATAGAGTGTCTTTAAATATTGAATTTTCTCAGTTATATTACAATTTTGTGACACACTAAATACATTGCCTTTCCTTCTTATTCAGAAAATAAGAACATATAAATCTTCCCATTGCGGACCATGGGCACCGCCAGGATTTTTCTCAAAAGGGTAAGGGGAAGAGCTAAAAGAAACATCATTCCCAACACAGTTTTTACAAGGAAGATGTTTCTGTCGATATCTTCCATTGCCATAAAAATTTGTTATTTGGTTAATTTGAGGTTGTTAATTGCAGTGGTGACAGTCACTTGTTTCTGGAAATCTTGGTTTTGAGTCATTAACACTAACAAATATGGAATGTTGTTCCATTTTTGCACGCAAGTTAGCAACGACATCGTGCGCGTTCGCGTACGCTCAGGGCCCGGGTGTTTAAATGACGAAATATTTGTTTTCTGTACAACTATGTTCACTTTTTGTACAATAATAACATTATTAAAGGTAAAATACTCCTGGCATGGCAGCTGTGGTGTTCTGCAGACGGTTACCTAATTAACTGATAAACAATGAATCGGCGAAACTACGAAATGCACTGACACTTGTATTACCTCTTTGGTAATGAGGGGTATAAGAAACTGCTGTGCCCATGGACTTTTGGAGCAATAACAGCAACATATCACATCTGTATTGTTACAAGCTCTGTTTTTAGCTCGCAACTTTGTTTCTAGTACTTTGTTTAACCTGTCACGCTTCCATTATGCGACCACATTTCTGCCAGGCATTTATGATCATGTTTTGTAAATAATTTAAGCATAACTGGTTATAAACAATCGACCGTAGTTTCATTATGAATATTATGTAATATAACTTGATCTGTAGATGATACTTTTATTTCTGAAGCAATCTTCAAGGCTACGAATTGCAAGTTTATATAACCTGAAAAATAAACATGTAATAATTGCATGTATAGTGTAGTTTTTGAAAGAATAACTTTCACGCGAATTACTTTGCAACGCAGTGATTTTTCTAAGGGCCTAAGTCAAAAAGCAACCTTAATTTATCAATCATAATTCAGAATAATCTAGCACAGAGTTGTACTGAAAATAAAAATATCTATGCCCTTTAGCTGGAGGAAAAGGCGAGCGCGCCATTTTGAAAAATGTGACGTCAGCAACCATAACAAAATGACAGACCCCTTGGAAACAAGTACGAGGGAAGAGCAGCGAGTGATTATCCGTTTTGGGGGTAGTGAGGGTAAGAAACCAAGAGATATTCATCGAATAATGAAGAGACAATATGGAGATTCCTGTATGCCGTTGCTGGTTGATCGGATACTGCGATTAAACCAAACACTGTCGCTACAGTAGAACAAGAGATATGAGACAATCTGCGGGTAACATTCAATAAAGTGGCTATAGATTTGAAGATCAGCCATGGCTCTATGCACCACATTATTCACGCCTTCTGCAGTACCGCAAAGTCTCCAATGGGTGGACACCAAAATAACTCACCCCTGAACTGAAAGAATGTCTAGCGGAAGTGTGTGAAACACTGCTGCGACATCGTGAAGCGGAGGGAGATGATTTTCTAAAGCATATAGTTAATGTGATGAATGCTGGATTCACTGCCTCCAGCCAGAGACCAAACAAGCGAGCATTGCATTTATCATCGCCAAAACCAAAAAAATGTTCGTATAGCTATGTCAGCAAATAAATTTATGTCCACGCTCTTCTGAGACCCCAAAGATTCAATCGTGGAACATTACAAGCTCAGAGGGTTTCAATGTTGACAGCGAGTCATCTTCTTGAGAACCATTTGAAACCTGCAGTCAGAAGGAAACGCCGAGGTTTGCTCACAACTCGTGTACTCTTACAGCATGATAATGCAAGATATCTCAAAGACCATGCAACAGCACAAAATATTGCACATCTTCATTTTTAGCTATATCACATAACAGCCCTGAATATCGTGTCTTTGGACCACTCAAAGAGGCAGGCACTAGGTGGCAAGAAGTTCCGCACCAAAGGTACTCTAATCGTTGATTATTTGAATGAAATTTCATGAAACATTTTCTATATCTTTGTCATGATATAAATCCTTTCCAGCAATGTTCGTTGACTTTTTAACCTCTTTGGAAAGCTACCTTTCACTTTTTAATGCATTTAAAACTTTCCCAGTATCTCTTTTATAACCAACACTACTAATAAAATTGTCATTTGAAAAGGGTTTATATTTATATTGCTGCCTTCTAGAATTACAATCTGAATAATAACAATTTGACAGAAATCAGCTAGTGGAGAGCCAACTCCCTTTTCTGATATAATTCCCATATTTTCTAACTGGGATTCTAAATCCTGAGTAAAGGAGAACATTTCAGCCTTCTTGAAATCCCATCTATTTCTAATGTTCCTATGATGAGTTGGGCATTTTTTGCCCTGGCTATTAAAGGTTGTAACTATAATACGATTACCCGAACCAGAATCATAGATAATTTCTTCGGCATCTTCAGCGATATGGGTTGTGGCCAAAGTCAAATTAGGGTTAGTATTAGTTCCATTATGATGAAGGTATGTGGATATATCAGAGTTTTTATAAATAAATTCCAAACTCCATTACTTTTCCTGCCTTGTTAACGTCCCTGTACTTACAGCGAGGATTGTGTGCATTGAATTCCCCACATAGAATAGTTCTATTTATAAACTAGAGACAATTAAAATTAGTTTTGTGTTACCAGGAGGGCTATAACAAGCATATATTCTGAAGTGGTTCGAAATCATACATCTAAGCGGGCTATCTCGGCCCCATTATCTGATAAAAGATCACTGACTGTGTCAAATGTAGAAGTAGATATTTTATACCAACAAATTACCACTTGCATCCCGTCTCGATTTTGGTAGGAGTCTCCTGTAATATCCAGGATATCTTATCATGTCCTCTTAAACTAGATTTGCTTTTACAATTATAAATACATCAATATTATGAGACTTTAAGATGGCCTGGACTTGAATACGTTTCTCTTGAGATAGTCTCCGACATTCCATTGCAACAATCTCATTCGTCGCTGATCCATAAAAGGACGTTTGGTTTCATTACACATCATCACAGAAAGTCTGTAGACATGGCAAAGCTGTAACAGATTTAGTGTTACCCAGGATGCACCACGTGGAGGCCTGCTACGCTACACCCCACTTATTAAATATCAAAGAACAGCCCTTTGCTTTCCATTATGTTTCTTCCTTATTCTGTGATCTGTATCGCCTTTTCAGAGATTAGACCGAAGTGTAATTAACAACCAAATGAGACTGATAGACATTGACGCAAGCAGAACTCCGCATTAATGTGGTTAGCGTTACGAATGACCATTTTATTATATTAATATCGATTATTTATGGGCCCGAGCTAGTTATTGTTCCTTATCCTGAAAAAGTGAATACCAAATAACAATTGTCAATGGGCTCCTCTTTCATTTTTGGCACTATTTCACTCATTCCATTTATCGTCTCGAAAGGTCTAGATTTTGACCTGTTAAACGATTACAACGAAAATAATTTTACACAATGCAAAAGCAGAACAAAACCACAAAAGGATTTAAATTGTGGCCCTTTGTTGAGTAAAAAGTAGAAGAATAAGACGGCGAAAACTCTACTTAATTGTCATGGCTAGCACTTTGTTAAGTACTCAGCTCTCTGATCTCTTTGTCACAATTTAAAAGTAGTAGCATTTTTCGTCTCTTAATTTAGAGAAAAAATCCTCACTTTGAGGACAACATCAATGCAATCAAGTTAATGAAAATATGTAAATATAAAACATAATTAACATGTTCTTCCTCTCCCATACTATATATTGATTATACTAGAAACTAATATGTCCTTCGTGCGCATTCCTCAATTTTATTTTGCGAACAGCATCTAGAACCTTACTTCGTAATGATCTAATAAACCTACTCAAACAATTATCAATCAAAGTTCAGTTTCTGATTTAATAACAAGTTGAGTTGATAATTTGAGATCCTTGCTCATAGATCACTTTGGCATATTTTTAAGAAGTGTATACCACGTTAGAATAAGAATTAATAATGCAAGCCTATCTAAATATTAAACGTTAAGAAAAAGAGATTACGGTGTAAAATTGAATATAAATACAAGAATTTTAGACCATATTATCATTACCAGTCTTTATGGTAACTGAATATTCTCTTTCAAGGTCTTCATTAACTTGTTGCAAATTTATTACTGAGTAAAAGCCGTGTTTTCTTGTTTTGTTTCCGTTCTTCTTTAAACTCTCTCTGTGTTCACGTAAAGCGTTTGCCAACTCACTGTGTTTTCCGGCATCTACCAACTCATTCTCTATGCCCCTAGGACAGTTCTACGAGGTACGCGGAGTACTCTACAAGTGTAGGATAAGAAAGCACGTTGAGGTTAGTAAACGCGGCTGTAAAATTCCTTTTGAATGTAACAAGTAATTAATGATGTTGTGCCTGCTCCATTAACAAGTTAATAACGATCATTTTTAAAGCAATAGTTAGCTCACATAAAGTAATTACCTTCGACATTAAATGTTGTTCTTAGTTCCTAAGTTTGCTTAGCACTTGCATTTGACTGTTATTTTTAATACTTGCTGTTACCAACGTTTCCGTCCTTATATAAGCTTCACTTTGGAATAAGTGTCGGACCAAATTATTTAAAAATAAATAATTGGTGGGATATAAATATCTGGTTCAGGATAAACTATAAATTACTGGGAACATATATAACTTAAATAGAGTGACAAATTAAGATTTTTGCAAAAGTCTGTTCAGTTGTTTCCCTTGTTGGCTAATTATTGAAGATTGTAGTTTTACGTTTTAGTTTAATTTATATTGATAATTACTTTTATTATAAACTATATTTTGGTTAATAAATTAAGATAAACTTTTGCTTCTAAACCTAAAGAATTATTTCTGAAATGTGTTAGAAATTTGAAGCTGAAATGTTCCATTTCGCTAAAGACAGTATTGTTATTTTTTATTCATATTTGCGTAATCCCATTAGGAAAATAACACTATAAATGTGAATTTAATAGATCAATCATTAAGGAAAAGGCCTGAATTAACAGAAATAATTAAAAATAAATTATATATACCTTTTTCTTAGCCTCACGTGTATGTTTGTGGCCATATTATACAAAGAAGGATGTGTGAAATAAGATGCGATTTTTTTTATCAAACATGCGCTTTATTAGAGAAACCATTTAAGGACATTTAAAATAACCTAAGCCAAGGACCTATTACCATTAACTAGTCAAGAAGCTTTTGCTAGCTGGAAACCTGATAACTCGTTCAGACGATGTGTGGGGCATATCAATACTTAACCACCTATTTTCTTTTAAGAACCATACTTCAAAGGAATAACAAGTTGATAATTTGAAATCCAGAACAGAACTTACTAATGCACGACAGGATTTTTTCCCTAAAAATCCGCCTTCGATGAAATCTAAGGAATAAAAGAAAGGAACCATTTTCAGGCTTTAACTAAGAAAATAAACGGGAACTTTGATTTAGAAATGCATAACTATTATGGTATACTACGTAATCACATGTTCTTGCTGATGTAAGGGACGCAAGGGGAGTGTTGTCGACACAATACATACAGATACGCTGCAATAGTGTAAGAAAAAAGTATGTTGAAATTTAATAAGTTTGAGACTAAATTATTTATTCTATAATTTCAAACATTAGTTTAATATGAAATATAAATTATTAATGTCTTTAATAAACACATTAATCTTAATATTTGATGTCTGTCAGTGTTACATTATGCTTTGTAACAAGTTTATGTAATGTTTTAACCGCCAACTCTAAAAACAGAAATTGTAATCCAAATATATTTCTTTTACTAAGAACTACATTCACTGCTTCAGAGTTACAGGCCTCTAACATACATTCCCCCACGATAATTGTGAGCTACATTCTCTTAGTCATTATTATGATTATTTGTTTTTGTTATAATAGGGTTCTACAGCATTTTTTGTTAATTTTGCGGCAGTTATAGAGGACTTATAGTTATGCTTATTTTATGTCTATTCTTCAACCACACCTCTATGTTTTGATAGGTATTTCAAGTATCTGTCCAAAGGCAGTCCTGAAAGTAAAACTGATTAAAAAAAAATAAAAGCTATACTCGCACACATACATGTAGTATCTTTCAAGAAAGTAAACGTGTACCTTTTGAGGGACAGTTAGGTTCAAACGTGCATATATGGAGAGAACGAAAATTACATCAATCGAATTCAGAGTTCGTGTAGCCAGTGCTTCATATAACCTTCTATACATTCACAGCTGCTCAGACCTCTTAGCTACCCTGCCAGCGGTAGTTGAATGCGGTTTGCTGATGTTCAATAATCAAAATGTAATAATGAATTGCGTTTTCGTGCAAAAAAAAACTGTTTGATAGTTATTTCAACAACAGGTATATCTAAACGAATTTACAATCTTAAATAGCTCAAAAACAAAACAATGAAACAGAAGCATATAGTTACAGGGAGATGCGTGCATGTTGTGATTGAATACTAAAATGAGTGTTATGAGAGAGAGTTCGCATATAGTTGGAATTATATTATATTACGCATCTATTTATAAGAGCTAATATATTAAAACATAAATGACTAAGTGAGACCTGGAGGACCAGAACCCCATAGTTATGGCAAAGGGAAAGGCCTGTGGCACTGCGTTTGTCCACTCGGCTCGCTTATTACAAGTTTGTATAGTTGAGATTCACGTGTACTGAATGAGAACGGCGGGAGGCCGAGGTCGTTAACACTAGAACGCCCCAGCTTCCTAAAACGCCAGTTAGCGGTCATTTGACTGCTGCTACTACTTTCTTATGCATTTTTCACAATTTTTCTCATTGAAAACTATGGAATTTCTCGCTTATAGCCTTCTAGCATACTGTGAGTATAGAGGGAACAATTTTATTTCTAAATTGCGAGCCAGGTTCGAATCCAGTTTGTATTTAGCCTCCGGAGTGAGTTTGCATGATCTTGGTGTCTTGGTCAGTAACACGTATTTAAGTTCCCTTTTGACTCAGGCCGATGAAATTTCTTACCACACCACTGCAGTGATGTAGAGGAAATAACGGCTTCGAACTGCGAACCAGTTTAGAATCGAGCTTCTGATTTCAGATATTTTTATGTTCATGTTTATAGATCACGAATCACGTATGTTTTAACTCTTTATGTCCCCAGGTTCCTGTGCCTATTCATTTAATTTGTTGGTAATTCAATAATGCATTCACACATTTGTTCGTTCATTCTTTTGTTCATCTTTATGGATCATCTTAGAATAACGTCGGTCCAGGTGGTGTAGTGGTAACCATACTTGCCTTCTAAATCCAAGGTCGCGGGTTCGAACTCGGCCAGGATCGATGGATTTTTTCGGGCGTAAAAATTGTAAGTATAGCTTCCTTCGGAAGGGAAATAAAGTCGTGGGTCCCGTGTCGTACATTTACGGCACGAAAAAGAACCTCAAGCCTGAAAGAAGAGGCCTCTGAGCAAAATTTGTCGGCCGTTTTATACCCTGATTTGAATGGGACGCCGATAACCTGAGATGTTAAAGAGCGTCCTTAAATAAACAAATCAAAAAAATCTCAGGCTAAATGCCATTTAATAAAAACGTTATTTATTTTTTATTATGCTTTCCCAAATAAGAAATGTTTTATTATACGAAATGGGTTTGCTCTATACTGTGTAGTTACAAATTATTTGTACAAAAATGACGCAAGTTATACAAATACGGATTATATCTATACAGAGAGCTGTTACATTGAAACATTTGATACTTTTCGCACAGTTTTTGCTTATACAAGAACCACATACAACTTTTTTACATGTTAAACAGCCGTCTTTGGTTTTGTTTTTCTTACATAACCCGATTTGACATGTCTTGCATTTAGCGGCCTTAGATGTTCCTTCATCCCTATAATCAGCAATGAGTGATATTAACAATAGTTTATTTAAATTACATGTAAAATTAAAGTTAAGAAAAACTTTACACATGGATACAAAAACTGATAAACAATGGCTCAATATGCTACATAATTTTGAAACAAGTTTGTTGTGCATTGATGATTCGTTGATTACACCTGCAATAAATGTCGTAAGAAACGTGGGCAAGGAAGCAGTCAATTGACTGTCTCCGGGAACCGATGGTAAATTTGCTATTATTTTAAAGAGTTATGCCTGAAATCCAAATAAAAATATTTGTGATCTAAGCGTCATTGAAAGTGATTAAAAGTCACAAAAAACAGAGAAAAATCATTCCAAAAACCGTGAAAATATAATCGAAAGCAGTCAATTGACCACCATTAAGCGTTTTAGTGTTAAGGCGCGGAGGACCACCCTCTCTGACAAGTTTTATCCAGGTTTTCCACAGTCCTCCTTATAAATGGCAAATGCCTATGAAGTATCGTAAACTTACACCTGGAACACTTCTTTCCTTAAACAAAGAACAAAAAAAAAAAAACTTTCTCAGTTTATCATT
This sequence comes from Metallyticus violacea, assembly GCA_030762175.1. Lineage (NCBI taxonomy): Eukaryota > Metazoa > Arthropoda > Insecta > Mantodea > Metallyticidae > Metallyticus > Metallyticus violacea. The sequence continues at coordinate 64,610,285 of CM060832.1, read as the reverse complement.
TCGTCTCGTATATTATCAGTGTCCTCCACCTGTAATATCTTAGTAGTTAAAACGGGCGTTAAACACAATTAAAAACTGCACGAGAAGTACAGTATAGTATTATCCCTGATTCATTTGTTATTCAATACTATCCTAGTTGAGCTACTCATAAACATTCACTAGTTTCATTCAATTTATCGTATAATTTGACAAATAATTAAATAGGACCAGAAAACCTTCGTAGTGAGCACAGGCTCTGCAAATTCGAGTGATTTGCCATATCCTGCATATGCGCAGGCCTGAACTATTTTGTTCTGCTAAAGATATACTTTTATTTTCTTGAAATATAGTAAACTTCATACCCATACATTACATTCTGTACACGAAAAGGAACCAAAAAAAGATCTATTATATGCAGCCGGGAATCGAACCCAAATTTCCAAGCTCAGCGGACAAGTGCTATATGGACTATGAGGCAGTCTAAAGTATATATTCTTATTAAAAAAAAAACCTTTACCTTACGTAATTGGAAAGCTTTGAAACCTTTTTACTTATTTTAAGCATTGTGAGCGTAACATTCGCAGCACTTACATTTGTGTTCAGGGTGTTTCAGAAATACTTTTACCAATTTTACTGGCGGGTTTCTCAGCCAAAACAAGAAAAAAACTTCATATAAACATATGTCCGAAATTCTTAGTTTTTGAGTTATTAATGTGAGTTAATTCAGTTTACCAAAACAAGAAAATAAAAGTGGATATAAACAAATGTTCGGAAATCCTTAGTTCTCGAGTTATTAATTAGGCCAGAGTCTAAATGACTATTTCTATCACATCTTTAATAGAGTTATTACCAAATCACATAAATGGCTAATCTTGAACAGTGCTATTGTTGCATTTTGCGAATAATATTTTTCATATAAGAATGCATTAGCAGGCTTGTATCGATAACATCATTCGATTACTTAACAAAATCAATTTTATTTGTCTGTGAATGCGTTACTCACAAGTGTGTGGGAAAATGGCTTTGTTTTAACAATACAGAATCAATAATTGAAGTCAGGATCCATGAATTCAACTTGTTTGGATAACCTCTCTACTTAACCAAAATCGCTTATTGCTACCACGACCTGTAGTGTCGATTATTTTGTCTATTTTGAAAGATTTTGGAAAGGCAACCTTTGTGTCTCCTTTAAGTAAAAGGTGGTAACCATACTTGCCTTCTAAACCCAAGGTCGCGGGTTCAAGCCCGGCCAGGGTCGATGGATTTTTTTCGGGCGTAAAATTACAATTATGGCTTCCTTCGGAAGGGAGGTAAAGCCGTGGGTCCCGTGTCATACATTTATGGCACGTAAAAGAACCTCAAGCCTGAAAGAAGAGGCCTCTGAGCAAAATTTGTCGGCCGTTATACACCCTGAATTGAATGGGACGCTGATGACCTGAGATGTTAAAGAGCTTCCGTAAATAAAAAACAAATCAATCAATCGAAGTAAAAGATGGCGTCTATGGTTTCGCCATCCAAATCTTTTAATTTAGACACAACCGGACAACCCTCTATCACACCGTCAATTTGAAAAAATTAATCCGTCCACTTTTGTTTGTACCCCTTAACAAACTTCATTTTATCCTTAGATATGCACACGTGATCTCCAACATCAAATTTTAGTTGTGTGCTTTGACCATGCGACCATTCTGACCATAAAGGTTTGTTTTCATACACCTGCCAAATGTTGCCGTCATTGTTGGAGCCATCTTTGTGGATTTGTGAAAGGAATTCTTGGAGGACTGCAAAAGTGCACGAAGAACCTCTATGTATCTATGGGTATTTTATGTGTGAAATATTTCCACATTTTCGTCTTTAAGGTCGTATTGAAGCTTTATACACTGGCTTTCACATTATTTTTTGTAGTGTAATGTTTTACGTCATGTTTGGTAAAAATGTTTTAAAGCTTGTGTTGGTGAACTGAAGTTGTTTTTTTTTTTCTCGGTTTGGAGCACTTTAGGAATGCGATAAGAAAATATAGTTTTAAACGTCTGTGTAATTTCCCTGCCTACTTTCGACTTTAAAGGTATTGCTTAAGCATATTTCTAAAAAAAGTCAATCACATTCCAAAAGTAAGGTTTATTGTGCTCTTTAACGTTGTTCATTACATTTAGATCGGCTTCCCAAAGGTCGTCCATGTTGGTTACGTGATAATTTCTGGTGCGAAACAGTTTCTTTATCGGCCTGTGAAATGTATAACTATCCTAGATTCTAACAAAGTAGTCGATCTTAGATTTTAGCATTCGTGTGCCTTGCGAAGTTTGTCAGCTGTACCAAATCCCGCGTAGTCGTCTGGCTTGAAATAGATTTTTTTTCGATACGTCCATTCATAGTTTACTTATACAACAAATAAGTTATTGTCTGCGAAAGTTATAAGAAGAACAGATTTTTTTTTTAACCGGCAACTGGCTTTTATTTACCTTTCTCTTTGCAGGTTTCGGTTTTTCTTTTACCTCAATGTCTTGGTATATACCATCATTATCGCCATCGTGTTTTGATTCAAAGTGTGGTTCTCTCACTTGTGACATAAGATCGAGTTTCCCAATTTATGTTTTATTAGCCGCCACTTTGTGGGACCTGCAAAATGTGAACACTGCACTTTATTCATTTCTTTGATTAATTGAATAGTTGATTTGTCTACCAGAGGAACTTTTTCGGCAGATTTTGAATGTAAAGCTACAATAATTTGCTTTTCGCACTTCATTTCGACAAAATTAAGTCAATTTTGACACGATTGCACTACCCAGTGAAGTCAATATCAGAAGTAGAAATGCAGGTGAAAAAAACCGCCTTTCTGTACAAGAAGCTTTTTCTTTTTCATTAAGGAAAGTCTTTTGTTGATTAACTTTCTTCAGCAATTTTTATGTTTTCTTTAAGTGCTTCAAGCATTTTATAGGAAAATTGATTGGCTTCTGCTCAGGTTGAATACACACTCGGAAATGACCTTTATTAGCTCAGAGTGAGCGCTTTTCTCGCAAAGAGCACCGTCAAATTTGCTTGCAGTCCTGCTATCAGAGCTTACATTGATCAGCCTGCTTGTGTCTGTACAAAAATGACGTAAATATGCTAGTTTCTCATTTATTTAAACTCTCAGCATGGGAAAAAATTGCATATTGTGAACCAACCCCCTTCATTCTACAGTATAGATCTTTATGGTGAAAGAACTTTTAGAGTGCGATCAACAAAGCTACGGAGCTTCAGTTCGATATCCATGCTGATATAATTTCTAATTCGGTACAAAATAAAGCATTTCTTTCGGGAGGATGCCGCTTAGATACCTGTATTGATTAAAGGTGTACTGTGTGCAATCCAGCACTAGATAACCGTGGGGATTTTCTGTAGCTTCCTCAAACTTCTCTAATATAAACCTAGAGTCTCGATCTATTCGCACAACCTATCAATTTGCCCTTTATCTCAATTTTTTAAATGCGACAATGCAATTTGGGATTTAGAGATATAAATCGAAATTTATTTTCTTGTGGAAACACATTTTGTAGCATGTAAATAATTCCAAAATATTTGTGATTAGAACTGGTTATACTTTTGACACGCTTTGTTCATCTGCCTCGCACATTAAATTGTCTAATATGACAACGTCCGCCTCGTTAAGAGCCTCCAAATCTAGTATGTTTACGAGGGTCATGAAGCACGGAATCGGTTCAGGAGAATATTCCAGTGGATGGCATCACAACACTTTTCTCAAGGTTTTGTCAAATATGTGATCGAAATTACTAATTAAACTTTACACAAATGTTGATTTTGCACAAGAACGTGAAGAACTTGCTATTAACATGGTGCACGGGAAATGAAATTTAAAGTGATGATTTGTAGACATTATGACATAGCAACCCCCAAAACGGCTGTTGAAGAGACGTCTAAATGCGCCTTCTTTTATACCCGTACGGATACCAATCAAAGTTTTGTTGCTATACACATTTTGTTTACCACCATCCTACAGGTTTACATCGAAGGCTCTAACTTCTGTACCCAGGAATTTTATAGAAATCTGGGTGCCTTTGAGTACCACCGACATCGCTTTGACCATCAAAACGGTGTCCTTGGTGGCGTCAGAATTTACAATTTTCATATTGCCAAAATTGAGGGTAATACCTTTCATTTAGCATACACACTTAACCTCTATGGTATAACTTTTTGGACCTGGAAATATAAGCATCCATACTATTTCTCTACCAGCTCAAAAAAGGTCCCGTGGGCCGCATCCATTCCTCCGATCTGTACATGTCAATAACAGAATCCGTGTCAAAATAACGCCTCCCCCTAATTTTCTAAGATATCACTATAATTCGATTCTTACATCGGCCGTTGTGTATGCTGCTATAACCGTCTGTAGAATATACTTTTGTATTTTGTTCATTATATTTCCATAGTACGTATGTAGCGGAAGGTGAGACTGTGCCTTTGCACGGAGCATAAAAAGATCTTTGAGCCTCGAATAATCTTTCACAAGCTCATAAGCAGACATGTTATCTCGTTGGCCACATTTTTCCCAAAAGGGGTTTAAAAGAGAGCTTTGCCAATTCTCGCCTGCCAGAATCGCTTTCAATGGCACCTTTATCCCTTGCAATGCCTTTCTTTTCCAAAAATCGCTTGACATGCTCATTTTTCGTGGCAGTAGTAATGCAGTCTTTGGGCCAACCGGAGGCTTCAGTTTTAATTTTCAGAAACTGGTTAATATAGCTCTGAAAAATGGCCCTTTTCATCAATGGCAAGATCATAGTGTGTCGTGTCATTCCCATATTCTATACACATGAATCACCCTATAACCTTCTTCTAGCGCAACATTAATCTCGTCCACAACCCAGGTGCCTGTTACATCTTTCATTATCTGTAGAGACCGCCACGGGTGGCCCAGGTCGTTAAGGGGCGGACTCGTGAGCGGGAGATTTGTAGTTCAAATTCCGCCAGGACCGTCCTCCCTGACAGAGTTTCTCCAGGTTTTCCTCAATCATGCAAATTCCGGGGAGGTACCCTATACTAATGGCTGGAACGTTTCCTTACTTAATAATCCTTTCCCAATATATCGTTTCATTTCATGTATCTTCAATTTCCATCGCCTGTGGTGCCTCAGTAGCAAAAACGGGCGTTAAATACCATTAAAAATCATCTGTAGTGCTCACTCTGCCTGATTCTCCATCTCTGCGCATGCTCGGCACAATGGAAGCACAAGTTTACTGTTGATGAACGTTGGCAGGACAGGATGATACAGTCTTTCCGGGGTAAGAAACTTTCATTTCACAATACCACGTTCTACATCTGCCAAATTTGAAAGATTATCCACGTGTATTTTAGGATGGCCCATGGGGTAAACTTTGATTTTATTGACAAACTAGTACAAACTGCACACGTGGTAGTAAAACATTTTCATGTCTCCAGTAGCCTTGCAGTAGGTTTTCGTACAATTTGCATAACTGCCAAAGAAGGCCCCTCGGATATTGAGAGGTTCGGATTGAGGAAAAGATTTGACAAACTCTGTCAGAGCTCCATTAGCCATAATCATGATATTGAACTCACATTTCCACATCTCTGTCGCATGGTGGCCAGCATCTCCCATCATCTTCGTGACCTTTACAATGTGCTCATATCTGGAGTCCATGCTTTTATTCCCGTGCTATATAGCAAAGAATACTTATTCGGATAACATTGTGTGCAGCCGTGGTAGAAACATTCGTGAAAGAAATAGGCACATTTGTATTCTTTGTACCCGTCAACTTTGGGGCCTAAAACTTTTTTCTCTGAATCGGAAACCATGCTGTATGGTAACAGATTGTGGCTATTCCATCCAAATAAAATAACATTTGCATTCGAGGAGTAGATAGGTCTTTGAAAACCATGACGGTGACATAGGATGAAATTCATTAAAGTCCAGAATTGTCATATTGCCACACTTCATCCTGTAAAATTTACTTCCGTTCATGATGAGCTCCAGTGTCCAATTTAGACTGCCCACCATTACTTTAGCAAGAATTGCCCATCATTTGTGCGCTCGGACGACGGTGCCATGGGATAAGAACAAGAGTTATATGATGTGGTCAAACAGCTGTCTCACTGAGTCCTTGTCGAACACCCATTCTTTAACACGACACTGAGTGCAATAAGTAATCTTGTGAGGCTCGTCAATACATAAGCTGTAGGTTTGATACAATATGCACAAGTGAGGTACATGTTCACATACCCCTGGTTTAGTGGAATAAGGAGTGTTCTGCATACACTCGAAATCTATGAACATGAATATATACTTCTTTAGCAAGTTTGGCGAATTGTACAGCTGAATGTAGCACTCAATGTTATTAGCATGCACAGGACTCCTACAAGCTCTAGAAAATATTTCCGGAATAATGAGGATTTTTTCTAAGCCTCATATTCACTAGTTTGTTGCACAAAGAGCAGACGTTTTCTACGTCGCATATAGATATAGTTTTAGGGTAATAATTTCCCTTAATTAAATGATTAATAACGTAGGTCTGCCCAATGAAATTGCGATTATACGCGCGCAGCTCACGTCGGCACCATTGGCGAGACATGGCGCATTTTATTTCGCACCAGTTTAGTACCTTTTTATGTAGTGAGGCAAAATTACAATGTCGGCAATAACATTTACACTTGAAGGCCCCATACAGGTTTACAAGCTCATCAAAAGGACCACCGGGCAGAATTAAATCAATATACTTGTCATTATTAATTTTTTGGTGTTATAAAGCATATTTATCCCTCTATATAAACCAAAAACCGTGAAAGAAGTCTTTTAGTACCAACTCAAAATGTCTCACGTCAACAAGAGTAAACTGTCCGATAGATTTGCCAATATTCTCGCACAGGGATGCAACCCTTTGTTTATGCCGATTTCATATCGTCTAATTGAAACATAATTTACATCCCCAACAATTTTTGCTTTACACACTGCGGTAAACAAATCTTTAACTAAATATAGATTGTCTTTGTTCTTGATTTCAATGATCCCTCTGTTTTTATTACAACCAAGTCAATGTTTACAGCACGAAATTTTGAGTGGCCCACCGATGCAAAAGTTCTTATTGCTCTACACATTTTCTCCACAGATTTTAATATGACCTCAGGATTAACTTGGTCTAACCTCCGCACGCTCATGTTAAAGAGCCTAGCAGGTTGCTTGGTGTCATGAATAGTAATTCACAAAACCAGACTCATTGTTAAACAAATTCTCGTTTACAAATGTTAAAACATCTGTAAACACTTTGGATATTACAGGGTTGATCTGCATCTTCGGACATCGAATTCACTACGATGTCCATTTCGGAATACTCCGAATACCGTCCTCTGCCTATGCTCGGTAATTTCAAAATTAGGTTACAAGGCTAGGTCTGTACTTGTCTGTGTCTCATCGCCACCCCTAATGGAAGACTTGTGGGTAACAACGAAGCCGTGTTGTCGATGTGAGGCATATTGGTGTCATCTGAAGCCGTGTTATCGGCGGGACATGCCGGCGTCAATGGAAGCCGTGTAGGGTGTTGATGGGGGGCATGCAACCAAAATGAAGTAAAGTTGTCTACTGGGCACATACTGTTTAGACATGCTGTTTATGACGGAAAGCCTTTTTGGTGTAGGAAAATCTGTTGGCGTTGGCTGAAGACATGTTAGTACCGTTGCTAAGCATGGTGTTGTGCTGACTCGCTATAGAATTAACGCCGAAAAGAAGGGATGTAGATCGACGTACTACAAAGCCACAAGATGTGCTGGTAAAACGACATCTGCGTTTGTTGCTTTTATACTATGAGTTTTTTTATATTTATTTCACCTCTGCGCTTGCGAAATAGCCACGTCCCTTGTTTTCAGCCGATGAGGTGGTTTTTCCTGCTATGTGCGCCCTCACCCACTGTTCCTACACCCGAGGCCATAAAAAAGTGAAGGAATGGGGCAACTCAAGAGCAGGTAAAAGGAGAGAAAATCTTTTAGCCATTTCAATTTAAAAGAAATACCTGTCCCAAAGTAAACGTTAGAAACCACTCTCAATTTCATTAACAATAAATGGAGAAAACCATTTTGCTCTTAAAACTTAAAAGGAAATTCCTTTGAAATACATGCCCCGTAGTGAAAGGTAGACATTGTAAACCGCTCTAAATACCATTAGCAGGTAAAAGGGTAGAAAGCCTTTTAGCTCTTACAATTAAACCTTTAACTTATGAGGTGCGGTCTCTCAAACCGATGAATAATTCTAAACTTTTAAGTTAGCGCCTAGTTTTACGTTTGGGGTCCCGCACTCCTCTCTACCTTACGCACTAATGTCCTTGATAATTGTCGAATTTTCATTGTTATCCCCAGCTGTTAGCGAGTGAGAAATGAAGCACTTATTATTTATTTATACGCCCGAAGCTTCCTCCCCCCTACTGAGAAGACCGTCTGCAGAAATTCTGGCGCTGCAGGCAGTACACCTTTCTATGCAACTTGGCGCATATACTCTCTGTTTTGCAATCGAAGTTAAGTTCCTTTTTATTTGTTGGTTTTTAATAGGAAACTATGCTAGTTATCACATATAGCACAACTGAAAGTGTGAAAGTTCTCTATATCTTTTACGTGTTTTAAGTTGCACATCCCGGGGAGCTGGCCGAACGGTTCTTTGCACCTTTACCATTGTATAATCCGGTCCACAATAGATTATGGTTGCATAGTGTATGACTCTGCACACTCTTCAGTACTTCGTCACCTAACCCGATTCATCAGTGGGAAATCCATTTTGCGACAGGGGGCATTTTCTGAGTCCTGTGTCCACCTATGAGCGGAGTCAGCTGAACCTCCTTTGTTCTGTTTTAGAGGCATTTTACTTGGTAAACACGGTTGCCAATTAGATGCTCAACCACAGTATACAACGAATGATCCGTTTTTTAATACGTTGCTTGATAGCTTTTATGCTTCTAGGTTTCGTGACTCCTAAGCCTGATGGCAGTCATTTTGGGAGAGGTCAAGGACTTTGAACGTTCAGTTACCTGCTTTTTTCTTAGCTTGAGAAAATTGTTATTTTCAAGATATGCCCTAATTCATTTTGGGCTTACGTCCTGTTCTAAATCGACAGCAGCTTCAATTATCCGTCGACAGTTTAGCGTGATACTTTCCTCAATTGCAAGATGCAGTTTTATCTATACCGACGGCTCGAAAGCGGCTACAGGCATAGATGAACCTTTGTTTTTAAAGGACCTAGTTTTACTATTGGTCTTAACTCTTCTACATTCATTTTTATGGCGGAACTTAAAGCTATTTATCGTTCTTTTTTATTTGTATCAGTACAGTGGCTGGGGGACTCGGTAATTTGCTCCTATTTCCTGAATGCTCTTTTGGGCTTTCGCAATCAGTACAAATATCATACTCTTGTATTGAAAATCCAGGACGCGATGTTTGTGCTAGTTGAGGAGGGCGTGAGAGTAATACTGCCATTGTTTCCTGATCATGTGGAAATTCCGGGCAACGAGGCTTCAGGTGTCGCAGCGAAATCAACTCTTTTAGTCCCTGCCACAATTCAGGAAGTTTTTTCTCGAGAATTTTAGGATGATTTTACGTAGAACCATTCTCTCGAGTTGGCGCGAAGAATGGAATTTGCTTCAACAAAACAAACTTTCGGTATTAAAAAAAGTTGTCCCTTTTACTTGGTTAACCTCTTCTCGCATTGTTCAGCGAGAAGTAATTTTAGGTCGTTTGAGGATTGGACATTGTTTAGGCCACAGTCATATTTTTAAAGGAAAACCTATTCCAGTGTATCTAAATTGTGGCCATCGCTATACAGTGCATAACATTTTAAGAAAATGTCACCACCTAGTGACTTCGAAAATTTCTCAAAGTTTGCCTATGAGAACGTTCTTGTGGACAATGTTGTTGCTGCCAAACGAGTGCTCCTGTTTTATACACATTTCCGGTTTCTGGAGCAAAATAAGATTTTTCATTTTTTTAGTTTACATTTTTCTTTTCAGCGCTTTTTGAAGCTTTTGTGCTTCCCGCTATTTTTGTGGTTTTCGTTGTCTGTACTTTGTACATTGTTAAATGTTTTGCTCTTGTTATTTGTTGATGAGGTTGATCCGAACTAGCTTGTATCGTTTGTTTCCTGCACAGTATTTCAGTGTAGATGGATTTATTACTTATTCTTTGCTATAGGCGCAGTTTTGCGCCCTTAAGCAATAATCTTAGTTTGGTTTACATGCCTCCTCCAGAACATCTGCCAAAGTGTCTCTTGGAACGCTGCATATTGGTGTGGCGTATTTAGTGTTTTAATATTTTATTTTTTCTTCAATTATACTTTTTGTTAAGCATAACTCCTGTTTAGAACCAGGTTTGATGCTAGATAATGCCTGGTCCTATTTTTTATGCAGCTGGTTCTATTCTATAATTCACCTACAAGTCTGTAAACATTTCTATGTCCAGGGTGAGTGACATATACTTGACGTTTATGGAACGTAATTTGCTTCTTTGGTAAAGGCTATTATGTAGTTAATATTCTCCATATGGCGGTAAAGCGAATTGGCAATTGAGTTTTTGATTGCGCACCTTCAAGCATTATGCATTCCGTTAAAGTGTTCGGCTGCTAAAATACAACTATAAAGATTCAGGTCAGTGTCTAAGTCCTGCAACAATAACTGTCCTGGTAAACTATGTATGCTTACATCTGTTAGTGGTCCGCTGCAATATGCATCGAATGGCTATTGCTTCCATGCGTACTAGTGCAAATATTTAATTTTCGGTATAATTATTGAATGCTCTGATGAATTAAAATTGCTGTGCCTCCGTTTCCTTTACAGTTGGTACAATCTGTGCGCTAAACGGCAAATCGGAATGGAAAAACGTGCTTTCGGTATTAGCAGGTTTCACCGAGCAGTATAATGCCAATTGAGTTATTAGCCAGATGAAATTTATGATCGTTTGTATAGAATCTAGTACTCGGCAATTAGCAGTGTTAAATTTAATTAATTGCTACTTGATCCATTTGACATTTTCGGCCGTGTGTGATGATAGTCGTGGTCTGAAGTTTAATCCTATTGGACGTCATTTGTCATTGAAAATGTTGATCGACAGAGTTCGTCTTTAAAGTGACTGTATGCACTGTTAGGTCTCCTTGAAATGAAAATCGGCGGTATAAAAACCCCAACAGAATTAATATCACCTACCCCTTTCCCATGTTCCAGCTGCCCGGGCGGAAGAAAAATCACTTAGCAATGTAATCCTAATTAAGAATTCGGGGTCCGAATAAATGAAGAAGGAAAAGTTGGGTGCATTGCGGCGTGGTGAGTTAGTGACTTGTATGTTAGCAGTACTGCGTTAATACTGGTGCTAGATTCTGGGTTCAGGGGACCTATGTTTTTTGGCTTACAATCCTCAGCATCAGCTAGTATTTCCGTCTTGTCCACAGGGGTCTTCGCATATTGGGATCGGTTAGTGGGTAGCTATAGCGCCGTTATTTTAGAGGTTGTTTGATCATTCTTTTGGTTAGTGACCACATTGTATGTGATTCAATAGTTAGCTTTTCCAATACCTCGTTTCACGTATTGCCCTTTATATTTCGCTAATGTTTCCATGTTGACTCTCTTACAAAATGTTGTATGTGCGCTACCATTTTCTCCGTTCATAATTTCTTTCGGTCACGAGGATTGTAATATCGGGCGTGCATTATAGTTTCTGTTCTATTGGGATTTAATTGGGACAGCAGAAACAATCGATGTCTGGATAAGTTGTTCAAGATGAGTACGTCTTCCGCAAGGTGCCCTGTGGTAAATCCGCATCGAGCGTGGCTTGGAAATGTTTCCCAATTAGTACGATGATAATTGTGTTCTATGACACTTATTCTGAAGTGAAAGAGGTTTATCAGTTTGTAATATTACCGTTTAATGATCGAATGCAAGCTCACCGTCCCTTATTATAGTATGATTAAAGTGTGTGGTTTTATGAATTGCAACAGCTAGCGTATGTGGCGTATGATTTGTATTATGAGGTATGAAATGTGGGTTCACCTGGGTAAAATTAATGAGGCTGTCATGCACGTGAGCGTAAAATGCATTTTCTATCGAGTTTTTAGTTGCCAACCTCCAACTTGCATGTGGCGCGTTAAAGTCTGCGGCAGCTATGATTCTATCTCCGAGGGCTGTAATGATTTCTCAAATCGCCTAGGAGAAATGTGGATACTTAGAATTATAGTTTATACGTTTTTAATGACTATCTTTATTGCAGTTACTTGCATATGTATTGATGCTGGAACCTGAATTTTCCAGGGCTTAATTCGGTGAGTAAATAATATGGCATTTCTTCAATGTGCTCGCTCTTACAGGTGACCGAAACGGTACATTGTGGAGCTGCCTTTGCAATAAGGAATGTATCTCTTACAAAAACAATTCTTTTCTTAATGGCTATGTAATTATTGAGTTCACGTAGTTCTGACTTTGTTCCCCGCAATGTAGAGATGTCGGACGGCCGTGAGGGAGTTGTGCGTGATTGGTGATGATTTGTCATTGTGTTTTCTTTACATAATCCTGCAGGTGAGAATTGGAGAATCACATCCACAAATATTGCTGCTTATTCATCTTCATCTGGGTGTTCAGGAAAAGAAATTCTATGAAAAAAAATCTGTGCTATCAGCGTTAGATATCCCGCTTCAACGTCCCCATTGTACAGGCCAGTTATGAATCTTAGAGGGACGGGGTCAAGTTTTAAGTTCTCTCTCCATTCTCGGTTTGGAGAAAATAATTTGGGCAGGTGGGTTGGGATTTGTAAATGTTTGGGTTTTTGCAATTGCACTGCTATGGTTGTCATTGTATGCTCTATGTGTGTTGGGCGTCTGAAATGCGTGATCTTATGGTTGTGCATGTTGTGGTGTTTGCGTTCAAGTTCCAGTGCTTGTTGGTTCTGCAGTGTTTCTGCTGTTGGGCATATGTAGCAGATGTGTCTGAACTAGTGAACACCGGGTCCACATCGAATATGTACTATCGCGTGCTGCAGAGAGAGCAACATTACTTATGAGCTACTGGTAAATTAGACAACTCCTCCATCTGGCTATATAGAGGGCGCATTTACGCGCAGTGTCTGAGCAGTTGCTCACACGATGATTCCCTCAAGCATACAATTTCGCGCCATTTGGCGGAAGTAGAGGCACTTACCATATTGCGCGGATCCTTGGGGAGGGACATAATCCTCGATTCGCATTTTTAATAGAACAGGTCCGTCAAGATCTTTAAGCCTATGGAGATAGTCTCGCTGACCAGATGAACAAGAAAAAGGGGTAAATGCGCCCCAAGTCTTTAGAGTAAAGCTTCGAGACTTGAATTGCCTCTAATTAAGGTGACCTACCTCGACCTTTATTTTATCTAGTCATACTGATGAATGAGCCCTTAATGACGACCTTGAAGGTTCGCTGTCCCGGGTGATCGAATGTGGAAGGGCACCTTGTTGGTTGAGCAAAAGCGAACAAAAATTTTGTACTCTTCAATTTAAACCCACTGTAGCCATTACGTTACGTATATAAGAAAGATTGTGGTCTATAGCCTATGTAATTCTTTCTCGTCAATGCAGCCAGGCTCTTTTTTTTATTCGTTTTATTTACGGACACTCTTTAATATCGCAGGTCATTAGCGTCCCATTCAATTCCGGGCGTGAAACGGCCCACAATTTTTGCTCAGATGCCTCTTCTTTCAGGCTTGAGGTTCTTTTTCGTGCCGTAAATGTACATGGGACCCACGGCTGTAGTTCCCTTCCGAAGGAAGTCATACTTAGGATTTTTATGCCCGAAAAAATCCATTGATCCTGACCGGGTTTGAACCCGCGACCTTGGGTTTAGAAGGCAAGTATGGTCACCACTACACCACCAGGATCGACAGTAGTCTGGCTCTGATGACAGTAGTTCGCTATATACACCTTGGCGAGATTCTGCCTAATCATTTGCAAGTGAGATTCCCTTCATGGTAATGCTAGCCTCCAATTTTAACATGGTCTAAGAACAGCAGATGGGTTCCTTTGAAGTGGAGAGATAGGTCTGGGGTTGACTGGACTCGGCACAGGAAAAGGCAACCCATTCTTCGATATATAAACGAGCAGGATACGGTGACTCACTTTCATCCCCTATGCAAAGGGGAAATAAAGCTAGGCCTTACAGCTCTCAGGTAGCTGTACCCAATATTCCTGTCTAAAACACTACCCATTCACCAAAAACTGCTGATATATCGCATAATCGTACGGCCCCTGATTCTGTACGGCTGTTAGGTCTGGGAAATGGTGCTCAAGTCCATCATCCGCAGTATCCAGTGCGTGCAAAACAGGGCGCTTTGGATGCTTTTCGATACAGACCGTAAGTCTCCTTCACACATTCTCCATCAGCTATTCGGAGTACCATACATCGTCGATGTCATTCGAGAGAGGGCAAAGATGCTGTATGACAAGCTTCTATTCCATCCATACCAGCTAGCTCGTCTCCTGGGTCAAGGCTAACAGACTGTGCCCTTCTTACAGCCTCCTAAGGGATATCTTGGGCACCTAACAAAGGCAAATACCAACCTCCCTGAAAAGTATTGCTCTTACCATGCTTGACGTCGGGTGAAACTGAAGTTAAACAAACTTGGGGCTGGACACTATCAAGCAACTTTGACCGTGGTCAGTACAAGGATGGGTAACCATCCAGCAACAATGGCCATGGTCAGTAAATGGATGAGTGACCACTTAAGTTAATCATCACGAGAATCTTCAACTATCCAGTATAGACGAAAAGATCGACACAACACACAGTATGTTAAACCCAACGAAGACCTAACGATCACACTGGTAAAGTCGCAAGTGCGGCTGGGTACTGTGGCCTTTAACACCCGCCCGCAGGGCGGCGTGACTTTTCTTGCGTTCTGACAGCAAATAGGCACTGAGAAGAAGCTTACAACACATTGAAACGTCGATTTTAATTACAACAGGACGCTACTTTCTCTTGGAAACTCGGTACACCTGTTAAATATCTTGTCCAACTTCGGTTTAAAGCTCAGAACACATACTCTTGCAAAATTGATGTTGACTGTTATTTGGCTCGGTGCTAGTTCAGTTCCTAATTATGCTGCGTTATAAGTGAAAATGCCTAGTTGTGCATACAAAGGCTTAAAAAGCAGCACAATGCCCAGAGAAAACAATAATCCTTGTGGAAAGCAGACTATTTTTCAAAGGGACAAACCCCTTAGGTAAAAGTGCCTATTGTTTAACAATTGTATAATAGAAAATATTATTTTTTCATTTGCCAAATACAATGAATCCTTGCAGTGTTTTTGGCGCTAGCATTCACCTTCACGTATCATAAATATACATAAATTATTTTTAAATCTTAATATTTGAACCTTAATGTTAACATATAACCTTTTGTTTTGTTTCTGCTATGAGTTTTGTTGCTTTGCACAATTAAGTATTGATATTGGGAACAAAGGAAAGCAGAATCACAGGGAATTTACATAGTTGTTAATAATTAATTTTGTAAACTAGCATTGGCATTATTACTGTTTTTATCTTTTCAGAATGCACAATTTGCAATACTCAGCGTTGATGAACTGTACAAACCAACGCAGTGATGGCGATAGGTACATTCCTTTACGGACAACGGTCAGTACCACCAACTTTCACTACGGCTTACTGTCAGATCTGAAACGGAGGAAAAACAACGTTTTAGAGCGGGTAATAGAGGCTGTGTATATTAATACAATTTTTAATGTTTTTCCCTGACGGGTCTTTATTTTGCACTGTTTTTGTGATGATTATTTTGCACTATTTATCGTGTTAATTTTATTTCTACTGTTATATTTTAATCAAATTACGTCATTACCAAGGTTTCTTTCAAAATTACAAAGCACGCCAACAAGCATAACTGGAATATATTTGGTAAAAAAAAAAGGAAGAAGAAGAAGAAATAAAGAGAAAAAAGAAGAAAAACAAAGAGAAAGATAAAAGAAAGCGGGAGAAAGCAAGGAACGAAATAAGTTATAGGAGGATACAGAGACTTTTGAAATGGAAAGAATGAAGAAATAATTAGAACAAGAGAAAATTAAAATAGAGGAAAGAGCATTCTTCAAAAACCTGAGAATTAAGTAAACAAAACATTATGTTTATTGATGTGAAAGCATCATTGCTTTCATATCGTATTTTCCAAAGGGGTGCAAAAGTCAGACTTTATGAAATGGATAGGCACATAATTTTTAGTATAGTTGATAAAATGTGGAATTCTATTCTATTATATAAAGTAAGACATTGCTTCCATTAGCACTACAGTACTAGTCCGTAGTAAATTCCACTCAGATAGTGTTTTATTTTGCAATTTGATTATTTGTTTTAACTTTATATTACAATTTTAGGATGGCTTTTTTAACTTTATGTTTGCAGTTGTTTCTCACATATGAAATAGGAAATTTCGTTTCTTCACATCCTTCCTCAGAATATGCAAGTTTTTTTTACATAGGCTTCTTCCTTCGTTCGTTTACTTTATGCCCTTAATCGTATTCGTGGCTATGTATATGAAGAGCATATTGAAATATTTTTTCCTCATATCATCAACTTTGCCTTTTTCTAACTTCTCCCTCCATAGCTAAATATTTACGAAAATGTTGCATAAATAACCTATACACTTCTTCACATTTTAAACTTACATGAACTCCATACAAACTAACAATGTTAAACTTCTAGCTGCACACTGCCTGCCTGTTAGATTAGCACCTGCTAACTGAAAAAATGGCGACATTTGTTCGTCAAAAAATAATGAACGCAATAAGTTACAGAAATATGGTTTCTTTTATGTTCTATTTCATCCCTCAGCATTTTTTTCTCGCTTGGTCCATATTGTAAATCCAATAACAAAAATGTTTCTCACTGCCTAACTTTTCTTCTGTACTGATTTGCCGAAAGTATTTCATTTAAACAATTATAACATTCCTCCGATTACATACAGAGAATTCAAAATAGACGGGTATCAGCACTCAGGTATATTCTAGCTCAGATCTCTTTAGAAATTTGAGCCCACAGGAATCTATGACGACTCTAATAATGACATATGATAGAGAAAAATATTCTGCATAGGATAATGTGCTTACAACTGAAAATTCTGACTCAATATTCATGACAGAGTAGAAAAAGGCGGAGCTCATGACAACATGTATGTGTTAGAGAAAGATAGATTTAGCCATTTATTTCTATACTGTATTTTAAGCTCGAGACGATCTTTAGGTATAACGATTCAGTATTGAACAGATTCATAGAGGCTGCTAGATATGCTCAATTAGTTTGCATTAATTTCTTTAGAACAAAAAACCGTTACTGCACTAACAAAAGCATCTTTTGCTTACCTGCCCAACATGTCAATAGCATTCATTGGAAGCTACTAATGCCTTTCATTGTGGATTAAGAAATTAATGATTAAAGAATAGGTATGGCACCAACAGTTTCATTTACACTAAACAGCATCACTGAAAAACAATCGAAAGACGATACACAGTTAGCGCGATGAAGCAACATCACTGCATGTATAATAGGTAATCTTTTTTATTTATTTTAAGTTTTGGTATAACAACCGTTACATCATCATATTGATCTACTTTGTACTAATGTATTGAGTGTTGTTTAGACAATATAGTGTTGATTGTAATGATAAATACTTTGAATTTTTGTGAATTAATATCTTTTCCTAGGTTCCAGTCCTAGTCCAGTTAATGATGTTGAATTTTCTGCATTCATTGACGATTATGAAAATTAAGATTATGGTGCTCATGACCAACAGGTGAAGATTCACAGTTTCCATGGAGCAATTTTCAGATTGAAGTAACATGGAGAGAGGGAGAGTCCACAATACTTTGACTCTCTAGTTTTGTGGTCATTCCATCCAATTGCAGGACACCTTACCAAATGAAGAAACACAATCATATGAAAATGATTAAGCCTCAGTTGATGTACTAAGCCATATAACGTGGAAATTTAAAGAAAAGAAGCAAGAATCCAAATCAACCAACAAGTTCAAATAGAGAATTTATACAAGATAAGCTCAAAAATCAATAAATAAAGTATTATAGTCTTTAAAATTGATCTTATTCGAGGTATCCCAGAAAATGTAGTATGTAGTAAGAAGAATGAAAACATTGATTAACACTACAAGCACTCATTGTAGTACAGAATAACAAAAACAACACTCTAAAGTGGATTTTATTAACAAAGGACAAAATATGCGAAGATACAACTACAACAAAGTTTTTATCTGACCACATTTAATATATCCTACACAGCAATAATAGAGTGACCAAGAGTGGCCGAGGTCTTTTAGACGCGTGCTCTTGAGCGGGAAGTCTGAGGTTTATTTCCTACCAGGACCGTCCTTCCTGACTTGGGATTTTTTTCCATGTTTTTCCCAGTTCTCATAAATAGCAAATCTCGGTGAGTTGCCCTAAAATTAGGCCTGGAATGTTTGCTTCTTTTTAAAAAAAATATTTCCCAGTTTATCATTTTATCTCATGTATCTTCAGTGTCCAACACCTGTGATGCCACAGGAGTAAAAAAGGGGCGTTAAACACTATTAAAAATACAGTAATAGAAAATATGTTTTAGTGCAGTGATGAATAGTGTTGAGAATTATATCGTAAAACATGTATACAAATTTGCGCTTTAAAATGCCAGAATACACGCTTATATACACTTAAAGTGTTCCAGAATTCACTCACACAAATTACAAGGATTGTGAAGAGGTCCTAAATAAGCATTTTGAGACAGGGAACTAAATATCCATTCTGTAAACTTTCAAAGTTAAGACTTTTTTCCAAATCTATATCCGAGCTGATACGTCAATATAATGCAAGTGTGTGAATTAGATTTTCATTCAGAATGCTCACGTCTTCCCCGGGAAAAGTAATGTTCATAGTACTCCGGAAGTTGAAAATTATTGGCTTTCAGAATTCGGTAAATTTGTTCGTTCTACGATATGCACTCCAATTGATAATAGTTCAGTAGTGCTACAAAGTTAATTGCGCATGCGCAAAGTACTTAGCATATCGCAACTAGGACTTGACTTTACAAACTGACCCTGTCCTGCGGCCGAAATCCCGAAAGGTAGCGGAGAAAGTCGAATTCCACTCTAACGGCAGGTGAGTTGGAAAGTGTTAGCGTCGAGTTCTATTATTATTATTATTATTATTATTATTATTATTATTATTATTATTATTATTATTATTATTATTATTATTTGCTATACTTAACATTTTTTCTTTGTTACCCCTAAACTAAACTAACCTAACCTAGCCTAGCCTAGCCTAGTCTATGGGAAAGTAAACGTTTTTCTATTTAAAAGATCACAAGTGAGGGGGGGAGCTTACACTGAGGGGTAAGAATTTCGCATTATTAGCATGAAACTCTTAACCAAATGAGCTAACAGGTCTGCACGCTCATCAAGGAAATTATCCCCTAAAGTAATCCCTGCTACTGAAATCGTAACCAGTGGACTTTCTTCTTTTCCGTTCGGAAATGCGGCCGCATAAGGTAAAGTCATTTTGTGCTTTGGTATCAAATGCAACAGACTGTTTACAGTTGCTCCCAAACATGGCTAACGAATTTTCATTTGCCGAGCTTGCTGACATGCCTTCGATTTATGGGGATGCAAGACGGTCATGCACATATAACTGCACAGCTATACTGGGATAGATTTCCAGACAGAACTTCATCTTTATCGCTCGACCTTCCAAAATGTCTATCGGCGTTTGCGGTAAACTGGATCTTTAATGCAAATCGAAGGCGTCGCACTCCAGCCTTTGAAGAAAAGGTTTGAGCGGAACTTTCCACCAGCACCCGAGCAATAGCCAGGGCAATGAAAACGAACAAGTCCAGCGTGTATCGGGCCCCGCACAAAGAACTACTTCCCTATCATCTGCATTGGGGCCAGCGGACTTCGGTCCCAGAATAGAGTTCTGCAGGCGGGCCTTGCAGTGGCAGAATGAACAGCCTGATTCTTTTCCTCAGTTCTCTTCACCGATGACGCCTTGTTCACAAGAGGTGGGCTAATTCTGAACCATGGTAACCTCATGTATGGGAGTATTGGCAGCCGCATGCAGTGGTGGAGGCTGATTATCAGCACAGATGCAGCATCAATGTATGGGCGGGCATCGTGTCCAATCAAATAATTAGACCGTATCTACTTTCTACACAGTTAAAAGGGCACGTGCATCTTCAGTTCCTCACCCATGTTTTGCCTGTGTTTTTGAGAAGACGCCCCTCTGAACATCCGACGTCAGATGTGGTTGAAGCACGATGGAGCTCCTTCCCACTTCAGTGTAGAAGTACCAGGTTATCTCAATGGTGTGCTTCCTGTGCAGTGGATTGGAAGAGGTGGTCCTGTAAATTGGCCACCGCGTTCTCCGGGCCTCAACCCCATAGATTTGTTTGTATCGGGACATCTTAAAGAGTCTCGTGTGATGAGCAGTCACTAGCAAGGGGGTTGGCAGCTTGTGATGAGGTTCGTAACATTCCAGATTTTTTTTTTGAGAGAGGGTGCAAGGATCATTTCTTTCAGGGATATTGCAGGCCGACAAACCGATCACTTTGGTCATCTCCGTTTTATTTTTTCACTTAAAATACCCTTTTTCTTAATCCTCCGTTTTTTTATTTAATTTTCACACAGGGTGAAAAGTTATAATGCTGTTTACTTAATTTTTCTTAGATATTTGCTTTTATTCAGGTACATTTTTACTTTACTTTGGAGAAAGTATTTTATTTTTCCTTTTAATTACTTACCATGTCTATCATCATTGGCGAGTGGAGGAAAGATCTTCTCAATTTTGAAATATACCTGCACGTATTACATGTGCGTCACAGGTCAAGGTGATAACACTTGGGTAATGACTTTACCCTAGCAAGTTTAGAGTTACTATGTTATTCGTTAAACACATTGTAATTTATTGTGCTTAATTCGTTAGAGTGAACAAGCGGTTCTGAACAACAAAACAAATATGATAACACAAAAAATGAAAAGGGGGAAAAATGCAGCAATGGATGTTCGAACCTCTTCCATCACAATATCTAACGTCGCTACACGTAAAATGCCTTTAACCTTGGCGCTATGCAGCAACAGTACCTGGAAGAAGTGAAACGACCGTCTTTTTCCCATTCTCCTTTGGAGGTTTAATCAGTGGCGTGCTGACCATTAACAGATTTTATGCTCTTGCATGAAATTTAGAAACCACAGACCATAAGTTTCCTATCTCAAAATGCTTATTTAGGACCCCTCCACAATCTTTGAGTTTTGTATGACTGAATTCTGGGAGAGATACAGACGCACGCACCCACACAACATAAACGCTCTGGGAATCTACGAACTTATTCATACACTCTGATCCTATGAGAAAGAAAAAGCATAAAAGGAAATGTTTAGAAAATAGGTTTAATAATAAACACTATAATTATTTAGTAGCTTCCTATGGCTGAAAACGAGTGTAAGAAAATTTATGACACAATAATTAATATTTTCCTCGTTTTCATGTTAATTTATTTCTCCAGCCCGTAAAAATAAACTCGTGTGTAATAAATATAATTTTCACATGGCAAGAAGCGTAATCTGGTAACAACCTAGGATTAACGTCCGCATCACTATCATATTCTTGAAAATCTTGGCTAATTTTTCTCAAACCCTTCATAACATCATTTTTTGCAAAAACAGTCGCTAATTTCTATTTTATAATTTAGCCTTGCTACCGTTTGCTGCATCTACCCATTTAATGTAATTTAATTTCATTTGGAATTTTCCATTTTATTTCTTGATACCCCTACTGCAACCAAGACTTCACTGGTAAAGGTCTCTGTCAAATTGGTCTTGACTTTCAAACCGAAGAATATTTGCTTTTCTTTCGTAGTAATTTTGTTTTTGTGTATTTCTCTGTTTTTATCTTGAACTCCTTGAAAGTTTTGTGGTATCCAACACAGAAAATAGGAATTATAATAAGAAGTGCTTTCTGAGAAGATATTATGGTAAGATTGAAGATGCCAAAAATTCTTAAAATTTGAAATAGAAAAGCGAACATTAACCCAAACTTATCAAATTATACTTAAATAAATGTTAAGCATTAAAATGTACAAAAATTATATTGGTATATATATTCGCAAAATGGTCAAAATACATTTCCATTATTGTTTGAACGGAGATAATATTTTGTCCATTCTTGAACCAAGGAATTTTGTTAGAACTTTCTTTTCGTATTTTAATTTTTTTTTTACCCAACTGTATCCAATGTGAGCAACAAAAAGAGTGCTGGACACACAGAATGCGCCATTTTCCCTTCTATGCATAGCATAAGCTTACGAAAGCTCCGATAGGTACACAAAAAGAACTAGTATTGGAAACAAGAGAATTATAAATATACATAAGATAGGACCTTATCTTCGAAATGTGCACTAACATCCAAGAGTGCACGAACAAATATCTGACAGTCGTCTTAATTAAACAAAACATGGAAATGATAACATTTTATTAACATATACTGTCCCAACACAAACATGAGCTTGTATTTCTCATCACTAATGATGAAATGTAACTTTGTTGAATTACACAGGACAGGAAAGTGTAAACCTGGGGCTGAAGCATGCGACAAAAGTAGGGAGCATACTTCTTAATTTCCAAGAATTTCCAAATATCTCACTACACTCGAAAGGATATGACAAGAACATCTACCTAGCGACTGTGACCAAGATGTACTTGGAGAATCACAGTCCTTTTGATTTCGCAGAAGAGAAATCTGAAATTGATTTCCGGATTTAATATTGGTTGTGGTGAAGTATTTGCATGCATTTTTACGAAATATTCCGGAATTTTATAGAATGGATGGATTATAACCTGAAAATATCTTTTTTGGACACGTAATTAAATTGAAATTCAACATTGTTTTCCATCTCCAGAAAAGACCAGTACAACAAGTGCTATAAATATGAGAATATGTATGAAAAAGAAAGGACTGAAATAAAAGAATGCTGTCCCGTTTTGGACAAAAGAAACTCGGCTAAAATACGAACTTTAAAGATGGTGAGCTATCGTTTTTGGGTTACATTTGGAAGCTCTACGATACTAGCCTAAGATTAAAACCGAAGCTGTATTTTATAAATTCAAACTGTTCATATACAATTTTATAATGTATTTGTAAATTCTACATATAATAGCCAGAAACCTTCATGAGGTGGATAAAGGAGCAGTAGAAATCGCCTCATCCCTGCTTGAAGATGGAGAAAATTCCTTAATGTCTGATATACTGAGTGCAAAACTGAAATGTTATACTTTCAACTATATTGCTGCATACCGTTATGTAATACAGTTCCAAAGATTGGTCATCTATTTTCTAAATCGGAAAATTCACTAATGGAATGTGAATCTGTTCATGCTCCCAGTGAATCCAGCAGCTAGCAGTGTATATACTCAGGGTCTTCCGATAAAAGTTTCCTACTTTTAATATGTAATAGCTGTCATGTTTATGAAGCTAGAGTAGTAATGTTTTTCACATGCTTACAGTTGTTGACAAATAACCAGGAAGGTAAACCATTCCATAACGCGTAGAAACGTTAAAATTTATTATCAAAACTTCATTCGTTCAGCAAGCATTCCATGCCTTCCGTGAAGAGTAGGGTATGGGTAACCGTTCCTGCGAAAGAACAATTCGACGTTTGATCGAAAAAGTTGAAGCAACTGGTTCTGTACCAAATCAAACAACGCCTGTACATGAACGACACAAAAGCTCCAATGAACAACAATCGACATTCGTGAGAATGTACGCGAGAATCCATGGAAATAAAATGTTCAGCAAGTACAACTGGGCCTTTTATGGCGGATTTTCCATCAGGATTTTAAGTTACACCATTACAACTTTTTTTAACTTAAGAACGGAAGCCAAATGACTATATATTGCGCTATGTGGTTTCTGACTGGGCTATGGAACAATTGGAAATTGGCCCCTATTATCGAATACCATCCTTAGCGACGAGGTCCAATTTTGGATTCTTAGTTTCGTTAACAAACAAAATTGCCGCTTATGGAGCTATGGAAATCCAATGGAGATACAAGAATTTCCACGTTATTTCCAAAATATTACCGTCTTGATTTAATAATTAGTATTGTTGCATTGCAAATATCTGAAAATTAGTACTGGTTCTGTTCTTCGGCTCTCCTATGCTTTTCTTTCAGTCTTATTTTATCATGAAAAATCTCCATAATATGAATTTTAGTACTTATTTTGTTACACTATATTTTCACTAGGTCAATTTCCCGCTAGTAACAGTGCCTGATAATCGGCTTATATAACTACTTTCATTTCCTTATTCCTTCCAAGGACTGCACCCTTTGGTTAGAGTTGCCTTCCATTCGTCTTTAAAAAAAAAAAAAAAAAAAAAAAAAAACATTGTATTTTATTTTGCATTTTAATACTCCTTTGCATAACCATATAACTATCTGATACCATTAATTAAATTACTTGGCAATTTATATTTTTCTAATATTTTCCCGCAGTTTATCTCTGTTTATGTTGACTTGTATTATAAAATCTAAAACAGAATGTAAATTGAATTTATGATGTTTTTCAATATTTGTTTTAACACTAAAAATTCAATTGTGCCTATCTTCGGGAAATTTAACTCTGTGCATATGAAGTACTTCACTTAGCACTAAACGAATCAAAAGTAGAGGTTATGCAATATGACATAATATTTTTTCTTTCCAAAACTTTTAACACCTCGTAGCTTGTGTATTAGTGGTATAGACCTGGATTCGTACTGTAGGAACAATAAACTTGTATAGTTTTATGCTGTTTCATTCATACCTTCCATAAAAAAATGTACTGATTATTCCAAATTAAACAGCATTTGTGACTGTAATATTTTCCTTCGGATAGGATACGTTCTGTAAAGGAACAGTTCATAATCCTGCAAATAAACATGACACACTGTCGAAAGGATTCATCATTTAAGAGTACAAAAGCATATGATTCCCTCAAGAATTATTGCTGTTGAATGGTCAACAATAATCAATCCGATTTGTTCATATTGAATATTTTCTTTTTTGGAATGTAATTTGACTTTAATTATATTAGCGTGTACTTTAAACCAATGTCCGCCAACTGACTCCCTTGTAAATGACAGCGAGCAGGTCTTTTCTGCCCCGCGATACAAAGATTGCACATGTAGGACGCTGCATCGTCTCGGGTTGCTGATGGATAACGAAGCACGCCTCTACGGTGGCATAATTCAGTGATTGTATTCACTTACATCACGGCTTATATTTTCTTATTTAGATTGTTTGAAAAAAAATGATTTAATATTATAGGAATACAATTGAATATGTTTTGATTTTATTGCCAATTTAATGTGCCTTACATATTATGTTAAAATTATTTGTTTTAAAACAGTTATTAAAGTAACACAAAATTATTTATTTGCAATATTCATTATATTATATAACTAAATAATTATTAAATTAATTTCATTTGCAAAAACCATTATTACTGCTTAATCAAACTCTTTGTTTTATATATATTAAAAATAATGTAACACATTAACAATGTAACTAAATTAACAATAATTATAAAAGCAGAAAAAACACTAAAAAAAATAGCGATTGTAGAATTTAGAAGGCGATTACAACTCTGTGACTTTTTCTTAGTGTTTTATCCTTTTCTGCTTTTCTAATTATTGTTAATATAGTTACATTATATAATGTTACACAAATCCGTTTAACTAATGCTTTATATATACAATAATATTCTTTATCAATGAAAACAAAATATCCATTGTAATTCACAAATGAAGATAAAAATATTGAACATAAAGTTTGTTTCACAAATTACAACTTATTTCAATATAAACATTATTACAGGAAATAAATAAATACAACAGTATATCAAACACACTAGTAACAATATTAACAAATTTCAATGTTTAAGGAAATTTTCCCAACTGTGTATTATTTTATGATACATTATTTCTTAAGAGACATTACTTCATTACTGGCCATTATGTAATGTAAAATAACCAGAATGTAGTGTAACAAATAAATCCATAAAACTTAAATACTGTACAAACGTTTGTGAATAAATCATGATGAAAGTTAAACTTCTAACTGACTGGCAAGGAAACTCATTGCAACTGGTACAGAAAACTCTCTTTACGCAGGCAATGAAAATGTGTTTATAGCAATGAAGTTGGAATAGAATCCAGCAAGGTTTTCAACCTATCACAGAATTTTCTGTATCATTTTAATGTTTACTGTAATCTATTTTAATTATTAATTTAAATGTTCTGTAATTCTTCTATTCATAATATCATGTGAATGCATGTACTAGGTGTCTGACTTAAGGTGATCAGAGTTGTTCAGGCAACTACAACATAACTGTGACACGAGGGAGTCATATATTGGTTATTGACACAGGAATTCAGAGGTGTCCATCGACATCAATGAATGTTACCTGTTATATGCAAAACTGCTTATTATTATTATTATTATTATTATTATTGTTGTTGTTGTTGTTGTTGTTGTTGTTTTTCTTTTTCTTTCCGCCTTTTATTCCCGTTGCGTCTATCATAGAAAAGTTTTATAGTGTAATTTACTCTTATGGTAGCCCCAATAATATCATATCCGAATACGCAATTATCTCGAATTCGTTAAAAAAATGATACTCTGTTTTATTCCAAATAAGAAGCGGATATAAAAGAAAAGAAGTGTTTAAAGAAGGGACAGAGTAGAGTTTTAGTATTTATTAATTTGAAGATATTTTGAACAGGTCACCCATATTGACATTACCACGAGAACTTCCTTACTTGAGTAGATGAAGAAAAACTTGTATTCACACTGTATGGTCAGAAACACATGTGTAGTAAAGGTCACTTGCTATCCGAATTACCGGCATCTGCGGCTAACACTACCAGCGGTCTGAGCGTAACACACAGCAGCAAGTGGGACAGGCCGGGGATATTTTATTGAATATACAAAATATTAATTACTAAATGGCAGGAATTAAATGTCTGTTATATACACACAATGGTAAAAAGTGTGAGTTAGATATACTTTTTAAAACAAAGTGTTAAAAGTTTTCTCGCACAAAAATATTGATTACCAAAGGGCGGCAATTAAATATTTGCTATTCAACACAATGCCAAAAACTGTACATACACTCGTGCACAGAAACGAATTAAAAGTTTTTCCGCACAAATATTATTTTAAAATATGTCATATTTTAGTAAACGTCGCACAATCTCCATTGTTAATGTTTTCGTCATTGCTGCTTACGGTTCCATTCTCGAAGTGTATGGTGAGTAGCATGTGGTTGTTGAGGTGATTCCCGGCCCGGCGAAATGGACACCAAATCGCCATGATGAAGCACCCAGCTGATGTGATCTAGGGCGTTTGGCGGTACCGAGGTACAGCGATCCTGTAATGAAGTACGCTGAAGGCAAGCATTTGACTTTCACGGCCATACCGTCGCCAGAGGTGAGAGTGAACTTGCACAGTTGATCGGTTGTAAACTTGTCTCAACCTGCACAAAACAAAGCTCGTGACATCATCAGAAGGAGGATGAACTTGCACAGGTGTTATGGAGCCACGGTGTCGTAAATCTGCCTTAACCTGCAAAAAGCAAGCTCGTGATATCAACAGGGGTGAGGGGGAACTTGCAGGGCAAAAAAACTATTAAGGCGTGCATGTCATGACTTCAGAGGACTAGCACCACGGTATCGCAGACCTGTCTGAGCATGTGGAGGAAAGTTACTGTTTGAAATAAGGTACATCTAGCCCTACGCTAGATGCCAATGAATTGAAATATATGGGGCAATCCATTAGCAGGTAAAGGGAGAGAAACCCTTTTAGCCCCCACACCTTAAAAGAAAATTCCTTTGAAATGTGTGTGAGTGGAAATACGAGGGTAGATTCATAAGTTTCCGGCCTCCCCGATAAGGATTATCGCCTTCACAAAATCCTTATGTGGTGTCATACCATATCTGTTAAGTAAATAATTGCAGCTGTAATTTCCTCTCCGAGTAAGCTGTTCAGATATAGTTGCATAAAGAAGATTATATGTAGAAGATGGTGACATGTTCCAAATAGAGTATCGAGTTATTAAGTTCTTACAATAAAGGACTTGTTCCAAACGAAATTAAACAGCGATTTGACAGTCTATATGGGAAAGCATCCCCTTCATATTCTACCATAAAAGAATGGGCCAAAATTTATCGAATGAGTCGAGCATGCATTGAAGATGAAGATCGTGCACATCTGCCCTTGGAGGTGCCCACTGCTGAAAACATCGCTCTTGTGGAAGGAGAAATTATAGACGACCGGCAGCTCAAAGTTACAGAAACAGCAGCAAGGTTTGACCTTTCTAAAGCTACAGTTCTTCGGATTGTTCATGAATATTTAAACGTGAATAAGGTTATTGCAAGATGGGTGCCTAGACTTCTTTCCTCAGTCTAAAAGAAGCAACGGTCATATGTTGTCAGACATTTTTGGAGCTCTGTCGTGGCAACGAGGGAGAAGTGCTGCAAACAATTGTTACATAGGATGAAACTGTGTTCCTCTACTATGATCCCTTGTTCAAAAGAGAATCAGTGGAGTGGCGTAAACCTAGCGAAGCACGCCTCTAAAGGCCAAGGTCACTCAATCAACCAAGATGATCATGGAAACAATCTTTTGAGACTGTGAAGGAATACTCTTCATTGACTTCAAGGAGAGGAACACCGCAGTAATTGGAGAGTTTCTATGCTGGCCTACTGACAGACATACTTCCATCAAAGAGAATAGGCGGGGAAAGTTGAGTGGTGGTGTGTGCCTTCTTTACGACAATCCGCCTGTGCACACAGCTCTTGTTGCAAAGGAAACTGAGCAGAAATATGGCTTTCAGGGAGATGGACCATTCACCCTATAGCCCAGATCTAGCTCCCAGTTACAAATTCCTCTTCTCAAAACTCAAGAATGACCTCCAGGAAGGAAATTTTAAGTGTGACGAATTGATGCTGTTTATGCCTATTTTGCAGACAAGACTTGTGACTATTTGGGGGGGGGATGAAACGTTAATTCAAAGATATGAGAAGTGTATTGCAATAAAGGGTAACTATATTAAAAGTGAAGTATATTTTTTGTCTTTATCGTACCTAGAAAATGGTTAGGCCGGAAACTTATGAATCTACCCTCATACTTGTCCCGTATTTTTTAATGGTGTTTAACTGCATATTTTATTATTGAAAAACCACAAACGGTGTTATCCCATGATGAAAGGTAAACATTGTAAACAAAACAAACGACTTTAAGTGCCATTAGCAGGTAAAGGGAGAAAACCGTTTATGGCACTTAACTGTACAATTTAAGTAGAAATTCCTTTGAAATGCGTGAGTGGAAATACCTGTCCCGGGGTGAAAGATAAACATGAAAGTCACTCAAAATGTCATTAGCAGGTAGAGAGAGAGAGAGAAAGCCTTTTAGCCCTTACAACTTAAAAGGAAAATCCTTTGAAATGCGTGAGAGTATAAATATCTGCCATACAGTGAAAAGAAATAGCAAAACACTCTAAATACTATTAGAGGAAAGGGAGAAAACCAGTAAATGTCGCATACCGCGTGAAATGATTTTGTAGTTGCAACATAACAGTAAAAGTGCATATCCCGAAGGGGACTATAAAATTGTTTTGACAGGCAACATCAGTTATTTTACAAAGTGAAATAGTTCTTTTTTGTTTTTAATATTGGTTATTATATGTTAAAAGCAATTACGGTGTGAAAATATTTTCACAGCATATTTTTTAGCAGAATAACATCTTTTTTACAACATAGCTTATTTTCTGCAACATAACATTTTCTATTGCAACATAACTTATTTTTTCAGCATAACATCCTTTTTGCAAAAATATTATTTTCTACAATAATATCTTTTTTTTTACAACATAGCATGATTTTTTGCAATGTTAACTATTTGTTTCTAATATTCGTATTTGCTCATTAAAGTCAATCTCTGCGTAGTTGCAACAAAGATTTTCGTGAAGTTAAACATTGTATGCGACACGGTTTCGTAAACAGGTGTATTTTTATTTATCAATTCATTATTAGGAATAATAATTTGCGATCGTGTTTATTCAACTTCTATTTGTACTATCATATTCTAATGCCTTGCATCTTATTCCAAACAGTAACTTTCCTATACGTGCTCAAACAGATCTGCGACACCGTGGCGCAAGTCCTCTGAAGACATCACGTGCAGGCCTTAACAGGTTGTCACACTGCAGGTTTCACTCCCATTTTTTAAAAGTGTTTAACGCCCATTTAAACTACCGAGGCCTCACAGATGGTGACACTTATGAAACGTGGAATGAAATGATAAATTAGAGAATATCGATTTTAAATGTTCCATGCCTATGTTTAGAGCGCCTTCCCGGTATTTGCCATTTATGAGGACTGAGAAAAACTTGAAAAAACCCTCAGTCAGAGAGGACGGTCCTGGTAGGAATCGAACCCCAGACAAAATTGAGACAATTCAGCAGGGTTATATTAGATTAGATGAAGCCAAGTAGAACATAATCGAGGTACTGTACCTAAAGTCAGTAGCATTAAGGGAATACGCCTTCCAACTGAAGTCAGTGGTCGCCAGTGTTAGAGGAAAACATCCTACAAACTACTGGCGTTCACTTTCCCTGGAGGGTGCGCAAAATGCTTCAGCTCGTCAGACACTGGTGGTAGAACTAGGGATGAATGGCGCAGTGTCGATAATCCCACATTATACTTTGACAGTCCAGTGACTTTTTACCTCAAAATCGGATCTATTGAGAATTTCCTTCGGAGCAGTCAGATAACTGTAACGTCATTGGAGAAGAGACTCTTATTGCGCTTAGGACATGGAGAATAAAGCTGGGATCCTTATCTGGAATCTATATCATCCTGATGAAGTAGTGACGTCTTCTTTCGAAACATACTTTCGCGATCTTAATAGGGATTTTGAGAGCACTATCTAATGTGAATATACCAGCATTACCTTTTCAGGAGATATGGTGCGCGGCACCCTAGTGACACTCTAGCCTACTGAGACGGTTCTTAATATTTAGATATGAATAGTCGTGCAATCATCGGAGAACTTAGTTTTCGCGAATGACCAGTATTGGCTGTACTTTTAATGTAAGCTTCGACAATCTCCACTCTGAAGACTGCATGCTAGAATATTAAGGAGACGATCCGAAAAACAGTCTCCCTTAGCGTCTTTTCGCTTTCTGGACATTGTCTCCAACATATGCACAAAGTTATACCTTTTCGAAGTATTCTGCTTGAAAGAACTTTTTTCTATTCCATTCTTCAGTTATCTTTCCTTTTTCAGTCATCAGTTTCAAACCAGTGAACAATTACAGACGGATTTTTTTTAAATAGAGTTTAATGTCCGTTTTTACTACTGAGGCACCACAGGCAGTGGACACAAATGATACATGAAACGAAATGATGTATTAGGAAAGGATGTTTTAAGGAAAGAAACGTTCCAGGCCTAAGTTTAGGATACCTCCCCGGCATTTGTCATTTATGAGAACTGAGGAAAACCTGGAAAAAACCTCAGTCAGGGAGGACAGTCCTGGAGAGATTTGAACCCCAGACCTCCCGCTCACGAGACCGCGCATAAACACCTCGGACACCTACGATACGGACGGCATAATTCGAACCTTAATATCTAATAAGGTGGATCATTTCCGTTTAGGCGGTGTTCCGATCGATTACTCATTTATTATTATATATTAACTAGAATCTTCTTGAATCACCTGGAATCTAACTTCAAGATTTAAAAAACGGAGAAACCAGGGATGGAGCAATCTCAGGCAGTCTAATAGGTATAAAGGAATACATGCACTATCAATGACCTTGAGAACTCAGTCTGTTTGAAATTGTTTCGATACTCAAAACATGATGTAAATCAATGTATCGGTCCCTTCACTAGCCTATATCTACTGATTTATATTTACCTATGTGTTTATTTAAGGCAACAGGTATTTTATTAAAAACTTATAATTAAGTATTTTATATCGGATTTCATTCTCACACTAAAACATAACTTCGCCGAGTTAGAGAACTTTAAAAAGTACTTAATTATATTATAATATATTAATTATATTATGGAAAGTATTATTTGTTTATTTTTTGTTCACTTTAAGGGAATAATTTATCTTTGTTATTAATTTCTTTTTCAGAACATATTATGCTTTAGTGAAGAATATCATAAAATCTTAGAAATCGCACTAGGCCTGGAAGACCAAAATGCCAGTGTATATAGATTTCAGAAAAGGGTTTCAAACAGATATGAGCCTCGCAGGAAGCACCACTGGCCAGTTAGACCAAGGAGGCGTCCGCTCATAGAAACGCCAAGCATAATTTTGGATCTACCAGGTTTTAAACCAAGCTTTAGTGAGTATACTAAATAGTGAGTGGTATGCAAGCTATAACTAAAATGCCGTCATATAGCAGTTGTAGGTGAGCACACTATATTGATTAATTATACAGGAAGTAATATTCCAACGGCCATAATGTCGAAGATATCTTTACGAATCTATCTGGTCAAATGGGACACGGTGTCAAAAACAATGAAATATACTAAGATGTATAATTTTATTTACAAATATTGCACCTTTTATGTAGAATATTATATGATACATAGGACATGGATAACTAGATTTTACCTTAACAATTGCTCAAAATGCCCACCACTCTTCTCAAGGCGTACCCTCGCTGGACTCACAACACCACGGGTTGCACCGCGCACTTTCTCTTGTGATAGTGGCAATGGCCACAAACAGGCAAGCGAAGAGGTCTTCCACCTCCTGGGTCACCCAAGGCTGCAGTCCAAAGGATGTAAGGGGTCAAGGTACTGGTCCTACTGGATCGTTTTGGATATTGTCTATTCATCCTAGGCGGGCATTGGAACCGCTTGCTTCGTTGTACCATATATAGAATGTCTCCTACGAGGATTTTCCCTAAGAAGCCAGGTACACATTCTGCCATTCAGATGTTCAGGTGAAAACTGTTGCTTATTATGTTACCGCTAATCGCTATTACAGCCATCCCTTGTACACGCCCCCTCATCGGGCCAAAATATTCTCATTAGCACATTCACTTTTCCGCTCTGTGCCTCAAACAAGCAATTGCAATTGCCCCACAGTTTTCAAAAAATGCATTTAACACACTCTTTTAATATTTAGAATTTATCTCCCCAAGTCTGATCCTGCAGCTATTGTAAGAATAAACATTAGTTAGCAGAACATGCAGCGATAGGCCCTTTCAAAAGAAAGCAAAACATTTCCTTTAAGATTTTTTTGAATTGTGTTTAACGCCCGTTTTTACTACTGAGGCACCACAGGCGGTGGACACTGATGATACACGAGATGAAATGATATATTGGGAAAGGAAGTTTTTTAAGGAAGGAAACGTTCCAAGTCTAGTTTAGGGCACCTCCCCGGTATTTGCCATTTATGAGGACTGAGGAAAACCTGGGAAAAACCTCGGTCAAGGAGAACGGTCCTGGCAGAATTCGAATCTCAGATCTATCGCTCACGAGTCCGCGCCTTAACGACCTCATCCACCTGTGGCGGTCTTTAAGATTTAGAACTTATATCCATGTAATTATTAGGTCCTACAGATACCGTAAATATAAACATTTGTCAGCAGTCCGCAGCAACAAAAATAATATGTATATAGTATGTGAAAACAAACGCTTTACCAGTTCACCTAACACTTATTTTGAAAACTGAACGTACGAAAATAAAAATGGCTAGAAGTAGCTAAAAAGGGAAAAGAAATGGGCAAGAATGCCAGTGGTGTTTTTTTTTTTTTTAATGTTATAGATTCTGAAAATGGCCATATCTAACCACAAAATGGTTAGATTGGCAGCTCTGCCGCACTCATGCTGCAACGGCGAAACATATTCAAACGACACTGCACATTATTAGCGCAGATGCTTTAAAAATACTGCTATCATTCGGGTGAGTCTTCACTGCCTCTTACTTAGGAATTTTCATTTATTATTAATGCTGTGGGTTTTGATCAGCTGTTGCAATGTGAAGCGCAGGTTACTTGCTCGCTGTCTTCGTGTCACGCACATAATTATTACTGTTAACAACATAACCGTGATGTAAGGAGTTGTATGGGCTCCTTTCATGGTTCTTCAAAGGAAATTTGGACCGAGAAGCTCCACTGAAATTACATTACATTACTTGCCCCATTTGACTGTGAATGAAAATTATGAGTCTGGGGGTTGGTTCTTGCCATATTAATTGCCCTGCTCCCCTTTATCAGACTTGTCATTAATGGACGGTATTTCAGTACATTTTGTATATGAATCTAATGTTAAGTTCAATAATTGTTCATTGCATTTTTAGTTATTTTATTTAAATCTGCATAACAAAAAGTTGCTAATCAGCTTACGAATAAGAGACCTAACCTCACGTAGTAACGTGTTTTTCATGTGTGAAATTTATGAAACTTATGTTCTAAATGTTATCTGTTTTAAAACAATACAGAATACTTATAAACACAATTAAAAATACATGGAACAAATAAGCTGCGCAGAGAGAAAGAAAGAGATTTGGGTACCTACAAGTTAATAAAAGTCTAATATACATAAGTTTTCAAGGCTGGCGTTGATCCATTAAAACCTCGTTACCAGGCTCACAGGCCCTGGTCCAGTTGATGAAAAATCACTATGAGGCCATTGAAATATATAAACAAACATAAGATCATTGTCAATGGAAAAGAGGAAATAGCACGCATTCCCAAAGTATGGACATCAAAGTCAAACTTATTGGCAGACTGAGTTAGTAACCAGGCTGTGTAAAGGTGCTGCGTACCAAACCGTTATAGGGTTTAACCGTAGTGAAGAATGATTGTATCAGATGTTTGTTGGTTGAGAGAATGAATTATGTGCAAATAGTACTGGACGGCTGTATAATTATTGAGCGGGATGCTAATGGGGGAGGCTGAATATGACAACTTGATTTCGATTGTCAGCATGTCCATACTGCTAAATTTTAATTTATACTTTAAATGCAACTTGAAATGTGAAGGATTTTATTCCAGTTGAGTGGTGGGCATTGTTATCAAAGATGTCCTTAGGCTATACGTAGCTTCTTGCATTTTGGTTTTCATCTTGTTTCGCAATTACATTTGCCTACTGAACGGATGAGAGCATTTATGTTAAATGGATCGGCCCTGGTAGTGTAGTGATAGCCAAATTTGCTTCCTAAGCCCAAGATCGCGGGTTCAATCCCGGCCAGGATCGATGAAATGTTTCGGGCGTAAAAATGCTAAGTATGGCTTCCTTTGGAAGGGAAGTAAAGCCGTGGGTCCCATATTGTAAATTTTACATTTACGACATGTAAAAGAACCTCAAGCCTGGAAGAAGAGGCATTTGAGCAACATTCATAAGCCATTTCACCCCCTGAATTGAATGGGACGCTGATGATTTGAAATGTTAAACACCATCCGCAAATAAACAAAATCAGCAACTTGTTAAATGGTAATTTGCCGTAGAATTTTTAAGCCCTGTGCCTAATTTCACCTTCATAAATGGAAGGAAAGAAGTTTCGTGCAGTAGTATAGTGGGAAAGCAGCGATATAAGGAATGGATAGCTCTTAAGTCCTCTATTCTGTTGCCCATTTTAGAAAGCAGCAGCCAACTATTGGCTGCAATACCCCAGATTTCACACGCATACAAGAGGAGATTGATCATTACTTTGAAGAGGTATATCTTTAAACGGACAGGTGTCACTTTTGAACTGAACACTGGGATCAGTTGAGAATTGCTTTTGAACCCCTTTAAGGTTATACTTTTTATCTAAATGAACTCCCAAATAAGTTAGGAAATTTTCCCACTGGATTCCTTGTTGCCTGTATGTGAGTGTGGGAATTTAGCAGGTATATGACAAATGGTAAATATTAATAGCGTTGCTTTTCGCCGGATTGATTGAAATTCGCTAACGCCTGGACTACCTTTCGAGTACGTGTAATAATCTTTGCATGGGGTTTATGGCTCTGCTTAGGTGTTTATTTGTTTTGTAAATCAGGACATCATTTGCGTGTTGATGTCTGGCTAGGGTTGCCAGATTATAAAATAAATAAATAAAAAGTAAAAAAGAATGCGTTTACAATAATTCGATAGAATATGCCTATAAATATATTATTATTAATAATAATAATAATAATAATAATAATAGATTACTCATAATGCCAGAACGAAGAACTAATTAATAAAAAGCCAAGCTTACTGTAAATATTTTAAATGTTAACATCCAATAATTAATCGTACTTTACAAACTGCTTGTATTTTGACGAATTCTTGATATTTTCAAGAAGCACCTTGTTCTCCAAACACTGTGTACAGAACTGGGGGCAACGTAGGTCTTTGAAACTGAACTGGCCAACAATAATTTTTTTCTCTGAATCCTCTGTAATCTTATTTTTTCTGGTGTCCATTATGTTGTCATTAAGCTAAAAATCATTTCCATATTGGTATTGTGGCAGGTATAGCATAAAAAGCTCGCATATCTTGATAAAATCAGAGCAATTTGATATTTGACTAACGCTGAAATAGCTCACCCACTATTTATGAGACAATTCTTCACCGAATTCTTTATCAACCTCCTTTGTTGTTAAGAATTTTTTTTAGATTGCCAAGTTGAACATATAGAAGGGACTCCTGAATACTATTTCATTAGTGGTATGGGGGACTCCTGAATACTATCTCATTAGTGGTATGGGTACCTTTTTTGTATAGTTTATTGCAGGGAACCGCATTACCGAGATTTTAGGGGTAAGGATCTGCAACATGTGGTTGCTTTACCTACGTGGGTAGCTTCATCACCGACATGTTTTTACCGACCTTTGGTGGTATGCATTCCTGCTACAAACCCCATTCGGAGAAGGGACGTTTTTATTTATTATACATAAATGTTTTATACATATGATTTGTAATTACAAATGTGAAAATTAAGCGTTTACATTATTTACAAAAAATAGCGATGTTCTTTTGTCACAAACATTGTTTTAATATTTTTTTTTCCAAAAGTCCCTGCCGAATAGAAAATGTGGCAGTATGTTCTTTTCTCACAAAAATGGTTGGTTTCCCCGCACAAAATTATTTTAAATTATGTTGTAAATATTCTTTTAGCAAACTACATACCACTATCACTCTTCGTCGCTGTTGCTCTCGGTTTGATCTTCGTGTGGAGGGGCAGCAGGTGAGTAGCATGTGAGAAAAGTTGTTTTGAGGTGTTCCTAGGCCTACGGAATGGAATTGGGGAAGACTAAATCGCCGATGGATGTTGTGGAAAAGCTCCCCTCAGACGTGATCTTGTAGTCTAAGGCTGGCGTCTGGTCGATGGTTCCGAAGTAGATGTGCAATGAGCGTCGATGCCATAATGGTTTGCTTTTGAAATCTACACGACGTCGGAGTTGTTAATTGTTAGTTTGCCGGTAATAATTTTGTCTTCGTCAAGTAGAAGATTTCTGTCAAGATCAGATTGATGTTTGCTCGATACTCTCTGCTTTTTGTGACTGATTTTGGTTGTCAAAAGCATGTTTGACAATGAGATTGCTGCCTTTTCCCACAGGGTCTATTTGGCACGCCTTGTTTTTATGCTGGTGTAAGCTTCACCACGGGTTTTGGAGAACCTCCTCACCTTGGTAAACGATGTAAAAGACAAAATAGTTGAGTTTGTTGAGTTCTGCAGAAAAGTTATTGAAAATCTTGTGGGTAAACATACTTCTTTCTCGTTCTCGAGGCGGACAAGCGTTCTGGGTCCGTTCCTGCTGGAGATGGTTCGGACGTCTTGCACGATGTATGGTACGCTCAGCTGCAACGTAGAAACGGAAACAAAATTCGAGTTACTCGATACTTCAGCTAGTTGGCGTAGCGCGTCGTGGATCATGTTGTCTGCGCCGTTGGTTTCTCGGTACTGATGCACATTAAACAGTGCTTTGTAAGAGGGGCGGACAGTCAATGTGGGTGTAGAAAGAGCGGAGGTTATAGGGCAGGTTGCAGCGACAGTAAGGACAGTAAATACCTTTTACTTCCGGTGTAGGTTCCATCCATTCACGTCCATATCTATAGATGAATGATGTGCAAAGTTGATGTTCTCCTCTACAGTTAATAGATGACGTTCTTTTGGCTTCATCATAGCGAGACGACGACCATTTAGCAAATATTGTAGCACAACTTCTATGCTTCCGTCAATGTGAAGGGGGACAGTAATGTCATATGGTGCCGTAAACCTGTCCGAACCTGCTCGTGACGTCATCAGTGTGCGGGTATTCTGCCGCAGGATGCTCATAATCCAGTCAAACCAGAGTGCGATGTTATCTGGTTAAACACTGTCACAAACCTGTTGGAACTTATTCTGCAGCCTGGGAGTCACTTTTTGAACTCCTTGATGAATTGTGGCTTTAGAAAATACTCCATTTCCAAGAACATTCTAAGGTGGCATAACGAATGTACCTCGTGTATTGATGGATCACCGGAAACGTGGGTGTGAAGTAAATACTTGCGATATGTCATTATTTGATTTTGTACTTCTTTCTCTTCTTGTGATAGATGTCGGCGATCATTCAATGTAGATTTTCTAATGTTCTCCATTTCTCCAAGTTCAGAAGTATGCAGCGTCTGTCTATTTTGGTGCTAATAATTAGTGAGCCAAATACACGTTTAAAAGTATGGATAGTCGACTGCTTAGCTGCCACTCTTTTGGATGTTAAATCAAACTCTGAATTATACATATTGCTTCAAAAAGTTTCTGCCAATCGGTCGAACCCCAGATAATGGCGCTGCCACATTCACCTACGGTCACCGAGATGTTGTGTGGCAGCATGGGCGAAAACCCTACGCATGTAAACATGATCCGTTGCTATTCAAGAATAAAATATCCAATACAGATCCAAGCTGCGACGCTTATCCCTATTGCCGAGAGCCGTTGTCCTGTGCACCATCGCCCTGGGTCGTGTTGTCCATGACAATGTAAACTAGAATGAGCAATTTGTAAGGCACTATTATTTGCCAAGTAGCCACATGCGCTCATATGATGATGATGACGACTTGCCTGTTTACCTCTCTGAGAGCAACTGGCAATGTGCAGTGAAGTGTCCTTTTTATGCTCTAACGTGCGCCTTCTAAAAAGTGAAAAATGTTGGAATTAGCAACATAAACGTAACACCCCTATATTCACCAAGAATGTACAATTGGTTTCAAAATTAGTCTTAACAATTTGTCGCACTGATTTAGTTTGTGAGCATTTGTCAAGAAATACATCCTTGTAGGGTTTTGAAAGATGTCACCATTGTGATTAAAATGACTTATGCTGAATTTTGAAAAGAATCTCTCACCGCTGCCGGTAAATAATGACGTACTGTCCATAGGTAATGCTGGCCTCGCTTGGCAACCTTCTAGAGTTGGGAGTCCATTGTGTATAACAGCATTCATTTAGGAAATTTAGAACATGAGTAGAAAGAAGTACAATACCATAGCTATCGAAATATTCTCCCCGACCGTTCTTTGCAACAAAGATACAAACACAATGTTTCCCTAGTTTCGTGCTAGGATCGGTGTTGATGACAGTTACTATGGGAAGCTACCTATTGTGCAAGTTTACCGAAGACATTTGATCACAAGCGCACACGCCTAAAAAATGTGATTGAGTTTAGGGACTCTTAGACAGAAACTGGCGTATTTACAACGTATTTATGATACACAAATAGTCCTGTTAGCATCAATTTCTGTTGTGCGATGTATTTCTACCAATACCAGCAGATTAATAGGTTCTGGAGTTTATTCTTTAAAACCTATACTTTAGATACCGTGCCGTAACGTTGTCCAGAAATGTAAGACTCGTTGGCTCTTATGTTGGCTGTTACATCATAGAACCAAATGGTATAGCCATGAGAATATTATGTCTGGATATGGAATGCCCTTCGTCCTTAAAGTGTATCCCCGGATATCTAGAAGAGTTTAAAAACTCTGGAGAAAATGTCCGTCATCACAATTGGACTATAGAGACTGTAAGGGAAAAGGTGTTACGATCACATTCAATTGAAATGAATTCATTTTAAAGCTGACGGGTTTTTGTTAATACTGACAATTGAAATGAATTCATCTTAAAGCTGACGGGTTTTTGTTAATACTGTCGTTGGCGACCATTGCCACAACCCCCCTTCTGGGGATTTAGCCAATGAAAACTTGGTTGAACGTCATGTTACTAAGTCCCTTTATAAAGTTAGAGCGTGAAATCCTGCATCTTTGAGATCGTACTTGACATTATTCTTGGCTAACACTACTAACTGATCTGCGAACTTTATTGTTGGCGGCGTTCTCCATCTTTCTAAATCAGTCTAGTAGACTGAATCTCTGTGTAGCCTTTAAAGCCATCCATGTCTGAAAAGAGATAAAAAGTGAAAATTGGGCGAAGAAGGCGAGAGTTTATTTATTATTTAATATCTGTGCAACAGCAGATATTTTTGATTAAATAGTGAATCAACTATACAACTTTTCTTCCTTTGGTAAAGTCATTAGGCCAATTAATTCCTTCATTTTCCAAATATGTCCATCATTTCTCCCTTATCTTTACCAGAGAGAGGACTCTAGTCTGCTGTTCGTGACATCTTCCGAATAATTGAGCTGTGTTTCAAAGTATGTTCTATACCTGTATCCAGACTGAGGCAGGGAAACGGTTAAATTATTGAGTGATACTTCTAGCTGTTGAAACAACGATTTTAGAGTATTATTTACAAAGGTAACCTGTTGTCCTCTTTCAAGTCATTTCCTTCTTCGACTATTCGCACGAAAAGTTCTAGTAATACGTAAGTCATTTCCGGGTAATCGTCTGCACTGCCAGAATAATGAAATGTAATGGGGGCATTTTTTTCACAGGCGTATTTAAAGGCATTAATGAAATGTAACGGTGCTCGTCAACATTCATTTGTACGGGCAGGTCTTTGAAGATGTCTAGTTCAGAACTCATGTGCACCAGTTTTCAACCCCAATTCGGAGGTTGGATTCCGGCTTCAAAGCTGGATTTCTTTACCAGCGTTTAGTTCACCCAGGAGGGTGTGTCTCCTTTACGTGTGCTTATTGATTAATAGCACAATTCTAACAGCGTAGAAGCAGCAACAACAGCTGGTGGGCGCGCTCGTTCGCGTCCGCCATGGCGTAGTTCGCGCGAGGACAAGCAACTTTTGTGTTTGTACAACACCATATTTCCATCATTTACTCTTCACTTCTTCACATCGCAGCCGCACCAGCAATAAAAAAGGTAAGTAACCGACTGTGCACAGGTCCTACCAGCG
Source organism: Metallyticus violacea (assembly GCA_030762175.1). Taxonomy (NCBI): domain Eukaryota; kingdom Metazoa; phylum Arthropoda; class Insecta; order Mantodea; family Metallyticidae; genus Metallyticus; species Metallyticus violacea. Next base: position 64,568,966 of record CM060832.1, on the reverse strand, counting down.
TGCCTTTTCCATTTAATACACATTTCAGAGCTACCAGTAACTCAAATAAAATGAGTGATTCCAAGACCCAAACAAACCAAATTCCGTCAACAGAAAAGGAGCTAAGACCAGCCTCTGGCCTCTCGAGAAAGAAAAGAACTTCCAGATCACGTAAAGCTGGTGGCAAGTCTTTTTCCAAAAGTGCTACCAAGGAAACGGGGGAGAGCCTTTCACGCGAAAGGTCTCCTATCCGCTTAGGCAAAAACCTAGTGGATTCAGACTCCACTACTGACTGTGAGGCTTCGCTCACCGACCTTTCCGCCCACTCAGAGAAAGAGAAGGATGGGAGGCGCATTATCAGAGGGCTTCCCTTGGACACTCCGATGGGAGATAATGAGGCAGATCTCCGACGCCAGGGTGTAACACTCAAGGTCGTTAAACAGCTGTCGAAAGCCGCTCCAGAGGGACAACCTCAATGACTCCCCACCCCCCTGTTCTTAATCATCGTGGAGCGAGCAGATGACCCGGAACTCAAGGTAGAAGAGATCCAAGCGATCTGCTACCTAAGAGATCTCCTGACGTCCTGGTGCGCCCGCTCAGTGCCACCGCTACCTGGGATTTAACCTCGCCAGTCATTTCTGCGAGCGGAACCCTCGCTGCCTCAGGGGCGGTGGCACTCATCCCGTGATGTCTGCCCGCGACCTCCCACGGAGACTCCTACCTGCGCCATCTGCAAAGGGGAACACGTTGCCTGTTACAGTCGATGCCCAGTGAGGCTGAGGATGATGACAAACTCCAGAAGGGAGCACCAAAATGGTTCTGCACCTGGCAGAGACGCACCTTCTACTCCAGCTAGTAGCATCGCCAGAACGCAGCCAAACCTACAATAGCGCAGGCAACAACCCCCAGTACAACAACCACAACGCAGATATCTTATGCAGTAACGGCGCCAAAGCAGCCCACTGATAAGCGATCTCATACCGGAGCTAAAACACAGCAGGCACCCACACAAACTGCAGCCCAAACAAACCAACCAGCGTTAGACTCTCCAAAGCCGCAGAGGCGGAGGACTTCTCGGCGTCTCGAGGTTTGTGCCCGCCTACGCGAGCATAGAAGGCTCGCCTGGGAAAACACCATGGCTAGACAGAACCTTGCTGATTGCGACGTGTGAAGGATCGTCAAAAACCTCCGTGGACAACGAGTTCAGACTTCCCATCCTATCCATGGTACCAGAGGCCTGGCCTACGAACCCCAAACCAAACCAAAGCAAATGCTCTTTCTGACTACTTGGAACAGCTTTTCAGGCCCAGAGAAGACCCCCAGGACGACAGATTTTCAAGTCAAGTTCGTCGAGAAGTTCGTCGGTACTTCCAACGACCGCCAGACGATACGGACGATAACATTCCTATCTTCCTTCCCACTGAAGTCCAGGGTGCACTACTGCGCCTCCATCCCAAAAAGGCTGCTGGCCCTGACGAGTTGACACCCCTCATGCTCCGCAAACTTTTTTTCAAAGCTGTGCTCTTTGTTACCAAGGTTTTCAACATGTGCATCAGCTTGGGCCACTTCCCACGAGAGTTGAGAGAAGCCCGAGTGATATGCATGTTGAAGCCGCGCAAAGACCCATCAAGTTACCGCTCCTTTCGACCCTATCGAAAGTATTCGAAAGACTTTTACTTGTCCTCTTGTCACCGCTACTGGGTAACATTCAAGCCATACCTCCACATCAATTTGGCTTTTGTCCTGGGCACTCTACTACCCAACAGCTGCTGAGGGTGGTGGAGGCTGCAGCCCTGGGTTTTCAGGGCAAGGCATTCACTCCCACGGTTTCTCTGGATGTAGAAAAGGCCTTCTCTACCACCTGGCACGCCGGGCTCCTACACAAATTTATCTCAATTGGGCTTCCACACCGATGCATACAGCTACTACACACATACATCAAACACCGAACTTTCACTGTAATGGTGGCGGGAAACAGCTCCACACTAAGACTGAGCGGCGGAGTTCCAGAAGCCACTCTTCTCTCACCAATTCTATTTAACTTTTACATGACAGACTTTCCCCACACACCAGACGCAACATAGCACAATATGCAGACGACGTCCTGGTATATAAAACCGACAGACACATAGGCAGAGCCGTAATACCCATACAAAGACTGTTACACCTAATCGAAAGGTGGAGCAGGCGTTGGAGAATGTCAATCAACCCGACAAAAAGCCACGCCATCATATTTACTAAACGCCGCATTCCCGCAAACTGCCCAACAACAGGCAAAAGATACAGTGAAAGAATTCCCTCACTTATCTGGGAGTTCAGCTTGATAAGGGGTTAATTTTAAAGGAACACATCGCCGGAATTGCCCACAGGTCCCAGGGAGCTATTGCCCAACTGAGCCCTGTGTTCGTTTCGAAAGCGATCCCCGTTCATTTGAAACTTAACCTCTTCAAAGCTCTGATCATGTCCCTCATGTTGTACGCTTGCGAGATCTGGGGTATGGCAGCCGACAGTTGGCTGTCATTCATTCAAAGGGCACAGAATAGAGGACTTCGCGCCATTTATTATGTTTACAGATACTTCCCGACCAGATTACTGCATGAAACCTCCTCCCTTCCATATGCAGAGGATGAAATTAGGCGCCGGGCAAAGAATTTTACCGTACTTTACCACACCACGAAAGTGCTCTCGTCCGTTCCTTGGGCAACTACAGCTGCCAGAGTAGGTTAAAGCCTAAATTCAAGGTGCCACGCTTAGCTTGCGGGCATCTTGAATCACAATAGTTTTAATCCCTACAACATAAATTACTGAGTAATTTCAACAATTGCACTTTTAAAATACACAACAATTCAGCAGCAATATAGGCATTTTAAAAACCTACAGAGGCTTTTAGAACATGTCTATATTAGCGTAAACGTCTGGACACTGGATCCATTCCTTTTGTCAGGAGAAGTGGTAACAATATCCCCAAACACCAAATTACCTCTACCCACAAACAATCTACATCCCTCATCCAACCCTACGGTTAAGCCCACACGTGGGTAGGAACATAGAAACTGTACACAGGCTGGTTACTAACCCAGCCACTCTTCGTCTGCGTCTGCGATTCGTCATAATCTTTGTTAGGCATTATGAACACCTCCTGCACCTTTTGTCTTTGGCGTTTAGTCTTGAACTAATTGCCCCTTTTTCCTTTGGGACACTTTAATAGGTGATTTTTTCCAGAACCTCTCATAGAGTCCATTTATGTCCGCTTTCCTCTTTAAATATGATCCCATCTCCTTCAGTCTAGACTTTAACGACTCCTTTGAGGAAATTCCCGAACTTGCAACGTCGGCAAACACATTGGAGCCCATATTACGCCTCTTTTTCCAACAGTTTTCACACCGTTTTGGAATAAAGGCAGCACGGTTCTGAAAAGAACACCAAGAGCAGAGAACAAGTTGCTACCTTTTCGCTTGTGTGCAAAAGAAAAGCTCGAAGGCCTAATGCTCCCGCTGCCTGATTTAAGTAACATCTGGTGACAGTATCCGGTTAGTTATACTTGTTTCGGACTAAACGTTAAAACTATAGTAGAGGAAGGCCCATCTACAAATAAGAAATCGCCCAGTTCCTTAAATTTATGTTCATAATTTTAAAATCCTGTTGCATGAAAAATACCCAATAAAGGAGAATGAAGGACTTTTCAATTGTCATGCAGGTGTATTACTTTCATCGCACTCTACAGAGATGCTTTCATGACTTGCACAAAAGTGTTGCCTACCACTTGTTACTCTCACATTGCAGTAAATGAATATCTTATAAGGAAGGCCATATACGGATCTACGGGATGTTTACCAATTTCCTGGTCAACTACGTTGGTATAGGGTTCGAATTCCATCATTTAGGCCAGAGATGGCAACAAAACCAAAAGTGTACTAGTTTCAAAATAGGTGGGTTTATAGTGTCAGGATTAGGAGGATTTATATTGTCAAGCTTTATCATAGTATGACGATTTCTAATGTCAGATTTAGGAGGATTTTAGCGGGCCTAGTCATCGTAGAAAAAAAATTTAAATTTAGATTTGGATTTTAATGTTTGGTTCGTAAATTCTTGCATTTTAAATTCTGTTTTCGGTATATATTTCCGCATTCTAGAGGGCTCAACATTTCCTACAGAACCTGCAAGTTTTCTCTTGGGAATATGGGTAGTCTGCGTGTCTTTGGTGTTTTTGCTCTTGTTATAAAGAAAAGTGTTGTCAACTTTGAATGCTTACGCATGATAGAATGTATGTACCAAATCTTTGAAATTGTACATTATACCATGTGGTAATATTAAATTAAATTCGGAACGTGTCACTGTATTAGACATGTTTCCAATGATTTGATTATCGTGATTTACAATGTTATACAGTTTCACAGGGTACCTAACCTTTTATATTGCCATTTCCAACTCTCCTTGCAACCCATTCTTTAGGGAAGATGTTTGAAAATCTATAGTTGTATTGTCGGTGAAATGATCCATGGATGCATTACTCACGAGTGTGAAGGAAAATAGCTTGGTTTTAATCATATCAAATCGATAGTTGAAGCCAGGACCCATGAATTAAACTTAGCCTCTCCACTGAACTAAAATTTGCTTATTATGACCACGACCAACTAGTGTCAAGTATTTTGTCTATTTTGAAATATTTCGGAAGAGTAATATTTTGTATCTCAGAGTAACATATGCCGACTATGGCCTCGTCGTCCATGTCCTTTAATTTACACAACAGTACCTTGTAACACCTTGTCAAGTTGAAAATTTTAATCTATCCAATTTTGTTCGTAGCCCTTGCAAACTTCATTTTCTCCTTAGATAGGCGCATGTGATCTCCTAAATTAAATTTAAATTTACTTTCTTTATCAGCATTTTGACCATAAAGATTTTCCTACACCTGCAAAATGTTGCCGTTATTGACATCCTTTGGAGCCATATTTGTGGACTTGTGAAAGGAACTACTACAGACCTGTAAAAGTGCACGAAGAGCTTCTACGTATCTATAGGTATTTTCACGCGCGAAATATTTCCACATTTTCGTCTTTATGGTTGTATTGAAATGGTCTACAATGCTGACTTTGACATTATTTTTATAGTGTAATACTTTACGCCATGTTGGTTAAAATATTTTAAATGTTTTATTGGTGAACTCCTTAGAGTTATCGGGTTGCAAGATCTTGGGAACGCGTTGAGAAAATATAGTTTTAAACTTTGTATAATTCCCGTGACTACATTGATTTTTAACGGTATTTCCCAAGCATATTTTGAAAAAGCGTCAATCGCCGTCAAGATGTAAACGTTTGTTGTGCTCTTAAACATTATTTTTTACAGTGTAATACTTTATGCCATGTTTGGCTAACATATTTTAAAGGTTTTGTTGGTGAACTCGGTAGAGTTATCGGGTTGCAAGATCTTGGAAACGTGTGCAGAAAATATAGTTTTAAACTTTGTATAATTTCCGTGCCTACATTTGTTTTTAATGGTATTTCCCAAGCACATTTTGAAGAAAAAAAGTCAATCGCCGTCAAGATGCAAACGTTTGTTGTCCTTTTTAACGGTTTTATTACATTTATATCGACTTCCCAAAGGTTGTCCATGTTAGTCAAGTGATAATTTCTATCAAGTGAGGAATTGTTACCTTATCAGATTATGAAATGTATTACTATCCTGGGTTCGAACAGTCGGTCCTGGTGGTGTAGTGGTTACCATACTTACCTCCTACACCCAAGAACGCGGGTTCGAACCCGGCCAGGACCGATGAATTTTTTTCGGGCGTAAAAATCCTAAGTATGGCTTCCTTCGGAAGGGAAGTAAAGCCGTGGGTCCCGTGCCGTACATTTACGGCACGAAAAAGAACCTCAAGCCTGAAAGAGAGGCCTCTGAGTAAAGATTGTCTGCCGTTTCACGCCCTGAGTTGAATGGGACGCTGATGACCTGAGAGGTTAAAGAGCGTCTATAAATAAATCAATCAAAAAAAAAGGATTCGAAAAAAGGACTAGATCTTACATTTTGGCATGCCCGTGGCCTTGTGAAATGTGTCTGCTGTACCAAAACCCGCGTAGTGTTCGGGATTGAAATAGATTTTTTCAACACTTTCATAGTTTAATTATACAACCGCTCATACAAATGCTTGTGAAGGTTGTAGGAAGAAGTGTGCTTGTTTATTGGTACCCGACTTTTATATACTTTCGTCTTTGCTGACTTCGGTTACTCATTACTTCAAAGTCGCAGTACATATACTTGGATTCAAGGTATGGTTCTCTCATTTGTGATATAAGATGGAGATATTTTGCCAATTTATGTTTTATCATCCGCTGTTTTCGGCAGCTGCCAAGTGCGAAAGCTCTATTCATTTCTCGGATTAGTTGATTCATTAATTTGTGTACCAGATTTCGACAGCTTTTGACTATGAAGCTACTACGATTTGTTTATCGTACTTCATTCAACTCATATTTGACACGAGTGCACTAACCAGTGAAGCCATCATCGGAAAAAAAAAATAGGTAAAAAGTCGCCTCTCTGCACAGAAAACCTTTTCTTTTTCTTTAAGAAAAATCGCTTGTTGATTAACTTTCTACAGGAAGATTTACGTTTCTTTAGGCGCTCCAACCATTTTACAGGCTAACTGACATCACCTCTGCATACGTTGAGTACATACTCGGAAATTGCCTTCTTTTTCTAGCTCCGGATTAGCGCTTTTCAATAGTTTTTCTCGCAAAGCGGGGTTTGCCTTGGCCAACATAGTGAAATTTGCGTGCTGCCTTGCTATCGGTGGACTACTCAGTTTGACAATACTCATTCTGCTTGTATCTATACAGAAATAACAGGAATGTGCTCGTTGCTTGGTCATTTAAACTCTCGGGACAAATTGTGAACGGGGGTGAATCCTTCAGAATGTGATTAATAAAAGCAATACCCGTAGTAATTGGGTATAAAAAAACCTATTTCTCCAGGGAGGATTCCAATTCGATACCTGTATTGATTAGGGTTGTACAATCCAACACAGCTGTTTTTCTGAACCTTTCTCAAACGCCTCTAATAGAAGCCTAGAGTTCTTTGGCTCCATCTATTGGTACCGCCTATCAATTTGCATTTTGTTTCTATTGTTTTTACATAGGACAGTGTAGTTAACATTTAGAGATGTAGTTCCTTGTGGAAACATACTTTATAGCATGTAAATAATTCCAAAAGTTTATGATGTGAATTTCTAGTAAAGATTTTTGAAACGATTTGCCCACCTGCTTCCTACATTAAATAATCTAAAATAACCAACTCTCCCTCGTTAAGAGTCTCCAAATCTGGTATGCCCTCATGGGTCACGAAGTACGGACTTAGTTTAGGAGAATATTCTCGTGGATGACACTATAACAATTTCTGAACGACCGGTCAAACATTTGTCCTTCATTACTTATTAAACTTTTCACAAATGTTGATTTTCCACAACGAAAATGACCTGGAATTAGCATGGTGCATGGGAAATTAAATTTTAAATGGCGGTTTATATACGTTTTGGGAGACTGATGAAGGGTGCTCCAAACTCGCCATCTTTTATACCCATATGGGTAGGAATCAAAGTTTTCACAGTACACACGTTTGTTGGTGACTATTCTATACGTTTTCACTGAAAGCTCAGGTACCTAAAATTTTACTGAAATTCCGATTACCTTTCAGTACTACCGACATTGAATTATCCGGCAAAACGGCATCCCCGATAACGATGGAACTTACATTTCTCATATTTCCCCAGTTGAGGGTGATGCCTTTAATTTTGCAGACGGAGTGCGCCTTCTTCCCGCACTTAACTTCTATGGTGTACCTTTTTAGGCCTGTAGACACAAATATGGCAATATATGCATCTTTTCCATACTTTTCTATCTCATCAGTCATATAGTTCAAAAATGGCCTGTGGTAGGTATCCATTTCCTCGGTCTGTACGAGGCAATAACAGAATCTGTCGAAATGACACATGCGTCGCCCAATCTCCTAAGATAGGAATATAATTAAATTATAGCATGGGCTGTTGTATAAGCAGCTATGACTACATTAGTAGTGAAATTCAATTTCGGATTGTTCGCATTATCTCCATACCTCCTCTAGAACACCGGTAGGACTGCACCTCTACACCTGGGTAATTAGTAGATCTACGAGTCTGAAATAATCTTTCACAATCTCACAATTGCACATTTTGTCTCGTTGACCATATTTCTCTCAAAAGGAGTTTAACGTTAGTTTTGCCAACTCACACCTGCCTGGATTGCTTTCATTGGTGTCTTTGTTCACTGCATTGCCTTAATTATCTAAAAAATTGCGCGACATACTCATTTTTCGTGGCAGGAGTGTCGCAATCTTTGGGCCAAACGTAGGCTTCGGTTTTAATTTTCAGGAACTGGTGAATATAGACCTAAAAGCCCTTTTAGCCATTGGAGGGATCATAGTGTATCATGTCATATTCCCATATTTCATACACCTGAATTACCCTATAACCTTCCTCTGCTGCTACTTTAATCTCGTCCACTACCCAGGTGCCTGTCGTGCATTCTCTGTATACATACACTCTGTCTTAGTCTCCCTCTCGCCGCATGTGCTACACAGCGGAAGTATAAGTTTTCCGTTAATACGTGATGGCAGGACGGGGTGGTACATCTTTCCGGGGAAAGACTTTTGTATTTTACTACATCCACATCATCCAAATTTGAAAAATTGTCTATTTGGATTTTAGAATGTTCCATGGGATAAGCTTTGGTCATGTTGACGAACGGGTACAAATTGCACACGTCATAATAAAACCTTTTCATGTCTTCAGTAGCCTCTCAGTAGGTTTTCGTACAAGTTGTACGACCGCCAAAGAAGGCAGCTATTGGGTTCAGAGGTTCGGGGTGAGGAAAACTTTCGACAAATTCTGCCAGAGTCCCATCAGCCTTAATCATAGCATTGAACTAGCATTCCCACATATCGGTCACGTGATAGTCGGCTTCTCTCAACTTGGTGACCTTTACAGTGTCCTCATATCTGGAGCCCGTTGTCTCTTTACTCGTGCTATATAACCTTGAATTCCTATTTGGGTAACATCGTGTGCAGCCATAGGAGAAATATCGATGAAAGAAATAGAAATATCTGTCTTCTTTGTACCCGTCCACTTTATGCCCTAAAATTGTAATTTACCGCCATCTATATGTGTATGAAGCTAGATTGCTGCTGCTCCTCCAACCAGGACAGTCAGATACACGCTATCCATGATTTCTTATCAGCTAAGTAGTACCCATTACCTGGAATTAACGGACATTTATTTCTAGGCACGAATCGCTTCCTGTGCATGCTTCTGCTGTGCATACTTCATACATGCCTGTGCCATAGTGACGTATTCTTTAAACGGGATAACACCGTTCTTGTCATGAATTGTTTCCTAAATTTGGAAACCCCCGAATCAGGAGAAACACGTTGTTTTACAGTAAGCTACCATTTCTTTTTCATGTTGAAGACATGATTTCAGGACACCATTTCACCATGCCTCTGCTGGAAAGTCTTATGGACATCTACAGTTATACTATTAGGACAATATATTTCTGACTAGGTACACAACTTGAGGTCCTATTATGGAAAATTCCTGTTAAAACACATGGTGGGCAATCCAAATTGGACACTGGAGCTCAACATGCATGGAAGCAAAATTTTATAATGAAGTATAACAGTATGACGTTTCTAGACTCGCCGAATTTCGTTTTTCTACCACTGTCACACTTTTCAAAGACCTTTCAGTTCCCTGAATGTAAATGTTATTTTCCTTACCTGTTTAATACCAAGGAAAACAAACGTGTGCTATGATGGCCTTGTCATAGGATTCGAACCTAGTCTATGTGATATAGTCAAACAATTGTTTCATAGGGTTCTTGTCAAATACCCATTCTTTAACATCACACTGCTTACAATAAGACATCTTGTGAGGCTCGTCATTGCACAAGCTGAAAGCTTGATATAGCAGGCACAAGTTAGGTATATGTTAAAAAAGTCCACTTTAGCGGAATAAAAAGTGTTCTCAGTACAACCGAAATCTATGAACATCACCTTGAAATTCTTCGCAGAGTTGAGAATTTACGGCAGAATGTAGCAATTATGTTTAGCATCCACATGGACCTTACAAGTAAAAAAAAAAAAAAGTTTTCAGCATTGATGAGTAGTTTTTCTAAGCCTCATATTGACAAGTTTGTTGCACAAAGGAGAGACTTTTTCAATGTCATCCACTGAAATGATTTTTCGGTAATTATTCCCATTAATCAAATGATTAATAAGACGGGTCAATCATTGAAATCGCGATGACACACGTCATATCTCACGTACCTATTAAATGACAGTGGCCACCGCTGGCGGCACTTGGCGCAGCTTAGTTCACACCAGTGTTTCTTTTTTCTTAAGTGTGGGAAAATTTCAATATAAGCACTACCATTCACACTTTGAATCCCCCGTGTAGGTTCACAATAGCATTAAATTTAACAAATTTAATGCTATTAATTGTTTTTTGAATTTTTATCAAAGTTGATCATAGTTTAACATTGTTGTTTGCATTTTTAAATACGTATTTCACGCTTAGCAATGTATTTTGCCCGTCAGCTATGTTTTAGCATTTTATCATTTTCAATTGTTTTTAAGGTCATTTGCATTTTTAAGATTGGCGATTGTATTTCAACATAAGTTTTTGCATGTTGTTTGTTTTTTTATCAATGTCAACTATATTTTAATACCGAAATTCCCAAACTTTCACAGAAAAACTATAAAATATGAAAACCCATTTCCCTTCTCCGGCTGTCTTTGTCGCAGGAATGCTGAAGGTCGGTAATGCAACCACCTACCTCGTCCCCCACCAAAGATCGGTAATGCAGCTACTTATGTCGGTAACGAAACCACATGTTGCCGACCCCCACCCCTAATAGGTCGGTAATGCAGCTACAAACAACGAACTTCACCGGAAAAGTGAATCATTCCACTCTCCTTTTTTATTGCATTAATTATGCACATTTTTGAATATCTGCCCTCTGTGGAAATTTATGGAATTCCATCCATGGAAAATATGGAACTATTGGAAACTATTTCAACCCTAAGATGATATAAATAGCTATCATATGCATATAATACATTTTTTCTTAAAGCTTAATGCTGATGCTCATTTTCCTCACTGTCTTTAATAAGCTGCTTTATTTTTCAAAGGCAAAATTTCCTCACTGTCTTTAATAAGCTGCTTTATTTTCAAAGGCAAAAATTCTGACTCTTTCCTTTCCATTGAGACGAGATTCTTTATTTCCAATATCGAGCTATTTTCAAGTTCTATGACTTGGATTTTGTTATGTAATACAAACATTGTTGAATGCAGGAACCAGAGGTAAGATTCATTTAAAGGGTTTTCAAAAAACTATTTAATAACAACTGGAGAGTAATGGTGGGATAAAGAAAAGGATTTCAAGGCTGGGAATATCACTAGTAGTCTGTTGATAACTGGGAACAAGGAAAACCACCTAGTATTTGAGTGATAAAGCAATTGTTAGTACTCCTAGTCAACAAAAGGCGAGAATTCCTCAAGTTTTTCTATTCAAACAGTGTATATTGAACAATTATTCAATATCTTCTGCAAAAGATTTTCAATATCTATTGTTTAACAGTACTGTTTAAGATATGGGTTGGGCATTCGTAATATTGTTTTCTGAAGAGAATTTTGAACATGACGAAAAATGTTATTAGTGCCCCTGCTATTAAGGCCTCCAAAATTTCTATTGCTGTTATTATCATTAAATACTATGCATTAGTTGTACAATTTTGCATTTTGTAAGGTATAAAGTGCAATTTTAGACAATGTGTCAGATTTTTCACCTAGAATAGATGCAACATCTAACAGCTTATGTAACATACCTGTTTTCACATCAAAATACTGTATCCAAATTGAACATATTTTTGTAGCTCCATGATTGGAAGTGCCAGTTGCAACAGCAAGATAGTTCATTTTCTGACTATTGAACTAATTTGTTAGATTTTCAAGGAATGAGAGATCAAACACGTTATTCACTATAACTTATGTTTTTGTTCTTGCTGAAGAAATGTAAGTGGCTATTGAGGAACCACTAAATATTTGCTTAAATAATTTCATTGAACAATTACTCAATTTGTAGCTTTGTTATTGTATGAAAAGTCAATGTAACCTCTGGTGTGAATATCTTATTTTCTTCTGCAGTGCCAGTATCTTCTTTCAAAAATATTTGTTTATTGTTTTAGACATATGAGCACTATTTATTGAATTTTTATGTTTATCTAAAGAAAGATGCTGATTTAAATCTGTGCAATCCTTTTTTGCTATCAATACCATACAATTGCTCACTTCTCAAATTACTTCATAATCTAATTTTGTCTTTTTAAACATGGAGGATTCCATACATAAATTTGCATTGTTACATTTTGGTTCTGACATTTTGTCTACATTATGAAACAAATTATTTAAGACACTAAAATAAAAATAACAATTATTACACACTGAAATAAATCACTAATAAGATATGAAAAGACTATATGTGACATATCAATTGGCAGTGCACACAGAAAGACATTGCAATAGTTACATTAGAGAAGTCTTGTTGCGTGCCTTGCCCACCTTCCAAGCATGATGACATTCGAAACTGAGGGAATCACCATGGCAACGGGGGGTGTGCAACGTATTCACATTCTTTTGCAGAAATGTAGACAATGTTGCCAATTCTAGTGAAGTTAAGAGCATAATGTTGTACTTGCCCCTCATGACCATTCAGAACTTAAATACAGAGTGGAAAAGAATACCATTCTAAAAAAAAAAAAAAAAAAAAAAAAAAAAAGAAGAGGAGATTAGAATACAAAAGTGCATACTCTCAAAAGGGTATTTATACTCTTTAAAGAGTACTTTATTTTATTTATGGATCCTCTTAAAAGTACCTCTGGCAACCCTAAGTCTAGCATATGGGGAAAGTCTGCCATGCATATATTGAACCATATGGTGAGAGTACAGAGTCTTCTGGTACTCCGGCACATATCTAAGTGTGGAACTCTTTCCCGCCATTCTGATTTTAAAAAATTCAGTGTTTTAAGTATGAATGTAACACACATATGTAGATTTGTGGAAGCCCAAGGGAGATAAGTTTGTGTAGAAGCCAAATACCTTTCTTTGAATTCCAGAGCTGCAGCCTCCACACTCCCAATAGCTGTTGGATAGTGTCCAGAACAATGATAATAATTTATGATACATTTTATTGACTGTTAGTTGGAAACCTGCATTGCTAGTAGGTATTATGCTTATGCACGAGGGTAGGTTCATAAGTTTCCAGCCTTGCCAATAAAGATTATTGCCTTCACAAAACCCTTATCTGGTGTCATACCTTATCTGTTAAGTAAATAATTGCAGCTATAACTTCTGATCCGCTGTATTCAATTGTTCAGATATAGTTGTATAAAGAAGGCTATGTGTTGAAGATTGTGACATGTTCAAAATGGAGTATCCAGCTGTTATTAAGTTCTTCACAAAAAGTACTTACTCCAAATGAAATTAAACAACAGCTGGACGGTGTATATGGGGAAGTATCCCCCCCCTCATATTCTACCGTAAAAGAATGGGCCAAGCTTTTTTGAATGGATAGAGAAAGCATTGAAGACTAAGAGCATGCAGGTCGGTCCTTGGAGGTGCTCACTCCTGAAAACATCGCTTTTGTGGAAGGAAAAATTATGGAAGACTGGCAGTTCAAAGTTACAGAAATGACTGCAAGGTTGGGCCTTTCCAAAACAATAGTCCTTTGAATTATTCATGAACATTTAAACATGAATAAGGTTAGTGCAAGATGGGTGTCTAGACTTCTTTCCTCAGTCCAAAAGTAGCAAACCATTGTTATAGGAGATGAAGCTATGATCCAGTACTATGACCCCTTGTCCAAAAGAGAATCAATGGAGAGACTTAAACCTAGTGAAGCACCACCTCTAAAGGCCCAGGTCACTCAGTCAGCCAAGAAGATCATGGCGACAATCTTTTGGGCCTGTGAAGGAATACTTTTCATTGACTTCAAGGAGAGGAACACCACAGTAAATGGGAAATGCTATGTTGGACTATTGCACATAATAGGTGGTGTGCCCCTTCTTCACGACAATGTGCATGTGCATACAGCTCTTATTGCAGAGGAAGCTGCGAATAACATGTGACTTCAGGAGATCAACCATCCACCCTACAGCCCATATCGACCTCCCAGGGACTATTTCCTCTTCTCAAAGCTCAAGAAGAACCTTCGAGGAAGGGAATTTAAGTATGACAAAGAAATGATGGATACTGCTTATGCCCATTTTGCAGACAAGACTTCTGACTATTTTTGAGGGGGGATTGAAATGTTAATTCACAGATATGAGAAGTGTATTGCAATAAAGGGTAACTATATTGACAGTTAAATATCGTTTTTGTCTTTATCATAACTAGAAAATGGTTAGGCCAAAAACTTATGAACCTACCCTTGTATTACTCTCTTGAGAGCCTTTGCAATTCTCTAGTTACCAAATTCTTTAAAGTATATCATTGCTTAAGATGCAATACCTTCATAGACAATATGACAATATGCAATACCTACATACACCCAACTTTACAAAAGAAACAAAAAATGTTACTGGTTTATTACTTCAAGTAGAAAGAAAGGATGAAGCGAAGGTTAAATTAATTTTACTTTTTAACAGTTTTGTTTATAGTGTTTATTTATTTTAATATGTAAGTGTCATACAAGTAATTGCTATTATATAAATAGCAATTTTGTGTCACTTATAAGGTTTTACAAAATGTTTATGCTGAATTGGACATTATTATAAAGTGAAAAAAACAGTGATTTAACACTTTTTTCAATAACTTTAAAGAGATTGTTGAAAATAAGCAAGCTGCAGATTTACAAGTGAATTTCTTCCAATCTGCAAAGGAATTACAAAAAGTAAATTAGGATTTTAATATGAACATGAGACATAAAAATGAACACTGGAAAGCAAACCTTGCTCTTTAGTTTAATGCTTGATTATAATTATTGTGTTTCATATTGTCGGTTGTCGTAATAGCTATGACAATGGGGTTGTATGCTACACTTAAGACTATGGAGTTATTTCCAATCGTGGAATTTAATGTTCGTTTTTTGAGATTCAATTCATGTTGGGCAGTTGCTGATTGTGGACACATTTTTCTTTGTGGAATGACTTTTCATTCTTCATCAAAACTAAGTTTGTAATAGATTTTGACATTTGGCATGTATTTCAGAGCCTTAATATAGTAAACATTAATATTTTCTCATAGAGTGCTGAGACAAGCATGCAGGTGTTTTGTGGAGTAGTTGTTAAAATCGTGAAACTTAACCTGTTTTATTTTATATGGGATAGGATGTTTCCTTACTTCTTTGGAGGCAGCTAAATAATCACTCATTAGAGAGATCTCCCCTTCCTTTAAGTTTCCGCTTGATTATGAATGTAATTGCATTCCGAAAAGGTGTGCCCTTTCTCCAAATTTTTCTGTTCTATTGTATCTTTTTGCTGTTCTGGCAAACTGAGCAACACATTGACCATTATGGCATTTCAGTTTTGATAACTCTTTCTTTCTCTTCATATATTTATTGGTGATGTAGTCAGCTATTCAGCTTGCAAAAGAAGATGCACTCAGGTCAGAGTCTGCTTCACAGAGCCAGTTGCACATAACATGCTTTGATGTCACATTCATAAAAATGAAGTTGGGACAGCAATATTTTGTCTTGTAACCAACTATGCACACGCTTTCACTGTTTGTAAATCCATAGTGAGTACAGCAGTGGCAAGAATATGCTAGACTGGTACCAAAAACAAGCTAAATTTCCCCTCAAGGGAGCTAAATATTATCATTGATGTGCCATTGCAACAACTCCATCTCTCACAAACAATAATAATAATAATAATAATAATAATAATAATAATAATAATAATAATAATAATAATAATAATGGTGAACAACTGAGGAATAAATCACAAGTAACAAGTTTATGTTGTAATGAAATCTAATTTAAATGCTATTTATCTTACCCATATACATTTTGATAAAATGACATGATTCTTGATAGGAATACAATGTAGCTGCACAGCAAATGGGGATTCACTCAAGTTGTTCTTCTTACATAGCAAAATGGCTAAGGTGATTGATTTTGGCATTATGCTGCCTGCTTAATGCCAGAACAATTAAACTTATGTTAGTAGTAGAAGCTGCATTTTGAGTCACGTTTGTTAAATAAGCTAAGTTATGGCTATAGCATTTCAGGATTTAGAAAGGCTTAAAGGCTAAGTTGGCAACAATGCCTTGCACCTTATGCAAAGGCAAATGACGTAATTACTATTAATAAATTTATTTGTTACACCAGACAGAGGCATTCAGTGCGGTACATTTAGAATGCTAATGAGTTGGTAAATTTCATAAAACCCTAGATTTTACTTCAGATGTTTCAAAAACCCCTGATATTATCTCAAAGAGCTAGAATGCCCAAAGGGGTTTTTTAAAAATTGGGGGCTAAAGATGAAGTAAAAAAAGCAAGATCTAGCCTGAAAAGAGCAAAATTGCAGGATAATATATTTGTCTTCCTCAGCAAAATTCTTGTCACAATCTTGTCCTCTCTTGCTCTGTTTGTTCTATGTGATTTTATACTGCTCCTCATCCAGGTTCCCTGTCCCAAACTGAGTGCACACAGCATATTTACTTTCTTGGTTTTAAAGATAGCAATGTTTTTCTTTTGCATAATCTCATTAAATGGTCTTCTCATTTGATCATCAAATGACCAAATCAGAATCTTTTGATTGTTTCCAAAATACTTGTAACATTTTTTGTTTGTAGTCTCTATTATCTCTACAGAATTATGCTCTAAATTGAGCCTTTCTATTCACATTCTATGAACATTCTTGTAAGTAAATTGGAAAATAAAAGTTTAATATTATATATACTTTTGTTCATATTAAGATATAATTTTACCATTATCCTTCCTTTTGTATAGTCCCTAATGACAGCATTAACAAAATAATTATATTTTTCTTCTACTCACTTCCATTATCAACAATAACCATGCATTTGTAGCTGAAAACTGAGGCTTTTGAAACCTATGACATTCTTAGGCTGAGGAGCAGATCATTCAATTTTAAAAAAAGTTTAAAATTACAGATATAAGACATGGTCAACATTCTATAGTTATTAACTTTATGCTACCAATGTTGTTGTTAAGAAAAATAAGAAAAAACTTTATATTTGAAACATTAAAAATCTTATCAAATAATTGTTTGCTATTATTTTCTTCAGAGACAATAATGATGTATGCCGAAATAATGCAGGCTGGAAGTAAATGCAAATCTACATATCCTACCTTGTGGTGGGTTAAGAGGAATTGCAAGAGTGCAAATGTAGCCACATATATCACCAGTATGCCTTAAATGTAGTTTAAGAGCAATTGCCATAATTCATGTGGAATAGATCTCATAATTGTTGATTTAATAACTTAAAATTTATCATGACTTATGAGCTTTGCTGTTACATCAAGCTGTGAACAGGTTAATTAGAAATCAACATTATCTCCATTTTGGCACAAATGTGGGTTACAAGGTATTACATCTTAAGTGATGATATGCTAATATCAAACTATTAGGCTCACAGTAGAGGTATACTATGCAATTTTATCATGTTTATTCTTTAAATCTGTATAACAATAAATGAAGCTGCAAGAATGACACAAGCCTAGGTATGATTCCTAGTTGGAAATGCTCTTTGAGTAATACCTTTTTCCCATTATTTTCTATTCCTCTGAAAATTGATTATCCCAGGCAACTTTTGGTACTGATATATATTCTGGTATAATTGTACAATCATTCAATCCATTCATTAATTACCTGAAAATTGATATTAAAAGCTTACAGGAAGATTTAAAAATTATAGAAGAAAGTTCACCCACCTATAGTAAATATTTTTCTCTAACATAAGATATAATGCAGTTGAGCTGGCATCAAATTTAGTAGTAAAGACAGCATTCATTGATAGCAAAATGATCTTTTCTATGCCTAACACATGATTTAATATGACATTTCTGCAATCTCAATGAAAAGTAATATTGCTATTGTTCAAATATCATTCTCCCACTTAGATGATTTGCAAATACAGTATTCCGTGTTACTGTAATACTTACATCACATACCCACAAATATACTAGAGTAGTTTCTTTCACTATGTCTTATTAAAATAAGGTATAATTCAATAACCTATAATATTGATACAGAGCTGGTTTGGTGCTACTTATACCAAACTTACTGGGTGTTTTAATTCGGCATGTTTACTGAATGAATGTTCTTGAAACATGTCGTCCAATTAAAAAAAAAAATAAGCGAAGTACAAGTGTCACCAAACCAACTCCATATCAATATTATTTTAGTACTTCACTGTTAAAAGAGTACAAGTTCAATAACCTGTATTTCAATTTTCAGATTATAGTCTACTGGACTGGGGTTCTGAATATCTGGCTGCTGCACTGAATACTGCTGTATTCCTCTGGAAAGCAGGTAAAGCCAAAGGCCAAAAGTTGACAACAGTAATGCCAGGCTACTGTTCAAGTCTTAAATGGAGTCATATTGGCAGCTTACTTGCTATTGGTACAACATGTGGTATAGTACAGGTGGGACCATTAAATGACTCCTATTGCTGTATGACATTCCTATAAAGTTATGTAACATATTAAAACCAAAAAAAGTCTATCTATATAAGTTGAAATAGTTGGAGTAAAGCATTAAATATACTCATTTCCATAAAATTAATCAGAAAACAAATTCAACAGATAATTTTAGTTTTCACGACATGAACATCCACTGCCTGTGGTGCCTCATTTGTATAAAATATGGTAGATTCAATTCAGATTCAGATTCAGATTTATTCACCATAAGAATTTTTACAAATTTTTGGCTTCATCAATAAAGTAGGACTATGTACATGTATAAAATATTATTATAGATAATACAATAAAAAAACAATATACTGGCACGTTCTGATTAGTGCAAAGGTGGCAGCTGTATTCTTGAATGAAGGTTATCTTCTCCATTTTGGAGAAGAGTCTTGGCTCCTGTGTATACAGAATACTGCAGCACAGTATCTCCATCACAATAGTATAAACATTAAATAATATTCTATTAGGCAGTTGGCATTTAAATTTTCTAAGGTCATCTAATCATATCATTACATTATCTGGTAAATTCTTCAATTATATACTGTTATAAACTGTTTTGTAAGTAAGATTTTACTAATTTCAGTTTTAAATGTTTTATTTGTTGCTATGTCTCTTAGATAAGTTGGTAAGACATTGTACAATTTTAAACAATTCTATTTGAAGGATCTCTCATATAATTTCATGCTGTGCATATGTTGGTGAAGTTTAGTTGTTTTTTGTGTATCATATGAATGAATATTGGCATTGATTATAAAATCATCACAATTAGTTCAGATATAGTTTAGAATTTCTTTTACATAGACACAGGGGCCTGCTAATATTTTTAGATCCTTAAAATGTTTTTTACAGTTTTCTTTCTACAGATTCAATTATGGTTCTTGTCGCTCTCTTTTAAACCTTAAAGATGAGATGGCTATTTGCAGAGTTTCCCCATAACGGTGGTAATATGCTTATCATTTTCTTTTCATTTAAGAGCATCAATTTTTTAGATTCTTTTGAAAGCATGTGTATAAATGGTTCTGCTTAAACAATAAGCCAGTGGCTCATAAGTCATCTCCAGATCCTTCGTGGTGAAAATATAAGAATAGAAACCTGAAAAAAAAACAATAATAATAAAGAGGGTTGCCATATATACTGGAAAATTCAGAAATGTTACAATTTTAAGATTTGGAATTGTTGCCCTAGGAGGATAAACAAACCTTTTCAAATTTTAAATTTTCCTGAGTATTGTATGAACACAATATTTGAATGACTCATTACCATTCTATACATACTATTAATTGATAGAATGCAGAAAAATTTTGCATTCATCTTGTGTGATTCATTATTGTATTATGTTTTTGTAACCATTAATAATTATTTCAAGATCTACTTTCATTTTCTCTTATGTCAGTTTTGCACTGTTAAGCGCACACATTTTTCATTTTTTATGGAGTACATAGTGATGATGCAGGTAATTGCTTTTGTTGTTCTAGATTAGATTAAATTTAATTTTATTTATTTGTTTATTTGAATGCTAGGAAAATACAAACTACAAGGGGCCTCCATCTATCTGGCTCAGGCCATTTTAGATGTATCCCTCACAGTTACAATTTTTACAATAATTAATAATATACTAATGCCTTAATCTAAATTCTAAATAAACAAAATACAAATTATTCACTTCTATTGCATCAGACCGCAGTTCCCAGTTCATCAGCACAACTGAAATTCCAAGGGACCTGGCTCTGACCCAACCCCAGGTATCAAAATGATATTTAACTTACTCTGTCTATACCATTATTATATAAACTTATAAACCATTATTATATAAACTATTTGTGTGAATTTTCTTCTTCTCTCTTCACTGACCATTTCCACTTCTTTTTTAACTTTAAATAAATATTGACCCACACTCCTGCACTTTTTTTATGAATGTTTTCTTTGTTGTTCTATTATCCCTTTTAAATTTTACCTTAATGAGTTCATTTTTCCAATTTTCAGTTTGCTTACAATCAAAACTATATGTTCCAAGTCTTCTTTCCCTCCACATAATCGGTATTCCCCTAGTGTAAAATCTCCTCTTTCACCTTTTAACATCCACACACCTACTATCGCCCATGCTATACCCTCTCTTTCCTCCTTATTTGTTTTATCTATATAAATTTCTTTTTCCCATGCCCATTTCATCTTAACATAAAATTCCAGTAATGTTTTCCCGGTTAAATTACTAAATAATTTTTGTATCTCTATATTTTCAAAATGTCTTCAAGCCTCTTTTCAAAAACCTCTAACATTTGTATTTCTTTTCCTCCATATATACCCTAATACATTGCTCGGTAAAATATTTTTTCAACTATCAACCACCCCTTAGATAAAAATTATTCTTGATATACCAAACATTGCTTTACCAGACTATCTTTATTTAGAGATTAGATTAGATTAGATATTAGGAGGATTTGATGGATTTTAAAAAATTCTCCAACATATCAGCCTAGGACTTATTGTGCTACTCCATTGGGAGGGGTGCCTTCATTGTTTACCTAATACCTAATACCTTGTACAAGTTGCAGTATTTTGGTTCACTGTTAGCATCTTTTCCCAGGTCTTCCCTGGTTATAGAGAGAACAAGTCCCTCTCTTTTCAGGATTGGACACTGAAACATGATATGCAAGGCAGATTTTTTAACCTGTTTGCAGAACCTGAAAGTGGGTTTATATTTATAAAGACCCACAATGCTTTCTGAAGTGACCATGTTCAGTGATCAGCATAAATACTTTCCCTGTTCCTCTTCAATCCAAATGGAAAAGGGACGAGCAGAGATTCCTGCTAGGGCCTAGGATGAATTTCATAGTTTGAATCTATCCAGGATAGGTTTGCCACCTTTGTTGATGTTTATCCCCAATCCATGTTTTGTCTGCAGTCTTAGCAGTGTTGATTCCAACCATGTGCTCAGAGCCAAAGGGTGTGTCACCTCTCCTTTTTGCTACCTCATGTGCCATTTCATTCCCATAAATGCCCTACTGCCCTGGAACACACCGCAGTTCAAACCTGTTGCAGGATGCCAGGGAAAACAAGGCATTTTGACATTCCCATACCAGTCTAGATCATACCTGGTCAGAGAAGAGTGCCTTTAGTGCACTTTGATTATCTGAGGGGATGAGAATTTTTTTCCTTCTATAACCCTTCTCAAACCCTCAAAAGGCACAGTTCAGGATGGCATAAACCTCTGCCTGAAAAACTGTACAATGTTTGCCAAGGCTTGTACTGAAATTAATCCTTAGAAATCAGCCATATATTCCTGCACCTAATTGTAGCCTTTGAGGGATCCATCAGTGTACTATATAAATTTATTATCTTCTTGTTTTGGGGTAGTTCCTTCCATTCAGTTGTCTCTAGATCCAAGAGTAACCCTAAATGGAGAGAAATTATAGTATTGAATATTCATTAGGTCTGAACTTATCCTCAGCCCTGGAATATCCAAAATTTAGAATGGAAGTATTTACGGTTTCAGCAAAGCTATTTCTCCAATTTCCTATGTTACCAAGCAATGAGGCATAAGCCTAGCCTCCATTTGTAAATAAATGTCCATAGAGGGCAGGTCTAATAGAAACTCCAGTGTGTGATTGGCATGCTTCTGAAGGCCCCTGTAATACAAAGACTTGCTAATTTCTGTAGCTTGATAAACTTACCTACTATAGTGGTTTATAAAGTTGTCTAACATCAAAAAATAGTGCTGTAAGATATCTGGCATCTAACTACAGCAACATAAAGTCGATGGCTAATATGTTGTTTAACGCCCCATGTGAACTGGATAGTGTGTCTGGTGGTTATAAGAGTCACCTGGTTCTATGGAGAACATTATTAATAGGATTGCTCCAGGTTAATTTCTTATCCAGTTCAAGGCCTAGATTTTTGACTGATTCAAAATATCCCAAAGTTGAACTACCCAGCTTAGAGTACCTAAGCCCCTGAGATTCCTCCTGTTTGTGAATGAAATGACAACTGTAATACTAGGATTTATTGATAATTCTTCCTGCTTGCACCAGTTGTTAATTATCCTCAGCCCATTGTTCATCATGTCTGACACCGTGATGGGAAATTTCCCAAAAATAATCAGTGCTATGCCATCTGCATAGCCTTGTATTCAAACCCTTTCTGGGACATATCTTGAAATAGACTATCCGCCACAAAACTCCAAAGAAGAGGAAAAGGTATACCCCCCTGTGGGCAACCCCTTCTGGTGATAATTCCTTTCATTTTCCCATGAAGACTAACAGTAATATTTCTGTCCCTAAGTATGGACTTTGTCCATCTACAAAGGGTGTCATTAATTTCATATTTCTGAGCAGCCAGAACCATAGGCTCATAAGAGGTGTTGTTGAAAGCACCCTCTATGTCTAGGAAAGCCCCTAGGGCTATTTCTTTTCTTGGCATGGAGTCCTCCAATTTGCTGACGAGGCTGTGTGATGCCATTGTGCAAGACTTGGATGATTGATAAGCCTGTTGGTTTCGATGGTGAGGAGTGTCAGACAGCAGATGTCAGGCTAGATATTGACAGAAGGATTATCAAGATGACCTTTTGGTCTTATGTATGCCTTTATTATAGTCTGTGAGGGCTGTGTGATATGCCCTCCACTCACCAGTTCTTGTTGCCTTGTTAAAGAGATGTCTTGCTTTGCCTCTCCTTTTTCAAGGTCTTTGGTCCACCACAACATCTTGGATATTATTCATGATTGTATGGAGCAGTTATCGTGATAGCAATCAAGTACGGTCTCCTGGATGAGGTAGGCAACCTTGTTGATGTCACCGAAGGATCTAATCCTGTCAATTTGCCCAATTCTACCTGAGTTTATAGGGTTCCCACTAGGTTCTCTGGGATTCCTGTACAGATTGACATTTTTTACTACATTGACATTAAATGATATATAGTTATGATCATCTAAGAACCTCCATTCAGTAATCTGAGTAGCAATGTGCTCCTTACTAAGCATAATGTCAATATTTTCCTGCCTTATGCAATTAGCAAAGGCAAGCTTGTTACCAACATTAAGTATGTGTAAATTACTGGAGGACAAAAAATCTAAAAGGTACTCACCCCTTTTGTTGATATCTTCAATACTCCAAATTTCATGATGGGAGTTGGCATCGCACCCAAAGATTGTCTAGTCCCATTTCTCAGTACAATATGCAACCAATTGGTCCAGCTCCCTGGTGGGTGTATTACCCCTGTCAAAGGGGAGATACACTGAGCTCAGCAGTAGGCCCTTCTTCTCTCTCCCTATGTTGAAGTCAATTTTCATCATGCTGATGTCACTGGAACAGAATTTTAGAAGAGCTAAGCTTTGAATTCCATTATAGATAAGGATACAACTTCTATGTCGTAATGCATTAACTTACCTTTATACTCACCTAGTCCTGTAATTCAGCCCCTGTTAATCCAGGGTTCTTGAATCAGGGCTAGATCTATTTCTTCTTCATTGTTTTACAGAAGGCAGTGGAAGGTGCCTTTAGTGTCATCCTATATATCTTTGCTGGGCCCTTAGGTTCTTTGACCCGGATCCTCTTGAAAGAATTAATAACCTGGAGGGTTGAAATTGCAACAGCTGAGGGCTCACAGGTGTGGTCCTCAGAAATGAATTGTTAGTTTGCTGGATGGTTTCCATTTAGGTTCCACGAGAAGCTAAGAAAAATAGTTTGCCCAGGCAGAGCCCTGCATACCTGGGTAAGGCTAGATATTCCAGAAGGTTGCCTGCTATTTTGGAGGCTCCGTTTATTGCATATCTTGCATGTATCCTCCACCTACTTGGCAAGGTTTGCATAACAGCTTGAGGTTGGATGAATAACGAATAATGAGTGAAAGGTGAAATTGGATGAAAGATGGATGGCTAAAATGATGAAGTGATGAGGTTCAGTTACTTCTTAGACTGGCTCCTCCTCACAGCCTTCCCAGCATGGGTGCCCCTATCCATGTTCATCCTGGTGGTGTAGTGGTTACCATACTTGCCTCCTATACCCAAGATTGCGGGTTCAACCCGGCCAGGACCGATGGATTTTTACGCCTGAAAAAATCCTAAGTATGGCTTCCTTCGGAAGGGAAGTAAAGCCGTGGGTCCCGTGTGGTACATTTACGGCACGATAAAGAACCTCAAGCCTGAAAGAGAGGCCTCTGAGCAAAATTTGTCCACTGTTTCATGCCCTGAATTGAATGGAACGCTGATGACCTGAGACGTTAAAGAGCGTCCATAAATAAATCAATAAAAAAAATGCCCCTATCAGTATTAAGCTACCACCGGTATAGCCTGTTCATTTACAAGGCTTACAAGTCCAGCAATCAGCTACAAGATTCGACAACTCCTTGGTAGGGTTTGTTGTTCCATGCCATTGCTTGTTAATATATAATTATAAATTATTATATTTTAAAATAACTAAAAGTAGAAAAAGAAAATTCAACATGGCTTCTACAAACAATTATATCTTGATTAAAAAAGAAGTTAAGAATAGGATTATGCAGCTCTTTGCCATTTGTGCAAGTATCATAAATTATAATAATCATAAACTACTTCATTATCTATCACTTCCTAAGTATAGTTTAATAAGTATCATAAAACTTAAATAAAACAAAAATATGGCCATTAAATTTTCTTTTATAAGTAAATTATATAAGAACTAATTTGAATTATGCTTTCTTCCTATCATGTGCTACATTTTATAGGCCATGAAGGTAGAAATTACATTTAGCCCATTTGTTCACACCTTAAACCCAAATTAAAGCTTTTAATGTTTCCATTTTATTTATTTCAGCTTAATATGGTGTTAAGCCATGTCAGTATATAAAATAACAAAATTTATAATAAAAGTGACAACTTATAAACTACCCAATTTCACCACACATACACACATATTAATAGTGTGTAACATAATAGTTAATTATAATTTACATATTCTTCAGTATCATAGTAAACCTTGTCTCTAAGGAAATGAAACATACATTTCTTGAATTTATTGTATCCATTGCAATTTTTAATATTATTGGGAAGTTTATTATATAATTTTATTCCAGCACAGCTACTCATCTTCGAATACAACTGTAATTTATTTCTGGGGAGTGCAAGGTCATCTTTACTTTTAGTATTGTGGCTGTGTGAACCCTAGAGTTTGTTTCATAGGAAACTTATACTGACTAAATGCAAAATATATATATAAGAAAAATAAAAATAAAGTAACACTATTAACAATGTAACAAATTAACAGTAATTATGATAGAAGAAAAGAATAAAACACTAAGAAAAAATCACACTTGAGATCGCTATATTTCGGGCTCATGGATTCCTTCTATGGCAAGAAGACGAGACTTGTCACTTGTCTTCTCAAGTGTGACTTTTTCTTAGTGTTTTATCCTTTTCTTTTATCATAATTACTGTTAATTTATATATATATAAACTCGCACAAATTTTATTAGTTTTGTTCCACTTACTTGGACATGTTTTGAAGGCTGTTGCCTGCATTACAGTACAGTTTCACTGTCAGCATCCTAGCATGATATTAATATGTCAAATAGCTCTGTGGATTTTATGAACTATGTAAAGAGGTTACTGTTGTTTGAAAGATCAAAGTTAGTTGAATTTTCCTTGTTTTCATTTATAAACATATTTTCCTTTACTGATAATTCTATGGATTTTTGAAGAGCTTTAAGATTTTTTTTTTTTTTTTTACTGCTGGTTTTTCCCTGTGTTTATATTTTATATTTCTCATGTGTTCCTTAAACATAAGTGTAATGTTCCTTTTTGTTTTACCTATATATTTCATATTGCAGTCTTTGCAACTGATTTCATAAATGCCTGATTGTTTTCCTGGCACAATTTTGTCTTTTTGTGTTGGTTTTTAGGAGGGTTTTAAGCTGTATTTGTTAACTGGAACCAAAATAATGTTTGCATCTTTAAAAACTTCTGGAATTTTTGGTGTACTCATGGATGGAATATAAATTACTTATGCATATGCTCTTTCTTTTTTAGACTTTCAATGGGATGATGTCTTCTATTTGTTTTTGTTTTTTATATTTTTCTATATTCTTCTTGACCAGATCTGTTGTGGTAAGCCATTTTTCTGTGCAATATCTATGATTTTCTACTATTCTGATTTGTACTCTGTCTTGCTTATTGGTTGGTTTGTAAATCTGACTGTGATTGTTGCAAATTAATATTGTTTTTTTTATATAGTTATCTCTATGGGTATCTTTTCTGACTATGGCAAATTCCAGTATATTATCATTTTTTATAATTTTTATATCCAGGAAGGGAAGGACTTTGTTGCTTTCTATTTCCATTGTGAATTTAATGGTGCTGTCTTGTAGGTTAAGTAGTTTAATTGCATCCTCTTTCCATTTTTCACTAACTGCAATTATTGCAAAAACATAATCAACATATGGGTACCAACATTTGTATATGTGTGGGAAAGCTTCAACTAATTTTGTTTCCAAGAAACTCGTGTACATATCTGTTAAGAATAGTGAGAGTGGATTTCCCATTGCTAATCCCTTCTTTTTTGTATATATATTCCCTGAATGTGAAGTAGGTTTCATTGATGCAAAATTTGGTGAGTTTCAGATATTGTTCTATTACTTCTCTAGGTAGGTTTATTGAGGGAGGTTTATTACCATATTTATTAATTTTTCTTTGGGAATATTAGGAAACAGAGAGACCATATCATAAACTATCAAGTCCCTATTTTCCAGTTTCACATATCAGATTTTTTTCTATTAATTGTGGTACATTTTTGGTGCTTTTGCTTTTGTATTTCAGTAAACTATTGAATTTTTTATAAGATAATTGGCTACATTGTATGTGGGTGAATTTATTATATTTACTATAGGTCTCATTTTATTACAAGTTTTATGTATTATAGTTGGCCATAGATTCTGGGTGTAGCAGGGTTGTCTGGTAAACTCTTCTTTTTTATTCCTTGTTTAGAATGATTATGTTTTTTAGTAGTTTGCTTATTGAACTAACATATTTTTGGGTAGGATCAGTATTTATTTTTTCATAATCCTGGCTATCTAGTAAATTGTATATGCTGTTTTCATAGTCTGTCTCATTCATTATGATGATTTTGTTTCCTTTGTCAGTTCTACTATAAATTATGCCATTTTCTTTTAGGGATCCAAGTACCCTACAATATGATCTTTTTTGAAGATTTTCTTTTGTTATCAGTCACTCTAGGAATTTCCCACATTGTGATTTGATGCTTTTTTATTTTGTTTGGATTTATTGCAAATTGCTATCTTGATATTGACTACATATTCTGCTAATTAGCCAACATTTTCAATAAATTGGAAGAAGATAAAAATAGCATCAATTACAATGTGGGAAAGTCCTGGAGTTACTGATAACAAAAGAAAATAATCAAAACACATCATATCGTAGGGTACTATGCTATATTATACTATAATACACTGTGAAAATCCCTGCTATTTAAATCTGTATTTCAAGATTAAGTTTTTTTCCAAACTGCTCAAATATCGCACAGCCCTTTTTGCAAGATGAATATTGTATTTTGATTAAGTATCACCCCATATTTCAATGCCATATGCAATGGGTAAGGGCAAAGTAAATAGTCCAAATGTTTGTGGAGAACATGCTTGTTCAAGTATCTCAGAAAAAATAGATTTGGACTAAGTTTTGACCCTAGTTTTTCAATATGGGTATAATAAGTAATAGTCTTGTCAATATGTAATCCTAATAATTTAGCATCACCAGTGTTTTTAATACTACATTCCCTGTAGCAGTGCATCACAATGTTAATGATTAGAATGTTTGTAAATAAATAAAGAAAAATTACAGTGGCACAGGCTGCATTCAACCATGTTAAAGATATCACCCTAGCATACTTATGTATATACCAACAAATTCAAAAACATTTAATGAATTATAACTAGAAGTTTCTTCCGGGCTTAAGAGCCATGATCTCTTGGAGCTAAGGAGTCCAAACGTTTCATCCTCAACGTCCCTGTCATGGCAGGACCTTCGCCAGAAGACTCAGACCGCGCCACTGAGATGTCCTCAGCAGTTGAGGATGAAACATTTGGACTCTTTAGCTCATAGAGACCACGGCTCCTAAGCCTGGAAGAAACTTCTAGTTATAATTCTGACTCCGGCCGTGAAAGCTTCCGATTACTCATTTAATGAATTCATTGTAGTAATTGTATAATAGTATCTTATATAATGCAACACATTGAAAAATTACATTCAAAATGTATCTTCAATTATGGAACCACTGGTGCTAATAATTATAAACATTATAAAGATTTTCAGTAGTTTTTTTGGTGTTTTAAAAACTGCAAGATACACAAAATTAACTTTCCATAGGATTGTTAGAATAAATTTTCTGATAGCGTAGTATCTTCATAATTCAGTGATTGGGAATAAAATTAAGAATAAGTTATATTTGTGAGTGACTATGCTCTGCAGAAGGGAGAATGTAAGGTTTTGAGAAAGCTTGAATCTAAAATCAACGAGTTTCTAATAAGAGATATGTACAGCACATATTGTCCACAATGTCAATATACTGCTACTATTGGTGTAGAGAGTATAACAAAGCTGTTTTAAACTTGATCTACACTACCCATGTTATCTCCCTTAATGAATATTGTAAATTTATACCTTACTATCTTATAGATCATTTAAAGACAAAGTGGTTTATTTTTTTTATTTTTTATTTTTTTTATTTATTTTTTATTTTTGAACAAATAGAAGATTTAATTAAGGTCATTTTTCCATTCCTTTCATAGATGCCCTTCAATTATAAAATATTTTTGGTAATGATGGAAAGACTTATATATGATTATAAAATAGACAAATAAGCTTATTTCAGAAAGTAATTGTTTTAATTGAAAAGGAAACAAATTTTAAAAAATAAGTTCATTTGGATTTCCTACATATAAAACTGATTTTAAGGAAAACAGAAAGAAATTGTTTTCTCAGATCAGAAGCTAATTCTATAACTAAAAATGTTAATTGGAACTTGTATAGTGAAGCTAATCATATAATTATGATCATTGTATGATAACAATTGGAGCAATAAGAGTATATAGTTTAACTCTTATCATGCAATGATCTTAATTATAGCTAATTCTGTATTCATTGTTTCCAAGAAACAAATTTTAAGAGAAATGTAGTTCATTTTATGAGCTTTCAATTGAATATCTGGAGGGTATATCTTTCTGAGCTGCATTATTTTGGCTGTCTGCTCCTAAATCTTTGTTACCCTTCCTAGAGTATTTTGATAAAACTTTAATAAAGGAGGTTGATTTGGTTGATTAACTTAGACAAACAAAATCATATATGCAGGAAAACAAAATATAAAAATTAGGTGAACTTATCCCGAATAAAAAAGGAATTGGGTTCTTACTAAAATGTGTTTCAAAGGGACTATGCTGTGAGCTGTGCAAAGTGTTTAGTAGTATTTTTTTTCCTTAGGTTAATGCAAATGGGCAGAGAGAATTGTTTCCTCTCATGACTGCCTAATGGGTGGAAGAAAAAAAACTGTTTCAGCAAATTCATTCAGGTTTATATTGCAAATCAGTTCAACACGAGTCATATGGGTTGCCCAAGGTTCTAAACAAAGGAACAAAAATATAGTTTCCTGGAATTTTTGCAGCATTCATAAAAAAGTGAGAGAAAGTCATTAAATAACCGGAATCTTTTAAAGTTCATGGATATAGTATGGACAAAAAAATATCTTATTTTAAGAAACATAAGAACACAATGAATAGGAAACATTATGACTGAGGTAGTATGGGCTTATATGCAATAACTCATAAAACATGGCTACTCCATTGTTAAATTGCACCATGGAAGAGAAAATAAGCATGAATAATTTTTGTGATCAAAGAGAGTGAAACCTGAAATACACAACAGAAAGATGGTTCAGTATGGAATTTTTTTTTTTTGAATGATTTATTTATGGACGCTCTTTAACAGCTCAGGTCATCAGCATCCCATTCAACTCAGGGCATGAAACGGCTGACAAATTTTGCTCAGAGATCTCTCTTTGAGGCTTGAGGTTCTTTTTTCGTGCTGTAAATGTACGACACAGGACCCACGGCTTTACTTCCCTTCCAAAGGAAGCCATATTTAGGATTTTTACGCACCAAAAAAATCCATCGGTCCTGGCCGGGTTCAAACATGCGATCTTGGGTTTAGGAGGCAAGTATGGTGTTCAGTATGGAGACAGTATAGAGATAGGGCTGAAGATGGTCTTCAAAACTGGTTCCAAATGTCACACAAGTAAGTGAAGCAATCAGAGTATTTAGTATGACATATATCACATGAATTAATTCATATGACTTGGCTTCACTGTGTTAGTTCCATATATTTTTTTTAAAATAATTTCTTTTTTAAAAGATATGTTTTAATGGAGACTGTTATTTAAAGTCAGAGTGTGTATATTTGAGTCAGAGGAGAGTATATGAATGAATAAAAAGATTTAAAAAGGAAAACAAAATGTCAGCGATGAACATTGGATAGCTCTATATTTGTATTCTATTTCATTGGTGATATTTTGTTTTTACATTATTTTAAAGCTTATTAAAGTTATTTAATTTATATGGATCCTGTTTTGTTATAGTTAATTATTTTGTTTATTTTCATAAGTGTTTGCAACATCTTTTTCATTTTACATTGATATAGCCTTTACATTTATCAATTTTTTTTTCTACTGAGTATGTTACCTTCTTTGAAACTGAAAAAAAATAAATATAATTTTAAATGAATTATGATAGCAAATTATATGAAATTACATAAATTATGGTTTAAAGTAGTTCATTGTTGTTTCTTAACACTTCTTCACTATTTTCTATTCTTGCATAAAAGTTTCCTAAAATTACATTTTGGTTATTTTTATATATTTTATTTCTTTTTTTATGTAGATTTTCATATGAATGTTTCTTGGCTTTGTACTTGCTTCAAGGCATAAATTCCTATTATTGTTTTCTATTCTCTTCTGCTTATTATTATTATTATTATTATTATTATTATTATTATTATTATTATTATTATTATTATTATTATTATTGTTGTTGTTGTTGTTGTTGTTGTTGTTGTTGTTGTTTTGAAAGTTTTGCTTTTTCATTTGTAATCTTACATCTGAGTGACTACAAAATGAGTAACAGCAAGAAAAATGCATTTTCTGCAGCTGAGGATAGTAATAATGATCCAAATTTAATTCACACAGAGGTAATGAAAAGCTATGCTTTCCACCACATAGTAGAAATTTATCTGAGAGCTCAACTTCATTATGTTCAAGTCATTATTCAGCTTCTAAGAAGTGATGTAAGATCAATACAAAAAGCAACCAACCAACTATGTGAGACTACTTCATTCAATTCCTCAGAAAAAAATCAAAGTTGTTATTCTCAGTGTATCACGTATGTAAGAGTTTTCAGTTTTAGTGAGAGGGCACAAACATTTCTGTAATCCAGAGATATGGGTTAGAAAAAGAGTATACCAAGGGAAGTGGTAAAGTAGTCGGAGAAAAAATATTTTGCATCATGTCGCATGAAATGCTGTGAAAAAATATCTCGTGAACAAAGGCAGCTTCTTTTTAAATTCTTCTATTACCTGTATGCTCAGATTAAGCAGGATTTATTTATAAGAGGATGTGTACAGTCTGTTAATCTGAGGAGATATTGACCAAATCACCTAGAACTAGCTGTTTCTATTATTCCCTGAGAGTTTGTAGAGAAAATGTTAATAAGAGTTGCCAAGAAATATTTCATAAATACAGTATGTATCAGCAATGGAAGAATACACAACATTTGTTCAAAGGATGAAGTTAGTGCTGTTGTACATCAATAGGGTGTATGCCACCAGGGAATAAAGTTGAAACTGCTAATGTTGAAAAAGACATAGCTTCTTACCTGATCACACTGATCATTACATTAGAAGTCATAATTCAACCATAATTGAGTCCTGATTTAACCATTAAGAAAATGTATGACTTATGTGGAACAGTGTAAGATTGAAAATAAATCACCAGTTATGGAAAAGATGTAGTACTATAAATTTTCTAGTGCATTTACCTTCATTTTAGACCTCCATCCAAAGATGCATGTCAAACTTGTAACGACCCACAAATGAAAATTTTAAATGCCAAGCAGATAAAGAAAGGAAGGAAAATGAACAAAGAAAAGAATTACATATGATAAAAGCCCAAAATATAAGAAATGCCTTGAAATTTGATAGTGTAAAAGCAAATGAAGAAAATGTGTTTACCATTTACCAACAAATTTACAAAATGCTCTGTCTTTCCAAAATTAACAACACCTGTTGGCTTTTGCAAATGTAACTTTTATGTGTACTGCAAATTTGTTGTCATAATTTCAATAGTAACAAACTGTTTATGTATATTTGGGCACAAACAGAAGGTTCTCAGAGGACACATGAAATAGTAATATGCCTAAAATGCCATATAACAAACAATGCAAATGACCACAATCATATTGCTAATTACTCAGATCCATGCACTGGTCAGAATCAAAACATAAAAAACTATGCTAATCATGGTGAAGCTTCTACAAAGCTATACACAACCACTACCTGCCTAATGAATCCAATTTTGGTGTAGTTGAATTTAAGGGAAAAAGACACGAAACATCTCCTTAACCAAAGACTGATATAATGGAATTCATCACTACAAGGCAAAGAACCTCTTTGTGATAGATGAAATGAACCATAATTATTTTATGTATACAAAGAATTTTTTTTAATAGCATTTAATGCCCGTTTTTACTGCTGAGGCACCACAGGCAATGGATACTGATAGTGAAATGATATATTGGGAAAGGATTTTTTTTTAAGGAAGGAAACATTCCAGGCCTAAATTTAGGGTATCTCCCTGGCATTTGTATGAGGACTGAGGAAAACCTGAAAAAACCTCAGTCAAGGAGGATTCAAACCCCAGACTTAACAAGTCTGCACCTTAACGACCTCAGTCACCCATGGTGGTACAAAGGGTCTTGAAGACAAAAATGTGCAAGATGGTTCATGGCTTATCAGTAAAGACCACTGTTATTTAAAGATTCTCCATTCCTTAGAGAGAATCTGTAGTCTACAGCAGGTTGTCAGCCTTAATTCTTGAATGTAAACCAGGTTGCCTTATACTTCCAGTCACCATGGAAAAGAGGGCAGATCTCATGTCTGTCCTAACGCATACTTCTACTGTGAACTCCTACAGGAAGTTGTGATTTATGCACCGAGTTGAACATTTCCAAAACCATGTAAAGTCATCAGAGCAACGTGTACTTAAAATTCTAGAAAATCGTGAAAGCCATGTAACATTTGAGGCATGTGAATTTTGTAAACCCATGGTATAGTTGTGGTGCCAATACCACCACACTTCACTCTGCGAACAATCACTAACCCTTTATAGAAATCTTAAAATTACTTTCTATACAGAATGAGATATTTTATGAAATTACAGCTCAAAGGATCAATGGACCTGACGATTTTGCAGCACTTAATTGTGCATATGTTAATGTAGGAGGCCACCATCCCCAAATATAACTTGCAATTAATTGCCATAGGTATTTTGTAGCTGGATCCTAATATTTTCATGATGAGAATTATATTTATGAGTTGATGACTGAAAGCCAAACCACTGAGACCCAGAGTTCTTTTCACTGCAAGCTTTCACTGACTGATCATGCTTTTATATCTACTCAGCTCTATTAAGCAGCAGCTCTTGTGACCATTACATTACCTCTAATATGACTGAAGTACCTTTCAAGCTATTTGTCTTCTGCCCACAGAACCAGTCTTTGTTAACAACCACAATATAAGCAGAAGAAAATAGTATTCTAATATATTAATTTCCGCATTGAAATATTTGCAAAGACAAAGAACAGCTCAGCTCTATTAAGCAGCAGCTCTTGTGACCATTACATTACCTCTAATATGACTGAAGTATCTTTCAAGCTATTTGTCTTCTGCCCACAGAACCAGTCTTTGTAAACAACCACAATATAAGCAGAAGAAAATAGTATTCTAATATATTAATTTCCACATTGAAATATTTGCAAAGACAAAGAACATTTTGGATCTAGAGACTAAAAAGTGAAAGAAGGGAATGAAACAGCTACACAAATACATAGAACTAAATAGAAAAAAGTCTAAATGCAAGAGTTTGATCAAATACTTTGAATAGGCAATTCTTACAGAACAGATGACAATTTTATGGAAGTATTTCTGATAATGAAGAAAATAATGACTATCATTTTAACAAAGGAAAATATGAATTTTGAAAGAAAAATGAAGTGTAATATAGATGCATTTGTGCATTGTAGTTCGTGCTCATTCTGTTTATTCTTAATGCGACAGATCTGAAGAGTACTTGTAATCTTTGTTCAAGAATACATTAATTCAGCATTAAAGAATCAAGACGAATGCTTGATATCATCTAGAGTTTATATTTTCATTTATAACTCAGTATTTTCATGTCAGAATTAATCAACATATTTGTACTAAATATCTTCATATTTTTTACCATGGATTACTTCCCATGCAATTGTAAACTTTATGTAAAAACAATTCTTTGCATTCTATAAGTCACATATTATTCCATTCTGTTTATCAAAGAAAACTATCTGACATGCTCTGACATGTGATTGCAATTACTCCATTATGTGGGTAATGCTGATCAATATACTATCTGAAGTTTTTCATGCTTATACAATTGTCAAAAAAATAAAAAAGAACATAGAGACAAACAACTATAAGATATAAGGTGTATGCACTTTTTGGTAATTAATATATGACTGCATTCTTGGTTTTTATTAAAGTTATCCCCTCCTCCCATTCCCCCACCCTACTTTTGCACATAGAAGTGAAGTGGCTTTCTTGAGGAAAAGTACTCACATGATTTCTAAGATTCATGAAACTGAATAGCTTCAACAACTTATATTCACATCTGATAGTTTTTTAGAAAAAAAAATTACCTTCACTTTTGATTACAAAATACATAACCATCTTTAATTTGTATGACTAACTTGACTATGATCAAGAAATTAGATTTGGGGAATCTTGTGTCAAAAATACCAATATGAAGTTTTTTGAAACATTTCACAGTTTCGTATCTGATAAACTGAAATTATCAAAAGAAGTAAACATTAGTACTTATATAATAGATAAGATTAAAGAACTTTAAGGTAGCATACAGTATTTTTGAACCAAAATAGTCGAGATATCTGGATTGCAAATCCTTTCAATAAATTGTTCTTTGAACAAGCTGAAAAACAATCAGAAAAAGAAATTGATTGAACTTGTGACTGATTCTTCTTTATAATTTGATTTCAGAAAATAAATGTCATTGATTTTTGGGTAACAGTGAAAGATAGTTACCAAGTTTTCAATGATAAAGCAATAGAATAGTTATTGCCTTTCATGATCATAGAGGTTTTTGGAATAGTTATATGTATTAAGATAAAAATAGCAATAATCTTGATGCAGTTCCTGGCTTAAAAAACATTGTCTTCATTTGAAACCGATTTTAAAAACCTAGCTCTTTGAAACCAGTCTAGGAATTGTATTGAAGACTTCTATATCAAAATAAATAATTGTTACGAACTTGCATCATAAGTTATAATTATTTGAAAAAAACTTTCATTTGTTTTGATGTTAGGCTGGTACTATAAAAATTAAAATCAATTGTAAAATCAATAATAAAAGATTATGAATATTATTGAGTTGCTTGATTAACTAACCTAAGAATATTGCTATTGTAGAAATTAGTTGGTAGGGGAGAATATGAGAGAAGGGTACTCATAAATGAAAAGCTTAATCAATTGAGCTGGAAGAGAAAAAAGAGGGAACTGCTGCCATAGGATATAAGGCCTACTATGGGCTGGGCTTGGACATCTAGAAACACAGTAGACTGACTCAAGAGATTAATTTAACAAAACCTTTTGCCTAAGACTAAGAGGTAATTGATGGATTTTGTGACATGGGTCCAAACATCATTAATTGCTATTATTATATATATCCCAATATTAGCATTAGAGTTAGGACCATTCTCCCAACCTCTCATCAACTATGAGCTTTAGCAATTACCTTTGCATAGCAAGATATTTGTGAAACTTTACTTCTATGGAGGTAAGTATAATTTTGCTTACTTATGAAGAAAAATGTGCAGCAATTTAAAATATAAATATTATTTATATCAGTTTTCAATATCTTTTTCAAATTTATTTTCAGTATTTAACTAGATACACTGGTTAAACATATTCACTTAATTTTTCATAATCTATATTAATTTATATTGCTAATTCTAATTTCTAAGGTGCAATGGTTTTTTATTCATATGTACTATAAAACTGTAACTATTCAAATAGATTTTAATTTTAGAAATTGCAGCCAATTGTGTAGAAATTCATAACAATGATATAAATCATTTGCAGCAAAAATTTAAATTGAATGCCATTGTCTTGGTTCATTACAACCTTGCACAATAAGCTCAGATTAGCACACGTTGAAAGTGTGACATAGAATGTAAATGTATTTTCTAATCTGTCTAGCATAAATTATATACCCTAAGATTTGAATCTTATAAGTACGAGGGTAGGTCCATAAGTTTCCAGCCTAAACTTTTTCTAGGTATGATAAACACAAAAATTATATTTCACTTTTCAATATAGTTACTATTTATTGCAATACACTTCTCACATCTTTGAATTAACATTTCAATTCCCCCCCCCCAAAAAAAAAATAGAAGTCTTGTCTGCAAAATGGCATTAAACAGCATCCATCATACTTCTTCGTTACACTTAAATTTCTTTCCTTAAAGGTCCTTCTTGAGTTTTGAGAAAATGAAATAGTCACTGGGAGCTATATCTGAGCTGTAGGGTGGATGGTAGATCTCCTTGAAGTCACATTTCTTCACAGCCTCCTTTGCAGTAAGAGCTATGTGCACAGGAGCATTATGGTGAAGAAGGCTCACACCATCGCTCAGTTTTCCTTGCCTTTTCTCTTTGATAGAAGCATGTAATCTGTGCAATAGGCCAGCATAGTACTCCCCATTAACTGTGGCATTCCTCTCCTTGAAGTCAATGAAGAGTATTCCTTCACAGTCCCAGAAGGCACAGACTCGTGAGCGGGAGGTCTGCGGTTCGAATCCCGCCAGGACCGTCCTCCCTGACTGGGTTTTTTTCCAGGTTTTCCTCAGTCTTCATAACTGGCAAATGCCGGGGAGGTACCTAAACTTAGGCCTGGAACGCTTCCTTCCTCAAACAAAAAAAAATCCTTTCCCAATGTATCATTTCAGCTCATGTATCATCAGTGTCCACCGCCTGTGGTGCCTCAGTAGTAAAAACGGGCGTTAAACACTACTCAAAAAAAAAAAAAAAAAAAAAACAGTCCCAGAAGATTGTAGCCATGATATTCTGGGTTGACTGAGTGACCTTGGCCTTTAGAGGTGGTGCTTCACCAGGTTTACGCAACTCCATTGATTCTTGTTAGGACAAGCTTTCATAGTGGAGGACCATAGTTTCATCTTCTGTAACAATTGTTTGCAGAACTTCTCTCTCGTTACCTTGGTAGAGCTTCAAAAATGCCTTACAGCAAATGACTTGTTGGTGCTTTTGAACTGAGGAAAGAAGTCTAGGCACCCATCTTGCACTAACCTTATTCATGTTTAAATGTTCATGAATAATCCAAAGGACTGTTGTTTTAGAAAGGCCCAACCTTGCTGATATTTCTGTAACTTTGAGCCACCGATCTTCCATATTTTCTCCTTCCACAAGAGCAATGTTTTCAGGAGTAAGCACATCCAAGGACCAACCTGCATACTCTTTATCTTCATTGCTTTCTCAACCCATTTGAAAAAGTTTGGTCCATTCTTTTATGATATAATATGAGGGGGGTATTTCCCCATATACACTGTCCAATCACTGTTTAATTTCATTTGGAGTATGTCCTCCTTTTGTGAAGAACTTAATAACAGCTGGATACTCCATTTTGAATATGTCACAAGAACACGTCACATAGCCTTCTTTATGCAACTATATCTGAACAACTGAACACAGCAGAACAGAAGTTACAGCTGTAATTATGTACTTAACAGATTAGGTATGATACCAGATAAGATTTTTGTGAAAGTGATAATACTGATCGGCAAGGCTGGAAACTTATCTACCCCCATACATAATTGCAGAGGGTTTAATAAAAGATCAATGATCCTTTGGAATATTTGTGGCTAATGAAGTTCCATTTACTGAGAAAAGAGAATTAATTAGCATATTTCCTTGAAATAATAAGGAAATATTTAACTACAAATTGTTTTTTCTTAATCTAACTCTTGCTCTTCCCATAATGCTTCCCATTGTAAATGATGAACAAGAATAAATTGTTTTGCAGATCTGGAACAAAATGAAACTCTCAAAATGTTTTGAATGCAATCATGGCTGTATTGAAGAATGTGTAATTAACATGCTTGCTTGGCATCCTCATTTAAATGATTTGGTAAGGTAAGTATTTAAAGTACTATATGCTTAAATTATGCAAAAATAAAATAATTTTACATTTTAGTAATAACAATAGTAATGCATGTATCATATCATATGTACATTATAATACATAATCATATGTACTATATGATATGTAATCATAATATGTCATGTAAGAGTTTTATTTAAGCAGTGGTTCTGCAAAATTTGAATGTAAGAGAGCAGTATTCTCTCAAAATTAATAATAATTTGGAATATATTTATATACAGAAAGTATGAAATCACTAGAAGATTGAAACTTTTGAAAAAGATTTTGAAGACTATTAAATCTCAATTTTAATAATAAGGTGGTTTAAGGTACATTTTTTTTTACATATTTGTAACAGCAGTAAGAGTAATTTGAAATACTTGGGAGTGGACAAATATCTTCCCCAAGTGCTTTAAATTAATCAAAAATCATGCCTATTGCTAAGACAGGAAATAACATATTTTTTTACTCATTTATAATTTGATGAAAAAAGCAAATGTTTACATGTAGCATTTTATGTAAATATATATTGAATCATATTCAAAGAAGTTAAAGCATTAGGAATGAATTAGCTGTCAAATTTAAACTAGCCAAAATTATAATTTATGTTATTTAAATGTTATATTTCACTGCAAAAATTCCCAGAGAAGTGATACAAATGAAATAAGTTTCTTATTGGTTCTATGGTTATCTTTTTTTACTAAAGCCAGGCAGTTCATCTCTCTTTTTCAATTGCACTATATGTGCTTTTCAACCATGAGGTAACACCATTTGCTATAAATTCCATTGAAAATCTAATTTTTACTCGCATCAGAAAGACAAAAGTTATGTAGCTTCCAGTGGCATACAAGATAAGTTAATTTAAAGGGACTTAATGGTGGAATCAAGTACATTTCATAAGTTCCCTACAATTAAAAAAGCATTTTGTAAATTTTTTATTTATTAAATAATGCATAACATATAAACTGCTACTGACAACTTGTAAGAAACCACAGGTTACATAAATTAGAATAGTAGTAACAATAGCAATAAACTACAAAGTGTTCCAAAATTAGACAGGCAAAATATGAGATAAATTATTTAACATAATTTAAAGCTTGTTTTGTTAAGGAACCCATGACTTATGATGTTTCATTTCTGTGCAACAAGGTATTATATCATTTATGCTTTCCCTTAGTTTGTTTACTCCTTCAGCTTAGTATCATGCTTGCATTCAATTTATTTACTTGAACTCTGTATATTGCTTTCTTCTCATTTGTTTACTCCCTAACCTCAGTGTCACACATTCAATCTGGCAACCAGAAGAAAGAAAGAGGGGACTGAAGTGCGAGGGGAGCTTGAAATGTTTATCTGTACATGATAAATGTATGTGAGACACCCATGCTGCCACATGACTCAGACTCCTTGTCTGTAGCTTGACCTACTCACTTAAGGGGTGAGTTACCCCAGCATTAAGGTAGCCACAACCACCCCACGAACGACAGCGATTCAGGCGAGCCTGCCCCCAGGATACACGCCTTCGACACTCCCCTGGGACACGCTGTCGTCGTGAGTACTCAATTTCCCGTGAGTTCCGGGACCACTGCCACGCTGAGTCCAACCCAATCCGGACAACTCCCTTGCGGGAGGGGCTCGTTTCAAGTCCGGCCCGGCTTCTTCTAGTAACGTCAGAAGTACCACGGGTACTCAGGGTCCGCAGAGCCCGCATCAGGAGCATCTGAAGAGCATCCCATGCCGCGCCCCCACCCCTAACAATGTAATATAATAGTAAAAACGAAAGATGCATACACTCTGTTGCACAGAAAATTGTTCGCCAACGAAGAGATCTAAACATTTTCACTCACAAAAACTAACTTTAATAGTGTATAGCATTATTAGTAGGATGCTTCATTATAATAAAAATATTTTATTTATGATTTACTTTTAAAAACAAAAATAAACAACAGAAAGAAAATATTAACTTTCAAATCAAAAATATTTATACTATTTAACTATGCGCAAAAGTTATATTATGGAAAAAGTTATGTTCCAAACAAAAAACTTATTTTTATAAATAAAAATTCATATTAGAAACAGAATATTAATTAACTTTGAAAACAAAAAAATTACTTACTCTGCTTAACTTTGCAAAAAAGGTATGTTGTTCAAATAGATGTATTACAATAAAAGTTTTATTTTTATAAACAAAAATTCATATTAGAAACCAAATATTAACTTTGAAAGCATAAAACATTGGTTGTACTGTTTAACTGCAAAAAAGCTTTGAAGTGGAGAAAGATATTTTGCAATAAAAATTTAAATTTTATTAAATAATATTTACATTAGAAGGAAAATATTAACTTTAGAAAAATAAATACTATTTTCCATATTTAACTTCGCAAAAAAAAAAAAAAAAAAAAAAAAAAGCTATGGTTTGCAATCGAAAAATATTTTTACTCTTCCGTTTTTTTATAAACCGAAAGTATATGCTATGAATAGAATTTACGGACGCTTAAACTTTTTAAATGAATCGAACCCGCCACCATTTAAGTTACTCCGATGCGGAAATACTTTTCGGATTTACTCTGCGACCCATGGTTTAAAATTTAAGCGGATTTAAAGTTATAGGGGTCGAACGTGCGACCAAATGTTACAATCACTGTTAAAATAATATTTATATTATCTCGATCCAAAATTCTTTTCGGTTTTCTCTACGTCACACGGTGTAGAAGTTACGCGGGCTTAAACTTATGAGAGGTCTCGAACTCGCGACCATCGGATTACAAGTACAGTCAAATTAATATTTGTTACTCCGATGCCAAAATTTTGTTAGGTTTTTCTCTACTACTTGCAGCTTAGAAGTTACTCGGTCTTAAATTTATGAGGGATCTTGAGCCCGCGACGATTGAATTACCAATACTGTCAAATTAATATTTAATTTATCATGATACCAAAATACTTTTTGATTTTTCTCTACGACACAGGTTTAGAAGTTTCGCGCACTTTAAAGCTATGAAGTATGGATCCCGGGCATTCCGAAACGGATTGATCTTGAAGTTATATGATTTCGCACCATCCGCTTACATACTATTGGTGAATATGAACATTATTACTCCGCGTAACTTCTAAACCGTGTGTAGTATAGAAAAACTTAAAGAAGTGTTTTGGGATCCGGGCTATTTAAATATTAATTTGGTAGAAATTGTAACATTAGGGTTACTCATAGGTTTCTGATTCTCGTAAATTTTAAGTCCTTGAACTTCTAAACCGTGGGTCGCAATGTAAAACCGAAAAATATTTTGGTACATGGTAATTTAAATGCTCGCGGGTTCGATGCATCTTTCTAAATCCATGAGTCACAGAAAGAAAGGAACGAAAATGTATTTTTGCATCGGGAAGACGAAATTAATATATTTAATATTTTACAGAGTTAATATTGTAAACATTTCATTTTAGCAAATCGGAATATTTTCTCACAACATGTACTTTCGGTTTAAAAAGCAAAACAAAGAGTGAAAATATTTTTCGATTGCAAACATGGAAAATATTTTGATTACAATTTAACTTTTTTTATTTGCAAAGCTAAATAGTTTCTTTTTATTTTTTGCTTTAAAGTTAATATTTCGTTTCTATTATCAATTTTTATTTATAAAAGTAATCTTTTATTGCTACATAATATCGTTTTGTACAACATTACATTTTTTCCCCAAGTTAAATAATGTAAATGGTTTTTTGTTTTTAAAGTTAACATTTTGTTTCTAATTAAAAGTTTATATGAGGATGTACAGTATCCTTCGGCATTTCAAGAAATTATGGGTAGACTTATTAAAGTATAAACTTCAAACTCTACTTTAAAAGTATTTTTGTTGCAACATAACATCTTTTTGCTAAAAATAACTTATTTTGCAAAGTAAAATAGTGTAAATAGTGATTCTTTTCAAAGTTAATAGGTATTTTTGTTTGTAAAAGCAAACCAAAGAGTGAAAATATTTTGATTGCATCACACCTTCTTACTTTTACAACATAACTTCATTTTTTTTTTGCAAAGTTAAATACATTCATATTCGCTTAGTGTCTGCTCAGAAATATCTTATAAATGTAGTATATATGTTCTTAAGTAATCATTGTTGTAAATTGCTAAAGTCTAAATGGTTTAAAAATTATAATATTCTTCACTTAGATACTTCAACATACTCGTATCTTCCCAATCTTTTTCTTCCACAATCTTCTGAATATGGTAGTAAATAGAAGTCAACTGAAAAACTGAAATAATGTTGTCAATGTTTACATTCTTGAATGATACTATTGGAAACAATGTGAAGGTTTGTCTTACATAAATTTAATTCACATAGCCCCAATGATTTAATATCTTCATTTCTGACAATATCTTCTGACTAATTAACAATATTTTAAATGTTTCTTCTTTATTTAAATGATTTGAACTCCCATGATATAAAGGATTCATACCTATTGCATACTTCATTCAGAAGGAATGTTCACAGTAGACACTTATTTTGTATTTTAATTAATGTGAAGTCTCTATTTCACAGAAGAAAATTAGCCTCAAGCAAGGATCTTTTCATGAAATTTGTCAAAAATGGCTGGAATAAAATTGTTTATACATTGCAACTATTTTTTTGGCCTATGCATTTTTCTGACCACAAAATTTGTTTCCTATATTGAGAACTATTGGGATGAAAATTTCAATGGGATTGTTAAGTATGCACAATATCACTGTTTCTATTTATCTTTATTACCTTATGATTTTACCTCACAAGTAAAAAGTCACTTTATTTTT
This sequence comes from Metallyticus violacea, assembly GCA_030762175.1. NCBI lineage: Eukaryota > Metazoa > Arthropoda > Insecta > Mantodea > Metallyticidae > Metallyticus > Metallyticus violacea. The sequence goes on along the minus strand of CM060832.1, from coordinate 64,524,975 downwards.
TTCACAAATCATGTACAGCATATTGTTTATGGATAACTGGTACTAGTAGCATATAGATGTATGTATGTATGTATGTATGTATGTATGTATGTATGTATGTATGTATGTATGTATGTATGTATGTATGTATGTATGTATGTATGTATGTATGTATGTATGTATGTATGTATGTATGTATGTATGTATGTATGTATGTATGAGACATGGAAATAAACTTGTTTGAAATCTATGTAGAGACCTATTATGTTTGGATTAATAAATCCAAATTTCACCATCATTATGCACACCTTTATATGTCTCACTGTCCTGTTGAATTTTTTTCCATTTGTCATCTGTTTGAGCATGAGACAGTATATTATAGATAAAGGGGTAATATTTACCCATATCACTTCTTTTAATTCCTATTTTTAATTTATTTCTTAAAATACTGATTGGTAATATATACAGTCTACTTCTGTCTATAGATACTTATCTTGAAAGGCTCTGAAAATATATGCAACTTTATAAATTAGGGAAAAGCATTTGCTTCTCAGTTTTATGTAGGGAACAGTGGCTACCTTTTTGAGGAAAACTACTGATATGCACATAAACTTGCTCTTTCTCTTTAATAGTAATAGAGGGGGATTAATTATAGTGCTTATTTCTCTGATATTTGAGTTAGGTATCCCCTCTTTAAAAAAATCAGGTAGGTGTTTTGAATAGCAGGGACTTTTACAATGAAATATAGTACAAGTATAGTATAATAAGTATACCAAGTACAGTAAAACTGCAATATCAAATATTTAGGCAAAACAAAAAGAAACATTAACCCATGGTTTCACGAACACACGAGATATGCCATGCAGTTTTGCAGCAACAATCCCAGACGTGTGTGAAGGCTCATTATCAAAATGAAATATCCCAGAAAACTGTAGCCACGACTTTTCCTGAAGATGGAATCGTTTTTGCTTTCTTTAGTGCACTTTCACTTGTTGTCACCCGCTATTTGGGTTGCTCCTTCGTCTCTGGCGTATATTGACGAATCCGTGTTTCACTACTGTTATAAAACGCGGAGAAGCTCACAGGATTTGTGTTTAAACAAGACTAAACTATTTGCGAAATGTTCATTTGAATGAATTGTTGGTCCATTATTAACAAACGTGGCATTCATCGAGTGGAAAGCAAAACTTCGTGTAAAATGAAGTGGACAGGCCTATCGAGGTCTTTGCGATGTCAGCCAAATCGCGTACCTTCAATAGGCGATCATTGAGTTGGACGTTGTGAATTTTTATCCCAATCTCGTCGATCGTAGCAGTTTTGGGACGCCCTGAGCGCTCATCTTATTGAATGTGCGACCATACTTAAATTCAGCAGCCTACATTTCATCCGTCGAAAACGCAGGGCTACAACACTTTACTGTGGAATCTAACATCTTTTGTATTTCTGTTGGGATTAAACCTTTCAAAACCAAGTATACTATATCACAGCTCGTATTTAAGTTTTATCCATTTTGTAAAGAATGTTAACATTATTTTGTTCACATGATCGTCACACACAAGTGGCTATATTTACGAGTGAGGAACTTCACAGCGCGGCATCAAAAAGAAGACACTTAACTGTCTAGTGATTTGGGCATCTTCATGACATCTCTAAGTCAGGCTGAGAACAAAGTTTCGTAATTCAGATTCAACTTAATTACACTTAAGTCGTATTAAAATTTCATGGCTATGTAAAATGAGTTTCAGCTATGCATAAAGAACACTGGAAATTCTAGGTTTTGAAGGGTTTAACTTCAACAGAAAGGCAAAAGATGTTAGGTTCGACATTTAAGTGTTCTACCCCTTAGTTTTCGACGGATAAAAAGTAGGCTGAATTTAAGCATAGTGGCATACCCATTCAAAATGATGAGCGCCCAGGGCGCCCCAAAATTGCTACAACCGACGAGATTGTGACAAAAATTCACAATGGGTTACTCAATGATCGCGATTTGGTTGACATTGCAAAGACCTCAATAGGCCCTGTGTACTTCGTTTTACACGAAGTTTTGGGATGAGAAAGCTTTCGCTCGATGGGTGCCACGTTTGTTAATAATGGACCAAAAATTCATTCAAATGAACATTTTGCAAGAGTGTTTAATCTTAATTAAACATAATAGTAAGTTTCAAAACAGTAGATGAAACATGGACTCACCGTTATACTCCAGAGACGAAGGAGCGATCCAAACAGCGGGTGGCAACAGGTGAAAGTGCACCAAAGAAAACAAAAACGGTTCCATCTTCAGGAAAATTCATTGTTTTCTGGGATTCTTACGGTATGATGCTCGCACGCTACTTCCAGAAGGGCTAGAATCATCTCCAGGGAGCATTATGCTTCACTACTGGACCAACTGAAGACTAAATGTTCCCACCTTACGAAAAAGAAAGTTATCTTTCATTATGATAATGCGCTTTCACACACGTCTGGGATTGTTGCTGCAAAACTGCTTGACCTTTGCTTCCAAGTGTTTCTCATCCGCCATGTTTGCCGGATTTGACTCCGAGCGAACACTTTTTGTTTGCAAACCTCAATAAATGGGTGTGTGAAGATTCGCATAAAATGATGCGGTTCAATCTGAAACATACAGGTATCCTATATTAATTATCAGCCTCATCTCGGTTAAATTACATATAACAGCTTGCATCCAACTTTTAGTTGGTAGTTCTCAATTATTTACAGATGGTAAACATATTTTATTCATTGAAGTTCATTCTTTTGTCCATCTAAATTGATCCCTGTATATAGTTGTGTTGGTTGTGTCTATGGGGAAAGTTTTAATATTCCTTTGTGAAAAGAATGGCAAAAAGATATCACATTCATTAGGAAAGGTAAGCGTGATTTAAAAAAAAAAAAAAAAAAAAAAAAAAAACGTGTGTGCGTAATTGCTTCTTATTTAAGTAACATGTTTAAAACAAAGTATTTTAAAATGTAATACCATTATCCCAGCAAAGTTTTAATCATAAAATATTATTACAAAATTGACTGTTCTGCTTGTGATCTGTTGGGACCTGCAGAGGGAGCTAGTCAGGGGAATGTGCTAATACAGCAATGTGTCAGAGGAGGGCATTGTTCACGAGTAGCGCACGTATGGTAAATAGAGCCTAGGCAATGATGCATTTAGAAAACATTGACCACTTACAGGCTGAAGTTAATATGCTTAACATTTCTTAACTTAATAATGAATTAATAAAATATAATTAAACAAATTCATACACTTCATTTCAGGTCACTACATATCGTAAACTTGTTACTTTATATTAATATGTCTGCTTATTAATGCATTTTTTATTATATTGGGGTGAACCTTTACAAACTTTGTGTTGTGGTCAATATCGCTGACATGTGTATTTACAAAGGTCACAAAGGGAGGTAGCATCCCTCTTCCTCCCAATATGTATTATATTGCAGGAGTGAAGGAAGAAAAAACCATAAATTTGTTTCAATAATGCTTGCATATTAATTTCTCACCAACTTTTTTTCTCTCTTAGCAAGAGTTTTACTCTGGACCTCGCAAGCTCAATGGGATTGAGTTCACACACACATATATATGGTCAAACTTAATGCTTCATGGTCATGTAATTTTAATATTTCATCAATGCGGGATATTTTACTTGTCATTTTTCTATCAATACGTAAAGTTTAGATTTTCTCATGTTTCTTGACAAACGAGAAATGCTATTTCGCAGCCATAATTCCACCTCTTCTTTTACGGCGTATTTAGAAAAGGGTTTGTTTTCCTGAATATTGCGGAGCATTATCTATAACTCTCTCCTCTGGGAGGTTGGAAATGAGTTGATTGTTAATCCAAAGTTCAACGTTTCTGAAATTCACTTAACCATGATAATCTCCCAAGCTTTTCCTGCTTGAAATATTAATTATGAATTCTTCACAAACACCATTTTAAATCCTGCATGGACGACAATGAGACTGTTACGGAAATTCGGGTTAGTCAATAAGCCTCATTGACATTCATTTTGCCAGCATTTCTTAATTGTTACATTATTTTCCACTCAAGTCTCAGTATATTTTATGTTCTAAAATGAAAAGCAAACTCTTAGAACAATGTAACTAAAATAACAAGAACTAGAGAAGGACACACACGCACACAGAGGGGAGGGGTGGGATGCCAATAACGTTACACACTTCAAACAAAGAAAAAACTGTGTTAACATAGTAAAACTGAATTCACACAAACAGAAAATGATAGCGCAATATTCATCTTAGACTTTTAGAGTTACAACAGTTGCTCAAAATGCCAACCATCGGCGTCGTAACGTTCAACTTAAATTGTGCCTCATCGGACCAAACAACTTTCCCTACGAAGGCCTGATCCTCTTGCACCATGTTCCGAAACCACTCACAATGCTGCATTCTCCGATCAGGGTCATCTTCATTTAGTGCATGTAAAAGTCTTAGGATAAAAAATTTCAACTTTGCTGTTTTAATAATACGAAGCTCGTTGGTTCTGCTAATCCCAGTCTCACGTGCAAATTGCATGTAAATTTCTGCGGCGAGTGCTCAAAACGTTTCAAAACCATAACCGAGAACGCGGGGTTTGTTGCTATGCGAGGTCTTCCAGATCTGCCCTTGTGAACATCGCATATGGCACTACGAGTCTCAAATTTGTCTCGAGTGCATGCAATTGTTACTCGCGTTGGCGGTTCTGTTCTGTACACACTTCACATTGCCTTTGAACTTCAACAACATTCTCGGTTTTCCAATACTACTTCAAAATTGCTTTCATCTGTTCAAACGATAATCTTGGCTCCATTTAGTTGTAGCAACGCTAGCATAACGTAATGCGAGTCACACCTGTTTACAGAACATGATAGGATAATCTTGGCATCATTTGTTCATTGTTGATTTACCTATCACGTAGCAACGCTATCATAATGTATGCAATTCATATCTGTTTACAGAACGTCATACTACACATTAGTTGTTTTTCGTTCCAACTTTGTAATATATTAAATAGATATTTACTATGAAAATGTGTATACATTTTTTGGCATCCGTGGTATATATACACACACAATAGTACGATTCTGTTGGCGTTTCAATTAACATTTTCATGTAATTTTGGCACTTTTCCATTTGTAGCTCATTTCTTTAAGAACTGCATTTGTTGGCAGTACCATGATTTGAAATTTCATCTAATGGACAGAGGACAACTTGGGATACGTTTCTTCACAACCTTATCAAGAACAGCAGTGCGTTTAGGAGATTGAGAAGAAAATGTAGAGAAATCTCTTCCAAGATGCTGAAAAAAGGGTGCACTTGTTTATTCCTGATATGCAACATTCAACAATAAAAATTAATTGACGTGCAAAACAGTGAATAAACTGGGCATTTTTGTATGTTTCTCAAATTCTAACTTGAACTCCAATCTTCTGTCCCCTCATGACTGGAGCACCATTATAACTCCGGGCAATAAGTTTTTCAGCGGTCTCATTCACTTTCATTTTCTCTAGTTCATTCAAGATGACATCACATACACCTTCAGCATAATATTCTTATGGCTGCATGAAGCTTACAGATCTCTCATTAATTTTCCCCATCTAATTATTAACACGAGCTGAGAAAGAGAAGCACAGTTAGTGGTTTCATCAACTTCTATGGCTAAGTAGCTAAGTAGTTAGTCTGAGAGAGTTCATCTCTTATTATATGAAGACAAACTTCATAGATAGTGTTAAGTAGTTTATTTTGGATGTTCTTGGATAACAAAAAGCGTTTATCCATTTTTCTATATGCTACTTCAAAATATTATCCACCTCCGTCATTAAACTATATATATATATATATATATATATCTCCAAACGTTGAACTTTAGCCTGGCTGAAGATGGGAACTAAATGTTCTTGAAACCAGTTCCATACATTTATGAAAAGTAAGTGAATCTTTAAGAGTGTGTAGTTCAATTGAATCATACAATGATACCAATTAATATGATTAGCTTCACTGTGCAAGTTCCAATTTACATTTAAGTAAACATTTTCCATTGTTTATTCTGATGCTAACTTGGCAAAACAAAAAATGTGAATTAACATCTGTATTACCAAAAACATTTTTTTAAATAGTGTTTAATTCCTGTTTAATTCCTGTTTTATTTATGAAATTGTAAAAGTTTGGTGCTATTGCAATTCCTTGTTTGTTTAATTGTGTGCTGTAACATTTTGAAGTTGGTATCAGAAATACTAACACTAAAGCTCTTTTAAAAATGCTTTAACTGAAGATTTTATAAAGTGTTTAGTCACATAATTTATTTAATGTTTTAAAATTAAATTTAATATGAGGAATTCACTTAAATTTTAAGGCTTTAATTTATGTTTCCAAGTGCATTATGCTAGTAAGCCAATTTTAACCATATTTTTCATGTTAACCAAGGTTCGCTTATTGCTGCATAAATTGCAATATTTGTTCTGCTCTTAAATAAATTGTGCTTATGAAGCTGTAGACAGTGGAGTGATAATATATCCTATACAATGGTATTCAACGTGTCCTAATTTTATGTAAGTGGAGTTAGTGTGAACATAATATGTCATATTATAATATATTTCACTATGAAAAACCCCGATACAAAAAAACTTAGTGTGAACATGTTGAATACATTAGTGTAGGATATACATTCTCCTGTATTTGAAAGTTAGCTTTCTCTGCCCACATCTAGGGTTTTTTTACTAGCACACTTAGTAATTCAACTCTTGTTCAGGCATCAGAGAGAGGGTATTGAATTGAATATTATAAAGAATTGGTAACAGAAATAGGGGACATGTTTCAAAGCTTCCTTTGATTTATACTGATAAGTTTCTGCAAAGCAGTGAAACTAAGTGTAATTTTCTCAATTACTGAAGCTGATTAATTTGGAATTAATTTCCATCTGAAAGTTTGCATAGAGATTAAAATATCACTGGTATACTTTTGAAAGAACAATTTAAAATATTAGTCACCAATTTTGTCCACAGAATTGGATGTTTATTAAGAAACCCAGAATATAAAACAAATGTTTTCTGTTCCAGTGGCTGCTCAAAAGGATGCATAGGAGTATATGAGAAATGTCAGTTTATTGAAGCTCATGAATCTCAAATCTCAGCATTGCGCTTTTCACCAGATGGCACATTTCTTGCCTCATCAGGTGAAGATTGTGTAGTGAGGCTATGGCAGTGGCCTAATATGCTACCTCATATGGAAATAGTTGCTGAAAATGGTGATTATATAAGAGTAGGTACTCTTAAACACACATTACAAAGCAGAATATCTCATTATTTCATCACAAGTTTTATCACTGTAAACAAGTTCAAAAACACTTTCTTATTGTATTAAATTTTAATGATTTTGAATAAATTTTTGTTTTATTTTTAATGTGACCCATAACTAGACTACAGTTAGCTTTTGGTAGTATCTCCAAGGCAAAAGCCTATTTATTCAAGAAAACTCTTCCTTAAATTAGATAAAACATCTACTGAATCCAGCTAAAAAGTGTCATTGTTTAGGTCAGTTTACCTTGATGAGAATTTTTTCATTGTTATCCATCACCCTAATGGGTCAAATGTCAAGCAACTTTGGGTGATTATGGGACTCCCAACTTGTTTGTATAATTAGGATAGTGATAGTTGGCATGGAACATTAAAAAACTTTCAAAATACTTAGTATAAGAATTATTCAGTGAGAATTATCAAAAATTTTACATGCATAATTTCTCATGATAAAATTTAGCTTGTAGTATTTTGTTAGCTTAACATATTGTACATTATAGTACTAGTTTCATTATTGTCACTTCTGTTTACACTTGTGAGTGCTGTGTAATGTGAGACATATTTAGTTCTGTCTACAATGAAATGGAGGTGACATGCAATAAATAATATGCTGCTCAAAAATTCTGCTTTGTCTCAACAAATCGTCAGTTGAAGTCAATGTAATGTTATAGTAGATATATGAAGAGTTTGTTCTTCCCTATTGCACAGCGTAAAGATGATTTAAAATTTTTAAAAGAAAGTAGGCAATCAATTTCAAAGGAAGGTAGACCCAGCAGTCTGTGCTCTAATTAAAGAAAATTTAACACTGCTGCTGTCATTGTGAGAGAGAATTGTCAAATAACAATAAGAACACTTTCATAAATTCTGAAAATTTCACTGGGTGCCATCCTTGTTGGATAACTGTAAAGACATGAGATGTGTTTGTTCATGGTGGCTTCCAAGAATGCTGATTCCTGAACAAAAAGATGTTTGAATGCAGGTTTGCAGTTGAAGGCAATGTTACAGGAAGATCTTTCAAAGTTAATCACTGTTGATGAAACTTTGCTTCATCAATTTTGTCCTGAGAGCAAACAGCAAAGCTTTATGCCCAAATCTTCATCATCACCAACACTAAAAAAATGGTTACTACTGTTTGGATAGCTATGGTCATTTCATTTTTTGATATTCCAGTATAATTAGTTGGAAGTTTTCACGGCTGGAGTCAGACTTATAACTAGAAGTTTCTTCCAGGCTTGGAAGCCATGGTCTGTTGGAGCTAAGGAGTCCAAACTTTTCATCCCCACTTGCGGAGGACATCTTCAGTGGTGCAGGCTGAGTCTTCAAGGCAAAGGTCCTGGCATGACTGAAATGCCAGCTGGAGGTGTTATGTTTATATACAGGCTGCTTGAAGGGGGTTGGTTCAACTGGAGCAGGAGGTGTGTACTCTGAGGGCAGGGCATCTCCGCTCTGTTCGGTGATTGGTTTGCATGAATTGTTCTCTCTTGAATACCATACTACCATACCAGATTACAATGCGAAGCAATAGAAATCTATAAGCACCCTAATAATTTCAACAGAAAGGGAGAGGCTCTCAAACTGAGCAAAACCTGGCATTGGATATTAGAGCATATAAAACTAGCCACACTTGCAAAATTTACGTGAACCAATCACCAATCAGAGCAGAGATGCCCTGCTTTTCGAGTACACACCCCCTGCTCCAGCTGAACCAATCCCCTTTGAGCAGTCCCTATATAAATATAACACCTTCAGCTGGCATTTCATTCGTGCCAGAACCTATGCCTAGAAGACTCATACCACGCCACTGAAGATGTTCTCTGCAGGTGGGGATGAAATGTTTGGACTCCTTAGCTCCAACAGACCATGGCTTCCAAGCCCGGAAGAAACTTCTAGTTATAATTCGGGTAATAGTTTATTACTATGTCTGTATATGCACCCATACAACTGTAAATGAGCAATACTAAAAACTCTGCAAGGCCATATCACATGTAAATGGCCACATTTCCATGTAACAAGCTAGATGCTGCATTACAATTATACACTGCTGCACATTCCATATGAGTTGCTGGATATCTCACAAAAATCAAAATAAAGCGTGTTGCTCACCCTCCCTATAGTCTAGATTTAGCCCCATATGACTTTTTCCTTGAAGAAATATCTTTTATCCATCATCAGAATCAGTGATAAAAGGCTGCAGAGTCAATCTGATACCTGTCAAATTATGGTTTCCAGCATGTTTTGTTGACTGGCAGAAATGCTGAGACAGGTGCATTCCATCCAACATGGTTTACTTTGAAAACATCATCAAAATTATTAGAATGAGTATGTTGTCAAAAAATTTATGATCATTCTCTATTGAATAGCTCTTGTATACTGCATATAACAACATTATTACTTGGTAATAAAATCTTAACTTATGCTCTTTAATATCTTTTCTCAAAATATACTCGGTGAAAATGGCAAACTATTAATGATGGTGTCTTTGAATTATTTGCATATAAAGGAGAGATTTTCTGCTAGTTATGATTAAAAGAAAAGTATCATGAGAAAAAAAATTGCCATTATAGAGCTACTTTTAAAAGATGTTACTCATGCTGCAGCATAAATGATTTGCTAACCTTTCTTAATATATGTATAAGTATTTCCAAGTATACATTCTTATTTTTGTGAAATCTCTGTTACTACTGTTTAGAAATAGCATATAATAAAATAATAAATAACTATGTAGGTATTAGCAATTGTATTTAGAGGTAATTATAAAATATAAATATCAATCAGCACAAATAGCAATATCTGTATTTAGAACAGAATACCACTGACATGACCATGCAATGTTTCTAAAATCAAGGGAGCATTCTCTCAATGATACAATTGAATGATTTCTGAGCAAGAGCACTTAATCCACTTGACAGCAATTTAGAACATTTATTCAAAGTAGTTGCAAATGTGGAGTGCAAGTGTATAAATGTTTAATTTTATTTGGCATTTTTTACATTATAAAAATGAATTTTGCAAGTTCTGGAATGGCTCAATAGTACATAAATAATTGTTACTAACAATCAAACAAAACCAATATTCTGCATATCTAACCTATCAGAACAGAACAGCAAGCTAAATAAGGAACTAAACAATTATTGGTTGTTCTTAGTTATCTAGTGAGTCAATTTGATAATCTTATGCTCCACTTACTGTTGAATTATGCAAAACTAGTTTCGCAGGCTTTTGCCTGCATCTTCAGTTGTGAGTAGACTGTCAGCTTTGTTGTTGGTTGGCTGGAGGACTTGGTGTAGCTCTCGTGGACATTTTATGAACTTCTGTATTAATTTGTCTTCTGTTGGGATCTCAAAGTTCATAACCTTATCCTCATATTTTTTTATATACATTTTTTCCCATATTCCCAACTCAACGGGTCGATCTACGAATTTCAATAATTTTTCTCCCATTTCTATATTGTGTTTATCTCTCCAAAAGTGATGTGCAGCTGCTGATTTCTCTATCTGATTGTACCTTATGTTTCTCCAGTGCTCCTTCAGCCTAATTCCAATACTTCTTTTTGTTTTTCCAATATATACTTTGTTACATTCTGAACAGTTGATTTTGTATATTCCTGGCTTCTTTTCCTCTTGTATTCTATCATTATCAGAAGATTTTTGGGCTAAACTTGTTCACTGGAGACAAAGTAATCCCAAACTCTCTGAGTATTTTTTGCAATTTTTTGGTGGCCCAAGGATAAGTGAATTTTATGTGGATGGTAGATTCTTTTATTGCTGTCAATGTTGTAACCTCCAGCCAACCAACAATGAAGCAGACAATTGACTTGCAACTGAGGATGCAGGCAAAAGCCTGCAAAACTAGTTTTGCATAATTCAACAGTAAGTGGAGCATAAGATTATCAAATCGACTCACTAGATAATTAAGAACATAATAGTTACTTCACTATATTGGGTTCCAACATGAAATTAAATGTTATATTTAATTATTGGGTGCTATAATTTGTAAACATGTTAAATAATTTATAAATTAAATTTAAGCTATACAAATTGTTATTGAACTAATTTATCTCCCTATAAAGGAGTCATATAGAAGCAATTTGAGATAAGAAAAGCATGGTCTGTGCATTCAAATTGCAAAGTTATGGTATAAAGATTTTAATGGTTTGCACACCATCGACTCTTTGTTCAAATTGAAAGATTAATAATAATGTAAAAAGGTGTGGAGTACATATATCTTTCTGGCAACTTGATCATTTTTTCATGTTGTTTAAAAGGCAATTGCAATATCAAGCCTGAGTCTTGCAGTGAGTTTGCTTTTAATATTGTGAGACTCTTGATATAATTTTAAATAAATGTTTAGGTAGCATTTACAGTTTGAATTCAATGAACTACACACAGGTTTACAAAATATAGGAAAAGCAATGCACTGGAATTAAAATACATTACTGTGTACTAAATTGGTTTTAATGATGAATTAAACTGGGAACCTTTCCTAATGAAATGAACTAATTGCCTTATCGAGTACTATACACCTATGATGCATGGAGGGATGAAGGTTAAACCTCCTTAAAACAGAATAAGAAATCCAAATTTCCTAATGAAGTCTATGCACATAATAAGGTGACATAACGAAAATTCTAAATTTCAGAGTCCATATAATGAAACATACAATGAGTATATAACAAATTATTAATGAGGAAGTCACTCAAATTTCACTAGTTTTATTCCACTTACATGGACATGTTTCAAAGACATATATGCAAAACTATTGAAATTGGAGTGACTTCCTCATAAATATGATGATTATATGACACTATATTTCACTGTGAAAATCCCAAACTATTCAAATTTTTGCAATGAGTAGTTTGCAGTTTTCCCCATTAGAACCCTTTACAATATGAAACTATCTTTATTCTTCTATATTACACATGATGACTTGAAAAATTTTTTGAAGGTTTCTCAAATAGATTATAAGAAAAAATTTCTGGTAGCTTAGTTTTTTTGTTTGTTAATAATTGACATTTGACATTCAGTAATTCTATTTATCTCTGCATACTATCTTTCCAGTTTATTATTTTCTGGCTTATTTTATTGTTCAGGATATTATTAAACATTTTTTGCAATTTTATTAATGTTTAATCTTTAATTTCTATAAACAATTGTACATGTATAGCAAATTAGAAAATATCAAAATGTCATTTTGGTTTATTAGACTTATTTTAAAGACGATCAAAATCAGAAACCTGTTCTGAACATAAGGGTAATGGCAAGAAATTAAAATTTAAATGAAGAATCTGTAATCTGTAATAAAAAATGACTAATTAGTAATTGTATTTGAAATGTTTAATTTAGGGTGCGCAGTAATCCCACCTCATGGTGCACTGGGGTAACACTAAGCGAATTACAATTATGGTAAGTTTTCCAAGATGTATGAGCTCTAATACACAATAGCGCTTTTCAATGCTACTCTGAACTACCAGTGGCTTATAACACAGCAAAAAGTCACAAATTGAAATATTATTACATAAACATAATGTAGATATCTTTGTAACTCTTGAAGCTGATATTGAAATTGACATTGAAAAGTTTTACAATTTTAAAAACTACAACATATATTGTCTATCAAACATCGACAAGTGGCAAGTGGCATATTAGTACGAGTTAAAAACTTCCCTTTTAAATAAAACAACTACACTGAAAACCATTAACTCCACAGACTATGCTGAAATCACTTGATCAGTAGATGTTTACAGAATATAAAATATAGAATTTTTGGTATATAAAGTCCCCCAATTAACCAACAACTAAATCTTGAGTTAATAGGCGATAAAAAAAATGCCCTAATAATAGGAGACATGAATGGACATTCAAAACATTGGGGTTACAATTCCTCCAATGCAGTAGGAAAAACAAATGGATTTTTGGAAGCAAATGCAATCAATTTAATGTACAAAAACAATGACCCCAAAATTTTTATTCACTATACTGGGGACTGAACAAATCCTGATGTGGTGATTGCCTCTTCAGATATTGCAAATCACATCACTAGAAGAATATTGGAAGACATAGGTAGTGGCTATGGAGTCATCATAAATGAATAAATGAAAGCATCCAACCAGAAATGAGTCATTTAAAAGCCAGTCAACTGAGAAGATGAAACTTCCAAAAATGATTGGATAACTTTTTGGAAACTCATTGACAAAAAATTTGAAGATATTGACATGGAGAAAAGTCTGCTGAAACTAATCGACAAATTAAACAAAAAATTGATTATGCTGCAAAAATAACAAAGAAAGGGTATTGGGTACAAACCTTTTTGGAATAAGAGATTATCTGCATTAAAAAGAAACCGAGATAACACCAGAAATATAGCAGAAGCAACAAGAGTTCCTAACTTAATGAGAGATTGAAGAAAGAAAACTGCATTTCTAAAGAGGAAAATAAAAAATGCTAAGGAGGAGTCATTTAATAAATTCTTTAGTTCCCTTGCATACAGAAGAAGTAGCACTAAAGTACATAAATATATTTATATACTAAATAATATCCCATAAACAAAATAAGTACCTCTTGTTATTAACAACAAAGTCCTCACTCACGATAAAGACATAACCAACAGATTTGCCACTCACTACAAAATTGCACATAAATTCAATAGAGACAATGGGAAATTAAACAAAATAATAAAAAGGCATAAGCCTGTGGTACTTGCAGGCCATCATCATCTATTTTATGACAACTTTACAATTCAAGAACTCAACCAAGCAATATTATCTCTTAAGAGCAAAAAGAGATCTGGATCTGAGAAAATTCGCAGTGAATACATCTAGAATTTAGGGTGCAAAGCCAAGAAGGTACTACTAAACATATCCAACAAGATCTGGAACAGCAAAGATAGCATTCCTGCTATATGGAGAAAAAAAAAAAAGCTATAATCATATCATTTAAGAAGAAAGACAAACCAGCAAGACAGTTAGACAGTTATGAAGTATATCCTTAACCTCAGTATGTGCTAAAACAATGGAGAAAATGGTCACTAAAAGATTAATTTACTATCTGGAATCCCAAAATATCCTTTCAAACCATCAACCAGATTTCAGAAAGTACAATTCAACAATCAATCAAGTTTTACATTTAATACAAGATATTTAAAATGCCTTCAACAAAAAAGAAACAATGCTTATTCTCTTTGTTGACTTCAAAAATGCCTTTGATAAAGTATGGACAGAGAAGCTTATTTATAAAATGAGTAATATTGGGATAAGAGGAAAAATGTTGAAATGGTTCGTGGACCTATTATCACAAAGGCACATAGCAGTAAAATGAAATAATGTCCTTTGTAAATAGCAGAGAACTAAAGTAGATCTTCCTCAAGATGGTGTCTACTGTCCATTTTTTTTTAATATTTTCATAGCCTAAACAAAATATTAGCTGACTTCCCAAAGGCAAATATGGGATTGTTTGCAGATACTATTGCCATTAGGATTAAGAAAAAAAAATAAACAGAATAGACAATACAAAATAAAACAAAAAGTTGAAAATTAAATGCAAAAAGTAATCAATACAGAAATGAATGGTTTCATATTCCTAACAGCACATAATTAAAAACACAACATACTTTAAAAAATTACATACAGAAAGAAGATTTAGACAAATTTTAAAATAAACAGTAAACCTGTCATTATATCAACTGATCCTTTAAAATATATACATATCATCCTGAAACTAAATCTGAATACAATGATCTCCAAGAAGAACAAGCCACCTGAGGTATTAAGATTGATAGCACTTAGTACACTAAACAACTATTATCCAACTGATACATGGTGTAGAGTGTATACAGATGAGTTTCCTAAAAATGGAGAAGCAGGCTTAGGAATGTACTGTGAAGAATTCTCTCAATACACACCTTTGGGACAGCATGCTAATAATTATGATAGTAATAGCCATTAGAGCTGTTTTGCAAAACCTACTGTAAGATCTAATATAAATAAAAGAATGTTATCTTATGTGACTCTACAGCAGCACTATAAAGTATAATGAATATATAACCATCAACATATGTTATAAATGAAATGAGAAAACTATATCATGCAATCCAAATCAGAAATACAGAAATAGTTTTACTTAGGATCCTGAGCCATGTGGATTGAAGGAGAATAAAATTGCTGATACTTTAGCAAAAAAAGGAGCCACCATAAAATTAAAATCACCTTTTGAACTAGAACATCCCTCTAAATTTAAATTCATAAAAAATATTAATGTCTGAACAAGAACAACAAAATGTCAAACAAAATTGAAGATCTAAATACTTTCAAACATTTTTTATTGAATCCAAGAAAAATTGGAGTAGTTGAATTCTGCTTAATTGTTGGGCATGATTGCCTGTCAGAACATCTCTTCAAGATGAAATTAATAAAGGACAGCCATTGCCCACTGGGTAACATCTACTGGAATGCAGGCAACTAAATAGCAACAAACAAATGAAAAACAGTTTGGAAGTTCTTTATTGGGAAGCCTGAGAAAAAATTATAAATAAAGCATCCCCAATGGCCACTATCAACTAATCAATCTACCAACCATGTTTAATTCAGAACAGAAATTCACATATGTCTTCTGGTTTATGAAATACTTAAAAGTAAACTAGTATTTAATATGTAATGTAATGATTAATATGTGAATGAAAATAGGTTGAATATATGTCTCCTGAATATTCCAATATAACAATACTGATGAAAAGGGTCTTAAGTTGACCTATAAGAATTATAGGAAATTACATTCTTTTCTCTTTTTTTTTTGTATACAAATATTTTAAGGTACATTATATAATTTTTGTCAATATATGTATAGAAAAATAAGTATTCTATTACTATTCATGTGAAATTAATGAAAGGAAAAATCACATTTCAGAAATATAAGTAATGGCCAGGATTCAAACCACAGATATTCATCCTTCCATGCTGATGCCCTAACCAATTGAGTTAACCGTGTTCTTCTCCAAGCATTAAACCACGAACCTCTCTCATGTAATTCTATATACCTCAGATATCTCCCTAAAATCTCTTATTCCTTAAGAGGCAACTAGTACTTTTGACTAGGCTTATTGTTTAACCACCAACTTTTTTGTAAATTTGTTTACTTGCATGATTGTTGAGTCAGCTAATTTGAGGTGATCAGCCTGTAAAATGACCTAGGCCAAAAGCAATTTGGGTTATAAATAAATAAAATTGTGTATTTTAGGCTCCCATCAGGAAAAAAGGATGACTGAGAAAAGCAAAGTAATTATGACAAAAAATTTAGATGAAGAAGTACAGCAGTAGCAGCCTAATCTCATTGGTGACAATATGATAGATACAAAAGATGGTATAAATATTGTACTTATGAAGTTGTTGACAATGGAGTGGTAATATATCCTAAACTTAGGTATTCATTTTTTACACTAAACTCCACTTACTTTGTGTGGGAAAATGGTTTAAGATGATGAGCAAATTAAAGTTATTTAATTTTTTTATTTCTGGAAACATTCATTAATGTATAAAAGAAAATCCACTGGTATAGTTGGAAAGATGATAAATGATTGCTGAACTTCATGATGTATAGGAAGAAAATATAACTTATAACTCAAAAGTTATTATAATGTTTCTGAAGCTACCCTGAGAAGATATTTGAAATGTTTAAAAGCTGTGAGCTAAGTGATAAGAGCATACTTTAAAAAAGTACCAAGTCCTCTAAGATAAGTACATCAATGCTTAAATTAGGTATATTATTTTACTGGATATACGGTACATGGTGGCAGATTAACAAACACTGTCCAGCATTAGATGACTTAAGGAAATATCTCATAAAAATTTATATGACATTTGGTTTCAGTACGACACAGTGCAGAAAACTACTACACGAGTTTATGGAGGCTAACAAAATTTTTTGTTGATTTAATATGGATGTAAAGATAGCTGGTATGTATGTGTTGGAAAGCTTCATGAAGCTTGAGAAGTTCAGCCTGATAGCTCAGAAACTGAATTATTTGGTTGGGTGTTGGAGTTTAATAGTATGAAAATGGAGTTTATTGGAGGAGATTAGAGAAAAACACAACCTCCCACCTCAAAGAATGTACATTGTTGATGAATCTGCTTTGTCTTGTCCCCCAACAAAGCTGAGTAATTTCATTTTTTGAAAGAGAACCAGATATATTAAGAGTTGTTTCTGCAGAGTGTGGAAAAAAATCTTTACTGTACTATACACTAAGAATGGCTGTAGTATGCTTGTGCTACTCTTTTTCTTATGTTTCCGAGAAAGAGAATGAATCCTTAGTTGCTGCAAGGTATTTTGTACATTCTAACTTTAAGTGGAAACAGGATATAAATAAAAAGGAAAGAAATTTTGCTAATATTTCAGCTTTATTTTAAAATTGTCAACTTGCCCCACCTTCTCCTGCTTATAAACCATAATGTAGCATCTCAATCGTTTCTGGGTTATTAATTTTTTTACTTTTTTAATACCTACCTAGAAGACATGATGGACTTATGCAGTTGCTGTTTGGCTAGCAATAAAGTTATTATATCTTATATATTTCTCCTGTACTCTGGTTTTTTTGCTCACTTAGCATAACAATGTTGAGAATTTATATTAATTTGCCAGTTCTCTAGTTCAATATAATTGCAACCTCCAGTATCTCCATTTTAATTTCTGAAATCATAACTTCTGAAACCATTGTATTAAGTTATTCTGAATATAATCAAATAGTGGTAATTGATGCAATTGAAGAATTTAATTCCAATCAGATTTTTTGTCATCCAAAACAATATTCTGTGTGCAGGAACTTGCTTCTGTTTGTGAACATCAGAGATTGCAGAAATCTTATTCCTTTTTGCTCGCATAGATGAGAACATTAACATATGTGAAACAATGGAACTTGTTGTATAATCAGGGGTGTCAACAATGCTCTTAAAATTATAAAGGAATTACAAGATAAATTCTTAAATACATGACTAGGAAGAAGATTTATTTCTTACAATTCACGACTCGAACAAAGTCAACATTTTTAGGCCAGATTCTTCCTTACAAACTGATGTGCTATATATGGCTAGTGTGAAGGAAATATTGCTATATATAAATTAACTCATGTATAGTTGACGGTTAAACTAAAAGTCAAAAGGAATAAATATCTTACAGTCCAGAAAACCTTAGGGAGGTCCCAGAATATATAAAATAAGATGGAAGAGGTTTTTAGTTCCCTACAGGAGGAGAATAGGGTGGTCCAGGTGGCTAGAGGGTCGGAAGATTTGTGCTTGGAATCCTGACCTTGACTGGAACTTTTTCAAGTCTGATTCTTCCTTTTCAAAAACTGAAAATTGCAATACCGTTTTCAATAGGCTGCAACAATATCAACAGCGTACTGTAGTTAAAAGGAATACATTTACAGAGTGATACTGATTTAAGAGCTAAGTTCCAAAGCAAACACAGCCTCTTGATCTTCTTCGATGTGCTGTCTGCGAGCAAATACTCTGATTGACAAGAAGCATCAGAGAGTCGGAATGAACCAACACATCCAGTGCGGCAACCATGCGGAAAAGTTGCAACATAAAAAACTACCTTGAAACTTGTCTTCATTTTGGGATCTGAAAAGCAGCAGACATCGAGATAGTTCTCTGCAGATCTTACCATGGCATTAGTTCAGTCAGGAAAGTCAATAATCCTGCATTCAAATCATTCCTCGAGAAGTACACACAAATGTCAGCACCAGATGAGAGTACTCTGAGAAAAATGACATAAAACCAATTTATAATGATGTTTTAGAGAAAATAAAAAGAAGTGGTTGGCAAACTTAAGTGGAATTCATGTTAGATAAGACTACTGATGTGCAGCAAAATTATATGTTGAATGTGATGGTATTTTCATTAGCTGGTAAAACCCCCATGTTCTTTGAAATGTACCAACTCAAGAAGACAAATGCCTGCACAGTCATTCAATTATTCATGTATGAATAAGCTGGAAGGCATACAAGTTGTGATGTCTGATCAAGCACACTACATGCTTTCGACTTTCCAATAGTCAATGGTAATGTATCCCAACCTCAACCATGTGATATAATTATATTGCACATGGACTACATCAGGGAGGAATACAATAGGATAAGTTACTTCATTGCTGCTCTAAAGCTTTTATAATGACCCGAAATTGTCAAATTTTGTACCGAGAAGTTACTGGGCTCCACTTACCATAATTTTCTGAGTATTTTGATGAGAGGCGCAGTTTTCTTTTTTCAAAAGATGAATATGTGCTCTAGATTCAGCAGATGCAACAGCCTTCAAGCATGCCCAACAATTACTGAATGATAATAATCATTAAATGACTCATATAATCTCTGATCCCGCATAAACTAAAATGTAATTGAGGGAGTTTTAAGAATGAGTTTTAAAAATAATAAAGCTGCATTTATTGCCACAATATAATAAAACTAGCGAAATACTATATATTAAAATTGTGTCATATGACTTCTATAAAATCGCAAAAGAGGGTTAGGCTAAGCAACTGGGCCGACACCATGGTTAGCTTAAACATTAGTAAAACATTCCTTCATTTCTCTTTGACAGTTACTTGAAAAATCATTGCTAGTCTTGCACAAGGCAAGCTCAGCCTTCGACTGTATTATTGGCGATTGCCTATTATATCACAGATAACGCTAATTTACAAAGGGAAACATTTCAATTTGTCAATAAAAATTAACACATAGCAACAATCAACAAATGTTGTGTAGGCTCAGCCTTAGAAGTTAGAACCTTAATGAATGATGATAATTTAATCATGTCCCTGCAGCAACACATTTTATATTTTCTGACTTTTCATTTTCTATGACTAAACTTTTTATTTAATTCATAAAATCAAAAGTAGGGGTTATGTAGAATTGAGTTTTGGTATAATTAAAGCTCTTCTACTTACTAAAAGAAAATCTTTAATTTGAAATTAAGTAAGGTGCATACATTTTAGAAGCCAATGCCTTGTTTCTTTCCCCTCCACCCTTCCTTTTTATAGCACAGAAGCTTTAGGATAGTGCTTTATACAAGTAAGTGATGCATGTTAGTGCAAATAGTTGACAGTCACTGGAATAGAGTTCCTGTATAGTTAAAACCACTATTGAAGCACAGCTACCTGCTTCCTCATAGACAGATGATTATAAACAATTTTAGAAAAGCGCATTATTCTATATATTGTTTACATATGACTGCATCATAATGCAGTTTTGTATTGTTCCTCGGTAAGAGATAAAATGACAAAACTCATAAATATGTTCCATATGTACATAATATTTTGTCCATTAGCATACAAAAAAAATGGTAATAATAATAAAAATAATAATGATTACAATAAGACCTTAACCACATTAAAATTCAAAGTTCATTGCCATATGCAATGATAGTAATAAAATAAATAATTTAGTCTCAGATTTTATTTAAAAATTATTCAATGCAATGGCTTAGAATCATAGGATTAGTATGCAATTTTAGAGATTATAATGCTATAGTTTTGAAAATGTTCTTAACAGGCTATTAATAGCAAAGTTTTCCTCTTTCCTAATAAATTGCAAGGTTGCTGTAATAATAGTTCATCAGTATCAGATTTCAATTATGCAATATAATTCATATTTTACTCCACAGATCACCAGTTTCCTGTCTCAAATTGCTTATCAAAGGGTCTCTGATGCTTTTATAACCAGTCCATTTGTATGGTGTAATTCATAAACATTCTTTATGTATGGAAAAGAAAAAGATAAAATAAAACAAGGTTCTAATCCTGTAACATCAAAACTGTGTTTTTTTTTCTATGTAAATGCTGAAAATACAAAAAGTCAGTATTGAATATAGGAAACTTCTGATGTTTGATAGTATACAGGACAAATAAATAAGTAAATAAAAATGACACACACTCCTTTAGAAGTTTATTTCATAACCTTCCTATGAACTCTATTTTATTCTGTATTTTCATAATGGTTATGATAAGTTTAGCTTTTCTAGTTTCTTAACCAATATAAAAGATGTTTTCTATCCATCTAGTTAAGGTTTGTTTTTATTTTGCTTTTTTGGTATTTTTTTCCCGCTAATATTCAATACTATTCCATATGGATTCATTCTTTTCTCTATCCTCTCGAGCACAAAAAGTTAAATGAGATCTAAGCTATTATTTTATGTATAATCTAACTTCTTGAAGAATTAATCAATTGTGGGTATTTAAATTACTAAACCAAATGAAAAAAAATTATGACTGTAAGCATGTAAAAGGAGGATTAATTTGAGTAAAAAAATTACAGTATTTGCAATAAGTAAAAGATATGTGGACATGCTTTTGTTCCAGACATTTGCATGGCATCCCTGGCACACTTCCTATTTAGTTATTGCAGAAAGCAATCATGGCTCAATAACCCTATGGAATGTGAGACAATATTGCTCATTGGCAACTAATGATCTAGGAGAAGTTAAAGTGAATAGCTTGGAATTCAATGAGATTTCTGGGGAACTAGTTGTAAACATATGGAAACAAGGTAATTACCTAATCATATTTGATAGGTATCTATGTATCTTAATATGCTTTACATTTTCAAAGCTTTATTAATGTTTTTCATTTTATCTTAATCATAATTCTTTAGTGTTGCTTTTACATATATTCTACATAAATATGTTCTTGTACTTTCATATTTATGTAACAAGGAACATTGAAGTAAATGCATATTTTGAAAATATGGCACTGTCACAGATAAACAATTACATAAAATAGCATTGTAAGTTTTAAACAAAAGCTTAAAGATTGCTTAACAATAATTAACCTTAATCACTCCAAAACTAGCTGCAATAGTAGAAAAGCATATGATATAAAGGATTTAACATGAATTTTTCATATTCTAATGTTAAAGGATATAGTAATTATTTCCAAGGCATATAAATCATGGCATGAAAATAATTAATTTTTCATAATTATCAAAGGTGTTCACTGAAGGTGTAGTTCAGGTATGGACAATATCACCTATTTAAATATTTGCATTGAAGCAAAGTACTTCATAGTTGACAATTAAGATTTTTTCTCTGTGGACAATAGTCATCTTTATTAGGTTTCCTTTTGAAGAAAAATATATGTTATTCTGATTGAAAATTTCTTGGCCCTTAATGAGAACGTGACATTTACATTTTTGTTTTGATTTTGTTTCCTTTGATTGTAATAAAACAAATCAAACTCTTGTACTTTCTTTTCAGTCCGGGTCTTTCTCAGATCCATTAAAAAAATTCAGTTTCATTACTCCCTTTAACCACTGCTTCATGTCCATATCTTCTTGTTTGGACAGATTTAAAACTGTAAAGTTTTAGTTTGGATGTTTCCTTTTGCAATAAAATAAACTCGCTTCACTCTGTTGGATCATTAGAATTTTATGCAGATAAAGATGGGCTGCATATATAATGCAATCATCCATTCCCCTTTATTCTCTTTTTTCTTAACTCTCTAAGAGATTCAATTACTATTCTGTGGGTATTATATTCCTCTTCTATTTGAATTTTTCTTTCTATGTCTATATATCTATACTGACAACATAAATCACAATGATCTACTTAATTATGGACAGTTCAACTGAGGTGCTAAATGCTCTCATTCAACTTAAATTTTAATTTTATTAAACATGCAAAATTGTCAAATGATTAAGATGAGATCTAATTCAGTGCTTTTCAAAATGGAAAAAATTTATTGAAGATAAAATAAATACATCATGAAAAATTGATGGAAATGAGATTATAAAACATTCCATGACACTACCGGTGTATTTGCAACCTTCTTCAATAATTAAATTGGAGTTGGCAAGAGCAGTCAGCATTGTTCTTATAGTGTGAGAACTGAAGATACTATTAATCATTTTATTCTTCAAAGTATACAAAAACTGTGTTAAAATGGATGCTAATGACCGTTGAAGTTGCAGACCCTTAAACCATATCAATGAACTGCATTAAAATAATATAAAACATGATGGTGATGATGATGATAATTACAACAGCTACTGTTACTGCTATTGTTTTGTCTACCTAGAATTAGAGCACAGTTCTGTGCAAGATGTGTCGGCAGATATTTATTCCCAGACTGATGAATTGACCTATTTAATGTATATTATTCATGGTCACTTCACTGAGGAATTAAGTGATGGTATAAAAATTAAAATAGTGAATTTAGAGTCCAGTCAGTCTGAAAGTCCTTTCCCCAGAGACTCAGATTATTAGCTGTCACTATTATAAATAAATAAAAAACAAACAAAAAAAACTGGGCAAGCGATAATTAGGATTTGATTATGTTAACTATTTCTATAGGCAGTATATTGTCATGTATGTTGACTCTTGGCTGATCAAAAATACAAGAATTTCACAGATGCTTGGTGTTATGGTGCAATAAAATATTGGCAGGTACTAGCAAAACAGTTAGAAAAAGCATGAAATACTAATAATTCATCTCAAATCCTCCATAATGTATGAGAACTGGAAGAAAAAAAGTCTATTGCGCCAACTATTTGCTGGAAGAAAATATAAAGACTATTGCTATACTTTCGCGAATATTAGGTTTTATATTTACATTGGCCGGTTGTTAGGTTTATTTTAATTGAGGACGATATTTAACAAGTTTAGTCATTAGCGTTCCGTTCAATTCAGGGTGTGAAACGGCCGATAAATTTTGCTCAGCGACCTGCTTCAGGATTGAGGTTTTAACATGCCGTGAATGTTATACACGGGACCAACGGCTTTGCTTTCCTTCCGAAGAAAGTCATACATAGAAATTTACGAGCTCATCGACCCTGGTCCCCGCGACCTGGGTTATACTGCGCAAGTATGGTTAGCGCTAGACTATATTTGCCACATGCCTTGTAATATACTTTGTCGTGGTCATGAGGAAAACTTCACATGTAATAAAAGAGAGAATTTTCAAGTCTTAATTGAACCACAGTGGAGCCCAAACGTAAAAATGAAAGGAAAATTATTAAAGAAATGTCAGACTAAAATGACCTTGTACTGCACATTAGCACATAAAATGTATTAAAAATAATACAATACGATACGTAATTATGCACTTACGGTACAAATCAGCAGATTTAACAGCGTAGACGATAATACCGTATCTTACATCACTCATCTACACAAACATTCAGCCACTCTCTGCTGACCAAAGACCAAAATCTTGAGAATGACGCAATCCTCCACAATCATTTCATAAACGTTATGTCTGCCGCTGTAGCGTTGGAGTGTTGCTTTACGTATTGCAGGGATATCTGCAATGGTTTTGCAGAGTCCTAATGAGTCAGGTTTTGGGACTGCTTACAAGGGAAACTATTTCCTGACCACTTATAGATTGATTTTCTGTGTTAGCTGATAACCACCCCTTCACATGTTTTCTCTGCTTCTTCACACTTCACAGCCTGGGATTTGCTTCATGAGATGCAATCTGCTTGGTATTGGCATTCGCTGTATGATAGAGTGATCGCATTTTTAATGGTGACTTATTTGAGGACATCGACAATGGGTTTAGAAATGTCTTCATTATCGATTAAGTATCTTAGGCGCATTTTATTTGTCTCCATTGACCAGTCCGCCGGTTCAGGATACCTTATCCATAATAAGTAACGCTCTGAATGATAGATCATTTTCTTCGTTAAACTTTTTTATTGAAGGCACAAACTGCTTATCAAGGTATTCTGTGAATAGTCATCCATGTTTTATTTTGGTTCCTGTAGAAGATAGGGAGTACATTCTTATTTATGTTTTTGAAGGTTCTTGGATTTTTTATTTTCCAAAAACCATACGTGATAATTCTCTGCTGCATTACTGCACGCCAAGGTTGTGACACTTCCTTACTCATGTTGAAATCGGGAGCACTCGCTTCATTTTTAGCTATGAGGGTCTTTTTCGGCAACAACTTAAATTTTAATCCAGTTTCATCACAGTTATAAACTTCTGCGGTGAATGGTTTTGTAATGAAGCCATGCCCGCTAAATTCAGTTAAGTACTCTTGTGCTGCCGGGTGATCTGTTGATAATGTTTTTGCGGTCATAGATATGTGTGCCTCCTCTTCCATCGGTTCAGCCAACCATTACTCGCAGTAAAAATGAAATCACTATTTATCAGCATATTTAGCTGGAGTGCTATGTCTTGCATTACAAGACCATTCAGTTTAACGCCACTCTTTCTTGAGAAAATACAGTAAATTCACTGAACGTATTCACGGCGTTTTGCAATTGATACTGTATCTGCAACTAAACTGAAACCAGAACAAGCATAAGGAATCGCTCGCTTATATCCTAAACAAATACCCCATGAGTTATGCTGCCAAGTGCGAATGACCTTCACGAGCTCGCTTTCAACAATGACGTTTACGTCACAAAAATAACACCGCACATTACAAGAACCGAATACAATTAACTTGTGGATTTCATACACATGATATACAGGTCTAATTACATTGATTATAAATTAACCCCGTTAATCCGAATTTTAGCCGATTCGAACAGGCTTCGGTCCCAGTTAGTTTGGACATTATTAAAATCCCATTTTCACAATGAGAAACAAGGACAAAATAATTAAGTCTTCAGATTCAAAATATGCCGATTTCACTTTTTTCTTACTTTACGTTACACTCTATAGTAAAAGGCATAAAGCAAATCCTACCCCTCCCCCCATTTTGTTAGATACAACTCAGGATATAAGTAAAGTCGATCATTTAGGTGTAGTCATTCGATGTGTTAAAATAGACTCGAGAAAATCGATGAATCTTTTATTGGATTCCACAAAATAAATAGTGAGCAGATAGTAAAATCTTTCGAAAAAGAAATTACTAAGATAGTGGAAAACAAGAGAGTTGGATCTGAACATGTATCATGGGTATGGCAGTGCAGCTAATATGAGTTGAAAATACAAGTAATTTAAAGTTAGTGTTGATGATTCCGTTAGTGAAATTTCAGAATTAACGACCTTCACACGCCTGCAGATCAAGTGTATATGTTTTTAGCGAAGGTTTACCGCGATGGCAGAATCTGAATGTTGCCTTGGATAACACAACAACCAAACGCACATTATCCTTTACGAGATGCTTTTCGCTATTTAATAGCTAAGTCTCTTTGAGAAGCTTTTTTTTTTTTTGGGGGGGGGGCGTCCTGTTGTGATATACCTAATATAGTTTTGTTTCACAAATCTTTTGGAAAATAAAAATCACTTCCTTCATTTATAGTTTTGCTTGTGTTTCATAATAAAATACTCCTGTATACCAATATTATTTCAAAATATTTACAAGAAAAGTACATTGATTTATTGGAGGTCACCTTGGTGCTGAAATAGGCTTGAAATAACTTAATAGACTTGAGGCGATAGTTTGCGAATCATCTATTAATGGAAGCAAAGGTAATCTGCCTAGCCTTGAAAATATTTTATTTTAAAAACTATTCGCTTCCATGTTATGACGTTCTTTGATGAGTTCGCATTGAACGAATACTGGACAAAGAAGAAAACGTCCAAGTATTTGTTTTAACTGTTGCTGCACATGATAATTCAGTTCGCTTTGAAAGCATGAACGACATTTCAGCGAAATGATCACTACTGCTACAGTCATCAAAACTCACCACCCTGACAAACAACGAAATTATGGAAAAAGACTACATAAATCCGAAACATTATACTAACAATTTGACCGCTTTCTTGATCTGATGGTTAGCGTTTGCTGACAAATGGTTGGGAGTACTTGGTTCGGTTCCCGGTACCTACAAGGATTTTTTTTTTTTTTTTTTTTTTCCCGGTTAGGGAAGTCTGGAACGGGCTCGCACAACCTCGTGAGGGCGATTGGAGAGTCGCCTGGTGTGCACGTGGCGTCCTTCGATCTTGAAAGCGTGTGATAGGCGACCGGCGAGGTCGGGCATGCTGATTACACGCCCCCCTGCAACAATTCTTGTATAAAAAAGCCGTTAGAGGGAGGTAGAGGAAGCATAGGTTGCTGCTGCAGGCCATAGCCCGATTTAGGGTTGTTGGTCATGGAGGATAAGGATACAAGCGATGTATCCCCCAGTTTTCCTCTACATCTAATTAGTTTTCCATCTATAATGATTGAGCAAGTTCATAAACTTTCAATTAAAAGAAACTGGCCGAACTTTTAGTTGTACATAACTAGTATATAAAGTCCCGGATAAAGTAATTGTATTAGCAGTTAAATGACACTAGTGTCGCTTTTAATTCTCCCAGGAAATTTGAAAAGTGTCATTTAGTGATAGTAATATCGTTAACTCAAGCACTTAATCCAACAACTTTTTTATTTATTGATTAAATGTGTACTTATATTTACATATTAAAATACAGTGATTAAATATTAATATTAATTGTAAAATGGTGGAGAACATTAGAACTACAATGATTGCAGTTGTGGCAATTTGAATTAAATGCAGTTGATGGCAGCGAAAGGACTTAGTGGCGAAATTATTAACTAAAATATGTGCGGACGGAGAGGGTGTGGGAAAAGACTTGGTGGCAAAACTGTAAACTAAACTTTTCATACGTATAAGAAATTACATGTATGTACATAGTAAATACATAGTAATTAAATATTTATTGTATACACAAATGTTGGTGAAAATATGAACTACAATGGCCATGGAGCGGAAGACTTACTGGCAAAACCATGAACTAAATGTAAGTTGGACTAAGAGAATGTGTGAAGTGGTGGGTATATACGTTGCAAAACTAGGAACTAAAAATTGTGGGTGAGGAGGGTGGTGAATTGCCGGCAAAACTGTTACGTACACTTAAGTTGAAATATAGAAGTTTCATATTGTAATGGTTAAAAGTGGAACTAAAATATATAAACAAGATGATGGGGATTTTTTTAAGTTTTGCAAATAAAATAATAAGATATAATAAATTTGTTACGCTGCAAACAAAGCAAGTAAAACTTAACAAAAATATTACTTTGAAATATAAAAGTGTTTTTTTTTAATTCAATTTGGAAAAAAAAATGTATTTCCAAAAAAGGTGTTACGCTGCTAAAAATTAAATATTTGTGAATTTACTTTATAAAAACATATTTTTTGGTAGCAATGAAAACTCGATGGCT
The DNA here is from genome assembly GCA_030762175.1 of Metallyticus violacea. NCBI lineage: Eukaryota > Metazoa > Arthropoda > Insecta > Mantodea > Metallyticidae > Metallyticus > Metallyticus violacea. Next base: position 64,496,615 of record CM060832.1, on the reverse strand, counting down.
AAAATTAGAACTAAAATATATACACAAGCTGATGGTGAGGAAAAAATGTTCTAAATTTGCGAAATAATTTGTTTTTCATTTAACACGCAAATAATATTTACAATTATTTCAAGTTTTTGTAAATAGTATGCAAACATAAGAATAATATAATAAATTAATGTATACTTGCTTGAGAAAAAAATGAAAACTAATCATTTAAACCTTTACAAAAAAAAAAAAAAAAAGACATGGGCGAACTACTGAAAAAACAATTTTGAACCTTGCAAAGTAGCACAAATACAGCTTTAAATAGTACCATGTAATTTTATTGTAAAGGCCATATGACGTCACACTGCTATATGGGAAAATAAATTTGAGCCTATAGAGTATTAAAATGTCTTTTGTAACATCTCCTGGACTTTTTACTATCTAAAACTGGTTGGCAAAGATTAGAAATAAAATATACCCGATTGCGAAAAAATAAATAAACAAAAAGAATCATTTATCCTTTGCAAAAATAAAGTTTTAACCTTCGTAAAAATAATACGTTTTAAAAAGTTATTACACAGGGATTCACATTCTTCTGTTAGTGCCGTAGTGAAAATTTAACACAAATATGGATATAGAATGAATGCATCACAAGCTCAAAAATATATATGCATGGAAAACATGTGAAACGTCAGGGTAAAGCAATATTCGCTCTAATGTCGTTTGTTAAAGACAAGCTATTCGACAGGCTCATTGTTCTTACGAAAGGAAAATTGACAGCAAAGTCGCAGGTACAGAGCGATTTGGAAATAAACAAGGACATCATTATAATGGAAGATTGTGATTGGAAGATTCCATCTTCATTTACAGTGGCTGAAATATATTTTGTGCAAGATAATGATGTGCAAATTAATCTACAGTGAATGCGATACATGCATACACAGATTCTCTTGCACGTGCATTAATTCCTGTATAAATGGAATATGTGCAAACACATACATAATATATTTCAATTTCAGCTGCTATGAACACTCCGTAGGATATCCTGAAGATATTAGTGACTTTATAACGGACACTGAAGGTGTTTCTCTTGTCAATGAAAACGAGGTATTACTGGCCCAAGTGGGCAAACAAAGTTGTAACTGTTCTGTGCCCCTATCAGAACAAAAGAAATGTTAGTTGTGAGTTTTCGGATATAATTAAGAAAATTTCCACAACAAGAGAACTTGGGGAAACATTGGGCATCGTTTAAGGCAACATTAAGCGGTGTTCTAAGCAACGTGAAGAAGTACCCATGCCGAAAACTAAATAAATGCTCTAAAGGGAGATAGAGAGAAAGAAATAAAACATTTCATCGCATTGCAAAACCTAATACAACGGAAGCCAACATCATCACACCTTCTTTCCTGTAAGATGGAAAAGAAGCCATTAGTGGCTCTACAAACTAAGCAATGTCTCATTTGTGTAGCTCGGAAAACTTATAAGTGTTAAAAACATAATTTTTTCCGCTGTCATTATTATTTTATTTACTTGTTATATTGCTAAATTAAACTTTCCCATTTCATTTTTCTATGTTACACCCAAACTACGTGTGATTAATATGTACTGTACAAACTGAATTTCAGACGTATTATTACTTGTTTTCCTGTGTTACGGTTACTCGCTGAAACCCTTCTGTTCTCTCCGCCTGCATTTGTTGTACACTAGAACTTACGATTTGCACTTATCTCCGCATCAATATGACATTCCCTGAATTTCGACTTCTTTTGCTGAAGTTCGGGAGTGAGGAATTCTGCTCTCTCCGCTGCAGTCCGGGACTTTAGCCGTAGGATGGTATTCTGTGGTCAGTCTGTAAGGTCAAGTATCTTACTGCTTGCACAGCATAATTTACCTCAGTAGCTGGTAGGCATTCGTAATCAATGTAACCTCAATTACAGTAAGTCAATGTATTATTTATACATTTTAGTTTACATTTTCACCGCTATCCCCAATATGTTATTATTGAGGCTACAGTGCATGGCTAATATGCCTTCGTGATCCCAGAACTGTGAGCCTCATCAGTGTCACTTTAAACTTTTTTTCGCAGGAAGTTTGCATTGCACTGACGCGTGCTTTATTTCTGGTTGTTAATTGTGAACCTAAGCAATTCGCGCTAGCATTTCGGTTCCTCATCAGGATAGAGATTGCGACGCTGTAACGCCAGATTCATTCTTTGCATTTTGTGTTGTAGGGTCAGTATGTGAAAGGCTAACCGGTCATGAATTATGAGGTAGGTCGTGCCACGTGAACAATGAATGGCAGTAGCTACAGTGTCTATAGTTACCCTCTATGTGCTCAGATTAAGTCTTCAACTCTTCCAAATTCGCCTATGTGTCAGTCTCTGTTGGCCGGCCGACGCGGTGATCGTCATTGATACATGTCCGCCCTTCAGAGAACTTCTGCACCCAACTGTAAACAGCTTGAAGTGACTGGCATTTCTCACCGTAGATAAGAAGCATTTCTTTGTACATCTTTCAACTGGTTTATGTTATGTAGTACCCACATCAATACGTAACTTAATTGTTGACTTACTCTTGTATATTCAACAGATCTACAGCGTAAGGACTTAGGTTGCAGCATGACACACTTTGTACGTCCAGGGTCGATGTATTTTTGGGCCTAAAAATGCTAAGTATGGTTTCCTTCGGAAGGGAAGTAAAGCCGTTACATTTACGGCACGTAAAAGTACCTCAAGCCTGAAAGAAGAGGCATCTGAGGAAAATTTGTTGGCGGTTTCACACCCTGAATTGAATAGGACGCTGATGACCTGAGATGTTAAAGCGTCTATTAATAAATCAAATGAACTTGACAGTCATTCGCAGTGCCCAGTTTCCAGTGTGACTCCACTGGCTTGATGTGCTTGTGGGTAACCTTTTAATTATGGAGTGTCTATTAGGTCTAGTGTGGACTCAGTGATCTTAAACATTTTGTGAACGGCTGTGAGTGAACAAGGAGGGGGAAAAATAACAATTCATGTTACTTTAAGGTGAAAACCTTTGGAGACTCCAATTATAGAATTATTCTGCAGTTTGAGTACCTTAAAACATCTAAGCACAACGAACAGGTGAGAGATTTTGATTTGATTTATGGATGCTCTTTAACACCTCAGGTCATCAGCGACCCATTCAATTGAGGGCGTAAAACGGCTGACAAATTTTACTTATAGGCTTTCTTTTTTCAGGCTCGAGGTTCTTTTTCGTCCGTAAATCTAAGATGCTGGACCCACGGCTTTATTTCCCTTCCAAAGGAAACCATCTTAGGATTTTTACGCCCGAAAAACGTCCATCGATTCTGGCCGGGATCGAACCCGCTATCTTGGGTTTAGGAGGCAAGTATGGTTATTACTACGCCACCAGAACCAATACAGGCGAGAGAAGAGAAAAATATCTTGTTTAATTGATGCATTCTGCTTCATACCAAAGTAACCACTTTACGTTTTAACAACAGATCCCTCGAGGGCAATTGTACACTTGTGCAACATAGAAATAAACATGAGGTTACACCAAATTCAACACCAAAATTCATCGTACAATCTGTAAGAATTTGGATAACTGGTAACAATTGCAACCTTATAATTCATACATTTTTCTATACTATATTTGTTTATTTTATCTAAATATTCCACGAATGTAAGCCATCTAGCCTTAAAAAGGTTAGTATGTTATTAAACTGTTTCACATCGGAGATTCAAGGAATAACATTTTCTTTGGCGATATTGCGTTTCAGTGTGTGTCGCAGCAACATTACAGAGATTGGCAAGAGTAGGGTATTCCTCTGTGAAAAAGAAATGTTGTTTATAGACAAAAATATATTTCAAGGTGAAATGGAATTATTGGAAATGAAAAAAAGTGAAGCGAAATAAAAATGCAGTGGTTAATGTAGTAGGTAGGTAGGCAGTGTAATACTTGCAATTAAAGTATTCTTGTGCAATTTCTGATCTCTTGTTATGCAACACAGCAGTTGCCACAGTTATCAATAATGCTGTTTGAATTTGTTTCGTAAACCCAGACTGTAACAGGGAAACGCCTTTCCCGTGCGTATCTCTCTTTCTATGCAATTGCGAGTCCTGCTGTGTGGTGCATTATATCTATTTTGTGCTCTTGTTTTAGAATGCAGGTATGGGGTTAAAAGGTATTTCCTTAAGGGGTAATCACTATCACCTAACAAAATACCTTCATCAATAGTACCCATCTCAAACAGAGCTCTGTAAGTTATTAACCATCGTACTATCATGCGTTGATCCAGATCACGTAGTAACTATATTCCTAGTAACTATAGAATCACTGATGACTTGGGCATTAATGGAAAACGATTATGATAAATTTATGCTCTGTTGCCTACCGGGGATTGCATCTTCACTTGTATACAATTTATTGCTCCCAGAAGCCAGGAGAGTGATACTTTTGGTAGAAGTCATTCATAACTAGCGGACGTTCCTCTGGATAGCGGACGATACTTCTGGAAACTGTGACTTTTGATATGCTGGCATTATCACCAACCATTAAATGGAAAGAGCCAGTAGCAAAAATATCTTAACGTAATCAATACTTGTTAGCACGGGAAAAGAGGCAATTTCCGGTTTGTAGTATATTCTAACCTCTCCCGTATTTCTTCTACTACCTTACTAATGACAACTTTTGATCTCTGCACCTCTGTAAAAATTCACCTTCTCTAAATTTTCGAAGGGCTATACCGTGTATCCCTTTCTCTGTCGGGAACGACATCTAAGATCCAAATAAAGCAATACCGCATCTACAGCTTGCGTTACGGCCGCCATTTTCCAATTTTTAGCAGATGTTAAGCTTTAACACAATTGCCTTGTGTGTGATGTTAACTAAACACGAGGTATAACGCGTTGTTAAGTTTACATTGGTCGATGAAACAGAATTATGTTCTTGAATGTTTGTTAAAAGTGCTCTAACAACGTATTAACTTTTAACATCTGTTAATGAAACCCGGCCGTACTAGTACGTTAATCTGCTGGTTACACTTTAACTTAGCAAATTTTTCTGGTTCATATTGAAATTCAGCTTCCCTCTTATGCTTATCAATTAGTTTATTATATAATGTAGGTATCTCATTCCCTTTAGATAGATACCTCGTTCCCTGGTAAATATATACTTGATCTAAGTGACTTGTATTTCTTTAACAATCCATTGACAGCCCAGGTTGTACTTGGTGAGAAATGGATTTTAATGGTGTTTATCCTTTTGTAGTTTTCCATGTTTCGTTTCCTGTGTTGGTTAGTATACCAGCAATGTAAGCTTCTAGCCGTACTTACAAAGCTAATGAAACTTAGATTTATATGTATATATAACTTGAGATAAAATATAAATAATTACTAAATGATGTGAATATACAGATTTATGAATACCTGTAAATATCCTGGAAGCTGCAAATGCTTTTAATTTATTATAATTAGTAAAAACTGAATAGATTTCATATTCATGCTCTTATGAAAACCGTGACTTCCCTCGTTTGAATATATTTGGTTTAAAAGGTGGAGGGGGAGGGTTTTGTTCCGAAATATAGACTTTGTGTGTTTTGTGCTTGTGTGTGCTTTTTAAAAGTATAAACAGTCTGTTCAGTGTTGAGTAATACTTCTGTATTGAAGCTATTTTATTTTCCTTTATTATGATTTGCGTGCCAAGCCAATGAATGCCTCTCATATGCTATGATGCTGTTGAAGTTGATTAAACATTTTTGGATGACTTAGTTCAGACGCTCAGTATAAACTGAAACAAAAGAAATACTGTGTATATGTATCGGATATCTGTAGCGCTTCTTCTAGTCGTGTTATCCTAAGACAGTGCCGTATCAAATCATTTACTCCCCGTATATCTTCGGTAATATTCTAGCCTAAATCGCAAGTTAATCTCTAATTCTTTAAACATTCATTTAGGCATGTTTAGTTTCATTCGGAATAAGGAATTCACATATCACAGAAAATATCTTTAAAATAGGCAGTGTAGGGTTTTAACAAAATTATATTTGAAGATATTTTGAATATGTTACCCATAATACTACCATCAAAACATCACAACTTGAGCAGAACAAGCAAAACGCTGGATCCACACTGTGAAAGACCACAAGGTCTAAAATTCACAGATTTATGACGAAGATAATACCGTAGGCACAGGTATCATCACTGATATTGAAGTGAAGTCCTTACTGGTGGAAATGTACGTACTTCTGTGTCAAAGCGCCGCCTCTCATTTATTACGGCGTCGGATCGTATTCTTTGTGTGAGATTGTAGTGGGTTCATGACCTCGCATCGTATACCGTACCATGCAACATTGTCAAATACGGCAATCGAGCAGACCATCACATGGGTCCATTGAACCCGATCCATCTGCCGGAAAAGTGTCAGAGAAGTATTTTGATACCGGTAATCTGAACTTGCAGCGTTACATTGCATCTCAATGTTAGTCTGTTAGGAATTTTACTTGTAAAGCTTCAGTTGTTTGTAGTACCTAAATACAAATCTTTGTTACAGTAGTTTGCATGAAATGCTTCTATAGGGTAATGTTTTATTTATAATGTGTAGAACGATAAACAAAAAATGAATTTTGTACTGTGCAATCTAACTGAGGAATATTAGTAGAACATTTTACCTGGCATTTACACATTCTTTTTAAATCCAAAATGGTACCATCTTAAAAATATGAAGAAAAAAAAAACTACAACAGAGATATATCTTTCACTCCTAATGGCAAAGTGTAGTTTTAATATTTTTTCGGCTAGAATAATTTCTGCTGCTATTACTCCATTACACTGAAATGTGATAAATTGAAAGAATATGTGACATATACACTAGCATACACTATTTGCAGAAACAATGGCTGAAAATGGCTAAATTGGCTCTCAGTATAGCCACTTGACTATAGTCTTTACTTTGCAACTTGCTCAAATCTATTGTAAAACATTACTTTATCATTTCTTACAAGAATTTCTTTGGCTTAACACTCTCAAGTGGTACAAACTGCAAAAATATTCCTCCACATTTGATTTCATGTAATCAATACAATAAACACTAAGTGATATATATATAGTACACCAGCTATGTCAAACAATTTGTCAAGGAGTACAGAAAAATACAGTATTTAATTATGTCTACTAACAGTTCATCAAAAAATAAAACTGTTACTAATTTCAAAATTATTATTATTATTATTATTATTATTATTATTATTATTATTATTATTATTATTATTATTATTTGGTCATTTTATATATATTTTTATTTTTCATTTGGTGCACAATGCTTTACTTTTATTATTAAAACTCTTGGAAATTTTCCACCATTTTTCTTCTGTAAACTTTTGCATCTATGACCCCTTAAACAAAAACCATAACTCCAACAAATAAGCATTTACTGAGACAATAATAAGAAAGGTTTTAATATGTAATATGAAAAATAAAAATATGTTTATCATAACATAATAATATAGGAAAATATAAATATAAGGAACCTGAGGATAATGTAAATGTATAATGGAATAGAATAATACAAATGAGCAGAATGAACAAAATGTTCAGTTGTAATAATGAATGTAGGTATATAGATTATATGATGTTTTAGACATGTTATATGTAGTTTTCCCCACATGCAAAATTTTATGTACTTATTTTTATTGATTAAATTATTATATTTATATCTTAACATCTTCCCTATAAATGCATATCTTATTACAATAGTACTGATGTACTAATATTTAAGGTCCACCAGGAGCACAAGCCACATCCGGCCATTCGTTTGCTTTGGTGTTGGCAAATTTGAATGAAGTGGTGGACAAAATAGAATTAAATGCTGGCATGGTGTTCCATATTGTGTGGGATACAAAGGGCAAACAATTAGGTGAGTTTACTTAAATGAATTATTATCAACTATATTACTATTAGCAGGAATGACATAACTAATGCAATTAGAGCTAAATAAGAGCATTAGATTATTTTCTAAAGTGAAGAACAAGAGTGGCTAGAAAAATGTTATATATATATGGCAGCTGCCAGTAATATCCTTTACCTTTTTATTATTCCGTTTAGTATAACAACGATTTGGATTTAACCATTTATAAACAGTATAATACATAATCAATAAATAATTATGAATGATTCTTTTGACATACATAGGATCATTCTGATTTCTTCTTACATAAAGTGCTTGATTACACCAATTCCATTTTTTAACATTTCCTTGAATCTATCATTACACAATAGATAAAAATCCAAATATGATACCACAAAATCAGGGTATGTGCATAGAAGAAAAAGGGTACTAGTAGTTTAGCTAAAACTACAGGATGAGAGCTTTTTATACCAAACAAGTGATTAAGGGTGAATTGCATTTTATAGAGGTACACATGTATATATCTAAATGTGTAGAGATTTTGGGTAGTTTATAAGTTATCACTTTTATTATAAATTTTATTGTTTTATTCATTCACATGACTTAATTGTATATAGCACCACATTAAACTGAAATATATATATATACCGAGGGTGCAAAAAATATATGCACACTTTCACAGTAGATGTCTATTTAATATATTTCAAAGTTGGACCGAAAAACAGCAGTAATGTGTAGTATGATGTTCTGTAAACAGATGTGACTCACACACATTATAATAGCGTTGCTACGTGACAGGTAAACAACAATGAACAAATGAAGTTAAAATTATCGTAAATCAACAAAACAAATGAAGCAAAGATTATCGAATGATGATGTTCTGTAAAATGTAACTCGCATTACATTATGCTAGCGTTGCTACAATAAAATAGAACCAAGATTATCGTTTGAACTACGAAAAGCAATTTTGAAGTGGTGTTGGAAAATCGAAAATGTTGAGGTGCAAAGGCAATGGAGACGTGTGTACAGAACAGAACCGCCAACGCGAGTAACAATTGCACGCATTCGAGACACATTTGAGACACGTGGTACCGTATCTGATGATCACAAGGGCAGATGTGGGAGACCTCACACAGCAACAAGCCCCGCGCACTGGATCCTAGGCATTACCAAAGGCACTGGATAGGACGAAAAGTTCCCACCCCGTTCCCCGGATCTAACTCCGTTGGACTTCTACCTATGGGAAACTCTTAAGGATGTTGTATACCGTAGAAAACCAGCTACACTGACAGCACTTCGGAAAGAAATTGAAACGGATGCGCTGAGGACACTTTCGCAGACGTTGTTCAGTCAGTAGTTCAATGTACTCAGAAGTGTATCGACGCCGATAGTGCGCATTTTCAGCTACTGTTGTCACTGTAAAAATAATGTGATTTTTTACATTTGGTCATTATTTTCTGTTTGCATGAATAGTTTTGTCATGTTAACATAGTTTTTTATTTGCTTGAAGTGTCTATACATTTTTTGGTACCCTCCTGTCTGTCTGTCTGTCTGTCTGTCTCTCTGTCTCTCTCTCTGTCTCTCTCTCTCTCTCTCTCTCTCTCTCACTACATACACACACGCATATATATAAACACACACCTAAAAGCTAAAAATAATAAGAACTAAAGAATTGGAAATAAATAAAACACTGAAATAGTCACACAAATAGCACAATATTTTGAACAAGTTGTTTTCTTTTTCAAATGCAGTAGAAGTACATTGGGTGCCTGCTTTATTAGAAGTGCATGTCTTGGAACACATTTATGCATGCAGGTTTTCCTAAACCAGTATTAAAGGGGATTCATAATAAATTCCAATTGACTGAAAAGTAAATTCTTATGAGCAATTTGGAAGACTTAAGATTAATAGTTAATTAGGAATTAACAGTATATGTGGAGCAGAGATATTGGGGCTGCTGGCATGTTATCATGATTAAAAGTTTATAAACAAAACGATGTCATGCAACAAGCAGGATTGCCTAATAATAACTCATCCTTGTTGCCAAATTTACATCAATAAATTGCCAACTTTACCCCCCAAAATGCCAGAAAATATAAAACAAAGTGGAAATAAGCAATTTCATGGAGAAATGCACAATATATTGGTTAGCAATTCAACCATAGTTAATAAATTTTATGAATAAGCTATTATTGCACACAAATAATTAACAATATAACAAAACATTCATGCAAATATGAAATTATTCATCTCAAAGTGTGTGTGAGAAGAAAATATTATTTCTAAATCATAAGTTATTGATCAGTCATGTTCAATACGCATTGATATTCCCGTTGACAGCTTCAAGGACGCAATTCAGCTGGGTGTATTTGATCTGGATATGTGCAAGCACCCTTTTCCTCTCAGCCACTTGTAATAGGCACCATTTCATTAATAATGTTTAACACGCGTTCTTACTACTGAGCCACCAGGAAGGAAGCGTTTTATATAACTGTTAAGGGTATTTATAGTTTAAATTAATCACACAAAAGGTGGTGAACACTGATGATACATGAAATGAAATAATACATTGGAAAGGAGATTTTTTTAAGAGAGTATCTATATGCTGCTTTCTAGTTCTTACCTTGGTGCTTAATGGTATATCGAGATTCACCCAACATCACAGCCTATTTAGGCATTTTAGGGGTCAGATCCTTCTTACATATCGTTCTATGAAATGCAGCACTCTTTCTGACAACCTTGATATCAATTTGAAAAAAGGTATACTCGGAACTCGGAACTTCTTAATTGCAGCAATGATCGATTGCCAGCATTTCCAGCTCGCAATTGCAGTAATTCCCATCTTGCAGTGTTGTCTCATTGCTCATAAGATATTCGGGGTGTGACTGGTCATTTTCAGGTAATTTCTGAAACATCATCATTCCATATTCAAACCTACATCACTATGAACTTCAGACTAGTACGATGCGTTATTCAAGTTCAATGCACGATTTTCTGGATATAGCTTCCTTCAACTTCTCAAATGAAATTCTCTGGTCTTTAGAGAACTTATCTTTCTTGAGCAAGTCACTGAATAGATTGACAATAATTGAATATTCTGGTATGAACTTCCAAAAATACCCAGTTAAACAGAGGAAAGGTTGCATTTGTTGGTTCAGGGAACTTCTTTAAGACTTCAGTTTATCTTTTGTCTGTTGAAGTAGTCCTTCCTCCATGACATATTCCAAGAACTTAACTCTATTCTTCAAAAAGTGATATTTTTTTCATTTAGTTTCACTCCATATTCCCTACCTTTGTTAAATACCATCTTCAAGAGATGCAATGCTTCATCGTAATCTCATGCAGGAATTATCAAACCATCCATGTAAACAATTACCACTCACTCATGATGAAAGATATAATGAATATGAAACTGACCAGCATGAGTAACAAATGCAGTGTGTTTTTCGTTCTGAGGTTCTACAGGCATATGAACGAACTCATTTTGAATTCTAGAGCATTGATGCTTGTTCTATTAGCGACAATGGGTATTGATCCTTTAAGATCTTATTGATATTACGATAGTCAATGTACAGACTTAGGGAAGGCATCCTTCTTCCGTACACTATGACAGGACTGGCATACTTTGAACAAGCTGGTTCAATGATTCCTTCTTCCGGCCACTTATTCACTTGTTCGTCAACTGCTTCCCTTTCCGCAGATGACAAATCATCGTGTCTGTTAAAAAGATTTCACTGTAATGGTTAACTCTACTTCCGTTTTGGCAGGTTTGTAAAAGAGATCATTTCTTCAACTTGTAGTCATCATTTGCTGCATTTTTGCCTACATCTAACGATTGCTTTTCCACAACGCTAATGTACATGAAAGTTATCTCGCTTTGCTTTGGAAATTCGAGAACCATCCTGATTGATCATCACTCTTCTATTTTATCATGATTGCAGGCATTTTCATTGTGTCGTAGACGTAAATATCAGTATCAAACATTTCATTTTAATGAAGAGCTCGACATTAGCCACTGGGCAAACCATAGCTCTTTTCGTTGTCTGTTAGGACCAGATCAGTTCTTCTAAAGGGAAAAGCTGCTACTCCCACATTCATGTCTTCTCGAATCAAACTATCGCTGCTTCCAGGATATATTGAGTTGCTGGTAACTCTCATTTCTGTGCTGAAAGGGGAGAAGTAGCATTTACTGTGGTTAACTTAAATTGCTATTACTCACTTTACTTTCTGTCGTTTTACACTTCGCTGACTTATGACAAATTTATTCATTGAAAACTTTTAAGTTCTTATCCTCATGACTGCCGCTATTTCCCCATACCTGAAGCATCTTTGAGATTTTTGTTTTTGTTCAATAGCTGTTGTATATGTATTCCTTCAATCAGCTTTCGAAAGTCATCTTTCTTGAAAGCTCTCATACTTCTTTTGTCACCTATGCATTTATATTTGCGTAGTTTTTCCTTGAAATCTCTGAAGCTCCAAGCCCCTTATAAAAACAAATTGTTACCATACTCATAGTCTATACTGTCAATAATGCACTATATGAACAAATCATCATCAACCTTGCCTTGACAAGCAATGTTCTTCATTATGAGCAGGTATTTTTGTAAGGATTCTTTACTTCTTTTTCCGTTACTCTGTGGTCTATGCATTTCTGCATTGCTAATTTTAATATAAAATTATCCTACAATTTTTTTTTTTTAGCTTAATAAACCATTTTCACTTTCAATGAATATTTTTTTCCAAGTCATACGTTGATTTTTAGCGAGTACATGTTGTCCATGAAAACATAAGCCTTTTCGAAATCTATAATCCATTTTAACTTTCTTCTCTTTACTATCAGCTGCGTTTGTGCGAACCATAACCCGAATTTCCATGACTTGTTGATCGGAGATGGCTCAAGAGCCGGTTTTCTTCACTATCGAAAACTTCTGAAATGGTTTCTACTTTTTAAGTTCTTCTTTCCTTAATTGGTCATATTGCCGTAGATTTTTCTTAGTTTTGAAGCCAGAACTGTATAGAGTTTCTCTTGTCATCATATCGTTCTCGCATTCACAATTTTCAAGCTTAACATACTTATCTGATCGTTGTGAAAACAAAAACCCTTTAATCTCTCGTAGCCTTTTACTTCTGCCTATTATTCACATTGTCATACACAAGTTTAAGTGGCCAACGGAAATGTTCCTATTTACTCGTATCATCTGAATATCTCTTAGCATGGCCGGGGCAACTGCTGTAGGCTTGATGACTTGAACTTCAAAGCTTAAATAACCCGTCCTTAATTATTGTAAATCAGCGTCGTCTTCACCGAATTAAACAATTCTTGGTCCTAAATCTTCACAAACTTTGTTTACCTTCAAATATCGTAAACCAATATTCATTTTAGGCTTACTAAAGGTTACCCGCATCCTGACTTTATCGCGTCTTAGCATTGTGCCGCATTTTAGTTTCCTATTAATTTCCTTGGTTTCATAGTCTGCGAGTTCCCAAAATTGTAGAGTTTCAATTAGGTTTGTTAAAAATTTAAAACGAGCCGTAATTTAATCTTATGAAATAATTAAATGTTACAAAGAAACAAGAATACAAGTACTTTGTCAACATACTTGACAGTCTAATGTTCTTTGTTCTTCATCACTGCTAAACTGATTCACTATTCACGTCTTTAGCTCTGTGGTGATGTCCTACATGAATCTGCGAAATGGATCTCTTAGTGGAAACGCTAGAATTTTCCCAGACCAACAACATGCTCAATGACATGATTTTCCCCTCATTTGCGGCCTGTGTTGATCAGCTGGAACTCTGAATTTCTCGCAATGAGTCATTTCCATCTTTATATGCTTGATGTCATGTGTGACAGCGAAATTCTGGACTACCTGATGAGGCCGATGCTGCCCTGTGTAGTTAAGAGGTGGACTGAATGGTCTACCGCGGTTAAGCAGCGTAACTGCCTCTCTCCTTTGATTGATTATTATTGGTTTCTTTTGTGCCTGCAGCTGTTAGTGTTTTCACTTTTCTGGTGTTACATTGCGTTTGTTACAGGTTTTTAGCTGTGCGTTTTTTTTTTCTCTCCCCCCTTATGGATGAAGGCAGGAAGCTCATTATATGGTCGGGTTCTATTTGACCAAGAGAAGCAGCTCCCATCGGACTTTATTTCTTTTAGGACTTATTGGGAGTGAAGGGTCTTTTATTTTATTTATTATTATTATTATTATTATTATTATTATTATTATTATTATTATTATTATTATTATTATTATTATTATTATTATTTTGTTTTTACAAGTGATGGTTTGCGGTTCTTTGGCCTACTGTACAATGCTAAAATTCTACAAACTTATTTTTATGTACATTTGATAAAACTAGACACTTATTTCTACCTACAAATTTTTATGGAATTTTTCCTTGTTGCTCAGAATGTGTGGATGCGCTTATGCTAATCGCCTAATCCGATTTTGCCTATCTGATTGTTTGTATGCACTCTTAATTTTTTGCCAAGTTCTCGTACAGCGGTGTTGGAATGATTGAAAAAGTGTAGGGGTTTGGAGTTCTTCGTGAATTTTTCTATTTGAGGTGAGGATGGAAACACATAGGATTCTTCGTAAGCTATGTTTTGCTGTCTCTGGAGTGAGCGCATGTAAGTGTTAGCTGTATTTACCAATGCTGTGCATGCATAGAGAAGTGTTTGCCGAATGAAAGCTCTGTATAATATTACTTTGGTTTTCAGCCGGACTTGCTTGTTTCTGAATATTGGGGTGCATAGAGCATCCTTTGCTCTTTGAATGCATTTTTTATTCGGTTTGTCCAGTTTAGTATCCTAAAGTGTTGCGCCGAAGTAATTTGCTGTGTGTTGGTTGGATAGATGTTGGGTGTTCATTGTTATTATGATATCGGGATTTTTGTTTTTTTGTAAAGAGGGCCAGTTGGCATTTCAGGTCGTTGATGGCTTCTTCCAGGCTTTGATCCAATCCAAAACTTGTCAGTGTACCTTTACACTTTTATGTATCTGGGGATAAGAGTTGTGGTTATACATAACCGTATTATTGGGGTATAGGAGATATTTACATTCATGGTCAGTGATTTGGTTTATTTACGGAAGCTCTTTAACATCCCAGGTCATCAGCATTTTATTCAAATCAGATACGTGAAACGGCCGACAAATTTGGCTCAGAGGTTTCTTCTTTCAGGCTTGAGGTTCTTTATCATGCCATAAATATACTACGGGACCAACGGCTTTACTTCTCTTCCGAAGGATACCATGCTTAGGAGTTTTTGCCATCGGTCCTCTTGCGCACCGCATAGCGTTCCTGGCCGTCGGTTGTTCCTCACCATCGATCACAGCCTCCGCAAACACACCGCGCCATGCCGCCGCTGCTTTGCTATGGGCACACTGGGGCATAATGCACGGAAAAACTGCCATTCCACTACTATGGTGCCACTTTCGTTTCAAGGTGCCAACTAGAACAGTCTGCTCCTGCCAAAGCTGGTCCTAACGCTCGCATCAAGAGGCAGTGAAAACCAATGCTCCTGCCGCCAACCTGGTACCAGCCATCTCTCCTTCTACAAACGAACTTTCCGAGCTCATCAGGCTACTTCACCAACGATTCTCCGAACGCATTGAGATTCTCAACCAATCCAACGCAGCAATAGTTCTTCTAACATCCCGCCTCGACCGGCTTGAAGAGGCATTCACCGGATACCATTCCTGCCATTGCAGTTCATCATTCAGTCTCATTCAACAATTTCAGGAACTCAAGAGCACTACCAAAACAGCAGTAAACAATTTTCCACGCCAAAGGAAACAAAAGCAATCCTAACAAAAGCCCAGATCTACCAGATACTACACTACTATTATTCCAACTATGCTCGGACTTCATGGGTAGCATCAAGTTACAGCACCGGCAGACGAACCAGTACCACTCGCTGTTTACATTCACAGAACACGAACCATTACATCAAAATATATGATTCAAATAAGCAATGATTAAATAAATAATACCCCAAATATTCTCCCATCCTCACCATTGATTCCCCTGGTGCCCCTCAGGGCTTCGGACACATGTAGCATTAGGTTCAACTCCTTACCCGCTCTAGGCAAAACGGCCTAATGCACCATATCCACCTTATAATAACGAGGGTGCATTATGTGGGTCCTCGCAAACCTTCCTTCCCTCGGACTTTCCGTTCCTACCATCACCCCCTGGCTGTACAGTCGAGACGGCCTATCCTGCGTGATGTATCCTCGAAGGTCCTTGCCCAAATACGGAGAGCTGTCAACAGTGTTTTCACGCGGGTCCACAACTTGCCGCTGGGGTACCGTACTCCTGGGATGTATGCATCCCTCCAGCATATTGCCAAACAGCACACCAGACGTTGCTACTCTGAGAATCCAACGGATTGATTGATTTATTTATTTACGGACGCTGTTTAGCATACAATTCAACACAGGGCGTTAAACGACCGACAAATTTTGCTCAGAGGCCTCTCTTTCAGGCTTGAGGTTCATTTTCGTGCCGTAAATGTACGATATGGGACCCACGGCTTTACTTCCCTTCCGAAGGAAGCCATACTTAGGATTTTTACGCCTGAAAAAATCCATCGGTCCTGGCCGGATTCGAACCCGCGTTCTTGGGTGTAGGAGGCAAGTATGGTAACTACTACACCACCAGGACCGACAGAAGCCAACGGAAGAGTCCACTCCTAAAATTATGACCGAAATACCGACACTACTGCACAACGTACAAGATCATATATTCCGATTCATCTCAGAACCGAAAGACTACATATCCACCCTCAACGACGCACTCTCCACCGGCGTCAGTGCGCTGTAGGAGGCGCACACCGAACTCCTGAAGTGCACCAACAGCCACGCAGACAGCATTAAACGCCAGATCTATTGACACCCACTCCTACGCAGACACTTTCATAATGAAACCCAGAACTACGATCACACAATACCAAGACGCATACTACAAAATCCACTAGGCCCTTCTCGTAGCGCTAGACTTTCCTACTAAGCCATTACTACGATTTCCCCATCCGGAGACTGCCAGCCGAACGGATATGGCACGAAACTTGCACAAAACTATAACGGAATTTAATTGATTATTAAAGAAATTAACTCCTTGATCCCTCCTATCTCTTATATTGTCACCTCTTTCACCCCAACGGCTGCAAACAGGTCTTCGGCCACGCTTGTACCCTTTAACCCACATTTTACCCGCTCCTGGCCACTGACCAGCAGCACCTTACTCTTCACACTACTAACGAGGGTGTGGGAGCTCATAAGCTTTTATATTTCATTCCTTCCAAATTTCAACACTAATTCATTCCCCTGTTACTACCCTTTCCTTGTCCCCCCCAATAAATCTCAGGGTGCATCACTCGAGTCTTCGAGGTTCGCCACGAGAGAAACATTCCCGAGAATGGCTCCAAGGAAGCAATAAGTCATCGCCGCGAACGTCGCTCCTCACAGCGGCAAGAAGAAAATCCCAGCCGCAGCCACCGCGATTACCACCGAACCGCATCGCCTCTCTTCCGTGTCTCCCCCGTCACCTCTCCCTCGCCACCTGCCCACAGCTCTCTAATTACACCGGAAGACCAGGCAACCACTGCCATCTCAGCAAATCTCCATCACCCTCACTGACTAGCACCATAGCAGAGACCCGGTCAGCGCCGACTTCCAGCGCATTCTCCGCTGTCATTACCGTGTCCACGCCACTACACAGAGAAGTGCCTGCCACACAAAGCACAGATACAATGGGTCTCCGCCATCCGTGCTGATAGAATTCGCTCTCCCCGAGGTCCTGCCCCACTAGTACGCCTCATCCTTTTGAAGGCGAAATGTAATGATGCGCTCCTGAAGAGCATTTGAATAGCAGGTCAGCACACGGCATGGAGCCTAGCCGCCAGTGACGGTCTCTGTCTGCCTTATCGCAGATGACGCGGCTGCGGGTATACCGCCAAATTCTGCACGCAGACTTCGCGCTGTCACTACTGTGGTTCCAGCATCCTGACGGCCAACTGCAAAGCACAACTTCTCTAACCGACGCCGTTTTTTGTGCTACTAAGACCATTTCACGGAGCAAACCAACTGCTCACCCTCTCCGATATACTCCGAGCAACCCACACAACCAGCACTTGTCGAAGCGGAGCCTACTCCACCTCCTCTATCAACAGGGAGATGCTCAAGGAACTCTAGTCAAAAGAAGAGGCAGCTGCAACTCTCGCATCCACACTCATCAAGAACTTCACTCACATCACCGAACTCATCAACACATTTAACAAGTCACCTCAACAGCCTTAGCGCTCTTGAGAAGGCTTACTCCGAACTTCGGGCAATGCACATTGCCTCTCAGGATAAGATGCTAACCCACCTAAGAACATAATACCAGAAACTTCACGCATCCAGACCGCCATCAAAGATGATATTATCCGATCCATCCAGGATGCTTTCAGTCCTCTGTATCAAACCGTAATGTACAGCAACAAAGCACCACTGGAATAAAAAGACAACAAATGCTTCACCCCAAATACAGAAATTGATGATTAAAGAATATATTCCTCTCTTAAACTCTCACCTCTGCAATTCCCACGGGGGTAAGCTGGACCTAGGTGAATCTTGTCTCCCGAATAATTTATTATCACCCATTGGACATTAATCGCATGCCAGTTTCATTATCATCATCATTATCATCTATGAATCCGAGGGTGCAATTTGCGGTACCTCACCACCTAGCTTCCTGTGCTCCCGATTATCCCTTCTTTACTTTCCCACTTCATATTTTCCACCTTTCTTTGTTATAACTTTACATCCTTTATCCTTGCCCCCCCCCCCCAGCAGGGTTGTGAGCGAGGAGCCGCTGAAGACCAGACGGGGGGAGGGGTGCCGGCTGTTCACAGGCGCTGCGCCTGGCTGCCGTATGCTGGCCTCCGAAGGCGATTCAAAGGCTGCTTGAAGATCTCGACGAGAGGACCTCTCCAGCAGTCAGAGTGCATTCCTTGAAGGATCGGAGGGATTGTACGGTTGATCGGCAGTTGTCCCCACGGAGGAATTGGGGAAGGGGCGATTGGCCTAAAGTCTAAGGTACTGGCCTATAGGAAGCGTAAGCTCTGCATAGATATGCGATGGCGTGAGTATAAATGCTCTACTTTGACCAAGCGAGAGCTCAAGCAAGCGAAGCCTGTGGCCCCGGCCCAGGTTAAGCCGCATTGAGCTTGGTCGGTAGTTGGACGGGTGGCAAGTTCACCCAAAACAAAAGAAAAATTACATTTTTCTTTAAATAATTCACAACAAATTCCAGCTGTATAAAACTTACAACCTTTCTAGACAGGTAAAGCCGAGGTTCGGCTGGGTACTGTCGACGAAATTACCCACCTAGGACAACCTAGGTGACCTGCACTGAGCTTCTGGAGCTTCTGGTGTGGCGTGCAGGCCACAAAAGATGGAGCGACATTGCCGATCGTACTCTATTTGTCGTCCTTAACAGGGTTGATTTTTGCATATCAAAACTGCATATCTAAAACGAGGTTATGGAAGTCCAGTAAACGATGCTACCGTTGCCAATGTTTGACAACACTCGCATGTCTTATAAAAGCGTTATTCCAGTTTATGGCACCTGTAGACAGGAAGCTTATGAGAGAATATGTCCATCAGTTACTTTTTTTAAGGATGTTTAACGCCCGGTTTTACTACTGAGGCATCACAGGAGATGGGCATTGAGATAACTTGGAAAGGATTTTTTTTCAAATGAAAGAAGCGTGCCAGGCCTTAGCTTCAGGGTACCTCCCCGGCATTTTCCATTTATGAGGAATGAGGAAAACGTGGAAATAACCTCAATCAAGAAGGATGGTCCTGGTGGGAATCAAACTGAAGAACTCCTTACAATTCCGCGCTTTAACGATCTCGGCCACATGTGGCGGTACATCAATTCCTGTCTGGGTCAACTGACGCGGAGCTCATCCGGCGGTCATTGCACTTGTGAAGAGCGCTATATCCAAAGACAGCGAGTTAAGGACAAGCTTTTCTTCTCTTAGACCGGAAATGTTTTCAAGCTCGCCAACTTCAAGTACTGAAAACCGGTTCATACAGCTGTATAACCGCCACAGCGATACCACACAGACTTATGATTTAGTGTTCACCAAAGTCTCTAGTGTGCAAAGTTCCGCTTAGCGCTCTATTACTAATGCCAAAACTGATGTTTTTGACGCTCCACCAATTAAATTTAAAGTGGCCTGCATTAAAGCACAGTTTCTGAAAGGCTTCCACTAACGAGGTAAAACAAAATATAGGGGCCTTCTCACCAGTATCGCTTCCACGACCTTCAGGGAGTAAACCCCTTGGCAGTCGCTTTCACCGACAAACGTTCTCGAGTGGAATATGCATTTAAACGCTTGAACTGGAGTTACTGATGCAATCAACTGATTGCCCGCATGTGTGTCTACAAAAGAGAAATCTTCGCTCTAAGAACTCGTTTCTATTCCGGGGCTACTCTTGGGAGCATTTCGACTTTCCACCGTAAGATTCCTTTCCCATACATGGCTGAGTAATGATGTTGATCCGAGATGTTGCGTAAGCTCTCATTGATTTTGATTGATTTGTTTTATTTACGGACGCTCTTTAACATCTCAGGTCATTAGCGTCCCATTCAATTCAGGGCATCAAACGGTCGGTAAATTTTGCTCAGAGGCCTCTTCTTTCCGGCCTGAGGTTCTCTTTCGTGCGTTAAATCTACGACACAAGACCCATGGTTTTACTTCCCTTCTGAAGGAATCCATCGACCCTGACCGGGATAGAACCCACGATCTTGGGTTTACAATGCAAATATGGTTACCATTAGATCACCAGGACCCACCGTATAGATCCGCTGCCGTTGCAGCTACCCTCACAGGTTGCAGCAGTTAACATTTACTTTACATTTAACATTTTTTCTTAACAGCAACAGAAGAAAAAATTAATAAGATTGAGAAATGCCAAAATCAATGTTTAAGACTGATAACAGGTGCCGTAAAAACACCACCATTAAATGCACTTCTGGCCGGAATGAATAGTAATCCAATGAAAACCAGCATTGAGACACAAGCGGCACAATTATACATAAAATTAAAAACAAACCCAAGTAAACATCAATGGTTTCATCAACTACCCAAAGAACACAAACTAAAAATACAGATCACAAATAAAGCTTACTTAAAGAAGAATTACAATTATTTAAACCTGGCAGAGACGAACATACCATATCCCTCAAGAACTAATCCAATGGATTATATTAAGATAGTAACAGATAAAAAACTGACAGAACAATTAAATAAACAAGAAGACTCAACAGAGGTATGCAAAACTATAGCACTTGAACATTTACACAACCAATTCCCCAAAACAGGGAGACTTAGAATTTACACACATAGATCTGCAGACAAACAGGGAAATAATGTTACAGGTGGTATATATGGTAAATATTTCTCGCATTATTTCACACTGCCTTGACAATCCACAAGTTATGAGGGTGAAATGGTGGCAATACAATGAGCGTTGTAACAGATATACCATAGGACTGATATAAAAGAAAATAAAGTAATGATTCTTACAGATTCAGCTTAAGCTGTACAAGCTATAGAACGATATGATAGTCATATGAATCTTACAATGTAAGGGACGTGAGATCTTATTATAGATTAATCCAAACAAAATTTCAACAAATAACACTACTGTGGATACCAGCACATGTGGGAGCGATAAGGTAATGAGAATGCAGACTTTCTGGCCAAAACGGGGGCAGTGCTATATTCAAAACCAATAAAGCTCTGTGGATTAAATGTAAAATTAAATAATATCAAAACGACCATAGAACAAAAATATCAACATAATATTCAAGTGGAAATATCTAATAAAAATTATTCTAATATAAAAGAAACAGTACAAAAAATAAAAAATCTATCAAGGAAGGAAGCAGTTGCTCATTTTAGACTGGCAACTGAACATGATTGTCTGGCAGTACATCTACATAGGTTTGGTTTTGTGAATGATAACAATGTAAGATCTGCAATACTGACAAGATTCTAAATGGAGAACATCTATTGGAATGCACAGAACTGAGGAAAGCTGCAGCTGACGGGAAAATACACAAATTATATTGACTGGCGAGGGAAAAATTGATGGATCAAAATCCTGCACATTAGATCAACATCATCATTTACTTCTCTGGTCTTATTTTTCACCTGCAGTTGGAACAGGAAAACAACAGGATATCATGTTCCAGCACAATAGATGCCACCTAATTGAGCAATGAATGTCTGTTATTATTTGAATTATACATTTGTGACAACTGATGCAATTGAGGTTGGACATTTATTTGACATCCAAATCTCTACACCTGGCACCACTTGAAAATTTTCTTTGGGGTTTGTGAAGAATGATATATACACAGCAATCCAAGAATATTCATGATATGAGGGAAACAGTTTTCTCAAATTTTTTTAAAAGTTAACAAATAATTAAGAAAATATGAGAGCAAGTAAGTTCATGATGTAAATTATGTGAAACATGCAGTGATGATTATATGATCTGTTGGGTAATATTACCATTTTTCTAGAACATATGTACAGTTTATTGAAAAAAAATATAACTCTTCTCATGTTATAACATTTTGTTTTATGTCTTCCCAAACAGAACATTCTGCACATAAGACAGAGATTTTTCTGTGCAGGATGCATAGAATTTCAATTTATTGCTTTGCTCTCTTTTTCCAAGAATTGACAACAAAAGTCTATTGTTCAAAGTGAAGAAACACATTTAAATATTAATGTACGTTATATCATTTTACACCAGTCTCTTAACTGTCATTTTTATTCTCTGATTTGAAAAATAATATGTTCTATATCAATTATTTCCCATTACCTTTATACACATTGTTTTGATATACATTGGGATACTTAATTTAGTAATCAATGGATAATTAATTTTAGTATGAAGGCTATATAAACTATATATAAAGAACTTATGTTTGCAGCTGCAGTGGGAGAAGATGAAACGTTGAGAATATGGGACTTCTTTGGATCTTCATCAAGAAAAAAGGAATATTACTTATTCAAAAGGCTATTAATGCCATTGCTTCCACCTGGGTTTACAATACCGCCAAAGAAGAGAATAAGGCTTTACAATGGAAGGATTTGCCATTTTGAGGACATCAAAAGCATGGGTGTTGCCACCTTAACTGATGCCTATGAATATAATTTTGGTTATAAAATTAGGTAGTATTTAAATTAGGATAAGCATGAGTTTTATAAAACATTTTCTTAATTGTTTTCACACCATTTAATTAGCAACTTTTAATTTTTGGGAATTTTATTGTAATTAGTATGACTTTCAATCATTTTATTGTTAATGGTTAAAATATAGTTAAAATATGGTCATATACCTAGGTAGAATAAACTCCCATTTATTAGCATAGTGGTAAGCATATATAATTGTATTAAAAGATAACATCATGCAGCTCTTTTACTATTGAATATATAATAATTGCTTTGCATTGAGCAAAATGTCTTATGAAGATTACAGTTAGTTACTCATTGTCTTCAGTAGCCACTTTAGCTCTGGTATTTTACAATATTATGACCTGGAATTTCATAGAATCAGAAATGGTACTTATTAAATACTTGCATGCATGATTTTAAGTGGTTTTCTTGATTTTGAACATTTTAATAAATGCAAATCCAAAATTGTGTCAATCAAATTTACACATACTCCCCTTCTCTTTCTCTCCCTTTTCTGAATTTAATTACTTTTAATGGTGGGAAGAAAATTAAAAAATATGTCTTATGTATATGTATCAGACATGGCAGCAGAATATAATCAATGCAATATTCTTTACAGACAACATGCTGCTTTTCTGCAGTTTATCCTCAGAAAAGTAAGCATTGTTCATATATATAACCGATTGAATGTATTTAAGAGCAATAATATGACATGTCTATTATTTGAAATATAAAACATTTATGCATCCCTCATAATATATTAGTAAATTAAGACTTTTAAATATTGTGTAATGGTGTAATAAAATACCACCGTATATTTTAATCAGAATTATGTTTTATTAAGATTACTGATATATGTGTATACTGACTAAACTGTAGAGTATTCAAATAAAAGATTTAATTTATTGGTTGAAATTTACATTTTGTCATAATATAATAAGCTTAATATTTGTTAAAAAAAATTGTTGCTACCTATGTGAATGAATGAGCGAGCTTTATTTCTCATACACCAACATACAAAAGTTTTTAACAAAAAAAACATTCTTTTTAAACAACTAATATGATAGTACTTTTGGCAATTCTAGCAGGCTCTAACTCTAATTTATTACAATTTGGTTGGATCAACCCCTCCCCCTAGTTCATCAGCAGCTACCAGCTACCTACTGGAATATCTAGGGGACCAGGCTCTTAATCAACCAAAGAACACAATGCTATAAATAATTTATACAATCAATACAATACAATATTAAATTACATTTCATGCAATAATGAGCCTTCCTCATTTTCCAATTAAACCCATTCAGCTAAATTTCTATCTTTGAAAGCTGCTTATTCCTTTAAATGTTATACACAAACAAACAAGTAAACATATTAATCAAAGTAACCAATTTTCCTCTCCATGATCTCAGTTCATGTAAACTTACCTAGTAATAAATTTTTAAATTTCCCATTTGATCACGATGATTTTATGGAATTGCATTCCTTCTGTACCCCATTACAATTAACTCCAGGTTGAGTATGTAATAGGATCTATATTCACTGCTAAATAGTGCAATTGTCAGTATTGTTATTTCTTAAATATAAATTGGAACTTGCACAGTGAAGCCAATCATATTAATTGATATCATTGTATGATTCAGTTGAACTACACACTCTTAAAGTTTCACTTACTTTTCATAAATGTATGGAACCGGTTTCACATTCCCACAGCTCAACTAATGATCCGACAGTTGAACTTTAGCCTGGCTGAAGATAGGAACTAAATGTTCTGAAAACTGGTTCCATACATTTATGAAAACTAAGCGAAGCTTTAAGAGTGTGTAGTTCAACTGAATCATACAATGATATCAATTAATTGTTATTTCTATTTATCTTACCCACCTTCCATAACCTTTTTAGCCTCACTTTGCCTATGTACTTTCCCAGTTTCTTAATATTTTCATCTGATTTTAAAATTGAACCTCTTATTTCAGTTGGTAAATTTTCCTATGCTGCATATGTATTAAACAATTGCTACAAACCTTTAAGTATTAATCATAATTTAGTGTTTATGTAAATGGTAATAAAGATGTTATGGGGACAATGAAGAAAACAAAGCTAATTCATTTATATAATCAGTATTGGAACCCTCTGTGTTGTAAATGGAGGACAGTAGTAAAATCTATTTTTTAGTTTCTCACTTTAAAATAGATTACTTTTAGAGTACCTTATAAATTTTAGTACAGTGTATTGTAACATGTATTCTTGGTACCATGACTTCTTTCATTTCATTTCATTTCAGTGTGGTGTTGTGCACAATTAAGCCATGTCAATGTATAAATTAACAAAATTTATAGCAGCTTATAAACTACCCAATTTCCCCCCCCCCACACACACACAATATAGTAATATAATATATAGTGTGTAACGTAATAGTTAATTCTCTTATTCCCATCCAAGGCCTGGGTACTCATTTCTCCTTTCTGAAGCAAAGTTTTTCAGAAATAATGGTCTTTCCATCTCTTTCTCGAGTGTCCTATTGATCTAGAATATATTGGAATATAATCCTAGGTAAGCTACCTCTGCCATTCTATTCATGTTATCTTTCGATTACTCTCCATATAATTGAATTTCCTCAGTGATGTTTTTGGACGCTGAGTATTTGGCAAACATTATACTTTTTTATGTGATCTCTTGTAGTCATTTGTACACACGGTCTTAAAAATCTTATCTGAGCTGTTTTCATTCATTGTTCCTTAGCTCACAAGTTAGGCGGGTTTCTAGAATTCTTTTCAGCAAACTCGGGTAAGTAAACATTGTAGAATCCGTGTCAGAATGCGAAGGGCATGCACAGATGGAATATGATACACGTTAGTCTGTAGTTTCTTATTTCACGACCATCTGTTAAAAGTCTTTTGCGTGATCTTTTTTCGAGGCGCATTATTTTTTAGTTCCATATAAAAATATTTTGTTTTTCGCTGTCGAGTGAGTAGCCCAAACTTGACTAGACAAAATTTCACTGAATTAACGTGTTAAAAACAAGACTTTTCCTCCCAGCGCGTAAACCCAACAAAAACTTAAGTGTATCGGGGTGAAAATGTCCTGGCGTAGTGATAAAGCATTTAGTTTGAAATTTTTTCAATTAACCTCTTTTAAAAGTTGCTTTGTTTCAGTGCACATTTATTAAACACACCACACTCGTCGAAAATTTACGTAAGAAAAATTTAGTGAATTATCGTGCTAAAATTACATGAAATATTTTCCGCGTGCGTAGACCGTACAAAACTTTTAGCAACATTAGTTGCTGAATAGGGAATTGGAAAAGTGAAACAGTAAATGTAGTTGTAAATAGGTGTATTTTATTATAAAATCTAGAATTAAAACGTATTATCGTACATTTTGTGAAAAATATTACTTTTGTGGAAATGTACATTCAAATCGAAAACATTGGTGAAAACACATTTTCACCAAAAATTAATACTTTATAAAATACAATTTTGCTTAAAACCTTACTTTTACGGTGTTACTTTAGAAAATTAAACATACATTTTGGTTAAAAAAAACTTTCTTTTGTACCAAATATGCATTAAAATTGAGAAAAAACACACACAAAGCATTTTTAGCAATAACTGACATTTTACAAAATGAAACACATATTTTAGCCGAAAACCTTACTTGTACGGTGTTACTTTAGAACATTAAACATTCATTTTTGCTATAAAACAAAATGTTTGTGGTTAATATGCACTAAGATCGAGGAAAACGCATATAAAGTATATTTTTATGAAATAACCAAAAGTAGTAAGAGCCCATGTGAGACTAAATTATTTATCACAACACATAGAAAATTAAAACATACATTTTGGATAAAAACCTTACTTTTATAGAAATATACATTAAAGTCGGGATAAATGGACATAATATTAATTTTTGGCAATAACCAAAAAGTAGTAAGAGCTCGTTATAGACTACAACTTTTTTCACAACATATAGAAAAGAAAAACTTACTAAAATAAATTACAATGGCACACTTGCACTTGCAGACATGGTTATGTTTAGGTAGTAATGGTGATGTAATATTATACTTGGTGCTTGAAAATACAAACCTTTTTGATAAAAAGCTGTTTTTTAAAAATGCTCATGTTTCAACGTAATGTTTCTACATTCTATACCTTCAACTATAAGTATAAAGCTGGTGAAAAAATGATTCCACGAACAACTATAAAAACGGGTACATTCACTAAAATGATTTTTACATTGAAGTGAACTTGACATTATTTAAATTAAAAATCCCACAACGAGGAAACTATCGCCTGTACGACTTGGATAGTTTACAAGCACGTAGAATCTGGCACAGGAATATATTTATTAGACTTTTTGATATGGTTTCCCAATACTGACTCAAATCTTATTGCACTTATTTTCGTATCCATTGGCTGCTATCTCTTCACTGAGTTCACAATACTATAGCTGTACTTTGCTAAAAAGAAAGATGCAATACGTATTTCAAAAACCAGATACACTCTTGATTCATACTAAAAACTTGACAATATCCACGATTCGATCATATGTACAGTCCATCAGCTAATGAGAATTGTGTTTCTACTATGCATACCCCGCCTACTGGATTTTCAAGCAATGAACTTTATTTTTCCACATCTTCTTTCCCTAAGAAAAACAGAAATTCTTAAAAACATGGAAAAACCCATTGTAAGACTGTCCTAACAATAAAGTATACCTTACCCTAAACATAAAAAAGCACCTTTTAAGACTGGAATTCGTAAATGCTTTTAAGAGGGAAAACAATAGAATATACTGGAACATAAAAACGCACAACATTTTAAGACTGGAATTCACACACAAAGGGAATGCTTTTAACAGGGGAAACAATACCTGCCCTAAACGTTGACCCTTTTAAGAGCGGAATTCACAAACAAACATTGCTTTTAACAGGAAAAAATACTGGGTGAAAGTTTTCAGACAGATGGAAGCTTGACAGGTATATATATGATTGCGGTGAAAAACATATACCAACTTAACTTTCACCAACGGTCAGCAATTCTACGGAGTCGGAGGCGGAAGCACGCAGTTGGCCTAGGTTATGCTATTTTTCTTAACGCATGAGAGCTACTTTTCCTTTTGTAGCGATATTTTTGCATCGTAATAACTTTTTATCAGTATCGTTTATATTTTAACTTTATTGTTTGCATTTAAAATGTTTTATTGAACTGAATTTTAATGATACAATTCACATTATTTCAATGCAATTCGTATTTTAACAAAGGTTTTTGCATAATTACAATGTCGTTTGCATTTGAGATATTTTATTGCATTTTCAGAACGTCATTCGCGTTTTAGAATGTCTTTCGCGTTTTAACAAAATATTTTCATAATTTCAATATTTTTAATAATTAGAACATTTTTGCATAAAACATTTCGCGTTAAGATTTTTTTACATAATTACAATTTTTTATATTAAAGGTCCAACGCGACATATTTGTTCCAGCAAAATAATAATGCCCGCTCCTACGAACAACCAAGCTTGTAATAAACTTCGTCATTGTAAAAAAACTTATAAAACACCCATTCTACCCCTAAAGATCAACATAAAATCCGAAGGTCAAAAACTGGAATATTTTAACACTCACAATAACACTGAAAATACTTAACCCTTGTCCTTTCTCCGCCTGTCTTTGTCGCAGGAATACTGAAGGTCGGTAAGGTAGCTGCTCATGTGGGTAATGGAGCCGCGTGTTACCTGCCCATGAATGTCGGTAATGCAGCAACCTGTACCAAAGATTGTCAGTAAAGAGATATACACTACTAACGTACCTACAGCTTTTGAGTTACTGGGAGAAAGATTCTTTAACCGTTGAAGTCTTAATCCTTCGCGCTGGGAAGCAAGAGGTACGCATATAATAAGCCCATGGTAAGGCTATGATGTCATCACTGAGGAAACTACTAGTATCTACCAATCGGGAGAATAGACACGTGGAAATGGTTACACTATGAATAAGACGAGAAGAAACGAAAAACGAGGGTTAGGAATATTGGAAGGCATAAGCCTGCAAATACGGCGCGCTGTAATTAGTATTAAGAGATTCTGGCCTGTACATCTTTTTACGAGAAGACTGCATAGTGAAAGTTTTTCAAGCACGTTATCATTAAAATGCAATAACAGGCAAAATTGACGGACTGGATACATCAGTGCTTTCATCCATCTATATTGAAAAGAATTGCCTGTTTTATTTTTTATGTTACTGTAGATTCAATGTTTTCAGACCAGTGCCTAATTCTATGAGAATTAAATGTAAACAGAAAATTGTTAATTTTTTTCAACACGTGCTTCACCAAAAATACATTAAATAGCATTTTTGATACAAATAGTTATAACATTTTCAGCGATTGTATGATTTTTACCGCAATACGATAACTCATTCTGTAGATGCACCAACCGGATTCCATTTCTCTTTGTTTGCAAATAACACAACAGAAGTCAGATTAGGGCAGTATGACAGTCATTGGAAAAGTGTAAAGCTATTTGTTTGTAAATTGGATGTTTGTTCTCTAAACGGCACATTAAGGAAGATAATTTCGTAAAACCGTTAGATAAAATCTCTCCGAAAACAACGCACAGCCATTTTGGACATCTCCCGCGAACAAAAATCCATATATCAAGTACATTCTGCTTTGGTGATTTACTGATTTTTTTTCAGTTATTTTTAATAATGTTAACTTTTTACCTTATCAAAACATAAGTATCAGACGCTGCATCCTGCATCATCAGACTGCTTCAAAGTACCTGTATCTGGAGAATCGGCAGGTTGATTTTCAATGCTAGTTCCATTAAGAATTCAAGTTTTCATCACGTATTCAGTTTGTGACACAAAACATGGTACTAACTTGACACTCAATCGAAACCTAAAGTGATGGCCTATATTCAAATGCGTTTAACGAACATATAACTGGAAGTTTGGAGACGATTCTGAATATTTCCAGAATTTCTAGAGAAAAAAAGAATAACAAAAGAAAAGGGAAGAGAAAGAAGAGTGCTCGATACGCAGTGACAGTGTTGGAGAAGTAAGGAAGGAAAAATGCGTAACTAGTGGCAACAAATTATCAATCATCAAGCCTTGCTTTTCCTCATTTCGCGAGTGGGTTATTGTACTTTCACATGTGTCTCTTTGTAAACCAAAACTCTATAATTTTGTTTGTGTGTTTTCATTTTAACATCTTATTTCTCAATTTTTTTCCACGTACTCCTAGCCGCCCGCCACGTAACCTAAATTGGATAAAAGAACTACAACTTGAGTGAGTGACAACTCCAAGGTATAAAAGTGAAGACTTGTACAAACTTGTAGTTATCCCAGCACTTCAGCAGCATATGTGCCATTAACATATATAATACATAAACAAAGAATACAAATTATTAGTATAAGAATTATTATAAAAGCACACACAAAAATGCAAATGTTAACTCTAGGAAATACGGAAAAAAAAAAACTCAGATCACTGCTCCTCCTACACTTAACAGAGCATCAAGAAGAAATATTAACCAAACAACAGAAATAACAGAATATCCAATCTAATTAAATAAAAAAGTGCACAAAGCAAGCATGAAATCAGCACCAATCAAGAAAAATATAATATAACATCTCTTGGCAGCAGCAGACATCACCACAAATTAATATAAACACTTTAAAAATAAAGCTACAAAATTTTGTATTTCCTTATAGAGCCAAAAATGCAATTGTAAACATATGATTTAAATCTGCATCTTCTGCTTACGTCTGCAACTGAAAAATCTGATAGAAAATAATATAAACTCGATTGAAGAGCAACGAAACAATAAACACTCAGTGTAGCAGGGCTTAATTGCCTCTACTATAATGGCTTTTTACTACTATTACTGCTGTACTTTGCCAAACATGTTTGAACATACTTGCCTGACGACACCAGTGCCACCACATCTCAACCAGATCCGCCAACGTGTGCAGTAATGTTGCAAACCTTTCAGTCAGTTGATGGCTGGCTAGGAGACAACTTTGAATCAATCGCCTTGCCCTTGGATAGATCCGTGGATTTCCTTGGATCTCTAATAGCTCAGCTACATA
Source organism: Metallyticus violacea (assembly GCA_030762175.1). NCBI lineage: Eukaryota > Metazoa > Arthropoda > Insecta > Mantodea > Metallyticidae > Metallyticus > Metallyticus violacea. The sequence continues at coordinate 64,465,420 of CM060832.1, read as the reverse complement.
CTTGCACCAAATCTTGGTTCAAAGATTTTATGGCAAGGTATCAAATTGAAATTACAGCAGTTACAGAGAACAAGTCCATACCGCAATGATAGAGACAGACACGGAGGAGGAATCACGCTAGGAATCAAGACATTAATTGAACACTTTTAACAAGTATGAATCGAAACTACAGCGGTAAATGTTAAACTGCATCAATCCAACTTAACAAGCCTCTCAACACACAATCCTCCGTGAACATTATAAACAACTATATTGTTATAATAATTATGAATTAAGGAGATAATTATAACTAACGAAGACCTGAATGCCAAACACTGCATGGGACTGTAGTGAAATAATGGTGTTTTAATGAAATTAATTGCACTAGAACAAAACTCAAGTTTACTTAATATATGAACTAACAAACCTACTAATATCTCATTCCAGACTGTCCAAGCACCGAATATACTTATTATAACCTTAGTTTGAAACGCACGTAAACACATTCAAACGGTCTTTCCAGTGATCACTATCGGCCATAACCACTCTCGTCGGGCCTTTAACGAAATCAAAATGTCTCTCCGTCGTGACTTTATTAAGTCCAACTGGGAACACTTTCGAAATTGATTGTTATTTACGAATCTCATAATTTACAACAACGAGGATTCAGCCAGTGAGCTAGAAGCAAGCGCTATAACCTTTTCTGATCTATAGCAAACCATAGTGCCTCACAAACAGCAGTTCACCTTAGATGTGAAGCACCAAATAGCCTTAATGTACGCGAAGATTATCATGCGTCATCCTGTACATGCATTACGCCTACACAAACTTAATACTGAAACAAATCTACTCAAATACTTAATGAACAATGGAACCTCACTCCAATATAGGCTGCGACAGTGACAAAATATAGGGAATATGCACATTTCTCACCAGAACCCATGTCAGTACTGGTGGTGTAGTGGCCTGGTGGTGTAGTATGCCCCCTAAACCGAAGATCGCGGGTTCGAATCCGGCCAGGACTTGATGGATTTTTTTCGGGGCGTAAAAATCCTAAGTATGGCTTCCTTCGGAAGGGAAGTAAAGCCGTGGGTACCGTGTCGTACATTTACGGCACGATAAAGAACCTCAAGCCTGAAAGAGAGGCCTCTGAGAAAAATTAGTCGCCGTTTCACGCCCTGAGTTGAATGGAACGCTGATGACCTGAAATGTTAAAGATCATCCATAAATAAATCAATAAAAAAAAAAAATCACCCGAACCCGTTCCTAAATCCTTCCATTACACCACAGTAATCTAATAGCAGAAGCCGTCCAAGCGAAAAATGAAGTTCTTGCGCCTTCTCTTGATGACACACACAAGCGTCTTCTAACTTCATTTCGGAAACCCTCTCGTTAACTAATTATATTGCATGAAAAACTTCGCCGCACATGCCCCTTCAAAATAAGTAGGGTAATTATGCATATGGCAAATCGTGAGGCCTCGGGGCCGGATAAAATCTCCAGTTCCCTTAAGAACGTGCCAAGCAAACAATAGTATTATAATTCCAGTTTTACATTTAGCATTAGACAACAGCTACTTTCCAACCCAACGGAAACAGACACCGTTGCTCAAGGCCGATAAGAACCCCCTTATGAATTTATTTATCACAATAACCAAGGTTTAGGAAAATATAATCTTAAAAAAAAATGAATACCCACATAAAGCGAAACAACATCCGCGACGGACAATTTGACTTCCATCTCTTCAAGTTCTGCGCAACGCTGAGTATGAGCATATTATATATTATAATATTCATAAGTCGACAGGCACCTTTATACTTGACGTTAAACCAGCCTTTGACGAGAAGTGGCATGAAGAACTCCTACGTAAGCTAACTTCTCCAATAGTACAATAAATCTCATTGTCATTACCTGTCAAATAGAGCATTTCATCTAAGTAGATCTCTCCTAATCTACCTTCAGGCCAATGTGAGCAGACGTTCCTCAGAGCACCCTGTTAGGCCTTATTCACGCATTCCTAGTGGTACAATCCCGAAAACCCCAAATAATTTGTAATTAGCTACAAAGTACTTACTTCACTATAGACCTGGTTAAGAAAATGGCGAGTTAAAGTTAATACACAAAAATGCCAGAATAGTTAAAAAAAAAAAAAAAAAAAACGCATATCCTATACAAAATATCACTTACCCACTTTTCAGTTTTTCGAAACTGAAAAGACCTTACATTGTCTTGAAGCCACCATGGACGCGGACTAAGTAGATATGATACCAGGAACAAAGTCGTAGGGAACTACACCCTCTTATTAACTGCAACTGATGCAGACACTGGAAACTGAACTAGCATTATACAAAACACTTATTAGATAATATAAACTAATGCAGCCTCTGTTTGGAAGTATGCACCATAATTACATTTAAAAAATATGCAGATTTTATAAAACGAGTAGTACCTATCTTATACAAAGTACTTAATTAAACAAGAGTCAAAACTCTCCATTAATATTTAAATATTCACAAAATAAATAAATTTAACCGAATATTAGCATTCGATATAAAAAAATAATAACCTCCCACGACATAATACAAAAGTACGTCGTTTTTCGCTTGATCGGTTTCCCCTATTAAATTATTGTGGTGTAATGGAGGGATTTGGGGACGGGTTCTGGTGAGAAATGTGCATATTCCGTATATTCTGTCATTTCCCAGTCTACCCTGGCAAGGAAGAGGTTCCATTGTTCATTAAGTATTACATGAATATCCCAAATGACTCAACCGTATCTTCTAATTGCAACCTATAAGAATACCTCCACTGACTCAACCGTATCTCCTAATTGCGACATATGAGAATATCTCTACTGACTCAACCGTCTTTCTAATTGCGACATATAAGAATACCTCTACTGACTCAACCGTCTTTCTAATTGCGACATATGAGAATATCTCTACTGACTCATCCGTCTCTCCTTCACCAACACCAGAACCACAGTAGCAGACAGAACTGTGAACTACGGTCCTCACACTTACAAGATATTCCAAACCATTCTAATTGTACATATATGGAAAAATAAATAAATACTACAAACAATTTTAAAATTAAAAATATGAGTAAATAAAACAACTGTAATTCATTTCTTACATTACTAAGATACAAATGTAATATAAGCTACAAATTATATCACGACATTGGAGTCGAATGGCTTACAGAAGCTGCTTGTTAATTTATGCTACATTAATCATAACACTACTGAAGGAATCTGCATAATATCACTGCATGAAACTGCACGTATCGGGAACCGCTTTTTCTAAAGTTGACACCTGCAACTTTAGACCAAAATGAGTTACACATGTTTTAACTTCTCATTTAAGGTGTTAATCCCCCCCCCTTCTTTTTCAAAGCTATACATCTTGGAATGTTATTTAACTGTAAAATGTTCAATACTCTGTAAAACTGGACATGTGCATACACTTGTAGAGTTTTACTAAATCGATTTTATTTTATACATGATACATTTTAGTAAATAGGCATATAAATGTAAGCAAACTTGATTTCTTGCGGCAGTTTTTTAAAACATTGAGTTTAAATACCATTATGTTGTGCATACTAAGTGAACAAAGGCTTGGTGAAAAGTGCGGGAAGAATAGCATAGCATGTTGTCCTGTGTGTTGCAGAGTAAAACCAAGGTTATATAATGCCAAATAAGATTCAGATTACTCAGAATCTATTCGTGGAAGAAAATAGAGAAATTAACAGCGTTTGTGGCAAGAAAAGGTAGAGAAATACAAGTTATGTGGTATATAAACCACATACAACCTGAATCATTTTATATCTGTCAAAACAGGGCTACCGCCACGAGTGGCCGAGGTCGTTAAGGCGCGGACTCGTGAGCGGGAGGTCTGCGGTTCAAATCCCGCCAGGACCGTCCTCCCTGACTGGGGTTTTTTCCAGGTTTTCCTCAGTCTTCATAACTGGCAAATGCCGGGGAGGTACCTAAACTTAGGCCTGGAACGCTTCCTTCCTTAAAAAAAAAAATCCTTTCCCAATATATCATTTCATCTCATGTCTCATCAGTGTCCACCGCCTGTGGTGCCTCTGTAGTAAAAACGGGCGTTAAACACTACTCAAAAAAAAAAAAAAAAACAGGGCTAAAATTTCGTGTTCAGGAATTATTTCTTGAAGATACTACAATTAATAAGAGAATAATATTTTAATGCTGTTACCATAATTAAAGTTCATTTTTTCTTAATTTTTATAATGTTGTATAACCTAAGTATAAAATGTTTTCATATGTTGCTATACTTGTTAGCCTATAATACTAAAAGAAAACGTTATCGCAGGTTTCTACTCTATACTGGTACATATTAAACAATACAATAAGATAGGTTGCTTCTAAAATCATGCACGTCAATTGTTTATGGCGCATAGTTATTGATTTGGACGACAAAAACACCAAGACAATATCAATAAAGTCTCGATTAAGGAAGCAATATTGTACATTAGTTGCAATGTGTACTATAAACTTTAGGGGTATTACCAATGAATGTAATATTTTTTCTGTTTACAGTGTCATTAATCTGATGCGAAACAATATGTATTATGCATTAATTAAGGTGTATCTGTAGACACCTGTAGACTTAGACTACCCAGTAATTTTCACACAAGGGAGAAGATCCGATTGAAAACAGAGGCGGTGACTGGATTTAAAGGAAGATAGACTATTTAATAGATCACATCCAACATTATAAATACCGAAAAGGTAATTATTCACAGGGAAAGCAAATATAAGCTACCTACCTAAATTTCTAAACGTTAAAATATGTGCAAGAGGTTTCGTACAGAGAGAAATTCAGGTAAGCTACATGTTAGCTTCTTATTTAAATTCAATACCGTGTTTTATACAAACGCTATGGATTTGGGGAGTCCAAAACTTTATTTGTATTCAATATAAAAAGCACAGGAAAAGATTAAAAATAAGCCAGATCTTGAAAGCAGAAAAGATATCGAACAAGTCGGTCCTGGTGGACTAGTGTAAAATACTCCTCATTGACCCAAGATCGCAGGTTCAACCCCAGCTAGGGTCGACGGAATTTTGCGGGCGTAAAAAATACGAAGCATGGCTTCCTTTGGAAGGGAAGTAAAGCGTTGGGTCCTTTGTTATAGATTTGCGGCACGTAAAAAACCTCAAGCCTAAAAGAAGAGGCCTCTAAGCAAAATTTATCGGTCGTTTCACGCCTTGAATTGAATGGGACGCTGACAACCTGAGATGTTAAAGAGCTAAATAAAACAAACCAAGAACAATGCATCGAATAGTGTACAGGTTCTAAAATATGAGAAGGAACAAAATTTGTAAAATCAAAAAACACTAAGAACCTGATGTCATACAAATTTTTGTTTCGATAAGCAGTAGAACCGACCAAAACTTTCTATTTCTGAGATATTTTTTTCTCTATAGTTTTGGTTCTATAATTATTTAGCAGTCATGATACATAAAGAGGTTAACCTTCCAAATGAATGCACTTTTACTGCTGGCTAGAAACAAAAGATATATCGTACACCAATTGAAGTATCAAATAAATTAGCAAATTTCTTAAGGGAGCTCGAAAACTTCAGTACATTGAAAATGAATCCTAAATACATTAACCTACTTTTGACTCTTGCACAAGCCAAAATTTAAAAAATCGGTTTTAATGGTTATTTTAATTAGATTTCTTGTGTAAATTAAAATATTTAAGGCTATAAAACCTTTTTATTCCCTCAGTTGATAAGTTTTATGCCAGTAAAGTGTGTGTTTGTAGGATCGAAAAGATCTTAAGAAGGAAAGAGATTGATTATTCTGTATTCGGATGAATATTCTAAAACCAGTTGAAATATTCAAAAGGTTGGAAAACAGTGGAATGTACTTTTTTTTTTTTTTTGAGTAGTGTTTAACGCCCGTTTTTACTACTGAGGCACCACAGGCGGTGGACACTGATGATACATGAGATGAAATGATAAATTGGGAAAGGATATTTTTTTTTTTTAAGGAAGGAAGCGTTCCAGGCCTAAGTTTAGGTACCTCCCCGGCATTTGCCAGTTATGAAGACTGAGGAAAACCTGGAAAAAACCCCAGTCAGGGAGGACGGTCCTGGCGGGGTTCGAACCGCAGACCTCCCGCTCACGAGTCCGTGCCTTAACGACCTCGGCCACCCGTGGCGGTAGTGTGTGGAATGTACGTAATTAAAAGACTTCTACCGGAAGTTAATCTACAGCAAACTTACTTTCAAGATGAGAAGGACCCGAGTTATCCATTTAGTTAATAGGAGCTATAATCAAGAGAAAATAATGCTTTCTGAAGTAGTAATGAAGTGTGTATACTGGATATGGCACACCCGTATATGTGATTAAAGTAAAGTAGAAGACAAATTTCATAAAATATTATGGACAGCTAATGATACAAGCAAAGAAGAAAATTGCGTTTTGAAAAAACAATCTATCATAACCTTAAAATTCCATATTACATAAACATTTCATATGTATAACAAAATTGTAGGAATTCAAGCCAGCATATGAAGTTTTGTGAAACCCCTTCGAAAAACGTAGAAGGAATCTTGTATATTACATACCAAAATACTATAATTTGGGATTTCGTTCTATGGATTCTCATGGGTAATAACGTATATTTTACAACTATCCATAGAATAACTTTAAAAAAAAAAATCCTGAAAAAGTAAAATGCCACCCAAAATAAAAGACATTATTCCTGAAAATTTTCATTTTTTTTAATCTGTCAATTTTTAAAAAAATGGTCTTCAAATATAATATTTCTGAATTAAAGCTAATTGTAACATGCATTAAAGGAGTAATACACTGGTCGTATTCCTATTGCATGAACCTCCATGTAATATATAACTCGTCACTCACTAGCCATTACAGTACGGCACGTAATACTCTCCTAATAATTACTACCTTTAATAAATTAACAATTTTTATTCTATGAAACTGCATATATCATCCTCCTTACAGTAATGCCATCAATACACTGTGACAGCATGAAATCACATGCATTTTTTTTTTTTCACCCACCGTTAATTTCATGATTGGCACTTAGAGCCTCGGTCATATTTGCCATTCAGGACCCCCAACAACCCTGGAATGTCCTATGCGTGCTGGGTGACACTGACCTACTAACCTACATATACGCATGTTGGACTAACTGCACGCGGGAAGGATGTGCATTGATTGTTACGGGTGGGACGCGAAAGATGCACAAATTGCCCGTTCTGTTATGGCAAGCTGAGCTAATGTTCTATTCTCAAAAGAGACTTAACCACCGTGCAGCATGAGGAGATGGGTGATTTTTATGAAATAAAGTGGGAGATGAAAGGAGGTTATGCCTAATAGTACTTCTCAGATATTGCAGTAGAGCAAGAGCCAACGACTTGGTACCGACATTAAAATTATGGTGTACAAAATCCAAATTACAAAAGCTCCGTCAAAATCAGGTAACATAATGATAAAAGAAAGCTTAAAAAGAGTTCCAGTAATTAAATACAACAATTCATCAATAAAAAGAAAAAATGAATTTAAATGTTTTGGGATGCTATTAGATGAGAAGTTAGATTTCAGGAAGTATACTGAACATACAAGAGCTAAAGCCGAGAAAGTAATGATTATTTTATCTAAAATAATTCAATAACAATTTAAAATATCAATAAATGTTAATAATATTTATCACAACAGTATCTTTGCAACAATAATTACATATGGGGCTGGAGTCTGGGCCATAAGAATGCACGATATACAAATTGGAAATCAATTAAAGAACTCAACCAAAATGTTATTACACTACACAGGGGCAGTTAGTACCATACCTACAATGGCGCTATTGTTATCAACAGGCATGAGGCCCGTAGATTTATTAGTAACATTAAGACGAGCGAAATATTGGACCAAGGAAAAGAATTATGGAGAAGTGGAAAAAATAATAGGTGCACGATATAACATCATAGCAGAAATACATTTTAATTTGAAATTGATATGGCAACTAGAATGGAATCAAATCAAGGAAGGAAGACGAACTTATAATATCTTTAAAAATATTACCCAAAGATTACAACTAAGGCACGTGAAACCTACAAGAGTATTGATACACTATTTCATTGGACATGGCCCTTACAAAACATAGGGGCACAAAACTAAAAGCACCCAAAATGATACCGGCTTACGATGTGGAAAACACGATACGCTGGAGCATGTTTTGTTTCAATGCCCTTGTTATAGGAACAGAAACTTCAGAAGAAAGAAGGAACTTCAAATGACCATCGTGTAGCCTATATTTTAAGGAAGAAAGAATTAAATAAACATCTTGAAACCGTAGCCCATAAAATAAGTAAAATAGCATGGGAAGAAAGGAAGGATGGATGGAGCAAGAAGAAATTCCAGCTGCAAGGGAGGAAGAAAAAATGGAAGTTAGAAATCGGAAAGATTAAGAATATTAAATATAGACTAACTTACTACCCAATTTACAATGAAACTTTATTCGAATCATGTTAGAAGGTGAACAGGGAGAGGAAGAGATAGAAGAAGTTATATAATAAGCAAACCTACAATTATGAACAGGGAAAGAGTACGATGAGGCACCAGGAGAAGCATGGACTGAAGGAGCTGTTGGGGGCCTCGGTGAAGGTGTAAGGAATGGGAGTTAGAGGAGCTTGTTTGGAAAGAATGATGGAGAAGTATAATAAAGATTGGGGTGGGAGTGTAATGTTATGAGTGAAGTGAAGTTAGTGGTGAAAATTGTAAGAATAGTTTTAAACTTCTAATAATGTGAGTATAAAGAATAAATAAACAATGCAATAGAGAAGTGTAAAGTGTAGTGGAACAGCGAAAGAGAACTTTTTATAGGATATAAAACAGTATTGTGTATATAGAATGAGAGGAGGATAAAGTGGTTGTGGAAAAGGGGTATGGTGAAAGAATGAAGAACAAGAATGGGAAGATAAAGAGGAAGTAAAATAAAACATAAAGAAAAATTGTTACAATAATTATTACAATTATAACTAATATTGTTAGTGATTATTATTGCTAATGTTAACGATGTTAAAGTAATGGATGGTAGGGTAAATGTTGCATTGATAAATGCCAATTAGATTTGCAAACAAAAATATTATTAATGTTGTAAAATAGATAAATATAAAATATAAATGTGAAGTATATATGAATATATTTATAAAAACGATGTAATATAGAAAGATGACATAATAATATGGAAAATACAGAAACATATACAAGATGTATAATAGAGTTTTACACAAAAATAGACAGGAATAGATACATATAAGTAGTAAAGTAAAGTATGTAAGAAATGTGCTGGATGCCAGTACAGTTTCTACCGGATATCGGTTAAATAGTAGTGTTATTAATTTAGAGTTAAAGATTAAGTGGAAGTAGCAGAAGTAGTAGCTGGTTTCCAGTTACTCGAATATCGCTCGTTTCCAGCAATTAGGAAGGGCAATGTAATTTTGTTATATATCATTTTTGTATTATTTTAGTACATTTCCTATTGTAACCTAGATAATACTATCATCTGAAAATAATAATGTAAGGGTGTAATTTTGTAATTTAGAAATAAACTGTAAAAGTGTGCAATACACGTTCCAGTGTAGGAAACAAGGTACCAGGATGGAGTTTTTCAGATTATTATTATTATTATTATTATTATTATTATTATTATTATTATTATTATTATTATTATTATTATATTGTCCTTATGTTTAGTCACATCAGAACATTCTTTTGGACATTCTAGAGTTTATTTGAGTTCCAAGCAACCCGTAAGTATCTCCACATGCAAGCTTAGTGGGCTGAAAAATTCAGTCATCGATGAGCGAATTTACTTTTAATTAATTTGGAGTAATCACCCTGGTTGTTATTATAATATTGGCACCGTTGAAGAAACAATGCCCATAGGCTTGACCAGGTACTTTTATAGGAATTTAGGTCTATCTTGGGGAGAAAAGTTTCCAAGTGAACGCATGAGAGCACTTTCAAAGAAACATTTTTCATATTGTGTAATTGTGTGGAACGTTATCTCATCCTCCATGTAGGAAAGAAGAGAATGGGATTCAAGGCTTTGATGGTGCGCTTATGTGTTATGTATAGCAGAATGTCATCCCGTACGTCATACATTGATGTCCTGCATGTGTGCGAAGTCTGGCATGTAAATATGGGAAAGAACAGTATCCATCTCTCCTGCAATGTAGTGTTGATGTATGTAACGTGAAAATGCTCTGTTGCAGGAATGTGCACGGGAGTTGTGATAGCCCAAAAGAAATCATTTTAATTGGCCCAGCGTGCCAGTTCGTAAAGAAGGCCTTTCCACACCAAAAGATACGGCAGGGATGAAAGCTCTGTCTTGATAACCCCGGGAAGCGGCCTCAACCACTCACAGCAACTGTTGAACTGTGAATTGCTCAGGACGACCAAATTGATATGGCGGGATGGCTTGAATGTCTTCCAGAAAAGGAGACAAAAGGGAAATAATCAATCTCTCAAAAATTTCGACAGTGTGGAAATGAGAATAATGAAATGATAGCAGGATGGTGGACCCGGATTTCATTATACAAACCACTCTCGTGGAAAGTGGAACAAGGCAATGCATATATAAGTACCGCTCTGAGGTAAAAGCGTACGGAACATGAATGTGATCAGCCCGTTAAAGTTTTTCGAGAGTTGAGACGCTGGAATTTGCCAGGACGTCGCTCGGTCGGAAGTTTGGAATTTGTTCTGCCCCGTCATCTGGAGAACGTCGAAGGTATAAGTTGTCGTTCTGATGGGTCAGATTTGATTTAGATGCAGGATTCATAGATCTGGTATGTAGTGCCATAGAGAAAGTGAAAGTTTCAACCTCGGTGTCCAGGGAGGGTTGCAACAAACTTTCGCATGTTGCCGCTACTCAAGTAAGTTCTAATCATTGTGTCCTCATTGTGCTTGCGAAGGCGGGCACGGACCTCATGGCGCAAGCGCCGAAACAGCTGGCTGAAGTATGGCAAGCGGTGTCCTGATAGAGTCTACGGACTAACCAGTATTGGAGATAATGCGTTATAAGCCAAGAAATAAGACGCCCGAGTGTGGGAATTGTTAGAGTGTGCGGATTGTTAGGCTATGAGTTACTCGTACTACCATTGTGATAAAGAATGAGACAGCGATTGTGTTATGAAGGTTTGCAAGGATGTTAGCGTTGAGGCAATCCTAATGCTTTACCAATTGAATTCTCTGGTGGGACCAGAAACGTCGTGACGGACAACTCTTCTGTTACTTTCTGCCAACATAGGTTTATACTTGGAGTTAAAGTTACAGTGAGATGAAAGTAGAAATGCTTTGCTAATCGCATAGTCAATAACTGACGGAGTCCTTGAACTTACGAATGACGGATGGATATGCTAGAGACCCACTACACGAAGTTTTGAGTTTTCATCTACGAGGCGAATGAGTTCATTGTCTCTTGAGTCTGCCTGGGGCCCACAATGCCTGCATGATTAAAGTCTCCGTCGAGAATTGCGCTGAGATTCCAGGGATATAATGGATAATCAGTTCTTCTCACTAGGATTGCAGTATTCCACCGTTACTGTTGCGATTGCTTCGAACGCAAGGGTAGTCAATGAGGGGAAAACAGATATGCGTCTCACTGATTAAGCTTTCATCAAGGGCAAACCGGGCAGCAAAATTCCGAATTTTGTCCCTCTGATCTGAAACATTATTGCATTCCAGAATGCAATTCGAAACGAGGTACTAGACCTGGTTTCGTTTGCCATTCTGGATCGTATGGTTTCCGTTGAACAGTAGAGCATGTTTTAAGAGTTTATCAGTTCTGCTTGCTAGATCAGGAACCTGAAGGAAACGATTGAATAGCTAAGTTGTCTTCCTTAAACTTGATTAGAAATGCTCAATAAGACTATTGCTCAAGGTAATATAAGAATTAAGCGCATTCCGGGTTGAAGAAAGTGATATAGAAGACGTCTACAGCGAACTAAAAGCGTGACATTTCCCGCTTCTTCAATGGACTGTAGTCTCTTGTGGTCCTTCGTCTAGAAGCGGTCGGCATTATCCGTTCTGGCAACGGTACATTATTCCATTAAGATTGGAATAACTTTCTTTATGAAGTTTGTCATCTCTGAAATGAATCAACAATTATAGAAGGGATGGTTTCCATGCACTGCTCTAGTTTGCATTTGTCACAGTTGATGGAGGGGCAGTTGGCTGTCCTGCCTCCATACAAGGACGATCATGTCTCCTGCTCTTCCCACATTAGATGGAATTCTTCATCCGCTTGTGAAGAGAGCTTGCTTCCTTCCGTCAGGGAGCATTGTACTGAGAGAGCCTCTTATCAGCTGTGTTATATTGTGTCAGTTGCTGCCTTGTGTTCGAGCTGTAAAGACTAGAATTTATTTATTGTACATATCAAAAGTGTAAGTGAATTCAAGACATGTGTTCGAGCTGTAAAGACTAGAATTTATTTATTGTACATATCAAAAGTGTAAGTGAATTCAAGACATCTGTGTTGGGTGTGAATTACATTATATTATTCTTATTAGTCCACTGAAATGCCTACGGAAAAATTCACGCTTGAATAAAGAATTTTTATGTACGGTACATTTGTAAAAATCGAATCATGTAGAGAGGTGTGCAGACAATATCAGGAGAAATTTTATGCTATTCCAATTCCAGGTAGAGAAACTGTTAGATTTGTGGTTAATAAGATTTGGTCAACGAGATTTAGAACGCTAAACCTAAGAAGCGAAAAAGAAATGTTCTAACGGAGGGAAAAAATGGAGGAAATTGGTGCATCATTCGAACGCTTTCCAAAGAAGTCTCTAAGACGTATTGCACAGCAAGTGGGTGCTTCTACTTTTAAAATTGAAACTCTACAGAGTGTTCATAAATTACGACCTCGTGACTACGAAAAACTAGTAAATTTCTGTAACTGGATTTTACAAAGTATGTTGACGTGGTACTGGTGAACACATATTTAATAATTTCCCAGTTGAGGCATAGTTTCATTTAATTAGGAAAAATCCCCACACCATAGGTGAATTTAAGGTCAATAAAAGAACAGAAATTATTAACACTACGCAAGAAGAAATTATGCGTGTGAATTGAAATTTCATCCGAAGGCAGCAGGAATATCTGAATGCAGATGGACGCCACTTTCAACACAAATTATAACGAGGTTAGTACTCATAATAGTGCGTGTTACTACCACTCATGAGTATGCAATGCGGGAATTTTAGAATGGAAAATCTCTAGTGTAATGTGTTCATGGGATAGGGAATCAGGCTGTCTCTCTGTTTCTCCAACAGCATCGTCCTCTGATTGGGGTCGGTCTCACGGAAAATGCGCAAAACAAGCTGCTTTTCATTTTGGAAGACTTTGGGGTTTCCGACGCTTTGCTTGCATAAGCAAGTGGTGTAGTGGTTACCATACTTGCCTCCTACACCCAAGATCGCGGGTTCGAACCCGGCCAGGACCGATGGATTTTTTCGGGGCGTAAAAATCCTAAGTATGGCTTCCTTCGGAAGGGAAGTAAAGCCGTGGGTCCCGTGTCGTACATTTACGGCACGAAAAAGAACCTCAAGCCTGAAAGAAGAGGCCTCTGAGCAAAATTTGTCGGCCGTTTCACGCCCTGAGTTGAATGGGACGCTGATGACCTGAGATGTTAAAGAGCGTCCATAAATAAATCATTCAACGCCTCTAATTAATGTTGTGCTACCGCATCCTTCCATATACAAAGTACCGCCACGGGAGGCCGAGGTCGTTAAGGCGCGGACTCGTGAGTGGGACGTCTGGGGTTCTAATCCCGCCAGGACCGTCCTCCCTAACTGAGGATTTTTCCAGGTTTTCTTCAGTCCTCATAAATGGCAAATGCCAGGGAGATACCCTAAATTTTGGCCTGGAACGTTTCCTTCCTTAAAAAAATAAATCCTTTCTCAATATATCATGTCATCTCATGTATCATCAGTGTTCATCGCCTGTGGCGCCTCTGTAGCAAAAACGGGCGTTAAACACAATTCATCATCCACATATAAAGATGGGCATTATAGTGTCCGTTCTTTTTACTCCTAAACGAAGAGGATAACCAAAGGTGCTTCGGTGCTCATAGCGCGACACAAGATAGCGAATTAACTCGTCTTTGAAATGCCATTCTCTGTCATTTCAAGGTCAAATTGCTTTTTATCAAATGGAATGTGTATTTTTTCTCGTGAATATCAGCTAGGGGTGATAAGTGAGGAGATGTAGAACAAATAAGAAGCAAATGTTTTTCACTCATTTTCACTTTACTGGCATCAATTTACTTACACTGCAGCACAGTTACAATCATAATTGAAATAATGTTATGTTCAAATTACAAACAATTTCAATTCAGTAAATACTCGCAAGTATGACCATTAATTCGATGCATTTCCGAAAACGTACCTCAAAAGATCGATGAACGCGTCTCAATATTTCTTCGCTGATTCTTGCACAGACATTCCTAATTTGTTGACCTACTTTACCAGATGTAGTTAGTACTTCTTCATAAAATTGATCCTTAATGTATCCCTATAAGAAAAGATCTGGAGATGTGAGATCCAGGGAGCATGCAGGCCAATATACAGGTCCTCTGCGTCCTATCCATCTATAAGAATGCTCTCTGTTTAATATTTTTCGAGCTACAGTTGAATAATGAAATGGACAACCATCATGTTAATAGCATATTGCAGCCCGGACCACAAAGAGCACGTCTTCAAGCAACACGGGAAGTTTTTGGTCCAAAATATTTCTGTATTTCTGCCCATTGAGTTTATCTTCAATGAAATATGGTTAAATTATATGGAATCCCAAAATGCCACTCCAAACGTTCATTGCTACTGATGCTCTACTTCCCGTAACAATCTTGCATTTTTCACTGCCCAATAATGCATATTATGTTGGTTTACTTGAGCATGATTGGTGGATGTCGCTCCATCAGAAAATAAAATTTTGGGAAATTACCGTTTTGAAATTGTAATAAAGCCCATTGGCAAAATTCAACACACTTCTGATGCAGACTAATTTGATATGGATAGTATTTGTGACGCTGGAGTATTCGAAGAACACTCCTTTGAAAGATTGCCAAATCATGTTCCACTTGACGGGAACTTGCGCGAGGATTAGCAACAACTGCAGCTAATACAGCGACTTCCTATTTTCCGTAGTAGCACTTCTCATTCGATAGTGTTTTCTTGATGCGACATCTCCCGTTTCGGAGAATAAGTTCGCAAGTCGTTAAACATTTCAAACAAATGACTGCCTCTTTTCAGGATACCGATCTCCGTATAAGTTGAAAACTGCTCTATCCTTCTTATAGGCTTCGCCTTAAATGTAAACCATATCGATCCTTTCATTGATCTGTATCGAACATCCGTAGTTGAAAACGAAGTAGAACTACTGAGAATGATGTCCTTTTAGGTTTTAATTGACAATGATGAGCACTTGTTTGTTTACTGATGTCAACAAATGAGCATCTGTGCATAAACAAATGGGTTTCCTTCATAGCAACAAGAAAATAAAAAAGAGAAAAGTGAAAGTAAGTGAGTAATATTTGATGCCTTATTTGTCCAATATCTCATCATATAACACCCCTAGCTGATAGATGTACGGTAACTTTTATACTGAAAATTGAATGCTGTTTCCATTCCCGGGGGAAAAATGCACAATTTCATTTGGAAAAACCAAATTGACCTTGAAATGACCTTGAAATGACATTTCAAGGACGGGTTAAGCTTGCTATCTTATGTCCCCCTAAGAGAACTTCAAATTTTGCCTGGAGCATTTGTTCATTTTCCCCTTCGTTTCGGAGTAATGTCCGCCACACTATAAATGCCTCACCCTGTATATATCAATAGAAAATAATGCAAACTTCTCCAGGTATTAAAGGTTTTCTTGATTTGTACCAGGGTTTCTCAGGAGATGTTTGATATTTTAATTAATGATCTGTCCAGGCCAGTGGCTTTGTCATCCACAATTTTGTGAACTAAACTGAAAACTTCTTGAGGTTTTGACATTGAGTGGATTATTCGTGCTATTGTGCTTCCAGAATTGTACCCGGGTTTGACCCTTTTGCTGATATAAAGATCCATGCAGGATTTTCCTGAAAACGATCCTCAAGTACATCGGCAATGACTCCAGCTGGATCTGCAGTGAAGTAGAACAAACCTGCAGGAGTGTGAAGAAAGTTATTTCCAGTGTTGGCGCTGGAGGATACCTTGAATGCCTTCAGTAATGACCATAAGCGTTTGTCTAAATGTGCGGTGCTTTTCATTTCATGCTGCCGCTGTTTATGCCTATTAATTATAATTTGTTGCCTAATAGGCTTGTGCTTACGCTTTAAATTCAGTCTGGTCTGTATGTCTTCATCTCATCTCCTGGCAAGATCATCTCGGGATATGTAATAACTGGTGAAGAAATCGTGTGTGTTGGCGTTTATTTTGGCAGTTCATATCAAAGCAGTGAAGTTTTCTATGGCAGCTTCTATTTCTACTTCGCTGTGATATAACAGCCGAGGTCAGGCCATTCGGTGCATTCGGATTTTAACGTATTGCAACCAGTGATACAGTTTTGTAACACTATAACGTTTTGTACTTGGCACCACATATGTCGAAATGCACGGGGAAATGTTTGGAGTCTAAGCTGTGATAGATAATGCGCTTTAAAGTTATTGTCTCATGTATTGTGATGCGAATATCGGGCTTCCATTGTCAGGATCTGAGCTAAAACGTTTGTTCTACTCTGGCGTAAGCCTCCAGATCGTTATTCTCTGCTATGCAATCTGCAATGATATTTCCAGCTGTTTTTGCTAAGCGAGCATGCCACTATGGGTGCTTAGCATTTAAATTTTCAGTTAGAATTACGCTCTCCTCCTTGTCGAGGATTTTTTTGGGGTCTTAGGAAGTAAAGGAATGAGGGAGTCCTATAAACCGACCACAAGCAGGGTTTTTGCATTTACACATACACTCATCTCCGTACATTTAATTGTTTTCATGGATGGAAGTGTTACACTAGCATGAGCAACTGTTTTTTTTTTAATCAATATGGCAGTGGCCCTTCATTTGTCAGTTTTGTCATTTTGAAAGATATTGTGTTTTCCTCGAAGCCGAGTGCTCTTCTCATGACCTGGCCCACAGCGCCGTTATGTGTTTTCTGTCATTCATATGCACTTTCGGTCACTGAACTTTGGTCGATTTCTTCGCGCATGACGCATTTGTAGTGAAGAGCGGGGCACGTGCGGTTTTTCCCCGGCAGAGATTCTGCACTGTATGAGAGGTGTTTGCCCCACATCCGTATAGTAAGTAACGGGACATCGTACGCACATACGAGGACTTAGCAGCGTGGGTTTGCTAAGAAACTGTGTAATAAAACATGTAATTATTTACCCCCGAGTAGTAGTAGTAGTAGGTACATTTCAGTCCGCCTATCAGATTGCTCCATTCGAGGCACGTAAATATTAATAAATAATTAATATTTGTAAAGTATGCACTCTTTCATTTTAAAATGCTATACAGAAGTTGAAGCTAACCTAACTCAGAGATCAAATTGAGGTAGATTCATGTCAGATATTTGTTCACTCAAAGGTTACTAAATAAATAGACAGTTCTTTTGAAAATCTGTACTTTTGCAGAAAAAAATGAGCTGTAATTTAACGAGGTTAAGATTTTAATCACAATATTTTGAATAGAACTATAAAATTAAATGCGTTGGATCAAATGTAAGCGTGCTTTTATATGTAAGGTGCTTATCTGCACGGCTTTAAAGATGAAATATTGCCTATTTCTATTCAAACTCAGGGCATAAAATAGGTCTGACAATTGAATTCATTATAATTTGGTTCTAAATACTAAATTGCAGCATTATACAAGATATACTTTTTAACAGTTGTAAGACGCCAGCGATAAGTAGTCATCGGTATTATTTTGTAGATGGGAGAGAGGTTCTTAACTCAAACTCCCCTAGATGTTCTTGTTTACCTGCCATAGTGTGTGTTCATAATGTTGAATCCTGATGTAAATTAACATACATCCTTCCAGCTAAGATAAGAGTTTTATTTTGAAACAATTGTTTAAACGAAAAAAAATGGCAGTTCTTGAAATGGCGTATTGACTAATGTTAAGCATTTTCTTGCTTTGGTGGATTCATATCGAAAGTTGTTGCGGTAAGGTCAGGCTTGAAGAGTGCGTAAATCCGACACCATGACACAAATAACCTGTTCTTTACTTTCACGTGAAATCTCAAAACGTTAAGTTGGACTGCACTTATACGTTTAATGATTGTGGAGCCTTGCGCCGTAAAGCCTATGTGAAAATATAATTCAACTTTACATGTACTTTACAGTGTAAATTCATCACAACTAGCTCTATTTTGTTCGTGCTGAAAACCTATATGAAAATAATTTTAACAAAAAGAGTCAAATTTATATTTAATTTCAATGTGGAAGCTCCATTATGTGGATTTTGATATCATTTTTCTTACTGTTTGAGAAGAAATTCTGCGATATTCAAATGGTAATGACCATACTGCAAGACTTCTAACATAACCAATTTTATGTAAATATAGTTCACTATCTGTATCATTATTCACTAGCTGCAATAAATAAATCAAATCAACAAGTATCACTGTATTTCTTGTAATATAGCGTCCCACGAACCGCATGTTGCCCTTAAGATCTGACTTTGTAGGTTTCTAGAATCTAGATTGAACATTTAATTGCTAAAATCTAGTATAAGTCCGAGAAAAAGATGTGAACAAATCTAATTAAAATGAATTGCATCTTATCGAGATGAACAAAGAAGCGGACTTGCTTAAAATATTTTTTTCCATCGAACACCACCCCTGTACACACATTTCATTCCCCCCCCCCCTTTTTGTTTTGTTTAAATATTTAGCGGCTAAGTGCCTTTGAGTGTATTTCCTCACAATAAGATATCCAACCAGTTTAGTTTCAAAATCAGATAAGAATTTTGTTACTTAAGCAGGAAGTTTAGAAAGTGAAGGCTTATTTACAAGAAAATTAAGTATCTTTCGCTAAGAGGTGTCATAAATTTCTCTCACCTACATTCTGGAAAAAATGCCAGTTTTGCTTCAAAATCAGATAAAGCACTTGACACTATATGTAAACTTTTTTGGGAAAAAACTATTTTAAATGTCTTGAAATAAGTGTTGTAGTACATTTTTTCTCCTTCCATTCAATGCATCAACGTTAGTTTGGCTTCAAGGCGGCTGTTACTCTATGAAGATTTTTTGTAAGTGAGCTCCTCTTAAAAAGTATTTTAAAAGACTTGGGATAAGTAGTGTCCCAAATTTCGCACGCCTATTCGCTATAGTAAATGCGACAAAACATATTTCTTACCAAAGACAGTTTCTGAAAGTTTTTTGTGATTTTACTCTTCGTTAGAGTAAACTGAATTTCGTGTTGTAAAAATCCCAGAGTTTCAACTCGCAATTAGATATGTTTCATTTTAAAAGTGAACCCTATTTACTAACGTGACTTATGCTGTTAACCTCCGGTGGTTTTGTAAAATTGTTTAACATTCCTTTCCATTATGGTGGAAATATTTTTTACAAAAGGCAGCTTATGAAAGTTTTTCAAGTAGTGCGGCCTGAGTGCTTTATCCTTCCGCCAATATGCCTATTAAGTAACAAAAGGTTAGGCACAAATAATATATAATTTTTTCTTCATTTTCAAAGCAGAATCCTTTATATATAATATTAATGAAAAATAAAAATAAAGTAACACTATTAACAATGTAACAAATTAACAGTAATTATAATAGTACAAAAGCGATCTCAAGTGTGACTTTTTCTTAGTATTTTATCCTTTTGTACTATTATAATTACTGTTAATATATATATATATATATATATATATATATATATATATATACGCGTGTGTGTTTGTGTAAGTTTCGTAACAATGCTTCTGTTAAAAATGGCTTCGTTACAGCACCGACAAATTGTACGAGTCAAGTTTGTGGCTGACGCCTATGTGTGGATAATGCAGAGAGGTGATATGCAGAATATCACCGTGTTAAGGGTATCATCATTCTTTTTATTGAGATGTGACGATATACTAACGGAGATGATGGTGAGCAAAATTAAATTAATAAAATAAGACATGCCGTTAATAACGTTTGAAAATACATTGTACTTTTTGGTGTTTTTTGATATAGAATACTTCTATGGATTGGGCGTTCAACGTGAATAATAATGATATATAATTGTGTGGTCATATGAGAATTTAGGTGATGGGGCGTGGTGTACATGTGAGTAAATGTAGCAGATACGCCAATTAAAATATTTAAAAAAAAATTACTATAGGGTTGTGATTTTATGTGCATTACAGCGTGAACACAGGGACAATAGATTTTATTCAGCTAAATGGTTATATAGAACAAAACTTGAATTTACCGCAGTTTTCACATTCTTTGATACACGAAATACCCGCCCTGTACCTCTGCAGAGATAATTAAATACAGCAACAATATTTTTGTAAGTTTAGATACAGGATTTAAAACACTTCATTTCTGTTTCAACATGTATCTTAAATGTTTTCAGCAACCCATGTGAACAAACATTAAGTGTAAAAGAGGAACTTTCAATTAATATTTCGATTTGTCTGTGTTATATCGTTAATAGTGAATTTGCTAGTGAAAGTAATTCCTACCCTTGTACACTATCCTCACACACACCACTCCTAGAGGTTACGTAGGTGCCTCTAGGCATTCCTTTCCGCGAACTCAGGTATGTAAACATAGCAGAAAAACGAGTCAGACTGCACAGGGCAAGCGCCAAAGGGACTTGGCACACGTTAGTCTGTAGTTCCTTTTTCACGAGTGTGTGTTAAAAAGCCCTTTGTGTGATGTTTTTTCGAAGAACATTATTTTTTTAGTTCTACATGAAGTTAAAAAATAATTTCTGTTTTCGCTGTCGAATAAGTAGCTTGAAGTTAATTTGATAAAAGTTTATTGAAATGTCTGTTAAATGCGCGAATTTTCTCCCCCACCGCGTAGATATAACAAAAACTTTAAGTGTATGGGAGTGAAGATTTCCTGGCGTAGTGATCAAGTATTTAATTTTGAATATTTTTCAATTAACTTGTTTTAAATGCTGGTTTATTTCGATGAACAGTAATTAAACACACCTCACTCATCAAAAGTTAACGTGGCATTTCGACAAAAAATGAGTGAATACTCGTGCTAAATCAAGGGTTGTACATTAGCCCCATGAAATGTTTCCCCCGTTCATAGAGCTTAACTTTTATCAACATTGGATGGTGAGTAGTGGAAGGGGAAAATAAAATATTAAATTTAGTAGTAAATACGTGTATTTTATTATAATCAATATGAAACGCTGGTGTAGCTTTGCAAATGTTTTCATATCAAGGGCTGTACATTAGCCCCAAATGACAAATACTCTACTCTAGTGCCATGTTAAATGTATACATTATTTATAATATAACTAAAATTGATATGCAGTAAAATCAAAAACACACATTAATCAAATTATAAATCAGATAGAAAATTAAACATATTGGTATACATCTTGCTAAAAACCCGACTTTTGTGGAAATAGATATTAACACGTTTTTAAATAGATATAAATTAAAAAATACTGCTATACAGTTTGTCAAAAAACTTATTTTGTGAAAATATGCATTAAATCGGGGTAAATACACACAAATTACATTTTTAAGCTGATGTATTTCAAATACACTGTTATATATTTTTTAAAAACCATGGAAATATGCATTAAAACCGAAAACATCAGTGAATCACATTTTTAGCAATAATTGATTCCTTCGAAAATTTAACATACATTTTGGATAAAAACTTTATATTTGCAGCATTACTATAGAAAATTAAAACATACATTTTGGGTAAAAACTTTACTTTTGTAGAAATATACATAAATTTCGAGGAGAACGTATATAAAATAACATTTTTAGCAATAACCAAAAGTAATAAGGTCTGTATTAGACTAACATTTTTTTCACAGCACATAGAAAATTATACTAAAACAAGAAATTACAATGGACACAGTGGCACTTGCAGACTTGGTTATGTATATGTAGAAATGATGATGTAATCTTATACAAGTAACAAGTACGTAGTCCAGGCAATACAAACATTTTGGATAAAAAAAACGGGTTTTTTTTTTACAATGTCGTTTGCATTTATATATTTTATCGCATTTTAACAAAATATTTTGCATAATTACAATGTCGATTGTACTTAAGTATATTTTATTGCATTAAAAGTTGTTTTTAGCTTATTTTTGCTAATCACATTTTTTGCATATTAACGCGTAACTGGATCACCAAAAATAATGCCAGCAAATTTCCGCCATCAACAAAATAATTTCCTTCTCGAAAATTGACATTAAATAAATCCATACTCAACACCTAACAGAAAAATAAAAATATTTTCCTTGCCCAAAGAACGTTATGCCTGTGACAATACTACTTTTTCTCCCATTAAACATTTAATGGATGCAAACCATCCCACTAAAATGACGTTATGTTAAATTCTACAAATAAACAAGTAAACTAATAAAATGACTCTATCAATTTCCGAAAACATAACCTTTATACCTAAGGCTTCGCAAGGGAAGTGGTGGACTGATAGGAGATTGGTTTTTATGGCAATTTGCTTTTCAGAAGGCGTCACAAGGGAAATGCCACTGGTGGGCTGATAGGAGGGTGGGCGTGATTTTAAAAGCAATACTGGCGATACCAAATATAGAGTGTGGTTTTTTTAGCACTGTTTAAACCGACAATGGGCCAATGGAAGTGCAGTAGCGCCGCCAGAACAATGAACTGGTGGGACGGGCTGACAGGACTTCGCAAATATATTGCTTGCAAAATATAATGTAAATATGCCTAGCACTTTTGAGGAGTGCTTAACCTTTTGTTTAAACTCTATACTTGTATCCATATTTCCTTTCATGGACAGAAAATGGCGTCCTAAAAATGGGCGGCGATTTTGAGATGGAGGTCAGTCAATCAGAATCAAAAATGGGCTGTTTAAACACATACCCTCCCTGAGCCAAACTGGCGCTGTTGAAAGCAAAGGCGGGAAGGGCTGATGATTTATTAGTTGCAGCAGAGGAATTGGCGGCGCAGGGATGGTCGTAATTCTATTTCACCACTTGTGCAACAGCCAAAAGCAGTTTCGTCTGCGGTCCGGCAAAAGCAGCCAAGACAGCCTTGAACTAGAAGAAATAAAATATGTAAACAGTGCCTTGAAGAGACTGCTCCGCCTTAAACTCCATACTTAATAAACAAGCAAAAGAACGTTTTATTGCCCTTTTCTTTTCGTCTAGATTTACAGCAAAATCAGCTGGTAGGCGAAGAATTGTTCAAACACTTTTTCGCCCAATACAATTTCCTTTATACTCAACATGGGTATTTTAGGGAGTGGCATGTTTCCTTCATGTCTCCAAAATGGGCTGTTAGTGGAGTAGAAGTGTTTCCTTCCTGCTTACATGGATCAAAATTGAACTGTTGAGAGGGAAATTTTAGTGCAGTAGCGCAGTTTCCTTCATACTGACCAAAATATGGGCTTATAGCGCGGTATTTTAGAGTTCCTTTATGCTTAACATGATCAAGAAAAGGGGTGTTAGGAGGGATGAGCGGAGTATTTTAGTGGAGTAGCTCTGTTTCCTTCATGGACTTAATATGGGCTTTTGGTGCGATATGGAAGTAGATAGCGTCGTTTCCTCCATACTTAACGTGACAACACATGGGCTATTAGAATGGTGGGTGGAGTATTACTCATATTTACCTTAAAAAATGGGCGGGTGTTAGAGGAAGCCTTTAACTCTTGCCAGGCAAGCACATAACAAGCATACTGGCAAATTCTCCTGAGGTGCCTCAGGAGTAAAAACGGGCATTAAATACCATTAAAAAAATACTGGGAAAGCGTGTCAAGATACACAGCCAAAACGCTAAGTCGGCCTTGAACCAGAAAAAACAAACTTAATCGCAAATGTATTGCTTGCTAAATGTGTATTAGACGTGAAAGAATATGTGCCTCAAATAGCAGCATTTTTGGTCACTGCTTTACTTTTATGATGTCATTTGTGATGAGCTAAATTGAACACTTAATAAATGAATTAGAATATACAATTTTTTATTTTCCTCTTTCTTTTCCTGCTAACAAAAAAAAAAGTTGACTCTCCTCCGAGGAGGTGGAGAGCTTAGAAATAATAGTATTTGAACCAGAAATCAAATGGAAGTGCGTGTGAGGGAGAGGCCTAAACTCTTCAAAAAGGGGACAAAAAATATTGATATTAGGTTTCTTCCTGCATTTGAATTTCCCGCCATGACCGGAAGGAGCATTCTGATTGGCTGGTGGCGGGGCTAAAGGGATCATGTGATCAGAGTGGAGAAATCTAATTGGTAAGCTAAAGTACACCTGTTATTGTTTCCCCAGAAAGCATGGTCGAATTTATAGATCAAGACATCCAATTCGTTCAGATTCTACGTCTAGAAATGGTAGCATCGTGGAGCCATAATTGTTAAAGTGCTTCGAGATATATACTGCAAGGCGTAATATTTGTAGATCTGTACAGTTTAACTGCCATACTAGCAGTGAAGCGTCTAGGAGTCTCAGACTGGTGATCAGACAGGTCTTCCGGGATAACGCGGAGGCGGAGATTAAAGAGACGCTTTTATCTCGAGAAATCGCGGTTCTTCGCCTGAATCAGCTGTATGGACTCGATCGTGGCGGAACTCTACGTCCCATTTATATGGTGGAGGTGGCCTTGAGCGTTTGCGGCTAGTGACGGAGCTACTCGACATGCGGGTTTCGATTGATGACTACCGTCGTTCCGCAGTTTCCCTCCAGTAGGAAGTGTCAGAGACTTTTAAGCTGACTAATTAATATTTTTTAATTTGAAGTAAATCTGTATTTTGAAACTATTGAATGGCAGAATATGCTAATAAGAAGGGGGGGGGGGAGAAAGAAAAAAGAAAAAAATGTGAATCGAAATGGTAGACAATTCCGGAAATTGACCTCTGCTAAGGCAGAAAGAAACTAAAAGCTATGTACCTATGTGTATTCGGTCAATTACATTTTTATAATGTTAAAATAAATATGTAACTAAAACCTTGTTTTTAGATTATTTAAATTCCGTTATGCTGCTTTGGCATATGTCCAGAAATTGCGAAATATCATCACATGGAACATATATTGTGCTTAACTTTATCCAAGTTGCAGATGTTTTGTCAATTCCATGCTGTTCTCAGTAAGTTGTTCGCGAGTGATGTGTTGTGTCGGTGTGTCCGTGGCAAGCAGTTGACTGTTTGAAAGCAGCCTTAGATAGTCAAGCTACATTATGATTTTAATGGAAACTGGACTCCATTTTTGCGTTGTTTAATTTATGTGTATGGTCTTCGAGCTTAACTGTATACAGGTGGTCCGTTAGATGTAATGAATGAACAACATACTTCATCTGTTTTGGCGTAATGGATTATTTATTTAACGCAGGAAAATTTCCAAAAGTTTAGAAAGTACTGAATCATTTTTCTCGCATATAATTTCGTCTACTGGCACCCTGAGCCTGGTATCTTTAATCTACCAATTTTTTTTTTATTATTTATTTTTAAAATCAGCGTAACCCAAAGCAATGCAAGAAAGTAGTATCTAATGTTCCTATTGACACCTTTGCTATAATGAATGCCATAACTTTCAGCCTAAGTTCACATTTAATACTTTGTAACCATAAGTGTTTTAATTTCAAGGCCGTTAGCCGCAAACAATTTAAAATAATTTCATGTTGCTTTACTGTATGTCGAACTGGAATAACAAGGACATCTGTACCAATGTCAAGCATAAATCTTTATCCTGAAGACTGAATCTTAACAAATAAAGGAAACTGGAGGCCTGGTATATTTCCAGTGCAAAACATTGGGCACTACTCTGCCTGCCCCCCCCCCCTTTAGTTTTCCTTATTCTTCCACTGATATGCTAATTTTTTTTGGGTAGAAATCGCTAACTGAAACGAAAATGGTAATAAGTATATTTGTCATTCCTATCAAATCTTGGTCTGGTTCTACTTCGACTGCGGGACGGTTGTCAGCGAAGACGAGCTAAAGTTACTTTAATTGATTTTACCCTAACCTCCTTTTCCAATTCTTCAGGTCTTGAACACAAACAAACGACGGCGGTTGGGATGACTACTACGCACTAATGCCACATTGAACTTCATCTAAAGTTTTCATCTGAAATATGCGATCTGCCCCATCATATCCACTTTTGGTATGAAATGCTAAATATGCTGTTGATATTATTTCGGAGTTTAAGTCAAGTGTTTTTAAAAAAAATTCTAAGACCATTACTTACCATTATAACCTTTAATTTTTTTTTAATGACTGACTACGCCTTGTGTCACTAAGTTCTATTTCACTCAATAATTTTTTGATTTTACATTCTTTACTTTCTTTAAATAACATTAATAGCCTTTCCTGACAACATCCTTGGTCTAGTGGTTAAGGTTGCTGACTGTGAGGCCCGGGTTCGATTCCTGGTACCTACTTAATAAGTTTTCTCATTTAGAGAGGTCTGCAACGGTGTTCACCCAGCCTCGTGAGAACAATTAGGAAACAGCCTATTGAGAGGTGGCGTTCTTCGATCACGAAAGCCTCATGATAGGCAACCGGCGGGATGCCGGCATGCTGATCACATGCCTCCCCCTGCAATATTGTCCTCTATCAATGAAGACGGAAGTAGTGGATGCAAAGGTCACTGCAGAAGGCCAAGGCTCATCCCGGGCTGTAGAGCCAAATGAGAAGATAAGAGAATACCCTTTCACTTTGCAAGTGAATATTTATTCATTTCAGTACTTGTCACCAAATCCCAAATATTTTCTACAAACCTCTGCTCTTAATTGCGCGAGAAGTGGGCTTCTGCCTAACAATACCAAATATCTGGTGTTTCTACCAAAATAGCGGTACTTTGACACCACGCACTGTTTGCTTGACAATCACCTTGTCCAGTTTAAGCTTACTCTGATATTCGATGCGTTCTTTGATCTACATCAATCGCATCTTTGTCTTTATTTCGATCTTTCTCCATTGTGTTAAGGATACCAAGTTTTTGCTGTTTTATTATTATAATAATAATCATTATTATTATTACTATCATCATCATCAACATTTTTATCGGTACAGAAAACTTTTTATTCAGTTAATTTTAATGGTTTTAATGATTCACTTAGTCATGTATGCACAAGTGTTATACATGAAAACTAAATAAAAATTATATTACTAACTTTCTATTAAATCAATGACTTTGTATAGTTATATCCCCACGTCCGATAAACAGTTTGCAGAAATGTGAGTTGATGTACTATACCAGTTGCGGCGGTTTTATGATGTGGGGGGAATTGTGAGATTGATTAGTTGATTAATTAGATCCATATGACGCAGTCAATTTGTGGGTGATTTTAATTCTTTGGTTTGTTTGAAAACGGCGGTTGATTCACAAGATGGTGTGATTTGTTTCCCGCTGAAAAAATCCTGATTCTTCCGAGATGCCATAGCTAGCTCGAAGTCGTACTCACCATATCTGGCCACTTACAGGTGTGGTGATGATCTGAAGCTTTCTTCGGGGCTCCTTTTGGATTCAACCAAGGGTAAAAAGGACTTTGATCCGGAGCTATCAAATGAAACACGTGGATGCAGTGCACTTTTTATTTATTCGGGAATTTAATCGTAGTTCCTGACTGACTGACTGACTGAGTCACCGACAAGGAATGAGATGAGACGTTTTCAAACTGTTGTTCACGGTAACAGATCCCTACTTTCCTCGCGCCTCAAACCTGTGACCTAATTAAATGTCCATTAATTTCACAGGAACCTCACACTATAGAATATAGGTTTCACTGTCAGAGCGACAAACAAGTATGTTTCTGTGACTGGAACACTGCTCTTTCAGCTGGAGATATCTTGATATACCAGTGTCTACTAGGACATTGTCTTTTCTAACTTCATTACTGAAACTCGTTTGTGTTTTCGACGCGCTGCGGTTGAGATTATTCACGTCTGTTCCCTCAAGGACTTTTTAACAGTGGCTATAATAGAAAAGTCTCGTGCGAATACAAAAGTCGTCCTTACGAATGGCTCCAGAGAGCTGCAAACGAAGGCACAGTTCAAGCTAGATGTACATATAGCATCATTTTTGTATGGTATTCTTCCCTTTCTCACATATACTTATTTAGTCTTTAATGCACATATTATATCTTTGCACCTTGTTCATTTACAGATCATTATCATTAAAATTACATACCTTAACAAGACACATGTTAATAAACGATTACATCATAATGCCTAATAAACACAGTTCAATATTTCCACAGGAGGCGAATCTGAATCTCCACTACTCAGATAAAAATAAAAAGCTTACCTCAAATAAATGCTGTGGCCAAATCTTCTGCGGTTGTTGTTAATTTGGTTTATTTACAGACGCTGTTTAATATTTCAGGTCATCAGCATCCCATTCAGTTCAGGAGAGAAAGGTCGATATATTTTGTTCAGAGACCTCTTCTTTCAGGCTTGAGGATCTTTCACTTGCCATAAATGTACGACATGGGACTCATGGCTTTACCTCTCTTTCAAAGAAAGCCATACTTAGGATTTTATGTCTGAAAAAATCCATTGACCAGCATTGAATCCGCGAGTTTAGGAAGCAAATATGGTTACTACTACTCCATAGCTTGCTCTGAAGGGTTCACTTTTAGTAGAGAAAGAAGAAAAGAGGAGCAGTCACCATTGCCTGCTGCCAAAGACATATTCTTCATTATTAGAATGTATAAGAATTATGTCTTTTATATGTTATGTATCAATTTTTCATATTAATATTCTTTCCCAATGTTCACTTTCAAGTTTTTCTACATATTTGAAATAACATTATTAAATCTGTTTTTATCACAAATGAAATCCTTTGGAGGTAATTGCTGAAGAAGGAAGTCTGCTGCTACATGCCTCTCTCTGATGTTCTCTTTGCTTTAACCCTTTACAGGCTTTTGACTGCTCATGCTGACAGACAGATGAATGATGAATAAAGTCACAACTATGAATTCATTTTAAACTGTTTTTCTCTAGATATTGTAATTTTAGTTAGTTTACCAAGCTCTGATTTGGGCTAGGATTGTCACTTTGAATCCTTTTTTTGCCACCATTCATAAAATGAATTTCATAGAATACTTTGTAGACTGGTATCTTATTGTATGCTGTAGCTGATCCAAACTTATAAATTATAGGTGAACTTTCCAAAAATCAATTTATAACACCAACATGAACTATATCAACTGTTTTTCTGCAGTAGGATTAAAGTGTAATCCAAGTTCATTCTTACTTCAGCCAGCACTTGCCAAACATAAGATTATTGTTAGTCAATGTAGAATATTATTTCTCTATTTCTGAACATGCCTTATTCTCACCATCATTCTTGGTGATTAGGTTGCCATGCTAGTAAGTAAAAGTGCTCATAGGAATATTTCATTTAATTTGGAATTTCTTTCATCTCCTAACTTTGAAATTACTTTCCAAAGTGGCTTTACCCATAATGTATTTTTTTATGGTACTAGAGACATAAATTTACTAAGCATAGGAACATAGTTCTTAATATATCAAAATCACATATGATAATATTGTATATTACATATTCCAGAGGTTACTGCTGATAAACCAGGGACTGGGAATTGACTAAATCGAGGCAGATATTTTGTATTTTGTTAAATTATTTAGTATCTAGGAGAATGTAATATTTAAATGTATTATAGTAACAATAATTATAATTGGGAGGGATCACACCTAAAATGACCTGGGTCAGATAGGTGGAGGCCCTGATGTATTTAGTATGTGTAATTTTCTTAGCACTTAATAAACATATCATATCATTCAAATAAGAGATGTTTCCACTCTTAAAAGTGCCAAAGAAAAGTACAAATTCAAAAGTTTCACATACCACCCAATTTATCACAATAAGTTCAAAAAGATATTCAAAGAACAAGGAATTATGTTAGCCCCAAAGAACAATTTTAATATAAAGAACTTATTAGGTTGCAGAGTAAAGGACTACATGCCAACAGAACAAAAGTCAGGTATTTATGAAATAGAATGTGCAGAGTGCGACAAAAAATACATTGGAAAAACGAAGAGGAATTTGGGAATCCGGAAAAAAGAACACTTCAGAAATATTCGCTTAAAACAAATTGACAAATCAGCAATAGCAGCACACTTTTGGAATAAAAATCATGAAATTAAATCAGAGATAAAACTACTTAAACAACTTCATAATGCAATAGAACTTTCCACTTGGGAAAACATTTTCATTACAAAATATAAGGATAATTTGATGAATTTCGATATCCCTCCATTGGATGAACTCAGCAAATTCCTAATAATACCAACAGATGCCGCCACAAGAACATCAAGAGACCCAACCGCCACGTTTAACGACAGTTTGTCAACAGGCTGAAGATGGGAGGGATCGCTCCCGAAACATATGTTTCAAATTTATGTAAGTGAATGGAGTTAGTGTGAAAAAAACTGTATACATTGTTTATATATATCATATCATGTTATATGTTTGTTAAAATTCTCATTTTTTACTGCATTGGATATTGGTCCTGTTTTACAGTGTTTCATGGTTAGTTAGAACACTATTTTCATCACAAATACTCATTTCTTTCACATCTTTGCATATTTTGGCTTAAGTCAACTTTAGATATTGGTCCCTAGCTTCCTCATTATCTGCCTCAAACATTGTACTAATTATTTCTTGACCCACCAAGTGTTCACTGTTTCTTTTTCAGTTTAGACATGTATAATCGGTACATCATGCTCTGTGCAACTGGCAAGTGACTGCAAATATTAAGTTAGCGTTTTTATTGTGCAATTTTAAAACAGCAACAAGCAAGATATTCTCCTAGATAATATTCTTTACTCTGCCCATCAATCTTAGCCCACAGAGATTGTATCTGGACAAATTGTGTGTAGTGGAATATAGAAAAGACATAGATTTGATTGAAAGTGCAATATAACTGTAATCTCCATTTTGTATTTATTATGTATTACTAATATATTTAATTTTAGTTAAAATTCATCAACTGAAAATATATCATTCCTTCTGACTGTAACAATTGCACATTGCGTACATAGCATTATACCTTTCAATATATGGATTCTGTTGGAAATTCTCAGACACTTGAACTTCTCTATCTCCTTCTAATTGCATACAATGGCAAGAGGACTTTCACTGTATATTTTATGGGTGAAAACATATCAGTGCATTAGAATGAAATACCTATATCTATTCTTTCAGTTGGAAAATACTTTTTATCAGAAAATATTATATTGTCTCATAAATATTTATTATAATTCAATGTTCTCTTTGAGCATCTATAACTACATATTGAAAATTTTTCTTTCACACTAACCATGAATTGAACATAAGTTGGAAATGAATAATCAGACATTAAAAATTTAGGTTAAAGCCTGGATTTGAACCATGGATCTTCAGCCTCCTCCATGTATAGAATCGTGAACCTCTCTCATCTGATTCCATATAACCCAGAGACCTTCCAATGGTTTCTCTACTATGAGAGATGAATTTGGCAACCTTTGACCTGACTTCCTAGGTTAACTAAGTTCTATGTCCCATTATCCTAGGGAGTTAGTATATGTCATGACGTTGAATGGTCAACATTATGCAGAATCTATTAATACTGTATTTTCTTCTGGAGTTAATTTATGGTCATCTGTTTCCTGTTTTATTCTTAAACATCACTGTTTGTGAGATTATTTCCATCAATTAAATGTTTATATTTAATGGTCACCACAGTGCTCTCCAATTATCACTCATTATTTCCCTTCTATTAGTGCTATGAATGCTTGAACACAAATTGTTTTTGTGATGGATATAACATTGAAATTGAGTATAGTATTTAGACAAGGAATGATTAATAGTTTAGCTAAAATCTTCCCAAATATCAAATAGTTATACACAATGTGGTTTCAAAGAAAACATTCTTTTATCTAAATTACATATTTTTTCATCATTAACTGTTTGTGTTTTAGTTGTTCACTTATTAAGCTCTTCCTAACTCAAGAGTGAATAGTTTAGCTTTCTGGATGAAGTGTGATCTGAAATATGTGTTACCAATTTGCTACTTTTTAAAACATAATGTTGCAATTTCATTGGGCAGAAATTATGTGAGGAGCTTTTCAAGATTAATCAAAATACAAGAAAGTTCAAGAAATGTTCTTGAAAGAATAATGAACATAATAAAGTGTTATTTATAGTATTGCTTTATAGCTGAAGTATTTTGTAATAAATGAAATTAGCATATTTATCCATTTTCATGCCAAAATGAGTGGTCAGTGTTTATCACAAAAGACAAAATTTTAATCTCAGCATTACTGTAATGGAAGAGTATTATGTACAATAGGATAGGGCTTTGTGGCACCCTATACATGAGAAATTCCCCGGAGCTGGATTGTCCAGTATCTTTAGCATCTCCTCCATGCCTCCACAGAACTGTACCGAATGACTCCAGATAACTCATTGTAAGTTATTATCAAGAGGTAGATTGTCTCACATTGCTATATAGTGAACATAAACTTGAATTTGTTGAAATGTCCATTAATGTCTTTTGGCCACACCTTAAATACTGGAAAGAATTTCACAAAGAACCTGGAAGTATATCAACTTGTTTATTCAAAATGATAGGGACATGTGAACCCCTTGAATGATAAAAATGGTGATTTAATTATTTTATACTAATTTATAAAGTATATGATAGGGGATTATGGATTTACTAGATATATTGTGCATTTGAATTGGAATGTAATTAAATATGTCACTTCTAAGGGTCAGTATCCTGACTTTTAAGCTAAGGCTAAGGCAGGAAAAATGTTGATACAGTTTAACCAGATACTACAACATATTAATTAATGATTTTAAAATGAGTATTTCAAATTTTATTACACATAATTTTAAAGTCTATTAAATAAATAATGATAATAAAGTGATATGGCAATAAAACAGTATTATGTAATGCCATTACAATTTCAAGATAATCTGTTCAAACAAGAATGCTCACCAGTTATTTAAAGCATAATTCTATTCCCTTTGTCATTTTGCAGAAATCTTTAATGATCCTATCACAGTACATGGGGCTGGCTTTCATATGCACGAATGGATATTTTTCTACAAACATCATTCTATGCAGAGAGATGTTTTGTGAATTTCTCTTGAATGTTCTTATGCATTTTGAAGTCAAAAATGAATGCTTACCTATTTATGATGTTATTAAAGGAATGGTTTTTCATTAACTGGCACAATTTATTAGCTTTTTTCAGTCTGTTACACTGGCCATTTAAAATTAAAAACTGATGAATGACACTAACCTCTTTCCTTTGAACTACCCAGAATTATATAGATGCCTTAACTCAGCCTTCATTCTTATCAAAATAAAAAAAAATATCTCTCCACTATACCTTCTGTAACTGAAGCAATTATTGTTCTGGAAACTTTTGAAAAAAACTTTCAGAATTAGAACAATCTGTGAGTTCCAAAAATGATAGTTCTAGCTCTGAAACAAATAATAATTTCAACTACAATGCTGCTACATCTTATATTTCATAATGAAGTCTCATATCTCATATCTCCTGGTATTCAGGTGTGGTCTTGTTTTCATTTTTTCCTGTGTACATCACGCGATTGTATTGTTTCATGCCTAATTGTTTCAAAATCACTGTTATGTTTTAACAGAAAAGTTTCCTTTTACTTACTAACACCCTTTAAGCAGAAAGTTAGCAAAATGTTAAACATTTAGATGGGGTTTTTAAATAGTTTTTTATATCGGGAATTTTTCACATTGAAATATATTATAATATGACAAATTATTGTTACAAAATCACTCAAATTTCACTAATTTTGTTCCACTTACTTGGACATGTTGCAAAGGCAATTGCCTCCATCTTCAGCTTGGTCCCACTGGCCACTTCCCAGTGTGGTATTAAGATGTCGCTCTGTGGCTCTAACAAACTTATTGATAAGGTAACTGTTGTTTGGGAGATCAACGTTAACCAAAAATTCTTTGTTTTTGTTTATAAATATATTTTCCCATACAAGGTAATAGTTACCTTATCAGTAAATTTGTTAGAGCCACAGAGCAACATCTTAATACCACACTGGAAACAGGCAGTGGGACCAAGCTGAAGATGGAGGCAATCGCCTTTGAAACATGTCCAAGTAAGTAGAACAAAATTAGTGAAATTTGAGTGATTTCGTAACAATAATTTGTCATATTATTTAGATGGAGGTTAATAGTTTATTGCTCTAATGGTACTTCTACAATAGAAGTTGGTGGGGTGAAAACAAAATCAGTACCCATTCAAAGAACAGGATAGTTGCAGTCATTGAAGTTTGCCATTTGTTTAATATGTGTAGCTTAATATTTACTGAATAATGTGGCTATCTTCAAGATCAATACAAAATTAGTGAATGCAGTTCAAAGGGCAAGTATTAAAATTTTAAAAATTTATAATATTATTTGCACTGTTAACTAACATTTTGTGTATGTCTGGTATTTTAAATCTAGTACCTCCTTTCTAGTTTTCATCTTCAGATCGAGAGGAATCTGCTCCTTTGTATAGAAAGTGTCATAAACTTAATATCGGAGGGAGATGTGAGTTGCATTGGTGCAGCAGAATTTTAACTCCTAATTATGCTCTCATGTTAATATTGCATTCTACATCAATAGAATTTGCACTTGTTAAGCACAGTTTTGTGTATGTTTGGTCTTTTAAATCCAGTCCCTGTTTGCTACCTCCTTTTAAATTTCATCTTCATCAGAGGGATTCTGCATCTTTGTACAGTAAGTATCATAAAACTTGTCATCAGAGAAAGACTTGAGTTGCATTGTTCTCGTAGGATTTCAATTTCTAATAGTGAGCTCATATTAATGTCATACTCTACACACACAGCCACGGGTGGCCGAGGTCATTAAGGCATGGACTCGTGAGCCGGATGTCTGGGTTTGAATACCACCAGGACTGTCCTCCCTGACTGAGGTTTTTTCCAGGTTTTCCTCAGTCCTCATAAATGGCAAATGCCGGGGAGGTACCCTAAACTTGGGCCTGAACACTATTCATACATTCACACTCTCACCAATAGAACTAATATACAAACAAGAGGATCCAAAATCAAGCCAACTCTAACCTACTTAGGGATCCTTAGTGACATAAAAAAGAGAAAATAAAATGGATAGTAACTACAGATGAAGGAAGTGGTCACAGAGCAATAACAGCAGAAACAATTATCATAAAAGCAATCAGCCATATCTGCAAAATCCATAAGTTAAGAAAAAAATTATAAGTTAAGAAAGCAAACTAGTACAGTAGATATGAAAATATGACAAACTATTTTAGTAAAATAATAATAGAATGAATCAAAATATGTATCCCTAGAAAACATAATTTATAGACTATTTTGGAATGAATCCTTCAAAGTACTAACAGATTAAGCTAGTTAAAAAGCTGAGAGTTCTAGAAATATTTAAGCTGGTCTTCCAACTTGGGGAAAAATGACTGTCAGCCTAAGAAAAGAATAATAAACAATATAAGAATGACATTCATAAAATTCCTACAAGACAAAGATTACAGAAGCAAAAATGGCAATTTATTTAAGTATATCAATAATTTGAGTAGGAAGTACAATCAGAGAGGTTTATAACCCATTAAAGTGAATGAGAAGGAAATTAATGAAGATATGTATATAGCTAATGATTTTATCATACATTATAAGAAAATTAATAGTCAATACCCCAAGTTCTTTTAATCTTCATATGCAAAAAATCACTTTTGAGATTTTTATCATTCTAGTAATATTTTAAAACCGTTTTAGTGCAAAATGCATAAGTAACATTTAAATTTGCTCATTTGTACCATTTTGTTTATTTTGTGAGAGTTTCAGGGCTATTAATTATAATAAATGTCAGTAAAATATATATCTTTTTAAATGTTGTTAAGAAAACTGTAATTTTCCATTTTATAAGGGACCTTTTTACATTTCCTTGAGGGCCTCACATTTTCGTTTTAGCTTCCAGCTAATTGCTAATAAATTATTGTTTTATTTTTTTCTGTAATAATCCTTGAGTCTTGCAAACACCAGTCTTTACAACAATTGCCTGTTGTCTTCCCTGGAGTATGCATATTTTTTCTTATGCACCATACTCATCTGCGGATTTTGAAATCTGTTCATAACTTTTTTGCCCTTTGTTATGGATGTTTATTCATGTACCTAATTATTGTTTTATTTTTTTTTGTAATAATCCTTGAGTCTTGCAGCCACCAGTCTTCACAACAATTGCCTGTTGTCTTCCCTGGAGTATGCATATTTTTTCTTATGCACCATACTCATCTGTGAATTTTGAAATCTGTTCATAACTTTTTTGCCCTTTGTTATGGATGTTTATTCATGTACCTAATTATTGTTTGTACCTCTTTGATGAATTAATGATTATCCTTTATGTCACCTCATTGGAGATGAACTTTATACCTCCAACTTGGACAATTAACTACATGGCTGGGCCATTTTTATATCACTTTCTCTTATACACATTGCGTTATCATTGAATTTTATAATGAGAAACTGATAAAATTAAATTCCATTAACATTTAAACCTTATTAATAATTATACAGCAATATGTATGAGTGTGATTCACATATCAAGTGGAAATTCCAGTAAATTCCAAATAATTGTAAAGGCAAGGTTTCTGAGTACACAGTGAAAGTTCATATAAGGAAAAGTTCATGTTTGCATACTGGTAGGAATATTCTGGATCGAAACGTACCTTTTGAGAACATGAAATTTCTTGAAGGAAATAGCAATATTTCCACTCCCGCACAAGGAAGCTGCATATCGGAAATTGTGTAAACATACTCTACTTTTATAACAAAAGCAATAACAATAACAGTCGTCATCACCCCGTCACTCTGGCGGATTACTCATTGCATCGTATTGGCATCTATATGTATTAATTAAACTCTGTTATTGTTTACTACAGTTTTTGGACTTGAATCTCTTTGTTGCCTAGGCACCTCTGGCTATCTGTGTAGATTCTAGCTCCCTATCTTACCAACTCTTAGCTCTGAAACTAAATAACTACAGTACATGGTGGCAGCAAGGACATAGCAGAGAGCTACTTCGCTAACCAGAGATTTTTTGAACTACTGACTAGTCCAGGCTGGAGGTACTTAGTTCTTGCTGAGGCGAGACGAACCCCATTTCAAGGAGTCAGCGCTCCAGAGGAATCCGAAAGCCCCGTGGTACCTGCGGAAGGTAGTCTGAAACAGGTCCTGCATCCTTTTCAGGACCTTTTTTGGGCCAACAGCGAGTCTTTTTTTTTTTTCCCCCCAGCACCTGGCCTCAACATGGCTATTATCTGTCGCTTCTCGTTGTTACCTGAGATTTGTCATAAAAATATAGCCGGAGAATGTGTAGGCTAAGGGAGGTATGTAAATACTTCCCCAGACACTTCCGGGCATTTGCTGATACATGTAGTTTGGCTTGTCATGCTATGGAAAGGCGTCTGGACTCCCATCAAGTCCGTTTAGCGATGCTTCAGCTCCCCAGATCGTAAACATAACCTCACCTTACAGAATTTAGTCGGAAATTAGGATATCAAGTGAGAGTACTTTAGGCCCTTTGTTGTCAGTCTAGAACCAACACCTCCCGAGGAAGGTGGTTGGTCATACAGTCCAGTATCACGCTCAGCATTATAATTGTCGAGCGTTCTTATCAAACTATTAAGATGGTGTTCTAAAGATTGATATGCCTTCTTAATAGTGTCGAGGACACGAACCAGGCCAGAAATTTGATGCAAAATTTCGGAGAGAAATTTATTGTCAGCGCCAAAAATGCTCCTTAGGGCAGTGTTTTGTGCCTTCTGTAAATAATTAATGTAGGTCGGAGCAGTATAGTCTCGCATGCATGCAGCATAATTGTCTGTACAATGGTATTATAAATCCTAAACTTTACATGTAGTGGAACGGAGTCAACCTTGAATGTGGGGGCAAATTTTGATATTGCTGCTCTAGCTTTCGTTCCCTGAGTACGCACATGATGTTGGAAAGCGAGTATTTGATCCAAGATCACACCTAAATACTTGACTGCCTCTTCCAAGGATTGCGTTACCATTTAGGCTCAGCAATCCTTGGTTCGCCGGTCTTTGATGCTTAGAGAGGAGAAGATTCTCACTTTTTTCTCCGCTTATGAACATGCGCCAGTTCTCGTTCTATTCCTCCACGTGGATAATATGAGCTTGGAGTTGAGCAAGAACGTATTCAAGTCTTTTATGCTGGGCAAGCGCATAGCATAGCAGAGCATAATGGAAGATATATATATATATATATATATATATATATATATATATATATAAAACTGAAATAAAGTAACTAGAAAAGCAGAGAAGGATAAAACACTAAGAAAAGTCCCAGGTTTGTAATCCCTATATTTCGAACTGCTAGAGTTCTATGGCAGAAGACAAGTCTATAAATAAAATAACAATAATGTAACACTATTAACAATGTAACTAAATTAACAATAATTATAAAAACAGAAAAGGATAAAACACTAAGAAAAAGTCACACTTGTTTGCCATAGAAGAACTCTAGTAGTTCGAAATATAGCGATTACAGTGTGACTTTATCTTACTGTTCGATCCTTTTCTGCTTTTACAATTATTGTTAATTTATATATATAAACCAAAGTTATAGACGTTTGGTCAGATGCATGACCTTTCATTTTGACTGTGAATTTCTTGTAGCAAAGAAAGTTGTGTATTAATTTTACCCCAGGACGGGGGATGTTAGCATTAATGAGCTTATATAACAGCTCCGAGTGTTATTCGCTAGGAATGGCTTTTCGCATGTCAAGCAGCACTACAGTGGAAAATCTATTTCGCCGAAAAGCAAGTGCTGCCTTCTGCAATATTGAACAGTTGCTGTGAGGTCGAGTGTTCTCTTTTAAATCCATTGGTGCTCCGGAATCAGCTGATTAAATAATGACTCCAAACGAGTCAAAACATTCTTTCCAAAACCTTGTAAGCCGCTGGAAACAGACTGATAGATAGGTCAGTAGCTAGAGGGTTGAATAGGTTTTCCTCTTTTTTTAATATGCAGATAATATTTGCTTCTTTTCACTGTCGTGGGAAGTATCAAAGATTAAAACATGAATTACAAATTTTAGTTAGGTGGAGAATGATCCTTCTTGGTAGTCGGCTTAACACTGCTGACTCTGTCATGCCCAGCTGCCTTGCTGGTTTTCAAATGACGGAGTTTCTCCTCCACTTCCTTAGGAGCAATAACAGATTTTGATCCTCATTTTCATTTTCCCCTAGGTCCCGTTAAAGCATCTATGAACTTGCCTCATTATCAAGAAGTCCTAGGGATTGTCCCACTGGTTGTGGACCTGGTCGTATTGTTTTTTTAATTCATCAGCCAACGCAGTGGCTTACTCATCCGGTTCATATACCAACCGATCACGAGTGTCGTGAATTGGGTTGAGTGTATCTCACGGTCACCTGTGAGTTAACGTACGAGTCTCAAGAATTCTTGTCGTTCAAGTCTAGGCGATTAACTTTCCTTTCCCATGTTAGGTCAATTAAGAACCGCGCCCTGGACTAAAATCTCTATACACTCTGCGCAGAGCTGGATGGTAATGATGAATCTGCGCAGGCAGCGGACACGCATGCGCATTTCATGAATATTATGCAGCAGTGTATACGGGTTGTCTTCATTCGCCGATATGTGTGTGTTGCTTGATTGTGTACAAGAAAATATCTGAAAATGTATCTGCAGCTGCGTTTAACTCTACCGTTGTTCGAATAATTGGGTTGGACTAAAACGCAGCATCCAGTGCCACAATTACCACATCCCAATCTGTTTCAAATATCTAATTACTTATGACTTTTGTCAAGTAACAGGTTAGTAGGTCAGCTAGTACAGGTTCATGATCTGAGTGTAATTCATGAATAGTTCCTAAGTTCAAGTAATATGGAATGTGTTTGGTGATTACCCTATTAATGACAGATGACCTGCCGATCATGGATCTTATTGTAGGATTGCGCGATCACGATTGTTGGCTGCAATGCAATTCCTCTGATCCGTAGACAGGAGGCTGTTATAAGCGGCCCTATTTGCAGCCCGAGGGACAAATTGTGGTGACGAGTCAACAGCAGATCTCGACGAGAGAAGATGCTTACCCTGAGGCGAGCCACACCGGCCATTACTGGGTCTCCGATCTTCGAAGCTTGTGTTTACTCTTAAATCAGAAGTTAGTACATATTCATCATGGCAGAAAATTACAATGGAGATAATGAAGGAGATTTGTGTATTTCAGTTGTTAAGCCTGCAAAGTTTATTCCTAGAACTTTTTATGGTAACCCTAAACATCGTAGAGAAATTACAGATGGAGCAAAAAGCAGCCTTAGAAATAATCATCTTGATAGACAACGAGTTGTTCTTAAATTTATTGAACCAAAAACTTACAGGTGAAGCTAAAAATAAATTGTTCGACAGAGCTGAACGGAACTCTTGGTAAAAAGTAAGAAATTTTATAAGAAAAATGTTTATGTAAGAAGAACTTAAGAATATTTGAGTAGAATCTTATTATTTACTTGTAGACAAGGACAAACAGATTCGATTACCCAATGGGGTTCAAGGATAGATACGACGAGAATGCATCTAAAAACGTTGGAAAGAATAGACCCAAATTTTATAGAGAGGGACGACGTTAAGTAGGAGAATTTTAAATGGAACGTTTGTGGCGTGAATCAAAGATGATAGGATCCGGTAACTTGTCAAAGATCATGCGCTAGCCCAGTTGTAGAAACAGCTCTGCGTGAAGAAAGTGAAGTACAATAACAAAACATTAAAGAAAATAATACCGAGGTTAATCAAATTCTCCTTTTAGTTCAGGAAAAGCGAGACTTTAAATCGCAAATAAAAAGGGAAGTAAATGTAGCCTCAACAATTTTTAGGAGCGAAGGAGAAGGGCACATAGAGGAAAACTGAGAACATTCCGAAATGTGCTAAGTGCTATCGGCAAGGTCACAAGACAATGCAATACCCTCAGGGAAACAAGTAACGGGACTATCTGAGCAGCCACAGATAGTTTAAATAGTTGACTGCAATAATAGTAGCATTAATAGTGAACTGGGGTCACCGTATTTTAGAAATATTCACATGTCCATTACATTTATGGATAATGGCTGGAAGTCATTGATCGGTGAACAGGGGCGTCTCTAACTTGCCATGCTCCAGCAAAGGTTTTGGAGAAAGAACTTCAGGGCAGGAAGGCCGTGGTGATGGTTTAGGACCATATGAGACTTATGTTGATAGTAGATTTAGGTGTTGCTCTCGTTGATACAGGTTCACGAGTTTCCTTACTTCAGCAAAAGTCATTAAAGACATTTAAGGAACAAGAAATTAAAATGGAGACACAAGGAAACATTTTAAAAATTAAAAGTAAGATTCCTCTTGGGATAGAGAATACATCAGAACTTATTCAGTTAAATTATTTTGCTGCAAAATAACTAACCACCAAGGAACTAACAATATGATCTTGGAACATGATTGACTTTCACACAACATTTACTATCAATAGTGATATCTTCTTATGGTGAGATAATAGTGCAATTTATTACCGTTCAGGAAAGAGGGACTACAATATGGAGCATCATATTTTATTTTCCAGTTTATTTAAGTGTGATGAAACATTCCCTTATCTGCTAGTAAATGTAACTCAAGTAGTCTGGTTATAAACAATGTACCTAAGAGAATGAAATCACTTTTAAAGCTACTTCCAGATAAACACATGGAAGACTTATTCACTTCATAGAGAATAAAGCTGCTAAATGAACTTTTGCTAATAGATCATATAATTTGAAGGAACTTCAGAAGTGAAGACAATCGAACTTTAAAATATCACTTTGCAGTGTAATACTGGTCGAATGTCATTTTTAACATACCTATTAGTAATCAGTAAAATTACACTTTGTTATGCTTAGGAATAATTTTCCATGACAAAATTCATACAACCAAGAACCATTAAAATTATAATTCCGTTAAAAAATCGGGGAATCTTAAAATTACAGTAATTTGATATCGCTTTCCAAGCTTTAATGAGGGAAAAAAGATAAAACATTGACGCAAACCCGTGTTATTGGTGATTAATATCCAGCAGAGTGGAAACTCACTCCCTTGGACATTCTCGGTTCAACCTTAAATGTTATATGACAGACGTCGGTACCACCTCCATCCTCTATAACCTTTTAATCTTTAGTTGAACCCTTTAACATAATTATTTAACTGGAATGAGCCATTAGGTATGTATGTGTCATGGTTGGGCCAAAATTCAAATAAACTTTTACTTAATAATCTATATGTCCTGACTGTACAAGTTCCATTGTGGATATAGGCTGGCCTTTAATTTGTCGCATCGTGGTCCATTCCATATCTAATTAAAATTTAAGTTTAACTGATTTTAAAATGGATCCATGTAAAAAAAATAAAATAAAACAAAATAAAATAAAATCTCCAATTCTCTGTCCCGCAACCTTGTTACCTATAACGGGACCAGCATTTCCAAATGTTATCATGTATTAAATTTTCTTTTTCCCACAGTACATAATACTGTTACAGATTAATTATACAAATAGAAATATAAGTTAAATAAAATTTAAACATTTCGCTACTAAAAAAAAACAAAATTAAATAGAATTACAAATCCAATGGAAACCATTAGCTTGGCTCACTAAAAATGTTCCGTCGGAAGCGAACGGCTGAGGTGCTGTTAACCATCACTTTCATCGCCCTAACTATGTAAAGAAATTATACTTGTTTACATCTTTTAGTTCACTTAATCTGCTTCGATATCTTCCTTCTTCTGTCCTTTTCCCAGTCCCATAACTTACATCTTCTAGTTCAGTTAATCTTCTTCTGTAATCTTCTCTATTCTATCTTCTTCCTGGTTTCATAACTTACATCTTCTAGTTCACTTAATCTACTTCAGTAATCTTTCTTCTTTTACCTTCTTCCCGGTCTCAAACTTACATCTTCTAGTTCACTTAATCTACTTCAGTAATCTTCCTTCTTCTACCTTCTTCCCGGTCTCAAACTTACATCTTCTAGTTCAGTTAATCTTCTTCTGTAATCTTCTCTATTCTATCTTCTTCCTGGTTTCATAACTTACCTCTTCTAGTTCACTTAATCTACTTCAGTAATCTTCCTTCTTCTACCTTCTTCCCGGTCTCAAACGTACATCTTATAGTTCAGTTAATCTTCTTCTGTAATCTTCTCTATTCTATCTTCTTCCTGTTTCATAACTTACATCTTCTAGTTCACTTAATCTACTTCAGTAATCTTCCTTCTTCTACCTTCTTCCCGGTCTCAAACTTACATCTTCTAGTTCAGTTAATCTTCTTCTGTAATCTTCTCTATTCTATCTTCTTCCTGTTTCATAACTTACATCTTCTAGTTCACTTAATCTACTTCAGTAATCTTCCTTCTTCTACCTTCTTCCCGGTCTCAAACTTACATCTTCTAGTTCAGTTAATCTTCTTCTGTAATGTTCTCTATTCTATCTTCTTCCTGTTTCATAACTTACATCTTCTAGTTCACTTAATCTTCTTCTGTAATCTTCTCTATTCTATCTTCTTCCTGTTTCATAACTTACATCTTCTAGTTCACTTAATCTTCTTCTGTAATCTTCTCTATTCTATCTTCTTCCCGGTCTCATAATTTACATCTTCCAGCTCACTTAATCTTCTTCTGTATACTTCTATTACACTATCTCTTTTTCTTCTTCTTCTTCTTCTTCTTCTTCTTGTTCTTCTTCTTCTTCAGCAGCAGAACGAAGTTGTTTTCTTCTCTATTTTCTTCTACCTCCTCTCTGTTATTTGATTCTTCTGTTTCTGTTCTCTCTCTGCTATACTCCTCCAAATTCCTCTTGCAATTTGCACACTTTTTCATTTACA
This sequence comes from Metallyticus violacea, assembly GCA_030762175.1. Lineage (NCBI taxonomy): Eukaryota > Metazoa > Arthropoda > Insecta > Mantodea > Metallyticidae > Metallyticus > Metallyticus violacea. Next base: position 64,421,346 of record CM060832.1, on the reverse strand, counting down.
TCTCTTTTAGATAAACTATTTTCTCCTTCCTACCCATTCTCTACTTCAGGTTACAGTTCAAAATTATTCGCGTCCATTATATGTTTAGGTTTCTTCATCTCCTTCATTACTCCCTTCTTCCTTACCTGCATCTTCTTCTCTACCATTCTCTTCCCTATGGATTTAAGAAAAGTTATCTTGTATATCAATTATTCTTGTTCAGTTATTTGTGTTTTGGGATAGTCTTTGTATACGTATGCGTTCTGCTCTTCTTACATCTTCTTCTTCTGCTTCTCCATTACTTCTTATTATCTGTTCTTGTGCTATTACCTCTTCCCGTGCTAGATTACATATTTTAAATGCAGCCTGCTCGAGGTATTTATATAGGCCCTTATTTCTAAGTATATGTGCCACCAGATGGCCACTTAAAATTTCTCCTTCTTCTCTCATTTGTTCTATATAGTATGTACATTCAAATTATACGTGCTCTAGATTTTCCTCTATTTATCAAAATCTACACACATCATCCATTTTTTTCCAATAAGATTTATAAGATCCATGGCCGTAAGGTAATGTACCATGTCTTTGGTAGGTTGTATGAATTTTAACTTCAATCTCTCAAAGATGTTGTTAAATAAGTTGAAACCTGCCACTACATTTTCCCATTCGTGCTGTCATTGTACATGTATTTTATATTTTATTTCCTTAAAGTTGTTGCATTGACTGCCAATTATTAAATTTACTTTCTCCAAGTTACCTTTCTTCAACCAACAAACAGCACATTTTAATTTAATCAATCAATCAATTGGCTATATTACTCTTAATACTGAAAGGGTCATGGTGGATGCGGTGTTTGGTAAGTTTAGTTTACAACACTTTTCTTCTGATCTTCATAGTACAGTTTTATTGTACATCCTTCATTCTCAGAGCCAGACTCCTGCTTCGTAAGTCATTATTGAATCAAAATGCCTTAATGGTATGTTTTTATGGCGCCTAATGGAATTTTAACTTTTAAATAAAGTAATACAGTCAATTTCATCAAGACGCTTTCGGATTTTTTCCGTACATGTTCAATATGTTTCATAACGTTTAATTTTTCATCTAGGTAAATTTTCAGATATTTTGCTTCTTTTTGGCTTCTTATATTTTGGTTGGCATATACATGGATCTATTTTAAGATTACCTTTCAGGAGCATGTACCCTGATTTAGTTGGAGAGACTTGGAATTTAGTCTTACTGCACCAATTAATTTTTTAGATAAGTTATTTGCTATTCTTTCTCTATCTGCTCTAATGTTTCCTTATATTAAAAATAAATCATCGTCTACATACATGGTGTTTCTCACATTTTCGTCGTTCTTTAGTTCATCTAAAAGAATCTCCAAAACTGTCACAAAAATTGGTCCTAGGATCGAGCCCTGTGGGCATTCCTTAGTTATTTCCCTGTTAATTGTTTCTTCAGTAAGTTTTACGCGAACCCTTCTGTCTTGGCAGTAATCAATTAATATTGCGTATAGGCCTTTAGCTGCTGATGCTGATTTTTTTATTTACGGACGCTCTTTAACATCTCAGGTCATCAGCGTCCCATTCTATTCAGGGCGTGAAACGGCCGGAAAATTTTGCTCAGAGGTCTCCTCTTTCAGGCTCGAGGTCTTTTTGGTACCATAAATGTACGACACGGGACCCACGGCTTTACTGCCCTTCTGAAGGAAGCCATACTTAGGATTTTTACGCCCGAAAAAATCCATCGATCCTGGGGCCTGTTTCGAACCAACGATCTTGGGTTTAGAAGGCAAGGCATTTAGCGAGGTCTTTTTTCCATAATCTCTCAAACAGTACCGGCCAGCATAAATTATTGAAAGGGCCGGAAATGACAATAAAATTCCAATTAAATATTTTAAAATTGAATTATTTACCATTTCCAATAAATAGTTTATGGCGTCTTGTGTCGATGATCCTTTTAAAACTGAAATGTTATTCATACCTTTCATGATTCTAAATTCTTTTAATCTTTCACAAACGAGCACTTCTAAAAAATTTCCAAGAGTATTTAGGAGATATATAGGTCTGTATGATTTCGGCTCTTTAGGATCCTTGTCAGCACTTTTCTGTAAGATAATAACTTTTGTTTCTTTCCAGCAAGGAAAGCGTCCTTTCCACATACAGTCATTAAAAAGTCGAAATAGGAACGGTGTAAGTTTGTATTCCATGTTTATGAGGACTTCATTCATTATAACTACCGTAACTACTACTTTTTTCCTTTATAACTAAATTAGGGTAGTTTAATTTCCGTAAATATCAAATGGGTAGATTAGTCTATTATTTCTATATATGGTGTTCATGTCTTCTCTTTTTTGAATGTTCAGAATATCATCCATACTCTTATGATCCTGGGAAAGAAACTTGTCCAAAAGAACATTTACCGAGTTTTGCCAATCTCCAGTCACTTCCCCATTGTCTTTTTTCATTGTATTCAGAATTTCCGATTTCTTAATTTTCTCCATAATAATTTTATAGAACATTCCCCATATATTGGTGTTTACTTTTTTTCTAACAAAGTTTTCCACGAGTAAACGTTGTTTCGTCTAATATAATTTTATATTTCTTTTGGCTTTTCTAGGATGGTTTGGGGTGGTCCGATGCTACGAAGTGTTTGATTTCAATTTCTTGATTCATACACACAGAAGGAGATATGAGTAATATAGTGGGAAGGAGAAGTCATGTTGAGAAGAGTCTGTTGGAACACATGCCTTAGGAGTTAGAAACAAGAGAGGAGAAAGATTGATGCAGTTCGCACAAGAGCATAGATCGAAAAGAATTGAACTTGGCATTCACCGGACGGCAAGATAAAAATGCAATAAATTACATTTTATGCCAAAAAAATGGAGATATGACAGACGTTCAAGTGGTAAACAACCTAAAATTTAGCACAAACCACAGGAGGGTATAGACAAAAATAAGGATGGAAAAGAAAGAAGAATAAATGCATAAACACATAAAATAAGTAAAGAAAACGTAGACAAGGAAGATTTCCAAAACAAGCTGCAAGAACAATTAATACAGGCCAGTTTTAACACAGACAAAAGAACACAAGAACTATACGATACCCTAGAGAATTGTATAAAACAAGTGAGCAGCGAGGCCCTCAAAATAACCTCCAACATGAAAACCAGGGAGAAACTGAGCATATATACCATATAGCTGATGGTAAAACAGGGCATAATTACAACTAATGTGAGACATATCAGAACAAAACAGATTGAAGTACACAGAAGGGGATAAAAGGACCAAAAGAGAAATAAGGAAAGATATTCACAACTACCGCACAAAACAAACTAAACGAATTATTATGGAATCATCAAACTCAATAAAGAAAGCAAAAGGCAATCTGAACAAAGGAAAGAATGGATACTTGGAACAAAGAGTCCAGAGGGAAAAAGCATAACATAGAGAAAAGATATGATCAATTCAATTACAGACTACTAACAACACCTGTACTCAAGCTTCATCTCAATTCAATCGAAAAACCAGATACCAATTTTCCCAAACCACAATCCCTTTTTATCCTGCACAGCGAAGTTCCAACTGCAATAAATGGGTTCAAAACGGAAAGACCCCAGGCGCAAATGTAGTACAAAAGAATTGCTAAATCTTGCAGAAGGCCAGTTAACACCCCAAATCACCAAAATCGTCAATGCAACTCTAGAAACAGAAGACATACCTAAACAATGGAAAACAGCACAATTGTTCTTCTAAACGAAAAGGCACCAGAGATGATATAGGTAACTACATACCTATAAGCCTAATGTCAAATATATACAAACTGTTTATAAAAAAAAATTTAACTAGAAGAATAACAAAGATTGTGGATGAAAATCAGCCACCAGAACAAGCGGGTTTCCGTACGCATTCAGCACAATAGACCATCTCCAAACTGTAAACCAACTGATGGAGAAAGCAGAGGAATTCCATCTAACAGTATATCTCACCTTTATTGACTATAATAAGTCCTTCGACTCGGTCGAACATACAAGCATATTACACGCTCTTGCAGCTCAAGGAACAGAGGTAAAGCACATTCGCATTCTACACAAAATATATAATCAGAGTTAAGCAAAAGTAAAAACAGAAGAAGAAAGAAGTTGCTAAGGAGATCCACTCTTTCCCATACTCTTCACTTGTGTAATGGAGCATATATTTAGAAAAATGAACTGACATAATAATTTCAAAATAAACAAATGGCAGTGGACTAACAAATCTAAGAGTTGCCGACGATGTGGTCTTATTCGCCAAAACACCGAAAGCACTACAAATTTTGCTGAACTACAAACTTGTGGGCGTAGCAAAATTGCAGAGCTGTCACTAAACAAACTGAAGATGCAGTTAATTTCAAACGAACCTGAAACCCCGATACAAATGGATGGAAAAGTCCTCACATATGTGAGCGAATACCTAGGACAACAGATTTCCTTCCATGATAAAATGAAAAGACGGATCTCATAAACCTGGAGAGCATTTCGGACCCTTAGGTTTATATTATTAGACTAAACAGTAAATAAGAAAAGCAGATCCCAGACGCTCGAAACCTGTGTATTTCTATATAGGTGGCAAACATGGTCACTAACAGAAAAAACAAAAAAATAAAATTCAAATATGCCAAAGAAAAATGCAATGCAAGATCCTGGAAATAACTTTGAACGACAAAATCCTATTGTATTAATAAATCGGTTATCTCAGACAACAGACATTGCACAAATTACTACTAAAAGCAAAGGGTAATGGGGTGGTCACTTCGCAAAAATGCAGGACAATAGATGGACCTACAAGATCTCCATTTGGGACGCCCAGGTAGGAAATAGGACACAAGGCAGGCCCAGAAGAAGATGGACAGACTTCTTCAAGAAACATGCAGGTTCAGATTGGTCAAGAGTAGCAAGAGGAAGTGAAAAATGGAAATCTCTCTAGAAGCAACTATGCAGTGAGAAATGGAGTAACAGAAGAACAAATCAGTCAGAGTGTCTTAAACAGCATACGAACAACTAGCGTGGAATAGCTCACCACGTTAGGAAAAAGCGAGCTTTCCCTACTTGTTAGGAGGCCTTTGCCCTTAAGGTACACAATAGGCAATCTTAATCTTTATATTTATTTTGGTTTCTCTCCCTTTCTTCCGCAATTACCGACCATGGATAAATTCTCCTTAGTTTCCTTACTTTGCTTCTTGCTTTTTGCAGTGCTTCCGACCAAATAGTGTCGTATTATTTCTTGGGTCTGGTTATGGGAACAGATGTATCTATCGCCTTTCGTATTGATTGAACAAGGTTATTAGCATCCTTATCAATAGAGTCTTGTAATTTTAAGTTTTCAAATTTATGTCTAAGAAGATTCCAAGCTCATTGTTTGTAGATGTAAATTTTCTCTATTCTTGTTTAAATTTAGGTTTTCGTGTACGGTATTTGAAATAGATTAATCTGTGATCACTAAAGGTCATATCTTGTCCCACCTTGCAATTTATTATTATATTATTTGAGGTTAACTTACATAAAGTTATATCAATGTTGACAGTAGCATCAGTTTTATTTTAGAAAGTAGGAGGGTCGTTGGGTTGATTACACTGGGCAACAATGAAAATGTTTCGGGCTTAAAAATAGTGAATTTACATGTATTTCCATCTGCTGAATTCAAAAATCACCATAAAAATGATAGATTAGCTCTTGTTTTGAAGATAAAGTGACACTTCATTTTTTAGAGTGAAGATTTTAAATTTGGGGGAATTTTTGGGGGAGTTGGCACACCTGTCAAATAACAAAACACAAATGCTCTCCAGCTATTTGTAAGTCATAAACATAGATACTGTTGCTGTGACTGTGAATTACATGTAGTTTCTACTCAAATTAATGCAAAATTTCTGGTTCGCGAGTGCTTTTTTAGTGTAAAATTTGTAAAAATGCTACGAAAATGTGTAAATATGGTGAATAACTTTTGTTATATTTGTGGTGAAATAACATTTTCCTCACAGAAACGCAATCTGACGCCTCTTGTAAAGACTGCCAAGCCTCTTGTGAACCCAAAAGACGTTCTTCTTCCACCCCTGCATATCAAGCTGGGTTTGATGAAAAACTTTGTCAAAGCTATGAACCGAGAAGGACGGGCCTTTAAGTACATCAGAGAGAACTTTTCGAAATTAAGTGATGCAAAAGTTAAGGAAGGCATTTTTGTCGGATCACAAATAAGAGAACTTGTAAAGGACCCTGCATTTGACCAAGTTTTGGAGGGGAAAGAAAAGGAAGCTTGGGAAGCCTTCAAGGGTGTTGTTCATGGATTTTTAGGCAACAAAAGAGATGACAACTACAAGCATTTGGTGACAGTGCTCCTGCAAAAATACCGTAACCTTGGATGCAACATGTCCCTTAAGATCCATTTCCTCCACTCCCACCTAGACTTTTTCCCTCCTAGTTGTGGAGCTGTTAGTGATGAACATGGGGAGAGATTCTATCAGGACATTTCTGTTATGGAACAAAGATATCAGGGCCGTTGGAATGAAGTAATGCTTGCGGATTACTGTTGGTCTTTGTATAGGGATTCTGCGGAACTCCATCACAAGAGGCAAGCTAAAAGACGACGAAGTCAATAGGCCACCACATGATTCTCTTCAGACACGACTATCTGCGAAGTATTTTTCCAGCAATTTAGAACTCTTAGCATGTAATTACCAGTTAAAAAAATCAAATGCACTTTCATTGTTGTTAGCATGTATGTAATTAAAATGTATCCTTTTCTCTCAATCCGTTAATATGTAATACTTCCACCTTGTGTATATCATAGAAACTAGAGCTAATAAAAAGTTTTCATTGTCATATTTGTGTTTCTCAACCCAAAACTAGTAGGAATTGCCTCATGAAGTGCTCGAAACATTCAAAAAAATTTTTTTTTGTTGCCCAGTGTTATTGATAAATATATTCAGTTTGGAAATAGTTTCTTACAGTTTTTCTCCTCTTTCGTCTTTGATGTAACTACACCACCAGTCAAATTTGGCATTAGCATCGCTTGGAAAAATGTGCAAAAATTTTTAAAAAGTGTTACCGACCTTTTTTATTTTCGCTATATATGGGTAGATAGATCGGATCGCTGTATTGAAAATATTGATTTATTAGAATAAATTTACCACTGTCTTATTTTGCTTCAATGGAGTTTGTGTGTATATATGTATATCCTAATTGTGTTAAATTGAATATTTAAATTTGGATTATATATTATAATTGATGTTATAGGATTTTCTTCTGACTTATTGTTCGTGCTCTTACTGGGGTATGTGTTACTTTCCCTTTAAAGGAATAAAGCTCCTGAATGTATGATAAGTCTAATCTCTGTTCTTCTGCAGTTTTCTTTAATTCTAACAATATTATGTACTTCTCTGTGCGTTTATTTGTCCAATTTTGATTATTCTGCACTAGTCGTATTTTCGTCGTTGTTTTCTAAGTAAAACACCCAGAGTTAGTAACGGTGTGAAGCTTGGTATCCAATCGTTACGTTCTTGGGTTTATTATTATTATTATTATTATTATTATTATTATTATTATTATTATCATCATCATCATCATCACCATTATCATCATCATCATCACCATTATCATCATTATCATCATCATCATTATCATCATTATCATTATTATTATTATTATTATTATTATTATTATTATTATTATTATTAGGATAATTGCTTCCGTTGTGTCTAATTTGCGTTTAACAATATGGCCACTTTTGACTGCTGTCGAAAACTATATGTCCATAACAGAGGGCACAGTGTTTATATACCTCTTCTAAGTCTAATATTCGGTTTCTCCTTTCAAAGATGACTGAGGTTTGTCGTTATGCTTTGAACTTTTAGGTCCGTTCTGTCAATGGCATCGGACACTAGGAAAATTACGGATTCGCCGTATTTATGAACTTTTCGTATGACGTGCCTCAGGGCCGCGACCAAAGTCTGTCGTTCTTCAAGTCGACTGAATTGTCGTGTATTATCAAAGTCAGCATAAATTTTGCTCATGGCTGATTTGCCCATTGGCCTTGCAGTTTGTCATTTCTTGAGTATGTCTTTCTTTGCCCGCTGAGTGTGTTTTAAAGTTGTTATGAACATATGTTTTCAAAATTTTTGTTAACATCTGTTTCTTATTATTTTTTTTGTCTGCTTTTCTTCTTTTTCTTCCTCCCCGGATGTAGTATTGCCTTCTATTTGATAACACGCTGTGATGGGTTTATGAATTTTCCTCTTCTTCCATAAAAAAAACTTAAAAAGCTACTATTACGCGGTTTGTTTTGAATAGCAGCAATAGCAGCAATATTCTATTCTGCTCCCTTTTCTACTTCTTGTTTTTTTCTTCTTTTTCTTCTTCTTCATCATCTTCCTCCGTACTTATATCCTCTATGATTGCATTATAATCGACCGATATTACCTTTTTCATCTTTAATATCATTTCTTCATCTATTTATTAATTCGTGTTTTAGGTGGCACATTTGGAATTTTCTCTATTTCTTCACAATTATCCCTATCCGTATAGTTGGATGCCGACTTTTTCATTCCATTATTACTAATATATACACCATTAGTTCCCTCTGTCTGATCATCCTTTTCGTTATGATTGTTAATTTACTGACTTTTATTTTGAGCTATAACTCTCTTTAACTTTCTCCTTATTCTACATAAAGTGTTTCTTTTAGGTTTCTTGTTTGTGCATTTATTATGCATGTTAATCAGAATTGGTTATTTCCCAAAACATTTTATAGGTGGGACCCCCCCACACTTCTTTCTTCTTAAACACGGAATGCATATTGGGTTTGCTCTATTTTTGCGTGATCCTTCTTGCAGGTGGATTTCTCTCTATTACAGAATTTGGCAGCATGCCTAAAGTCGACACACTTAATGCATGTTGCAACTGAGATAAAATCTTTAATTGAAATCCTAAATAAGCCCTTCCTCTCGAGATCATTAATTTCCTTAAGTTAGGGGAATCCTCAACGACATGGTGCATAGTAGCTCTATTTCTGGGTCCTGTCTTGAATCTTACTTTAACCTCCCTGTCAACATCTTCTTTATGTATTAAACCTTCAAAGTTTTGGTTGTAAATTTCCGCATTTAGTTCCTCTTCTTTAGTTACGGTTAATACATCGTACAAAGTGACAAAAGGATTTGTTCTTCTTGGTAGTTCTATCTTTATGTCCTTATTCTTCAGGTTCTGACTATGCATACCTTCTGTATCTGCTTCCATTATGAGATTTTCTCCAGCTTCTTAAACTTCTATCTTTAATTTTTCCTCTGTAGGTTTCAAGTTCTAGGTCACACATTTTTAAGTTCCTTTATGTCAGCATTTTGATGTAATGAACATGATGTTAGTTTGTTTCTATGGTTCTTTGTAAATTTGGCATATAGTATTAAATACAGGAGCTGCTGTCACTTGGGCAAAATTTATGCTTGGTATTTCTTGAGATTTTCTATCATACACTTTTCTCACAACCTCAGCTTGGGATTTATACTTCTCTTTTTCTGTTTTTACATGATCACAAATGTTCTGCGCTCTTGAAAGTAGAGTGTACGTTTTCTCTTTCTTATCTGATGTAATTTATTTGAAGGTTATGGCGTTTAGTTCCACTATTATCTTTCCGAAATTTTCTGCCGGCTCCGTATCAGGTCTAACTTGTGGGTTCACTATTACACTTTTTTCGGCCATAATTAAATCGTTACTACATGGTGTATCGTTCTCATCTCTGACCGGTGATCTTGGTAGGGATTATCTGGGCTTGAATGCATTATCACTTCTCTCTTCTATTTTACTTTTTTATGTGCGAATGGAATAAGCGCCCCCTCCCCCCGAAACTAAATAGAGCTCCAAAGGCGTAAGGTTACCTTTCTCTACCTATTACCGAAATTAATTATATTTCCCCAATAACCAAACAGCACAAATTCTTAGTTACTTCCCTCCAGTTGGTTGACGGCGCGTGTGCGTGACGTCAAAATGACGCATTTTATCCTTGAGGCAGGCACGACTGCTGCCCAAGCAACGTAGATGTCTGTCTCAAATAACTGAACTGCCACAGAGGTATAAAGTTGCTCGTCTTCTTAATGTTATGTGCGTACAATCTTTCAGTAATTCCTTCGCACTTATTGTACTACTAAATCTACGATATAAAATCACTTTGTAAATAAACTCACTTTTACCTATAAAACTCCACATAAAAAGTAGCTTCACTTCTCTCATAACCGCTCCGCTCGTAACCAGAGCGTACTAGAACCATATGATAGGTTCATTTTATCGCAGGCGTTTACTCAGTTGCGTGGCTATGTATACTGCAATGTAAACGTTTGTAAAATCGGCTGGAAACCCTGAAGTAGCTCTCAGTAAACGAGTCGTATGTGTTTGGGTTGTACTTTAATGCGGAATACCTTGTGTTCATTTAACGCTTTTTCCCTGAATGTTGATCTTCCTCTATCTAAAACGTAAATTAATAGTTGATAAGCGAAGAACATAGACTTAAAGTGCAATTGTCATTTGAAGGGAGGCCTATCTTTCAGAAATGGAAGGGGCGGCTGACTCAACTAGTATAGGTATAATATTAATATTTATTAAAAATTATACATATAAATTAGAGGTTTCATGGGTACAACCGCAATAGCTGCGTTTATTCGGAATTTGCTAATAGTAACCGTTTTAATAATTTTGTTACATAGAGTACTAATAATTTTATTTTCGTTTTTTTTTTTTTTTATGTTGAAAATGTGGACAAAAATAGTTTAGTGTTTCTGAGTCAATAGTCTGATGATTTAACATAGACAAAACTAAAGAGTAACTCAATGTTTAACAGAAACAGAAGGATCAATCACTATGTCACAGCTTCATCCTGGGGAGCTGTAGTAGGTCCTAGTGTTTTGTTCAGAGCTGGTTGACTCAGGCGGTAACGCTTGGGACTCGCCCTCTGGAAGTCCCGGGTTCAAATTCTTTGGGGTCAGCCATTCTGGCGCTTAGGCGAATGCAGGGATGAATTTTTTCCTTTCCAAAACATTGCCGCTCTCCTATTTCTTCTGTTAAAGGTTCGAAAGTGCCAGGTGTGATGGCTTGCGCAGGTTTCTGCCCCTGCATATGGTGTGGAAAGGACCCTTCTGAGCGGCTGAAACTCCTTGGAGGGGAGGCTCAGCACGCCGGCGTCGGGGTGTTTTATCTAAAATCAATCTTATGAACCTTATATACGTCCGTGGCTGCCCGGTGTTTCCCTTGACTGATCCCTTCCTCCCGAAATGCCCCCCCCCCCCTGGGAATGCGGGCACAAACGGCCAGCCTTTGAGTACGGCTGAAATACCGAAATATTCTTCTCCGTCCCTAACAAGTACTATTCAATTCAGTTATTTTATTGCTATGTGTTTATATGTTGTTCGATTTGCTGTTGTATATTTTATATAAACGATTTCTTTTGGGTATTTAGAAAGCGGAATCCAATGTATGAAACAAGTTGTGTTAATATTCATAACCCTATACAGTTTATACGCAAGAGCAGAGTTATAAATGTTTAGAACGGACTCAGCAATGGCGATACTGAACTGCTTCCTAGTTCAATATTTACATTTCTTCAGCTTTAACTAAAGTTTCAATCTGAGAGCTAGCATTTTTTCTGTAAGGGTGTTGTAATAAGGAACACGTATATGAGGAGAGTGGAGCAAATGACAAGGATTGAATTTCGGACAAAACGGCTGATTTTGAGGACAACTATCTCTTGCTTTTTATACCTGAGGTGATGTAGCATGCGGGTTAATTGCTACATTTGTATACTGAAGGAGAATTAAGACCCATCTCGTATATAAGGGCAGTATAACCCTTGTGCATTCTCTCTTAAAAGAGAATGTGGATCTCAAAACGTTCTACCTTTTCTTATTATTTTGTCTTCCAGACCTTTGTCTGAAATTTTCTATAGTATAATTTTATCTGCTCAAATGAGAGTCTAACTAATGTATGAATATTGCTGACTATTTATACTTGTATTATGTCTCATTTATAACAGAATTTATAATGTAAAGTAACCTATGGGGATGATCTAACCCAAATACTCCTACAAAGCAATTTTGTCTTTTAAATACGTGTATGTATCCGATTCTGCGTTTTCTTTATTTACAAAAAGACCTAAAGCGAAAGTTTTCTTAGTCTTTCGAAATAGATATCAAAGATGTATTAAACTTCTTGTTGAAACCGTGGTATTTAAGCATTGAAAGTGACGTCAGAGGAAACATATTTCCTGTCATACTGTTTGAGCTTACTTTAGAACAAAGTTCTTTAACTTCATCAATGACCTTAACCTAATTTGTGATTCTTTTCCGTCTTGGGGCAAGAACTTCATCGGAGAAAGTGTTTAATAAAAATAAACGATCAAAAAACTGTGCCGGAATCAAATTACAGATTCCTGTTTAATCCGACCCGTTCCGTGTCACTCTTTTTTCCTGCTAGTTATTGTAGACCTTGTTTTACAGAAACATGTTTGTTTCATACATAAATAACTATAGGCATCTTTCCCTTTCCTTTTGAAATTCCATAAAAGTTACTCTTTTATTTGTTTAACCGTTTATTTATTGTACCTTTGTCTGCATTGGTTCTATTGAGACATTTGTAGATTATGGGCTTAAATACTGCAGATGTAGTCTGTAGGTAATTAAATTAATTAAAGAAGGAGCAAATGACCTCGGAGTTCCTGGTGCCTTAAGGCTATCTAGCATTCACTTAGGATATGGAAAAACTCCGAAAATAAACCTTACCCAGAAACTTAGCCTGGCCGGGAGTCGAACCTAGGATCTCCGGAGCTGCAAGTGTTATCACTAAACCACTAAGAAGGTTTATTCTATTTTTACTTAAGCTACAAGTTGATTTTACCTAACTTGGGGAGTTTTATCATTATTATCGTATATTTCAGCGAAATTGCTGAAGTAACAAGTGAATCACGGGGTAATGAGAAACCCAGTACTAATAGGATCAGTTTGACCTAACCATTTACTGTAGCGTGTATTTCCTTCACTTAAAATTGTTATAGAAATCTACCTATTATAACTTTTACTCTTTCTACGGGTACATAAAAATTATAAACTCACTATTTTTTAGAATATGACATAATTCACCTAGAACGCCCAGATGGGTCATTTTGACTCATTAATAATAAATGATATGCTGTTAGCAATTCTGTTTCCATGTTTTTAATTTGATGCTTTTGAATAACAATGAAATGCTTTGTGCGATATTATGCAAAATGTGCAAACAACAGCAATGCACAATGTATAATAATAAAGGAAGATGTGCGTTTAGTATTTGCCTTAGTGTGTATGTGGTAACACAAAATGGCTCGTAGATGAAGATGAGCTCTTGCCTAAGCAGCTGAATGTTATGAGGAAGAATTTGATGAAGATATATGCTCTAATGATGAATATACGAGGTGGTATCCAGAATATTCGGGACTGGTGCTTCCATCTGTTCAAAAACTTTCTATGGAACTAATGTACGCCGTCACCCTCGAGTCGTTCCCTTCCACACGTATACACCGGTCCCAGCGATTCTGCCATTTTCCAAGTGCATCTTGGAAGTCATGTTCTTTTACGGTGTTTAGCACAGACAGCGTTTCTTCTTGAATCTTCTCAAGTGTGTCGAGCCGACGTCCTTTCAACTTGATTTTCAGTTTGGGAAATAGAGCGAAGTCGCAGAGTGCCAAATCAGGAGAATGTGGTGGGTAGGGGGACAACCGTCATGTTGTTTTTCATCAAAAAGCTCCTGGTGAGCAAGGAATTGTGACAGGGCGCATTATCGTGATACAACAGCCAGTTCCCTTGTCGCCAAAGTTCGGGCCCACATTTTCACGGAGCCGTCGCAAAACGTGACAGTAGTATGTGGAATTCGCTGTTTGATTTGGTGGGACAAATTCTTTGTGCACAATCCCCTTGGTATGAAAGAAAACGAGGAGCAAGCTCTTGACTTTGCGCTTCACTTGTCTCTCGTTTTTTGGTCTTGGTGAGTTCGGACTCTCCCACTGGGAGGATTGTTGTTTTGTCTCGGGGTCATAAGCATACATCCAGCTCTCGTCGCCGGTGATTATCCTGGACAAGAAGGTTGAGTCATCGGATACAGCCTGACGAAGCTCGTGCAAACTTCAACACGCTGCGCCTTCTAATTAGCAGTCAGAATCCTTGGCACAAATTTTGCGACGACACGATGCATGCCCAATTCATCAGTTAAAATTCGTTGGCATGTCACACAACCAATTCCCACTTCATGAGCAAGGTCTTCATTGGTTCGACGTCGATCCTCACGAATGAGGTGTTGAACTTTGGCAACAATGTCAGGCGTTGTGCAGCTGACGGGTCTACCGTCGTGAGCATCGTCTTCAATAGCTGTACGGCCGACCCTGAACAGAGCATCCCACTCAAACACACGTGTACGGCTCATGCTTTATCCCCCAAACACTTGTTCAATCATTGCGAGGGTCTCCGTAGCATTATTCCCGAGATTTGCACAGAATTTGATGCACACTCTCTATTCTCATCTTGGATCCATCGTAAAATCGCCACATACTACACACAGAGTATAATGAAAAGTACTATAGCATCTCAACACATCTACCCAGCTGCATGAAACTTTCAACACTCACTAATGAGATGTGCTAGTGTTGCCACCTAGCGGTACAAAACTCTACTGCAACTACTGTCGAGATGGTAGCACCAGTCCCGAGTATTGTGGATACCACCTCGTAGGCCTGCATCAAATGAGTTATTGAGTGATGAAGATGAAAACACTGGAGATAGCAAAAATAATAAGTTGGGAAGTGTTTTCTTACTATAGTTTATTGTAATTATATATTATTGTAATATCGGTATATATATATATATATATATATATATATATATATATATATATATATATAGACCGACCTTTATTTTAGCAAGTAGTCCTTGATGGCACAACAGTCGAACATAAACCACCTGGAAGTTGGCCTAATCACAACATTCTGAGGGAAATCCGGTTATTATATCCAAGTCCATGCTGCAACATATTCAGAAATGCACTCCAACTGAGGCACACAGAATAGGAACCAGTAATCAGTTTTTGACAATTGAACAATTGGAAGCTTATACGAATTGCTATTATGTATGCCAGAGGTGTCAATGGCTGTAATAATACAAAGCTCCACAGTGTATGCTCAGATTCTTGGGGTCTCTTTCTGTAAAGAGTCTATAAGTAGAAACAGATTTTGCGAAATAATGACATTTTTAAGAATTGATACAAAGCCTACTTGTGTCGCTCGATTACAGGTAGACAAATATCCAATAATTTCCGAAGTATGGAATGAATTTATAGAGAACCGTATACTCGTTTCACACTTGGAACACATATTACAAGTGATGAACATTTATTTCCCACTAAAAGTTAGGTGCCTATTTACTCAGTTCATGGCTTCTAAGACTGACAATTATAGACGAAAGTTTTAATCGCTGTTTGACCTGAGAATGTGCGAGTATCTGATATACTTTGTCTGAAGGCAGAAACGTAACAACTGATAATTATCTCTACATCTAACCAAGAAACCGAAGGAAAAGTCAATTATAATTGTAGGTATAGTAAACAGAGTCAGAAGAGAAATAAGTAAATCTATTAAACCCAAAAAGCTCTATTGCATAGTACCACAATACTGAAGCATGAGGATGTTACCTGTGTATCAAGGGGAAAAGGCAAATTGCGTATAATAAGCTTCCTCCATTCTACGTCAATAGCAAAACAAATGCAAAGAAAAGTCCTAAAACAATAAGTTATTAATGGAACGAAGTATGACGTAGGTATTATAGACAAAATACACTGTAAAGGCTTCATGCAGAAAGTGACTTGTACACACATTGAATAATATGCTTGATTTAGCAGCAATAAATGCAGTTATTATATTCGGAGCTATCATAGGGAGAAAGAATATATTAAACAACTCACAGAAGAAGAAGAAGAAGAAGAAGAAGAAGAAGAAGAAGAAGAAGAAGAAGAAGGGCTGAACACCTGAAAATGACATTCCTTGACAGTTCTAATTATGACCACCAGTCAAAATGTCGGCAATGTGAAATAAAGCACCTCTATAAGGAAAAAAGTGTAGTAGTAAGTGTTCACGTTGTAAGAAAATGGTCTGTGGAAAGTCCACTAAGAAAGTGAAATATATCTGTGCCTAATGTGTATCATTTCGAGAATTTTGATAGTTTGTGTAAACATTACTGACAACTATATAGAAAAAGTGATATCGTGAAGTGTAGTGTGTAGCGTATTACCTTTGTAAAAAGTAAAATTTTCTTATAAGAATCTCTACTATGAATTTATTACTGTTGTTAAATATAGTTATTGCATTGTTGTAAATGTGGGTAAATTTTTAGTTCATAGTGTTACCGAAATAAATTTATTATACTATATTTACAAAACAGACTCGTATTATTTCAAAACGCTCAAATTGACCTGTGCAGTGTTGCAGGTAAATCGAAATCGAGGGTGTTCTAGTGTAAATTTTAAGGAACTTTAAAAAATCCACATATTCCAATTGTCCCCTGCATTCCGGCCTTAGATCTCAAAGTAGGCCACGTGATACTTGAGAGAGTGAAAAAGTACAAAACACAGTTTAATACTGTGGGCAGATCGCCACGGTAGGAGTAAGATGCTGAAGCCTACAAATAGTTGTGTATGTCCCTTCCTATCCAACTTAGCGGCTACTGCGGCTAGCACCATCAGTGGTCTGAGTGTCGCACACAGCAGCAAGCTAGAGTGGGACAGGCCGAGACCATTTTATTGAATACACAAATTATTAATTACAAAATGGTATAATTAATTACATTTACAATTACATACACATCTTTTACAATGACAAAGAATGTGAGATGTTACACCCTGTTGTAAACAATTGATTATACACAAATTATTAATTACAAAATGGCGGCAATCAAACGTTTGCTATGTGTTTTGTAATAGCAAAAACTGTGAAATACATACACTGTTGTAAGTAATTGTTTATACAAATTATTAATTATAAAACGGCCAGAATAAAACGTTTGCTATCAACACAATAGTAATAACTGTGCATACACTTCAATTGTTCCTACACAAAAAAGTATTAAAAGGTTTCCCGCACAAGAATTATTTTAAAATATGTACTATAGATCATTTTGGTAAACGTTACACAAACACTTCGTAACTGTCTTAGTCGCTGCTGCTTTCGTTTCTATCTTCGAAAGATGTATTTTTTTATGGTATTTAACGCCCGTTTCTACTACTGAGGCACAACAGGTGGTTGACACTGATGATACATGATATGGAATGATATATTGGGAAATGATTTTTTAAGGAAGGAAACGTTCCAGGCCTAAGTTTAGGTACCTCCCCGGTATTTGCCATTTATGAGAACTGAGGAAAACTTGGAAAAAAACTCAGTCAGGGAGGACGGTCCTGGTGGGAATAGAACCGCAGACCTCCCCCTCACGAGTCCACGCCTTAGCGACCTTGGCCACCTGTGGCGGTGAAGAATATAGTGACGCAGGTGAGTAGCATGCAGCAAAAGTTGTTGAGGTGTCCCTGGGCCGACGAAATGGAGATGGGAACGACATAATCGCCGATGGAAGCGGTTGAGAAGCACTCCGCCGACGTGATCTTATAGTCTGGGTGAGCGACTTGTTGGCGGTACCGAGATAGATAGATAGTACATCGAGCATCCATTCCATGGTGAAGTTCTTTTGAGGGCAAATATCTGACTCTCACGATGTCGGCATTGTTGACGGCAAGTTTGATGATGATATTTTTGTCCTTGTCAAGGAAGCAGATTTCGGTGGAGATCAAGTTGATGTTTGCTGGATACTCCTCACTTTTTGACGCAGATTTGGCTGTAAAAGCGAGTTTGAAAATGAAATTATTGCCAATAGTCACTGGGTCTGTTTGACATACCATATATTAAATGGGTGTAAATTTTACGACATGCCATCGGTAAGAGAACCTCATCTCCTTAGTACACAATGTAATAGGCGAAGGAAATTTTGATTGGTTTGTTTTATTTACGGACGCTCTTTAATATCTCAGGTCATCAGCGTCCCATTTAAACCAGGGCGTGGAACGGCCGACAAATATTGCTCAGAGGCCTCTTCTTTCAGGCTTGAGGTTTTTTCTCGTGTTGTAAATGTACCTTTACGTTTTTGTTTACGTTTCACAGGTATTTCCATTCACATGCATTTTGAAGGAATTTCTGTTAAAGTGTTTTACGTTTCTTTCTTCTTTTTTAATGTTGTTTAATGCCCGTTTTTACTACTGAGGCACCACAGGCGGTTAACACTGGTGATACAGGAAATGATATATTGGGAAAGGATTTTTTAAAGGTAGGAAACGTTCCAGGCCTAATTTTAGGGTAAATCCCCTGCTAATGCCAGTTACGAGGACTGAGGAAAACCTGGAAAAAACCTCAGACAGGGAGGACGGTCCTGGCGGGATTCAAACCCCAGACCTCCCGCTCACGAGTCGGCGCCTTAGCGACCTCGGCCACCCGTGGCGGTATATGTTTTAAGTCGTAGGGGTTAAGTGCCATAATAGGTTTTCCCCTTTACTTGCTAATGACCTTTAGAGTGATTTGCTAACGGTGTTTACAAGTGAAACCTTCACTATGAGACAGATATCTCCACTCAAACACGTTTCAAAGAATTCCTTTTAACTTTAAATTGTATGGGTTATGTGCCATAAAAGATTTTTTCCCTTCAGCTGCTAATGGGTTTTACACATTTCATTCCGTTAACCTCTAAGGCGTAGGACCGGAGGACCGGCTAAGGCGCATGAGCAATAGGGAAAACAAATTATTAGACGAGCCCATAATTGTATCCGGCAATAAATTTATTCTGTATCTTGTGCTATATTCTCACTTATATTGCTCTATTTATAAAAAAATATACTTATGTATTAATTTTAATAAACTTATTTTGTATCGTATTTCACATTTATAGTTTTTAACCTTTCCATCATTTTCCCCTAGCTCACCGATACGAAAGTCTTTCATCATGATGATCAGCATTTTGGCACCCGTTTTAAATTTTTGTTTAATAATTTCAGAGTCTGCGTATAAATTCAGTAATAGACGGTCAGTCACAATGAAATATTAGAAGAAATGAACTTTGATCATAATAATTCAGTCGAATACTCGTGACCATTTCATTTCTTTATTTAATATTTACATATAATTAGAAAAGTATAATTTGCTGAAAAACGAGTAAAATAATCCTCACAATAATTAACATTGAAATATTACAATAAAATGTATTGGTAAAAGTAGTTACGTTGCAAACAAAATGATTATTGGTGTAAATATTTGTTAATTTAATAGCAACACAATAATATGATAATAAATAAAATATGTTTTGGGGAAAAGATTAAAACTAATTGTTTTCAATACTTAACTTTGGGAAAAGAAGTTTTTATTACTTTATATCTAACTTTATATAGAATTATACAGTTTCAGAAATATTATATTAGATTCAATAAAGCATATAGCTGTATTAACATTCTCTATTATCCAAACCTTGGAAGCAACCATCCAAAGTACGGTGAGTGCTCTCAATAATTAGAGTATACAAAAGTTTATAGTTTTGACTTATGTTCACTTCAACTAAACACTCCAAATATTGCTGGCAGTATATGATACAGATATTAAACTATATTTCATAAAAGGACTGATGTTAGAAGTCTTACAGTACGTCCATTTCCATTTTAAAACGGGTTTATATTTATAGGAAATAACTTAAAGGTCGATGGTCGCCTTATTAATAAACCTTATTAATTTTCTTAAATGATTTGCTCATTTCTTCTTCAATCTTATCCGGTTGCAAATAAAAATATATATAACCAAAAGGTTTTGCATTACTTTTTCTGTAGAATCCAACTATAAATAAGTCATTTGCCAAAGTTTTACTAAGTATTGCTTCATCTTATTCGCAATTAAAGACTCCCCAAAAACCAACTCAATGGATATAAATATTAAGTTCTGATTTTCTTTCAATTCCCGTCACTTGTTATTTCTTCGTAATCAACGCTGATGACCAGAGATGTTAGAGATCGTCCTTAAATAAACACATCTTCGTAACCATCCTGTAATACTGCTTCGGTTTCATCTATAGTCTGAGTGTTAATATTTCCACCACAATTTAATTTAGTAATATATTTGTTTCTAAAATGTGAAAAGTATCCAACCATAGGCTACCCATTATCGCAATTTTGTATAAGCTTCTTCATAAGCTGGTATTTCGTAGGAATTCATTTAGAAGTTCACTAACAGGAGTTGCATAATCTGTTTTCCAATGTGGTTGCTCCGAAAACTTAGCAAGTGGAATTTTAGTTTTATCTTTGAATCAAGACAACTAAAGCTTTGTGCTGGCATTAGGCTCCATATCATCCCAGTCAGTAAGATATTAATGTAGCCAACGTGACGGAACAAAAATTTCCTCGCGGATATCATGCTTTATAAAAATGTACGCGTCATTAAAAATAGCCCCCACATTGCAATCATTTTACCATAAATATATCGAAATAGACTAAAAACCGCAACCAATATAAGTTAAAAACACATTTACTGTAATTAATGCATGATTTACCTCGTAAACAAAAAATCTTTTGCATCACACAGTTCGACAAATTTTCAATTCATGATTTTGAAATAAACAAACATCGAGCGTTGCAATTTGCAAAATAATTTTCTACAAAAAAATATGGATGAAATATAAAATATGTAAAATTCTTGGACATAAGAAAACATTAGAACATCGAACTGTGCGTTTAATATCCCATAAACTGATATCAGACATGACATATACCCTTATTGCCTGCGAAGTGAAACAATATATGAAAATATTTCATCCTGAAGTACCGGAGTTCGATATATGTCTTCACGTTTGTTTAATTATTTCGGGTATGGGTATAACTCCAATTATAGATAAGGTGTACCAAAATAAAATATTAAATGAAATTTTGCTTTTTTGTCCTATTTGAGTATCATTTTACTCAAATATGCAAACCTAGAACTGTAACGTATTCACATTGCATAAAGTGACGGAAGGGCTGTGTCTATGAAATTAACGTGATAAATGCTACGGAGAGCTGAAAAAGAGCCGCTGTGTCCACAATAATGCACGCCCCGGCTCACTGAAATTAAATAAAGCATGTTTCTTTGCAAAAAAAAAAAAAATGGAAAAGAATCGATAATAGTATTTAAAAGTTGGTAAAACAGATGTTATGCTGAAATTAAAAATATTTTCATACTGGCATACTATTATAAAAATAATTTTAGAAAGAAACTATACTTTGATAGAAAAAATACAATATTTAACTTAACAAAAAGAAGTTATATCACGCAAAAATGCTATATTGCAATAAAAACAATATTTTCACTCCCTCTGCAAACCGAAAACTTATGTTGAGAAATAAAACATGCCTGTTTGCGAAAATAAATGAAACAGGGTGTGTTACAATATGTAACTTGTTTAAAAAAAGTTATGTTGTGCAAAGTATATGTTTTGCTGCAATCAAAAATATTTTCACTCCTTTTGCAAACCGAAAACATACATTGGGAAATGCAATATGCCTGTTTGCGAAAAAACTACATTAAAAAGAATCGGTTACAATATTTAACTTGACAAAAAGAAATTATATGGCAATCAAAAATATTTTCACTCTTTTAATTTACATTTACAAACAAAAATTAATGTTAAACAAAAATGTTTTCTCAAATAGGCATAAGAAAACATTAGAACTTTGAACTGTGGCTTCTTCACACCGCACAAATAGGCATCAGAGGTGGTACATTACTCTATTTACCTATGAAATGGAACAAACAGTGGCAGGGAGTCAGCCCATCCCGTCGGGTGCCATCTAGTGCGGTGCTAAGATATTACTTGGATGCAATAAGAACAAAATGCTCTCCAGGGACCAACCATGGAGAGTAACTGATAGGTTTACGTATAACAGTGACTAAGTGACACAAATGCTGAACTGAGATCTAGGTAGAAACGTCTTAAATATCCATTTCCAATTATTAAATTGTGTAATTATATATATATATATATAATTGTTTAAAACAGAGTGCATGTATCTCGCAGCCTATGCTGTTGAAAAATATGTATATGTGGCAAAAATTTAACTGCCACCATTTGGTATTAATATTTTTGTATATCCAATAAATATGTCTCGCCCTATCCGATTCTTTCTTGTTGCTGCTGTGCGCCAATCAGACCACTGGTGGTGTTAGCCCCAGATGCCGATAAATGAGATAGGTCAGGACCCTTGCAGCTGCTGTGCACCAATCAGATTACTGGTAGTACTAGCCGCAGAAGCCGGCAGGGGAGATAGTCGGAACCCATACTACTGACTGTACATATTTTCAATATATTGTAAAATTTATATATTTCGCAGTTTGTTTGTATTTGGGTGAACCTAGTAGTTATCAGGAATATAATAATTATATTTATGGAATCGTAATACATGGTAAGTGCCAAGTGCCTAAATCAAATTCTGGAAGGTTTTGGCATGTTATCTTTTGTACCTGTCAAGCCTCTTTATATGTTATTTACTATAAAACCTTAAAGAAATTATTGGAAAAAGGATATGTTGACAGTGTTCTAATATACAATGATCTGTACCATTATAGAGGATTATAACCACTTCTATCGCTCTCTTAATTACGGTTAATATGTTTAATTTTACAAAAGAGATAAAAGGGAATATCAAAGCTACAGTTTCAACACGGAAGAGAGTAAGTGCAGGTATTCTATTTTTATTGTTTACTTTCTTTTATCTTGTTTTCATTTAATATTTTAGGAAAATGCGTTCAAAATTTAGCTCTACTGACAAGCAGAGCTGACAATAAAGGAATGCTAGGAAAATAAAAATAGATTTTTTTCATGCAAAAACATTTCTCCAAATAAAGAAATTTGTACGGTGGCAGATTGCGAACGCACCTACCTATGATCTAGCAGATGAAACGTCGTCTTATGTGCAAAGGCTCTGGTACCAGGGACTCAGGGGTTAATCGATTACGATGGCAGATACGCATGTGCAGTGTCTGCAGCCAATCCTCGCTCGAGCTGCGTTCACTCCCCATTTGCCCTGCGAGGCTTGAACGTAAGAGTAGGGTCGTTTGCAGACCAGCTCGCGTGGCCGACGATTGTCATCTTCTTCACGTGCAGAAATGTACAGCAGGAAGGAGATAACCTCTTCCGTATACCGATATTTCCTTCATCGTGCGGAACGTTTTGAAAAGCGCACGTACTCTTAACGTACTGGTAAATTTAGCAGAGCGATTTAATGTTCGTTCAGTGTGAATATCACTTTGGATTTTTTTCTTCTTTTAATTCCTGCTTTCTATTTTTATCCGTGAACGTGGTGGTGCAAGTCTACCATCTCTAACTATAAAGTAAATCTGTAAGGTTGAAGAACAAATGTAACGTCAATACATTTAGCAAAAGCTTTAAGCTAATGACACTAAGAGCTGTCATTTAAAATCTCGTTCTTTGTATTAGTAGTTTCGGAATTCTAGTTTCGATGAAAATAAAGTTTTCTTTTAGCACTAAATAGGTGTGCACTCTACCCAACTGGCGCTGTGATCTGCTGACAACAGGAGTGATGTAACCCCATTACAAAGGTAAGCTTGTATATCTATTTGCACCAAGAACGAACCATGCTGCATGACATTTTCTTTAATGAGCAGAGAGATGTTCAATGAGATAAATTCGCTGCTATATCGGTGAAAGAGTTTTTCTTATAGCTTTCTTCGTTCCTTTTTCTCTGTAATTTTCGTCCCAATAATGAGGGTATAATCGTAGGCTTTTTATTTAAAGTACGGTGGCTGCATACATTGAAGAAACTGTTTAAAAGTTAGAAACATTGTCCAACTACATTCTGTACACGAGAAACAAATAAGAAGGTGTATCATACGTATACATTTTTATATATATAAATGAAATTAACTAGTGACTTTAAATAGAAGACCCAAAATGACAACTGTAATCTACTACTGAAATGAAACAATATCTGAAATGAGCTTGTCGTTACATATGCAACTCGGTAATTTCTTGCAACCCAGAGGAAGACAGTAACTTTTAACAGAAATATATGACTATGCGCATTGCTTTTCTGGAACGAAGTTGCATTGTGGATTTATCTAAGGAATTTCGGACGTTTGACTACACTTGCTTTACTAACTGTTGCAGTATCCAATTATTTAATTACTCCTTTTGAGAATCTTACATTAATTGTTAAAACATTTAGAAATTCCCATGCCATACATTAAAAAATTGCACTTCTATGATATAATTGCCTTTGTAAGCAGATAAAACGCCCAGCTAAGTTCCTGACCTAAGTAGGATTCGAGCCTGCGTCCTCGCAGTTGGCCTCCGCCCTAAGCGACTGTGAAACGGAAGTTGCGCTGTGTAATGTCGACCATTTGGGTCCCACTATCCGGTCACTTTGAAATAATGTGATTCATTGCTTTACAGTGTTGCAAATGGGCCTTAAATTTAACTTAAATTAACTTTTAACTAAGCGGAATGCTGTTAAATATGTACGGTAATGCAAAAAATCGGAAATGTGTTAAGCATCAAGGTGCTCTTATGTAATTAACTTGAAATGCCAATATAATTCAATCTTTCGAGTAAAAACATTGCTCCTACGGCTTAAATATATATATATATATATGAAAAATAATGTAATACTATTAACAATGTAACTAAAATAACTATAACTAGAAAAGCAGAAATGGATAAAACACTAAAAAAGGTCACAGATTAGTAATCGCTATATATGTCGAACTGCTTTTTTTTCCCCCTCTTTTTTTTCTAGTTATTGTGTGTGTGTGTGTGTGTGTGTGTGTGTGTGTGTGTGTTTTCAACACAATTTAAAGCATTTGTAAACTGCTACAGTTGAAAACTGATTGTATATAATCGTGACCTTTGTACTCATCAAGGGCAACTGAAAGAATATTAAATATTCACATTAAAATTTAACACATTTTTATGCAGAATGCTTAGGTCCAAACCCTTATTATTTGTAATAAAGAAAAAAACTAATAATGTTGTTGATCAATGTAGGTCAAACTAAAAATTGCAATGCTAAAACAGCGGGAACAGGCACCATTTTTATATTTCCAATATGCTCGAGAACAAAAATGTATATACATTTAGGAATTGAAAAATTAAAAATATTAATAAAATGCCCTAAATGTTTGCACTTTAACCTGACAATGAGGAACGTTTGATCACTTTATTCGATTTTATTTTTAATTCCAAATTTTCTTAGTCTGTATAAATTATTCTTTTATTTGATTAATTTACGAACACTTTTTAAAATCTCAAGTTAACAGTGTCCCATTCAATCCACAGCGTGAAACGGTTGATAAATTTTGCTCAGAGGCCTCTTCTTTCAGACTTAAGATTCTTTTACATGTCGTAAATCTACGACACGAGACCCACAGCTTTACTTCCGTCGACCCTGGCCGGGATTGAACGTGCGATCTTAGACCAAAATGTAATTATTTTCTGTAAGTCTGTTAAAATATCTTAATATGCCACAAAAAAAAAATATTAGATCTCGGCTACTTTCTGTATACTTTGTTGCCAGGAAGTTATGTTTGTAAAACAGACACACTTGTGGTTAAGAAAATAATCATTATATCGTAGGTGGTAATAGAGTATTTATCTATATTGCAAATCAATGTCATCACATTTATTTGATATTCCTCCGTTAATGCGCCAAACGGAAGATATGCTTATGTCCATCACATGCTGTTGTGTTGATTGATCATCGAAACCCTTAGGACATGTTTAAGTATAATTACCTTTTTTTCTTTTACGCTTGGGATATGTTTATGTGGTTAGGTTAAGTTTACGTAGTGCATAAGTTAGTCTTAGTATATGAAGTGACAAACCTAGGTATAACAATTGAAGGGTGCAGGGGAAAAATCAACCGAGTTCAAAAATCATAATTTTACAGTAGAGATAAAATAAACTTTCAAACGCTTAAACTCTGATACTTTTTGACCTTTCCAAATGACTATTTTTTTTTAAGTTTTCAGCAGAGTACTAATTGTTGTTTCGACCTAAAACTACAGAAACGTTACTTTATTTCACTTGCCCGATCAATTGTTTACTTAACCTCAGGTTGGACTCCGTCGGTTTTC
Organism: Metallyticus violacea; assembly: GCA_030762175.1. Lineage (NCBI taxonomy): Eukaryota > Metazoa > Arthropoda > Insecta > Mantodea > Metallyticidae > Metallyticus > Metallyticus violacea. The sequence continues at coordinate 64,395,145 of CM060832.1, read as the reverse complement.
CTCTGAATTTTGTAAGAGAAAAATACACTTAGATCTATTAAATTAATTTTAAAGCGTTATGTAACTACAAAAACAAAATATGCACTTGTGTTGACAGACACTACTCTCTAAGCCTAAAAAAAGGCCTATGTGGTTTCTTACTGTCAAGTTCTTTTAAATGTATCTGTAAAAATCATTATCATCTTTAGAAATATCATCTTGATGTTCAGATGGCAATAAATTTGCCCGACAGGCAGCAAGTAGTAGGCCGTAGTAACTCGTTGGATACCTCGTCTTCAGAAACTTCATCCAGATCTTACACCTCTCTTTAGGCAGGTAGAATAGGCGAGTGGTAGCGTTAGCTAATTTCCTGAATATCTTGAAGCTGTGGTTGTTTCACTATATTCTTTCTTTGATCCCTTATCAATAATGAGAGGAATGCTCTACGGTATTTTCTTTTGACTGAAGGAATCTTAGCTGTTTCAGTTACCTGATAGTAAAGGTATCTTCTTCTTATAGGACTTGGAAGAAAGAAAGACATTTATATACTCCAGCTTTTAAACATTGCTTGTTCACGCGAGACCGCAACAAACGGATCGGGCCCTGTGATCACTTCTCTCCAACCATCAGGAGTTTTAGTCCTTACAGTCTTGGAGATCAATGCCATATTTTTGTGTGGCTCCATGATAAAACGGCCACGCACGGGATAAGTAAATGCCACATTTACAAATCGTTTTAACGCAGCAGTAATGTAGTGCAAGAAATAAATAATAGTATGATGTTTGTTCTGTCCGCTACACGATTCAGCGAAGATATGCAGCGTTTGAACATCTTTGTCCAGTTATTGAAAAAAATGATCTGATCATTTCTTCGCCACTGCCAGGTCGTAAGTGCACATGATTGCGGAACCACTTGATAAAATATGTACTTGAAATATAGAAAGAAAGCTGTTTCCTTAAGTACACTTCACTTGAGCTTATATTTGGCATAGGGAGTTTCCAAAATCTATAACAATAGCCTCAATAGCTGGTGTCCCTTTTTTGGCAGATATTTTCATTTTGTAGAACCAATCAGCTCTATGTAGGTGCAGTGCCTTTTCATCTTCTAGCTTCCTACGACCTCCTGCAACAATATTTTATCCTCGACACTTTTTGCATTTGAGATTTTTCTATTGAGTTTAGTAATTTGGCTTTCTGTTCATCACACCAACAGCGCGTTTCTGTTCGAAGGTAGCCGAAAGTGATGTTAAACTCTGACACAATTTTTTTTGTAATAAATCCTAATATCAGGATATTTAGTTAGAAAATTTCAAAAAGTTTTTTTATATTCAATTCTTCTGGAAGATACGCTATTATTATTATTATTATTATTATTATTATTATTATTATTATTATTATTATTATTATTATTATTATTATTATTATTATTATTATTATTATCATCATCATCATCATCATCATCATCATTATTATTATTATTATTATATTTTTGAGTTCTTTAAGCTGCGGGTGTGCTTTCCTCCCTTTTAAGGAGCCATAATTTGCATTACTGCTTCATGCGAACATTGGTCGTGCTTATGAGGTCGATTAGACCGTTTTCCTCATCTGTCAATTGGCGACTTACCAGTTTTTCTCAAACATGTTTTGATTGTGTGTAATCGAAAAGGTTTAATATCAAGGGTGATTGGAACCCTTTAAAGCATACTGGTATCTATAAGCATCACCAACTTATAGGAGTTGTCATTTAACCTAGCATTTTCTTCATTCTGTTTTGGCCTTTACGTGACACAGTATGCAATGGCATAAGGCCTGAGAAATAACTGTTCTGTGCATCAGTACCACCATCATGTCCAATTTCATTAATTTTTTTGTATCTCGCCCACTAACAGAATTATTCTTAAAGCATTCATAACGTTTACATTGGCAATCACCACCAGTTTTAAATGGTGACTCTTAGCTTTTTAGCAACAACTTTGTTGCGATCGAATTTCTTGCATTTTTAGTTGATTTCTCTTCACTGGTACATATATTTTCATCTCTAGCTTCACTTTCAAGTAGTTGAAAGCTGTCATAAACCATTGTTTTCTCAAAAACTCACTTTATAATTCAAATTAATTAATTCACCACGAAACACGTTATTATATGATCTGAAACAAAACAATAACAATGTAATAACATAATATCAGAGTCATTCACAATGCGCCGATTGAAACTTAAATGGACTGAGTACATCAAGAATGCGGTGACCGTTGGTTTTTCCATTGCACGTAGTTTCTTCATTCGGTTATAGCGTGGACTGTATTGGTTTTCCCCTTTGATTTAATATGATGAAACAGCTGACTGAGAAACACGCAGCATCTCATTTTAGGTTTCTTTTGGTCTCTGTTGATTTTGCCTGTACCCCTCAATTGTTTTCTTGTTTCTTCCATCATAGTCGCGTTATAAATAGCTCATTGATATAATTTGGAAATTTTGTACATCAGCGTTCTTTTGATCTCTCCTTACTTAGTTCAGAGGAAGTAACCGCTAAACTTTTGGAAATGTTGGATGTTTTATGCTCTTAAGAATTGTTCTAAAGGATATGATATGGTTTTCGATTTAAATTCTAATGTGCTGACGATCAGTTTTTAAGAGTAATGTTTTAATTTTAAGAGTAATGTTTTAAAGGAAATTGGGCATCTTTGTTGGTGAAAGGGTTATCGTTATGCTGCAAGTTTCAATCAGAATATTTGAAGTACAAAACCAAGGGCATGCTGGAATGCTGGAAAGGTTATGCATACAGCTGGAAATAGCAGATTTTGGGCACTTTATAGTGAAACATAATTTATCTAAATATGGGTTTGCACAAAGTGTGGGAAATTAATGTCAGGTAGTGCAAAATGGAGGAACAAAAAACAGGAAAGTAACATTTTTACAGTTATAAATATTAAGAGAGTGATTTTAACTCCACTATGCATAGAATATTGCAATTTTGGGTAAGAACACTCGTTTAAAAAGTAATCTTCTCCAACTTATGGATGCTGCCATACACATGGCATTTCGAATTTCCTGCAGCTGTAAACAACTTCTTCACATGTTCTAGTAGACTGTGCGGCTGTAAGCACGCGCGCTCTCTCCTTAATTAGCCAGTGCAATTTATGGGTCAGAACTTAATTTAACTTCAATGTTTTAAGGAATTATTAATATACTAGCAATGATTTTAATTTCTGAGATACACTGTTTGGAGGTTTTTCTGAGGCAGTGAACTTAACCTCTTTATTGGTCTAATCGTTATAATATTTCATGCTTCTTGGTGTTTTAATTCATTCAGCCTATTATTTTGTACAACGCTAGACGGGCTGATCTTGGAACTACTTAAGTTTTGGTTTCCTTATATTCTGAATATACATATTATTAATTATTGTACTAAATTTTGCATAAGTTTTTCTTAGATTGGTCGAAAAGCCATTTTAGCTGTTAGAGCGATTAATACTGCTCAAATTTAGTGTTCTAGAACACTGCTGCTGCTATTTGCTGCTTGCGGCTGCTGTCCAAATAAACAGCTGTATCTCAGTTTCATGCTTTGGGCCATGGATTGTCGTTATAGGATACCATGGAGCAACCGGTATTCACTTCTCAAGAAATAATTGGATTGTACCAAATGGTTTGGAGAGAATAACCCCTTTAACTTTAAACATCTTTATTAAATTACTCTCTTATGCATTCAACCGTTTAGCATCATTTTGACCCGAATTGCAGCTTTATAGGAAAAACTATTACGAAAATATAGTAATGATATAGCTTCAAGTTTGAAGCATTCAGAAGTACAGAATTATCCAACAAAAATCAAATGGACAACTCTACCGTCATCTGGTGATGGAATGAATGAAACTGCGTACGTTCTTTTGATTTTGTGACCGGGTCAATGTGCTTTTTTGAAGAGTCATTGAACGTTTTAAAGGTAACTGTTAGATTGGGTATTTTTTGTTTATATCATATTTACGTTTAAATAATTTCCGATAGTGAAGTTTCAAGGTCACTTAAGGAGAGATTTATATAGTTAAACGATCAGTTATCCTTTTATCTTACGGATAAATTTCCCTCCCATTAATATCAATCAAGCTGTAATTCACTTTACTGATTCTGCGAAGAACCTGAAGATTTTTATGGACAATAATTTCTATTGGGAAAAGCTGCAGGAAATTAAATGCTCTAAAAGATACCTTTAAAGGATTAAATGCCCTCCTACCCAGAAAACTCTTGGTGTAAACCCTTGTGACGCTCATTTCAACTAGGCGATTTTTTGCTAAAACACTTTTTTTTTTTTTTTTTGAGCAATGTTTAACACCCGTTTTTACTACTGAGACACCACAGGCGGTGGACACTGATGATACATGAGATGAGATTATATATTAGGAAAGGATTTTTAAGGAAGGAAAGGTTCCAGGCCTAAGTTTAGGCTACTTCCCCGGTATTTGCCATTTATGAGGACTGAGGAAAATCTGGGGGAAAAAAAAAAAAAAACTCGGTAAGGGAGGACGGTCCTGGCGGGATTCCAACCCCAGACCTCCCGATCACGAATCCGCGCCTTAACGACCTCGGCCCCGTGGCGGTGCTAAAAGACTCTAACCTAATGTAAAAATTATAGCATATTCATAACATGTGCATACATTATATCTGCAATGTGCGTTTGTTCGATCATATAACCCCACACTCGATATGCTGTTATGGTTTCGCTTGAAAGACCTAAGAAATATTCACTGTCTCATACTGCTTTTCAAAATTATTCATACATGTCCGTCTTCTCCCCGCATAACTTTAGTATACGGTCTAAAAGCCGTCACATACTATTATCATTGTACCAAGCATCACTTCACTCTCCATTCACCGTAACTCCTGCCCGTCTCTGGAATGCACTGCCACGGGATGTCAGAGACTGCCAAGCATTTCATAAGAAATTGATTAATGTTATTAGAAATAATCGATTACTCTAATTTTACACTTCTTAACGTTACAATACATATATTCTGAAGTAGAAATATTCATTCTATTATTGTTATTAATATCATAACTCTTCCTATTTTATAATATGTTAATGTTTTTCATCTTCACGTTTTACTAGTACATTGATTTCCACTTCATGATTAACATAGGATTATATGTGTGGGATTTGTCATTATTAGTATTTATCGTATTATTATTGTTATTTTTCTTCTTTTTACGTTAATATATTTCAATATTCATTTTTATTATTCGATTAGCACATATTTGTTTCTTTCATGTTTTACATGTTTATATGTAAAGAGCGTTGTTTATGTTTTGAAATATTGTTACTGAAACTTAGTGTTCGTAGATTGGTAGAGCGGAAGAGAATGCCTAATGGCCTTAGATCTGCTAGAATAAATAAATAAACTCAATCGTTCATTAGGTATTGAGAAAAGATGAAAGCAATGATCGATATTTACCCTCTCACTTTGCGAAGTGACTTAATACATGTTTGACACCAAATTAAAAATGGATTGGCAAAGGGGTAAGAGCTACAAGTTTATCCTTCCTTTCGTTTTATGCTTTAAAGTACAGAGTACAGTTATTCCTTACGGTGAAATACTTCCATCTTGCGATTTGTGTAATTTTTGTACTGACTATATTTATATAACTGATATCTTTCACTAAATATGCATTTTAATAATTACCTTTAATTTCTTCCCATTTTCAGAAATTTGTTGTTTTGAAAGTAGATTAGTGCCTACTTTATCTCTTATTTTTGGTATCAAAGAGTATCAGATAGTTTTACTCATATTTCTTGAGTGTAGCACAAATAACGCGATAAAACTGCCATTAACTTTCCACAAACGCTTAATTAAGTTTGTGCATTTTTTCAAATGTCTATTTATCCTCAAAAATAAAATAAGTTCAAATTAGGATGCTGGTCTCAATCTACGTACTAATTATCTCATTGTTAAGTCATTGCATGTCTTTAGGTTTTTTAAATAAATATAAATGTGATTCAAAAAGATGATAAAATATAAAGATGCTTTATTAATGCAGATAGCGAATGAATTTAAAACAGAAAACCGCATAAATGAAAATGCTACGTTAGCGGTTCAGGCACTATTGGCACCACCAAAAGGAGGTATATCACTTAATGATTTTGATGAATATTTCACTGGGAGTGGCAATGCACGGGTTAATCAGCTAGTCACGATCGCATGGTCTGCGACGGAATATGGCAGATGCAATGGTAAATGTTTTTCATTGAACGACTTTTTGCATTAATTTCAAAATTGACGCAAATATTTCCAAGGATTTGCATAGAAATGGGGGTATACACACATAATTAAATACAATTATCAAGTATTGCATACAAATTCTTACAGCATATTCAAGTTTTACTGGACAAAACTCATTTCCCAAACTTTGCTGCTCTGATGTAAGCTAAGGTTAAGTCACACATAGCTAAGCACACTTTTGAGGGAATAAAGAAAAACGGCATTAGAGTGTGGGATAACTGGTCAGGAAATTCACCTAACTTAAACGCAATAAAGCACTTGTGGAGCAGATTACAAAATTGTGTGTTTCGAGCTCCAAAATCAACAAATCGTAATGGGATGATAGCTCGAGTAATGGAGGCGCGGAACTGCGTGACTCAGCAAGAAATCTTCAAACTCACAGATAGTTTTGGGAGGCGTGTCTTGCAGTGTCTTGGAAAAATAAACTATATACATTAATTAATGATAAACATTGTAATTACAATAAAACCAAACAAAATGTTATGTTACTTTATTAAGATAATAATAAATTTGCTAATTATTCAAAGCTCTACCAGTATCAATAACCTTTGTTACATTCTGTACATAATTGTTCCTCTGACTTACGTTGCACGACCGCTGCGCTCACTGTGCGAACGGAAGTTATATGAAACAACTCCCGTTTTGTTCCGAATTTATTTTTTCACTTCCCGTTAAAGATACTGTTAATGTGAAAACTGTTATCTTGTTCTATATAACAAAGAGACCAACAGGGTTATGAAAATATTTTAAAGTAACTGCAAGATGATGAAATAAAGTAATTCCCTTAAGACGAAATAATATCTAAGAAAGATATATTAGCAGCTAACAGCTTATCAGCAGCTTTCCTCAATATTAATTTAGTTTATATATTCCGAAACATTTCAGAGCTATTTATTTTGAAAGTACAAAAGTAATGTTAACCTAATAATCTTTTAGCTTAAAAAGTGGTAGTGCTGAATTGCCCATGTTTTGCATGAAAGCTACTCTCTCTCATGTGTCTATAAGTTCGCAAAGATTCTGTTAAACACAAACACAGGATATCAAATTTCACACGGTGACAATTATACCGCACAGTGAGGGTGTAGGTAGTGGGGAAAAATGTTTGTGATATCAGTAATCCATTAATTCAGCAACACGAGTTTCGAGTCCTACACGAAAGGAAATTTGATAGAAAATCCAGCATTTCGAGCCTATTCCAATAATGTGATACACGCTGAGCCATCATATTTGAAACTTGTATTTAATTTATGGAGTTTTTCTCAAAATTCTCCGTTCAAGCGAATATTCCCTTATATTTAATTCGTGTTTACGTCTATCTGGATAGGGGGAAAAAAAAAAAAAGATGAAAGATGAAAGACAAACTCAGTTTTACCAACATGTAAAATGATAATAAATAAAGTGAGTTTATAACAGGCTTCATCCAATTCATTACTAGTGTTCATCTACATTTATTTCTTGGCACGAGAATTGTTGAAATGTGAATTGGCCGTGCACTTAGCTTCAATTTCATACATTACCGCATTAGGTCATAACAGCTGTTAAAATTGTAACAGCTTACTCATCAGAGCCCTATTCCACAAAAGTATGGTCATAAGTGTATTTGTACAAGTTTCTGAAAATAAATGTCGGTCTGGTGGTGTAGTGGTAACCATATGTGCCTCCTAAACCCAAGATCTCGGGTTCGATCCCGGCCAGGACCGATGGATTTTTCGGGCGTAAAAATCTTAAGTATGGCTTCCTTCGGAAGAGAAGTAAAGCCGTGTGTACATTTACGGCACGATAAAGAACCTTAAGCCTGAAAGAAGAGGCCTCTGAGCAAAATTTGTCGGCCGTTTCACGCCCTGATTTGAATGGGACTTGGATGACCTGAGATAAGAGCGTCCGTAAATAAACTAAATCAATCAAGTTCTGGAAATCCCATGGAAAAACTGTAACACTGGTAAAGTATTAGTTAAAAGTTACGAGGACGCAAATAAGATGAAGGTGGAGATACAGCTGTGTGCCATGCGTCGCCTACCTTAGTTATGTCCACTCCTTAGGGGTTTTTAATGTACAGGGTGGATTATTGTCATTCCCGCTAAATGAATGTTGTATTTTTTCTCAGATATGATGATAATTTAAATACTTTATTATCTACTTGTCGATGTTCAAGCCTAATAATTCACCTTGACACACACGAGGGCTCCTTATAGCTGCATTTAGAAGAATCAATTTCATTCTTCTAGAGATGGTAGAAGAATGGGGCTTCCCGATTGCTCTCGGTCATTTTTATTAATTTATTTGATCATTTATATTTATTCGTTTATATTGCTTGACAACCATGTTTTCATTATATGCCAAAAAAAAAAAAAAAAAAAAAAAAAACTAGGAAAATGTCAAAAGAGATTATTTTAAAAGAGAATGAAAAGAAATTATTTTCGTGGTATGTAACAAGAACCTTAAAGTACATAAACTAAGATGCTGATCTAAAATATGCCTTTGGAACAGGAAACGCCAATATCAGTTGTAAAGTTATAAGCTATACTTTAATATTGCACTTAACCTAACTTTATCATGGTACACAAATATTTATTCTTTATTTATATAAGAGTATATATATTCTTACTCATCATTACGGTCACTTTCGCTAATACTGAGTACATTTGGGTCAACTGGCTCCTAAAATCAATAAAAAGATAATACACTTTATGCTAGCATTTGAAGTTATCAACTATTCCTACACTTTTAGAGAATTTTATACAAATTACCAATGCCCGACTAATACTAGCATTTCTGTGGAGCACAACAACTAAAAATCACTTGTACATTTGTAAGTATGGAGTTGTAAAGTACAAGCGCAGCAGAAACCTTTGTGAAACAGAATTTTACTGATAACTACAAGTTACAAGTCCATACGGTTGTAATGTATTAGACCAACTTTTGTGGAACAGGACCCAGTAAAGAGAAGCGTGTCAAAAATATCTGTCTATGATTAGTATATACTTGAAAATGAAGGGAAAGTCTTATTCTGCAATTCATCAAGATATGTCAACGATTTTATGGAAATTTGCGTTTTTTTATGTTCAAGCAAAAGCATAGCATTGTGAGTTTAAATGTGATGAAAGGTTTTTGAAAGCAAGCCATCATGATCTTTGAAACGCAGAAGAAAACATATTTATCGTTTCAAGATCTATCAGTGAACATCGGGGATATAGTAAAGGAAACACACGTAACCCATCGTAATGAACATATTATTTTAAAGAAAGAATTAAAGATGACTGGATGGGTACCTCGAATCTGACATATACTAAGTCAAACAATTGAGAGTCGAAATTTGTAAACAATATCGAAGACGGTGGATAAATATATATTTATTGACAAGTTTGTTACAATGTATAAGCTTATGTAAAGTCAGATCTGCAGCCCAAAATAATATACGCATCCCCTAGCGAGTATGCAAGCTCGCCCTGAAATTTTGTTAATAGACATAACTACAACTTTTCAAAAGTGTTTTATTAGGTGTCGTCTATAAACGTCGTAAAGTTTCTAGATCTTTGTCTGGTCTAGAAACACTCTTACTGAATTTACTTCCTCATTATAAAGAGCTATTGTTATGGTTGATTTTAACATTAACTTATTTGCCCCAAACTCTCCTTATATCGTATCATAGAACTAGAAACATATTCTGCTTGCCATATGAAAATCCTATTTCTAATACAAACCCATGATACTTCTTACTCTGACATTCTTAGACTTGATGGTTACATATGCAGACAAAGTTTTGACATATAGACAACTCCAGGAATTTCAGCCATGGCCTAATTTATATATCTAATCACTGCATACTCCAAAAATGACTTAAAAACTGTAATTTAACACAGACTTAAAATATCAACACCATTTCTAATTGAAGAGGATATGCGAACTCCCTGGAACATAATATGGACATTAAAATTGTTAGACGACAAAGTACCAACTAAGCAAATGTATAATGGCATTAATGAAAACTATTCACCAATAAAAAGCAAGCGTGTAAAACGTCCTCCGGCGCCTTGGATGGATACGGAATTTCGAAATTTAATAAATAAAAGAGATTCCGCCCAAAAGACATTATAAAAAGACAAAACCGATTCGAACTTACAATTACAAACTCCTAAATACCAGAATCACACAGCCCATCAGAAATGTTAAACTCAGACACACATACATTTAATTCAAGCCCCATTGCCCTATGAAAAACCATGCACATAAGGGATCAAATAAAAATTCCCATCTCTTTCGACCTCTTTAATGATCATTTCACCCCAAGACAGACACTAACGCTGAAGGAAAGCAACGATTTATTACAGACTATTCATTTACTTAAATGTGTTACGCCTGCTGACGTAATAAATTCACTAAAACGCATCAAGAGAAGAAGTGAAGGAGCAGACTGCATTAAATATTGCTACTAAATAATATAATTAACACCATTCTACCTATGTTATCTATAGCTTCAATGTCATCAGCATATCCAACTCTCTGTAAGAAATCGTTTGTACGCCCACTCTCTAATGTTAAATCAGCTGTTACATCATCATATCGAAAGCATTGGAAAGAATCGCACACGACAGTTCAAGGAATGCATTACCACGCACTATTCTTAACAAATAACAGTCGGATTTTAGATCTGGACATAGAACCGTGCTTTGTTGAAAGTTGCTGAAGACATATGAGAGACAATTGACAAACAACAACTGACAAACGCTACTTGATATGAGAAAAGTCTTTGACTCCGTCGACATTGAACTATGAATAGTTAAACTTACAGTATTACATTTTTCAGAAAATGTGGCCTTATGGTTCAGGCCTTATCTTCATAATCGCCAACAATGCATTTTTATTAGGCGACAGCTCTTCCTCTTCCAAAGTCCTACAGGATTGGGTGTTGGGTCTTCTCAAATACACATATTTCAGATTCACTAAAGCACTGCAGACATCACCTTTAAGCTTTCGTTCTACAATCTGCATTCACTGTCATGTTGGTGAAATTTACAGAGCTATAGCAGGACTCAACGAAGACCTGCACTAATATGCACAAGAAATATTTGCACTGAAACCAGGGAAATTGCAGACAATTTTATTGGATCAACAACGGTAGTTAAATATTGAAAACATACCATATTTATTTTCAGTAAAAATTGGCAATAATATAATCCCACTTTACCGAGTCAGTAAGAGAAACTAGGGGTATATTTTCATAGAAACCTAAATTGGAATATTCACGTAGAAACATGGGACAAAACGTGTTTATTTATGCACCAGTTATAAAGACTTAAACCTTTCTTTCCGTTTCCTTGAAACATATTATTGTACAAACGCTTTCCATCCCTCACTTTAATTAATGAGACTTTTTGTTTACTGACCTCAGCGCCGATTTAACGGAGAAACTTGAGCGTGTTCATACGTTACTTTTGCAACATTCGTCATTTGAACATATCACTCCATCTCTCGAACTGCTCTGTATTATTGTTAAGGAGAAGAGATGTGTTTCCACTTTCTCACCTTACCCGATCAGATCCTTCACATCTCCACCTCGAGCTATCAGGTATGTCGTTTTCATAAACTATCTTCACATCATAGCCTGGATACCAGATCACAACAGATTTTTACTCACGACACCATTACATAAAATACTGTCATATTCTTTCGCTTTCACAGTTTCTCTTCCTCGTCTTTAGAATATTTTGCCTTTCAATATCAGGGACTGTAGAACCATTTCACAATTTAAAATCAAATTCAAACATAATACTTTCATGCTCTACTGTTGGTGTTTTGGGTATTTACAATTACTTGGCAATGGATTTACTTATTAATTGTTCAGTTAAGTTTTTTATCCACATACTTGTGTTCTTTTGTACAAGTGTACTGTAAGTATACTGGTAGTGCGGAAGAGAAGATATGTTGGTCTTGGCATTACCAATTTAAATTAACTATTTAATCTAAATTACAAGCCCATGGCGATAGAAGTATCTCCTTTTTTCATTGTTATCGACTTCGAAATCACGAATACAAATTATTAAAACTAACTAGAATTGAGAGTGCTAGGCATACTCTAATATTGTTATTAATGATTATTATTAGTTTAATAATTGCATAAACGCAAACTAAGACTAAAAGGGTGTAAAACTTTAAAAATGCCCCAGAACTTGGGAAAATATAAAATATTACCAAACATAGAAAATAAAATTCACATTTTTATAACCAGAAACTTAAAGCATTGGTGCTACATAAGGGAAAAACTGACATGCCACAAAAGCTGGCCCTGCTTATAGCAAATCTATCGCATAAAAATAATTTGCCAGCGCTTATTCTTATTTATCAATCCACCACTAGCAGCTTCTGGCGAAATAAGAACTGGGAAGCTCGTTTGTCAGTTGTTACAAATAACAATAGTCGCATAGAGTGGTAGTAATAGTTCAGTACTTGGATGGTTTTCATTCGCTCTCTAGTTTCCCAGTATGAACTTTCTATTTCTATGTTCAAATATCCCGAAGGTTTTCACAAATTTCCAGGTCTTCGCTGTTTATTGTAGTGCCTGACTTGTTGTATTTCTGTGTTAGAGCAAGATTTAGTTTTAAATAATATAAGTCAGTCGTGACCGGTAATAATTCTAGATTTAAAAAGTACCCGACTCCAGTGTACGATGTAGAAGCACTCATTTTGACTCATTGTAGATAAATAATAACAAAACATGTTCTTTGTTGGGCTCATATTGCCAGGCATTGCTTGTTCTTTATCTTTTAGTACGAGTCTGTAATTTGTTAGAAACTTTGTTGTCTCTGCACATCAGGAACACTGATTGTGAAGTGAATTAAGTAGGCAACCGCTGTAAAGGCGTATTAAGAATCTGGTGCATGCTGAAAAGCGTCCTGGACATTAGAAGGTAGTTCCTGGAAATGAACTCGAAGGCTGTCACAGCAAGAGGTGAATCGAAGGAGCTGAAACCAGCAGCAAAAGAATTTCCAAATATCTGACAAAGCATGACGTTGTTGGATGTGGTTACTGCGATTTTGCGATCGGTTATGCGAATCCACAAAACAGGGGCTTCTGAAAATCATTTGACCGATTAACATCCAGAAAATTAGCTTTTGTAATTGATAGTCAGAAATAGAATAGTGGGCCAATTTTTGCGAATCAACTGTAAATACCAGTGTACCATTGAACAGCTTAACACTCATCTGTTATATCAGAAGAATTCATGTACTGCTTATTACAACTATATGGGGCAAATCCAGCAACTCATTAGCGTTGGTTCATGAGCAGTTTTCTGAAGAACGATTTAAAGGAAGCACCACGACACTATTTGCAGCAAGAGCTGTAAGCAATATCAGTCAACACATGCAACATGTCCGCATACACTTCCTGTATATCGTATAAATGACAATTGAGTATGTTACCAACCTATAAAAAATAATATATTAATAACAGTGGTACAGTAGATAAACATTGTCCACGTTTTCATTGTTTTTATCTGCATAAGCTTTCGTTGACCCAATTTGCTTTCATTGAAAAAATCGCCATCGCTTGTTGCAGGATGGAAGTTTATTTCGGAGTAGAAATACATGGGAAAACTAGTCCTGTGGACGATTTTTTTTTTTTTTCTTTTGCAGGCTTAACAGAGACCGTATGATCGCAGCAAAACCTCCAGCTCAAGTTCATAAATGCATTTGTGCATTAGGTGCACAATTAGGTTTATTCGTTCTTTTAATATGTTACAAAATTAAAACACCACAGTTTTATTTGCCAAAAGAATGTTAAATTTCGTCAACTTTTAGGTAACAATTATTTACAACACAGTTTTCTCACCTCTCATTTTTTCTTTTTCCTCTCTCTCTCTTCTCGTTTGCCTTGGGAAAAGACTGATGCTGTTCCATCTAGCAAATGCTAAGAAAGAAGACGATGAGCCTTCCTCACTTATTTTACACCCTTACTAGTTTTCGTTTGTTTATATAGTGATACTTTCCGCGAACTATAACTAGAAATACACCAACTCCATTGCAAGCATTCTACGCAGGCTCATTCCTGGTTAGCTGAATTGTCCTATACTGAACTTGATCCAACTCACTTTGTCATTATATCATTGTGTTGGGTGTATGGTCCACACAGAACAATTTTGATTGAGATACACATTAATTCAATGTCATTTAAATAAACTTCACTTAAAAGAAAAATAAAATTTGTTGTAATATTAAAAGTTAATTAAATCCAGCTTATTATTATATTCAATTACCGGTAACGTATTCTGGAGAGTCATATCTTACCCTGTCATTATGTCATCATGCCATCCTCTTGAGCATAATTCATTATTACGTAAAAAGATATGTAAAAGCAGAGGAGGAGAGACTGTATCGAAGTTATTAAAAAGTTTTCGGAATTGCTCTATTCGTTCAAGAATTGCAAGACCCCAAACAAGATAATTATAGTTACGAAATTACAGGACATGGACATGGCGATGTATTTTCTCATTGCCACGTGAATAGCTTTAACAATAAATGCACGAGAAACAGATATTTCTATGTCCACAGTTTCGCAAAATAGCATTATGCTACTCTTGATGGTCTCAATAGTAAATATAATGCAGCCCTTATCTTCCTCTAAGATAAATTGACATGGAAGGCTAACGGTGGGATGTGTGCAACAAAAAATGTTTGAGACTGGAAGTGGAGCGGCGAATTAATACTTCTCAAAATAAACGTTTTTCCAATTCTATCTTCATCGAAATATCCTTTTTACAGAAAAAAATATCAACACCACTAAAATGGCAAGAGTTCTGTAATAATTATGATATTGTTGTAAGCCCGACTACGAAAGACGCTTTCTTTTCAAAGTCACCACACTCTCCTTCGGTACGAGTTACGATCATAAAAAAGAACGCTTATGCTGTTTATTACAGGCGCCTCGTAATAGCGTTTCGTATTTGAAAAGAAAATATGATGAAAGTGAATGGAATAAGAACAAGAATAAACAGTTGCAAATTAAAGCAGAAGATTGTGTAAGTTCTAAAGGAGGGAAGACTGAAGATGACAAAACAGGAAATATTGTAGGAAAAGAGACTTATAATTTGCTTTCCATACTTGCATCTACCTTGTAATATGAGCAATTATTTTTGTTTTTATTATTTACATTACAGTTTATTAGTGTTTTCCTAATTGAAAAGAAATTCCTCCTTTTAAGAATATAAAATAGGTAGATTCCTGTAAATTAGAAACATATTGAACGATATCAAATCCCTGTTAAATTTTCTCTGTAAGAATGTTATAAGTAAGTCTTTTGTTTCTATCCACACGGGTAACAGGCATCGCTATAGCAAGGATTTATGAACGAAACATTTGTGGTTCGAATTCCACTAGGACCTTTCCAGACTAAAGGTTTATCTCAGATTTTCCTCCGCCCTTAACAATGATAAATGCTACGGAGTTTCACTGTACTTACGTTTCAAACCTCCAAATTCCTTTCTCAACTTTTAATTTCACTTACGTGTCAGTATCAACAGTTGTGATACCCCAATGGTGAAAATCGGTACTAAACACTATTTAAAATGCTTGTTTATACGTTGTATCTGTTTATTAATATTATAGTTAAATGTGTTTTCCTTTTCAAAAAAAAAAAAAAAAAAAACCCCTCAATGTCATCCTATTCCACGAACTTCAAAGGTAATTTCGAATAGGTGTCGGTCCTGGTGGTGTAGTGGTTACCATACTTGCCTCCTAAACCCAAAACGCCGGTTCGAACCCAGCCAGGACCGATGGATTTTTTCGGGCGTAAAAATCCTAAGTAATCCTTCGGAAGGGAAGTAAAGCCTTGGGTCCCGTGTCGTACATTTGCGGCACGAAAAAGAACCTCAAGCCTGAAAGAGAGGCCTCTGAGCAAAATTTGTCGGCCGTTTCACGCCCTGAGTTGAATGGGACGCTGATGACCTGAGCTGTTAAAGAGCGTCCATAAATAAATGAATCAAAAAATAATCGAATAGATGTAAATACAGAAACGTGTGAACAATCTACTTTACTTATCATTAGATAGCAGTTTGAGATAATATATTTAGAATATTCTGTTCTAAAAAGAAAGAATGCGTGCCTTTTTCCATAAAAATTACTTTATTTGGACTTATAGTACTTTTGAAACCGCCGTTTCAATTTTAAAAGCTTACTATATGCTTTGAAACATGCCCATATTCCTGTAATAAGTGTCTATTTCCAATAACACTGAATGCATAAAACAGACAACTACTTTAGAATATTTTAACTTAATGTAAAACTTTAATATATATATTGAATACTATGGCACATGATCAAGCACCATAGGCGCAACTTTTGAAAGTATGTATTATTATAACTCATCTTTTTTGGCTGTCACTCTAAAGAACCGAAACCTATTTTATCTAGCGTATGTATTTATTTTTGAGCATATGTATTTATTGGAAACGAGAAAAAAACAATTAATTTCAAAACTTAATATCTAAGAATTAACAATGTTCTAGAAGTTATCAATTACATAACGGCTCTCTCTCCGTGGTAAATATTTGAACTAAACTTTTCCAAATTTGAAAGTTCCAAAGAGATTATTAGTTCTGTATTATTCTATAAATATCTATGGACTTTACTAATGCATGCAACAATAATTGTTATCTTACATTTTTCTTAGCTTTTAATATTAAATTAATAATGCTTTAATTTTTTGTATTGTATTGCACGATGAGATTAAAGTTGTTTCTCAAAAATGCTTTAAAATATTCAAATTTATTTATTATATGTCAATCTGCCATTAATTTAGAAAACGACTTTCCAGATACAAAGTAACAACTTAGAGACCATGCGAAAGTGATGGAAACCGCAGTCTTATGTACCTCGTTGCTATTCTTTTATTTGCTGCGGTGTGTTGTTGATTTTCTTATCAGTGGTTGTGAGCATTCCTTGCAATTACTCTGTAAAATGCAACGCAAACAAATGACGAGAAATGTGCTTTTGTGTTAAAACGTTGGTGGAAACCGGCTAAGAACATAACAGTTGCTGCTAGTCGGTTTTGAACAGGGTTTTTTTTTTTGTGTGCAACCGCCTACACTTTAAGCAATGCAAAATCTGAACAAACCTTGAGCAAACAAACTCTCTCTAGGCTTATCAACGAGGCAGTCGACTACTAACTGTTAGAATGGAAGAAAATCCAATTTAACTGCTTGAACCTCTGTAATTAGTTCATGTTAGAGCTGCAGAGAAAATCTATCAAGTTGGGAATAAATCGTTATCCATTACTTCATCTGTAACGGAAACCATATCGACCAAAACTTCTGCAAGCGCTGCTCGAAGATTATTATCTGGACCATCGAGGTCTGCGAATAGTTTCTCGTGAGAAATTAAGCAGGCTGTGACATTTGGACGAGTATTTTATAGTCCTATGAAGCCTTAGTTAAGCTGAATAGCCATGCAAAGCGACACAAGCGTGTTTACTAGGCTAATAAAACTCTCGGGAACACAGGAACGGCTCTCTCAGCTCTTTACATGTGAGGATCCAACTTTTCGCTGTTTTCGCAATTTACTTTTGAATTTTTTATATTCTACTTTGACTTCCACATTTGGTAATTTAAATAAATACTTACCATGCCTTTCGAACTAAATTTACCTTTAAGTAAGTCAAGAGTTTTGTGGGCCAGGAAATGCCCATCTGAACTAGGGGAGTGTTTTCTTTTCTAATTCGGTCTCTTTCTGCTCTACTATGTTTGTGTATCAGAGGTTTCAATTGAAATAATTTGTGATATACTTTTAATTTCTTATTGCCTTTTTGGCTTATTGTTTAAACTTTGTGAACTAAAAAAGGAAGCCTTTAAACACATATTTCATATAGAGTTCTCCCATGTTTTTCTGTGGCTTTGCCATTTGGAATGTTGGGTGATCCCTTAGCTCTGTTTAGCCTCTTGGTAATTATATACCGATTTTAATAAAGTTTTTATGACATTGGTTAAGCAACAATTAAACTTGTATACTTTCTTTAACGATCCAAGTCCCAGGGCAACTTTGATTCTTTCACGATCAGATTAATGGATTATTTATTAAGATTTGAGGCCCTGTGGCTGTTACAATGTTTCAGCCGTACAGGATAATTGCATTGCTCTTTATTACACATTTACAATTTTTACATGTTGAATTTGTTTGCAAGGAGCTCATTCATGGGTTGTTTTGTTGCCCATGAGAACAGCTTATTTCTGGGAGTTTAGTTCTGGGTTTGTATGGGGTGTAAAGTGTGTGCTAGTTTCTCTGAGCTTGTTTCTAAGACTTAATACTAATAGACCTTAACATGTACTCACTTCTATGTATATAGAGATATTTCCAAGTGTTTGCCTATGAGCTAGAAGGTTCTAACGTTTGTGTTTCCTGTGCTGTGGCTCCTCTTGGCCGGTTAGTTGGATGTGTTGGTTTGAATGCCTTCTGATTTTCTGCCAAGTGCATTTACAACGAGCTTCAAATGTTTCAAGGAATGTGAGCAAGTTTAGTTCCTGGTGTATTTGTCTGTTCGATGTGAGTGTTGGGGAGTCTGAGGATTTTCCTTAAGCTGAATCTTGTTGGTTTTGTAATGATAAAGAGATTTGCATTGATGGTGTCTGCCCAAGCGGAGCATGCGCATAGTAGGAGTTGTTGAACAAAGACTTTGAAAAGAAGGATATTTATTGTTTGTGCCACTTGCTTATTCCTGAGGATCGGGAAGATTAGGAAGATACGTCGTTTGGCATTGTTGACAGCATTTCTTATTGGGTTCCGAGTACAGCCTTTTGTAATTGTGATTTTTTAATGGTGTTTAACGCCCGTTTTTACTACTGAGGCATCACAGGCGATGATCACTGATAATACATGAGATGAAATTATATATTGGAAATTTTTTTTTTCAAGGTAGGATACGTTCCAGGCCTAAGTTTAGGGTACTTCCCCGACATTTGCCATTTATGAGGACTGAGAAAACCACGGAAATGACCTCAATCAGGGAGGACGGTTCTGGCGGGGTTCGAATCCCAAACCTTCCGCTCACGAGTCCTTGCCTTAACTACCTCGGTCACCCGTGGTGGTTTGAAAGTGTGATGTCTAGGTATTTGATTGGGGTTGGCACTGCAGTTACTGATATTTTATGTTTATTTCTTTTTGTTAGCGTTTGTTTGTTTTGGTGAAATGTATCATTTGACTCTTGTTTGCGTTAATGTCTATTTTCCAATTGTCAGCCCATTGAAGAAATTTGTTCGTGTATCTCTGGAGCTATATGTTGTTATATGTTGGGCGATGGTTATGGTTGTATATGGTCGTGTTATCGGCGGAAAGTAATGTTTGACATTTTGGGTCTGTTGTCACGCCCCGAGTGTACACCGCATATAGATATGTCGGTTTTGGTGGTGTAATAGTAGTCACACTTGCCTTCTTAACCCAAGATCACGGGTTCAATCCAAGTCAGGATCGATGAATTTTTTCTGCGTAAAAATCCTAAGTATGGCTCCTTTCGTAAAGGACGTAAAGTCGTGGGTCTCGTGTCGTGCGTTTACGGCATGATAAAGAACCTCAAGTCTGAAAAAGAGGCCTCTGAGCAAAACATGTCGGCCGTTTCACGCCCTGAGTTTTATGGGACGCTAAAGACCTGAGATGTTAAACAGCGTCCATAAATAAACCAAACCAAGCATACAGGTATGGGGCCAGTATGGTTCCCTGTGATACTCCAGCGGTCATTGAACAGCGGAGGGATTTCTCTTGTGCTATTTGGACGTGGAAGCTCGTTCTCAGGCAACTGTATTGTAAAAAATACCAACGGATTTACTTAAAAGGTCGATAGTTAGTGTAAAGGTTTGTGCCATTTAGCTACATTTATTAAACGCGGCTTCCTCGTCTAGGAAGAGAGCTCAGGTACTGCTGTTGTTGTTAAATTGGGTGCTTACTTTGTCGGTAAGTTGCAGTAGTTGTAGCGGTAGAGTGCTGTCTCTGTGGCGGCACTGCGATGGTATCTGGTAACTGGTTTTTCTGACACGAGTTTTCTACGGACAGCCTACCCAGTCTCACTAGTTAAGTCTCGTGCTTGCACCAATCAGACGCGCGAGTTTTCTTCTTTCCCCTCGACTTTTGAGCAGGGACACGAATGTGTTGTCGCAAACTTGGACACGTGAGAATCGAACTCAGAATTTCTTGGTGTCTGCGTAAGTTTGTTTACGAATGTTTGATAATCTACTTTGGGTTCAAATTTTGGTAATTTAAATTAACCTTTCTCACCGTGAATTTCGTCCCATGTTTTCATTTGCGAGCTTTAAGCAAGTTAAAATGTTTGTGGGCTTGGTGGAGTCCAGCTGAACTGGGGAACTGTATTATTCTTTTTCAATTATATCTCAATCTGATTTATGCTTATATTTCCGAGTTTGAAATTTATGTAATTTTACTGTACATTTTACTCTTTATTGCCTTAGCGTATTTGTCGAAAATTTGCAAACTCATAAAAGGCAAGTTAATATTTCATGTGGAGCTCTGTTCTAAGTCTCTATGTAGCTTTGCTATTTGCAATGCTAGCTGCTTGTTTAGAATCATATTCCATTTGCTTTTTCTTAAATATTTCTATTATTATCTATAATTTTTTAACAAAAATCCTTTCATTGTTTAAAAAGGCAACTGGATACGTTCGGTGACGATCCAAATCCCAATACGTCACCTGTTCTCAAATTCTGTCTTCAAGAATATCCTTGTTCTTTATTAAGAAACAGAAGAGGACGTGAGGTGCGTTCTTTAACAATGTTGAATTATGTGATCGCTTTGCGCTCACGTTAACTATGGCTTATTTCTGCTTTGCCCAACTTCTTTTCTACACATCGTTTGGCGGTGCCAACTATCTTCCCCACCTTCACCATGCCACCCTTTAAGTAACGAAAATCTTGTGGTGTGTTGCTGGACTAAATGCTGGTGGCTTGGGCAAGGAATGAGGTGTACTTGATGCAAGATGGCAACATGGATAGCTGGACGTTATCTGTAAATAATGTGCAATATTCTGTGTGATCCAGCTAACTCTCTTAGTTGGCCATCGGTGCTCTTGTTCACTGTAATAATTAATTTAATGTTGTTATTTAGTTATTTGCTTTATTAAAGAACGCTCATTAACACTTCTGATCATTAGCGTCCCATTCGATTAGGGCTTGAAACGGCCAATAAATTTTGCTGAGAGACTTTTTTTTCATGCTTGAGGTTCCTGCCACAAGTCTATGACATGAGACTAACGGATTTACTTATCTTTCGACGGAAGCTATACTTAGGACTTTTACGCCCTAAAATTCATCGATCCTGGCCGGGTTTGAGCCCTTCAAATACATCTAACATATTGAAACATAAGCCCATAGTATTTGATGGCAGAAAGTTTTATGTCAATATCACAGAAAATAATACATCTCTATTCTAATTCAACGTTGTTAAAATTTGAGACCGAATTTTAATGTACTAATAATATATTTGTGATATATGTTTCATGTTTACTTCTATTATTAGCTTATTATTAAGCTTATCACGGTGTATGCTGTACAAGTTTATTGCTATGCAATCAAGGTTACTTTGTTGTTGACGCAGGAAACCTGGACCTGCGGATACATTGTCAATATTTGTATAAGCTTACTTTGTGTCTCACTGGGTTTCTGGAATCCCGGATTTTAAGAATTTCTAAAAGACGAACTGCTATTACAAGATGTCATCTAAAGGACACCGGGAAGGCCTTAATGTTTTTTGTTAATATAAGTTTATTGACCTTTCTCCCCCACTGCAATCTAACTACTCACTGTAATAAAAACGCTTGGAAGTATACCAATCAAAAATAACGAAAAATAGTGAGTAAGCAAAATAAACAATAGAAAACTTGGATTAAAAACTGAAAGCTTAGATCCATCTTAGTTCAAGACACTTAAAGATTAAGAATAAACGTCCCGACCCATATTTTGTTATTTTGGAACAATAACAAAATATGGCGATATTCGAAACCCATAAAACAGTGAGTACAGCGATCGGGTAACAGTCATAGTAAACTGTTTTGTACAGGCCAGTGTAGCTGAGAGCAGTTTGTACAATCTGATAGAGTGAATGGTCTCTATGATAATTCTCAAATAATTAAAGCATGACCGTCAGATATTTTGTATCGTAGTTACGAGTACGTAACAACAGAGAATATGCCGCTCGGTCACCCCCATATCGGTACCAGGGAGGTCCAGAAGAATTGTACAGGAGGCGAAGAAGGGATTCCAGGATGTGGCAGCCATCTCCGAGATCGCCCCGAGAACAACAGACATATTGGCGCAATCGCAGGAAAGGGAAACAGGGCCTCAGGAAGGAGGTGAAAATACTGCCCCGAGATCCCCGAACAGGACCGTACAACGCGACACAATTCCAGGTCTTCCATCGGCGGACTAGAGTCCGGAAAACTCGAACTGCAGCGCGATTAGAGTCGAGTAGGGAGGGAAATTCGATCAGCCTCACCCGAGGAATCACTGACGGAACGCCGACAGAGCCCAATTTGTTTGTTAGAGAAAAAAGTTATTACTATTGAAAACTTACACGTGTTAGCTCTTTTAAACACCGGCGCATCCAACTAGTGTGCAGTGTGAAGTCTCTTTGAAAAACATCGAACACTCAAAATTAACATGTGCTTACCTATTGGCGGGATATGTTGTTCAGTCATAGCTGGGAAAAAGAAAGGAGCTCGTCAAGTTCTAAGCATTTCTCAGAGTGGGGATCGAAGCTGAGATATTCTAACTGATGTATCCCTCGGTTAACGACTAATGTCATTCTAGGTTGCGACACTTTTTCGCTCAAAAGGCACTCACCAATTTTGATAATAAAATGTTTAAAATTGATCATGAATCGTACATAGTCGTAACTTCTCCATTTAATGACGAAGACAACCGTGTACGGGTAAAGCCGTCCAGAGCAGAATAAAATGTTCCAGATTAGATATTTTTCGTTGAAAAAGTGAATGTCTGCATGGCCAATGTCTTGGTCGAGGTCAACAATGAAATTAGATTTAATCATACAGATGAGATCTTTTTGAGCTGTAACCAAGTAACTTTCTGCGAGGAGAGTTTAGAGGAGTTCAGTAATCACTATCCATACCACAGATTAATAGAACCACGAGAAATTTAAGAGAAAGAACTCAGTTGAGATTAGCACGGGAGCACTTCTCGATCAGCTGAAGGAGAGAGTCAACACAGCGTACGGGTTGGACATGCAACCAAGAAGTATACTGGAGCAGGCGCTCATTAGAAATGTTGTAAGCTGTTACACGTTAAGGTACTTACCATAAGCATTCCATTGGATCGATTACTGCCCAGTAATCCAGAGATATATCAACATTTCGATTAATCCTATTATGCGTTATCCGCCCGTTCAAATTTTACTGAACCAGAAGTCCGATTCTGTCATCTCCGACAAAACACGGAGATGACCAAATGGATAAAATGGCGCTATGAAAAAATATCTACCCCAAAATCCAAGACAAGGCCGAAAAACCTATTGCAAACTTAAAACAACATAAGCATCGATGGAACCTGACTGAAAACGAGCAAGTGCTCGTCAAAGACAAAAAGCTTTCAAGTCTGATCAGAGGAAGATCATACAAGCTGGAATTATTGTAAAGGATCCTTATGCTATAAAAAGGAGATTTGGCGACTACACTTTTGAGGATGAGGACAACAAGAATAACAAGATTATAGCCGATTTCATCAGCAACTTCTGCGCCCCTTTAAAACCCTCAAAACTGATAGCGAGGATTGATTTCAAAATAACAAGAATTGTAGGTGGTTAAGCCATATGTGTGTGTGTGTGTGTGTGTGTGTGTGTGTGTCGCATGCTTTCAAGTAAATATTTAAAAATTAGCCTATATAATGAACATAATATGTATGTTACAGTATATTAGAACATAAATTTAAGCAACGTGAAATACAGTGAAAAACTAAAAGTGCAACATTTTTCGTCAATATATATATAGTGACACGACAACTAAAAAATGCGTTCTAGTAAGTGAGCTAAAATTGTATGAAATTAGTTCCTTACTGAGACTGCGGGCGTTTCGTATGTGAACAGTCCGAACAATAAAAACGTCAAGGTTCCATTGCAAAAGTAAATATTGCTGTGTACAAATATTCTTCATTAGCGACTTAAAATGCTAAAATTGTAAATGGACATGCTTAAAATGTAAGACATTGAAAGACTTTCTGAACAATGGAAGGCACTGAAATAATTTATATAAAAAAAGCAACAAAAAAGTAGCAGTTGTTGCTGGTATTAAACAAATTTGTAATGTCATGTTCAGAAACCATTGTATTTTGTTAATAGCTACGATCATGAATTGTTAACGAATGGATTTGTGAAGGTTTCTCATTATTTATTGAAGATTTTTAGACTATTTCAAAAAAGTATTCCATATGATAGTTAAGGTATGCAAGTTTAAATAAAATGTCCACGGGATTTGTATCCAAATATTTCTTGTCCTCCATACGAAGAAATATTAGGATGGGTAGATTTTAAGAAGGGATTTTTCCCCACATGGAACCCTCCAGGTAATTATAATTACCATTTAAATTAAATTTTATATATTATACTTTTTATGTACTTATATTTTATACTGTATTGGTGATGCATGGTTCATATTTACTTCTATTATGTTCACTTGAGCTGCTGTACAGGTTTTTTGCTATGCAATAAACCCCAAGGTTACTTTGTTGTTGATGCAGGAAACCGGAACCTGCAGATACATTGTCACTAATTATATAAGCTTATGTTTTGTCTCCCTGTGTTTGTGGAGTGAGCCGCTTTAAGAATTTCTAAAAGACGAACCGCTTTTAAGGACACCGGAAAGGCCTTAATGTTTGTTGGGCAATACAGGATTAGTGATTTTTCTCGCAATCTAATGGCTCACTGTAATAAACAGGCCTAATAAAGACTCTTGAAAGTATATCAATCAAAAAATAGCGAAAGATAGTAAGTAGGCAAACAAACAATTGGAAGCTTGGATTAAAAGATGAAGAATAAACGTCCCCACCGGCGGACTGGAACAATAACAAAACATGGGGATATTCGAAGCCCGCAAAAAAGTGAGCACAGAGATCGGGTAACAGTTATAGTAAACTGTTTTTTACAGGCCAGTATAGCTGAGAACAGTTTCTACAATAATCGGCTGACAGTCAAAGTGAATGGCTCTATAGTAATTGTCAAATAATTAAAGTATGACCGTCAGATATTTTGTACCGTAACTGTGTATAGCTATAAAGTTATGGCAAAATAATCATTAGAGATAGTTCGGTCTTAGTTAGTTAACGAGAAAGGCGTGTGACTAATTGTAGCGAAGGCTATTAGACAGTTGACAGGCGAGAAGAGTTTTGGCGAATCGACGCTGAGAGCGCGACTTATGTATTTAAAGTATCAAAATTTGGCTGCTAGAGATCGTCATCGCGATTTATACTGACTTTGATCTCTTGAATCACCTTCACAGAACTAGTTGGAAGTGACGAGTGTTAAAATCCGCCAAGTTTTAGTTGAACGTCTTATAGAAATCCTTTAAGATTTTATCTATCAACGGAGATTCTGCAAACCCCGAGAATCGCTTATAACAGAATAAATCAAATCAGCTAGCTAATGTGGATAGTGAATGTAATCTATCACCGGTGACCACGTCATTCCTTTCCCTTCAGGCAAGCAAATTGCCTCAAAATCCAGCAGAATTTCAGGCGGAGCATCCAAGAACTTAACAACTTGAATACAGGAAACAGAGTAGGCCGAGGAAGGAGAACGTTTTCACCTTTGATTTAGGGACATCAAAATCAGTTAATCAGATTTCAATCACACTAATCAATAATTTTCCCCATCCCCATTCCCACTTCAGTTTATTAGTAATTTATCAACGTAATAACCGTATTCATTCAAGAAGGAATTACAACCACAAATACACAAGCGAGTAAGTGCACATGACGTCAGTGCTGGTAGTGTCGTGGTAATCATTATTGCCAGTTAACCGAAATCTGTACGACGCAGGGGACAATGCTTACGGGACAGCCTGTAACACACCGGGATTATATAATTTCCATTCCGTAGAATGAGAAGAGTCACTCGGTATGCTAATTTTAAATTTTGCGTACCCCTAAGAAGGTTTCGCCTACCCCATGTTGATTACTACTGTTATAAAGTAATGCAAGGCCTGATAGTACCAGCAGAAATTTGCTGCTGATCTACATCAGTTTCTACAGCTATATACTTATTTAATCTGATATGCAATCAGCTCTGAACTTATTTATTTGAACTTCTCGTGCGTGCTACTAGGGCAGTTTTATGCTATTTCTTTTATCGGCTTTTCCGGTTTGGCCGCTTATTTTGGTATCTAGCTTGGGCATCTCTGTACAATATTTCAGCGGAGTGCTGCTCCTGAACTATCACCATTAATGCACTACAAAGTTATCTCAGGACCCTCATCTCTTGGTGTGGACTGTGGTGCTAAGTATCTCCTTTTTAGGGAAGGTGGATGGCATTTACGGTGGGCACTTTTTATCTCGGCCAGCAAATTCAGCTATAAATTTCAGCGGATTCTGCCCGGAAATTCACTTGACTGCGTAATGTCCATGTCTAACCTCTTTTCTTTTTAGCAGTGTATATTTATATAAGCCCAATCATAATATTCAATGTATTGCAATTAGTAATGTATATATCATATATGTATAATACGGCATAACGCTAACAAATGAGTTGAATGTTAACAAAAAGTGGAAGCTTCTGAGTGCTTTTGCTGTAACTTCGAAACCCAACAGACGGATCATAAAATTTATACAATCAACCAGAGAGATAAGTATGAAGTTTCTGGTACTACTGGGTTAATAAACTGAAAAACTTTTAAACCGTTTGGGGCTTTGACCGCGACCACAAGTTGTACAGCTAGTTCTCTAAACTATCCAATGTCTACAAAATGTTTTGAACTTTCAAAAAAAAAGAAAAAAGAAAAAGAAAAAAAAGAACGAATGGAAGGTAAGGCACATTATTAAACTGTGCAAAAAGTAAAGATATCTCCCAGCATAAAATGAATGTAGGCGTCAAAGGTTTGCTTTATTTTTCTGAGTTGAAGGTTCTGTTGTTCTGCGTGTCAGGTTCTGCCGCTAATGTTCATAGTACGACTAAATTAAAATTAGCGTTGCTTTTGTCATAGCAGCACAAGCAAGGACAAATATGGGTTAATGTTTGAAGCCTTATTTGTGCTTTGCATTATTAAACGATAGACAATTCTATAAATATTTCTATTTTTATTTTTTATAAATTTTTTTCGATCTTTCACATCATTTGAGTATGAGTGGCCACATCTCAGCCAGGATTCTTCAAGTTCGTGCTATCAGAATAATTTTCATTCATGTATACACTCTCCTTAGAAATATTTTGAAACTATTCCTCAGCTGCACCACATACTGTCAGCAATGTAACCATGAAACCAGTAAATATTGGAAGGATGGTGGCAACGGGTCATGCTGTTAGCGACGCATCGGGTGTAAGACGTTCAGCTGAAGATGCGGCTCACCTAATGCCAGGTCATTAGCGCCTGACACTCTGCAACATGTAAACTATAGGAGTAAAACCACAATACAATCACTAATTCTTTGAGGGAGGTTCGCTTTGTACAAAGTATCTCTTTGCGTTGTTCCAGGTTTTTGGGCCAAAATCTATTATGCAGATTGTTTTGTTATCGTTTTTATTAATTATCAAAAATATGTACCTTTTCAATGAAATGGTGCCTTGGTGAATAGTAATATTTCTTGTCTTCAAAGTTGAAAATCTCAGTTTAAATTTAGTACTTAGCTATTATGTTTGTACAGTTTGTTGTATAAACATTCTGAGAAGACTTGTGGTAAAGTCTGTTTGTCGTTTTTGCTCATCTTGATGTATATGTTCTTTCTCTTTTCACGTCTTGATCTTCCAGACTATTTCCTTCAAGTTTATACTTATAAACTTAGAGACAGTAGAAGTGACAATCTTTCACACCGACGTTTTCATCTTATTTGTACTTCTCTACTAAAACCAATTATTGTATTTTCGCCACGTGACTGGCAAAAGTAAAAGTTACATTCTCATTTCTGTCAAGAAGGAATTACTTTCATTATGCAGTTTCAATTTGTCATTCCATTGCCTATTTTAGGTATCTTATCTGGGAACCATTCTGGACGCCATACCTAAATTAAAAGAGTACAGTTTATATTTAGTCTGTCTTTTATCATACTAGGCCAGGTATAAGTTCGTTCTTTCTTCATGCTTCCTAAATCTCCTGAATCAGATCCTGTGAAGCAGGAATGTAACGTTCTGTCCATGTTCTTCTTTAGTATCTTCTCCACCAAATAAAAGTTTTTTCGTCGTAATTTTTTGAAGTGAAGCACCACCAGGCATTGTCAGCAGATAACCTCGAAAATTTATGTCATAAATGGCAACCTGATTTTGTTGGTACCGAATGCTCTCCTCCATTGTTTCGCAAAATAACAACGAAATTATATTTTCAACTTCGAATGTTCTCAAACGCTGAAGCAAAAGAATAAAACAACCAGTAACACTTTTCGCACTTCTACATCCAATCTACTGCGCCTGGAGCACAGAATTGGGAGTTCACCAATGTGATGCTCCTCTGTGGCCATCACTGGGTCGTGACAATTGTTCTTTTTCCTCGATACATAACCATATTATGAAATTGTTGTTGCTGCTATGTATATGGTAGTTAATGCTTTCCTCGCTTCGTTGTAAAAATCCTGGCATTACCTTAATTAAGTCCACATTCAAACTTCTTTTGACTGAAAACATTTATTTACTTTACAACATCGATTGAGCGTGAGGTGGGCGGATCTGGTTTTTCCATAGATCGCTAAACATGCGTCAGAAAGTTCTTGGGGCGCTAAACGACGGTATACAGTAAGACAGGCTCTGAAGCAGTTTATGTTATACTACTGTTTGCGTTACCTTGCCTCCCTTACGCTGTATTCCATATGCAGAATTCAAATTAATCTCATAGTGACTTCCTAACTTATTAGAGGTGAATGTACTATTACTGACCTTAAATATAGAGCAGGAATGATGTATTTATTGACTAAGCTTTATCTATTTCTTATATGTTCTTTATTTGAACACCAAATTTTCACAAAGCTGATTTTACTACAGTTTTTTATGATGATTGAAATAATGTTTATATCTGTAACAATACGCTACATATGCTACAAAGGTAGGATTAAATTAATAATATTACGAAATTAATAATATTATTCGAGATACTGGATATGAGCATATTTTAAACTAGGTTACATAAATAATTTATAACTTCTAAATGTTTTCTTTTTTGGGAAAAAAAAAACTTATGCCATATTGTACACTAACGCATATAAACATGTATTTGCAATATACTGCTTCTTATTATTCCAAAACATGATATTTCACAACTAAAACAACTCCATCAGTAACAATAAAACTGTGTTTTTTTTAACCTGCAGCACATTGTTATATTACTGAAGTCAGTAAGATTGCCAGTAATAACGAAAGTTTTTTTTTTAATAGTATATAACGCCTGTTTTTATTAATGAGGCACCACAGGCGGTGAACATTGGTGATATATGAAATGAAATGAATATTGGGAAAGGGTTTTTTATGGGAGGAAGCGTTTCAGTCAACGAAACGTTTACCACAACTTTCTAAACACTTAAATGACACACTTTTCTGTGACTATTGCAAGGTAGTTGGAAGCGGGTGGGGTGCTAGAGTCGCCATCTATAACTTAGTTTGCAATATTACAATGTCCGAATTCCTATAAAAGCTAGTGTATTTTAGGATAACATAAAGGCATTTTGACAAAATGTATTTTTTTAATTAATATTTTTATACCTTCGTTAGTAGTTTGAAAAACCTGCGCCTTGCAACCGGTAAACTAGCTCTGATCTTGAGTGGGAAATTTGCAGTAACTTGCAGCAATGTGGCAAATATTCCGGCAACTAATACAGAACTCCGTTGCCCTGCCAATGTGCGTTTAAACTTACACCCACTTCCTACAGCTTTCCTCACCAGTTGCATCAGCAGGGCAATATGCTTAAAAAGCGCTGCTAGATTGTTGGAATTTCAGAAGCTTTCCTTTAGCACCAGGGGATGTGCACCGCCCAAGAGAAAGTTGCTATTCCTACTTTTCTCGCATTCCTACCTTCGAAACCGATTTTAGCAAGTAAACTGCCATCTGTTGCTAAGGGCTGGGGGGTGTGCAGTTCTGCATACTTTGGTGATTGTTAGATCAGGACCAATTCTACTAATCAAAACCCAAGGCAGAAAAAAAATGAGTAAATACGAAACTCTTACACAGTATTAATTTACAAGAAATCAATATTTATCATTAGAAAATATTTCTATTTTTTTTACGAATCTGAAATTGTTTACCAACGACATTTCTCATATTAAAACGTAACATAAAATAATACGTTTTCGGCTTAAATAAAATCATCCATTTACAAAAAATAGTTAAGTCAATTATTGTCCAATTATTTACTGCGGTGCAATAAGTAATTAAATAGTAATAAGAACATAATTATAACACCAACAAAATATATAAATGAGAAAAATTTAAGTATTTTTCATAAGTCATGAGTGTGACATAATAAAAATTATTTTAACAAATATTTTGCAGTGCAGAATTAATGGATTATCTAAGCACAGCTGCATTTATACACAAATTTGATGTTGCCTTTTGTAAAGTCATATAAATAAAAAATTAGGCATTTATGTAAATTTAATTAAATGCTCTCTACAAGTAGAACAATGCTAATCAAGCTACTGGAAAAGAAGATGTAATGCTAAACTCAATTAACTTACATGTTTGTAAGAAAAAGTTATAGCTCATATCAGGATATGACAATGTGAATTTTGATTTGCATAATAAGCTTCAATTGTTCTAATGCAAAATTAATTTTCCCAGCATCCTCTGCATCCAAATTACAATCTAGTGGCAGAGTTTCCTTGACAACATTAATTAATGGAGTAACTTTTTCAATGATCGATATAATAATAATAATAATAATAATAATAATAATAATAATAATAATAATAATAATATTAATTAATTAATTAAATAAATCATCCAATTTGTTCCATCTGTTACATTTCGACTCCTTACTTCCACTGCACTCCAAGATCGAACTGAACTTTTCTATAGGCAAGGACATTGATATGGCAGCATGATAATCGTATAGTTATCACCTATTTTAATAAAAAGGACAGTTGGCAATAGTGATAAGCGGGTATACCTGTCCTTTCTTAACCTCACTTGCAAACAATCGGAACATATTTTAACATTTTGCTTCCGGATCTTTACTTTCAGTGCTAAGCCTCTCTCTCACATCTGGTTGATTAGAGAAAATTGGGGAATAAGCATCATTAGTTAATTTTAGAATTTTTCTAGAATCATGAATTGGTTCACCATTTTGCGCATGGAAAGTGTCCTCCCTAACCATATATTTTGGTTCGAAATGTGTAATACACACACATTATATGATTATTAACTGCAAAATTTTCACTTTATCCACTACTCCTTTAATGGCTGCTGTTTAGAAATTTTAAATATGGTAGTATGTGGTGCATTAGCATAAGAGATGTAACTGACCACACAACGAGAGCGACCCATGTTGTACTAAACACTTTCTATTTCACAAGTTCCTGCTGTAATTTCACTAAATCAAATTTAACTAAACACATCACAAAAGAACTAACACGTTCTGTTGATATATTTCCAACTATAAACAACTGTGATAAATCACATACTGTAACGAACCAAATAAACAAACCCATCTGCTTAATAGCGGCAACGTGCCTGAACCTTGATCGCCGTCATTTTGTGCACAATCTATGCTCTCATTTTGATCTCAGGATTGGATTCCATCTTGGTTAGATGAACATAACAACCATATGCTCGGCTGAAACTGTCAGTGCTGCCATTGCTTTTCTAGCAGAATGTTGGACATACAATGAGAATTCTCGATGACCAGATATAACGAAATGTATGCTGCTTGGGATGTTTTGTAGTTCTTTGTTGACTACTTTGCAGCTTCTTTCAGTTTTCAGGAAATAAAACTTGGAAAACTGCTGCCAGAGTGTTCTAGATGTCTTTCTTGTTTGGAGTGCTGAGAATGGCTTTGGTTTTCCATCTACGAAGTCTGAATACTAATTATTGATGATGAAAGGTGCTTTCCCCTACTTTCTCCATCTCGGTCATATGTGTTCTCTCATGCATTGGACCACCACGGTTGGCCGAGGTCGATTAAGGCGCTTACTCGTGAGCGGGAGTACTGGGGTTCGATTTCCGCGAGAACAGGCCTCCCTGACTGAGGTTTTTTCCAGGTTTTCCTCGGTTCTCATAAATGACAAATATCGGGGAGGTAATATTTAAGCGTGGAACCCTTCCTTCCATTTTAAAAAAAAACATTTCAGTTTATGATTTTATTTTATGCATCAACAGTGTCCATCGCCTGTAATACCCAGAAGTTAAACGGTCATTAAACACTATTAACATTCATTCCTCATTCGTTGAAGAAGTCAAATTCTTACGCTTGCTTTTCGGTTGAAAACTT
Organism: Metallyticus violacea; assembly: GCA_030762175.1. Lineage (NCBI taxonomy): Eukaryota > Metazoa > Arthropoda > Insecta > Mantodea > Metallyticidae > Metallyticus > Metallyticus violacea. Next base: position 64,362,293 of record CM060832.1, on the reverse strand, counting down.
TCATGTGAAACAATTCCAATCACAATGTTAGCATTTTTTAAACATTTTACCCGTTTTTTGGGGCACATCCTGAAACTCGAATGAATTGTGTTCGGCGCGAATATTGATTGCTTTTTGATACTTTCTATATTACAAGAGCAATTCCTCTATGTAACACATTTGCAAAGGAACACCTAACAACTTGAACACTAAAAATGGTAAAAAAGAATTTTAAAAAGTCATGCAAATTCTATTATCCACGGTTTATTTTCGACATATAATGAAATGCCTAATATTTTCGTCTCAAAATGTCGTGTTCATGTGAAACGCGAAGCATATGTAAAAGTCTGTGTTATTCAATGTGTCAGCAGCGTGCACAATTTTTTCTTTAGCGCGGTAGGATAGCCAGAGGCGATATTTTCTCTGGTGTGTGGAGTCGCTTTTAAAGGCCTTTTGCTAGCACAACTCAAAAGGTGCTAGCCAGAGGAGAAAGAAACATGTTCTTTCTCATGGGTAGGGCCAGCTTTCCTCCATCTTGTCCAGCTTTTCAAAATACCATCATGCAGGTGTGTTTCGGTTAGATTTTATTCAGCCTAGATGGAAAAATATCAGTAACACTCGAGGTTTTTTGCAAATGGGAAGTGCGTGCTACATTGTGATTTGTGATTATAAATTCAAAATTAAAAGTGCCTAAGTAAATTAGATATAGTCCCAATTAAATTTCGCTATTTTACATGTATTATTGTGAATATGAACGTAAATGATTGTGTTAGGCTGTAATTTGATTACCTTGTATAGTCGTGAATTGCATTATTATTAGTTTCGATTGAACAATGCACTCCGTTCAGTCACTATTAATTCAAGAAAAACTGCTTATGATGATAAATTTGAGATTAAATGATTAGATCCGTATCGGCCAGATTTAATATTAGAGCAAGTGACGAAATTTGATAAACGGAAATATTGTAAAAAAGTCAACGCCTCGACGTATAATAAATACAAATAGTTGTGTGGATGTCCTATTAGAAAAGCATTATTTGATTTTGTTTGCCTAATTTTCAGCAAGCAATCGAATTTGTGGACAAAAACGGGTTTTAGAGACATTAGTTATGGACATGACAAAAAATATTAAAATACTCCTTTCACGGTTAGGACGTTCAGACATCAAACTCAATTAGAGTTCTTATAGGCTATCAATTAGAAAGCAAATAGAACAAGTAGAGAAAACAGATACACCATCTCCGAGTTGATAGAGTGTAACATTTTGTTGAGTGTTGGAACTGACTGTAAGAAGGAACACAAAAGTGCGTTCCGAAAATCCCGGAGTTTTGCGGGGCTTGCTAATGTTCGATAGGTTCAGCAATGAACAGTGCAACTGTTTAAAGGTACTTATAAAACTGTATAAAATGAGATTCTAGACTACATATTTATTAGAAGTCTGTAGAGAAACTATTTCTGGAATATAAAAATGTTAATGGGGATAATAATTGACCAAACGATCGATGTCGCACATTTACCATTATGAAATTGGCGGGCAGCCGATTCTGGGGAATTTTTTTAAATCCCGATGGTCAAAATACAGAAACTCTGAAGTTATCACCGGAGAGTTGACAAAAGGTCTAGAAAACCAAACACACTCGTGTTACGAAGGTGCAACTGTAACGAGCGGAGCAGCTAACGGTGTACAAGTCAGGGTATAACAAATCTATCCCCAAGCTTATTATATAATTGTTACGCACATCAGTTCAACGTAGTTCTGCAGAAGGCTTGATCCACAAACAGTTCTGCTACAATTTTATTTTCAAATCTTTCCGGTGGCCTGTTATTTTTTTAAGATCTACTTTGAGAACTAAAGTGCTAAACGATATTGATCAACAGAGATTTCCTGGGCGTACTCTAACTTGCCGAATGTTCAATATTAGAATTATAAATACAGTTTACGAGAACAAGGAAGCTGAAATATAATGTGTGGATGAAATTTCTCATCCAATTATTGACAACGCTACGGAGAAAATCTTCTGGTCTTTTTGCACATTTTGAAGACGAAAAATGTTTATATTGGCTAGAATTTTTCCACCGGGCCATGCCTCTTGCTGGTATTTTGTTTAAGATGTTGAAGTATTGATGTAATTAAGCCCAGTCATTATTTAACTTCATTTAAACCGACAATGTAAACCATTAGAAACACTGGCGTTCATTCAATGGAAGAAAAGGTTTAAAAAAGAGCGCATATTTCACGTCGCAAAAGGAGAAGACAAGATCAACGAACTTCATAACATAAATGATGTTTTGCCTTTACTAATCACCTGATTTCCTCTAGGTTAGTGGTCGCAAACCCATTCCTATCACTCGCATAAAAAAAAAAGCTGAAAAATATCCGGAACTGTCGGAATTTGCCCATCTCTAGTAAAGGCACAACTTAGAACTCAGCTGAAAATGAATTATTTACAGAAAAAGTGACTTTCGCGAGGCTAATGGAACAGTAGACAAGTACAGATCTTAACAGAATATAATCTACATGACAATACTTTCCAACAGCTGACTGAATTGCTCAGGATAATATTGTCACTACACCGAAGAGGTACATTTCAACTCTAACAAGGATTAACACTAGAACGCCTGAGCTTCATATACTCCCTAAAACGTTCGTTATTAGCCGTTATTACCTTCTTATGCATTTCTAATCATTTTTCTCATTGAAAACTATGGACGTTTTCCTTATTGTCTTTTAGCGTATCTTCTAATATTGGTATAGAGAAAACGATTTTGCTTCTAAATTATAATTACTGCATCATGAGTTAGTACATACTTGGTGTCTGCTCAGTAACGCATATTTAAGGGCTCTTTGACTCTGCGAACCAGTTTCGAAACCAGTTTGAATCAAGCTTCTGGTTTCAGGCATTTTTATTCATGGTTTTTGCTGACGTGTGTTTAGCGCTTCATTTCCCAGGCCTCTTTGCCTATTCATTTAAGTTTTGGGTAATTCGATGATTCTTTCACACGTTTGTTCTGTTCCTTCTTTTGTTAATCTTTTATAGGTCATCTTCGGTTAAATGATTTTTAGTTAAAAAAAAGTTAATTACACTTATTTCAAGTATAAACGCATGTTTTCTCTAAAATAAAATATATTTTATTTTGGGTTTGTCAAAACTATGTGGTAACAAATTATTTGTACCAAAAAAAAAAAAAAAAAAAAAACATAAGTTATATAAATACGGGTTGTATCTTGAAGAAGGTTTCAAGTAAGATGTTGATGTAGTTGTCGCTGTAGAATAGCCGAGGATTCCACTTCATACCCCGGATCTTTCAGAGGCCTGAAGTTGCCTTTTGTGCCCTCGTAGTCATGGGAAAAAGGAGATAAAAGGAAAAGATTCAAATCCCACCACAGTGCTTCATTAAATACCTGCAAGTGTTTATTCACACAATAATTTGTTGTCGGTCACTTGGTTCGTTACCTCATTGACTTTAACACCACGAGCTACATACGATGCCTGAAATTGTCTCTACCGTCCTAAAACTATATAGTGTGCCTTTGGTCTTTCACTTGCCTACACTGTTGACTTGAAATCTAGAAAATGCGTAAACTCAAGGTCCGAACGGTATCTGGAACTGTCTTCTGGAAAATTACTGCTTTTGCAAAGTTGTTTATTAATTTCAAAGTGTCCTCATGTTTTCGTGAGAGCTCACGGGGTTCACAGAATAGCGCCTAGCCTTCAAAATATTCAAACATTATTGGTGATCTCTTGTACTCCCAAACGCGCTCATTTTAAATTCATCACCTCTTTGACTCCTCATTGGGAAGTTCATGGTCATTCGATGTAATGATTCCATCGCCGATACCTTACCTTTGGTAATTTTAACGAATTTCAGAACACCGCTAAGGATACAACTAAGGATACAAAAGACCTATTGTTCGACTCATGCCAGGCACCGGCATGCATTTAGCTTTGTTACAATAGAATGACTTATTGCTTGGACCATTTTTAGTAAGTGAGAATACAAGAGATTACAATAGGCAGCCTTTTCCTCATGTCAAAAAGGTATGCGTCCAGGAAACCTAAATACATTTTTCTGATACATGAAATGTTCTTGCTTGCAACCATAGGTATATAAAATACTTATTATTATTGTTATTATTATTATTATTATTATTATTATTATAATTATTATAATTATTATTATTACTATTATTATTATTACTATTACTACTACTACTACTACTACTACTACTACTACTACTACTACTACTACTACTACTATTTAAATTATGTATAGACATTCAACCAATGCCACGCTTGGGCATTGGTTGAATTATAAAATAATAATAATAATTATTATTATAAAATATAAAATAATAATAATAATTATTATTTATTATTATTTAAATTGTGTATAGACATTCAACCAATGCCACGCTTGGGCGTGACAAATGCCCACGTCTAGGGTTTGCCTTCCCTACAGCGGAAAGAACATCACTAGATGTAATGCCCCAAGTGAATTCCACAGTTATATTTACATTATCTGAATATTTTATATTTATTTACAGCTATATACACACTTTAATATCTGTGATAATCAGTGGTGCCCTGAGGTTAATCTGGGCGTGTTACAACTCTTATGGGCTACTTTCTTAATTTCTATTCCGACATAAGTTAAGATCAGAAAAAAATTAATAAATCATACTCTAAATATACCCTTCATATCCCACAACTTTATTAATAGAGGTTTGAGATTCCCAGAGTTATCATAAAAAATATACATGTATTACGAACATATTACGTTTATATATACTTGAAAAATAATGTAATACGGTTAACAATGTAACTAAAATATCAATAATTATAAAAGTAGCAAACTAAGAAAAATTAACTGATTAGTGATAAATATATTTAGAACTTTTGAGTTCTTCTATGGCAAGAAGACAAGTCAAGCAGTTCGAAATATAACTATTACAAATCTGTTACTTTATCTTAGTGTTTTATCCTTTTCTGCTTTTCTAATTATTGTTATTTTATATATGTAAAAAGAGGGTGCCAAAAAGATATACACACTTCATGAAAAGAAAAAAAAACTATGTTAACAAAACGAAACTGAATTCACACAAACAGAAAAGAATGAGCACTAATCATCTTAGACTTTTACAATTACAACAGTTGTTTAAAATGCCCACCATCGGCGTGGATACACTTCTGAGACGTAGAACTACTGCTTGAGCAACGTTTGCGAAAGTGTCCGCAGCGATTGCAGCACATGCCATTTCAATTTTTTCCCCAAATGTTGCCAGTGTAACTGGTTTCCCTACGGTAATACTTAAGAGTTCTCCATAGGTAGAAGTTCAACGCAGTTAGATCCGGAGAATGCGGTGGAAGCTCAATAGAAATTCTTCGTCCTATCGTCCTATCCAGTGCGTGGGGAGATTGTCATCAAGGTAAGCACGTACATCTCGGTGGTAATATGGTGGTGCACCATCCAGTTGGAAATAAATTTCCTCATTTCCATAGAATGTATGAATGGCGGGTAACTCGCGTTAGCGGTTCTGTTCTGTACACACGTCTCCATTGCTTTTGAACTTCAATAACATTCTCGGTTTTCCAATACCACTTCTAAATTGCTTTCCGCTGTTCAAACGATAATTTTGGCTCCATTTTGTTGTAGCAACGCTAGGAATAACATAATGTGAGTCACATCTGTTTACAGAACATCATATGATAAACTTGGCCTTATTCGTTCATTGTTGATTTGCCTGTCATGTAGCAACGCTATCATAATGTATGTGAGTCACATCTGTTTACAGAACATCATATGATAAACTTGGCCTCATTTGTTCGTTGTTGATTTACCTGTCATGTAGAAACGCTATCATAATGTATGTGAGTCACATCTGTTTACAGAACATCATATTACACATTACTGTTGTTTATCGGTCCAACTTTGAAATATATTAAATACATATCTATTGTGAAAGTGTGTATACATTTTTGGCTCCCTTGGTAATTATATTATAAAAATCTATTAATAATAAATAAAATGTGTCTTTTCTTGATCTGTGACACTGCTTATTACCTAACACACATTGGTACCAATATATTGTCGCTTTAGTATAAGGTATTTATTTACCTTCTTATTTTTAACCACTCTGTTGTTTGCCACACCGTGGTTGGGGTGATATCACTCCTCACTCACTCTTAACGAACTCATTGCTTTGCATTATCCCTCTCTTCTTTTCACTTTGGGCCACTACACACCACATTGTACCTGCGATTATCCTTCACTAATCACTTCACTCACGCAGATGTTACCGTCTATAGAGTTACTTACAATAGTATGTGTATACCTTAATTGTACCTGTGAATGTCGCGAATGAATACTAAAATGATTTGTCCGCTCTTTCTCTCCGTCTTACAGTTGACGTCAAATTTAAAAAACATTTCCACTGTAACAGCTACTGTACATGAGAAATAAAACTAAAGATATATGAATTGATTAGCTAGCACGGTCTGAAGCATCTACCCCGACAATAGCAAAACTTTTATACGAGCGCATCAGTTGCTTGTGGTATCTACCCACTATTTTATTCATTTTGGGGTCTTTTATCTGATAAATATGTGACCCGAACTTGTCCTTTATCTGGAATGGTGCACGGTACAGCCGGTCCGTTTTATGGTAACGCCCCCTGAATATACTGTACATTTTTCTTGTCTTTAATCAACATTAGATTGTTTATTTTGGGTCCCTAGGTATATTTGCGGCGTGTGGTAGGGCACTTACGCTTTGCGTCATTTTCTTTGATTAGCGGAATGCTCTTTGACACAATTCTTTGTCGGTAAGTGACTCTATCTAAGCAGGTATAGAGTCCTCCAACCCTGCAATTAGCGGTTCCGGCTGTCTATTTAACATCAGTTGGACAGGTGCTAACTTCGTTGTGGTGTTAATGGAGTTGTTCATAATTGTTTGAATAACTGCACATTGACGCACCCAGTCCATATGTTTTTATGACACAATATCGGAGATAAATAGATACGACCGTGTTGGTTCTTTCTGTTGCATTACTTTGAGAGCAGTAGCTAGAGAAATAATACAGTTTCACACCGGCTTTCCTTAAACTCTGTTTTAAATATGTTCTTTTAAACACTGTCGCGTTATCAGACAAAATAGCTTGTATTCTTCCATAATTTATCACATAATCACCTACCATTTTGTTTGTGCATGGTGCGCTGGTTACACAGGTTTATCTTATTTTGTACTTGTAACATCTACTTGTTTTATGATTTCTATTTTGACGTATTCCATAAATACTTGGTAGACCAGATATATCTTTCCCACGAATAAATAATATAAGATTCTGGTTACTCCCTCCTTCTCTGATTTCAAGGGATCAATTTTAATGAATTTACTAAAAGTATCGTGCATCACTAATATGTACCTATTTCCAAATTACCCTCTTGGCATTTCGCTATGTGTGTCTATTGTCACTGGAGCGTTAGATCGGTCTCTTATGATCGCCTGGGGCTCAATATCGAAATTTCGATTTATCGGTTTGGCCCTTTGACACAGGTCGCAAGCCGCCAGAAGCTTTCTGACCTCCTCGCTAAAATGTTTCATATACAAGTTCGGCGATGTTTAGCGAAAATTTTTCGGTCCCAGAGTGAGCAGATGAAAGTTGGAAAGTAACAATAATTCTTTCCTCCATCTGTTTTGGTATCACCGGCTTCCAATTTTGTACATCCTGTCCATGTAGCTTGTACACGATGCCGTTTTATTTCGCTATAATGCCGGAGGCGCCTTCCTTCAATTCTGGAGCTTTATCAAATATTTTCCTAATATCAACGTCTTGTTGCTGAAGTTTTGCCAAGTTTTTGAAATCACTTCTGAGCGAAATCTGGTGACAGCTTCGTAGCTTCATCACTATTAACCCATGGTTCGGACATGAAATAGTTTCTGGTAAATTTGACTGGTTCAGCCGAGATAACATGTCGCTGAAAATGTTTCGTTTACCCGGAATGTGCTCTATGGTGATGTGAAACATAATTGCACGTATTGCACGTAGCAAGGCGCTGTTACTGGTAGTCAATCCAAGGCCGCATCATATGAACTGATGCGTACAGCCGTTTTGAATGTACGCTGGGTACCGTTGTACTTTTTCTTCCAGTTGTATTTGCCAAAACAAAGAACTTAGGTCTATATTGTAAAATGACTTCCTTTAGTTAACTTAGTAAGGACGCTATCAACTCCTCCAGTCTAAAATTGTCTGGCAAAGTATGTAAATTTTGTTTCCTAGTATAGATGATCATTCTTAGCACACCGTTTTTCTTATGCACCCAACAAAGCACGTTTATGTACTGAGATCGTGACCTCGATCACGCCATCCTTGATCATTTCGTGAATGCCTTTATCTGCTTGCTCTCTTATGGCCATTAGGATGGGCGTATGCTTATGAGAGTATTGATTCAATCCTTCTACATCAAAGCAAAGGGTGTATGCTTGGCACTCGCCAGGTATCTCCGAGAAGGCATCGGCATTTCTGATCGAAACTGTTTCAAGCCTATCACGCTGTTCACTAGTGAGCCCTCGCGCCATTTGCGCTTTGTAAAACTTTAAATTTATTCTCCTCACTGTTAATTATTAATGAATTTATCTATAGTTGCAACCTATCCTTCGCGTATCTATTTGAATAGGACGCGGACATGTGCGCTTCTTGTTTACAATCGCGGCTCAATTCTATTGCGTAACTACATACATTCATTTCCTTAAGTTCAGCTATTTCAGCCGTAACTCTTACTTCAACAATTTGGTTTTGCACCACCATATGCAAATACTGAACAAAAAATACGCCATCTTCTAACTTTATTTCTGCCGCTGACTTTTCAATACTTTGCTCTGCTTTACTTTTAATAAATGGCGCAATTGCAACTTCCGGCGCGTCTTTAATATAAACTCTGTTGCTTCTAAAATGTATCTTCGTCCCCAGGCATAAAATGCATCGCATCGCAGTATCAATTCTGGAACGAGGTGGGGGATAACTAACAACATTATGTCAAAGAGCGCATACTTTATACGTTCTTTTTGCTTCCCGATCGCTACAGCGCACAAAACTCTAGGCACATTATCTTTACATTACGCGCGATCAGTTATTGATGGAATGCCTGACCGCATACACTGTCCGAAGCTCCCGTGTCGAATAGCGCTTCAACTTCCCAGTTCCCAATCATGACTTTTATTTTTGGTGGTTCACTTATGGATTCATCTCCCTTCCATCGCCTCTGAGGTTTCCGGCCGTTTTCTTTCTATTATTTATTGTCTGCCCCTCTGAGTTTTTCTGGTTGCTGATTTCCCACAGTCATTACTCGGGGATAGTTCGATCCGGAAAGAAGTTTACCGGTGACCCATTTGTTACCGGTCACTTCTGGTATCAAATGTTGTCACTTACGTTCACCGCTGTAGTCGCTGCATGTGGGTTTAGTAGCGACTAGCCTTCAATTCTCTTCGGTCCTCACGGCGTCTCGGGTATCTATCCAGGGAACTCCTCGTTCCACCATTCGAATAGCCGTATGGCCTAAGATGGACGCCAATGCTGGGATTCACTTTTCCACGGTCTCTGTTCGTTGCCTCTGCTTCTTGCTCATAGTGCTTGCCTCTGGCGGTAATTACTCTGTCCTTTGCTAAGGCATACTCAGTATGTAAATAATTTACAACAGACCTCCTGTCGAAGCGGTTTCTCTGTCTTATGTCAGCTGTGCTGGCTTGCCCCTGCCCCAAAGGAATGTTGGCGATGGTGACCTTGCCTTCCACGATCACGCTCAGGATAGTTGCTTCGTGTGTTCTCCCTTTCCCTGTAGGTGTCATTTGCTGGGCGTTGCTGATCCAGGGCGGTCAGCAGATCTATGACCTCTGCGATGCTGGCAGGCTTTGCTACTACCAAATAGCTCCTAATATGCCGTTAGTAGTTATTACATACTAAGGGGATTAATTCGCGGTCTGTAACAGACGGGTCAGTAATTTGATTTTTCTTACCATTATAAGAAAATGGTCCATCATACACAGGTTGTTCCTAGCGAAGTACTTCCCGTTGGACAGTTCTAATCTTATTGACTTTTGATGGTTCATTAGTCAGAAATAAATATTTAAAAGTACAAATCGCGAGCATTCTGTCAAAATAAGCTGATACCAATTCAGGGCTTGTTTCTTCAGACTTCTCCCTATTAAGACCATCTTTATTTCCTCGGGAATAGATTTACTTTTAAAACAACGTTCTAGTTCCTGGGCAAACTGGCGTGGGTTGTCTCCGTTTTCTCCACAAAGGGGGGGGGGGCGCTAAATCACAATTCAAATGGTTTGACCAAGCATTAAAAGCAGGATTTGGTATATTTATCATGTTAGCATTCCCTTACACACCGAGTCCCATTGAAGCGTCGGCCGGCTGCGCATTTTGAGCGTGGGCGGCGCCAGATCAACTCACCGTTGGCGATCTACTTACATTGCTTACATCTACTTCGTGATTACTGCCTACATCACACCGTGTGGCAGATTCACGCAACATGATTTCCTGATTTAGTCTACTTTGGTTAGCATCAACGCCTTGCACAGCCAGTCTTATGGTCCGAATTTCCTCTACATTTGAGGTACAATTATCTTTAATGAGTTCTGAACCGCCCGTAATTCACGGTTCATGTACTCTTCTAGTTCATCATATTTCTTTACCATGCCCGGCATGCCCTGTCTGCATCTCCAAAATCACTTTTTTCTTAAACTATCTTGTTCACAACTAATTTTTTTTATATCTTCCCTTACTACACCCACTTTCTATCTTACATTCCCCATTTCGTTATCCCACTTTATCTAGACTCATTTGAGTGCAACCATTTTCTTCTTGTACTCTCATGCCTTCATTAAATCTTTCCTCTAACTTCTTTTCTAATTCCTGATGGCTATTTTGTAATTCCTGCATGTTATCAGATAGCACCTTACTAATTTTTAATCTCTACTGTTGACTATTTCATAATTCCTGTTAGTTATTTGCTAGCTTGTCTAATTCCTGCATTAGTCGGGCCATCGTGGCTGCCAGTCTCCCCTCCATTCCCTGAGAATTCTGCATGGCATTTCAGTTTCCTGTTCCCTATCGCTAACCGCAACGCGGGCATTTTCTATTCCATTATTTTCTCCACCTTAACCAACTTTCTGTTTCTAACCAGCCTGAAAAGAACACTGCCTAATTTCATTTGGAAAAATACAAATTACAGCAGATATACACTTTCTAACATTTATACATAATAAAATTATTTTTGTTCCTTCGCTTCCTGCAGCAGTTGTTGGTAGCTCTATGGTTCCTACTGCTCCTCGTTTGGATGCCCAGATGTACGTTCCTTCGCTGTAGGCCCCATCCTGGTATAGGCCTCTCCTGGTATCGATGGTTACAGTAAGCCTACCAAGGCTTCCGCTGTCTCCCGTACTGGTCGCCCATTGGTCGTCGGTCAGCGCCGCTGGACATCGGCGTCGTCTGTTCCGGTCACGTCGCAGCTTCGGAATCTCCTTTTCTCCTCCTATGCGTTCGGGCTTCACCTCCTTCCTTGGCGTTTCGTGGGCTTTCACCTCCCTCCTTGCTATCGCGTGGTTTCACATCCCTCCATGGCGTCTCGAAGCCCCACGTTGAGCGCCAGATTTGAAACGAGTTTCAAGTAGGATGTTGATGTAGTGTCGCTGTACAATACCTATCCGAGGGTCTCACTTCATACCCCGGGTCTTTCAGGGGTCCGAAGTCGCCTTTTGTGCCCTCTTAGTCACGGGAGAAGGGAGATGAAATGAAGGGGTTTTAATCACACGACAGAGCTTCATTAAATGGCTGGAATTGTTTATTCACACGTTAATTTGTTGACGGTCACCTGGTTTGTTAACTCTTTGACATTAACCACGAGCTACATAAGGTGCCTGAAATTGCCTCTACCGCCCTAAATTGTGTGCTTCTGGTCTTTCACTTGCCTATACTGCTGACTTGCAATCTAGAAAATGCGCAAACTCAAGGTCCGGACTGTATCTAGAACTGCTGTATGGAAAATTACTGCTTTTGCAAAGTTGTTTCCTCTTATATACTAATTTCAAAGTGTCCCTACGTGTTCGAGAGAGATCACGGGGTTCTCAGAATAGCGCCCACGGATTACTGAGCCTTCAAAATGTTCAAATGTTATTTGTGAGCTCTTGTGCTTCCAAACGCATTCACTTTAAATGCATCAACTCTTTGACTCCTTATTGGAGAGTTCATGATCATTCGATGTAATTACATCATCGCCGAACCTGCTCCTTTGGTATCTTTAACGAATTTCCAAGAATCTCCAGCAACTAAGGATACAAAAGACCTATTGTTTGACTCACGCAGGATACCGGCATGCACTTAACTTTGTTACAGTAAAAGGACTTATTGCTCAGGTCATTTTTAGTAAGTGAAAATACAAATGATTACTATAGACGGTCTTTTTCTCACGTCAAAAAGGTATGCGTCCAGGTAATTTAAATGCATTTTTCTGATACATGAAATGTTCTTGCTTGTTACTACAGGCTATATAAAACATTTAATAACTAATATACTTAAATTATGCCCAGACATTCACCCTCAGCACTCCTGGGTGTGAGGACCTGTCACAATCTATACAGAAAGCTGTTACAATGAAACATTCTCAGAGATATCAGTATGGCACATTTTGCAGAGTTTTTGCTTATACAAGAACCACATACCATTTTTCTACATATCGAACAACGGTCTTTGGTTTTGTTTTTCTTACATATCTCTATTTAATATATCTTGCGTTTAACGGCCTTACATGTTCCTTCATCCTTATAATCAGCCATGAGTGATGATGACAATAGTCTATGAAAACTATGTGAAAATGAAAAGCTAAGCTAAAGTTTATACACGAATATATAAACAACGAATCACGCACTACGCTACAATGAGTTTGAAACATGTTTGTTGTGAAGTGATGGTTATTGTCGGTTACAACTACTAAATATACGTCGTAAGAAACCTGGGTAAGGAAGCGGTCAATTGATCGCCTCCGGGAACCGGTGTTATTGTTACATCTGAAATGGGAATGGAAAAAAATTGGTCAGCTAAACGTCCTTGAGAGGAATTAAAAGTCTGAAAACCACAGACAAATACTTGCAAAACAGTGAAAATATAAGCGTTTGAAAATTAAAAGCGGTCAATTGACTGCCATTGGACGTTTTATGTAAAAGCATTCCTCCGGATACCACAACAGAGGACCAATTAAGGACGTTAGCTATGTTGGTAGTAGAAAAAAACTGGTAAATAACGTTATATATTTTAATAACAAAGTTACTACTAAGTTTGCTGCAACGAAAACTAAAGAATGGATGTCTTGTGTAAATGAATCCAACTGTTCAACGAAACAGTGAGAGCGGGTCTTCTTTTGTTGCCGCTTTTATATCGTTTTATTTCATTAATATGAACTTGGTGGCACACATTTTGAAAACTATTTCCATTGTCACTGAAGTAAGTCAGAGCTATCTGAAAATATCTCAGTATGTTTATTTGTTTGATCTAATTTTATGAACACCCAAAGGCACGAGTCGCCACTGGTACATGAATATGATGACCATTAGTTTCGTGAAACCTGAACATGCTAGGACTAAAATTAAAAATGCTTCGTTCTAGTCAGATTTTATTTTTACTAACGCTGTAGGATCATCTTGTCAATTTTGTCATTCACAGTGGTTGAGTTATTTCTCCCTTGTTGTCATTCCTTCACGTTCTCTTTATCGTACCTTTTCCGTGTACTCCCCTTGTAGCTATCTCAGAATCTGTGTTGTTGACTTCTCTATATATGATAACATCTTTTTTTAATGAATGCCAATGATTCTTTTTATTGCGATCTGATTATTTTTTTTTCTCCTCAAGGTTTTCGCGAATATATCGCGAATATTGTTCGTGTCATGCAACAGAACGAAAACGAGTTGTAATTACACGAGTCTCAGTTTTAGCTAAACGTATAAATGGAGCAGTTTTCCCTGCAATTAAATGTACAACTTTTACTATTTTATATTATGAATCAGAGTGAAACGTTTCATACTCAAAAATGGTATATCATAAATGCAATATTGTTGCACTTTTTAATTAGGATATTTGTTCCAGATACCTTCCAAGTGGTAATACATTTGTGGACTTGTACTACAGCTACAGACTGGGAGAAAAAAACTATACGGAACTGCATCAGGAGAGTCTGCAATGCTTTGAGAAACCACTTGGCAGAAGAGCAGATTCCATTCCTGACAGAATCATGGCGAAATCAAGAACACAGCTCAATTTTCCTACTGTAATGTGGATATGAAACATGAATTTCGAAATACATTATGAGTGGATCATTGAACTTGAGCTACAAGCAATGTTTTGTATAGTTCTTAAGCTTATGACTCATTCAAACTGGAATTATGTGTTTAGATGTAGGAGATACGGTAAGGACGTTGATTCTTGTGTATTCAAAGGACTGATTTACCCAACACTAACGGACGGACGAGTGTAAGCATTGCAGTCGGATCATATTCGAGAACACAATTTTGTAAAACTGTCATTTGTTTTGATAGGAAACTAAACATTTACGCCAACAGGTAACTTATTATGTCTATATATTTGCTGAGTGACACCAAAAATATTCAGTCTTAGAATGTGTAAAGCAAGGAGATTTTTAAGTGCACATTTGGTATTGCCAACAATAAATATAGAAAATATTATAGGACTGGAATTTTTTCAAATTAGTGGCAAAAGGAATGTAAAGGCATGCGTGGTTTATATGACATGGTTCGATAAATAAATGGAATATAACATAACGAAGAATCGATGGGAAAATGAGATTTCTTATGCTTTATGGTTGACACTACAGAAATACATGATTAGCTCAGGCTATTAGAAATGCATTTACAATTTTTTCTGTCTCTCCAGAAGGGATAATTATATAACAAAAAGTATAGTGCTAGATATAAATTTGGATATGACACCGTATAATTGATTGATTGATTGCATATTGGTGTCCCGAATGTGCTGTCTCAGTAGCTTGTTTCCATAGGTTGATTGGCAATACGTACCTTTATTTCTGGCCAATTGCAAGACGTTTGGCTCCAATAAGCAATACATTTGAAGCATTTGTTTTTATCTGAAGATCCCCTAAATTGCTCAAGTACTTTGTCTCATAAGCATAGTTCACTATTTGGTAATTAATAAAAGGTCACTAAACTCTACGTCTACTTTAGATGACTAGACGTTTTATCCAATAATACCGCTGACAAAAGTATAAAGATAAATGCCGATTACGAAGATGAAATGGCCGATATCTAACCGCTTGCTCAAGAGACACTGCAGATAAAAGTAAAACAGTGTTGCCAACCACAATGTTTAAGCCACTCAGATGTTTGCTGTAAATGTCTAAGCGCATAAAGAAGAAGTAATTGTTTTAAAAATATGTATGCAATTTGACGCTGAAAATATAAAATAAACTGAAGAACATAACCAGAATGTATGTTGTTTTATTTGTTTACAAATCATTTCTAGAAGAATATGCGAGAGAGATCCTTTCTGATGATCTGAGCCACCATTCAACTTAAAGAGCCATTTGCGAAATGATGCAAATCTTCTTATGGTAAAAGGAGAGCATTTATATACTTTTAAAGTAACGCAGTTGCTCGGACTTGCCCATCAAGGACTATCGTAATATGTCATTTGCTGAGAGATTCACCATGGTATTTGTCTCTTTTCAGTCAAGTTCTTAAAACCAGTTTTTACACACTCATCAACTTCACTACAAAGAAAATATAATGAAGGAAACTTGTGTCACTTTTAGAATTGTTAGTCAATCGAAGGAATAATTAAGCTCTTCAACAACGCGTTTTTTTTTTTGACAACTTTATTTGCGTTTTATTGAATTAAAGTTCACTTAAAGATAAACTGGAAACGTTTTGTATTCGGCAGTACTTAGTCGTTTAGCTTTGTTTTCAAAACCTGATCCTTCTAAAATTATGGTTATCTTCGATGTACTTCCTTCATAATCTTATTCTGGAAATCTTGGATAATTTCCTCTTGGCCATGTCTTGTATCTTACTGCTGTGTATGTATTTATATTGCTATATTATAATGTAGCATGAAATGAATGCTTCGGTTAAAAATGCACACCCTGAGACAAAAAAAAAAAATCTCTAAGGGTTAATAAGTTCTGCTTGGCTCCGCGCTCTATTCATACTGACTTGTCTTGGGGCGCGAATGTTAATTTTGCCATCATCGGTCATATCGCACGTCCGCTAATACCCGCTGTTCTCAATGGCGGATATTCGCTAATATTCGAACGGTGTTCTTATGGCGGACTCCGCTAATACTCGAATATTAAATTAAATGATAACTACCAACGTTAGGATCCAGCCCTTACGTAATTTTGTTTTGTTTTGTTTTGCATCTTACACATGATAATATAAGTTCCAACTTAAAATGCTTGTGTGAATATTAATTCATTCATACACATAAACGAAAGTTATCTTCTTTGAGCTAATAATAAATGGAAAATTAATACATGCTCTTAAATGTATAGCTGAAAAGAACATATAAATTTCTGTGTAAATCTTCGGCCTATATTAACTTTATTCATTTTTCGGGGCATGGCTGAGAACCAAACCTCATGACAACTTTTTACGGAGGATATTTACTCCCAAGCGCCCTGTATTTGGTTCCACAAGACCTCTTTCGTCCTTCGTTGTTGTGCAGGCCATTTAAACTCCATAACTTCCTACACCAAAGGCCCACACATTTTCCTTAGGATTCGAATCTGGTAAACAAGAAAGTCAAATAATCGCTGTGATGTGGAGTGTTATAGTTGGTCCCAGGTCGTGAGCGCCAATTTGAAGTAGGGTTGTTAGTTAGGGGATAGGGTTGGGCTGTATGGTAGCTGTGTTGATTAATTTAAGCTGTCTCATCGCAGATTTCGCCACGGCTGCTGCAGACCACCAACTCTGCTTTCATGAGACTCTCTCCCTAGGGCTTTCCGCTGATTTTTGGCAGCTGTAAGCTAGCCAGGGCTGAATGAAGGGGAATTTAATATGGAATGCGCAGATAAATAACGTCTCGTGATTTAGTTGCTATTCTCCCAAACATTAATAATCAGATGAACTCAATCTCACTGGCAAACACGAAAATGTGGTTGCGTGCATCCAAATGGTGCCTAATACAAAGGAAGTGCTACTGCAATATTATTTGGTGCAGACACGTAACCTTCGTGTCGATTGATGGTAGAACTCCGTCAATGCCGGAGCTAGCACCTCGAATTTAGGACGTTCTACCTCTAACTGTCCGGGCGACGCAGTAGGGCCATCTTGGCTCGGAGAATTTTGAGACTGCCCATTTTTAAGGCAAAATATATTTCTTACATACTTTGTAAGAACTGACGCTCTCCCCTAAAAGTGACGCAAAATATTCCTTCAGTTTTGTTTTCATCATGCTCATAGGTCTATGCTGACATCATCGAAATCCATTCCTATTTTCTGGACAGATTTTGCCAGAGCATAAGTTACGCTATTCTTCAATCAGCTCACTTCAGACATTTTTGTCAATGACCTGCAACTGCACACCTGTCGCGTACCCTAGCGAAAAGTGACTGGCAAACATTCTTTACCTGCTGCATACCTGCTGCATTGTCTAACTTTTCCAATCCTATCCTTGCAGTTCAGATTGAGATTCAAGTCCATCTTTTTCCTTTGTTATTTTACATATTATTTCATAAATATTTCTAAAATTGAACATTATAGACATTATGTTCAGTCTTAAACACCTTAGTCTTCATTCTATATACATGAATTTTGCCATCAAAGTTTCTTACACACAGAAAGAACAACATGCCTGTAAGAAATCGCAGAATCGTTGATTTAAAATTGCAAATATTATCTCAAATACTCAGTCATTGGTGGGGAGCCTGGGACAGTTTAATAATCTTGAACGTTTTTATAACGGTGGATCCTGAATGTGTCGTTCAGCCACCACAACATACCCAGACCATCCCGTGACATCCAATCCCAACACGACATGTATACGGTTAAGCCAGGTATTTTTGCGTCGTGTCGTGTTTCCCTAGGATGATTATTTTACTCCCGTTTCGAATGTAAATATTTGTAAATATAAATGTGCTCCAGTTGCGGTTCTACAAAAGCAAGCCGAGTAATGTAGGATCTTCCTTAAGGGGCTTCTTCTAAACAGCTGTTCGAACAGATTTCCCTGCGAGGACGTAGGGTTGTGCAATTCGACCCAGAGAAATGATAATTACTTCTACTGCTGAGATATACTGGAAGATTTTACTGTCTTACTGTCAAGCAGGGTGGCATTTTGCTGTGGAGTAGACACATTTTCGTCCTAAACCAGGACAATAGTTTATCATTCCTTCCCTAGATAACCGCACCCACCTCTTGGCCATAAATATACGACTTATACCGATGTTGCAACTTGACAGTGCTTACTAGTAAAGAGAGTACGCGCCACGCTTGATCCGAGAAGGGAACGGGAGAAAGCCGGTTAAGTGTGAAGTGAACGGCGGTATTATAACATGTACACATTCCATTTATTTCAGTAACATGTTAGAGTGGTTGTTCAAAGTGGTGTCCTTCGATATCCACATGTTTCAGACATCATTCGATGAAATTTGTACTCTCATGCAAAATTTCGGATGTAAACTTTTTCTTGTTTTTATTCTTAAATTTTGTTTTCCAGTTCAACTAAAGTGTGTGGGTTATTTCTATAAACTCAACATTTTAGGGTTCCCCCAAATAATAATCCCACACGGTAATATATGGTAACATGTGGGTCATAAACCATTAGAAATAATTCTTTTTTCAAAATATTCTTAAAAGAATTACTGGAATTATGAAAATGTTATTGAACATGTGCATATTGTCCCTCATGATCAGTACATTGTTCAGAATAAATGTGCTTAGTCTCTTTAGCAACTCATTTGGGACTTTGTTCAGTCAGTCCACTTTCCCCCAACCCCATATTTCAAAGTCATAAAACATAATATAGCTTACCACGGCACTAAACAGTCAAGTTTGCTAAAATATTCACGGGAATATCAGACACCCATGACAAAGTACGAACCACCTGCCATTTGCCCCCGAGCTTTGCATGATCCCGTGTCCAGGTGTTTAATACATCTCCCATTCATACTAAGAGTTACACGAAGAAAATGATAATTTTTTGCATTCTGTATTTCATTACCCTGGAATTTTCATTCTCATTTTTATTGTAAGTTAAAAGTGAAAGTATGGTTATGTTGACGTCCATGACCATCCCTCATTTGTCACATGTCTAACTTGTCGAGTTGCTTCTGTAGACCATAAACAGATAATGAGAAGATTAATAAATACTCTGCTATAGAAGAACCCGAATCTTGTGCTATTTATTGCTGGAGTGTTCATTTCCACCAAGAGCAACGAACCGGGGATGTCTCAACACACACACACTCACAAGAGAAGCGACACAATATATCCCAACCTAACCACGAGCAACGTAATCGGGTTATTATCAACACATATATAAACAAGAGAAGCGACACAATTTATCCCAACGTAACCAAGGGCAACGTACCCGGGCTATTATCAACATATATATAAACAACAGAAGCGACACAATTTATCTCAACGTAACCAAGGGCAACGTACCTGGAATGTTATCAACAAATATATAAAGCGCCACAAAATATCACTACCTAACTTCTTTTGGCGTTCCCCGGCTCTCAGGCGTACAATTTTGGTCCAGCTTGTTGCAGAATCTAAAATGTATGTATATTGTCATTAGAGCCTGAATCATTTTACTCGAAATAGTTTCTCCCATGATGCACTTTTTCCCAAACTGTCAAATGTAATTTTAAAATCAACAAATGCACAATATAGCGTTTTTCTTTTCCTTTTCAAGCAGTTACTTTTAAGTGTAGGTAAATAACTTTCCTAAAACCGGCTTGAAAGCGTGGTTGGTATTTCACTAAAGTGTTTAGACCACGAGTACAAAAAATCT
Source organism: Metallyticus violacea (assembly GCA_030762175.1). Lineage (NCBI taxonomy): Eukaryota > Metazoa > Arthropoda > Insecta > Mantodea > Metallyticidae > Metallyticus > Metallyticus violacea. The sequence continues at coordinate 64,342,276 of CM060832.1, read as the reverse complement.
ATAGCATACTTTTCCCGATAGCGAAAGTGGAGATGTTGATTAATCTTTGTGTGCCCGCAGCTATGATTGCCCACAATGTAGAACTGCAACCTTCTGCTGGATGCGCGCAGCAGGAGTCAGCCCCAGTGATAACTAGAGCCGAATTTTTTTACATCGATTTGAGAAATATGTATATATTACTAAATGTGCTTAAATATGTACATACATTTGTAATGAAGCAATTACATGTAAAATGGAATATTGAATTTCTGTGCTAGAAAATGCAATGTTACAACTAGTCATATTAACATTATATTAATCAGTTCCCAAATATGAAATTAAAATTAATATTAGAACTACGCAAAGAATGCGAAAGTAGCGGATGTCCCCCATTAAACTTTCATGGAACACTGGAAGTGAATTTTCCATGTTTCACATTTTTATATGTATTTTCTAAAAGTTTTACCCTCATTCCATTATTGTTAAATTAATGTATATATATGTATATATATTTATTTATACCAAATTTCATTAACATGGGATAAATAATTTGCGATCTATTAATTATTTCATACATTTTATTACGTAAAAATGTGGCATAATCAAAATTACCACGCGTCTCATGAGTTGATAATGGTGGCACTTTTGCAATTGGAGCTTTAAACCCCATACAAAAAGTGTAAAAAGAGATATTTTAAATAAATTTGATGAGTGTTCAGTGATAATTATTATCTTTAAAATTAACCATATTTTCATAGATTTTGTTAAAATTATTGTTAGTGTTAGCGTGTATTTTTTCTTGGAGAATATTGCAATGGGTACTTCGGCACACCCTGAGAAATTTTAATTGAATCTGAACCAAAAACTGAGACACGTGGGACATTATGAATATGTGAAAATAAAGTTTTGAGAAAAAGGCTTTTTTGTGTGCTGGGAAACACTGAATTGTGTGATCTACACATCATAACCCCTCCGATTTATATTTATGTGTATCTGTACTTCCCTTTGTGTCCTTCTGTGCTGTTGTCGTGCTACTTTTGACACCTGCAGGTCCTTTCCTGCTTGTGGCAGCTGACCTCCTGCTCTCGTAGTCGAGTCGTATCCCTGGTCTTGCTGATCAGCTGCGGAACATTCCTCATGCCTTACTACAGATCTCAGCTCCTGAGAACCCGAACATATTAAAAGCAGAAACAAAATTTAAAGCCCCAATTTCTAGCCGCTTCTTAGAAGTAAAATTTCCTTTGGGACAGTTTTTCAAACGACTGAGATACCTCTCTCATTTGATATTTGTGTCCCTTAACGAACACAAGCTGTTCAGTGCAATCTAGTCTCTGATAGATGGGAGAATTCTTCTAACCATGCTATCATTAAACCGAACAGACATCTTGCAACGGCTGAGTCTCACCAAGGCCTATGCTCCTATTATAGAAACACCAAAAGTCTGTCTCTGTGGGACACTTCTGATGTCCTGGCTTCTGGTTTATTGATCTATAATGATGAAGTGTAACAATATATGACATTTTTCATGCCGGATATATCTAGCAGACGCTTCTGGATGGCCAGTCTGGTTAGTCTTTTTATGGTTTCTAACTTCAGCTTACCACCCAATTATCGATTGGTCGATAGTGTCGATAGTGTCTTTGTTTAGCTTGAGGAAAGCTATAGTCCTGTATGAGTGACACATTCTTCCGTCACTATTTCCACATCAGCAGCATGTACCCCCGCATCTGGTGAGCTCTTGCACATCCATCAGACAGTAAAGTGGTCTATCTCATTCCCCCTTCTTTACTGAGGGGTGTGGCAGGCTGGAGAAGGACACGCGAAGCTCTTTAAATGGCTATAGAGCTTGAACATGCAAATGATGACTTTCTGTGGATGCCCAATTTGCAGCAATTTTTTTTCTTTCTTTTTTTGACCGATTTTGGCCAAAAACTCACTCCCGTTGTCCCTTAAATTATATTGGAAGGGAATGCACAATTAATCATAATATACTTCTCCAAATGTTCTGTTACCATGCACATTCATCAATCTGTCAATGTTTTATAGGCAGAGAACGAACCCTCCATATCGCAAGAAGTCACTGATGCGTTTCTATATAGAGAGATTGTGGTTGCAATAGGGGGTTCTATAGTTTCACCATTAAATAAGTTAAACAAATTAAGAACAGTTGAGGACTCGGGGTTATTATTCAGCACAGATTGCAGGTCAGTGGAAACTTACATCACTGTGTAACATTGGCCTTCTGACCTGCATCTTCCATTATTCCCATGGCTTCTTCGAGAGGCATACCTGAAGTCTTAAGTTTCTTGATACTGTCAGGAACCAACTGAAGTGACTTGTGATGTATGAAAACTGAAATTCAGCACTATAGAACTATTGAATGCTGATAGGAATCACTCAGTCACTGCAGGATCAAAATAAAAATTCTCCATCACGCACTTCACACACTGAAAGAAACATATATAAGTGGAAGATTTATTCCTACGATATTGTTGTGATTATAACAAGGGTACTAATAATGGGCACTGCATTGTCAACATATTATAGAGCCTTACAGTCAGCAACAGTGTGTGTGGAACAATTTGTTTTTAAAGGTTAACTAAGTCCGTTAGAGTAAGAATAAAAGGGGGGAGTTAAAGAGACAGCGATTGGTCTACGCATTACTAACGGTTGCCTTGGTTTTTGGAACAACAGCCGAGATAAAGTCATGAAGCAACACGTCGGACCCCCCCCCCCCCCGAGATGCCTAGGAACCATGAAGTATATTTGCAGTGTGTTTAAAAATGTGTAGGATTTAATTGTACTTACAGGAAGAGCATTTGTCGCAGAATGCGCACCCCCCACCTCAGGCCAGTGTAGGTTTTGAATAGATTTTTGCCGTTTAGGGCGCCTGATTTGCGACAATGTTAAGGTACTTTGTTTTCTTTTTAGTTTTTTACTTAATGTTCATTGATATGTTTTATTTCAAAAAAGGAAGATAATTATCAAATATGTCTGTCCATAATATTGTTGTCTATAAATATTACTTTTACTTTGAAAAATTGACAAATAAAAAATTCAAGCATAACCAGTTTTCGAACCCAACTTATTATATACATATGCTCACGCATCAGAGCACAATCTCAGAATAAATCTATTTTCCTGTTTATGGCATAACCTGAACTTAAAGACGGCATTGAAACGTGTATTATGAACCCACCAGCGAATACTTCCAATGATTTTTCGATTCAGTCATGTTTTCTGACTATTGCTCACTTTTTTGTTTTACTAACTTGCAGATTATTAACTAAATAAATTTTGATTAGTCAGTGACTTAAGTTTAGTACACTCACACACACATATGTATATATGCATATATATAAATTAACAGTAATTATAAAAGTAGATAAGGATAAAACACTTAGAAAAAGTTACTTGTCTAGCTTCTTGCCATAGAAGAACTCTAGTAGTTCGAAATATAGCAATTTCAAGCGTGACTTTATCTATGTGTTTTACCGTTATCTACCTTTATTATTACTGTTAATTTGTTACATTGTTAATAGTGTTACTTTATTTTTATTTTTCATTTATATATATATATATAATGTAACAAATTAACAGTAATTATAATAGTAAAAAAGGATAAAACACTAAGAAAAAGTCACACTTGAGATCGCTATATTTCGAACTCAAGTGTGACTTTTTCTTAGTGTTTTATCCTTTTCTACTATTATAGTTACTGTTAATTTGATACATTGTTAATAGTGTTATTTTATTTTTATTTTTCATTTATATTATATATAATATAATATTTATTATTTATATATAATATAAATGAAAAATAAAAATAAAATAACTCTATTAACAATATAACAAATTAACAGTAATAATAAAACTTGGTCTAACTTCTTATCATTGAAGAACTCCAGTAGTTCGAAATATAGCAATTTCAAGTGTGGCTTTATCTTAGTGTTTTATCCTTTTCTACTTTTATTACTACTGTTAATTTATATATATATATATATATATATATATTACAGAAGAAGGACATTTTTAAAGAAAACTATGTAAAGCATCAGAGGTGAGAGTCAAGTGATATCTAATTACGTAATAACTTAATGCAGTTCTTAATTTGCTGTAACTGAAACTGCATTAACCGATACGGAAAGTGTGTGGAAAACTAAGCAAGTATCCAATTTTTCGAAAATGAGTTATTGGCATCCAGCGATTCGCCTTAAGGAGTTTCACATCGTAACCCACCGCCACGAGTGGCCGAGGTCGTTAAGGCACGGACTCGTGAGCGGGAGGTCTGCGGTTCGAATCCCGCCAGGACCGTCCTCCCTGACTGGGGTTTTTTCCAGGTTTTCCTCAGTCTTCATAAGTGGCAAATGCCGGGGAGGTACCTAAACTTAGGCCTGGAACGCTTCCTTCCTTAAAAAAAAAATATCCTTTCCCAATTTATCATTTCATCTCATGTATCACTTCAGTGTCCACCGCCTGTGGTGCCTCAGTAGTAAAAACGGGCGTTAAACACTACTCAAAAAAAAAACAACAACAAAAAAAAAAAAACGTAACAAATCGGGTAAGTCTAATTCCTACTAGTTGCGAAGATATTGAACTATGAAAGAATCTCGGAACACAATGTGCTATAACATTGTAGGTATATGAATGACTACGCTTATTTTTCACCAAAAGAATGCGGACGGAAAAAAACCATGCAGGTCTAGCTACTTAAACATTGCCCACTTGCTCCTTAATTTTTGGTTGCATGAAAACTCAGGTAAGTGGATTTACCCGGTTACTGCAGGCCTTTCCCTCTGCCTAAAGAAATGAGCGAAACAGAAGTTGTTTAGTTTTCTCTTTCATGTCTGCGCCTTTATGTCAGTATCAAGTTACCAAACAGTGTGATCGCTTTCTTACGATTTTTTTATTACTGTTTAACGCCCGTTTTTACTACTGAGGCACCACAGGCAGTGCTTTTAAACGATGAAAACCATTTTCGGCACTATTACTGTTAAGGGTAATACCCATAAACAAATGAGCGGCAATAATCTATACTACAATTTTATCAAAAGCTGTTGTCATTTTCTCTGTTTTGGCTTGGAGGCGAACAGTTCGGCTTTTCCACAATAAAGGAGCCTACCAAATCATGCAGTTAACAATGCATACAGCCCACCATCTGATTACCATGCCTTTTTATACCCAACTTTGTTGGTGCCATACAGAAAGTAGAAGCGAAGGTGTTCATTACGAGTTGCACGTTGTACGCGTCTTTTAGTTGAGCTTGCTGTGCAACAAAGTCAAAATAGTGGCCGTTCTGAGGAGTTTGCTAAGAAAATGATGCCTGTATTTCCACAAGGAAATGTTGATCACCAAGAAACTGGTAAGCAAGGCTCTTTTCACTCCTTTTTAATGAGATTAAAGCCACATGTTCGTAACTTAAAAATGACTTTGCATTAACTGTTATACAACAATTACGCTGGCAATACGAAAAAGAATTGGAGCTTAGGAATTCAAGTAACAAAGTCATTTAAAATCAACTATTGCAATTTGAAGAATCACTGAATATGGGCACAAGAACGGGGGATGTAGAAAATGTATAATAAAATAAGTTTTAATTAGAAAAATAATGTGGCCCAATAGTCAACACTTGATTTTGAAAATTCCACTTTAGGTTTCAACTATGGAAAAACAATATTTTGTGGGCTAAAAACCTATGTTTATCCTTTGATTTTATTACACACCCCTTTGGGGGGTTTGTAACTATGTATTACGTGTTTAAATTATGTATGGACTTCCTTAGTAATTTTTACTTCTGCTAACGCAGCACTGGTATTCATAACAAGAATAGGAAACTTTTGCTGATTTGACTTCTTAAATGTCGGTCCTGGTGGTGTAGTGGTTACCATACTTGCCTCCTACACCCAAATCGCGGGTTCGAACTCGGCCAGGACCGATGGATTTTTTCGGGGCATAAAAATCCTAAGTATGGCTTCCTTCGGAAGGGAAGTAAATCCGTGGGTCCCGTGTCGTACATTTACGGCACGAAAAAGAACCTCAAGCCTGAAAGAGAGGCCTCTGAGCAAAATTTGTCGGCCGTTTCACGCCCTGAGTTGAATGGAACGCTGATGACCTGAGCTGTTAAGGAGCGTCCATAAACAAACCATTCAAAAAAAAAATCGACTTCTTAAATAGATAACAAATGCCTCCTATGGAGGTTATTTCTTGCGACTTCTGTAACCTTTTCATTTTCCTTTGCAACTCAATCTCACCATGAAGGTCATCAGGATGAGTATGGAGTGGATTCAAACGAAAATGATGCATTTTCCGATTTTGATTATGATGACAGCTTGAAAGATCGTATCAACCAGAACAATAGAAGTTTATAAGAAAAAACAAAATCCCTCAATGCTGCACTGCAACCGATGAAAGTCATGGAAATAAAATTACGGAAGACACCAGTCGGAAAATCATGAACCAAGTAGTGATGTTCAGAGGAAAAGGAGCCGGTAAAGAACTCAGAAATAAAGCCAAACCCTACATATCAGAAAAAGTGCAACAAAAGAAAGTCAGAAAAAGGATTCCTCTTAAACCATGCCGAATGAAATACTTGGAAAAGCTTGAGAAAGACCGTAAAAATATTTTGAAGATTATTGGGCTATTGATTAACAGTATTAGATGCATATCTTCTTTAACAACTATAAATAAACGAAAAACGCATCTTGTGCTTGAAGACAGCCCTAAATTAAGGGAAGCGGTTTGGAAATATGAGCTTATTATTAATAACTTTTGTGTTTGTTTTAAATTAGAACTACGAAATAAGCGATTTTCAAAGATATCTCATGCTCTAACTTATATGAGAGAGCTGTATATTTCAGTTCAGTTTCCGAAGCATTATACAAATCATACAGTCGGGAAGCATTAAATAAGGACAAAAGTTTTATATCGACATTAAAAGTAATTTTTGAAACCAATGCTAAAACATTAACGATGAAGAGGTTCATCCACTATAATTATTGTTAACTATTAGCCAATGAACCAACTTTCGCGATCTTGCAGCGACAAGAGCGTACTCCAAGTGGCATATTTTTGTTTTACAGAAGCACGGAATCTTTCTGCCAGAACCTTTTGCTTAAGTACGTCTTTGGCGCTCATGAGGCGGCAAATAGTTTCATAGACTACAATCTTAGCTTTACGTCTGTCATTCTTTTAATCAAAGAAGCCAAGTAGTCGTTTCGGAACCAGAGTCAATGCACAGACTGAATTCATTGAAATGTATGCTTAGCATACTCTATACACCAAAGGATATAACAATTATGTGTCCCTCTATTCGTAAACACACTATCAGAGATCTTATTAGATATCCGCCTTAATTCTAAGACAACTTCCCCGAGATACTGATTTCAGTTATTTTAGTGCAAGAAACATCCCCTCTTAAGAAGAAAACGAAATGTTTCAACCGGACGTCACCAACTAAGAGAGAAAAACACGAAACAGCTTTGTGCAAGCGATTTATTTTTTTGAGTGGTGTTTAACGTCCTTTTTTACTGCTGAGGCACCACAGGCGGTACAAGCGATGTGCTGCGTGATGCGTTTGACAGCACACTTTAGAAAATGCTGGGATGGAAACCTCGATATGATAAAACATAGCGTCAATGTCGATTGTGCCTTAGGGACACAGTTAAGCCAGTCTTAATAATATGAACTTACATTTGGTACTACAAATTATACTTGCATAAAACTAATATGTAAAATATTGAATAATGTACTTAAATTTGGTTGGTGGACATTCTGAGAATATGACAAATCGCCAATGAAACGCATTTTCAATTTATTATTAAAAGATCAATGTATCTTCTGTTTACATACTAAATTCATAGCTTATAGCCCCTAGGCTAGGACTAATTTGCTTTCTAAAATCTAAAGCAACAAATTGCATTGATTACACTGGGCAACAAAAAATAATTTTTGAATGTTTCGAGCACTTCATGAGGCAATTCCTACTAATTTTGGGTTGAGAAAAACAAATATGGCAATGAAAATTTTTATTATTCTAGTTTCTATGATATACACAAGGTGGAAGTATTACAATTTAACGGATTGAGAGAAAAGATAACATTTTAATTACATACATGCTAACAACAATGAAAGTGCATTTGCTTTTTTTAACTGGTAATTACATGCTAAGAGTTCTAAATTGCGGGAAAAATACTTCGCAGATAGTCGTGTCTGAAGAGAATCATGTGGTGGCCAATTGACTTCGTCGTCTTTTAGCTTGCCTCTTGTGATGGAGTTCCGCAGAATCCCTATACAAAGACCAACAGTAATCCGCAAGCATTACTTCATTCCAACGGCCCTGATATCTTTGTTCCATAACAGAAATGTCCTGATGGAATCTCTCCCCATGTTCATCACTAACAGCTCCACAACCAGGAGGGAAAAAGTCTAGGTGGGAGTGGAGGAAATGGATCTTAAGGGACATGTTGCATCCAAGGTTACGGTATTTTTGCAGGAGCACTGTCACCAAATGCTTGTAGTTGTCATCTCTTTTGTTGCCTAAAATCCATGAACAACACCCTTGAAGGCTTCCCAAGCTTCCTTTTCTTTCCCCTCCAAAACTTGGTCAAATGCAGGATCCTTTACAAGTTGTCTTATTTGTGGTCCGACAAAAATGCCTTCCTTAACTTTTGCATCACTTAATTTCGAAAATTTCTCTCTGATGTACTTAAAGGCCCGTCCTTCTCGGTTCATAGCTTTGACAAAGTTTTTCATCAAACCCAGCTTGATATGCAGGGGTGGAAGAAGAACGTCTTTTGGGTCCACAAGAGGCTTGGCAACGACATTTTTCTTGCGTTTCTGTGAGGAAAATGTTATTTTACCACAAATATAACAAAAGTTATTCACCATATTTACACATTTTCGTGGCATTTTTACAAATTTTACACTAAAAAAGCACTCGCGAACCAGAAATTTTGCATTAATTTGAGTAGAAACTACATGTAATTCACATTCACAGCAACAGTATCTATGTTTATGACTTACAAACAGCTGAAGAGCATTTGTGTATTGCTATTTGACAAGGGTGCCAACTCTCCCAAAAAAATTCCCACAAATTTAAAATCTTCACTCTAAAAAATGAAATGTCACTTTATCTTCAAAACAAGAGCTAATCTATCATTTTTATGGTGATTTTTGAATTCAGCAGATGGAAATACATGTAAATTCACTATTTTTAAGCCCGAAACATTTTCATTGTTGCCCAGTGTTATTATCGTCTTAGACCATCGCGTTAGTTCAGCCGTTAGAGCGCAATCTCGCCCGTTTTCCCTCTCACCCTCATTCATAGCATCATTTCACTAAAACTTGTGACTAGCGATCGGAGGTGTATTCAAGTGCATTTCACTGTTGCATGGGCAGGGGGGGGGGTCTCCTGTAGGTTTCTGTACCTGACTTTGAGCCATTGGTGAGGAGTTGCTTTACAGGAACCTTGAGCTTGTAGAGAGTGAGCGAGTTACTTATTGTTTATTCCAACCCATCCACTTTGCGATCATACGCTTACTCAAACAAAGAATGATCGCATTCTTGGAGGCAAAATATAAATATATCCCCTACCAGTGCAGGCCCCGAAGTATGATGGCGGGTTTCGGAGTGAGCGCGAGAGTTTAAAGAAACCATAGTGCTCGCTACAGGCAGATTGCCGCTGTGGCCGAGTGGCCTGTATGACTCGGGTGGAACGTGATGTTGGAAACTATGCATGTCCAAATCTCGCATCTTCTTTTAACACTTGAACCTCATATTTTTATCCATTTTTCCATTCTCTTTGTTTTTATGAATAACAATTGTTCACAATTGAATGTAAATAATCATTTTAAAATAAGTTATTTACATCACCATACCTTTCTTTCATTCTTCCACTCCACTGATTAAAAAAGAAAACTGATGTGATTTTTCATTTCATTAAAACAAAATATTTCTATGTAGTTATTTAATAAATATGCATGTCTTACTATGTAATAAACGTATACTTGTAATACTTTCTATTTGTATTTAAACAACAGAATGTTAGGTTAGGCTAGGTTAGGTTTAGTGCTACGAGATGCTCATATTGTTTCTTTTATTCTACTCTAGAGGGAGTCAATCGACCCATGCGGTGCGACACACTAACTCCTCTCGGCAACAGCCGAACTAAAGGATACTATTTCAACTATGAGGACCGCTTGCTATTAACATGGTTTCTTTTACTTGAGAATTGGCTGCCTTGATGGACAGACATGCCGCTTCCATTCTATTAACTTTGAGTAACTAGGGTTTATACCGTCTGAGACTGCTCGTAGAAATGGCATACCAAACGAATTGGGAGACGTTGGACACAGCAATAAAGGAAAAATCCACAGGTAGAAAAGCGACATAGCACAGGATGTAAAAGAAGTTTTATTTGGAGGATGATAAACGTCTTTAGATAGAGATAGAAAGGTGGTCTTTTTCATGTGAAGGCAGCATGTCACTTTCCCGGTTCTTTACAATCAGAGGAATCACCGTGTGCGTGTACCGACCACACCTTCACCGATAAGATCGATGTGCTACTCGTGTGTAAGCATCTCATGTTGGGGCTGGATTATGTTTTAGGTTCTGGACACCTTGAACGAGTACGTGAACGGTTAAATAGTTTAACCTACTGCCACTTTTTAGAATTCATTTTAGTCCCGTTTGCTAGAGTAATGTCTGTTTCTGCAGGATAACCAAAGCATTCATAAATTTAAGGTTCGTGTTGGTTTGATAGGCAAGAGAATACCTCATCCTCCCAAATAACCTGATTTAAATCCTTTTGACAATATTTGGGCAGTGATACAGAAAACTATTCAAAATTCCCGTCTCACATCTGTCGAGCTATGATTTAGGGTGGAATTCTCTGGCAGAAAGGTCAAATTATTTTCGCCAGCTGGTAGACATCATCCCCAAAATAATTTACAGACTTTTTGAGCATGAAAGATATTGGACTTGGTATTAAGTTTTTTTGTTTGTTTTTATGTTTTTTTTTTAATTTTATTTTAATAAAGGCCAAACTGTGTCTTAATGCAGCAATATACATTTTAAAGCTACAAAATTAGAAATTTCTCTTATATCTAAAAATTAACTCAATATTTAGTTTCTGGTCATGCAAACAAGGAAAAAATTAAAAATAAATGTGTAAATACGTGCGAAATTCAAACCTACATTACCTATACAAGTAGTCTTATCAAATAATGCCTTTAACTGCTCAGCCGCTTTAAGGTTGGAAAGTCAAAACTGTTTCTTTTTTTCGCTTTCACATTAGATAACAGCCACTGACTCAGTTCCACTTGATCAATGAAAATCCAACATTTCTTTATTTTTCTGTTTTTAAGATATGATAAACTTATATGGTTTTCATAAAGAAACAAATGTTTCATTGAAGGCCAATTATGTCAACACTAGTCGCAATCACATTATATAATGATGTACTGCAATAACACCTTTTGTAAAAGTCCGTGCGACTTCGGCTATGTTCGGAAGTACGAAGTGATCTTCGTTTCAAGCGGCCATTCATTATTTGAGCAAGTTCGCAGAGTTTAGAAGCTGAACCTCATATCGTTTCCGGTTGAACAATCATTTCATTCATTCAATTGTCGTCTTTATTTTACGCCTATATTACTTTAAACCCTTAAAATGACAAACCTAAATGCTCATTAATAATAAACAGCACTAATTCGTCATTGTTGAAAACTCTTTAATAGTGTACAGGGATAATTTAAAATTGTTATCTTAGTAGTTGCATGGGAACCTAACCTAAACAAAGACCAAAAACAGTGCAGAATCAAAATAGTGCATCAGAGTGGCATAGCGCTAGAAACCAAACATAAAAGGGCATAAAATGTAACAAGTAATATTACCAAATATGTGCTGGAGAACGAAAATATACCATCGTTTCAACGTTCAAATAAAACTAAATGCTTATTGCATTTGATTACAAAATAAGGCAAAAATTCACGTTTGTTCCTATTAAAGGAGCAGTACACCAAATTATTTCACATGAGTTCAGTGCACTGTTGCAGACCGTAAAGATTTAAGTTTAGTAATTCAGCTGTTTATGGACTACCAGTAAAATGATAATGTAGAAGAGGGATATGAACATATTGTGGACCTACCCTCTTATAGGCAGATATAATAACTATAATTGCAATTACTTTGTCGTTTACTAAATTATATTAAATTTATTTTTAGAAACATTTGACAAAACAGTGTATCATCTGACATTCAGTAATGAGCACGCGTTTCTCTTTTCTGGTGAATATTCAATGGAAATTGTAAAAATAAGCTAATGTAGGCGGCATGATCTTATTTTTTGATTGGTGTTAAACGCCCGTTTTTACTACTAAGGCACCACAGGCGATGCATGATCTTATTGAATGACGTACCTTGTGTAGTGACAAGCTAAATAAAATTCTCAATTAAATGCAGTTTTATTAATATTTAAGTTTAACTTTGTTTGGCAACTTTATATAAAGTTATAGTTAAGGGGTAAGACTACCAGATTTCGCATGTTGGTAGACTACAATATGACGAATAGAAAAGTTGAAATATTAACTAATATGAGCTAATTTAACACATTATCTGTACAGTATGACAACAGAGAAGTCTAACAGCCAAATGTTTTGTTTGCTATGGAGGCAACCCGCTGTTTGGATTCACAAGTATTGCTGGAGAATTTTGAGGCCTTAAGGTCAAAGTTAAAGATTATTAAAATCCAATTGTAGAAATAGCTTATTCAGGTCGTACTCGTATTGCTTGGGCGTTTCAAACAAAAGCGTCCTTACTGTTTATTAAATTAATAATAAATAAATTACTACCTGAAAGGCAACGTCAATACTGTGATGTCTTTATTTACAATAAAGGTTCGAAATTTGCGCCGTAAAAATGTATGCACGCACCACATCTCATACCAATTTACTCTTACTCTCACAAGCCCTTCTGCATTCTGCCCAATTTCCACAGCTATTTCAAACGCACCAAAAATAAGAATCCAAAGAATAAGATTTGGAGATCCAGCAGGCTAAAGTGCCTCTCCAAATCGGCCTAGTGAACAAAGTGACGCCAGTTTGCACACATTTTCACGGGTTCTCGGATAAAAATGCAATTCTTTGTATAATTAGTGATAAATGGCATTCAATGTAATAATTGTTACTACCGGATTCATAGGAAATCTTACCAAAGTGAGATACAAGTGGTTGAACATGGAAACAAAATATGCGCCATTAGGAAGAACGCTGAAGCCGTAGCTATAATTGCCAGTCATAAAAAAATATGTCGCTACTGATTGGTAATATAGATCAATTGCAAGAAAAATTATAATATTAACTAAGTTGTTAATGAAATTGAAAATCTCAAATCGCGGCTGAACTTCTCTGCATCAGGGAAGTTTAGATCAATGTGCATCCTGCAGAATATTTCATTTATGTGCATCAGTCCAATATCAAATGTCGCAATAAATATGCATCTTGCACACAGAAATTAAGAAATAGTGTATCAAATCTTTGGGTGCAAACACGGCCAATACGGAGAAAGAAAGCATAATCGGAAACTGTAACTAGTCGTATCTATGCAAATAGCATGAGAGAGGTTTAGCTAGTTGTAGAAATCTGGAACCGCTACAACAGCATCTGTGAAATCGAATGTTACAATAAAAGTATGATGGAAATTTTAATCTTTTAGTGTAAATCTTTCATATAGTACTAATGGGTGGCTCAAATAATGTCCATCGAAACAAAACGGCGAATTTCCAAACACAACTGAAGAAAAATTTAGGACTATTTACTGATGCTAATATCCCACAGACATTAGCTAATACCAACTTTTTTGTAAACACTGACTTTGAACTTTCAAATAGACAAATATCATTTAAAAAATGTTAAGGTATTCAATTTAAGCAAAAAAGTTCGATGCCTTTACAATAATCATGATTTGCATCTAAATGGGTTAGGTAAGAATTGCATAATGCCATATCTTTAACATTATAAATGCCAAGGCAAACTTAAGTAATGAGGCTATAGCACTGAATTACACATTACTAACCAATGCCTGGGAAAATTGTAAAAAATGCTGCTTGTATTACTGATTAGCAGGAACTAAGATGGTGGGTGCATAATGTTCACTCTAACAAAATTAAGAATTTTGGCAAAATAGATAAAATTGTAAATAAAAACAATAGAAATGATCAAATGAAAGATAATATTAACATAGTTTATCAAATTTTCTAACTTATCAGGAATAAATCAGCTGATATTGAAGTATTTCTAAACTTATAAAGGATTTTTATATTGCAGAATTGAACTAAAGAAGCACAAAATGTTGGTAGCAATATATCTGGAGACTTCATGGTTGCTGATATTTACTGCAGAGAGAAGTATGCTCACCAAAGTTGTATAATTCTCATTCATTAAAACTTTAAATATGAGAGCCATGTGATTAACATTCCATCTTAATAATGAAAAAGTATTTGAACTTGTGGTTGTTGAATTATGCAATTATACAATTGTGACATGTATATCAGTCTCCAACTGGCTGTATCCACAATTTTCTACCGGAATGTACAATATATATTCAATTCAATTTATTAATCCTCTAAAATCATTGCTGTACATAGTACTTTGATACAGGATACATCAATAGTTCAATTTATACAATTTAGATATGTTAATCTAAGTTTATTTACAATATAATATAATAGATTGAATATGACTACAAAAGAGAAGGATAATGTGATACAAGCTAGTTAACACAATAACTAATGTATATGGATATTCATTAAATTGCAGATATTCCTTTACTGTATAAAAGAGTGCTCCTTGAAGAAAGCCTTTGTTCTAGACTTAAACACCTTATTTTTTCTATATTTGTAATGACATTTTTAATTGGGAAGGGAATTATATATCATTACACTGTCTTCAAATACTCCATTTTTTACACATTATAGTTCTGGTAGAGGTTATGTGAATGCCGTTATTATTTCTAGCATAATGTGTATGAATATTTCTGTTATCTTGGAAAGTAAATCCATTCTTTTTTGCGAATAAGATTGTCTCCAATATGTAAGTACAGGCCAATGTAAGTATACCAAGTTTACTAATAGAGGTTTACATGAGCATAACTTCTTTTCACCATATATAATACGAATGGCTTGTTTTTGTTTAATAAATACATCTTTAGCTTCTATAAATATGCATTTAATTTTAAGATCTATAACATTAACACTGATTTTTCAGATCATAATGCACTTCTACTTATATAGTTAATACCAAAATATATAAATAAGAATATATAATGTGTATTATATATAATACACATTATATATTCTTATACAATGTGTATTACGATACTAATATAAAATACTTTTATTCATTAATAAGTAAAGAATCATGAAAGGATATTTATAACTAGATTACTGTTGACTCAAAAATTAATGCTTTTCTTGATACTTTTAATCATTACTTTAATATTCTTCCTAATGTAAGAAAATAAAGCAAAAAAGTAAACTTAACATAATGTAAAGGTAAATAACTGAGGGAACTCAAATTGCAACATCTTTCACAACTAAATAGAACAAACAAAACAAAACAAAAGGCTTTGATAATTACTAAGGTATGCATATAAAAATCATAGGCATAGCTAAAAACAGTACACTGATAAATGTATGCTTAAATGTCAATAAATCAAAAACCATGTGGGAAATTATCAAAACAGAAAATAGTAATTATAAATCAAAAGTGATGGGAATGTGTCCTTAAGAACAAATAACATAAGAGTGACTGATCTTCTAACAGTTCCAAGTTTTTTTAATATACGTTTTATTACTACTGGTAAGCGAATGTTATTCTCTCAAAGTATTATAAATATAAAAACTATATAAATCATATTGGTAATACAATTTAGGTATTTAATCTAGTTACTCAAGACAAAATAAAAATAATTCAAATCAAAAAGAATAGTTTTCAAGGTATTGATGAAGTACCAGTGCACATAATTAAGGCATATTAGGTACGTATAGCTGGGCTGCATATGTAACTATTCACTACAAACCTGTAGCTTTCAAAATCCTCAAAAATTGCAAAACTTTTTTTTTTAATTTAAATATAAGGACAAATTAGATGTAGCTAATTTTTGAGACCTGGGCTCTCAAAAATTTTAGAGTCACTAATAATTAACAGAATCACATCCTTTTTTAATATTTGTGTTTTCTGACAAGCAATGTTAGTTTAGAAAAATAAATCTATTGCAAATGTCTTTTTTTTTTTTTCCGTGCAAAATCCCTTGGTGAACCACAATAATTGTTTAAACTTGAAACTTGTGGTATAAGAGGCATAAAGTTATCTTGTAGATTGAAAACAAGCAGCTATGACATTAAGTTTAAAAACAATGAAATATAGGGCACCCCAAAGTCAAAAATGGGCTGGTATTATTTTCAGTAAATACTGACTGCTTATCACTTAACAGTACAGTTGCTGATATAATTTTATTTGCTAATGACACCAGCCTTATACGGGATAGTTATTCTGATTTGCAAAATCAAATTAATTAAGCTATGGAAGAAATGACACAATTAATTTAGATAAATATACTGAAAAGATATGGAAGTGGTTTGATATAGTAATACTAACAATACTTATCCCTCCAATAATATTACTAAATTGTCAGGTAATTATATATGTACTAAATACTTATTTATACTTGTGCAGGAAAGTACATATAGAAAATATCAAAACAAAATTAAACAATGCCCACTATGTAATCAAAATGCTACTAAACATATATAATGTTCATGTCATCTATTGTATATTATTCATATGTACAATCTATATTAATATGTGTGCGGTACTAAAATTAATTATATTATTCATAATTAAAAAGTATTATTAGTTCAATTATGAAAATTGATTGACTCAAAGACTGTCGATGCTATTTTAGATTACCTGATATTTTAACTGCGTCTTACTTATACACATTAAAAAAATAGCTGCCTCATTCATTAAATTTCTCTTTTTAAATGCAACAATAAATGTCATGATCATCTCACATGAAGTAATAAGAAGATTGACATCACCAGAAATAGGAGTATAATAATAAAATTCAATTCCACACCACAGTCTCCTGTTTTGCAATTTAGTTATAAATAATTGTTGCACATGTCTTCTGCTTCTGAGGAAGAACGCTATCTGTTTGAAATATAGCACAATTTGTGTCTTTTATCTATTTCATCTTCTCTAGTTATTTGATATTTGGGCTGTACTGTTTTAAGAGTTACTTTATTTTCATTTTTATTATATATATATATATATATATATATATATATATATATATATACACGTATATAATGGCAAATGTAGTAGGTTTAAATATAATATAAAAGTTTTTCATTCAACCTAATTTTATACCTTAAAGGATTATTGCAGTATTTAGAAGGAAAAAAAAATGTATAATATTTGTACACCATATAATGTAAATTACTGCAATAAGTAGTACTTAAGCTACATCTTTTAATTGGTTTCAAGTGTTATGGTTAGGATTGTCTATGGGTATATTATAATTTAATTGCAATTATGGATACATCTTGTTTTGTTGTATGCTCATAGTTATATTATTTTTTTGATGATGCCTATATCCCTGTATTGGAATAATAAGTTAATGAACATTACCTACTTGCCTACCACCCACCCCCTTCCTATCTACTTAGCCATTTAACATTCAGTAAATTTACTGGTCCAATGCATAGAAATGTGTACATCAATGTGAGGAGGCCACCCGTCATGTTTAAATCCTGTTTTGTCCTGTTTGAACTGGAACATTCTCCAAAATATAGGACACGGTGTTTCTAAGAATATGTTAGTAACTTATTCTCCCGTCAATCTTGAGGTTGATATCAAGAAAACTATTCATTTATCACCAAATGTTTCAGCCCAAATATTAAGTGAAAACAAATGTTGAAACTTGTACCGTTTGCAAGTTTTCAACTGTTCAAGTATGGTTGTTGTGAAAGTTCAATTTACATGTAAAATATGCTTCATTACTAGCACCTGTGACAAATAATTGAGAAGGAAAGCTCATTTTTTCTTTAAGTATTGTCAAAACGCTATCTTGACGGTTAATAATTCTATCCGAGGTACTTGGGCCCTTTGGATACAATACGGATGAAGTAACTATTCCTATAATGAATGTTCTATGAACTGTCTAATTTGATACTCCATCCGCATGTGCCATATCTCTTGCGACTGGATGCTCTTTCACCAGCTGCAAAATTGCTCCCTCTGCCTGTAGTATCCCATTCAAATGCTATGGTCCTCTGTTTTCTGAGTGCGGAATTACACTTTCTAATTTCCATACTCGCAGAGTTACTGCAATAAAAGATCCTGGGTATGGAACATTCCTGTTAACAAACTTATCTCTGTACAAATGTTGTGTTTATAGAAAAAGTATACAGATAAAAAGTTCATCCTTTAAAAGCTACCTAACTATGCATATTTCAAAAATAAAGGAATGTTGGTGGTCGAGCTTTCGACAAAGTTAATTTTTTACTTATGAAACTACGCAACACGCACTTCGGCAGGTCTTCTTCTGTAGCTACTGTCCTATTAGAATGGGCAATATTTAACAATATCCGACAACTGCTTCTGGAGTGGTCCCACAGCCCTAGAGGCTTTCATTTTTTAATATGAAAGAAATACAGCATGTATTGAAGAATTTTCGAGAGAAATAACAGCTTGTAACAAGATTGACTAATATTTAAAAAAAAGTGTAGCGTGCCGCCCGAACATTAACTAAATAACTTAAGAACATTGGTTTAAGCACATTTTAAATGAGCACCATCATGTCATTGGTAATCAACTATGCTTGTGAATACCCGAGGAAAATGAGAAATTGATGCGGCGATAGGAGCAGACACAGTTGATTCGTCGAAATAGGCGTTCTAACCTTCGAAGGCCTCTGCTTTCAGGCTTGAGGTTCTTTATCGTGCCGTAAATATACGACACGGGACCCACGGCTTTACTCCCCTTTCGAAGGAAGCCATACTTAGGATACTTACGCCCGAAATAAATACCTTTAACCAGTGGCCTTGGGTTTACGGGGTAAGCATGGTTACCATTAGACTTCTAGACGGTGACAATAGCGCAATCGCACCTTTCAAAACAACTTGTATTGACTTTACGTAGAAAGGACAATGGTGGAGGAAGGAATGTCTTAGCTATAAAAAGTCGTTTCTGTATTTATCCTTTGCATATTTCTACAAGATATTGAAATCCTATTCTAACTCATTACCTACTTTTAATTTTTGGGGATTTTAGTACTCAATAATCCGTTGGGGGTTCACTTAGATTGCACTGAATTGTACGTCTTCTCCCATTCATCAGCGTTTCATCGCCCCTATACCCTCTCGGCATGTTCCATTCATCGCTTTTGGGGCGCCAGGTGGATATTCATATAAGCGACAACTCTTCCTATGTTGCGCAATATCTATTATATCTATTACAAGTTGTTATATCTACTATATGCAGAAAACTGATATTTATAGAAAAAAATGAAAGTATTTTTTTTTCTTTTATTTCATTTTTAGATTCGTATGGTTATTTTTAGTGACCATTGGTATAAGAAATTTTATATAATTATATAAAACTTTAACACCAATAGTCACTAAAATAATTATAGGAATCTAAAAATGAAATAAAAGAACCTATATAATATAAAACAAAAATAAAAATAAAGTAACACTATTAGCAATGTAACAAATTAACAGTAATTATAGAAGCTTTAAAAGGATAAAACCCTAAGATAAAGTCACACTTGAAATCGCTATATTTCGAACTCCTGGAGTTTTTCTATGGTAAGAAGACAAGTGAAGGTGATAAAAGTAAATATTGAGTATCGAAGGTAACGTTATGCATGGAAACAGATGAAAATAGAAATGAGAGTGTAAGGGAAAAAAAAATAATACATAAAATTTAAACCAGGTGTTATACGCGTTTTATGCAAAAATATATCTGCCATTTCTCTATCTCTGAGTAAACTTTCAGAGCATTGTGTAGGTAACGCATCAATTAGTGATAGATTAAAAACATCATCAAAATCCTTACAGTGAGATAGAGCATGTTGGGCAACCGGCAAGGGAGATTTGGTTTTAACAGAACGTCTATGATTGTTCATACGCAGAAAAACAACAGTAGAAGTTAAACCAATATAAAATGCTTTGCAAAGCTTACAAGATAACATATATACGACGTTCTTGGAATAACGAGTAGCAAATGAAGAAATGTTAAAGATTCTGGATAAATTAGGGCTGTGGAATGGATGGCACAGCATAATTAGCGCACAGATTTTACATTTAGGGCTTTGGCAAGGATATGAGCCAGCAAAGGGACGAGGTAAATTCGGAGGACATAGGTTTCGGCGAAAAATACTTTTAAGGTTAAGGGGTGTTCTAAAAGTAAGGCGGGATACAAATTTAGAAGTGTGTGTGTGTGTGTGTGTGTCTGTCTGTCTGTCTGTCTGTCTGTCTGAGAACTTAAAATGAGAAAGTAGGGTAGTAACATGTGTTTAATTTTAATGCTATGTATTTTTAAACACTAACATTACGTCGTTTCAGACAATTACATATTATTGCATAAAAATAGCATCCATGCCAAATGCTGTTTAATGAATGCTAGGTAGGTATAAAGTCTTATAATGTTACACAGTTTTAAACTGAAAGTAATGGAAACATTATTTCATTTTTCACGATGGATGAACCACCCAGGTATTAACTGTCATCTTGCACTTCTTTCTTAGCCTGAAGAAACTTAATTTATTGACAAACCTCTCTACATAATAGCACGTCACTACCTCCTGAAGGCAGCTTAACTTTTGTCATAGTATTATGTGTTTATAACAACTTGCAAATAAGAGTGTACCTAGGATATTTTCTGAAGTGGAACAGATGTGCTTTGTTATACTGTAAAATACCTATCTTCTATTCCAATATTCACGTGAACACTTTGTTATTACCGACATGGGTGGCCAAGGTCGTTAAGGCGCAGACTCGTGAACGGGTGGTCAGCGGTTCGATTCCCACCAGGAGCGTCCGCCTTGACTGAGATTTTTTCCAGGTTTTCCTCAGTCCTCGTAAATGGCAAGAGCCGGGGAGATATCCCAAACTCAGTCCTGGAACGCTTTCTTCCTTAAAAACAAAACAAAACAAAAAAAAAACTCTTTCCTAATTTATCATTTCGTGTATCATGTGTCCACCACCTATCTGTACAGGTCTGGGAGGATTGTACAGTGGACAAGGAAAGTTGCGCCCCAATATTTTGCGTTTTTGTTTGTTTATTTCTTTGTTTAAGGCGAGTTGGTGCGTGTTTTCCTTGGTTTTCTTTCAGTTAGTGCTTCTGTTTTAAAATAAAGAGAAGTAAAACATGGAGCAAGTAACATGTAAAATTCCATGATAAAGGAGCATGTGAAAAGAAGGTGTATAAAGTGTACAATTTCTTTAGGGAGGAAGGAGGCAGCCGATACACAACACGTGGTCAACAGAGCTAACGGTGTTGCCAAGTGTCAAGAATGCACGACTGAAGCCTGTGAAATTGGTATGAGAACGGTGCAGAACATTGTGAAAGAATCAAGAATGATAGCGGTTCTGTTCTTTTTAAATCACCAGAGAAAAATCGCATGCGTAAAACAGAGGTAACTGATTTAGATGGCTTTGATAAAAGTGTTCTACATAACCTAATTTTCGACATGTGTAAGAAATGGCAGTTTCCTACTGCATATATTAGTAATTAAAATGAAGAATTCAATTGGTTTTAAAGGGGGTAAGCATTCCACTCTGCGTATTTTAAAGGACATGGATTTTAAATATAGGCAGTGTAACGATGGGAGAAAGTTTCTTTTGGAAGAGGTGACATAGTAGCTGCTAGAGTTTTATTTTTAAGTGTCATGTATGTAATTGGAGAGGTTAACACATCAACATTTATTATTATTATTATTATTATTATTATTATTATTATTATTATTATTATTATTATTATTATTATTATTATTATTATCGTCATCATCATCATCATTATCATTATTATTATTATTATTATTATTATTATTATTATTATTCACGTGAATAAATCAGAACTATATAAAGAGGATGCGGGAGAAATGAAGATTGCTCTGGTGGTGTCAAAGTTCCAATTGGAAAGAGGGCGGCTTATTGTTTGCCATATCGGTTTCGCAAAAAAGGGTTTTGTTCCTGCGTCTAAGTGACTTTTTAGAATAAAATCTGTTGCTAAAGAGTATCATTCTTTTTTTTTTTTTTTTTTGAGTAGTGTTTAACGCCCGTTTTCACTACTGAGGCACCACAGGCGGTATCATTCTGAAATGACATACTTTCTATTCAGGAAATAGTTTGAGGAACAATTTTTGACCCATATCACGCCTAATTGTGTCTTTGTTATGGACAATTTGAACAAGATCAAGCACTATGTACAAACACCAGAAGGCGGACATTATTGCTTGGTTGTCCAGGAAGAACATTTCGCATTCTGCAACACAGATAAGGGCCGGAAATGTTGCAGCTTGTAAAAATGAACAAGCCAGGGTGCAAAACTTATGATAATGGCATTATTGCCAGGAACATGGTCAATGGGTAGTGAGATTTCTACCTTTTCACGGCCATTATAATCCCATCGAGCTCGTTTGGTCAGGAGTACAGCATTGCCGACAACAATATAACTTTCAAAATTTCTGATGTAGAACAACTTACACTCGCAGCAGACAGTAACAAGTTCAGGGAAAACTGTGTACATGCAGAAAGCCTGCAAAACGAGAATCAGCAAGAGCTGATAAGAGACAGCGTGATTAAGCCGATCATCGTCAGCCTTAATCAATCAGTCAGAGGACAACAAAAGTGACAGGATAGCAAATAATTTTAAGCATTTTGTATTCATGCAACACTAATACTACTTTTATTCATAGCTAATTATCTTAGTTTACTATATATGTATGATTTCTTTTCTTTATCAATCAAATAACAATCAGTTAAAGATAGAAACAAACCTATCTCACACCAGTTTGAACTCAGACCTTGTAAGATTTTAAATGTCCAACACCTAATCATTAAACATCTTTATTCAACATTCATGTTAATCCAACATCGAGGTCACAATCCCTCTTCTCTTCCAGAACACGGAAATTTGGCAACTCGGCGAAACATCTAGATATCTGTCTTTGCACAGTAACCAGGTAAAGAACCGCACAGATAGTTGCTCCGGACTCTAGTTCAGTTTAATGGTGACTATTTCAAGTAAACAGCTGCAAATTTCTACGAGTATGACTCCAGTCGTAAGTTCTTTATCCACAAAACTATGATCCTGGATAACTATGGACAGTTATTTTACCGCCGATAGAAAAGCTACGCAAGTCAAGTGTGTGACAAAAAAAGTAGCTTTAAACGAAATGCTAATTGGAACAGCACACGCAAAGTGCGCTTCACAACAAAAGTAAACAGTTACGTTCTGTTAAAAAGCTGCACTCCTTCCTTTCAATACGTTTTGAATAATAATGTACAGCTGTATTAATAAGAGGCTGGCATAATGACATGAATCTCAAAGGGTTGTTGTTAATCCATAATGTAATTTTTATCGACAACTTACTTCTGTCAAACACTCGGTATCGCATTAGATGCACATAATGTAGGGATTTCTGAGGGGGAAAAATACAACAGCCCTTTTCTTTTATGTTGGAATAATTCAAGTAACTTTTTATTAAATTTGAATGCCCGTTTTAGGTATGGTGGCATCATAGAGAGTGGGCAATGATTATATATAAGATTAAGTTTTCAATTGAGAAGATAAGTCAGGAAAGGAAGCGTTGAAGGCATGAATTTTGGTCTTCGACCTTTGCCAGTGATGAGGACTGAGAAAAACTGGAAAAATGTGTCAGAGAGCAGGTTTTGGCGAATTGGAAACCCCAGGCATTCCGATAACGAGTACATGTCTAAGTGTTATCGGCTTTCCCTCCCGTTCCCCCTAGACACCTGATAGAGATGCAATGCCACGACTTGCGTAATTAGAATACTAGTAGTCGATTTTCTGTATATTTTCAAGACAGGGTATTTTGATTGTGCATTGCTTCAATTTTCTCAGCTTTTTGTCCAGCAGAACGGAGAACCTTTCAAGTGTTATTGCTTTTAATCACTATCAGAGCCTACTCCTTGTAATGTTCTCATTTTTATGGCTGCAGTTTTACTATTTATTTCAGTTTTCAGTTTTGCTGCTTTTACTATTCCCTTGACTGCGGATTGTGAGCAGAATCACTTCCTCACTTATCTGTTGAGGAAAGTATGTGCTTAAAGTTCCGCTGTCTGACCGCCAAGCCTAGTCATTGACCTACCCACCCATAAAATCTGGAATTGAGTTGTTACTTTGATTGTCGACATTACCAAACCATAGAAATACTTCAGATATCGAACTGCGCTACTTAACCTCCGCCGTTCCGCGCCCTTAAGTAATAGGCGTAGAATAGAAACTACTAATTTCTTTATGAATGTGCATAAACAGCTAGCGAGCTTGAGTATGCCTTCTGTTCTTGCGACTTTACCCTCCAGCATCGGATAGTGTACATTTTATTATATTGCAGCAAATTTCAGAAACTTTCTACCCCTTCTGTTCAATATTTCTGGAGTTGATTTGGTTTATTTATGGACGCTCTTTAACATCTCAGGTCATCAGCGTCCCATCAACTCGGGGCTTTAAACGGCCGACAAATTTTGCTCAGAGGCCTCTTTTTTCAGGCTTGAGGTTTTTATCGTGCCGTAAATGTACGACATGGGGCCTACGGCTTTACTTCCCTTCCGAAGGAAGTCATACTTAGGATTTTTACGCCCGAAAATATCCATGGATCTTGGGTTTAGGAGACAAGTATTGTTACCAAAACACCACCAGAACCGACTGTTTCTTGAGTGAGATTTTATTTCCGTTTGCTTGGAACTTTGCCACCGTCATAACCAGTTCTAAACCTCAAAACCGGCAGTTCTCATGTATATTGAAGGAATGGAACACATGATTAATGGGCGATTTGTACGGTGGCGCGATTAGCAAGATTTTCTGACCAATGTCCAATGCGGCATAAGCCGGCACCGCCCTTTTATCGATTTGGTATTTCTTCTCTTTGATGCTTAGTATATAAGCGTATTCTAACTCGTCCTGAGGATCAAGGCGAATATCTGTAGCCTGTATAATTTTCTTCTGTATGCTTTACGTATATGCGTATAACAGCAAGCATAGCCAAAGCAATAATACCACCTAGTTTATTAGGAATGGATCGTAAGATAGCATAGGCAAATAAAAAATATCATTCTGTAACTTTGTATCACGGACTTAGGTTATTCTTCCCCGGCGGCATGACGCCATCGTATCTCGCCGCAGCGAACGCCAAGTAAAAAAAAAAAAAAAAAAAAACAACCTGAATGCTTCTGAGAGGAGATTGACTCCTCTGAAGCTACTGCTGAAAACCCACGCATAATTCGCGCCCCTTTTCTATCAGCCTTTCTCATAGGCTGGATTGATGTCATCTCTAACATTTTATCTGTTAAATTTTTCTTCATTTACTATAAGAGATTTGCTATAGGTTCTCAGTTTGACTTCGAACGAAATGCGGTCTTAGGGTATTTGATTCTAACTTAACATTCTGCGCGTTTAGCACGCTAACTTATGTTGTTTAACCGCCTCTGAGAAACAAGGCCGTTGCTTACATACCAGAGAGCATTAAAGCCCATTGTCTAGTCTTGCGAGCGCGTCCGCCCGTCACTCAAGCAAGAGAAAAGAGACATTCCAGAACATTGCTGTAAAGGTTTAACATATAATTGCACATTATACTTAAATAACATATTATATACATTTTGATCAGCTCTGAACGCTGTTCGATCTTGACTAACGTAATGAATGAGTGATCAAGTTCTTTCAATTAAATAACAACAAACAGCAGTAAATAATATTCACATTTACCAATTTACGCTGTACAAATTTATTAACTACAAATTAATCAGGAACGATTTCGTATTTTTTTTTTTCGTTCCGATATCATTGTGTTAATAGATCACGCTTCTAGGATTGTTTTTTTTTTTATTTTTGTTTATACCCATTCTTCTCACAACACAAATGCTTGCTCGTGCTGCATTATATGACTCATCTTATCCATAACAGCCTGTAAGGATAATTTGTATAAATATAATCCTGCGCGCATTGAAAACATAACTATCGGATGTTTTAAAAATTAGGCTAATTCTTTTGCGGACCAGGCATGGTTCGGTCATGGTGGTAAAACTTTTAGAATGTTGTCAACAAATTTGCACAACTTTGGTTCGATACCCGTGCTGATGTAATTGTAATTTGGAAATAAGAAAGCATTTCTTCCGGGAAGATGCGGGTTCGATACCTGTATTGATTAAGGGTGATCTGTGTGCAATGCAGGAGTAGGTAACCGTGAGGGGTTTGTGAATCTGTTGACATAACCTATCACTCTATCGTTTTTAAATATAACAATGTAATTTGCATTTAGAGATATGGTTCGAAATGTCTTTCCTCGTGGAAGCACATTTTGTAGTATGTAAATAATTCCAAAATGTTTGTGATGCAAATCTCTAGTGAAAATTTTTGACACTTTTTGTTCGCCTACTTCGTACATTATAAATCGTCTAAAATGACCAAGTCCCCCTCGCTAACAGTTTCCAAATACCTGTGTGGGTCACGAAGTACGGGACTTGGCTTAAGAGAATATTCTGGTGGATGGCACCACAACACTTTTCTCAAGAGTTTGCCAAAAAATTACTATTTGACAAATTTGACAAATTTGACAAAAAATTACTAATGGAACTTTTCACAAATGTTGATTTTCCACAACTCCAAGGACTTACAATTAACATGGTGCACGGGAAATTAAATTTCCTCAAGTAATGATTTGTAGACAATATGACGTAGCAACCCCCAAAATGACCGTGGAAGAGAATTCTAAATGCACCTTCTTTTATACCCGTACGGGTACGAATAAAAGTTTTGCTGCTATACACATTTTGTTTACCACCATCCTGCAAGTTTTCATCGAAGAACTTCTATACCCAGGAACTCTCTAGCAATCTGGGTGCCATAGAGGGTCACCGACGTTGCTTTGACCATCAAAAATGTGTCCCTGGTGACGCCAGAATTCATGCTTTTCCTATTGACAGAAATGAGGATGATGCTTTTAATTTTGGATACAGAGTGCGTCTTCTCCCGACACTAAACCTCAATAAATAGCTTTTTGAGCCGGTAGATGCAAACCTGAAATATAAGCATTCTTACCGACACGGACTACCTCGATACGAATACATGGTTTTCACCGCAAGTTCTGCCTAAACAAGAGATTCCACCAGCCAAATAAAGAATACGTTTGTGAACTGTTAAAAAACTCTGTGAATGGTATCATCCCCAAATGTGCAGGAAAAGACACATGTCAATAACAAAACTAGGACTAGAATAATGAAACCCAGTTTTTCTTGCACATTGTGTCCATTTTCATTAATAATAATAATAATAATAATAATAATAATAAGCATCCTTACCGTATTTCTCTACCTAGTCTGTCATACAGTCTAAAAATAGCCCATGTTGAATAGTTACACATGGAAAAAGTGCCAGAATTAAAGAAAAGTATTAATGGAAAAGTCAAATATGAATGGAATGGCGTTGTATCTGATAGCAATACTCCGCTATTGTGCTACTTTATACATAATAGCACAATAGTATATAATAATATATTTTACTTCTCTATTTTTTACTATTTTAGTTATATTATTTAAAAGTTTATTTTTCATTTTAATATATACATATATAATATAAAAGAAAAATGAAAATAAAGTGACACTATTACTAATGTAACAAATTGACAGTAATTATAAAAGCTTTTAAAAGGTCAAGTGTGACTATATCTTAGTGTTATATCCTTTTAAAAGATTTTATAATTACTCTTTATATATAATACAAAATAAAAATAAAAATAAAGTAACACTATTAAAAATGTAACAAATTAACAATAATTATAATAGTAGAAACAAGTCTTCTTGCCATAGAAGGACTCCACGAGTCCGAAATATGGCTATCTCAAGTGTGACTTTTTCTTAGTGTTTTATCCTTTTCTACTATTATAATTACTATTAATTTGTTACATTTTTAATAGTGTTACTTTATTTTTATTTTTATTTTGTATTATATATAAAGAGTAATTATAAAATATTATTTGGATGGTCAATAATTTAATAATTAGGAAATGCTGGCAAAATGAAAGTCAATCAGACGTATTAACAAACCCAATTTCGGTAACCGCCTCACTGTCGTTCATGCTGAATCCAAAATGGTATATGTGAAGAATTTATTATTCGTTTTTCAAGCAGGCAAAAGCTCGGGAGATTGTCAGGGTCAAATGAATTTCAGAAACTTTGAGCTTTGGATTAATTATCAACTTCTATCCAACCTCCCAGAAGAGGCCGTTGTGGTTATGGATAATTCTCCGCAACATACAGGAAAACAAACCCTTTATGAAACATGTCGTAAACGAAGAGGTGAAATTATGGCTGTAAATTCTAAATATTGATATAGATACATAAATGCCAAGAAAAAGGTTCCGCATTGATGAAATATTAGGTTTCCACCCTTACATGTGCGCACTGAGCTTGCCTGGTCCAAAGCAAAACTCTTGCTAGGAGAGAAAACAAGTTAGTGAATAAATTAATATGCAACGGTCACTGAAACGCACACTTATGGTTTTTTCTTCCTTTACTGCTGAACTTAGGCGCCGACTTTTGTTATATATTGAGGGGAGGGGACAACCTCCCTTTGTGATCTTTGTAAATACACCAGTCAGCGATATTAACCACAACACAATGTTTGTAAAGGTTCACACCGATGTAATCAACAATTAAATCTCTATTAAGGTTTTGCATTAATAAACAGACAAATTAATATAAAGCGACAAGTTTTATCATATGAAGTGACCTGAAATTAGGTCTAAGAATTTTTTCAATTATATTTTATTATATCGTTAATAAGTTAGGAAATGTTAAGCATGTGGTCAATGTTTTCTAAACGCATCATAGCACAAGCACAGATTGTGTTTACGATATTTGCGCTATCCGTGAACAGTGCACATTGCGTTATCAGCACATTCCTGTAACTAGATATCTCTCCAGCTCCCAACAGAATTAACCGTTGCGCATGCAAAGTATAGGCTTTCCATTGCAATATGGTGCATTATACTGTCATAATCATAATTTTTTAATTTTTTTCTAATACCTTTCTCAGATACCCACTATTAATGACTCGCATAACTGTGAGGGAAATGTCGTCCAATATCACTTGCACTTCTTTTCATTTAATTTGGGTATTGTGAGAAATGAATAAGGAGAGCGTTATTCAGGATATCATGGTCATGGAAAAGCAATACAGCGGAAAATAATCACCACTTGTCACCGACTATTTTTGCCTACTAATTATTGACGAGTTTTACAAACGGAAATCTTCCTATATATACATGTGTGTGTGTGTGTGTGTGTGTGTGAGAGAGAGAGAGAGAGAGAGAGAGAGAGAGAAGGATCAGGCATTTTTCATATTTTTGCATTTTAACCGAAAATGTTATGATTATAGAGGGAGGCGAGAAATTTAATATTATTTATTACAAATGAGGTAACAAAAGGTTTAATAGTAATATTGTTGAAATTTAATATGGAGCATTGATAGAAATTACAAATGTAACATGTTTCATTATGTGACAGAATGGCAGTTATATACAACAGATTATAAGTGTGCATGTGGAACTTGTACGAGTGTTTCCGAGCTGATAATACAAATTTACAGAGATGATGGAGAAGAGCAAATTTATCAATTTCAGACCAGGAACCCTGATCCGGAAACGACGGAATCGAAAGTTACAAGTTGTATGTAGATGTAATATTTTTATTTATCAGTACAACTTTCACAAGGTATCACGTTCATAACAAATGTTCAAAGTGGTGTCTCCCAGCTACGATGCAGGCATGACATCATCTCACTAAGTTGCATTGTGCCCTTTGGAACAACCCCGGTAGCATTGGAAAAATGTCACAGTTAGCGAGAATTTTTGTTAGGAGATCTTCTTCAGTCTCGATTGATTTCTCGTACATAAACCTGATCACATAACCACACAAAATAAATAAAATGGGTCAGATCAGGTGAACGACCTGGCCACTAAAGAGGGCCTCATCTTCCCATCCATCTTTCAGAGAACGTGCGACGCAGGTGTTCACGAACAGTATGTGCAAAGTGAGATGGGTTCCATCATATTGTAATCACATACTTTGACGAACATCAAATGGAATATGTTCTAACAACTCAGGGAGTACGTCTCTCAGCAAAACATTGCACACTGGTGCGATTAAGCGGGGAGGAAGAGATACAGGCCTGTTACATAATCATTGACTATGCCCGTTCACACGTTCACAGCAAATCTGAGTTGATGGCTTGTCACAACAGTAGCGTGCCGACTCCATGATACATGACTATTGCCAGCATTCTGACTCTGGTGAAGCAGGCTTCATCCGAGAAAAGTAGATATGCAGGAAAGTTATGGTTGACCGTACAGCACTGCTGAACACGATGTGGGCCCGAAGTGAACAGGAATCAGAGCATGCACTTTCTGACGATGGAAGAGGTGTAGCTGCTGTTCCCATATTACTTTCCATACAGTACTGTATGCGACACCCATTACTGCAAGCTACGTATACATGGCCGTAGTCCTTTCCTTTCCATCGTTCTCCTCCTCATCGTTGTATTGTGGTACTACTGCTCTATTTCCTTAATCATTGGAAGAGTCGTGGAAACATGGCATGAGTCGGATATCTCTTATATGGGTACTTGACCGATACAACCTGTCAGCTTTCCCAGTTTCCATTAGCTTGTCCGTACAAAAGAAGCATGTCTGCTTATTCCGCAACAGTATTCTCCATTTAACTAGGCTGGTCAACTGTACACTTCAACGGGTAAGCAAAGACTGCACTCGACGTTACAAGCTGGATCAAGGAGGAATGTGTTGCTGCTAGCCTCGGAATGTCTTGCTGCTGCTCTTGCTGCAGGGTGCTCGAGTGCCGGCGGAAAGAGCCGAAGCTATTAGCTAGGTAATTTCGCTTCGAAGTCAACGGCACAGTAGCGTAGATGTTTAAAGTGCTGTTCTCCACTTGTGAAGTTTCATAGTGGGTTTATATACTACCATCTCGTGCATTTTTTTGTTTTTCCTGCAGGAGTTGAAGGAGATTTGCCACAATTACAAATTATTTACTCATGAATTAGTTGCGAATTGAAATTAGAGAAATTTGCCACAGTTACAATGGTTTGCTTGCTAAACCATTGGGTCCACCGGTTTCTAGGATTTGTCCGAGGTTAGCCTTAGGTTAGTGTGTGTATATATTAATTAGTTGCGAGTTGGAATAAGAAGGCATTTCCCATAGTTACAATATTTCGCCCGCCTAATAATACAGGATAGCAGCAGCAAGAGCAACATATATCTCCAACAGCAAGAACATTCTCCAGCAGTAAGATATTCCTCCAGCAGCAAGATTCTTTTCAGCAGCTTCGATTCAGCTTGTAACGCCAAGTGTCTATAGACCTTCACTATCCTTACTGATTATCACGCCATTTGCATTGCAGTAGTGGAGTTTCCATCCCCATCCCTAATGATGCACGCCTATGTATTGGTCAGATTAACAAGTAAATTAAAGACATCGATGTATTACTCCGTAAAAACAACGATTTGTATGTTCCATTGTTACATAATATCCCATAAAAATGTTGGCTTATATCTTGCGATTCCGTTGTTTCCGGACCAGAGCCCCTAATCTCATATTTTCCATGTTCATCATCCCTGAAAATTGGTATCAACAACTCGGAAACGCCCGGTATATCCATTTAAGGGTCTCTAAAATGCAGTGACAATTTTCCATTGCAAAATTTTAGATTTCTACAGCACTCCTGATCAGTTGATTTGTTGGTATGTAAAATGGGTTTTAATATATTAATTTAGATTATTCATATTTTCATAACAAAAATTTTAATTTCACTGTTAATTAAATGAACTTTGTTTTTACAGCAATATCCCCGACTCTCAATTTTCCCCACAAATTCGTGATCAATTTTATTCTATGTTTATAACAACACATGGTTCTGAAAACAATAATTTAACTACATAACTAAAATATCTTATTTTTCAACTTTACTCGCCACATACTAGAACTAATATTTCAAATTAATTTGTAAATACTTTTAATGAATTAAATTTAGCATACATTTTAATTTAATAATCCAGTTTTTCTCAATGTTACCAACAATAAATTTAGAAAATTCAAACAAACTTAAGAATTCTGCAAAATATGTTGACATATTAACATATATTTTCATAGTTTACAAGGAAAAAATTGTTTGCACTTTAAAATAAAAATATTATATATAAAATACTTTTAGTTGCAAAGAGAACATTTTTGTATAAATTGTAAATTAAAAGTAAGCCTTTTCTATTTGCATAGTAAATCCAAAAAAAAAAAAAAAAAAAAGAAAGAAAAAGAAAGAAAGAAAGAAAGAAAGAAAGAAAAAAGAACATAAACTAAAATATTTATTTACAAACTGAATAAATTACTGAACCTTTTTTGTTTGCAAAGTGAAAAATTAATCATTCCATTTTTGCCAAAAGTAATATTTTAGTTCTTAAATTTGCCACTGCATATTCCCCACCACTATGATTGTCCTTAGTAATATGTTTTATTCCCTATTTCCACAGCACATTGTTCCAAATTTCTCCGTTAGAGTTCTGCAAAACAGCTAATTCGCAGCAACACAACTTTTCGTTCTATTTATTATTGCTTGCATAACATTACCTCACCCAGTAATTCGGAGGCAGTCGAAATCAACGCAACTCCGCGCCAGTTCAAAAATTATAAATCAAACTATATTGTGAAACTGCTAGTTTTAGTTTTTACCTCTAATCATTTATATTTTCCAAAAAAGTTATAATTCATCACGATTATGTATATTCCCACCATCATTGAAGATCAAATCCTCGCCATCATGTATATATTAGTTTAAGTTTTTGCCTCTATATGTAAATGTACGTAATTCTGATGTTCAACAAATATAAATTGTCTGTTGTGGGTTAATGGATTGTTGCCCTTTAAATTATACACCGATTAAGGGCAGGTATTCCGCCACAAAGATAAGCTCTTAGCACCAATTTTCTGCAAATCACTCCGCGTTTTATTTTAATAAGTTACATGTCTCTATCTCAACTTACACACCAATCATAGCACTCATTACGTAACGTTATTCCTACTTTTAACTACTTGCACAACCTTACTTCTCTCAGTAGTTAGCCGTCAGTGGAAACCCACGTACCTCTATGCCACCTCTAAAGTGGAAAGTAAAATTATTATTAGTTTAAATTTATGCTATTATGTGAATAAATATGTGTAATACTGTTTTCCATGATTTTGGTTCAAATTTTGCCACCACCATGCAATTCTAAGTCCTACCAGCACTATTATAGTTTAAATTTCTACCACCAGGTGTGAAATTATATAAACTTCTGATTCCCCTAATTTTAATTTCAATTTTCGCTACCAATGTAATTCCCCATAAATAAATAATGCTAATTTCCCCCATCACCTTTGTAGTTTTCATGATTATCGTTTATTTAATACTTAAAAAATAAATAAATTTGGTCTCGGGTTAAACGGTTGGGGTAATCTAACATGCCGCTAGGGCGCAAAATATTTGCAAATTTCCCACCTGAATTAAGAGTTTAAATTTCCCGCTACGGATTAAAGCGATTCTAGCGGCAGAACTAACATTAATCTAACCACTTAATCCGAAGGCCCTACTGCTTCTGAA
Source organism: Metallyticus violacea (assembly GCA_030762175.1). Taxonomy (NCBI): domain Eukaryota; kingdom Metazoa; phylum Arthropoda; class Insecta; order Mantodea; family Metallyticidae; genus Metallyticus; species Metallyticus violacea. The sequence goes on along the minus strand of CM060832.1, from coordinate 64,308,359 downwards.
AATTAACGCATGGAAAATAATAGAGATTTTTTTTTTATTTCTTCTATTCACTTTTATGTGATTTGCTTTAACTACTTCATAAAAATAAAGACTAATAAAATACGAAGTATAATTATTTAGCCAGCTAGAATTTTATTCATTGTGTGATATGAGTCCCTTAGTGGAAAACTGAAGAGTTTTTTCTCTGAAGAATTTAAATCAATTTGTTTGATTTCAGTCCTGTTACTATCGATTTTCCTTTTTAGTCTGATATTCATATAATCAACTTTTTAATGAATTGGACGAGTTTATCGATGTACTGAAATTAGCTTCAAATAGTCGAACATCTTTCCGGTTTGGCTTACGGGTACCCCGAATTTCGTAATGCATATTTCAGAATATTTCCTAGGGCTATAATTCAAAGAACAATAGTATTTTGTATGGATATGAAATACTATCTGAAACGGAAGAGGACATCTTTAATACCCAAATCATGCATGTCCAATTTCACCTACAATTAAAATAAAAGGCCAGAAAGAATGGTGCAAATTGTTATGCTTAGTTACAAAATTTTATTAAATTCCCGCACCTACTCCACAAAGGGTACCGACAACGGAGCAGCAAAACCAGCTGGCTAGAAGCATTTGCTTTTGTCATAGAAATGAAAGGTAGAAGCAAAAGATAAAGTCATTCATACAATCTGAAGTAATTAATGCTTTTACTTTTACCTCTTACCTACAATCTTATGCTTCAGGTTTATTCATAATGTCCTATTCTTGTATCACACATCACTGGCCTAACCTCACCCTCATCTCCGACAAAGCGAAAAATGCTTGACCACTACACAGTGGAAGATGAAGAGGAACCTACCCCATAAACAACTTGATATTTAATATTATTGGATATAAGCGCTTCTTGCTCTGCATTCAACTTAAAATACCATACAGTATTACACAACATGTCTGACTAAGACGTGCTGCTACAAGTGAATTAATGACTTGGTCGGAAAGAAATTCACTATTTTCATTCCTGAAATCTGCGAGAATGAGATAGCATGAACATCGCTACGATAATCATATGGGACGGGGGTTATTTTATATAATAGTGGAAGGGGAGGATTAACTAATTTGGTTAATTGACAGTCCCGCGTTGTGAAGCCATTTTTGGGGGGAATTTATGTGTGTAAATGGGTAAGGATTAATTAATTTTTTGGTTTCGGCAATATAGATTAGGTGTTTATAAGGAGTTCATAAATAAATTAGTATTTTAGGGATAATTTGACGATCCTCCATTCAGTGAGACCGCCTTGTAGTGTTTTGTCCTCGACTATAAGCTCCATTTTCCAGCTGAAAGTTTTTGTGATGCTCAAATTACCACAGGGAAAGGAGATGATAGTGACAAACAATAATAAAGTAGCACTCTAAGTTCTAGTTGTAAACATTTATTAACATATTTTGCATATATATGTGTGTGTGTCAGAATGTTGAAAAAGTTTCGGCTACAAAACTGATAAACTGGGAGTTCCTTTACACGCCAATCTCTCATTCTTCGTACTGTTCATTATTCTAGCATATACTTACGAAGTTACACATAGACCTTAACTTAAATAGCTGAGATCGATTTCTACTTCACTTAGTTTTTAACTTCAACTGTCTTATCTATTAACTTTAACTGACCGAGCTATACATCATGTTTCTGTACTCTTCTTAATATTTACATCAACTGTTTTTCATTAGACTTAAACTCTGCCCTGAATTAACTGAATGACTGCCTAACTCGAAGTAGTTGCTTTAACTTTAAGTGCCTTAAACTCTGTAACTTCGTAGCTAGTGTAATTTATAACTCGCGTCTTTGCGTGCAATTTGCGATCTCTAGTATCTTGTTAAATTTTTTTGCGTAGTCTCTGTAGTCTACCGGAAATTCTCCTCCACAACTACTTCGTTAATTCACCCCTCCGTCGATCTTAGGCGCTATAAATACATTCAACATAACTGTGTAAATGCCGCGTGAATTGCTCCTCCTACATCTATCTTCCTATTGGTGAGATCTTATTCTATTTTATATCGTTTAATTCTCATTGGCTATATTCTAAGATCTTTTTCGAATCCTCCCACGGCTGAATCTTAGTCTTAGCTGTTAGGTACTAATCCTCTGGAGCTAAATAACTATATTTTAAAGGCAAGCCGTATCAAAGATTTTATGATTTGACGATTCTCTCTATTTATTGCATGAATGTTAACAGTTTTGTTTCCTATCCGACCGCTTTGAAATTCCTATTCCACCCGATCGTCGTAAACATAGGAAAGAGGAACTCTCTTATCCTAAAGATAGCAATGTTAGCTATTTCCTGGCAACGTTCTCTTTTATTTGTCGTTTGCCATTTTATTTACTGTAAACAACATGTGCAGTCTATGTATATATGACTTTTTGTGATTATATTTCATATATATTATTTATAAGCGGGCCTGGGTGTAATACTAACAACTAGTGCCTCCCATGATCTCATATCAAAGGTTCTTCGTCCAGTGGAAAAGATTTGATATGAATTCCCATTATATTTTGAATCTATGAAGTGATTGTTTGTCTTGGCTGGATAACTTCGTACTGTTCTATTCATTAACAACACCATAACTAATATATACTTCTACCTGCAACAGTTAGTCTTAGTTGTGTTTCATATAAGCCATACAACTACGACAATGATGAAGAGGATGATGATGAGGGCTCAAGGTTGATGCTTTTGATGGTCATTAGGACCTCAGCAGTTGCACAATTTTACTGTGAAAAATGAAACTTTTACATCATTCTGTTTAATTTATATGAATTTCACCCTTAAAAAAATCCACCATTCTAAGGTTTATTTGTATAGTTATACTATCACATAGCCTAAGCTTTAGTTGTTAATTACGCAATTCCATATTATCTATCAGCCCTCCTTCGTATTTATTTGCGGAATTGAGAGAGTCGCAGAATGAGGTGGTGTGATATGATTGAATACATCTTATTACTACATGATTCATCTTAAATCAGTTAGACCTCTTCTGAGCTTAGGCCGTCTCTGAAAACGTTTGTTCATAAGAGTTGAAAAAGTAATTTTGGAATATCCTAAAGTTATATTGTGTGCAACCAAGATTATTAAGGAGCTGATTAATATTATCACTGGACGTTTACATTTATTATCTAGCATTCATAAATAAAATAATGATTCACATATAATACAATAAAACACATAAAAGTTTGTCGACTCTTTGAAGCGTGCAGCATTAATAATCACAAGAAATAAATAATACTGCTCGCGCTTTGTTACCAAAAAAAAAAAAAAATAAATAAATAAAAAAAAAAAAAGAACTGCTACCAGATATCGACAATGTAAAGTAAAACAATTTAAATAGATTTCGTAAACTGTATATGCCGTGCTTAAGCGCAAATTTCCTTGCCTATTTGAACAATCATGTACGTTCATTAAGAAAGCAAGATTATAATAAGCTAAAACCAAAATTTCGTTCTCGCAGGCTGGTGGAGCATTCCACAAGACCAAATAGTTAGTTGTAGCATTGGAGAAAACAAAAACTTGTTCAACTTGTTTGTTCTTGAGTTTACTACTAATATTCAACTAAGGAGATGAACGCTGAAGGTTATCGAAAACCGTTAGCGTATTTAAATCACAAAACTGTTGGCTAAGCCCATTGTTAGCAGTGAAGTTATATATATTCAAATAGACAATAATAGAAACCCAACCGCTCCCCCCCCCCCCCACACACACACACACACAGAGCTAAAGTCCTGGGTACAAATACTTTCCAATAATTATTGTAAAGGTTGCAACATTTATCAGCGAACCTTTGGCAGCCTTTCATACTTCGGAAGCATTCGCAGACGTCCGTTGATAATACACGTTCTAATGCCTTCTTCATTTCATGTCGAAGTTATGCCATAAACAGCAGCTCTGATGGCTATGCATATATCTAATAACAAAATACCTAGGTTCGAATCCCGTCATGCTTCAGTGTTTAATTTGTTAGTTTCTGCATGTAAAATGAATGTGTACTATACGGCAGTAACACATATTTTTAATTGATTAAGATATATTTGTATTTTAAAGCATTTATGCTGAAACACAAAAATAAATTTTATCATCCTCGTTTCCAAAATAAACGACTCATTAATAAATATTCTAAAGAGAAAATCCGTATAGAAAATATAAAGTATCTAATATTGGATTTGTAAACCTTTCGCTTCTACTATTACCCCCATTCTTTGATTATCACTGGCACTGGTGTATTCGTGCGCGCATCTTACAGAAGGTCGAAATTTAATACGGCCTTGAGCTCTGCGTGTTTGTTAGTAAATCATGTGGAGTTCCGCTAAGACTGAGCGCACACTTGACGTAAGTAAACATTGCAGGCTATTCTGTGTCTGAAGCAGCAAGATCGATCAAAGTCAGTATATCTACAGACACCAGTGGATGCAATATCTAGGGAAGGGATGTCGGTCCTGGTGGTGTAGTGGTAACCATACTTGCCTCCTACACCCAAATCGCGGGTTCGAACCCGGCCAGGACCGAAGGATTTTTTCGGGCGTAAAAATCCTAAGTATGGCTTCCTTGGGAAGGGAAGTAAATCCGTGGGTCCCGTGTCGTACATTTACAGCACAAGAACCTCAAGCCTGAAAGAGAGGCCTCTGAGCAAAATTTGTCGGCCGTTTCACGCCCTGAGTTGAATGGGACGCTGATGACCTGAGATGTTAAAGAGCGTCCATAAATAAATGAATAAATAATAAATAAATAGGGAAGGGATTGTTCTCCGTCGTCTTGGTCAAGACAAAAACCTGTATCTCCTACTCTGTATGTATGTCTCTATAATGAGAAGTAATTCTCATCTCATTATCAGGGTCGAATCGCACAGTCCTACATTGTTTGAATGCTGTAGGACTCTTTGTTCCATCAATAGCTAACGCCTTAAATACTGTCACAAATCACTTCGTATCGCTTTTAAAGAAGAAAGTGCCAGACTGAACTGGAATAGAGTTATATTTACAGACGAGGTGACTTAACATGCACAAACGAGGGGGGTGGAGAATAAATCGTCTGCCGTCTCAGAGGAACACGCAATGATCTCAAGATATATAGTTCGAATGTATTTCAAGGTCGTGTTAGGGTTGGGTATCACGGGCGTTCTTGGTTAGTTGTGAAACTCTAAGCGTAGGGCCCTTCATACCTTGCATAACAAACATGGCTTCAATCTCTCTAGAAGACTAAGCCCGCGGTAATAGAGAGCAATAACAAACACTATATGATGTCTCGTCCAACCGAACGAGTCAAGAGATTTACCCTGACAGCGAGAGAAATTCTCGGAGCAACTGGCTGCTGGCTGCAGTCCGAGCGACAGCGGAGAGAGCCGAACCAGTCCGGAATGAGAGGTAGCAGTGGAGAGACACATTTTGCACTTCCCTATTTGCATGTCATCTCAATTTCCTACCCAGTTTACAATCATCAAAGGATGAGAACTGTAGTTCTTTCGATTTTACTTTTATTTCATTTACTGATTCTAAATGCTCAAGTGAAAGAAACTTCGATGCTGCTTCATAACTACATAAGTTGCAGGTCATTGTTTTCTTTGTAGCCGAATCGTCGCCATGTTGGATGCATTAATAAAATATTTGTTGCACATTTCACAGCGATAGGGTAAGATTGCTGTCTTTTTAGAACAGGCACGACAACATTCAACTTTTGCAGCTGTATTTTAGAAACACGCTGTCTTAGATTTCTATTGCAGTTATGGGCTTACTGTCACAGGTTGCATGCTGGATTAAATATCAATATGTATATAGAAGGAAATGATCACACGCTCTAATATATGTATGTGCATGGAAAAAATGTGAAAAGTCTGGACAAAGCAATATTTGCTATTATATCCTTCGCCATAATAAGCTGTTTGTCAGGCTAATTGTGCCTACGAAAGGAAAACTGACCAGCAAAATTAAAAACATTCGCCGTAGGCACAAAGAAAACCTGAAAATAAACAAGCATGTTCTCATTAGTGAAGAATGCGGTTGGAAGATCCTCATCGAAAGTGACAGATGTATTTTGTGCAATTCTAATTAATCTGCAGTGAATGTAATATGTGCATCCACAGATACTCTTGCAAATGTGTTGATTCCAGCATTAAATGGAATATGGTAAACACATACACAGTATATGTCAATTTCAGGTTCGCTGTGAACACTTTATAGGGTCTTCTGAACATACTGATGACCTTATAATAGACACTGAAGACGTTTCTGTTCTCAATGAAAAGGAAGAAATACTAGCCCAAGTGAACAAACAAGAAAGTCCCAACACTCTGTGCCCCTATCAGAACAAAAAGAAAAATATGCTTGCGAGTTTTGGGATAACACTAAAGAAATTTCCACAACAACAGAAGTTGAAGTTATGAAGAAACACACTACATCCTTAAAGGCAACATTAGCTGCTATTCACAAACAAAATGAACCTATACGCAAAACTAAAGAAATGTTTCAAAAGAGGAAGCTTACAAAAGTCATCGTATTTCCCTTTCAAATCCCCATACAACGGGGGCAAACGTCATCGCCTTTTCTTTGCCGCAAGATGGAAAAGCTGCACCTCATCGCATTCCCCTTGTAGAAACTGATACAACAGAGACGAACAACTTCGTGCTTTCTTCGCTGCAAGTTATGTACTACTGCCTTTTGGGCAGTTCGGCTTTCTCAAATGCTGTTAGCGTAGAGTGTGAATAAAAAGTGTAAATGTTGTGAAAAATTCATATAGTAACAAGTGCATCAAAACAGTGCGTATATGTGGAATGTGGTAGTGAATTTTAGTACAGCAAACATCTAGAAAAGCATGTCCCTATACATATCTGGAAAACTAAAATGTTATCGCGGCTCTTGTAAAAAAGAAATAATCGTATGCCTATCACTGTGAAATATGCCACAGCAATTTCATTTATACATTCAACTTCACAAACACCATCAGCCAGATTACGTCGGTCCTGGTGGTGTAGTGGTTACCATACTTGCCTCCTATACCCAAGATCGCGGGTCCGAACCCAGCTAGGACCGATGGATTTTTTCGGCCTTAAAAATCCTAAGTATGGCTTCCTTCGGAAGGGAAGTAAAGACGTGGGTCCCGTGTCGTACATTTACGGCACGAAAAAGAACCTCAAGCCTGAAAGAGAGGCCTCTGAGCAAAATTTGTCGGCCGTTTCACGCCCTGAGTTGAATGGGACACTGATGACCTGAGGTTTATAAATAAATCAATCAAAAAAAAAAAAAGCCTGATTACCTGGGAGTATTTCACGTAAGTTCCAGGAAAGAAAGTGCAGTACATTAAGTGTTCTTTGTGTATAAGTTTTGGAAGCAGAAATACATTTTATATGATGCGAATTTCAAGTAAATCAAGTATAGGTTAATTGAAAATATTATTTCGTTTGCTTTTTAGCTATTTCGTTTCGTATGACAAATTGTCGGTACCTTTAATATTAACATAAATGTAATGCGAGGGCTTTTCTATAAGGCAGGGGTGTCGTGCCAGTCTAATGCCAGTTATACTCTTCGCAAAGCACAATAACGAAGGAGGTTGTTATTGATCGTCGACGTAATGTGATGACTCTGGATTGCTATCCGCCACTTCGAAATGAAGCAGTGCAGGTTGCAAACCTCTAGTTTGACTCAGTTTCTCACCCATGCTTTAAGGCATTCTGAAGGCAAGGAGTTCTAAAAACATGTCCCGCACACACACACGCAGATGAAGCGAAATTGCGACATATAAAACTGCTAGAGGCTTGCACTTCAAGAGAGTTGTTTACAGCCGCTATGATTCGCACACGCGCGTAGAGAGCACAGCACGACTCACTTTTGCTCGAGGGGGGTTATGAGACACCTGGCTGCCGAACTCAAGTACTCTCATCTTTACTAAACAGCCATCAATACAAAGCATTCTTAGCGCATCATAGTTCCTTTATGAGATATCCTGATGGAATCAATGAATTCTAACCGGATGAAATATCTCTCCGTACATGTCTATAGCTTTAAAGCTGGTCTCGCAGAAAGAAGATTCGTCGGCTTATTAACCTCCTTATTCATCAGATTTGAATTCTATTGAAAAAAATTCTAGCAGAAATGCAAAAATTGGCGGAATCGAGCAATTGGCCTGCATGACAGCAGAATACGAAAGAAGACAATTTTATATTATTATTGAGTTTATTTAAGGAAGCTCTTTAACATTTTTTTTTTTCATCAGTCACTTCAATTCAGAGCGTAAAACGGCCGATAAATTTTGCCCAGAAGCCTCTTTTTTCAGGGTTGAGGCCCTTTTAAGTGCCGTAAATCTACGAAATGGGACCAACTGATTTACTTCCCTTCCGAAGGAAACACGTATAGCATTTTTACTCCCTAAAAATCTATCCTTCCTGGTCGGGTTTGAACATGCGACCTTGGGTCTACGAGACAAAACGGCTACCACCAAATCATTTCATATCAGAATATTTTATGTATTTATTTACTTACAATTTATTTTTAAAACCAATAAGATTACATCCTTTTGTGTGAACATAAATGTCTTAAAGTAAGTTTAATTTAAAATTATGTTATAATGCCTTTACTTTTACTTGCAAAAGATAAATAAATTAATTCACCCATGGGTAGTGTTCGAACCTGGTGGCACTCATTGCTGAACACCTGGATTTAACCACTCGACTATCAACATGCTTTTGCCACGACTGGTTATACTGAATTAGGCTAAATGTTATAATCCCTGAGCAGAGACATGCCAATATGATACGAGAGTCGATCCGATCAAAACTCCATGTGTTTATACATCTAGAAAGTAGAGAAATAAACATAAAGGGGACAGGAAGCACATGATTTAAAGGGTTACATTTCTTATTTAAAAGTTTATTTAAACGGCTCAAATAAAATAACATTTTGGTAATTTCAAAGGTCCCTGTTTCCTTTGTATCGTGGATCTCATTTGGTTAGCTCTCAAGACTGCCCCGTCATATGGTTGAACAATCAATTTAAGAGTTCAGTTTAAATAAAGTAATTAAGGAAAAGATTTATTAGGAATTATTCACCGAATGAGAATATGCGAGCCTCTTTAGGGAAGTCCTGCCCTTAAGGGATTCCTGCCTTTCTGTCTCATTTCATCTTTAATGTATTTCTTTTGCAATGGTGCCGAAGGGTGACAATGGGATACAGGTGTGTGACCTAAGCTTTAGCTTCAAGATTCCTTCTGATTCTCTTCCACATAAACTAAAACCCTTTCGTTCAATACCGGACTTATAAGATTCCCATGTGCCTACACTATTAAATATACCATTCCTTCGTCTAAATACGTCAAAAAAGACAAAAACTCCTTCTCCTTCTCAACAGTTCGATTCGCATGATCTACCGAAGGAAGTTTGGCCTTCGCTTAACCGCCATTTTCACCGATAATTCTTTTGAGGGTCTAATTTCGGTTATCATTTATGCTTTCAGAGTTTGAGAGTCGTACCTCCTAGGACCATAAAGGTAATGAAGTAAAGCGCAGAACATACTCGCAAAAAGTGGGTTAAATTCATCTATCACCAAAAAGACCGAGCAAACTAAAACATTTCTACCGCTGCTATCATTCAAAAGTGAAAGTGGACTTCGTGAAATAGGTTCACTTGGAATTTGTACTGATTAGAGTTAATTGGAACCATTTGTAAATTCTCCCCTCCTCCTTTTTTGCGGATGGTTGCAGAAAACAAAACTACGTTCCGGATATCTGTTTGTTTGCATGGCTCCATTCCACTACGTTCTAATTTTGCGCCGAATGTTGGCACTGCTACTAATGGTCCATGAATACTTTTAGAATAATTTAATTAAGTTTTATTCTCCGTCTCTAGGTGCTGTAATTCAAATGATCATATCAATTCTTCATTTCATTCCTTCATCTTCCATTATTTCCGGGGCATATTCCATTCCACTGCTTTCTCTATTTCCAACAAAACGTTCTACTTGTGCGGGATTTACTGTACATGATCTGCTTTGGTACTCTTAGTACAGCGGTACATCGCTTATAGTCTGTTTACCTAATATTTCTGTGTTTTCTTTATTATCGCTTTGACTACTTTGGTCTTCTGTAGATTGTGGACTGAATGGATGTAAGTCTGTAAGTATGAATGAAATAAAATGAACTAATGATGGCGCAAATGAGCTCGGAGTCTTGGGCATCTTAAAGTTATTCATCATTCTCTGTCTCAGGGTAAGGAACAACTCCGAAAGAACTTTACCCAAACAGAATCTGGTCGGGATTCGAATCCATGATATCTGGATTGTAGTCGCAAGCGATAACATTAGAATGGAGGCCATTTTGCCAATCTTGTTTTGAAACTTAGGTTAAAGACCAGGTTGGACGCTGTATACGTTCTACCTCTTTTTATTCTTAGCACATTATATTCATAATGGTTCATGGTAGCAATAATGCGCACGAAACATTGAATTGGTAAAGCCTAGAACTGATTATTGAAGAGTTTTCATCCCAACATTGTGCATGTCGGAAAATAGCAGCGGTGGCTACGCTGTGTCATATCCGAGTAAACTGCCTGCAAGGCACCACATCTTAGGAAAGCAGTGTGTTATCGATCGATAACGTTATGTTTTGACAACTCTGGATTCATGTCCAACACTTGGAAACGTAAAGATGCAGGATGTAAACTTCTAGATTGACTCGGCGTTCGCCATTTTGAGTTGGCGCATTAGACTTGATTGCTTTGCTTGTTTCATTATTCGCTCAAATGTGGAATTGCAGAAAGCTGCACATATTGGTACAAAATAAGGCACAATTTTTTTCAAAACTTTTACAAACTTTTGTGATATACATGGAATAGACGGATTTTGTCAGAATTAATAATGGAGTATTCAACACGCATTTCTAAAGTCTATCTAAAATTAAGATATTCACGTTTTGACCCAGTTGATTATAATGTAGTAAGTTGCCGTGTTCCTACTGTCCCATTCACAAAATAAACAACAACATTTCGTTGTCTCAGTTGCAAAACAAGTACTAAAATAATTCCTTCCAATTGCATAAATGTTTCAGTGTAAGGATTGGGGCTTTCTAATAGTTGCTTCAAATTTTCATACATTTCTTTCACACCAACAGCTTGGCTATGGATATTGGGTGCTTCTTTGTCGTTATGCAAAAGCGCAATCTTCATACACATCTTTGATGAAGAGGCGGATACTGATGATAAATGAGATGAAATGATAAATTGGAAGGGTTTTTTTTTTAAGGAAGGAAATGTTCCAGACCTAAGTTTAGGATACATCCCCGGCATTGGCCATTAATGAGAAATGGGGAAAACCTGGAAAAACCCCAGTCAGGGAGGATGGTCCTGGTGGGAACCTAACGAGACCTTCCGCTCACGAGTCCGCGCATCAACGACCTCGGCTACCCGTGGCGGTTTTTATGAAGAAGAGTGCATGAACAACTGAATTTATACGGCTGGTGTTTATTACTGCCCAAAAATGATACAAATTTGTACTTTTGCATCACTAATCAGATTGTGCGTGTCTTATTTAACATGAGTTACATTCCGAGTTGTTATCGATTAGAGTCATATTTTCTGAGTATGAGAAACTACTCGCCATGTGAGAAAAGCCTCAATTTAATTGCTAATTACGTTAGTTCATCTTTTATTCGACTAAGCATAAAACCAATTAATTAAATGATCGATAGCTTTTCTCCAAGCCATAGGAATAGCAAATGGCATAAGATATGAACCTTTACATGATGCGCAGCATATATGAGAAGCCCAAATTCTATGAAGATCACCAATATTGCACCCGAACATTTGTTTATGAGCGACGTGAAGTTTTGCTCTTGAGACTTAAAAGTTAGTTCTCTACACATATGGCAGTTCGCAGGATTATTTACACGTTCTTGTTGTTATTGTAAATAAGCTGGGATAGTAATATACAGTGGATATATAGTAACCAATGTAAGTCTAAGGAGAAAAGAAACACGCTAACAGACTCAACCAGCTTACTGTTGGACCGAACATGTTCATACTCAGCCTATTTTGACACAAATAAAATTGAGCGTTATTAGCTCTCTACTTGTCAACAGAACATCACGCGGTAGGTGTTGTTGAGAATATTTAAATGAGAGCATAAAATACAAAGGTATGAATATCTCAAAGTAGGCGATGAACACAAACATAACAATTGTACACACACACACACATACACACACACACACACACACACACACATACATACATACATACAATCTTAGATGTTTTAGGCAGACCATACCAAGTGGAAAAAGTCTACTTATGTTTTAATCCAGCATTAAAATTCATTAAATAAAAAAATTAATACGTAATTTATTCTTTAATACTGACCAAAAGTTTATGCTTCATTCTAAAAGGATTTTTTCGGGCGTAAAAATCCTAAGTATGGCTTCCTTCGTAAGGGAAGTAAAGCCGTGAGTCCCGTGTCGTACATTTGCGGCACGAAAAAGAACCTCCAGCCTGAAAGAAAGGCCTCTGAGCAAAATTTGTCTGCCGTTTCACGCCCTGAGTTGAATGGGACGCTGATGACCTGAGATGTTAAAGAGCGTCCATAAATAAATCAATCAAAAAAACAATTCTAAAAGGAATGTCTTTTAACATAAAGATGAAGTGCTTTATATATCGGGTCATTCATTTATCTGATAACTTAGGTAACGGCAGGGCACTGCATCGATTGATCGTTCTAGGCCAGTCGCGCCACTCAGTGTCATTTGAACAGTGAAAGATACAACACAAGTCTAATTCCAGAGTAAAGTCTACTTAGAATTAAAAATGGCTGACACTGCTTTCAATTCTTTTATTTCACAACGAGTTCTTATTTATGGTTCAAATATCCATACAAAGTGCTCGCGTACTGTCAGGAGATTGTGTAAAGAGATATTTCTGAGTGCATGAGTTCTAAGTCATGCATTTCACAAATCAAACAGATAAATAAAAGGATAACATCCGTCCGGCGAAAGCTAAAATTGATTTTTAGAGGGAATTGAGAACGCAATGAGTAAATTCATTAGCAAATGCCAGAAAGTGCGAATAATGAAGACGGGCAGTTGCAGCATCCCTGGCGTGATATGAGTGCAATAGAATTTATTACACTTTTGCCCTAGTGTTTCTACCACTGACTCTTGGCTGCCCGACTCACTAACCGCTACATATCTTGATCGATGGCTTATCGGCCGATGCAGTCTAAGCTAACATGTCGGTCAGCAAGTAATTGGATGACAAAACATTTTAAGATAACCTGTATAAAACAGCATTTAGTAATTTATGTATAAGCGCAAACCAACAATGAGATCTAAACTTAAAAAATAATATTAATTTTCGAGCGACATGAAGCTACAAAACGTACATTAAACATCGGGCATTTAATTATATTTAGTAAATAATAATAAGGGACACTTTTAGGCAATTTCTTTAAAATTATTTAATGCTAAAATTAACCAAATACTTTGGAGTAATCTGTAAATATAGACAATGGCTCACTTTATCTTAGAAATACCTTACACACCATTTAGAATTTTGTTCTATATCTAGCTAAATAAATTTTGAAATAACGGAACTGAGAACAAAAATGTTATAGCAGATTAAAAGAGTCGTACAGATACAAACTCTGATGCTCGCTTTTCTAATTTTACAGGAAGGGGAAATATTTATTTACACAACTAATTACAGTAAATAAATTGCACCGATTTTTTAGAAGCACGATCATCATAACTACTAGTAAGAAAATGTATTATTGATTAAAAATGTAATTTTATTTTTATATATGTGTGTTTATTCAAAATATTCACCTTCATTATTGAAGAATTGATATCTGCAGTTTTTATGTTCCAAACTTGGATTGGAGTAACAAGAATCGTGGTAATTTAGCGGTGAAATTACTTAAATACTTCTCTTACAGAAAATAATATGATTTTTTCATTTTAAATTCAAGAATTAAAATTCTCAGGCTATATAATTTATTATTGTCAAGCATCAAACTTTTTAGAAGGGAGTCTTAACTGAACTGACAATGTTACTTTTCATAGTTTTCATTATGACTGACACACTAATTTTGGTCATAAACTTTTCCTTCTATCTTTTATGTTGATAAAAAAGTTACTGTACCAAGATTGGTAAATGTTCTAAACTATCTGCTATATTACTCAGAACTACTAATATATATTATTGCGCTGAAATTCTTAGCTGGTAGCAAGTAATTATGATTATTCTCTGAGCAAAAATTATCGGCCGTTTCACACCTTAAATTGAATGCAATGCTAATGACCTCGAACCTCATACCTCCCATTCTCGAGTTCACGCCTTAACAGCCTCGGCCACCCATGTATTTATTTAAAAGAGATGCGTCAAGCGTTAAGCTTCCATATTTTAGAATTGTTTTTCCCTAACTCAACGAGGTTTTGCAAAACCGGAAATATTAGAGCATTAATACATTACAAAGCAGTTTCCATCAAGAACTCCCCACTCCTAACTACCTCCTTGAAATTGAAACAAGTCTCCCAGGTGCATATAGATCGCTTTAGAGCTTGATCCCTCTCCGTGAATGGCACTTTAGTCGAGCACCAATCTATCGATAGAGCGCAGGCGCCTCGCAGTCTATCCTTTAGATAACTAGACAACTTTACAAGCAGGGTCTACCTGCTACTCCAGTTCCTGGCGACAGCGGAGAAAGTCGATTTCCTCAGTCCCGAATGACAACGGAAGATGACGAATTCCAGGGAATGCTGGAGGGATGCGGAAAGAAGAACAAATTGTAAATGGAAGTACGTAATCTAGGCAATAACTGTTGGTGGAGAGAACAGAACGGTTTCGGTGAGGAATCGTAACATAGAAAAACAGGAAATAGTATTAACTTTGTAGTATTAACTTTGTAGGATGCATGTTAATCACTTTCAATATAGAGAAAAATGAAACGAACTTCATGTAGCAATGTAACACGTAAAGCGAATAATAATGATACGGGAAATAGAATATGCTTTTAACACTAAAAGTTTTGCATGTATTCCGAACTGTTTAAGTAAAACGTTTCTTAATTTGAGATGACATTAATGACTTCTTTTCCATATTGCAGCAAAGAAAGCGCGATGTTGTTGTACCCATTGCATCAGGTTTTTCAAGGGGAATATGACGAGATATTATGCCTCTTTCTTTTTATAGCAAAGAGTGTTCTTTATGGGAAAAAAATGTCATTTTGAACATTTCTGTAGTTTTTGGCTTGAGTACTTCTTCATTTTCGTTGTGATCTGCGGTTAATGTTGTCTTTAAAGATGCGGCGTGTTTTCTTAGATCTTCAAGTTCTCTTGTGGAAATTACTTTAATGACATCTAAAAATTCACAAGCAAATTTTTCCTTTTATTCTGAAAGGGGCACATAACAGTTGGGATTTTCTTGTTTACTCACTTGGGCTAGTATTTTCTCCTTTTCATTGACAACAGAAACATCTTCATTGTCTGTTACAAAGTCATTAATATTTTCAGGATATCCTATACGGTGTTCATAGTGGATCTGAAATTGATATATGTGTATGTCTTTACACATATTCCATTTAATGCTGGAATCAACATACATGCAAGAGAATCTGTGTATGCATGTATTACATTCACTGCAGATTCATTTGCATTTACAGTCCACATCATTATCTTGCGCAAAATATATTTCGGCCACTATCGATGAGGAGGAGTCTTCCAACCGCAATCGTCCTTAGTCATGATGCCCTTGCTTATTTCCAAGCTTGCTTTGTGCCTACGACTAATGTCGTTCATTTTGCTGGGCAGATTTCCTTTCCTTATCACAATGAGCATGTCGAACAGCTTGAGTTTAACGAAAGACATTATAGGAAATATTGTTTTATCCAGACGTTTCACGCGTTTTCCATTTAGATGCATATGTTTGATCGTGTGATGCATTCGCTCATTATGCATTCTGCATTATTCACGTAGTTTTCCTGGAAGTAGGAAGCAAACTCAGAGGTGTCAGAGTCACATTTAAATTCATCTATTGCAGTAGGAAGCACTATCTCAAATGCGGGCATATTTCTGTGTTCTGAAATCGCTACCAGTCGACTTTCTCCGCTGCCGTTCCGGATGGATCAATAGGCACGACCCCGTCTGTAATATTAAGTGATAATGATAACCAGCTACTCTTCGTTCACAGCAGATACGATAAGGAGATGATGATAGGTTCACACTGCAGAAGATAGCTTAACCGAAGCAATATTTTTGTAAACAAGAGACACGACGCGACGTTAAGCGGTTCGGTTCAAGAATCGGTGCACAAAGGCAAAAGGAATAAGTGGGAGGAGCAGTATGATTTATGTTTACTTCTCTGACTTTGCATCAATTCATAAGCAATGACTAGTTCCGTAGGTAAACTTGGTGACCGAGTTTTAAAAAGACAAAGTCGAGAATTAATCGCCAATGTCGACTATAGTCCAGAGACTATATGGCGAAGGAAAGTGAACATGGCTAAATGCTTATTCATTTAAATATATTAAAAAGAGGGAGTTTTAGCGAGAACTATCTTTATAATAGCTGCTGAAGAAGAACATTTCTGCTGGTGATATCCCTTAATTAAGTTTATTTTCTTAACATTGTACAAAATCGATAATATAATTTAAACCATAATTTTACATTATATGATTTTTTTTTCAAACGACGGCTCCAAACTTTATTCAACAAGAAATAAAATTAAACGAAAGAAAACCAAAACAGGCTTTGACGATTTTAGTAAGAGAGCACTAATATTAATAATACTGAACATGTAGATTAAGGAAAACCCTGTAACAAATATTAAAAGAGTGTTCATGAAATACAAAGAAGTCGGATACCAGGGAGATCGTCAAAGTCTTAGATGTATAATTAACGTATTGTATTTCGGTAGAGAAAAAAGTAAATAATAACTGATATTTTTATGGAGAAGGATGGTACAAATATTTGATAAATATAAAGTCATACCGTTAAAAGAGCGGGTCATTATATTCCTGGACGAAACGTGGTATATTCATTCATTCCGGTTACTGCAGGATTCAAACCAGGGATATCCAGCCTTCCTTGCCGATGCTCTAGCTAACTGAGTTACCCGTTTCCCCTCCAATCACACACCTCACTCATTTGATTCTTTACATCCCAAAGGCCTCCCCCATGATTTTTCTCTACCACGAGATATTTTTTCCTTAAGAGGCACTTCGTAATGCTATAAGTACTTTTAACTTAAGAATAGGCTGTTCTGATCCAATTTACAATTTCGCTGTTGAACAGTGTATGAGACGTTCCTCTTTAAATACTGCCTGCATTTGATCCATCGTCCCACGTATGGTATGAATGAGAGAATATAATACACACATAGGTAAAGGTATTAAGTAGAAATAGTATAGGTACCGACATAGGGATCTGGGTCTCCCAAAGTTATCACAGAGCAGGCTGAGCTCCCGCAATATTTGTAAAGTTTAATGATAACATCAATGTCTTTAATTTTAATGCATTGTAAAAGAACCTTGCACAAACGCTTTTGATATCTCACTTATATTATTGCGACTTTTTGTTTACTGACCTCAGTACTGACTTAACCCAGAAGCTTCAGCGTGTTTTATGTTTGCACACACCATATGCAAAATTAGGCGATTTGTACGTCTCACTCCATCTCTCGAATCATTATCCTGACTCTGTCGTAAAAAAATGAAGAATTTCCCACTCTCTCGCCTTACATTATCAGATCACTCACATCTCCATCCCAAGCTATCTGGCACGTCGTTTTAATTGACTTTCTTTTCATCATAGCCTCGATACCAAGTCATAATATAGCTCTTTACTATCGATATCATTATATCGAGCTGCTTCATATTTGTTCCCTTTCACAGCTCTCTTGCTCATCTCAAGACTTCGTTTCTTGTAATCAGGCATTGTCCGCCCATTTCATAGTTTAAACTAAATTAATCGTGATTATAGCTTACTTTTAATTTAATCTTTTTCTACGTACGTAATTACCTACTTCATATGTCTTAGATACCTGTTTATATTTATTTTACTTTTATATACAAAGTAATTCTTCCAATTACATTTTTTGTTTGTTAAAATCGTTGTATTTTTGCAGTTGTTAGGGTACTTAAAATAATTTTGCCGGTGGATTTACTTATAAGCTGTTTAATTTAAATATTTGTTAATATAACTGTATTATTTTTATGTAACTTGTATTGTAAGTAGTGCGAAAGGGAAGATCTGATGGTCTTAATATTAACATTTTAAATATATAATCAAACCTATCTAATTTAGATTTGACGAAAGATACACATTTGTTTGCGAGGAATTCGCATAAAAGATGTCCATTCTTCAAACAGTTACAAGATATATAGTTCGCTTATCATAATTGTCATAATTTAATTCCAATTATGAGCAACTGATGTGGTATCTTGAAGAATGGTTACAAACAGCCTCATCAGATGTATGTTCCAAAATAAATGCTTTTTGCCTTCAGATGCACTCGTGTAATTTCTGTCATGTTTGCGAGTGTGTGTGTGTGTGTATTTTTTATGCACGATATTTTATCACACTTAACATGTGATACAGAAGAAAACACTGAGCTTTAAGAAAGCATATTTTATGGTTCAGAACCTCTGATGATATATTTTGGAATCGAATCATAGAAAGTGTATTTCTTTATTGTAAGAACCCAAAGCTGTACTTTCATCTTAAGTTAAAATTAAACAGTTAATCTCAAATAAAAGTGATGCTATTGCAGAAACTGCCAATTTTTTTAAAGATGAAAAAATGAATAGTGTTTAACGCCCGTTTTTTGCTACAGAGGCATCACAGGCGATGGGCACTGATGATACATGAAATGAAATGATATATTGGGAAAGGATTTATTTTTAAGGAAGGAAACGTTCCAGGCCTAAGTTTAGGATACCTCCCCGGCATTTACCATTTACGAGAGCTGAGGAAAACCTGAAAAAAACCTTAATCAGGGATGCGAACCCCAGACTTCCTGGCTCACGAGTTCGTGCCTTGACGACCCTCGGCCAGTCGTGGCGGTTTCTGAAAGATTGACATTGCATCTCAACATAATGATGGACATTTGGATTTTTTTCATTTGTTTTATTTACGGACGCTCTTTAACAGCTCAGGTGAGCAGCGTCCCATTCAATTCAGGGCATGAAACGGCCGACAAATTTTACTCAGAGGCCTCTTATTTCAGGCTTGAGGTTCTTTATCGTGCCGTAAATGTACGACACGGGACCCATGGCGTTACTTCCCTTCCGAAGGAAGCCATACTTAGGATTTTTACGCCCGAAAAAATCCATCGATCCTGGTCGGGTTCGAATCAGCGATCTTGGGTTTAGAAGGCAAATATGATTATGACTACACCATCAGGACCGATGTGCACAGCTAGAAGATCAGAAAGCTGAATAAGACCATCGAAGGGAAAACCCCTTGTTCATGCAATCGCCATTTTAAACTGCCTCCGAAAACCAGCTCTTTGCATCTTGAGGATAACCGACCAGAAGAAGAAGAAAGAAAGGAATGAATGAGAAGAAAGAAAGAAACAAACAAACAAAGAAAAAAGAAAGAAAGAAATCGGAATGAATGAGCTACGGTGAAAGGTGTTTGCCAGGCTTTCGTTAAAATAGATAATTCTTAAGTATTTTGTTTTTAATTGTTTTTATTGATCTGAATATTTTCAGATCATCAATTTTTTAAAACAAAACAGTTATTCAACAAAATGCAGTTTTTATATTTCACTTTACTACACATCATAAACTTGTTACTTTATTTTAACTCGTCTGCTTATTAATGCATACCGTAAATAGAGATATACTTTTAGTTACATTGGAGCGAACATTTGCAAATGTTGTGTTTTGGATGATGGCGCTGACAGAGGCAGCAAGATAGACGTTAGAAATGTCGGCATCTAAAAGAACTAGTTACTTCACGTTAGCCGTGGGTAGGACATTAGTTGGAAAGCAGGAATTAGACTTGAAAATTTGAGTCTTGCTGTGATTCGAACCACGATCTTCGAAACTATAGTGATATTGGTGTTACTATTCGGTTGTATTACCTATTTCTGCTACTTTAGTTTTCATTATTTTTGTTGCATTTTTCTTACAGTTAGTTTATTTTTTATTTTTATTATGTATGTATGTATATCATTATCCCATACTTGGAATGATGAACCAAATGCATTCACTATCTAAAGAGGAACATGTGATTCCTCATTTTTATTTGCTGATTATGAATTTAAAAGAGAAAGTAAAAAAGTAGCTCTAGTTTTAATTTTACACAGCTTTGTTGCAGTAAGATAACTATCTTTTTGCTGAATTTTTGCTAAGTTTTCAAAAAATTACAACTATGAAGTAACAAATCTGTAATATATTTATGCAACTGGTTCGTTTATTGTTTAGTTTTCTTTGTGGTTCAGTTTTATGAAAGTAAACATATTTTACCCAAGCATCAGCGTTTTTTTTTCTATACTGAAGTACTTTTTAGTACATTTGATATTTTGTCTTGCATCTGCTATTAGAACAATTGTTGACAATTCTAAATACCTGAAAGTGAAGCAAAATGCCACTAGTTTGTATGATGCATTTACTACATATGTTGAGAAGTGACATTTTCGTCATAAAAGCTGTCTATTGTTGCACTAATAAAAATCCTACTTCTTTTATTCTGGTTGTAAAATCGGGAACCAAGATGAAACATGGGATGCACATAAAATGTGCAACACCTGTGCCAGCAACCAAAGAAATTTAATTAATAGTAAGAGGCGTTCAATACCCTTTAGCAGTGCCTAAGATCTGGAGAGAGGGAACCGACCATTCAAGTGATTGCTACTTTTGTTATGTTCCTCTTATCAAGCAGGAATTTCTAAGAATAAGAAGTGGATAGCAGTACATCCTAACATTCCATCTGTTATGCGTTATACCAATGGGGAATGGCTTTCATTACTTGAACCCCAAAATAATATTATTTGACAACCGATGAAGAGGAAAAAGTAATAATGGATTTACTCAAAGGATCCCAACTTTCGTTCAAAAGTACTATTTAGTGAACCTGAAGCCGGAAATAAGGCTGCCTTTATTAAATCAATAACTTGAGGCTGCAGAGTTATATTTATATAAGCATTAGATTTGATAAGAATAATTATTATGTATATGTATAATGAAATAATTTAGAGATAGGTATAACAAGAATTGATATAATTTATAACTTGTACTTATATGTATGTCATGTGACAGGTGATTATATCTTACAAAAGGGTTTTGTATACATTTGAGGTAAAAGATGTGAGAAAGAGACAAAGATGTATACCTGACCCCTCGTCCGCTGACCACTCCTTAGACAATGCTGAGAAAAGGGTAAAAATATCCTTTTGTTAGGTCACGAAACTTCTGCCCACGGAATACTTAGAAAGTTCACAGTAAGAAAACATATGGCTGTAACGGGACAGTATTTAAACAAAGTCAGATATAGCAATAATTTAAGAGAAAATCGAAATGTCAGAACGGAGACGAAAATGTTTTTTTACAGCCAAGCCGGGGGTACAAGGTATTAAAACCGCCCATAAATACGTGCGTTATTTCTGAGAACATTTGGAAATCTATAACTAAAGACAAAAAAAATGTGTCAATCGAAATCAGCATGTAAGGAAAGTGCCGAAATTTATGACAGGCTGTTCTTGGAAAATTCGGGCTCGTGGGAAGATATTGCAGATCAGGAGGGAGAGAATAATTCTGGCCAATGGGCATCTGATAAAAGTCAACGAATAAGGAGAATTTAGATACAAATAAATATTTTAAAGATAACCAATGATGAACATATAACACGGAAATAGGATTATATACGAGGGAATTTAATTTAACGAGGCGTGGCGATGTGGTAGAAAACTGGAGTACAGAATCAGAAGTGAGACATACGAGAGCATTCACTCAAGAGAGATATACGAAACCAGGCAGTCTAAGTCATTCGAAAGCAATCAGCCTAAGCCATTTCTAAAGTCAGTCGAGTGCAGTCTAAGTCATTCTAAAGCGATCGAAGGCATTCTAAAGTCAGTCTAAAGTCAGTCTAAATGAGTAGTGAAGTCAGCGACGAGCAATCAGGAAGTAACCTGCCAAGTTGTAAAATAAATTAAATATTCAACCAGTGCCGGATTTCATTAATACAGTGAACAATCTCCTTCCCCCCCCCCCTAATGACTTTAAGTCACTAAAAACAGTCCAAAATTACCCATGAGATCCCATTCAATTCCTCAAAATATAAACCACAATATTAGAACACGATAGTTACTATTTCAAACCACACATACTTAATCAGAGTGCTCCCATGTGAGATTTGGAACTCTGCAATATAGAACTAACATTTTAACATTGCAATTAAAACAGTCGAATTTGTTAGAAAAAGATACAAGTACTTCACTGTATTGGAGAAGGGACAAGTTTTTCTCACAGCAAGACAATCTTGTTGCATGTGTAGATATAAATGTCTAATGAATGGTTAATTACAAGTCTGACATGTGCAGACTTTTCAGTGACTCTTCTAAGGTAAGCTTAATAGCAGCTTTTTTCCATTAGGAAATAAAAATTTTATATACTAATTCGATAAGCTGTGCACATGAAGGAATCGAATATCGCAACTGTATGTTAAATGATCAAGTACCATCATTTTCAGTGACAGATCTGTAGTATATTAAACAAAATGTTGCTGTTTTATATGTAAACGGTATAGCAGGATTCATGCTTCTCATTACAGCAAAGAGGAAACCTCTTCAGCAAGATGTGAAAATATCCAAAATAGACCGTTGGTTGATACAAAAACGGTTCTGCTGCCGCCCTTGCACATCAAGTAGGGTCTCATGAAAAACTCTGTAAAAGAAATTAACCAAGACGGCGAGGCATTTATGCATTTAAGGAGAAAACTCCCATCATTAAGCATTGCAAAGTCAAGGAGGGCATCTTCGTAGATGTAAGCGGATACTGCACACCATATTGTGAGGGACTCATTTTCGTTACCGGATATTGCACACCTAAAGTGTGCTGTGAGATGTTAACTTAGGAAATTCAAGTAAATTGTTCGTTTATTAATTTAGGTCATATACGAAAAACGATAAAGAAGAAGTGTTAGGTAAGTAATAAACTTTATACTCTCTAAAATATTTATAGTACTTATATATGCTAATCGGTAAGGTCTACGATAGATTAAAGCCCATGTTGCACTAACTGTAAACACAGTTATCAAAGCGCAATTGTCTGTTCATGAATGCCACTGAAGCGATGCATATTTAGCATATGTAAAAAAAATATTTCATTAGCTCAATACAGTTCTATTCTTTAAATCTTTTTTTTTTTTTATCGTCATTTTCATTTCGTTTATGTTCATCAGTGCTGTGCATTTTTATATATGTCCTAATTTGTAAGTCTGAAAGTGATTTAACAAGCGTGTACAACGACGGGTGTAGTGTGAAAAGTAGAATTAAAACGTTTATGTTATTAATAATAACAATGTGTTTTATAGTCATGGTTACCATACAGCAGGAGAGAAAAAGTGCATCCTCCTACGTACTTAACGTTTGTAATCTGCAAAATATCCTAAGTATGGCTTCCTTCGGTAGGGAAGCATAGCCGTGGGTTCCGTGTCGTAAATTTATGGCATGTAAAACTAATATCCAGCCTGAAAGAAGAGGCCTCTCAGCAAAATTTATCTGCCGTTTCACGCTCTGAAATGAATGGGACACTGATGACCTGAGATGTTAAAGATCATCTGTGAATAAACCAAATAAATATTTTCTTATTCTTTCCTATACCAGCACAATGTATTTTGCACCACCATACTTAAACAAGATGGAATGTGCAGCCTATAAGTACCCAACGACCAGTAGTGTGCATACCATTTAAAGTCAATTACAGCGTATGATGAATTAATGGTTATTGCACGAGGCACACCTGTTCATATTTACTGCTGGGAGCTGGAGAGATGGCTAGCGACGTATGCGGGAAGAGGGTTTTATCTGCCAAGTGAAACATTTCCCACTGCATGTGTATCATCATTCAAATACTTAAGAGTCGGTCCATCTCTTTGTGTTAACAAAAGCAGAATATTAATAGTGAGCAGTTGGACATTATCAACACATTCCTCTGACGAGCCACCACTCCAGCTCCCAGCAATACCTGAAACAAACACATGTACGTTGTAGAACCGCCATGGGTGGGCGAGGTCGTTAAGGTGCGGACTTGTGAGCGGGAGGTCTCGGGTTCGAATCCCACCAGGACCGTCCTCCCTGACTGAGGTTTATTCCAGGTTTTCCTCAGTCCTCATAAATGACAAATGCCGGGGAGGTACCCTAAACTTAGGCCTGGAACGTTCCCTTTCCTTAAAAATCCTTTCCTAATATATCATTTCATCTCATATATTATCAGTGTCCACCGCGCCTGTGGTGCCTCAGCAGTAAAAACGGGCGTTAAACACCATCAAAAATGTACGTTGTAGTAGTATTTTGTTAGGTAAATACAAAATATTAATGAGTACAAGAATTGTTCTTCATTCCTTCATTTGTGATTATTTGGAATGAAAACAAGGCAGTAACCAAGTGCTCTCTAGATGCAATACATAGTATCATTTTACATAAACATTTCTAATTGGACTGCAGGTAAACACAAGGAATCAACTCTCTTTGCACTGAAAATGACAAAACCTTGACACGAGTAGTTTATAAGTTCAATAAATTATCGTGTGTAATGATTTTCGAATTCAGATAAAGCAGAACAGGGTCCAATTTTCTCCGCGTTCTGTTCAAATTACCCTATACCGTGATATATCACGAACTTCCAAATTTTCAGTCGGTAGAATTTGGCAAACAGCGTGAGATACTTTTCATAGTTTTGTGTTTACATCTTTTCGTAGCTGCGTTAACAATTTGCCAGTTTAATTTAGCAATGTCCACTGCATGGGTATGTTCACCTATTATTCTAACATCATTTTAACCCGACAGGGTGCTGCAATGAATCTGGCGACTTTGCAACAACGCTTACTTGGATTCGGTGTGAGTGGGGGGAATGCAACGACCTATAACGCATTTCAAAGCACTTGACGTTACAAGCTGGATCAAGGAGCAATGTCTTGCTTCTAGCCTTCGTGTGCTCTTGCTGCTGAGTGCCCGAGTGCCGGCGGAACGAATCGAAGGTAGTGAGCTATTAGCTAGATAATAGCGCTTCAAAATCAACGGCGCAGTAACGTAGATGGTTTTAAAGTACTGTGCTCCACTTGTGAAGTTTCATGGTGGGTTCAAGTACTTACATCTCATGCATTTCTTTTTCTACAGGAGTTAAAAGAGATTTGCCACAATTACAAATTAGTGCGAATTGGAATTAGAGCAGTTTATTACCATTACAATTATTTATTCGCTAAACCACTGGGTCCACCGGTTTCTATGGTTTTCCCTAGGTTAGCCGACAGATTAGGTTAGTGTGTGTGTATATATATGAATTATTTGCGAATTGGAATAAGACCACATTTCCCGCCGTACTTCCAAATTGGAATAAGAGCGGTTAGCAGCTAGAGCAGCAGCAAAGCATTCCTGCAGCAGCAAAGAGCAGATTGTAGCTTTTGTTCAGAGGCTAACGTCAAGTAGTTTTTTAGTTGCAATGAAGGTGTGGACTGGAGCGCTACGTGCTTATGCTGTAAAAGCATTTTACAAGAACGACAACAATTTCTTGATCGCTCAGCGTGAATTTCGAGACATTCATCGCGATCATGGTGTTCCATCAGCTTATGACATCAAGATTTGCGTTCGTAACTTTGAGGTTACTGGTTCTATTTTTTATTTATTGAAATGCTAAGAAAAATAAATACAAAACGCTTCACCTATTTGGCCCTGGCCATCCTTAGCTGTAACCCCTAAGAATACAACTTGCGTCACAATAATATATTTAGTTTTAAACTTAGCTTAATTATTCTTATTTCAATTCCTGAAACAATACAAAATAAAATAATAATATAATTATTGTATCCCCTGTGTAACTTCTGTGATCCTTGCTAACCTCTGTCTTCAGTTCATTAGTAGTCTCCTACTGGAATTCCAGAAAACAGAGGTTCAGCCACCACTTTAGGTAATTATATAACATCAGAGGGTTCTCCTTCCGTTTATTTCTTTATTTATTTTCCTGATTATTACTCCCTTTTCAGCTCCTAATCTGTTGTAAATTTTCTTGAATTTGCCATTCACTAATTAATAACAAACTATACATATTCCACTCTACTTTAATTCAAAGCAACATCTAATTAATTTTATAGCCCTAAACCTATTATATGAGTGCCAACAATTTAAAAGCGGTCGGTAAGAGTGGGTTTTCCATATACAGTCCCCTCTCAAAAGTTGTCAAATCATCATCCACGGCCAAAGAAAGCATTATCAAGACACTGACAGAACGTGCACAATGCATTTGTGGACCGGCCACCCTTAAACAACAACTAAAACTTAGAGTTAACACTACAGACCAGTGGATATGGACACAAGATAATAAATTGGGTATTATACCCAAGAAGAAAGCAGAGACGCTGAAGCAACTGAACCTAGCCTACCTATCATACATAAATAAGGTTACAGACAGGATTGGCAAACTTCTGGAGAAAGTCAACATAAGATCTATCTTCAAGCCCACAAAAAAGCTAAAACACTATTTTCGAGCTGTAAAGGACAGACGTGTGGCAAGATATACATTGGCACCACCAAGCAGAGTGTATGTAGCCGCATAAAGGAAACCTCAAGTTACTGTCGACTGGGATAAACTGAAAAGTCAGCGGTGGTGCTGCTGCTGGGTCATGAGATTAAGTTCTCGGAAACCGAAGTTCTCCACAACACAGCTCCAGAATCCACCGTGAAGCTATTGAAATATACAAGCACAAAAATAATTTCAATAAAAAAAAAAAAAGGAAGCAAATGGGATACACAAAATATGGTTTTGTGTTCTGGAAAACACGAGGATCAAACCCTACAAACCAGCTGGACACATTGCGGGAGAGCAGCCGCAGACACACAAGATTGAGGCGGCTGTTCTTCTCCCGCCTTATGTATGCTGACAAAGATTTTAATGCCTGGTTGCAATGCAATTATTTTCCCACGGCGTGGAAGCAAGCTCGCATTGTGATGCTACCAAAAGCACAAAAACGTCTCGGCAACTACAAACTTATAGATCCATTAATCTGCTATCTGCAGTTGGTAAATTGTTCAAAAACTTGTTTTGTCTTGTTTACAGAAATCAGTTTCGGACCAAGAGGCAATGTCAAAAGTTCAATTTCGATTTAGGAAACTTCATTCAACGGAATTGCAACTACTAAAATTCACCGATGAAGTTACCGAGCAATTTATCAACGAGGCCTCCACCTTGGCACTGTTTTTCTGGATGTCGAAGCGGCCTTCCACAGATGCTGGCACTCAGGTATCCTTTATAAAATTTACGACCAACTACCCAACCTTCGACCCTTTCTGCCCCTGCTACAGAGCTATCTGTCAGAGCGCCGCTTCCATGTACAGATTTCCCGCAACAAGTCCACTAACAAGAGAAATCCATGCAGGAGTGTCACAAGGTGCCATCATGGCGCCTTATCTATTTTCCATCTACACAAGGGACTTTCCTACAGACACCAGGTGCAAGGTAGCTATGTACGCCGACAATACGGTACTATACACCCATCACAAAAAATTTATTTGTGCAATCAAAACCTTTCAACGCTACAGCAATCAATTTTGGGCCTGGTTAGAAGTCGAAGTTGATGGGAAAATGCTACCGTTTCGACGCCATACAAAATATCTCGGAGTCGCACTTGACTCCAAAATGACATGGCGGGACCACATCCAAAACAGTGCCAACAGAGGACGGCAGCGTCTGGAAATGTGTGTCCCCATCTTCAGGAGCAAAGAAGTTCCGCTGCGAACGAAAGTAATTCTCTACAAAGCATTTGTCCTAAGCTATCTGACATATGCCAGCGCAGTCTGGGCAAATGTCGCAAATTGACGTTAAAACGAATACAAACTATACAGATTTTAAGCCCCAGGAAGATCTTGTGCGCCCAATTATTGACCACAAACGCTACCATACATTGAGAGATGAGGAATGGTGGCTTTTATTGACTACAAAGCTCGCAAACTATGGGCAAAAATCCACGTCCACCCGAATGTGGTAGTTCAAAATATTGGTAGTGACCAATCCACACACCGGAAGCACAAAACAATAAAAATGCACAATCTACAAGCAGCATAGGTCGCCCATCTGTATATAGTGTACATAATAAAATAGCTTTAGAATAGTTATAAGTAGGTTAAGTATCCCTATGTACATAGTTCCTGGAAAAAACTTATAATAATAATACCACGACCAAAACAGGAACACATAATATAGACAATGGTTGGGCCCCGCCCTTTCCCTGTATGTGTTTATCACATAGAATTCGTAAAAGCAAAAACAAACCAAACTTGTAAAATATAAAAATGTACCTTAAGGCCGCCCACTGTAGGCCAAGGTACTCATTAGTTAATAAAGAATATCTGAAGCGTCACCCTAGCTACGCAGTCTTTAGTCATCCTCTGAAGATGCCCGATGGAGAGACGGGCGAAACGTCAGGAGTTTCAACATCTTTAAACAGCGGCCAACACGCCCGGAAAATTCATTTTATTGGATCAACGCCGGCCGCGAAAGCCTGAACATTTATATTCCCTTCCAAACATTTGAGGCTTTACATTGGAAGATAATATGAATTTCATCTTCCTTCTCCCCACAGATGGGACACATTCCGAGAACAATGCCCCCCCTCATTCCCCTTAATCTCCAAACACCTAATCGAAACCATGCTATTCCTTCTCTCTCATTTTTCTTGCAAATTAAAATATACTTTTCCTTTTCTAGGTCATCTTTTAATTCCTTATAATATGCTAATGAGCTTTTCTCCCTAATCTGAGCAAATAAAACTTGTCCATCTATATTTTCCATCCTTGATTATTACTTTTCTCCAACTATTTCTTCTACCTAAAATATCTAATTTTAACTCAAAAGTCTCTTAACCCTTTCTAAATAACTCCTCTCTAATTTGTTCAACCAGGTATTAGTTCTTATTCCCATTTGGGGGGAGGTATTTCAGGCAGATTTTCACAATGTCAGTATCCAATATCTCTTGAACCCTAAATAAATATTTCAATACTTTTTCCATCATTAGTCTTCTTACACTTACCATTCCTAACTCTATCAACACTCCTGCATTTGCAGTGTTATTGGGAACTCCCAAAATTATTTTACAGAAAAATTTTAGTAGTAAATCCATATACTTCATCCCTTCTGTATATCCCAAATTTTTCCTCCATACATTCTTCGTGATTCAACTAAGGCACATTAAAGCCTTTCAAACCACTTGACATTCACTTCTGGCATCTTGTGCAAATATTTTCTTATCGTTGTCATGGCCATTTTCCTCTTCGCTATTGCAGTTATTTTCTCTTTTTCCCAACCTCCATTACTACTCAGCTTTATTCCCAGATATGAGAATTCACTAACCATCTGAATTGCCTCATCTGCCATAAATCATTTCTCATCCTTACGCAGTTTATTTCCCTTCTTAAAAACCATTATTTTAGTTTTATCCCGATTCACCTCGAGTCCAATATCTGTGATTTCGCACGTAATGAGGCCAATTAATGATATTGAGCATACCACAAAATGGCAGCTGCATAAAGTAACCCAGGAATCTGTACATTATTAATTGCAGGCATGTACTGGTTCTACACAAAAAGCACATACATTCGAGAACATAGCGGCAGTGAGAAAGGCAATTGAACGCAGTTCATACCGGTCTGCAAGTCTTCATTCTGTCACTTGGACTTTCTGACCGTAGCGTGTGACGGATTTTATGCAAAGTTTTTCATATCCACCCATATAACATTCAAATTCAGCATACACTACGGGAATGGAACCATGGAAACTTCTTTCTCTCGGATTAATTGTAATTAAATTCTTGAATGCTTCAACACCACACACGATTCAGAGTTAAAAACCCGAATTCGGAAAGAAATTTAACGAATTATTGTGGAGGTACTGCAAACAGCAAAGACTGCTGTTAGCATACGACTTTTCGAGAGAGGATAGAAGAATGTTGGACATTATTTTTAGAATATAGGATGTTTCATTTTGTTAAATGTTTGTAAACTTAATGCTGATATATAACGTTGTGTTTCTATGTGATAGATGCAAATAAAACTATTAATGCACCTATGAGAAGTTTTGGACAGTCTTTTCGGGGGAAGAATTTTGCATTTTACAATATCAATCTGTACATCTTTGAAATTTGCAAAATTATCTACATGGATTTTTGCATGGTCCGCAGGGTAAGCTTTTGGTGTTGTTGATAAACGTGTGCAAAATATACACGTCATAATAAAATATTTTCAGCTCCAGAAGCCTTGCAGTGGGTTTTCATTCAATTCATGCGGCCGCCTGGGATTGAGTGATTTAGAGTGTGGACAAACTTGACAAAATTGCCAGAGCCCTGTCAGCCTTAATCATGGCATTAAGCTCACATTCTCCCATTTCAGTTACGTGATAGCTAGCATTATTCATCATTTTTATAACCTTACGCTCTCCACATATCATGGTTTCATTGCCAGTGCTGTATAGCACAGTGCTCCTATTCGGGCAACATCGTGTGCAACCCTGGTAGAAACACCCATGAAGGTAATAGACACGTTTTTGTTCTTTGTACCTGTCTACTTTACTGCCTAAAATTTTAATTTCTCTGCATCTGAAAGCATGTTGTATGGGGACAGATTGTTGATGGTCCAGCCAAGACAGCCAGATGCATTCTATTCTCAATTGCTTATCAGCTAAGCGTTACCGGTGTCCTGAAATTAGTGAAAATTTACTTAAGGGCATAAACCGCTTCCTCTACACGTTCTTGCATGGCTGCGCAATGGTGACGCATTCTCAAAACGGAACACTACTGTTCTTATCTATGAACTATTTCCTAAAATTTGAAATTCCTAGACTTAAAAGAAAACGTTCATTTTGCAATTAGTTATCATTTATTTTTTCATGTCAAAGATGAAATTTGAGGCAACTTCATTATACCACTGATCGAAGGATTTTGGGTATCTACAATCATGATATCCGACAGTAATATTTCTGATCCGGTACAGGACCAACATAATTTTTGTTTTCCTTAGTGATGAATAAATCAGGAAAATAAATTTCGCATTCGAGGAGTTGAAAGGTCTTTCAAACGCGTGACAGTGGCACAGGAATGAAGTTTCGTGAGTCTAGAAATGTCATTCTGCCACACTTTATCCGGTAAATTTTCCTCCCGTTTATTATCAGCACCGATGCCCAATTTAAACTGCCCATTGTGTAATCTAGAAATAATTGAACGTCACAGGATCCTGAGTAGTGCGATATAACGATGATGTGGAATTCGAACTCGTTTAGTACGATGTGATGAAACATCTGCTTCACGGGGTCCGTCGCTTTCGGTGGTCTAGTGATAAACATACTTGACTCGTAAACCCAAGATCGTGGATTCAATCCAGGCCAAGGTCAATGGATTCTTTCAGCAGTAAAAATTCTTAAGTATGTCATTTTTCGAAAGGGAAGTAAATCAGTGTGTCTCGTGTCGTTGCTTTACGGCACATAAAAGTACCTCAAGGCTGAAAGAACGGGCTTCTGAACAAAATTTGTCGGTCGTTTCACGCCCTGAATTGAATACACGCTGATTACCGGAAGAGAGTCCGTAAATAATATGAAATTTATCACGGGCTCCATGCCAAACACCCATTCTGTCACACCATACTGCGTACTGCGCACAATAAGTCATCTTGTGAGGTTCGTTAAATTTTAAGCTGCATGCTTGATACAGCACGCACAAGTATGGTTCCGGTTCATACACTTCCACTGACTATAAGGAATATTGTGGACATTAATATTAAATTCTTTCGTAAACGTACTGTATTCACAGGTGATATGGTTATAAGATAAAAAAAAACGTTCCTTAAGTAAATGGTTGATAAAACCGGTCTGCCCGTTGCAGTGGCAATGACACGCGTAGATGCTCACGTACCTATCAAAATACGGCGTGTATCGGTGATGACATTTGATGCAAACTAAATCGCCCGGTGTACTTCTTTTTATTTTGTGAGGGAAAATTACAATGGTGACAATATCATTTACACTTAAAGGCCCCTTGCAATTCCACAATTGCATTAAAATGCTCATCGTGCAATATTAGATCAGTGTGCTAGCCATTAATATTGTTTGCTTTGTACAGCACCTTTTTCCCACTGTAACTGCCATAAACGGTGATAGAATAGTACTTTAGAACCATCTCAAATTTTCTCACGTCGTCGAGAGTCAGTAGTCCATCAGATTTGTCTATGCTCTTCTCACGGCGCTACAGTCCTTTGTTATAACTGAATTTGAAGTTGTGTTATATAGTTATAACTTACATCCCTGTCATTTTTTGCTATACTCATGGCAGTTGTTGTAACTAAACAGAGATGGTATTTATTCTTGATTTCGATGATTTCTTTGCTTACATGTTCATTTTAGTATTTGTAGCACGAACCCGATACCTACTTTAACCAAATACAAGAGATTTTGAGCAGCCCACACAAAAAATTTTCCTTATTACTCTGGATTACATATTCCACAGATTTTAATATGACCTCGGGTTTCACATGGTCGAACTTACGTACGTTCATATCAAATGACCTAGCAGGATGCTTGGTATCATGAATGGCAATTAAAGGTAGGCTTATTATTTAACCAGTTATCGTTTACAAATGCTAAAAAAATCTGTAAACATTTTAGAAATCTGTTGGGTCCGATCTGTATCTTCGGGCGTCGAACTCACTACAATGCCCGTTTCGGAATACTCCGAATACATTTTTTACCCTCCTCAGTCTATGATCCGTAATTTCAAAACACGTTTGCAAGGTTAGGTCTGCACTTACCTGTTTCCGACGCCGTTGTCACCCCTAGCGGTATCAATGCGGATGAAAGATATGCTGGTGTCAATGAAAAATATGTTGGTACCGTTGCTAGATATCATGCTGTGCTGCCTTATTAACGAATGAAGACCAAAAGGAAGCGATGTATGTCGTTCGATACACTTCAAAGCCACGAGTTGCGCTGGTAAAATAAGCCAAGCAGTTGGTGACAGACTGGATTAGTATCCAGCCTATGAGCCTATGTAGTGTTGCTGTGTTGCTACCCGGTTTAGCCTCAGAAAGGATTTAATGTTATTACGACCTTTATTTGTATTTAGGGGGTGCAGGTTTGATGGAGCAGGTTTGACTAAAACGACAGTCGTACCACCTGCTTTTATAGCGGAAGGCAATTCACTTTTCGTGGTCACCACAAGCTTGTTTTTCGCTAGTACGCATGCCTAGTAAGCCTTTGACTCGCCCTATTGGTTTTCAGTCAATGAGGTTGGTTTTCCTTACTCCACATGCACCTTTACCCGCTCACCGGTCTAATGTCTGAGGGCGTAATGAAGTGTAGAGTATGAGATATTTTAAAACCATGAGCAGGTTTTATGGCTCTTAGTTCATGCAATTTGAAGAATTTTACAGGAATTTTTTGAAATGTGTTGAGTGGTAATACCTGACTCTTAGTGAAAGTAAAATTTGTATAGTCATTATATGCCGTTAGTAGGTGAAGGGCAAAACCTTTTAAGGCACCTAGCTCATAGTATTTAAAACAATGTAAAAGAATTCCTTTCAAACGTATGCGTGTGGAAATACCAGCCCCTTAGGGAAAGATGGACATTGTAAGCATTATTAGCAACTACTATAAATGTCGTTAACAGGTCAAAGAGAAAATTTGTTGTGCCACTTATCCCATTCAATTTAAAACACTTTTAAAAGGAATTCCTTTCGAGAGTATGTACACAAGATGCGGTTTTGGGAAAACCAGCCCTCGATAAATCGTTAGAGAGAAGGGTGAAGGTTGGACATTGTAAATACTATTAGTAACCCTCTGAATTCCACTAAAGTGAAAAGGAAACCCCCTTTGTGTCACTTAACTCACGAAAATTAAAGCACTTTTAAAACGAATTCCTTTCAAATGTGTGTCCTCGGGGCACTTTTCGGGGAAAACCCACACTCCGACCAGACGCTAGGGCTTAAAGGGAATTCCAAAAGGTTGTTACCCACTACTTTAAAGCTCATTAGAGTGAAAAGGGGAAAACCAATAAATGGATCATGCCACGCGAAATTTGATTGTAGCATTACAGTAGAAGTATACATAAATCTTGCTGGGGATGTTGGCATATGTTCTTGAAGGTAAACCTAGCCAGTTAGTCTAGCCTAGCCAGTGACGTTTTATCACCTTCCTTCCTCCCCAGCACGTGGTGCTGATTAGACGAAACCAACTGGAATGTTTGTGTACATTACTCCGAGTAATCTGGCGGTATAGTTTCTATTATATTGTTATTCGCGCGAGTTTTGTCCGCAGTTACTAATAGCCAGTATGCTTCCCATGAGTTCGAATTTGAAAGTTAGAGCCGCGAAATAGTATCGAAGGTGAAGAGTTTATGAAACAAGAAAGTAACAATAGCAAAGAAGTTTTTTCATCTGGTAATTTCAAGAAAATAGAGAAGGTACAAGTCAGTTCCAAATGCTACTGGAATGTCAGTGCGTACAAATTCTTTATCAGATGTACAATGCACAATATGAATATCCAAGAGGGAGCTATGCCTATAATGGAAGACTGCAGACAAACGTAAAGAAATTAAGTTGGATTTGAAGAAAGTCGCATTAGTCTTATTTGAATATTTCGGGATTTGAGATTCAAGTGGATAAAAATCGAAGTAACAAGAAAGTGCTTATTGAAAATAACGATATACGCCCACTGCAAGAAAATTACCTGCCATCTCTTCGGCGGTACAGGAAAGAAGGTAGACCTATTGTGTAACGACGAGACCTACGCTCACAGTCAGTAGCCATAAAAATCCCAAAAGGCGAACTGATGAAAATAACGCTGGTTTATTAGCATATGTATTCAAAAAGGAGAGACTTGTCATTGTTCATGCTGATGGAAGGTATAGCTTGATAGCAAATACCCTACTTATGTGCAAATCTCAATAAAGATCTGAGGATTTGCACTATGTAATAAACACGGAAAACTAAGTTAAGTGGCCGAAAAGTATGCACATTTCCTATTCTTTTTCAAAATTCTGTGCTGATAGTTGGCAACGCGTCCTATCATAACGCTCAAATAGATAAACCACCAACATCCGACTCCCTGAAAAGTGTTATGAAAGCCGGGCTTCTAAAAAACCTATTGCCCTCGAAGAGTCGTTTTCAAAGGCAAACTTTATGATTTGATCAAGATTCATAGGCCGAGAAAAAAATCTTATGTAATAGATAAGCTATAGGCAGAACATGGGCACATTGCACTTAGACTCCCACCCTACCACTAAAAAACAAACACTATTTAGTTAATCTGACAAGATGTAAAATCATGGAAGATGAGTAGGCAGTTTCTACATTCTTTTAAGTAGAACTTTCGAGATAAAAGAGGTGGAAAAGTTGTGTCATCAAAGATTTGGCGAAATTAGTTCAAGGAATGGAATAAAGCCTTCGCATATGTGGAAACAATTAAACAGCATTGTTTTGAAAAAGACAGCATCGTAGAAAATACGATACAAAAATACGTATTCAGGATAATGAAGCTAAAAGCGGAAACAGCGAGAATTTCTGACATAACAGAAGAGAAAGAAAAAGAACAAATTGGTAGTTTTTCAGGAGTAGCAGAACTGGAAGACGTACTAGTTCTAGCACGGTGTAGTTCAATATTTATTTATTTGGAAACACCATTACAAATTATAAAGGTTTGTTCAAGTATGTGGTGACCGAAGGTTACAGTGCTTTATGGTGACTGACCAACTCCGTTCCCTTTATACATCTTCGTCTCAACTTGCATCATTATTCGGGCTCCATCATCTTATGTGTCATAAATATATAAAATAAGTGACTCGCACAGTAGCTCCCCATTAACATTTTCACATGCCAAAATCCCTGGAGTTACCTATGCCTGCGTCGTCTACAAAATGTTTTTTTTCGCGCAACATATCAGAAGATGTATGCACCTATTAGGGGACTAAATAGTTATTTTTTCGTACTACATAACATATTTTTTGCAAATTTAAATATTTTTTTATTCTAATATTCGATTTTGATTTTAAAAGTCGTTCAGGGTAGAAAATATTCTTTGATTAAACATGACACCCTTTTAGCCACATAACTTCTTTTTTCAACGTGAGTTCTTTTTTGCAGCAGAACTTCTTTTTTGTAATATAACATCCTTTATGCAATATAACAACTTTATGGAAAATACCTAATATTTTTGCAACACAACTTCTTTTTTGCAAAATTAAACAGTTTTTTATTTCCATGTTTGTTTTTGTTTTAATAAAAGCCATTCGCGGAATAAAACCATTATTTTATTTCAACATAGCTCCATTGGTAAATTGAAATAATTTTTTGTAATATTCCTTTTTGTTTATTAAAAGTCTATCACGGAGTGAAAATATCTTTAACGACATCATAACAACTTTTATGCACAACAGAATACCTTTTTTGCAAAGGTAATTACTTTTTGTTTCCAATATTCGTTTTTGTTTCATTAAAAGTCAATCGCGGAATGAAAAAAAAATATTCCAACATAACATCTTTTTTGCATAGTTTAAAATATTTTTTCAAAGTAAAATGCTGTATACGATCTTTTTCGCTAACAGATATATTTTATTTATCAACATGGTGTTGGGACGGTATTTAGTACTTCTCAGCCATGTATATTCACTTTCTATTTTTACTAACACAAAAGTTATGCAACATACCTTATTTCCAG
Organism: Metallyticus violacea; assembly: GCA_030762175.1. Lineage (NCBI taxonomy): Eukaryota > Metazoa > Arthropoda > Insecta > Mantodea > Metallyticidae > Metallyticus > Metallyticus violacea. The sequence continues at coordinate 64,271,459 of CM060832.1, read as the reverse complement.
CAGTAACCTTCCTGTACATGTTCAGACAGTTCTACAATGTCCCAACACCGTGGCATCAGAGCACCTGCAAATTCCCCCTCCTCTGATGACGTCACATGCAGGTTCAGACAAGTATACATCAGGTCGTTGGCGCTAGACATCCTGTTGAAGTATGTACTTGTTTATTAACGTCACGACCAAATTCAAACAAGTTTACAACAGCGCGCCAGAACACCTGTAAGCTCCCCCTACCTTCTAGCGACACTAGTAGATTGGTTTTCTACGAGGTTTTAGTCCTTCTCCATTGCCTTTCCCCCAATGAACTTGATTTACCCCTCTCCTCTAACGATGATATTGAGCGGTTTAATGTGCATCACCAACGCCGGTCCGGCCTGGACGGATGACTTTTTTCGGGCGTAAAAATCTTAAGTATGGCTTCCTTCGGAAGGGAAGTAAAGCTGTGAGTCCCGTGTCGTACATTTACGGCACAAAAAGAACCCCAAGCCTGAAAGAGAGACCTCTGAGCAAAATTTGTCGGCCGTTTCACGCCCTGAGTAGAATGGGACGCTGATGACTTGAGATGTTAAAGAGCGTCCGTAAATAAATCAACAAAAAAAAAAAAAAACAACGCCAGTACTGAGAAACAAGAGGAGCAGGCAACATGATCCACGACGCTCTATGCCAACTAGCTGAAGTATTGCACAACTGTAATTTTGTTACCCTCCCTACGCTGCAGCAGAACATACTATGCATCGTACAAGGCGTCCTACTAATCTCCACCAAAAATGGGCCCAGAATGCTTGTCTGACTCGAGAACGGGAAAGAAGTATTCAATAACTTTATTGTAGAGCTCGTCAATCAATTCAACTCCTTTACTTTTTACATAATATACCAAGGAGATATGTTTCTCAGAATCGGGTACCGGAGGCACGTCACAAAATTTACACCAACGTAAATCATGGCGTGCCAAACAGACCCCATAGACATTGGCTACAATCTTATATTCAAACTCGCTTTTGACACCCAAAACTGCGTCACAACGTGTGGGGAGTATCCAGAAAAAATGTATTTGGCCTCCACCGAAATTTGCTTCGTCGGCGAGGACAAAACAGTCACCATCAAACTCGCCGTCAAAAACGCCAATATCGTGGAATCAAAAGTACTCCATTACGCCATAGACGGCCGTTTTACCATCTACCGATACAGCCCAAAAGAAGCCCGCCGTAGACTACAAGATCACATCGGCGGGTTGCTTCTCCACTGCTTCCATCGGCTATTTCGACGTCCCCATCTCCATTCTTGCAGCCCAAGAACACCTCAGCAATGTTTGCCACATGCCACTCACTTGCATCACCACACTCTTCGAGGATCGAACCGAGAGCAGCAGTGACGAAGACAGTGACGATGGTAATTATGTTACGTTTAGCAAAATGACCTATAGTATATATTTAAAATCATTTTGTGCGGTAAAGCTTTTAATATCTCTTTGTTCGCGAAAAATTGCAGTTTTTACTATTGTGATAAAAATAGTGCTGAATGAAACACGTTTAGTTTCGTTCCGTTCACAGTTTCGCTGCCAAGTGCTCCCCCACTATTTTTCTTAATTCATTTTAGTTCACAGTTTTGTCACTAAACGTTTCCCCCACCAACTCCTTAGTTCACAGTTTTGCTACAAACCATTCCTCCCGCCAACATTAATCCCATTTAGTTCACATTTTAACAACACATAACCTTAACGGACGTCATTTTACCTCATATTATTTTGTGTAATTTTATATATATATATATATATATATATATATATATATATATATTAAATAAATAAAATTGCTCCAAATTATTCTTCCGATGTGCAATAATCCTACCCTCAGATGACAGCTAACCGCACAGGGAGAGGAGGATTAAAAGCGACACTAACGTCATCTGGTGGCAGAATTATCTTTACAGATTATCTTTCTGTTATATAAACAGCAGAGGGACCACATTTGCAGCAACAGGGTGCTTTTATCTCAAAATTAATGACATTATCCAAGAGAATTGTTACACTCCTCGGCAATTTCTCTAACAGTCAGACATCGATTTCATGGATGGTTTCATTAATTATGACCGCATGAGCGACATCAGTTGATGTCGTTGGCGTTCCGGACGAGGGTTATTAGCTACGGATCCCCGACCGCTTATAAATCCAATATTTCGCTCATAGTACTGAGCACGACTTGAAAAACGGTTTGCATAAGCTTTTTTCCTTCATATCATGCGTTTTAGCTAAAGGATCTACACAGATTTAAGCAAAATTTGAATTTAAATTTGAATCATTGCTTATGATCGTTCTCTATCTCATTAATTACAGATCACCATCAATACGAATCAAGGAAGTAACTTGGAGCTTAATGGAAATAGGATGAAACTGTTCGGCAAAGGGCGGCGCCTTGTCAAGACAAGACCAATCGGTGCTACGAACCTCATTTTGCTACGTCATATCCTTGGCGCAGAGTTTTGAAAGTTCGGATATTTTTAACGGACGTAAATCATTACACGTATTATAGCGTAATATAATCAAGTTAACGGCAATTCGTTAGGATCTTACGTTTTAGCCTGTTTATTTTGAAATGAGTAAATATTTCTTCAGTGAAAGGTTACTAATGAAACGAATTTTCTTTTCTTTTCTTGGTGTTTTCATGATCCTCGAGGAAGATCCCACGTGAGATTGAATCAATCCTTTTCTCGTATGTAGGACACAATGTATACATTCACATTTTTAAATAATCCACCTTAAAATGATTTTGCCACAGATCTTTTAATGTTAACTTGGCGCCCACATTTATTTTCTTAGCCATTTAGTACACCATTTAATTGTGCCAATAATTAACAATATAGGGCCGTGATGAATGAGATAGGTATTCCCTATGCCGGTGCATGTGATAACAATCATCTAGACTTACAGCATGAACCTCAAGCCTGAAAGAAGAGGCCTCTGAGCAGAATTTATCGGCTGTTTCACATCCTGATTTGAATGGGATGCGGATGACCTGAGTTGTTAAAGAGCGTCCGTAAATAAACGAAATCAAAAATAAACGTTCACTTAAGTGCTACTGCCCCAATTTGTAATGTTGAATTAAAGAGATTGTGGTTCCCCCCAACAATCATAGAATACTTCCGACAGTGCCCATTAATATGCAAAAATGAATAGCTTGGAACAATACAGGTTTAACCTTAAAGGAAATTATATACTTTTACTAACCTTAAGTTAAGCATTGGCATCTTGTTAAAACAAAACCTTTCAAAACATGTTCCACCGCCACGGATGGCCGAGGTCGTGAAGGCGCGGACTCGTGAGCGGGACGTCTGGGGATCGAATCCCGCCAGGATCATCCTCCCTGACAGGTTTATTCCAGGTTTTCCTCAGTCCCCATAAATGGAAAATGCGGGAGGTACCCTAAACTTAGGCCTGGAACATTTCCTTCCTAAAATAAAAATATAATTTCATCTCATGTACCATCAGTGTCCACCGCCTGTGGTGCCTCAACAGTAAAAAGAGCGTTAAACACTGAAAAAAAAAAACAAACAAAAACCAAAAAACAAAAACAAAAACAAACAAACATGTTCCATGCAACTTGGTACTGACTAACGTGACAATCAAAAGGTGTGTACTTAGTTGCACAGACATCCTCTAGATAGCAGTTCATACAGTTTTTTAAAGCCCTTTATTATACAAGTATGAACACCCTCCTTTCTGGGCCTAACCGTCTGTAACTCCGATAAGATTACGTGTTAAGTTTCTGTTATATTACTAGATTGTCACGCAGTTAATTTGTGTTACATGTTGAATGACACCTTCTGCGTCAGCTCATGTTCTTCTTTTTGCATTAGAAGGCCAAGGTTAGACAGAAAATTCCTACTTTTGAGACTATGTAAGTTATAGTTACGGCACTTTTGCGTAGCACTGCATCCTAACTCAGCGGCCAATGACGGATCATTTGCCGGCAAAGGAAAAGGCTATCTTCGGTTAAAATAGAAATCGCAATATTAAACGTAAGCTTTATTAATTACATCCTTTTAACACGCGAAACTTAAAATACGAATTTCTCATTTTATTTTGCTATTCACTATTTAAATTACTTGTTGTAATGCATTTATTATATCAGTGTTGACATAAACTGTCTAAGGCTTACAGTTAACTTGTAAGTTAAGAATGAATTATAAGAATGATAGGGTTTAGAGGGTTTCCTACCAAATTCAATTTAGAACAAAAACTTCATGTAGCTTAACATTTCTCTGCTCTAAATTGGTACAATGAAAATGGCTATGACAACCAGAAACTTATATTTTTAATTGGTGTGAGAAAACAAGAGACTAAATGATATGCCTGAAAATTTAAACTGTTCATAATCCATAGATCTACATTTTCTATTTCTTTTTCTAATTATGAACCGAGATTTACCTATCTAATAGTAGCATGTTGCATTTTATAAATTCTTTTTTCTGCAATAGTAGCATTGCAAATGAACTACATGACCCTGGCAAACTATTTTTATGCAAAAAAAAAGTCGAAACACCTTCATAAATTACATACATTCATCTAATTCTTGAAAGCTATGGCAAATGTATTCGAAAATAAGCTGGGTATACTGTAATGCAGTAATAATATTGTAAGGTATAATAGACTTAGTAATAGTTACTGCTAAATATAACGTAGCCATGATGGTAAATATTATTTCCTTACATAAGTTACTTTGAATGCATTTTACATGTTATATTAAGCCCTGAATGGGATGTAATGTAACCCTTTCTTTCCTTAAGTTGTACAACAAAATGCACAACGCCCAGGCATATTGACTAAATTAAAATAAAATTTTAAAAATGTTCTCCATATAAGCATATGGCACACCACACACATCAGGCTCAAAATGGCGGCTGATCCTGGTGAACCAATCACGGAGCTCGGTTGTCGGTAAATTCCGCCGCAAAACGTGTCTATACTTGTATAATAAAGGGCTTTAGATATTTTACCTCTCGTCAAATACACAATTGGGCGAGCACCATTATCGATCATTTTCTATTAAAATTAAAGACTCCGTTTAAAGCTCTTCTCTTACCCATTGCTAACAATAGCAAATAGAAAAGTGTCAATAGAGCTTTGTTAATAATAATGGCAAAGAAGAGAGCTGAAAATATGCTCATTTGACTCAAAATAGAGATCCTCAAATTAAGTACATAAGTTAAAAAATCGGAAAATCCTATATTTAGAGTTAAGTTTCTTTGACTCTTACACGACGATATGCTCGAAGGAAATTAAAGCATGTTTGTACTAAATTAAAATGAAAATTCATTTGAAATATGTAACACAATATTAAATAAAGCTGTACCATTAAATATACAGAGGGGGTCAAAAATGTATACACATTTAAAGCAAAGAAAAACTTGTGTTAAAATAACAAAACTGAATTCACACAAATAGAAAAGTATGAGCACTAATCATTTTAGACTTTTACAGTTACAACATTTGCTCAAAATGCCCACCATCGGTGTCGATACACTTCTAAGTACATTGAACTGCTGATTGAGCAACGTTTGCGAAAGTGTTCTCGGCGATTGCAGCACATGCCGTTTCAATTTCTTCCCGAATTGCTGGGGAACCAGTGTAGTTGGTTTTCTACGGTATACAACATCCTTAATAGTTCCCCATAGGTAGAAGTCCAACGGAGTTAGATCCGGAGAACGCGGTGGAAACTCAATCGGACCTCTTCAAACGTTCCAAAACAATAGCCGAGGATGCGGGGCTTATTGCTATGCGAGGTCTCCGAGATCTGCCCTTGTGAACATCGCATACGGTACCATGAGACTCAAATTTGTCGCGATTGCGTGCAATTGTTACTCGCGTTGGCGTTCTGTTCTGTACACACCTCTCCATTGCCTTTGAACCTCAAGAACATTCTCGGTTTCCAATACCACTTCAATATTGCTTTCCGATGTTCAAAACGATAATATATTGGCTCCATTTTCTTTGTAACAACGCTAGCATAACGTAATGTGAGTCACGTCTGTTTACAGAACGTCATACAATAACCTTGGCTTCATTTGTTTATTGTTGATTTATCTTTCATATAGGTAAGCGCTATCATAATGTATATGAGCCACATCTGTTTACAGATCATACTACTCATTACTGTTGTTTTTCGGTCCAACTTTGTTATATATTAAATAAATATCTATTGTGAAAGTATGTATACATTTTGGCATACTCGGTATATAATTTTTACCGCATATATTTTTATTTACGGCATATTTTGTGCATAGTTGTACCATATTTCGAGTTTTTGTTACAACATGAAGTTCCGCCATGTGTTCATCACTCACCATATTCGTCATTTTCATAATTTTCATCATAAATTCTTCTGGTGCACGATGCAGTGGATAGATATGTCATTTTGCTTAAGGCCAAGACCCTTCTTCAGCTCTAGCACGTATATACCACCTATCTGTCGCTATAGGTTCCGGTATATGTAACTTTATTCCAGGTAGGAACCACATGGTTAAAGCTCCCCAATATATTTGCAATAATTGCACCTTTCGTAGTATCAAATGCAGCATTTCTTCTGTGATCTGAAGATTACTATTGAATCATAGGGGATATATCTCGACTTCTTATGCCAAAGAACTGCCTCAACATTTGCCATAGTGGTTTTGGAGCATTATCAGCAAGGTCTGTAATAAGCCTGATAATAGCGGAAGACAATACAATATTAGCTTCACATAAAAGCTCAGGATACATTTCTTTGGCTATAGTATGTAAGTTTACATTCTTTAGCAAATTGGCTATTGCTAAATGATATATCTTGTAATTTGAAAGGATATTTTATAGCACTCTCATTAACCCTAAGGACCTGGTTATGTGCATTAGTAATTTTTATGTTAAGCTGCTTTATGAGATAGTTCCTTCCATTCCGTTTCAGTTTTCATCACTGCTATGGGTAATGCAACTTTGTAAATTCTACTTTTAATTGGTGTGAACAACTTTATTCATACTAAACATTTAGCTCTATCGCCTATGTATACAAATGAAAGCAGTGCTTCAGAAACATCATGGAGATGTTCAGTGAGCACAAGTCACACATTGAGAAGTTTACATTTTTCAAACTCAGTGCTAAGGGAGCTGTTCTTTAGTTAAGCAAAGGATAATGAAAGCAAAGAAGTGTTGGTTTTTAAACTCGAATATTGTGCTCAAACAAAATTTAAATGTAATAAACAGCAGACTATTTTGACATATGGTTGTGGCGTGTGACAAATCTCTGAATCTATAGAAAAGTTGAGAATTGTAGAGAATAAATTTCCTGCCCGGGTCAGCGAGAATTTTTAGGCGGGATAGAATCCCTAGCAATTGGATAAGGTAAATAATAATGCATGTAGATGATGCAGATATTATTGGATATGTGGAAAGGAAACAGCTGATATGGTATAGACACATCGCACGTATGGAGGAAGCAAGATCACTTACATTACTATGATTTAGAATACGTCTGAGAAGAAGAGGTCAATCTGGACCCGCTTGGCGTGGAAGGACTAGTAATATGGAAAATCGTAGAATGGAATTAGATAGTAGCATGACAAATTAAGATGGAGTTTGGGAACAGAAAACGGAGAAATAAATTGTAAATTAGAAAGAGACATATTATTGGATATGTGGAAAGGAAACAGCTGATATGGTATAGACACATCGCACGTATGGAGGAAGCAAGATCACTTACATTACTATGATTTAGAATACGTCTGAGAAGAAGAGGTCAATCTGGACCCGCTTGGCGTGGAAGGACTAGTAATATGGAAAATCGTAGAATGGAATTAGATAGTAGCATGACAAATTAAGATGGAGTTTGGGAACAGAAAACGGAGAAATAAATTGTAAATTAGAAAGAGACATATTGAAATACATGTCTCCATTACCTCGTCATCTCAAAATTTCTGATTCCGAATATGTGCTTTCAAAGGTCAAAGCAATCCATTGGCGCCAGTTTCGGACCCTGTATGACATATTTCTTATCGCTTAGCGCAGCCGCGCTGTCGTGAAGCAGCAATACAACTTTTGAGAAAAGCCCTAATACTTTGATAGTATCGTCGGCTTCCACTTGTTTAGCAACTGACCACCCTTATGATCCAGTTCCTGGCTACTAGTCCTGGGGTTTTGCGTTCGATTGCGTATAGAAAACTTTCCTTGGCTAGGAAGGTCATCCATAGTCTGGTTTACGACAGGTTTCATTAAATTTAAGCCACCCTCCGGGACATAATGATAATCATATGCATCAATCTTAATTGGGCCTATGTGACTACGACCCAGCCTCAGAAGACAGCTACCAAATTAGGGAGGAAATGCAAAAGTTCCAAGGGAACAGGGCCTCAACATGGGAAAATAACTGTATCGAGCACTAATCTCAAAGTGTAGCAATGTAGAACTAATGATATTCCAAAAAGTCGTTATTTATGACTTACCAAGTGGAAGTCTATGCCTTGAAATTGTTCTTGGTCGTAGACAAGAGATGTGTCTACTGCATTAATTGTCTCTGATTCTCCGGCTCATAGAATGCCCGGCTCGATGGAGAAAAACATCTTTCACAAGATCCAAGTGCTGCCAACAAATAATGTGCTGCTCACGCTAATCATCCAGTAACAGCCTTGAGGTTCATCCGATCCAAACTACGCGCTTTTTTATTACCAAGGTTATTACGCATAATAAGCAAACAGAACCGCATGACACACGTTTGATTTCTGCTGCTATTTCTTCAACAGTGAATCATTGCCTGAAGTCGGGAATCGCTGCTTGATAAAATTGACTCTCTTAGTAGCAACACAAACTGGTCTCCCACTCATCATCTGAATCTTTACAACCATTCTTACAATCTTCCTTGACTCAATCGTGTCTCTGTCTGAACATTCACTCCGTTGTAGGTTGCAGAATGCACTACTCACTCCTGCTGATCCACGGTGTAATTTCACAGGGAAGTGACCATGGTTCACAAACTAACACGCTGATTAAGATAGGTATAGGAATAAAATAAAAGCTGGAATATTCCATTCCGACACCTTGTTGCCTATACCGGGACGTATATTCCAAATGTTATCTTTTACTATTTATTAAAGAGTTATTTCATTATACAGACCGTGATCTATAAATAAAATATAATATAATAATAAACTGAATAGAACATAGAATCAAACAATTCTTTAAGTAATTTACATGCTACTGGGAACCAGTAGCTATCATTAGTGGTAACCTGCTAACTACAAGCACTAATTTGACCATCGGAAACCGAACTGTCAGGGAGCTGGTAACCAGCACCATCTTACCCTAGCTATGTAAGAGAATTTAATTCCTGTTTCACTTTTAGTTCCACATTCTGTATTCACTCCTTATTTAAATCATTATTTCTCTTTAGGTTTTATGTGTTCTTAAACGTACAACATTATGCTTTGAACTCTACCTTTCCTAACTTAGTTCACTGAGCATTCACTTGTTTTAACTCTTGTTATTTTGTCACTGCTACAACATTATTACTATTTGTGCATATAATCCTTACTCGCTGCTCTTCATTTACAATTTGTTCACTGCTTTCCTTCTTTATAGAACTTATCTGGTATTTCATTATTATTTATCACTCAACCTACACACTCATCAGACACTTTTATATCCCTTTTTAATTACCACCGTTTCCTTCTTCTTGTATCGCTTACCCCTGACTCCTTCTTCCCCGTGACCCTTAAACCTCCCCTCCAGTCTTCCTTCATTCATCTCCTCCCTTTGTAGTATGTTGTTTACTATAATAAACATCATGTTTACTCTTAGTCTTCTTTCTTCTTCATTAGATGAATGGTTGAGTGGTTGTTGTTGATGTGTTAATGATATATTTGTGATCGATTATCACCCCCTTCTTCTATCTTTACTTTTCACTCGGACTTCTTCCCTCTTTTCCTTCCCTCACTTTCTTTCTCTCTAATTGTTGTGCTGTTGGTTATTGTTTATTGTGGATATAATTATCACCAACATCTTTTACTTCTCGCTCCTCTGTTCTCCTTCCCTCTTCACCTTCTTTTTATTCTGCTTTTCTTCTCCGCCTTACTCTCTGGCGTCGTTGTCTTCATTATTCTTTTTATTCTCTCCTTCCTCATGACTTGGTATTTGCTGAGTTTGTAGTCTGGTGATCCTGTAATTTCGTCTTTAGCTTGTGCCATAGCTGTTCGTATCTCTTCCTGTTCCAACTTTTCTTCCCATGCAATTTTACTATCTAAACGCTTGTATAAAAATGTATCTCTTATGATAAATGATAGTTGTAAGCCACCTAAAATTTCCCCGTCATCTTTGATGTGTTAAAGATAATGCACATAATAAAAAGGACATGTTCTGGGGTCCCTGGCTTATCACAGTAGTGACAAATATCGTTAGATGATTTATTAATTTCGTTCCAGTAGGTTTCATATAATCCATGATCTATCAAATAATGTATTCATCTCTTATTAGGGTTTGTGTGTTTTAATTTTAATCTCTTTGAAGTTATTTAAGATATTATAGGTACTTCTTCCCACTTCACATTGGTCCCATTTACGCTGCTAATTTGCTTTTAATGTGATTTTAATTGAGTGATTGCAACTCCCAAATATTTCTCTTACATTTTCAAAATTATAATTTTTAACCCAATAAATTGTTCCCTTTGTCTTTTATAAATAATCAATTGGTCATAAACCCGTTTTTACTAATAGGGTCATTATCGATGTGGTCCTTACTGCGATGGTGTATCTTAGCAATATTTTTCACTGCGTTCTTCATATTTGATTTCTTGTCAAAACATCATTTCATTCCATGGGCCCATTCTCCTGCCCCACAAGTAATACTTACTGCAAAATACTGTTGTGATAGGTTGATATTAATTTAGTAATTATTTTGAATTTTGATTGTGTTTACTTTGCCAGTTGCATCATTGTTTTTTCCCCATTTTTCCTTCTATTATAAAGATGACATCATCTGCATACGCTATGGTATTAACTGTGCCCCAGTATTCTTGCAGCCTATCCAATAGCGTTTCAAGAGTTATGTTCCAGAAAATTGGTTCTAAGACCAACCCCAGGGGACATTCCTTAGTTTCATTTTTTCTCTTTTCCTCCCATCCTTTTTATATAAATCCTCCTACTATCACAATACTCCTTTATTAAGTTATAAAGATTTGTCGGATAATTCTTCTCTTTTAGTATTTCAGAAAGAAGGGCCACCATAGATTTTCAAACGCCCCTGATGTGTCTATAAAAACCCCTAATAGTATTTAGATTTAGATATTTTATCTCGAGACTTCCATGCTACTATGTCCTTCAAGTCTTGCCCTACTATGGAGGTCCTTTCGTTCCGGGTTTGATTTCTATTTTTCGAAATTCCTAGTTCGTAGCTTAATGGATGTTTATGAAAGAGTAACGGCTTAACTCCTAGCTTTGGTTTACCGTTTAGAGTACAAATGTGTCCCGTGGTAATGGCTAGGATCGGAAAAGGTTATGTGTGCTGAACACTTCCTGAAGATGATTGGGACCCTTGTCCTTACAATAGGAGATGTGAGGTTAAGTTTGGTCAACGCTCACAATGAACTATACCAGGGTACTTCGAGGAATTCGCTCTCTATCGTTTACGGTTGTCTTGATGGAGGACTGTGGAGGGCCGCAATGTTTTGTGCCGGTTGTAATAGACCTGTGCATTAGGTGTGCCCATAAAAGAAATTTATAGTTGGAGGCCGGCAAAAGAACGGCCTATGGCTGAAGAAAAGCCTGTATCATGTTTTCATGACGTGCACTTAAAAGCATGTCACTCACAGCCAAAAGACATACATAATTATTACTCACCAATTCAAATTCAGCGGTAACAAACAAGAGCCAGCATTTCCATTGCTGGCTAGCTCATACAATCAACTTCCGAGCACATATACTTAAAAGCAGAAGATTTTGATAATTTATTCAAAAATAACCACATTCATATTATTACTGGACTTATCCATGTTCTGATAATCCACTCTGTTTCTTGCGTTTATCGGAGGGGTATTGGCTAAATATTATGAGCCACAGTCCCCCCACAAAGAAACAGATATAACCCGTAATTACTTAATAATGACATGCAACATCTGACACAGTTTCTCCACTTAAGAAACTGACGACATAGATAAATCAGACAAGTTCTAAATAGGATAGAAGAATTTCCTTGCAGTACCCCTAATGAGAGTTCAGTAAGTGACTAAGGATATGACCGACATTACTGCTTATAGAACTGAAATAACACCAGCCCATCTCATTACTGAAACCATGCCATTCACTTCGGTATCAGAAATAAATTACGAACAGAAATAAATTCGTCAAACTAAATCGGAAATAATTACTATCCTTTAGCAACACCGAAACCGAAGCCAGTGATGAAGTTCATAAATTAAACTCACCCAAAACACTCAATATACAAGATAGAAGATAAAACAAAAATGTACTTAAACCATGTTATCAAAAAGTCTCAAATATCTAATACTTTCTTCAAGATCAATGATCAGTTATTAATTAAACCAAAAAAGATAATTATGCCCAGATCTTTGTCCTTAACTACTCGTAATGTAAAACGTTCTTTGAGAAAGCTCATCAATCCGGAAACATTACAGAAATTGCCCTGAACTACACTAAGGATCTCGACATACAGTTGACATGTTACGTAAAGTACGTGCAGAATTTTCTGATCCAGTTGTAAATTAAAACCTTTTCTTGTGAAGAAAAAAATTTAGATTTTGTTGCAACTTAGCCATTCATATCAATCGGACAAAAATAATAATACAGCTTTAACCATTAATTAATAATGGACCCAGAAATGCTATAATGAAATGTTAGTTTGTACTCAAAATGAGTAACTTCAATTACTGATGAAAATAGACGACTCATACGCGCTCACGGCAGATTTTGTATCACAAATAAAACAATGCCGGTCTATGACAAAAACAGAAGAAATCCGAATCATGCAAGTGGTGTTAACTACTAATTGTCAATTTACGGCAAAAACAAAGTGTTCTGTAAATATAAAAGAAATTCTTCAATCGAAAACAATGCAGTTCTGAAAAATTAGGAATATGACTTTCATTTAAAAAGTTTAAAGGTTGTTTTTACCACTGAGGCACCACAGGCGGTGGACACTGATATACATGAAATGAAATAATATATTGAGAAAGGGTTTTTAAAGGAAGGAAGCGTTCCAGGCCTAAGTTTAGGATACCTCCCAGGCATTTGCCAGTTATGAGGACTGAGGAAAACCTGGAAAAAAACCTCAGTAAGGGAGGACGGCCCTGATGTCTCCTCACGAGTCAGCACCTTAACGACCTCGGTCACCCGTGGTGCATGTAGTTTGAAGAGTCATTAAACAACACAAAAGAAAGTCTTGGTTATCTTTTCTATGTTCTCTCAACGAATATCTCAAAAAGCTGTGTGTAGGAAGACAAATGATAGAAATTAGTATTTTGAAACTTTATGAAATAACTATAAGTAAACAAACAAATCTCCGCACATATAATGCTAACAGAACCTCAAGAAATAAATAATCACTTTGCTAAACCTTTGCGAATCTTTTTAATGATCACAACTGTGGAAATCATACCTTCAAATAATCAAAAGAAATCACATTCTTCAACAAACACAAATTGTACACAAATTCAAAATTAATATAAGGACCCATTTACTTATAGGGAAATTAAGGATGCCTTACAACAGTGTAATCAATCACCCCAAGACATGATATTCCATAATATATGCTAAAATAATAATCTGCATTAATCTTCAGTATATAAAGGAAAACCGCCACGGGTGGCCGATGTCGGTAAGGCACGGACTCGTGAGCGGGAGGTCTGGGGTTCGAATCCCGCCAGGACCGTCCTCCCTGACTCCATGGGGGGACATGTGAAATTTTCATAAATGATCTTGACTTTTTCCGCTGAATATATATAAAAGAAATGAATAACTTTATTTGAAGGAAAGGAGCTTTTCTATCTCGGTGGCAAAATGCAACGATAAATCCTATACCGAAGCAAAATAAGGGCTCAATTTTTCTTTAGTACTATAGAACAATCGCATTAAACTGCGTGACTTGCAAGATGATGGAAAAAAATAATAAAATCTGCCTTAGATGGGCATTAGAACAACAAAACTGTTTCATCAGCTTGCAAGGCGGATTCCGAAAGCAAAATTTAAACGTTAGACCACCTTATCACTCTCGAGTCTGAAATATGGAGTTACTTTATTACTAACCAGCAACTAAAAGCTATCAAACTTGTAGAATTCAATATCATTTGTAATAAGTTTAAATTTATTTGCAATTTTCTGCAGAAAAAATATATCCGAATGACGATTTGGTTTGTCGGTGGTGTAGTGGTAACCATATTTGCCTTCTAAACCCAAGATCGCGGGTTCAAACCCGGCCAGGATCGAAGACTTTTTTCCGGCCAAAAAATCCTAAGTATGGGCTTCCTTCGAAAGGGAAGTAAGGCCTTGGGTCCCGTGTCGTACATTTTCGGCACGTAAAAGAACTTCAAGCCTGAAAGAAGAGGCCTCTAAGCAAAATTTGTCGGCCTTTTCTCGCCCTGAATTGAATGGAACGCTGATGACCTGAGAAGTTAAAGAGCGTCCGTTAATAAACCAAATCAACAAAATATCAACGAATTAATGTAATATTATCCCACAAAGTAGCTGTTAGAAAGGGAGTCTCACAAGGATCTCTGTTGATTGTTGCCCTATTTCTAATAACTATTAATAATATAGTATCCTATATCAAAGGTGTATTTTCCAGATGACTTAACCATGGTTTACAAAGGCACAAATATTTCAACCACTTAGGAAATTTTTCAAGAGAATATTCCTGAATTTAATTTGATAGTTCTGCTTTAGAAAAGAACAAAGTACTGATAAATTGCTTGAAGGACAGACATTCAATCAACGGTACGATTCAAAAAATACAGGGAAACAAAACCACCATGACATGGATACCATGTTACAGGTAATGAATTAGTCTATTTCTAGTTCTAGAAGCAACTAATCAACTATAAAGTGACCGTACGATAGCTACCATTCATAGGATTTTATCACTTATATGAAAAATACACTGACTCAGTAATTCTTACAACAAAATATCTAAAAGTTCGCAATAAGTTTATTATATTTATTAATGTAAAACGCCATGACCAATCAGCTATAATTAGATTACTTCCCTTTTGCCACATATTCCATAATATACAAATGGATGAAGCATGGTCCAGAAATTTTATCATGATGTAACTTATTTGTCATAATTATTCCATCTTTGCCCGAGATGACTGATGGAATCTAATAAACCACACATTCTGTTATTCTATGCGAGGAACCACCGCGTGAATGCCAACAATATCAATGGACGTTGACCATTAAACGGAATGCTCAAAACGTGAAGAAATGCGGGACCCGTACAGCATATCAAACCATCTTACTAGAGTCCTCAATAGTTCAGAAATTATCTCATCCATTTCACAATATATATGTACTTCATCATTATATGAAAAAATAAAACTATATTTTTTAAACCAGCGACGCAAACGCACCTTCTAATTGGATTATTCTTGTTCATTTTATAAACCTACATGTTCATAAATGACTGTATGTTGCGCTAAAACCTTTTTAGTAGTCAAGTTACATTAAATAAACATTAAGCAACAATACATACCCTACCGTGACTGTCTCATGGGACTGGTTTTATTAAAGTTTCAACAAAAGTTCGTTTTGTTGTTGTTAACAGTGTCTTTATACTTGTAATAGCAAGCGAAATTAATCAAAATGGATATTAGTGAATAACACAAAAAAATTAAATTATTATTCAATATAAGAAATTCCTTTCAGAAAATTTCCCTTTTAGAGCATAAAGCAGTTTTAAACCATAAAGATTACTGAACCATATATTATTATTATATTTGCTGGTTTAATCAAAATTGTTGTATCATTTAATCCTCGTTCATTTATTTATTAAATATGTAAAAGAACGATTAACAAGCACAAAATGCATTTTAGTATTCCGCATAACTAATGTGTCATATAAATATTGCATTACAACCATCAATGTTATACAGGATTTAATCGTCCAGTGAACGTAATTCCCTTAAACCTGATCCACTCTGAAGAGTATAATTGTCTAGAAGAACCGCCAAGAATTTGTGAGGCATATGCGACTTATTGAGAGCTCCACCTGTGATGGAATACAGCATATGACAAGCTTCCGGTAGGAGCGAGGTTAACCGGTATAAAATTCATCTTAAAGAAACAGACAGAAATAAAGCAAAAATTGATGTTTTCTTGCATTTTAGACACTTAATATCGTAACAATTAATATCATTAAATTTATAATTGATATCTTTGATATGTTGTACTCAAATAACTCACATTATTTTAAAAGCAATCTTCTGAAGAAACCAAGATATGAATAAACTAACCTCAACTTATTCAAAAGGAATTGTTGCAATTATCACTTACTTACCGTAGCGTAATTTTCAAAGCAGCTTTATTTCGGCAGTTCTAAAATTTTCAAGCTTCAAAGGTTTTGTTAAACACACTTCTTACTTCTTTTTCTTATCTTATCTAACTCTAAACTGCAATCACTGAAACTACCATAAACAAGGGATATTTAGTTCTTTCCTCTCCCCTTCTTGCGACATGCGATAGCGTACTTATCTTATGCTGGTCTCGTGCATGATGGGATTAAATGTCTATAGTAAAATACTACAGCTATATTAAGGAAGAGGAATGGGAAAGTATTGTTGAAAATCGAATGAAAAACATTTTTTATGAATTATCTAGTTTAGCAATTACTTTGTTTATGTATGCATTATCTGCAGTTATTTCAATTCTATTTCGTTCTCGTCAACTATAGCCAGCCTTTTCTTGCCATGTAGTATATCGATCTTAAATCGATCTTAATACAAGTTGAGCTACCGCCCTTTGTAGAGGTGGCACTTCTTTTGCAGATCAATATAGTAGATCCACCATTTTTCCCCCACTTTCATGATGAGTGTAGTATTTGTTCTAATTGTGCATTTCTTGTATTATTTGCAGATGATCTTCCCACTATATCATCTTGTATCACTTTTGACAGATTTATTTCCATTTCTTGAAGATTGTGTCACTAATATATTTTACTAATGTATTCATAAGCAATGCATACAACCTTGTTTGCATTCGCCATTTATCTTGAAATGAAATGAGCTAGTTATAAATTTGTGCTATTGTTCCCTGGATTTTCATGGAGTGAAATGAACTAAACCACACATGTACGCCACACTTTCTTTCCACTTACCAAAGGCCGAATTGTCTAAAATAAATTTGTCTTAATGATACTTTTAGTGTCATTTACTGTTCCAAAGATTCGGAAGGGAAGTAAAGCCGTGGGTCCCGTGTCGTAGATTTACGGCACGTAAAAGAACCTCAAACCTGAAAGAAGAGACCTCTAAGCAAAATTTGTCGGCAGTTTCACGCCCTGAATAGAATGGGACGCGGATAACCTGAGGTGTTAAAGAGCGTCCGTAAATAAAACAAATAAAACAAAATGTTCCAAAGTGACTCTATTTAACAATTGTTTAAGGGACATTGATAATCTAGTGGTAACAGTTTCGTTTCTGGGTTGCATACTTTTCACTTGCTGCGATGTATTTTTCCCTGTAGTTTCTTTGTGCACACCAATGACCTCTGCCTCTTTTTTGCTTTCTTCTAAACCCCCTTTACCTTCCTGATTTTTCATCGTTTACAATTACAACTTTCTTGTTTTGATCGTCTAAAGTAGTACTTGAGTCTGGAACATTCTTTTAACTATTTATATCTAAAACCGGGTTGACATTTTGTGACACTTCAGCAGTAATATTTCTGTGGTTTTTGACAATCAGATTAGTTTCCTCAAAAAATTATCTTCTAGGTTGTCGTCAGAAAAATTTTCAGGTGTGGATGTTTCACTCTCTTTCAAAATACATTGTCCTGTTTAATTTAACAGTTTTACCTGTATCCATTGGTGTTTACTGACTTTTTGTGTCTTCATTAAAAAATCTGTTCAAATCGGGCACCTTTATCAATAAGTACTCCATAACCTTTCCTTTCCAGTCGGTCATTGTTAAATTCAGATAAATGTTCTGGCAATATTTCAAGGGCTGCAATAAACATGCTGAATTGAGCAAGATTTTGGCAAAAAAATTATAAACATAACACCATTAGTTATAATATTGAAATGAAAGATGACTATAAAATTCACCTCAAAGAAACAGATAGAAATAACACAGCAATTAATGCTTTCTTATATTTTAGACACTTAATATGGTAACAATTTTATAATCGATAGCTTTGATATGTTGTACTCAAATAACTCACATTATTTTAAAATAAAACTTCTTAGGAAACCAAAATATCAATAAACTAACCTCAACTTATTCAAAAAGAATTGTTGCAATCATTATTTTCAAAGTAATTTTAATTCGGCAGTTCTAAAATGTTCAAGCTTCAAAGGTTTTGTTAAACACACTTCTTACTTCGTTTTCTTACCTCATCTAACTCTAAACTGCGACCAGTCAGAATATCATAAACAAGACAAAAATATATTACAGAAATTACGGATGGTTAAGCAAGGTCCATGTCATGAACATTTAAGATATCATGGTTCTGACAAAGAAGACCTTTCAGCACAAATACGTTTTTTAACAATCATTGGAAGAATAGATTATCGTTTCATAACCTGCCAAATATGAAGCAATTTCTCAGGCATTGGTTAATCTGAATCCCAGATGTTCTCCCTTAAGGCTCGAAGGCTTTTGTTTCACTGATATAAAGTCTCCTTGGTGATGGGCATGTTTATTTTTTCACACAGAAATGTACCGTGGATTCTGGCCAATCTTAGGATATAGATCTGTTCCATTACTTTACAGTCGTGTGTATTCTTTTGAAGGTAGATTTTGTTTTCTTTGCTTTCTAACAAAAAACTAATATTCTTATTCAGATTTATTTTTCTTATGCGAAGGAACACCCATAAGCTCTAGATTACCTGTTGTCTCAGGTGTTTTTCCTTCACTAAAGATCTGAATCACTCCTCATAAATAATAATAATAATAATAATAATAATAATAATAATAATAATAATAATAATAAGTTCAATATTGTTTGGATTTGTATACATCAATATTGCTATATATAAACTAAGTCATGACAGTATAAGAATAGCGTGACAAATTAATTTAGAATCTGAAGAGTAAATATTCTGTGGGGACCTTCATGTTTGCATATTTTCTTTTAAGGCATTCCATTTTCCGATTCATCCTTTTCAAAAGTGGTTACAATAATGTGTTTAACAATCAGGCTAATCCTAGTGTACTACCATGTAACATTTAGGGAAAAGCAATGAAATTTCTCTAAGGAATTCTATCGTTATTATAGCACTAGCACACTAGCACACAACACTGACGCTAAATTTTTATTTAAAATTTCTCTTGGAAACCTTTTGTAAGGATATAAAACATTAGAGCTGTGTATATTCCGTTTTCAGTTGCACCATATAGTTCCTTAAAATCAATGAATTTGTTAATTTGTTTTCCAAATTCATTTCTCAGCTATAAATAATAAGATAACTCTGACTCAAGGTAACAGATTTATATAAAATTATTACAATATTTTCTTTGTCCCCTTATGTCCAATGTGAATGTTTTATTGGAAATTTCCTTCCCCATTTCTAGCATCTTCAGACATAACTGTTTTAGGCTTCTAAATTTTTGCTACTTAAAGTATTATATCTGCAGTTTTATGACTGAAATTTTTGTGGCAAAAATATTTTATCTTAGAGATCTAAGTTTATTTTTTGTATTCAGTATTGGACTTTATAGTAAAAGTCACACGCCTGCTTGGTTCTCTGTGCATGAACATTCAATATACTTGCATTCTGAGAGACCCAGTTTGCTATTGCTGCTTCTTAATTTAGTCTGTTCTTTATTTAAATTTTCTGAAAATCTTTGAAAGTGAGCCATATATTTATTTTCGCATATAAATGTCAATTTATTTTAAATTCCTTTATGAAAATGATCCCAAGTTTTCTATTAGAAGATAACCATTTCATCGCTTTTATGGAATATAATATTGCATTTTCAAATGAGGAGAATGAAGTGCGATAAACTTATATACACAAAAAACTTACGTACTATTTAATTCAATAGATGTTACAAATAAATGGTTCAACGTTTTCTAAAAGTTCAACGGAATAACTTTAGGTTCAATATACTGTTAGTTTATTCGGACATCATAATCACTCATTTGGAAAATGCGATTTACTCAAAGTTATTTGTGATTATTTTGTTTTGCAATATCGCAGTAAATTTAATAATTAGAAATTATTGCTTTTGTTTGATTAGCATTAATGTTAATAACATATTCTGAAAAAAAATAAAAATTGGTTCTGAGAAACAATCATCCTTGTTGAATCCTTGGTAACAACGCATACAGTAATAAAAGAACCATAGTCAAAAGTCTAGTGACTGTAACAATGTTTTAAATTCCAGTTAATGTAGGGCATTAGTTTGTTTCACCGCACTTTTTACCGCTTTATTCATTAAATTATACTTAATTGTAATATTGTACCTAACTGGCCTAAATATACTTTAAATTAGTAGATGCTCAATTTAACATAGTAGACTATCTACATTCTTGCAAATTCATATAGTTAAACTCTGACAATGTTGTCAATTCGAATATCCCATCAGAAAGCAAAATTGACGATCTTGAAATTAAAGCAATAATCCTCATGGAAAAAATAACGGATTAAATTTTGTACTTATATACGTTTATTGATACTGCTATGCAATGCAGTAAACAGAACTGTTGCAGCATAATGTTACATAGACATTTGCAATTCCAGTATCTCTGTATATTGTCATGTGTTTGAATGGGGGGATTTTTATTTATCTGTAGGTAGCAATTTGCTTGCTGCTAGTACAAATAATTTTTTTGGGATGTATTAAATTTTTCATAATATTCTTATACAAACTCAAAATAAGTTGGATCATCTCTCTCAAAACATATAGGTAACAATATTGTCTAACAAATGCCCGGCGCCAACGCCAACATGTAACGGCCTACTTAAGAGCTACGCGTCTAGTTATCATTTCATCATTAGGCCGGACACGGGGCTATCCAAATTACTTTGAATCCATTTATATCTTAGACATCCCTACCCAAAATTAAATAAAATCAAGGAAATAACGGACACTTAAATTCAACTATATCGTTTTATTAACATAACTAATAGTTACTTAACCCATAGTTGACCGTAGATAAAATGTCCCATCTCGAAGCCGATGGTTCAGCGTCCTCTCCCCTCAAATCTTCCTAGCTCGGCTCTGTGAGAAGCCGTTGAAACACCGTGTATTCTCATTCTGCTCATGCGCAGAGCCAGTATTTCCCCGAATTCAAATATATAACGATCCAACCCCCTGTTATACGCTACAATATGTAATACCACACCACCTTGTCAACCCCTAATATGCCACAATATGAAGATAGATTTGTGGATGGAAATTAATGGACATGTTCAGTAAAAATGCTTTATTTAATTCAAAATACCAGTAATTTCCCCCCAATAAACATGGGCTGATAGAACTGATATTACGTTCAACCAGGAAATTTAAATGGGCGGTGATGGCAAGTACAAAAAAATTGAGAGGATCAAATATATTAATCGAGAAGGATTATGGGAAAAAAGAAAGAGTATAGAGCTACCTTATTGAAGAAAATGATAAAATCTAGAGAAGAAGGCAAAATTACCTACGTTAGGATCCTGAAACTTATTCATAGACGGCAAGAAACAGGATATGAGTGGACAAAATACGACAGATGGAGGCAGAACCAAGGCACAGTAGTAACGGCAGAAGAAGAGAAGGGAAAAGAAAAACTGATGACTGAAATATTGATACAGAATGGGGAAGCTACAAGAGGAGAATATCATAAAACAGTGTTTAGTGACACAGAAAGAATTAAGGGGAAAGAAACCTTGAACAATGTTGATAATGCCACTATTTAGCCTTGGATTTATGCCCCCAAAATGCTCAACCTGGAGTTAATGATAATGGGATAAGGAAGAAATGAAACTTTATGAATTGAGAGCTATAAATTGGAAAAATAAATATCGTAATACTTATATATTTACTTACATTTTGTAATACAAATTCGCTAAGGCATGGAAAAACTTTATTTTTATAGTATGTAGAGATATAAAATACTTTTACCGTGGTGCCTTTGGTTAGATCGGAGCATTATCTGTTGGGTATTTCAGTAGGCAGCTGCTGAAGAACATAAGGCTGGAACCTAAGACAAGTTGGAACAGTTTGTATTAATTGTATAAGATGTAATAATTGACAATAGTATTTGGTGGCTTACAAATTAAGAGAAATATGTAAATTTAATCGTATTGTTGTTTATTGAGAGTTACTACGTTCAAGATGGTATAGATTAAAGTAAACAATTACTGTTTCCCTATCAAACAGCCCATCAATTTCCTCAAGTATATTAATTGCTTGTTATACCAAAGGCTTTAGAGTAGAAGGAATTTGTTCACATTCCTGGCTGCCCGTTGGTATTCAGTGCCATTACTTAATGAAAATACTGCAACATAATGGGATTTTATAAAGCTGTGACGCTTTTTGTTTTGTACAAAAGGTATAGGTCTCCAAAATGTATTCATATATCTTTTAGTGCCTATTTATATTATATAAAATGACAATAACTAGAAAAGTAAAAAGGATAAAACACCAAGAAAAGTCACAGATTAGTAATCGCTATATTTGGAACTACTTGAGTTCTTCTATGGCAAGAAGACAAGTGAAGGTGGTAAAAATAAATAAATAATATTCAATATCGAAGGTAACGTTATTTAATTACCTATATATATATATATATATATATATATATATATATATAAATTAAAAAAAATAAAGTAACACTATTAACAATGTAACAAATTAACAGTAATAATAAAGGTAGATAACGGTAAAACACTTAGATAAAGTCACGCTTGAAATTGCTATATTTCGAACTACTGGAGTTCTTCAATGGCAAGAAGCTTGAAGAACTCCAGTAGTTCGAAATATAGCAATTTCAAGTGTGACATTATCTAAGTGTTTTATCCTTGTCTACCTTTATTATTTCTGTTAATTTATATATATTTATGCTGAAAGAGTAATATACTTTATTTTGCATTCCTGAAACCTATAGAAGCCACTGTATGCAGTTTTCTTTCCAATGTTCAGACTATCTGGATCTAACATCTACTTGAAACCTACCCATAATTCCCCAGATTCTCTCCCCTTAGAATACTCATCGATCGAGTCTTCCTGTGTCAGTTATTGTTTCAAGTGGATGTAGAGCAGCAGAACTGCCCAGCAAGGCGTTAAACACCCTGCTCCGTTTATAATGAATTATCACAAAATCGCCTTCATCGTCAGTGCTACATTTTATGTAGGTTATGTAGGTGCTGTAAACACAGCAGTGGTGGGTAAACACCCACCACTGCGATTCATAATGGAACCTACCCACTGCATTATTTTTCGTTGTATTATATGTTGAACATTTTACATCTTTAACATGTAATTCGGAGAAATAACAGATGTCTGTTGAGATAATCTTTCTAAGTTGATATGAACTCTTGCGTTATAAGTATAAATATGTACTGGAGGAGCAAAATTTAAATTTCTTTCATGAACTGAATTCTGATAAGATACCCTAGAAATGGCAAGTATTATACAAATTCAATCTAAAATAATTAAAAACATAATACAAAGCATTTAAATGTAAAAAAGTTTTCACATAAATTGTAATTGAAATTGGGCAAAGTAAGGCCTTGTGGTTTCCGTTTTCGTTGTTAAAAATTAATCAAAGTGTCTTAATTTGTTCAGTTCTTTTAATTACTTTGTGCTATATAAATATAAAACTAATTTTGCCTATAGATGGTAAAGTATTAGGATCATTTAAATACTTCCTGTAATCATTTCACATAAGCTTTGTGCTACCATTCTGGGAGTTTTTAAAAATTACACATTAATATGCAGCAGTTATAAAGTTATAGTGTATTTGATATAAAATTCTCTACTAATTATTTCTTCAAAACTGCTAAATTGACTTTAGAATAATGTGCAGAAGATTGAAATAGTTTTTTTTTGTTTATTCTATTCCCTAATTAAAAAATATATTTCCTTTTTGTAACCTTTGATATAAGCTATGGCGGGGGGATCTACCAAACTAACGTGGAAACATCACAAAACTGAACTTCTAAAACTCTTTAAAATATCCCGTGCTTTAAACGAAATTCTTTCGTAACCGTTCATTGCTATTTAAAAAACTGCCCGTTTTGTATTCATTCCCTGTTCAAAAATTACCGTAGACAAATATTTCATTTTTATTTACTTTTGTTTTAAATATTTCTCAACGTGGAGCATGAAGATCCCGTCTCTCCTGTGATATTCTGTGTTAGCAATAAGATGAACACATCGAATGAAGGGAAATCAGTAACTTTATTTCTGTTTTACCGTAACGCAGAATACACTGAATTTATTTCAGCAGTGTCCTTAAGTTAAAATTATCATTCTCCATGGGTATAATAACATACTGAAGTTGTGGTAGTTTCACTAGACCAAGTTGTTGCAAGTTGCACTACAGCATGGAAAGCAGTTGCCGATCTGAAACGTACAGGTAGGTGCTTATGTCTGCTGTATTATTTGCTTAACGTATCGAGGAAGACGGGAGTTTGTGATGATACTGCCAAATAGTTACTTAAATTACAGTTCAATCACAAACAATCATCATCATTATTACTATTACATTTGCAATGTTGCGTTGTCGGTCCTGGTGGTGTAGTGGTAACCATACTTGCCTCCTACACAAGATCGCGGGTTCGAACCCGGCCAGGATCGATGGTATTTTTCGGGCGTAAAAATCCTAAGTACGGCTTCCTTCGGAAGGGAATTAAAGCCGTGGATCCCATGTCGTACATCTACGGCACGATAAAGGACCTCAAGCCTGAAAAAGAGACCTCTGAGCAAAATTTGCCGGCCGTTTCACGCCCTGAATAGAATGAGACGCTGATGACCTGAGATGTTAAAGAACGTCCGTAAATAAATCAATTAAAAAAAAGTGCAATGTTGTGTCAAATTGAGTTAATTGAAGTTAAATGTCGGTCCTGGTGGTGTAGTGGTTACCATACTTACCTGCTATACCCAAGATCGCAGGTTCGAACCCGGCTAGGACCGATGGATTTTTTCGGGCATAAAAATCCTAAGTATGGATTCCTTCAGAAAGGAAGTAAAGTCGTGGGTCCCATGTCGTACATTTACGGCACAAGAAAGAACCTCAAGCCTGAAAGAGAGGCCTCTGAGCAAAATTAGTTGGCCGTTTCACGCCCTGAAATGAGTGGGACGCTGATGACCTGAGATGTTAAAGACCGTTCATAAATAAATAAAAAATGGAGTTATTGAATCACTGAGCGTATACTCTTTGGCCTGTAGGCCGGCAAGTTCAAGGTTAAAAAAGCAACACTAGAATGCTTAGTAAAATGTCACTTATTAATACTTACAAAATAATGTACGTATTCATGGATGTTGGAACTGCCCGCCTGCGTTTCCACACATTTCTGAAATATACATTTCAAATTATCTTTAATTCTCCCTAGTTCTATTTTAGAAATTGAATCTATTTATTGACCATTGTTATCTATTCTTCAGTAAATCTAAAGTGTGTGAATTTGTTTTGTACATTTTAATATTTAATGAGAGAGATATATCGAACGTATCCTATACTTCGTTCAATACTTCGACTTTTTAAATAGCGTTGAACTACCATTTTTTCTGCTGGAGATTTTTTATCACAGGCGATTGAATGCTTCGTGAACTACCCTCAGAAAACGTTAACTGTGTGTGTCGTAGCAGAATCTTGCTGGAAAAACCATAAACTTGCTTTCCTCTCGAGTTATTCCAGAAAAAATTGTTGCAAAATAATTTGCACATATCTACCCATGACTTTTTAAAAATCCCCTTATTCTGCCATCGCTATCACGGCGCATTTGATCATGCGCAATGTTAGCGCTCCCCATGAAACAGACCAACCTTTTGGGAGGTGCATTATCGGTTGTTATAAGAAATAGTAACTTCTTCAGAAAATAAAATAAGGTTCGATTCAACTTCTCACCATACTTTTGTATGAAAATCCGTTCACAAAATCTGCTCCTATTCTTGCACTCCGGTAATGTTAAACTCAAGTCGCTTCGTAGCTATTCGTGAAATTCCTGATTGGAAAATAGCTTTTTAAGGAATTTCTCCAGGAATGCAGACTTCATCTGTGAGCAATGTAAGCCATCTTTGCTTTTCTTATAACTTCCGATCATTATGAACAACATGACAAGCGTTACGATCTGCAGGCACCTCTTTGTTACTCTTCCTCGTTTTTCTTCCCTTGTGATCTATATTTCAGTGTTTTTAGAGATGTGATAAAGAGCATATATAATGAGTAATGATATTAATCTCTATCTTCTTTGAACGTATTGTTTAAACGATATATATATATATATATATATATATATCTTTCCTTAGGGTTTCATTGCGCTGTTTGCCTATTCTTGTACATTCCGCAACTGTCCTTAAAACTCGCAATTGTGAGATCTCAGATTTCCGTTTCTGGTTTTTTGTTAGTGTCCAACATTTTGCTCTATGCAGAAAAATTAGCATTGCTAAATGTACATAATATTTCATGCGAATTTTTGTGTTGTTGGCCGAATTTTATATCGATTTTTTTTTTTTTTTTTTTTTTTTTTTTTTTTTTTGTGGTTGCAAATAAAGTATTAAAATATTGGATCTTCCTTGCTAGGTTCAATTTTACGGAATTGCGTATTTCACAATCTAAATGTTTAAAATCGATATATTTTGTAATTAATTATTTATAGTTTCAAAAGCTCTTTCCCTTGAGATGCTGATGCTGTGCTTTGTTGTGTAGATAGCTTTATCTTTAAACTATATCTTAATGCTATCTCTTGTAGCTTATACAGTAATTTCTGAATATTTTTTCTGGATGCTCCCATAGCCATTTGTTCATCGGTAAACAGAAGTGTTGTTAAATTCGCTTTGTAATCAGGAACATTTGTGCCATTCTTTTATTACTTGGTATTAGAGAGACAGACAGATGGTTGGTTGGATGGATGGATGGATGGATGGATGGAGTTTTATCATCCTCCAGCACGTCAGCCTATAAGGTTTATTGTGCAGTCTCATTAGGAGGGACACCTTCATTGTTTTCCCAAACACGTTCTGTTGCAATATTTTGGTTCCAAGTCTTCCAGTCTTCCCTGGTTATGGAGAGAAGAGATCTGTTTCCTTCCAGAATTTAACACTCAAACAGGATGTGCGAGGCAGATTCCTCGTCCTGTTGCACACTCTGCAACTGGGTTCATCTTTATAAACCCACTTTTTGTAGATGTTTACTGAAGCGACCATGTTTACTAATGAACATAATTGCTTTCCTTATTCCTCTTCTGCACAATTGGAGAAGATGTGGAGAGATTGTTGCTAGGACGTAGGATGAATTTCCCAGCTTGAATCTGTCCCGGATGGATTTGCCACCTTGATTGATGTCTATCCCCAATGCATGTTTTAACCGCGGACTTAGCAGTATGCATTCTGATTCCGATCACGGGCTCAGGGCCTAAAAAGGGTGTATCAGCACCCGTTTTGTCAACTGGTCTGCCATATCATTCCCATAAACGCCCTGATGCTCCTACACCTACCCCAGTTCAAGCCTGTTACAGGATGTCAGGGTAGACGGCGTTTTGACACTTCCATACCAGTTTAGATCGCACTGGTCAGAGAAAAGTGCTTTTAATGCATTTTGACTATCTGATAGGATGAGAATTCGTTTTTACTGATAACCCTTCTCCAGTCCTCTATAAGCACAGTTCAGGATAGTATATACTTTCGCCTGAAAACTATACAATATTTACAAGGATTATATTGAAGTTAGTCCTTGGAAATCGGCCATATATTCCTGCGCCCGAGTGTTGCCCTTTGCGGGATCTGTTGGTCCTGGTGGTGTAGTGGCTACCATACTTGCCTCCTAAACCCAAAACGCGGGTTCGAACCCGGCCAGGACCGATGGATTTTTTCGGGCGTAAAAATCGTAAGTATGGCTTCCTTCGGAAGGGAAGTAAAGCCGTGGGTCCCGTGTCGTACATTTGCGGCACGAAAAAGAACCTCAAGCCTGAAAGAGAGGCCTCTGAGCAAAATTTGTCGGCCGTTTCACGCCCTAAGTTGAATGGGACGCTTATGACCTGAGATGTTAAAGAGCGTCCATAAATAAATAAATCAAAAAAAAAAAAAAATTGCGCGATCCATTGGTGTACCAGATAAGTGGTTTCCGTCTATTTTTAGCGCATTTACTTTCACCAGTTTTCTCTAAATCCGAAAGTAACCGCAAATGGAAGGAAATTACAGTATTAGATATTCATTAGGTCTGACCGCATCTTCAATTTTGGAATATCCAAGAGATTTAGGATGAAAGTATGTTCGTTACAGCAAAGCTACTTCTCCAACAGTCTCCAGTGCGATGGCCGGCGTGCTTCTGAAGGCCCCTGTAACACACAGACATGCCAATCTCTGTAGGTTTGCTAAACTTACCTGCTATAATAGTTTTTAAAGTTGTCCGTCAGCAAACAATTGCGCTGTAAGATATCTGGCAGCAGACTATAGCAACATATAGTCAATGGCATTTAAGACCCTATGTGCATCCAATAGTGCGTCTGGTGGTTATGATAGACTACCTGTTTCTACGGAGAATATTATTAACATGACCATTCCAGGTCAGTTTCATGTCCAGTTCGAGGCCTAAACAGACTCAGAATATTCCCGGGCTCAACTACCAGGCCAAAGATTGCCTAAGCCTTTGAGATTCCTCCTGTTAGTTAATAGAACGACAAACGTTTTGCTACAATTTATAAATAGATCCCCCTGCATACAGCAGCTGTAAATTTTTCTCAGCACATTGTTCACCATGTCTGAGGCTGTATCGGGAACATTCCCAAAAATTATTAGGGCTATGTTATCTGCATCGTGAATTATTAGTTTGTTGGGTGGTTTCCCTGAAGGTCCCACGAGAGGCTAGGGAAAATGGTTCGCCCAGACAGAGCCCCGCTTACCTGGGTAAGACTAGATACTCCGGAAGGTATTCCGGAAGCTCCGTTCAATGCACATCTTCCATGTACCATGCACCTCTTCGGCACGGGTCGCATTATATATTAGGTATGAATATTGAGTGAAAATGAAATTGGATGTAAGATGGATGACTGAAATGATGAAGTTATGAAGTTCAGTTGCTTCCTGGTCTATCCTCTCCTCACAGCCTGCCCGGCATGGGAGCCCCTACCGGTAGCAAATGCTGCCGGTATAGCCTGTCGATGCGCAGAGGCTCACGAACCCGGCCACCAGTGACAAGGTCCTGCAACTTCTAGGCGGGGTTCTTTAATTAAACTGATGATAAGAGACACCTAGTATTACACCTCAATTTAGCGTGCTTGCTTTTCTTTTCTTCTCCTTTCGTCATTTTCAATTATGATTTTTTTTTTTTTTTTTTCTGAATAAAGGCTTCTAACATCTCTAATTAGATTTCTTTAACATTTTCAACAAGATATTTCGGTTTACGTTATCACAAACTTTTATACGATCAATAAAGTCGGTGTAAAGAGAAAAGTTAAAATTTCGTCTTTTTTATTACCTGAGTAGCAGTAAGTATACGATATAAACAGGACCATCTCTTTCTAAATCTTTGCTGTTGTTCCATTATATACTTTTAACTACGTTATTCACTGTAACCATTAAACTGTTTTAAAAATTAGTCACGCAACATTTAAAACATTTCCTCCTCTGTAATTAATTTGCACAATTTCTTCTATTCTGATTTTTACATATCTGGATCAGTATAGTTTCTTTCCATTTTAATACTCTCTTCGACACATATTAAACGTTTCTTAAAGGTAAAGTACTAATGCATATGACGCCTATTTCAATAAAACTGCATCAGTTTTGCCCGTGCATGGAAGTGTGTTGTATTTAAATGTATTAAATGCTTCTTCCAGTTCGTCTAATAATCTAATGTAATGTATAGAACAGTTCTCTGTCGGCTAGCCAGGTAAATTGGCTATGATTCTGCTCCAAGCTTTCAAGAGTTATCCTTGCTTTCCTCATCAAAGCGATGCTGTATAATCTAATTGATCCATTTTGTCCTAAACTGTATGTCAATTCATTAACTACAGATAGTTCCATATAATATTTTGTCTATTTATTCAGTATTTATTGGGTTTATAGGTAACATATTTTTCATTTAATTAAGACATTTAATTTTTATTGTTTTGTATTGATGTCCCTGTATATCATAATCCATGAACGGGATAACCGAGATGGGTGACCTAGGTAGTTAAGGCATGAACTCGAGAGCCTAAGAGTCCAATTCCCGCCAAAGCTGCTTCAGCCCACTGTGGGGATTTTTTTTTTAGATTTACCTCAGTCATCATGAAGACAAATGCCAGCAAGCTATCCTAAATTAGGCTGAAATGTTCCCTTCGCAATAAAAAAAATTCTTATCATTTCATTTCATGTATCACCGGTGTCCACCCACTACCTTCGAAGGTTCAGCAGTAAAAAAAGGGCATAAACACAGTTAAAAATAATATAAGTATAGTACATATGTCTGCCATCTATCTGTCCCAATGCTATTTATTTTTATGACATTTGTTCTTACAAAGGCAGTTTTTAATATACATAGAGTGCCGGAAAATGTATACCCACTTCAAGCAGAGAAAAAACTGTGTTAACATAACAAATCTGAATTCACATGAACAGAAAATTATCGGCACTAATCATCTTAGACTTTTATGCCCACCATCGGCGTCGATACACTTCTGAGTACGTTGAACTACTGATTGAGCAACAGTGTCCTCAGCGATTGCAGCACATGGCTTTTCAAAGTCTTCCCGAAGCTCTACCAGTGTAGCTGGTTTCCTACGGTGTACAACACCCTTAAGAGTTCCCCATAGGTAGAAGTCCAACGGAGGTAGTTCCGGAGAACGCGGTGGGAGCTCTTAGTCCTATTCATTGCCTTGGAAGATTGTCATCAACGTACGTATGTACATCCCGATGGTGATGTGGTGGTACACCATCTTGCTGGAAGTAAATTTTCTTATTTCCATAGAGTGTATGAATGGCGGGTAAGATCGATGTGCGTATCATGTTCAAATACACTGGGCCAGTTAACATTACTTCAAAAAAGAATGGCCCAATTAGTCCCCTAAATGACAACCCACATTAAATTTTAATTCCAGGTAATTTAACAGTCTTTTCCAAAATAACATGTGGATTGTTTGCACACCAGTAGACACAGCTATGCTGGTTAACAGTTCCGTTCAACTTAAATTGTGCCTCGCCGGACCAAACAACTTTCCCTACGAAGGCCTCATCCTCTTGCACCATGTTCCGAAACCACTCACAGAACTGCATTCTCCGATCAGGGTCATCTTCATTTAATGCATACAAAAGTCTTGGGATACAAACTTTCAACGTTGCTGTTTTAATAACACAACGTACGCTGGTTCTGCTAATCCCAGTTTCACATGCACGTTGCTTTGTAGATTTCTGCGGTGAGTGCTCAAAGCTACCAAAACCATAGTCGAGGATGCGGGGCTTGTTGCTGTGCGAGGTCTCTCAGATCTGCTCTTGATAGCATCGCATATGATATCACGAGTCTCAAATTTGTCTCGAATGCGTGTAATGGTTACTCGTATTGGCGGCTCTGTACTGTACACACATCTCCATTGCCTTTGAACTTCAACAATAATCTCGGTTTTCGAATACCACTTCAAAAGTGCTTTCCGCTGTTCATCTTGTTTCCATTTTGTTATGGCAACGCCAGCATAACGTTGTGACTCACATCTGTTTACAGAACATCTCACGATAATCTTCACTTCATTTGTTCATTGTTGATTACGTGTCACGTAGCAACGCTATCATGATGTATGGAGTCACATCTGTTTATTACACATTACTGTTGTTTTTCTGTCCAACTTTGAAATATATTAAATAGATATATACTGCGAATTTTGTATACATTTTTTGGCACCCTCGGTATATTGCATTCTATATTCTCTTGATCGAGTATGCAGAATTTTAAGTTTGTTTCTTCTGGTGTATTTTGTCCTGTATATCCTCATTCTATTTTATCGTCCCTCTCGTAGTCTTTTATTTCTTTTATTAATTATCCATGCTGCTGCCTATCTTAATTTAACTCTTAATGTTAACATTAACATTGTCATTAATTCAGTTCCTTTTGTATATTTTTATATAAATCTTAAATGCTTGCTTCTTGCAGTATCGGAACTTAAATATTTCCCATTTTATGAAATATATTAATCAAATTATGAATCAAATTAAGTAAATGATTCGAAAACATTTGAAATGAACTCTTTACAGCATGAGAGGATTATGTGCGAACATATTAATCATAAATTAAAGTAATATTTCTTAAGGAACAGAATAAGTATGAGTTTTCATCTGAATGTTCCTAGCGTTGTGTAGATGGAGAATAACAAGAATACGAAGATTGTCTTTTAAGTTGTTGCAAACCTCCTCTAGTTGGCGCTATTGAGATATGTCATTACTATTTTTGACATTTGTTATTGTGAAAACAGGAGCTTAGAAACTGACCTAATAGTTTGTTTACCGTGAGCGTTTAAATAAAGCAAATCTGCCTAAAGATGGGAATTTCACGTGAAAGTTTTCGTTGGATTATTTTTTACGGTTTTAGTAACGCAACAGAAATGCATAGGAATCGCTTCGTTCAATCTTTGGTAATAAGCACCATCAGAAAGGACTGTGTAATATTGATTTGCGGAATTTCGTCTTGGTCGTGCTTCTGTCAGTGATGAACTTCGAGAAGATCGACCAAAATCGATTTTCATCGATGTTGTGTGCAACATGAATGAAGAAGATCGGTATGTGAATTACAGTGAGACAGAGGCATCCTTAAGCATATCAAAAACTGCAGTACATTCGATTTTTCTTGAACATTTAGAGAGTAAAAAAATCTGTTCCCGATAGATTTAGCATAATTTGATCGAAGCTCAAAAAACGCTGATGGTAATTGATGTAATGAAATGCTCAAAAAATTCCACCGAGTAACTGAAAAATGCGTATAGGTGACGAAACTTGGGTATATTCTTATGAACTGAAACTAAGCAACATGTTTGGGTGTTCCAAGATGAACCGAATCTCACAAAAGTTGTTCGTTCACGAAGCCCTTCCAAGAAAACGCTCATTTCTTTCTTGGATAGAACTTGGCATATCGCAAACATTCCTTTAGAGGATCGAGAACAGTTAACGCTGAATGTTATACAACAGTTTGTTTGCTTGAAGTAACCGATGAAATCAGGAAAAACAATCGAAAACATCACATCATTCTTCATCATGATAATGCCAGCTCTCATACATCACGTCAAACAATTGATTATTTGAAGTAGAAAAACACCAAATTGCCCGTATTCACTTGATTTGTCGCCCAAGGATTTCTTTTCTTCCCGAATGTCAAACAGAAAATGCTTGAATTGCCATCCATTTTCATCACCTTAGCTGTTGAAACCTTTAAAATCCATGTTTTTGAGATACCAACTTCAGAGTGGGAAAAATGTTTGGAGAATTCGTTTAAACGCATGCAAAAGTGTATAATTCTTAGAGGCGAATATTTTGAAAAGCAATAAAGTTTTTGTTTTCTTTCTTTCATATTTTTTTAACAATTTAAATGGTAATCCTCGTAAAAGTTTTTAATTTTGCTCAATGTGAGCTTTTATAAAGGGTTTCAGTCCCGTTAATTATTTGAAAGTTTAAAAAGGAATTTAAAGGTCTTTGCCTTTAAATTTACATTATATATCACACAAGTGCAATTCTTTATACGGAATATAGTTTTGCATGTGAATTATATTTCTACCTTATTAGTCTATGCTTTGAATTTATTCTTAACCCGTATCGGAAAGTTATCTTTCTCCAGTGACATTCTCGGAATTTTCTCTCTACATACTTCTAATTATAAGTAATGAAAATACTTGGGTAGTAGAAAAGGATACACGTTGTAAGTTTATGACCTAATGGCGATTGTAACTTTCATTTAATTTTCAGCTTGTATTCCGCTAAATGTTTATGAGGCACAATATTTAAATTTATATTTGTTAACAATTGTCACGATTGCAAAGGCTTCATATTTATACAATGAATAGTGCAAGTTTCCTTGGGCTATAAGTTTGTGTTGAGTTTCGTCTTATTACTTGAAGTTAGGAGTTACATCAAATCAAATGTGTTCATTGAAAGCTCGGTACTATAAAGCCGAACAACGCAAGGAATTTCTGGATAAAGTAAAAGTAACTCAATTGCATAAGCTGATAATGGGCTTTTTCATCTGAAGTTTATGAACTTATAGGTGAAGACAATGATTTTGCATCCTTGTAGAGAATGTTACGCTCATGGAACAAAATGCAAGCAATGATTATTATCCGGCAGATCTTTGCTTTTAAATTTGCTTTCCTAATTTAATTACAGCTTCCGAGGCACGGTTGATCCGCTGCTACGGATAATAAACGACTTTCGGATTATGCCTACTACAATCCGAACTTTTTTTTAGTGTTCGACAATCTTAGTTAGCTTAAAGAAACAGACCTACAACCTTTACAGTTTCTGACACAATTAATTTGCGAATGGTGTGCCTTTACGTTC
This sequence comes from Metallyticus violacea, assembly GCA_030762175.1. Classification (NCBI taxonomy): domain Eukaryota; kingdom Metazoa; phylum Arthropoda; class Insecta; order Mantodea; family Metallyticidae; genus Metallyticus; species Metallyticus violacea. Next base: position 64,236,627 of record CM060832.1, on the reverse strand, counting down.
AGACCATCTTAGAAGTGACAAATTTCTTTGTTCCGTTGTCGTGAGAAAATGTTGCATAAATATTTTCCACCTTACTTGCTTTAAAATATTTTCGAGCACTACGCCCTGGCGCAATATTTGAATTTTGCAAAGAAGTATCGTGTTCTGGAAGTATCGTGTATTCCTTATTCAGAGACTTAAACAGTGCAGAATACAGATCTAAATACAGAAAACTCCTTCCGCATGTTTGAACTGTTAGATTTTATTTATTTATTTATTTATTTATTTATTTACGAACGCTCTTTAACATTTCAGGTCATCAGCGTCCCATTCAACTCAGGGCGTGAAACGGCCGACAAATTTTGCTCAGAGGCCTCTCAGGCTTGAGGTTCTTTTTCGTGCCGCAAATGTACGACACGGGACCCACGGCTTTACTTCCCTTCCGAAGGAAGCCATACTTCGGATTTTTACGCCCGAAAAAATCCATCGGTCCTGGCCGGGTTCAAACCCGTGATCTTGGGTAATGGAGGCAAGTATGATAACCACTACACCACCAGGACCGACTGAACTGTAAGAGAACGGTGCATGTACAGTACCGTTGTTTTTAAGAAATTAGCAACTTTGAGCACTATTGCGACTTCTATACCACTGCAGTTTTCCTTTTCCTCCGCTTCTTCTTCCTAGTTACAGTCGCGAGTAGATCGCTGTATATCCAGTGCTGCTAAGCAGCATACACGCGTGTAATGAAACGAATTTGCCTTTTGTGCTCATATTATTGGATAATTATCAACCTTAGCATTAACTGATTCGGTAATAACGTTTATTTCATTAATGCTCGTATGGCAAAAACCTTTAAGACCACAATTGCATCTACTTGTATTATTAGTATCATTGCTAGTTCCCAGGCAGCTAACCCGTCGCTTTGTAAGATATAGTGGCATTTTTTTCTTGGAAATATTAATGTCCTATAATGCCGGATTGGCTTGTCAAGTGGCGATTTCATAAAGCATACGCATATGGCTGGATTTACTACGCATTATTGTTTCCATTGCGTTTGCTTCTCGACATGCTATTTATTTGTAATCCCAATTCCACTCTGTTCCTCTAGATTTTGGTGGTTGCGACAAGTTGTCTCCAGATTTACCAATCTTTCATCTTATTTCACATCTGTCAAGTAATAAAATTAATCTCACTTTACAACTTTGACTGCAATTTCCGTGTTCTGTGTTTTAGACTTGGACATAGTAATGTGTTAGAGTATGACAATATTTAGTGATATTTTGAAACTATAAGATTGCCACCTTATCGTTCACATTTGCAAATGATTACCTTTATGAATTCAGAAATTAATGAAATGCTGAAGAAAGGATTTTTCAGGTTCTAATTATTGTAGCCCTATGTGCAACACGAAGTGGGTTATTGAGTTTTGAAACCTCAGATATCTATTGATTCTGTTTTCCTATCTAATATTGATTCATATTTTACCTTTTTCGTGAGAAAAGCATTTTACTGTTTTGAATTTGAATAGCTTATTATCAGATTGTTTTGCATAAGGATTCAAAAAGGTACACAAATTTCGTGGAGGACTGAATTTGTATGATTTTACTGTTTGCCATTTTACTTGACTATGGATGCACAAGTTCTAACAACCGCCACGGGTGGCCGAGGTCCTTAAGGCATGGACTCGTGAGCGGGAGGTATGCGGTTCGAATCCAGCCAGGACCGTCCTCCCTGACTGGGTTTTTTTTTTCCAGGTTTTCCTCAGTCTTCATAACTGGCAAATGCTTAGGCCTGGAACGCTTCCTTCCTTAAAAAAAAAAATCCTTTCCCAATTTATCATTTCATCTCATGTATCATCAGTGTCCACCGCCTTTGGTGCCTCTGTAGTAAAAACGGGCGTTAAACACTACTCCCCCCCCCAAAAAAAAGTTCTAACTTGCCTGTTAGTTAAAGTCAGCGATATAAAGTTTAAATACTTGTATCATTTTTTGCATCATTATGCAGAATTGTTTGAGCAGCACCTCTGTAATTTAAAAGCAATATTTATCAGATTCAGGAAGGCCGATTTTACGCTTGATCATGAGAAAGCTACATTTCCGACTTCTCAGTTAAAGTCTTTAGGACTTATTTTCTCTTGTGTTGGCATAACTGTTGATCTAAAAGTATTCACAGTATTATTTTCGCTCCCTATGTGGCATAAATAGGATATTTTTTTGGAATGAATTTCTATTTTGTTAAATTTGTTCCCTCTTATGTCCTTTGTGCCGCAAAATTGCGTGAAGAGAAGGTTAATTTTACTTGAAGATTAGAACAGCAGGGAATTTTCGATTATTTGAAGCACACTTTGATTAAACGTTAAATGTTGTCCGTTCCAGACTCTTCACTTCCCTTCATATTACAAACTGAAGCTTGTGTACTGCCGTTTCTGTAATTCCATTACCAGAGGATCCTGAGGGCGGGAAAGCTGTGGCGTATGCTTTGCCTGTACCGACGTACTTAAACAGAGATTATAATTGAGTTAGAGGCTGTCGCTGCCGCTATATTGTACGTTTTGGAAAAGTTCAGTTCAAACTTTAATTTTGAAGAAAATAAACAGACTCTTTCCTGGGTCCCAGCCTATTTTCGTAGATCGATTAGCCACATGGGCATGCATAATAGTTTGAAATATTACAACAAATAATTGTGTGGCAAATGCTTTGTTACGTAAGTTAACCGTAGGCTACTGTCATTCATCTCACTCGATTCCAGCCAGCTTGTGATGACGTTTTGTCCAATTGTTCTCTAGCGTTTGCAGGTTTACATCAATAATAGCAGGGACATCCAAAATTAGCTCCAGTTATTGAGGATCTTCTAACAGGTACGGTAATGACACCATATAGCTCATAGAGGAGATGAGCTCTCAAGCCTAATGAATAGTTTAGTGCCATTTTTATTTTATTATTACCCTGTATCGCCCATTGGAGCCCACTTAGAAATGTGTAAACCTGGCATAAGATCCAGTATTTTATTTGTTGGGGAAATGATAACAGTTAACGTTTATTTGCAAAACAGGTGTAATTAGCAAGCCAGCTCAGAACACAAAGGTGGAATTATCAACATCAAACACTGCACACCAGTCAATGCAATGTGTATATTATATCGATTAGTTAATATCTGTTGAAGGGGGAAAATATAGTTCTTTAATTTGTCGATCCCTTTTCTAAAATACTCTAGTACTTTTTTTCAATCCGTGACGCAAGAACAAAAATAATTGCGACCTATTTACGCATTTTTATTTTTAATTTTGGGATACCTGGATGTCCCAGTCAATGCGACCTGTTTCAAAACTTTTGGCTTTCGCAAATTTATTTTCATGTTACAACTATTCTGGTATTATCCAAAAGCTTCTTTGAGAAAGAGTGTCAATTGCAGTTCAAAAGAAGTTCTACATTGTATATCGTCACAATGACTATACTTACTGGAATGAAATTTTGTTGTAGCAGTTTGCATTTAATGCAGCCAAGCACGAAGCTCATAACATTTATTATTTTGAATCGATGACGTTTTTCTCACCTAATTATCCTTTGTCCAACATGTCGACTATAAGATATTGCCCGTCGTCTTCTTTTAAATCCAGAATATTTTGAATATAGTAAGGATATTCACGAATAAAGGGCAAAAGACCGCGGGTTCAATCCCGGCCGGGATAAATATTGAAAAATTACTTTTTGTTTGCGTTTAATGCAATATTAAGCATTAAATTATTTCAAACCCATTCTAACTCGTCTTGTAACAGTACATGAAGTCCATCCTGTAATTTCAAACCCATTCTAACTCGTCTTGTAACAGTACATGAAGTCCATCCTGTAACTTCTGCCGGTGCAATGATGCACAGATAAACTCCATTAATATATCAGGTGAGAAACATATTAAATGTCATATTCACTTCAAGAGGGAGAAGGAGTGCAAATGGACGGCTATCGATCCAGTGTAATGCACCTGTTTGAGCAGCAACTCAAAATATAATTAATATTATCACTGCGCCATTTTTGAGTAACAATACACGCTAAAACCGATATAAATGGGGTGTAGAATCGTTTTTACTCCAAGATATTTACAACATGTTTCCTTTCTTGAACATGGCGGAACTTTCTAGGAGAGCTGCTTCACGATCTCGGGTCTATAAAATGATGTCACGATTGTATCCCTTTGTTACAATGAATAAAGCTAATTCCACTAATTAATGAAACAGCGAATGTTGGAGAACGTTATTGAGCCTAATGAACAGCAGCATCTCATTGGTTAGCGTGAAAATCGGAAAGTCCCGTGTCCGAATCCCGTAAATTTAGTTGCCTCCATAATTTTTTTCCCGGAGTTTTTCCTTAGCAGGTGAATGTCAGATAAGTTTAAGCGTTGCGCACTCAGGACTCATTTACGCACTGATATCGTCATTCTTTTAATGTCTATATAGACCTTAGACGTTAACTTATTGCAATAATCTCGAAATGGGAAATATTTAACTATAAAATCAGTGGCGAACAATCACACATTTCTATTTCAAATGAGGATGCTACTCCAATAGATGCTGCAAGACAATAATAATATAATAGTGAAAAAGTAAGCACTACTGCTAACTTTCCATAATCGCGGCACACAACTTTTAGAAAACGGCTGCAATAGCACTAATGTCAAAGATATGTTAACAATATCCCACAGAGTAGACCCATTGCATTTTGTCAAGAATGTTATGCGATCATAAATTATTTATGGCAGCATGCAACATTTTCGGAGAGGAAAGTATTTACCAATAATAGGCATAACCTTATAAATTCTTTTGATCCTGTAGAGTACAACAGATTCCAGCCAGAAGGAGGTCGCTGGAATTAAGAAGTGTAAATGACGTTGCAAACAAGGTAGCAGAAAGTGTAGCGGAACAGATAGGGATATAATTGCAAAAAGGACTTTGTAGAAGTGCATGAAAAAGTGATATATTTGTGCTTAAAATAAATATTATGATGATCATAGACACTTAAAATAAGGAGTGTTTTCGTGCATTGCCATGTAGAATCCTAATATACACTGCTAAAGTCGAAATAATGTGCCTTGCAGAATTGCTTGAATAGCAATGGTCTGCAATGGAGAACTTAACGGAATAGCATCATGTCACGTTATGTTGGGTGAATCTAAAATTTGTCGGGTACAGGAGCATCATTGCCCGATATAGTGCACCGGGAGGGGAGTTTCCTCTCTTACACAAAAACCAATAAAGGCTCTACGGACTTAAGCAAAATTTTCTGCTCAAATTTCACAAGAGCTCCACCCGTCAATAGCGCCAACGCATTCCAGAAAACTAAAATCGATTTTCAGAAGACACGAGAATGAAAAAAGGTTGCCACGTGGAATTTTTCTGTGAGGAGTTTTGGGATTTTAAGATCCAAACAGGAGAGAGAGCCATGTCAGTTTTTCCTTTAGTCGCTACGTACAAAGCAGGTGTATCTTAAAATGCCAGTTTTTAATTATTAGTTTTTTAAGTTGGGTATTCAGCCTCGAAAATAGGTTTATGTTGTAACTAAGCGATTTTAACTGAAGGTTCTTTGGCATGCCAGGAGAAACATAGAAGTCGTACGTCTTTATAGACAATTTCCATCACGATACCGATGCGCAAGCAGCAAAGCTGTGGTTACTGGATTTCAGGAATACAGGCTGACAAACTTCATACTGTTTTAGGTTCTCATTGAAAGAAAGACACCTTTGCACCCTCGAGTTCCTGAAAAAGAAGACGTGTACCAAGTAGATCTCTTAATACGGCAGTATATTCAAAACACTGATCCGATAAATGATAAGAAATACTTCAGAATCAGGAAAAATGGTCATACTTTAAAAATCTCAAATCAATCTTAATCCTTTGAGGGAGGTCTGCTTTGTCAAAAGTAAGGAATAACGTGTCCACTAATAATAGCACCATGAGTCCATCATTCTCGCACAGATGCTGGTGCGCCATAAACTGGTGGACCGGGGTTCCATCTCCGATCAGGTTATTTTGCATAGGTATAGTTTTCTTGGAGTTTCCCGGTTTCTGAAAAGAGAGATAACGAGGTAACTTTAAAGGTTAAGTGCTCCAGACTATTTCGCGTCATCAATTTATTCATTCCATTCATCGTCTCTAAAGACCGTAGGGCATATTCGTTCAGTATTCTTGGAGTAGGTAATTAGCCTTGAGCAAGTTGATAGTTACGCAGGTGGTCATTGTCTCAACCACGTTGCCGGAATAGCTGGGGTGCCTTACGCCATGCATCCAAAAAGAGACCTCGTCCTGTGTTCCACCGTGATGCAACTTTCATGATGGACAACAGCATCTGGATCACAGAAGGTGCAAGTGATCTCTGCGAAGGATTTCTTATACTGATTTCTTATACTATGCCAATGAACTGTAATCGTTGCCTTAACGAGACATTTTTTACTTGTTGTTAGTTACAAACGAGGTATCTTTTTCTTGAGATATCTGCTTTAGTCGAAACATCAATGTTGCTATGACCCCGGTACTACGTTCTGTACTATTAGGAGGTGTACAGTGAACTTATAGTGAATGTTGCTTGTGCTTGAATAGCCGTTTCATTGAACTTAATATTTTATATTTCTTAGTAACGTAACTGTTACCTGAAGTCACAGGAACGAAACTTAGCGCATTGGTTAGATACCCCAGATATTTCCGTTATTGTTTAAACTTTATGCTTAGTTAAATTAATGTATGTTCTCTTAAACTTTATATGTTCTACCATTAGGATATTTTATAATTATTACGAAAACTTTGTTTTATTGCAAAGTCTGGCTTTAGCCACTTTCCGGGTGCGGTGCATGCCCTACTGCTGTGCGTATCCTGTGGTGGGTATTCAGCAGGTATACATTTAGTGATGTAGGCGAAATCAAGGCAAGTTGCGCCTCATCACTACAGCAACTTTAACTGCTTGTGACTCGCCGCATGTAAAACTTCAAAAATGAGTACTGAGGGATGAGAAACGAGAAATTGCAGTCTCTAGTCGCGTGTAGATCTTATAACTGCATGCTTCAGCAACGTCGAACTTACAACTGCTTCTGCGAATTGCTTGCCCCAGCAAAGCAAAATTTCCCTTATATATTCAAATGAAATTAAATAATCGTTGGCTTAACGATTGTCACGGAGTCATAAAGGCACGCACAATCTTCGTGCCTTATCTTCAAAGGTTCAAACATACATTTTCTATTGGCTGGTAAGTTCACTTACTACATGTGCCATTCGCTATTTTTGAAAGTTTAAAACATTTTTTTTAGCATTTAACGGCTAACAGTACAACGCCTGTCGGGGCCAAAGTCACAAAGAGTTTTAAAATTCCTTCAAAGGTATTAACGTTGCAATGGTAGCGTTTTTAAAAAGGAGGGCGCACACTTTTCCCTTTTCATTTGTGTCGGATTTATGGCCCTCTCGCCTATTCAAGCTACCGAAATGGAAAAACATGAGAGGCTTTCTCTTTTGTACGATTCTTACATTGAAGTTAAACTTTATAACCCACATATACTTAATATTTATTTATATATACAATGCCGAAATATCTTGATTGAACTTACATAAATACACATTAAAATTATGTTTCAGTAGAGGTGGATAAGAGAAAATCTTAGATATTTTGGCTACTCTTTAACAGGTGTCTTTAAAAGTTGATATGTAATATGTCAGTAAAGGAAGTAACAATTTTATATATATAATGTCTGTTTTTAGTGGAGGTATGGTGGAAAATTCAGTATATTTTATAAAATAATGTTTTTTACATGTTTAGCGGAGTTTAAATTCCGACCCTACCGATTGCGGCACACAAACACAGCATGAGCGTACAACGCTATAACTAAGCGTTGATGTATATATACACATATAGCTACATTCCAGCTTGGCATTTTTGACCTAAATGTAACAAAAACTAGCTACCTGTTATAGGCTCACTTTGGAATAAACGTTGGATGCCCAAGAAGATTGAAATTTATTTCCCATCTAGAAATAGCAAATCTGAATGTTTTCTTTCATGTTTATGTACTTACTTCTCTTGATTTTGTAACAGCCGATCTTCAATGTGTTTTAATTTATACTTCATAATAGTACAGGAGTATTTTCAATTTTGCTAAATGGAAGAAGCCAATATCTTTCTGAATAGTTTCTGTAGTTTGTATCATAATAATGCTAGCTTCTATTATGACATAATCATGATTGAAAATATTCTTTGGTGTCAAGGCTTTATTCCAAAGTGTATAGCATAAGTATTAATTATGTAAAATGATATGTTAAGTGAAAACGCAAATCACGCATTTATATCTCCGATTTTTACTTGATCATACATTTATGTATATGTATTTGTGTACATTGATAACGGTAAATAATGAAAATACTTTTGTCTTCTTTCAGGAGCTGATAATGACAACGTCGAGTCAAAACACCATCTTGCTTCAAACTGCACTGTACAGCAACTGCAGCTCTTCCAGACGTCTGGCTGTTTATTTTTCTTCGTCTAGAGCTGAAAAATAACATTCCTTTCAATGATCTCAAGTGGAAAACGTATATTTTGCTATGACTACGGTAGTCTCCACTTATGAACCCATTACTGCAATAAGCAGAATTGTAGTAAATGGAGCAGTTATATTAATGAGAACTATTTTATGCCGGAGAAGAAAGCCACTAGCTACCTTCATAGTTTGTATGTGATGAATATTCAGTGATCAGAGCTCTTTAGCTGTTAAACATTTTTTATTTATTTTTATGGCATGTTGTTCGTCATTGTAAGTGTCATATTTTTGCCGAAACTGCGCAATAAGTTTAAATCTTCCTACCCCAATATATAGGGTCCAAGTAAACTTGTAGATAGTCTATATCCTTGTTCAACTCCTTCATTATTCATCGCATCATGATGACTTCAACAAAGAATCAAAGAAACGGGTACAGTCTTCATTCGATGGTTTCTCCAAAATCCTCGGAGATGACAATTCTTTTCCTTCTGCTAGTGCTTTTCCTGCCCACCATAATGTCGTTAAATACACGCCCAATCCCATCTGAGCACAGTAAAAGAACTAGTTCCAGCAAAGCTGGAGTTTCAACAATGCACATTGCAGTGGCCTTCAGCGAAACGCATGCTCAAACGTTCCTGCGCGTCTTTAACAAGAGCATAATAAACGCTACAGGAATGCTTGCCAACGTAACGATTTCGCCGCTAGTGATTTCTCTGCCAGAGGATCAGCGCTTCTCGGCCGGAGTTTTGGAGCGCACTTGTGCTCTACTTGAAGGCAAGTATGTGATTGCGGTGATGATTTTGGGAAGCAGTCCTGCAGGCTTATCTGTGGCGTTGGCTGCTGCTACATCTGGCATTCCTGTGCTCTGGGCCAGGGAGGAAACAGGCGATCTTTCGGGATACCTGCAACCGGTAAGTAGAAACTTGTCAGAGAACCCTTAAATAATGTACACTGCTAAAATAATTATAAAAATACATAACATTTCCTGCCGAAATGAGTCTATTGATTCAGCTATCAATCAAGATATTCACAGAATCCACACCAATGTAGAATACTACAAAGTGCTTGAAAAGGGCGGAGGGGTGATATTTTATCAATACAAAAACGCTCTTCTATAATATCGTATGTTGTATCCCGTGAACTTAGATAAATGTGTTCTGATATATTACACAGAAAGTTTTTTTTATACATTAATAAATCAAATAAATCAACGATTTATTGCCATTCCACTCCGTTAATAATAAAGTAGTCTAGGGAAAAAGTACTAAACATTACAACAAATAGGAAAAACCCTAGAGTACTAGGTATTTTATTTGTTTGTGACACACGTACAAAGCAAAACAAAAGTAAACTCCCCTCAAATTCTTCAGAAAAAGAAACATCAGATTTGATAACCGACCTAGGACTATCATTAATAAATGTACTTTTAACAAAATGTGCATCAACATGTGCTGGCTTTGAGGAGTCAGCTTTTGCTAAGTAAATTATTTGTCACATTTCTCATTTGTTTCTTATTTTATTGCACAACGGACTGGAAAATTCTGAAAAAAGATTTTTTAAAAGAAATAGGAATGTATATTTTTGATTGAACCTGCTGAATTAATTATGATCGTTTAGTAAGGAAAATAATGTGATGTTATTGACAACACAGTCCTCCAACGAGCGGCCAGTAGAATGGAACTGCGCGTTAATTTATGCCTTATGCAAAAAGGAAGACATTTTCTATAGAGGTTAATGATCTCTACATTTGAGGTATATTGAACTGACTACTACAAAAGTTAATAAAATACAATAAGAGAATATTTGAGAACTGAACTCAGATACCAGGGTTTAAACTTAAGAGGACAAAATATTTTTTGGCTTAGTTTCTTCAGAGAACTTTCGTTTCGACACGGTTCTATCATTGAACTTATCTGTTCTGAAGATGTCGAAAATTTACATCAGCACTTCTAAATAGAAATAAAGCTCAGCTATTACCTCGTGCTCCACTTTATCAATTTGTAATATAATTCCTTTATCTTTTTATTTCTTTTTTATTGGGGGTGGGGCTTTGAGGTATTTTTAAAATAATATTGAGTACCTACATGAAGGTTAATAAGAATTTTAAACATTTTATTATGTTAGGAATAATTATAAGTGTATTCATTTTGCCTAACTGATTATGTTGATAGAATATTGCCCCAATTTTTAAAAGTGTTATAGATAAATTTGTTTCAAATGCAAAATTATTTACGTCTTTGGGCAAGTAATGGGAAAAATTGGTAAAAGGAGTTTTTAAAATATTATTAATAACTTGCAGTCGGTTTTTAAAGACTGAATCAAACAATCAGCTTCTGCGCCCTGCTTTGTCATGCTCTTATTTTACACTTTGGCAATATAATGTAAGTTAGTAGGTCAGTAATGGCGACATAAGTGTAAAGGTTGAGGGATTTCGGTTAGTGTGGTATGGTTTTGAAGTGGATAGATATTTAGAGTAAATGTGAATCTTCCCTTTTGTGTAGTTGTTAATTACGTATGTAAGCGACATGAGTGACAAAAATAAACGCACAAAATTAAGTGAGATGACATTTAGTAACAAAGGAAAAGCAGGAAAAGGAAAGAAGTTTTAAAAGCCATTAGTAATTTTGTTTTATTTTATTTTTTGAGTTGGTTTATTTATGGATGATTTTAACATCTCAGGTCATCAGCGTCCCATTCAATTCAGGGCGTGAAACAGCCTATCAAATATCGTCAGAGACTTCTTTTTCAGGCTTGAGATTCTTTTGCGTGCCGTAAATATATGACACGGGACCCACGGTTTTACTTCCCTTCCGAAGGAAGCCATATTTGGTATTTTTAAGCCCGAAAAAATCTATCGACCCGGGCAGGGATTGAACCCGCGATCTATAACCCTTAGTATAGTAGGCACATTTTTCACAAAAAATGTTGTTCAAACTATACTGATGATAGGGTATATGTTCTTATAACACTGCAGCCGTAGTTAGAGAAGTAAATGCGAATGAACCAGTGATTCAAGAATTTGAGGATAAAGAAAGCCAAAAGATTTCTTATATTGAGTAACGCTTACACTTGTTGACTCAAACTTTATAAAAAGTAATAACCCTGTTAGTGATGATATTGCGAGAGATGTGTTAATGAGTCAACAATTGACATTCTTATACACATTGGAACGAATCATAACTATAACTGTAACAGCCAATAATACCAGATATCTGAACAAAAATGTGTTTTATTGTATACGTTTAAAAAGTGAATCAAATTTACGTATTTACCTGGTATATTCCGGTAACATAGTGCCTTGAATTGTGCGCCCTGAAAATTGTTTGGAGGCAACACCACGATCGCAACTCTTGGAATTTCAAATTGGAAAAAAATTTCTAATATATTTCATTATTAAAATTCACTTGAACACAAACTTTTTTTAACAATGAAAGGTTCCTTGGAACCGTAGAAATTCATTTCAAGTCATATGTTGTTTTTTTAAGGTATTTAACGCCCATTTTTACTGCTGAGGTATCACTGATAAACTGGAAAAAAATATTATATATTAGGAAGGAAGTGTTCCAAGTTTAGGGTACTTCTCCGTCTTTTGCCATTTATGAGGACTGAAGAAAACCTGGAAAAAAAACCTCAATCAGGGAGAATGCTCCCTGGCGGGAAGGGAACGCCAGACCTCTCGCCCAGGAGTTTGCGCCTTAATGACCTTGGCCATCCGCGGTGGTTTGAACATATGTTGAGGTAGAAAAAGTGTACTGGCCAATATATTAAAAAGGTTGGTTACAGCAGTGAAAAAGCTAACTAGTCGCGGACTTCCTCTACATGGGCATGTTGAAAGTTCCATTCATCATATAACAGTCGGTTTATGTATCTTAACTTATAGCTGAGTTCGGTCCTTTTCCCCCGAAGCACATTTAACGATATGCAAACCCGGAATAGACCAAATATTTCTTTTTAGTAGTACATTCTACTGAATGCATTTCCCATATAAATAAATTATCTTTAATATTAAGGTATGTAAATGAAAATGGAGAGTCTGTTGACAGTTGCCTCTTGATTTTGCCAAACTCAGGCACAAGTCTGAAAACCCAGCTGAAGCTGTACTTGCTACACATTCAATTGACATTACTGACTGTAGAGACCAATCTTACGACAATGTAAGCAATTTGTGGGGAGCTTAGAGGGCTACAGGCACGCATTACGAATCACATTCCGAAAGCGCCTTGTGCAGCACATTCTTTGAATAACACTAGTGCTGCAAGCTCATTCTTCAGTCTAGTACCAAGCAATTATAATTTTTACTTTATTCACTACGCTTGGAACTACTTTTTTTCTTTCATGTAACCAGAAGACAAAACTTTAAAAACTGGTAAAAAAAAAAAAAACACATTGGTTAGTCATAGAGTAACCATGTATAGTCTAAATAAAAATTGGAGGAGTATTATCAAGATTCTCACACGTTATTAATAATACCTGTGAAAAATGAGGCTTAGGGCTCCAACTCAGGAAAGAATGGACAGTATTCATAATGACATTTTGCAAGGACATACACCAGAGATTTAATAGTGTAAATGTTCAATTTCAAAGTGTAAACGTAGATATTGAAATAGTTGTGGATTATATGAATCACTTTTAGCGTTCATCAGCTCTGTTTGTGACATACTGAGCAATTATAAACAAAAATCGATAGAGATTACCGATATATGCAAATAAAAGATGAAAGGAACGCATGCTTAACGCTGATGAAGAACAGACACAAATTCTTGTGACTGGTAGCGAGAATTTAGGGTCGAAATGCGTTTCCCAACACTAAACAAGTTGCACACTGAATTAGTTACCAGAAAGGACAGTTATAAAATACTGTCGGATTGTTTCATAGTTTTCAGTAAATTTAAGGTTAGTTCACCAGACGCTATTTCTGAACCCCCAGCAAAACTCCAAGTATCACATGAGAAATTTATTTGGAACCTGACTTCCCATGCAAATGTGTGCATTTATGAAGTCTTATGAGACCAGTCGAAATGAGTACACTGCTACGAAAGAGCGGTTACAGATTTATAGATCCAAAGATCATCCAGTTGCCACAAAATTGCAAGATGCTAAATTTAAGAATTTTTGGAGTATAGTCTAGAAGTTGATATAACAATAATAATAAATGTTTCATATTGCTCTAGCAATTAAAAAAATTCAAATGCACCTGGCAGAGAATCCGAAATTATTAAATAGCTTACAATTGCTTTTTGGCTGCGAAAACTATATCTGATCAATTACGTGCGTGCATAAACCAATCCAAAATGTATAAGCGCCAACCTCTTGCCAATGAAACGGGTCCTGAGGTACCTACCCTATGGGCGAGCGGGACGCCGGTTTGCCAGCCAGTAGGTTCTCAGTGATTAGCGGAAGGGTAAAACAATAAAACAAACAACCATACACATACCAATATAGGAGGTTCATTACTTACCAAATCATCAAATGAGATGTTGACATTGCTCATACATTTTTGGTATCTCTTTAGGATATTATTCGTCATTCGCTGTAGTTTATTTTGAAAAATCCTGATGACTATTATATTTGAGTTCTTGTAAGGGTCGGGTTCGTCTTCTCTACGACATTTTGTAATTTATCCCAGAGATAATCGCAGGCTGTTAAATCAAGGTATCGAGGGAGCCATAGATCCCCCACCAATCTTGTCTTGTCTTTTGGAAACACATTGTGAATTGCTCTCATTGAATTATTTGCATTGTAAGTATTGGCACAGTCCTATTGAAAAAATGCATGATTACGCTCCCTCTCAGTTAATTCTCTGAAAAAATGAGTATGGTATTCACAAAGTAACAGAGTCAAGTGTACGCTGAAAAAAAAAATATTCCTAGCTTTCCATGAGTTAACACATGTGAATCGTACATAAAGACACATGTATACTGTCGAATTAAGAAACAACACAACACACACCCGGTAACAGTCGCGCTGCGACTGCGACAGTCAGCAAGGTCAACAAGTAAGCAAGCAGACTTGCTACCCCATCCACGGTGCGGCAAAAGAGTGGAGGTTCAAGGGGGAAAGATCACCGATCGCACGTACTGCGCTTATCTACACATTGCAATTCAAAGAACTTGTTTTGACTCAGATAAAGTGAACAGTTGCAAATAGAAAAACACTTTTAAGCTGAAATGTGGATATGCTCATTAACAAAACACGGTAATGCAGTAATCCCAAGTAAAACGTGAGAAAGGCTGCAAGAAGATTACTTCATAAAGGAATCATAATTTTAGAACAAATGGTTGTACATTTAAAAGATTCTGATAACGAGCACTTACATGAATGGTGACTGAAACCAAGGATAATGTGCCCCTAGCATTTGTATGGTTATCAAGTTTATTTAAGAATGCTGTTTAACATCGTTGGTCATTAGCGTCCCATTCAATTCACGACGTGTAGTTCGGTCCTGGTGGTGTAGTGGTAACCATACTTGCCATCTAAACCCAAGGTCGCAGGTTCAATCCCGGCCAGGATCGATGGATTTTTTCGGGGGTAAAAATCCTAAGTATGGCTTCCTTCGGAAGGGAAGTAAAGCCGTGAGTCCCGTGTCGTACATTTACGGCACGAAAAAGAACCTCAAGCCTGAAAGAAGAGGCCTCTGAGCTAAATTTGTCTGCCGTTTCACGCCCTGAATACAATGGGACGCTGATGACCTGAGATGTTAAAGAGCGTCCGTAAATAAACCAAATGAACGACGTGTGGCGGCTAATGAGTTTTGCTTAGAGGCCGTTTCGTGTTATTTTACGCGCTGTAAATCTACAATATGGCACTAATGGCTATACCTCCCTTCCGAAGTCGGTCTTGATGATCTAGTGGTAACCATACTTGCCTTGTAGACCCAAGATCGCGCGGTCAGGGTCCATAGATTTTTCCGGGCGTAAAAATCCTAAAGTATTGTTTCCTTTGGAAGGGCAGTAAAGCTGTGAGTCCCTTGTCGTAGTTTTACGGTATATAAAAGAACCTCAAGCCTGAAAGAAGATGCCTCTGAACAAAATTTATCGGCCGTTTCACACCCTGAATTGAATGGGACACTGATGACCTGAGATGTTAAAGAGCGTCCGTAAATAAACCAACCAACAGCCATTCCCTTCCGAAGGAAGCCACATTTAGGATTTTTATGCTCTAAAAATACGTTGACTTTGACCGAGTTTGAATATGCGACTTTGGGTATGCGAGGTAGACCCTCCAGCAGCTCCACTGGGGAATGTTAAAGGCATATATTTTAATTGGCGTTAAAATACAATTACGTGTTTGTATTTGAAGTACTATATAAATACATATTATAGTTTTGTTGCTGCACAAATAATATTTGTAAGTATAAAGTCAAATATAATTCAATGGCTTGGAATTAATAAATGTTTCTAAGTACTTGTTTTGTATTAAGTAAGTTGGACGGGACGATTGGAGGAGTGAAGGACGGGAGGAATGATCAACGTTTTGTTATGGTGTATTTATCCATGATAAGAATGTCGAAGTTTATAAATATCAAATACATAAATTAACAATAAATAAAAGTCAACCAGTGAAAAACCAACTAGCAACAATAATAAAAAGTCAAATACTAAGTATAAAAATCCAAGCTGTACAACAATAAGACCAATGCCTTCTTCTAATCAACAAGGCGCTCCGTCTTGCAGTAAATTCAATATATTACTAATGCCCGGATATTTTTTTTTTTTTTTTTTTTTTTTTTTTTTTACGGACACCTATATAAGTACTCCATTTGTATTACAGAACTTTTTACACTGTAATCACTATATTATTAATTCACTTAATATAATCTATTTAGCTTTATTGACCACTCTTAATTCTGGGAGGTACCTACATAGAAATGTTATAAGTTAGCGAGGTCTGGAAAATGATTCACCTACCACATTTTGACACTTCCTTCTATCTTGAAATCTGCATAATGGCAACCGGGTGATCACTTGCCCCTCTACAATATGACCTTCTGAGGATAATGTCGCTGCGGTAGATTAGACCTTTGCACTGTCGCGCCAAGAGGAGGATTTAGTTTTAACAATCCTATTATTTCCTCTTCAACCTGTTTTTTTGTGCTTTCCTCATTCCCTTGTCTTTTACTTTATTCAAATAATTATCTATTTTAGTGCCTTACCTTTGCTACCTTATCTTTCCTATGCAATTCAATTAGTTCACTCCGTTTGGGAATGCCCTCATTAATCCTACATCAGCTTACTAATAGTTCTAAATAAATATTTCACGTTTACCCCTATCTCTTTTATTCCTGGAATATTCACCGTGATCTCAAGAAATGTATTAAAACTCGTTCCAAATATTGAACGGTAATTTAAGATGTTTCATTCCCTCTCTTAAATGATTCTTTCCTAATAATTATTACTTTTTTCTTATGTTAATTTTACTTCATTGGTATTTAAACCAAAATCCAAATAATCAAATTTTATCACTGCCCCATTTCTTCTTCTTCCCTAAAATATCTGTCTTCTTTTCTGAATTTATCCTTTTATAAATATCTTAATATTATATATATATATATATATATATATAAATTAACAGTAATTATAATAGTAGAAAAGGATAAAATAATAAGAAAAAGTCACACTTGAGATCGCTATATTTCGAACTCGTGGAGTCCTTCTATGGCAAGAAGACTTAAATATATATATATATGGATATTTACTTTAGGTTCATACTGTTATTCAGAATTATTATATTATCGACTTCTCTGTTTAATCAAATAACTGCAAAACCAACACTCTCTAAAAAGTAGTCCTGTATTTGCTCATTATTTAGTATTGCCGTATACAAATTTCGTTTATACATCTCCCCTAGCCTTCCTTGTTATGTAGACGTTACACTTTAAAGAAGTGTAGAGTGTAAGTTTCGTATACTTCTTGCTTAAATGGTTTCTGAGAATTTTGTTTGAAACTATGATCAACATTTTCTTTAAGCACTTAATATGAAAGATAACTGATTTATATATGAAATGAACGCAATAGAATATACGCGAATTATATTTCAACATATGGTAGGTTAAATTTTGTACCTTTAAAATTGCAAATCTTGCAGTTCGTGGGTGCGTGATATTTGGAAAACACCATGGTATTTGACAAGAGGACTTATGCAAAGTATACAGCAAAATTGTTATTGTATCCAGAAAAAAAAAATAATAAAATGATTGCAAATAATCTAAAGATATTTTAATCTGTGTAAACGGAAGTTTAAAAACGCGTGTACAATCTATTTGATATCGTACATTAAAATGGAAAATACAGGGTGCTCTTATTGAACCAGGATAATGAAGTCATCTTACAGGAGTGAGCAGAAAACTGGCCTAAAAAAAACAACAGGCACGGAAAGTTAGAAGAAGAAGAAGAAGAAGAAGAAGAAGAAGAAGAAGAAGAAGAAGAAGAAGAAGAAGAAGAAGAAGAAGAAGAAGAAGAAGAAGAAGAAGAGAAAAGGTAGCATCAACCTGTTCAATTACATTTGAAGATGTTGCCGCTCAGATGAAAGCAATTTCCATATTTTAAAGCGCTTACTAATGTAGTATACTACAGAACGTGCTGACAGTTCTATTGTTACAAAATTAGTTACTACATTGTCAAATGAGTTTAACAGATTGATTATGTCATTCAGGCAACAACAGAAGCAGTACGGAACAACAGAAGCAGTTGGCAACAACAGATTGATTATGTCATTCAGGCAACAACAGAAGCAGTACGGAACAACAAAAGCAGTTGGCAACAGTTGGTAACAACAGATTGATTATGCCATTCAGGCAACAACGGAAGCAGTACGGAACAACAAAAGCAGTTGGCAACAACAGATTGATTATGTCATTCAGGCAACAAGAGAAGCAGTTGGCAACAACAGATTGATTATTTCATTCAGGCAACAACAGATTGATTAGGTCATTCAGCAGTTGGCAACAACAGATTATGTCATTCAGGCAGCAACAGAAGCAGTTGGCAACAATTTTAAAAGGTTTCATATTATTCCTTCTAATCATCGAATGCACAAAAGATTAGAAAAGAACATGATTCATATGATTTTTGAACGATATTCCTATTTCTGTATTAGTAAACTATATTAAATGCCGGGGAATCAAGAGAAGAAACACTATGTAGCTGATAGATCGTCAGTACTTCAAGTAAGGAATGAGCGGAAACCGTCTGAACTGTATTGACATTTGCAAACTCTATGCAGTGACACAACTGTTTAAAACACATGCCACATTAATGGGACGATGTCGTCCTGAAACAAACATTGGCTTTTCCCGTGCCGTCATGATATTTTTGCCATCATTCGCAAACCTTAAGTTAGTCTCCTAGACATAATATTCGCTCATAGATGAACTTATTTCCCCTATCACTCCAAATTCATTATTTGTTTTGTGAAGTACATTTGAAAGCAATGAGAAATGGTCGCATTTCCAAAGCTTGAGAGAAAGCTGGGAAGTTGTCAGTGCTAATAATGCTCAAAGTGACGAAAAACGTGAAAAGCAATGAGTTACATACGAAATAATGATAGACTTTTATAAGCGTAAACTATAAAACCAAAAGTTCAGCTGTGTTTGGACATTCATATAGCTTTGTATAATACTTTTAGACGCAGCGGTGAACTCCGGGATACAACACGCTAGATAGATAGCAAGAACAATTTATTCACTGAAAACATTTATCAACTGTACGAATGGTCTAAAATACATTTCTCTAGTATATGCTAGAGCGTAGTGAAATTGTAAATTTCCTTTATCAAAATTCCTGTTTCTTAAAATAATCAAAATCAGTCGATATGGTAGATACAATACTATCGACATTAGCTTGAAGAAATTTAGTGAGCAGCTATGGAATTTATAAAACAATAATGGTTCACTTTTTAACGATAATGTTAATGCACAAGTCAAATTTAAAATGACAAATTTTACAGACTCTACATGTGGAAAAGAAATGTGCAGAAATTAATGGTTTATTATTTGGCAATTAAACTATTTTACATATTATACAATACTTTTATTTATCTATAATTCTCTATATTCTCAAATTCATTTCAAGAATTTCACAGGGAAAACAACGAATTACTTCCGTATCAGTGAGAGTGGAGGTATTTTCTGTTACCTACAAATGCACTCTGATTTTCTGTTGTTTTCAGTACTCTGGTCCTTGGATGATCTCAATTTGCCTTCATGATCTTCGAATAAAGTACAGATAAAGGGGGAAAAATCAGAAGGGGGGGTCCGAATCTTGCAGTCGAAATATGTGTATTTATTTTGACACAGCGTCTTGTTCACTAAACTCTCCTCGCTAGCCACTCTGGTAATCGGCCGTAGTACGTCAGGCTTTGATAACTGCGAGGGTGTGTTTGTTTGTTGTTGTTTTTACCCTTTATTGAACATTTCCGCAAATATTGCATAGTGCATGTCCTAGTTATCTTGAAATATTATCAGTGTACTAACAATGACAATAAATGAAAGTAAATATACACTATATTTAACTATAGGCTATTTTAATTCCTAAATTATTTTAAACGCTAACTGTAATTAACACATAATAAGACTAATTGTGCATATACTTAATTTAAGTTTCTTATAGTGCTTCTAATTCAAAGCTATTTATAAATGTTCAACGTGTAAGTGTCATAACAAAGTTTAATTATGTTCTCTCTGCTTAACGGCCATCTACTTTTACGTAATATCTGCCTTTGTTTATTAAACTTTTCACATTTATAAATCAAGTGATCCACCTTCAGATGTCCTCATTGTCAATCAATGACAATAAGATATTACTTTTTCATGACTCGTTACTTTTGTTTTCAAATTTGCAGTAAATTTGAATTATTTTGTGATTGTGTCTTTAGTGCACACCTCCTATTTCCGTTTCCAATGGTGTCTGCTTGTTTCACGAAGTTCGCACGTAACAACATTAGACGGAATCTTGTAACATGTTAGCAGGCTTGGATCTTCAGCTGCCTGCTTTGCCAAGGTGTCTATTACTTCATTACCGTAAATTCCCGAGAACCATGATGCTGCTGAATTCCACTGTCCGCTTGCTTCTTGAGAATTTCTTCAACCAGGAAGTTATGGTTATTGCGTATGCGTTCAACTGTCGGTGTAGATGGCTGCCAAGTTTATTTGGTTCTGGAATGGCATTCCTTGTTATTTTTTTTTTTTAATGCTTTCAGTATAGTCAGTATTTCAGTCTAGTTATTTGTGAATCTATCATGTAATTTGTGTTTCAGTTTATGCGTTGGTTTTTCATTCAGAAAAATCACATGTCTGACCCTACCCCTTTAAGTAATTTACTCCCATCCGTATATTTTTCGATTTCGTACTTCTTGTTTTCAATTGTTGTCTAATTGGCATGGAAGATGCTGGGTGTGATCATTCCTTTCATTGTATATTGGAGTCAACAATCATCAATTGTTTCATCATCTTTTCTTGTAGCTTTTTAATAACTGTGATCAATTTAGTTACAATGCACAATGCCTAATTGAGACAGTGCGAAATGATTTTGATATTATGTTTACCAATATTTGAATTCTTTTTAATTATATTTCATTGCATTCTTCCGCAATGCTTTGATCCAAATGGGTAACATAAAAAGAGGCAGAATGGGACCTTTATAAATTTTCCTCATTTCCTCATGATTTGCACCCCAACTAATTTTTGTCTGCTTTGATAAGCTCTGTATTAATTTTGTGCATTTGTCCGCCACATATTCTTTATGGTGACTAAAGCTAACTTCTTTATTAATCACTATTCCTAGATACTGGTCTTTTATACTATCCACTTGCTCTAGAGATTTATTGTTCAAATAAATGATTATTGTATTCATGTTTTCGTTTATCTTCTTTGTGATCATTAATTTATATTTTTGTTCTTTATTTTGCTATTTCTTGCCCGTGCTGTTGTTTTGTAGATTACAAAGATTTTCCGCTTCAGAGGCAGTACAGCTTTTCATTAATGTAATTAAGGTATCCGTGAATGCAATTGTTTTTGCTGAATTCGCAATTGTAGGTTCAGTAGTGAATTATACTACACATTCCAAAATATCATTCTTGGGGACAACTTTGCTAACCTCACTTTGCAGACGCATGTTTGTGTGTGATGCGCATGACATTCACTACAAACACTGCCAACGAAAACAAATTCTCCTTACTTTGAATTCAGGTTTGCCGAGTGTTTCCATTGGAAATTAGATTTCGGACAATTTTTGTCTTAAAGTGCATGTTGATGTACAAACATCTAGCAGGTTTTCACATTCTCCCAAAGGTACGACTTCCCGAGATCGCTAAGGTATGAACTTGTGATCGGGGATATCTGCAGTTCAATTCCCGCCGGGACCTTCTTCACTAACTGAGATTTTTTTCCATGTTTTACTCAGTCCTCGTGGCAAATGCCGGGAAGGTGCCTTAAACTTAGGCATGGCTCACTTCCTCCCCCTCCCCTGAAACATGTCTTCCCAACTTATAGTTTCATCTCACGCATGATCAATGTACACCGTATGAGATTCCGCAGTGGTAAAAACAGGCGCTAAACGCTAAACGCTATTAAAAGAAGTAACTACCAGTTCGGTGTTCATTTTAGCGCCTGTCATTTTCTATTTCATTAAATGCACTCCTGAGTTGTAGGGAGATTTAATTTACATAAATAGATCATCTTAGCCTGTAATCAATGTACAATACATTTTATCATGACAAAACTTGAAGGTGAATTGGAAATCTGATTGTGATACGTTTATAGTTAACAGTAGATCTATATTTAATTTTGTAATCTTTTAATTTAATGTTTGGTGTATTACATACATATAGGCAGATGTAATAATCTCTATAACTGCCCCGCTATATTAGGACGGTACCTACTGAAAACTCCAGTTTCACTTTGGATTTGTTCAGTAATTTTGCTCTATACATTCTGAGAAGCAATAGCCCGGATAACCTATATACATACATTTTTGTTTTTAAGCAAGTGCACATGTGCTTTCATATAATAGATGTACACACGACTCCTTATTTCTTACTTCAAAACAATGTTAAGAGGGAAATTACATTATGTAATAAAAATTCAATTGTATTGTTACATCCTGTTGATTGATATTGGGTACCATTTTGAAATCTCTTATATTTGGAGCAAGATCAAAACGTACTCAAATGCTGCAGGCGAGTTTTAATGCAAATCTAAACTGATTTCAATAAATGAACGTTATTAGTATTTTTCACCTTTGTCATTACATTTTTGTTTTGTTTTTTATTTCTGAAATCGTTCCCTTGTTTGAAATATTGACTGTGAATTTTATTTGAAATAATTATACAAGACCTCGCTTATTGTTAAAAGAAAATAGATTTCCCAATATAATGTTCTATTCTGAGAATTCATATTTTCTCTCTCTCACTATCTTGAAAAAGATTGTAATGCGGGTGAGTCCGCCTTCATTTAAAATTCATCCTAGGCCGGTCACTTGGTATAGTTACCTTGCTTTCCCGCCTGTATGTTAGCATTAAAATGAGTTATATGCTTAAAAGATCTCTGAGAGTGCATTACTATGGCATATGGAAAAACATATCGAGCATAAATCATCTTGATGCCCAAACTAGATCCTGAATCGTTATTTCTGAAACGCTCTGAAGTAGTCGGCTCATTTATCCTGGCCGCATTTGACGCCTTTAACGCATATATACATTTTATAAAGGCAAATAATATCATGCCGGGGATGACAGGGAGCACAAAGGGAGCATTAGTATTGCATTATATCGTAATAGCCGCACTGACGAGACGTTGCTGATGAGATGGCGCCTGACGTCGGTAGCCATAGCGACCGATGACGTCATGACAGCGTCATGGACTGTGACGCAAGCAAAAGTGCAGAGCAAAAAACAAGGGTGGGGCCACGAGCATACGCGAATTGGGGAAACTATCGCTGAAGAAGCGAACAAGCGAGAGGATGTCGTTAATTACGTTTGTGTTTTATTTTTCTCCGCAAATGATAAACAACTATCTGTTCGCTAAACCTTTAATGGATGGAGTAACTTCACAATGCCTAAACTGAATAGAATAGTTTCCGCAGCGCATAATAAATGCTATAGCATAAAATCATTATTATGGAACACCGTAAAATATCACAACCATTCGTGATTAAAAATCACATGTTAGTATGAAATAAGTGTATAAAAAGTTATTATGTAATTTTGTTACTTTGAATTACTTATAAAAAAACTTTGTTAACTCTTTAATTTCTTATTTTTTTCTTCATCTATCTGTCACAAGATGTCCATCTGTATATGGTTGTTTCAGTTAAAATATTTTATGTCATTTTAGTATAATGTAGTGTGAAAAATTTATTGTTACGTCCACGATTGTTTTCGGCTAGTCTTAAAATAGTTTACTCTGCAACGTTACTTAATCGCTAATGTGTCTCTGAAAACGGTAAAATTAATGAAACGGATTTTTCATGAAAGATTACCTACATTTTCAGCTGATAGCGCTCTCATCTCTAGGATGCAGATTTAATTATGTAACCAGCACAATCCATAGCCTTTGTTAACAATAAGTATATTAACAATGATAAGAAATGATCATTATAAATAGTAGATTGAAGAGCTTCTGTTAAGCAGTTGATCATTATAAATAGTCAATTGAAAATGTTTTATTGAGCATTTAACTTATAGAGTATTTATTAAGGCAAGCGATATTTAACTGGCTTAACAGGGAATTATATCATTCTACTGAGATTTCGTAAAGATATTTGTTAGGATATCATGATCATCACCATCATGAATATTTCATCATTAATGCAGCGGAAATTGAAAAGATAAAAATAACTTGGAATATTAAGATTATTAAAATATGTGTATCCTAGTCAAAAGTTAGAAATATCTTTGAACTAGAATAATTCATATTTGAATTAACTCCAACAATTTTCTGAGTATATTACTTTTAATGAATATAGGCGTTTTAATTTTATAATTTTTTTTCTTTCTTTCTTTCTTTTTTTTTTTCTTCCTTTCTTCTCTCTCTCTCTCTCTCTCTCTCTCTCTTTAAGATTAAAACACATTCAGAGATTTATAGAAGTTTAATGATTATTTTAAACTTGTTTTAAAATGCTGAATAGTTTCATAAATTGCCCATTTAATTATGGGGTACATTACTTAATTACAAAGGAAATATAAAGCACATATACAAATTTGTCTGCACCTTATTGGACTATTTTAAAACTCTTGAATTGATTTATAAATTTAATTTTATTTAATGACGTACATTATTTAACAAGTTATGCTATTTTTAACATTGCATAAACGATTATAGTTAAAAAGAAATCCCAAAAAGTGTACCTTCAATAATGAAATATTAAACTGTATCCACATAGATAATTTTTCCTTTAACTTATTAACCGTATTCCATTTCGATTGCTGCATGGGATATAAATTAGTATATCGACTACAGGTTGTTAAACACCTTTATTTTTTCGATATATACAGAAGGTGCCAAAAAATGTATACACATTTCAAGCAAATGAAAACCCGTATTAACTTAATAACACTAAATTCACACAAACAAAAAATGATGAGACTAATCATTTTTGATTTTTACAGTTACAACAGTTGCTCAAAATGCCCACCATCGGCGTCGATACACTTCTGAATACGTTGAACTACTGATTGAGCAACGTTTGCGAAAGTGTCCTCAGCGATTGCAGTACATACCATTTCATTTCTTCCCGAAATGCTACCAGTGTAGTTGGTTTTCTACGGTATACAACATCCTTAATAGTTCCCCATAGGTAGAAGTTCAACGGAGTTAGATCCGGAGAACGCGGTGGAAGCTCTTCGTCCTATCCAGTGCCTTGGAAGATTGTCATCAAGATACACACAGACATCTCGGCGATAATGTGATGGTGCACCGTCCTGTTGGAAGTAAATTTCCTCATTTCCATAGAGTGTATGAATGGCGGGTAAGATGGATGTGCGTATCATGTTCATATACACTGGGCCAGTTACTGTTCCTTCAAAAAATAATGATCCAAATAGATCCCTAGGTGGCAACCCACACCAAACATTAATTCCAGGTAAATTAATAGCCTTTTCCAAAATAACATGTGCACAGATTGCACACCAGTAGACACAGTTATGCCGGTTAACAATTCCGTTCAACTTAAATTGTGCCTCATCGAACCAAACAACTTTCCCTACGAAAGCCTCATCCTCTTGCACCATGTTCCGCAACCGCCCACAGTACCGCATTCTCCGATCAGGGTCATCTTCATTTAATGCATGCAAAAGTCTTGGGATGAAAACTTTCAACTTTGCTGTTTTAATAACACGACGTACGCTGGTTCTGCTAATCTCAGTCTCACGTGCACATTGCTTTGTAGAGTTCTGCGGTGAGTGCTCAAAACGTTCCAAAACCTTAGCCCAGGACGCGGGGCTTGTTGCTGTGCGAGGTTTCCCAAATCTGCCCTTGTGACCATCGCATGCGGTACCATGAGTCTCAATTTTGTCTTGAATGCGCGCAATTATTACTCGCATTGGCGGTTCTGTTCTGTACACACGTCTCATTGCCTTTGAACCTCGGTTTCCAATACCACTTCAGAATTGTTTTCCACTGTTCAAACGATAATCTTGTTTCCATTTTTGTGGCAACGCTAGCATAACGCAATATGCGTCACGTCTGTTTATAGAACATCATACGATAATCTGGACTTCATTTGTTCATTATTAATTTACCTGTCACATAGCAACGTTATCATGTGCATATGATTCACATCTATTTACAGAACATCATACTACACATTACTGTTGTTTTTCGGTCCAAATTTGAAATATATTAAATACATATCTACTATGAAAGTGTATATACATTTTTGGCACCCTCGATAGGTTCATAAGTATCCGACCTCGCAGATAAGAATTTTCGCCTTCACAAAAGCCTTTTCTGGTGTCATATCTTATCTGTTAAGTAAATAATTGCAGCTATAGCTTCCGCTCCGTTGTGTTCAGTTGTTGAGATATAGTTGCATAAAGAAGGCTATATGTAGAAGATTATGACAAGTTTAAATTGGAGTTTCGAGTTATGTTCTTCACCAAAGAAGGACTTACTCCAAATGAAATTTAACAGCGATTGGACGATATATATGGGAAAACATGCTCCTCATATTCTACCTTAAATGAATGGGTCGAAAAATGATTACGAAGGGCCTGCATGTCGGCCCTTGTAGGTGCTCACTCTGAAAACATCGCTCTTATGGAAGGAGAATTTATGGAAGACTGGCAGCTCAAAGTTACAGAATAGTACCAAGGTTGGGCAGTTCTTTGAATTATTCAAGAACATTTAAATATGAAAAAGGTTAGTGCAAGATGAGTGCCTAGACTTCTTTCCTCAGTCCAAAAGCAGCAACGAGTCATCTGTTGTCAGGCATTTTTGGAGCTCTGCCGTGGCAACGAGAGAGACGTTCTGCAAACCATTGTTACGGGAGATTAAAAACTATGGTCCTCTACTATGATCCCTTGTCCAAAAGAGAATTAATGGAGTGGCGTAAACCTGGCTGGGCACCCCTCTCAAGGCCAAGGTCACTCAGTCAACAAACAAGATAATGCCACAATCTTTTGGGACTGTGAAGAAATACTCTTCATTGACTTCAAGGAGAGGAACACTACAGTAAATGCGGGGTACTATGCTGACTGTCTTCACAGACTACGTGCTTCCATGAAAGAGAAAAAGCGAGAAAAGCTGAGTGGTGGTGTGCGCCTTCTTCACGACAACGCGCCTCTGCAGACAGCTCTTGTTACAAAGGAAGATGTGAAGAAATTTGGCTTCAAAGAGTTCGATCATCCACCGTACAGCCCAGATCTAGCTCCCAATGACAATTTTCTCTTCTTTAAACTCAAGAAAGACCTTTGAGGAAGGAAATTTAAGTGTGACGAGTAAAGGATGAATGCTGTTTATGCCTATTTTGCAGGCAAGACTTCTGACTATTTGTAAGGAGTGGGTTTAAATGTTAATTCAAAATGTGAGAGCTGCATTGCAATAAAGGGTAACTATATTGAAAAGTGTTTGTCTTTATCATACCTAGAAAATGGTTAGACCGGAAACTTATGAACCTACCCTCGTAGATATATACATATGTTTTTATTTTAAAGAAGAAACGCGGAACGCTGTGAAGATAAATAAGGACTAAACGTTCTCAGCACAAAACCTTACGTAGTACTAAGACACAAAATAGATTAAGAATAACTGAATTGTAAAGTGTTTAAATGCGTTTGTGTTTTGGATATTTCGTTAATAGAGAAACAAAATATACACATTATTTGAAAGTGAGGAAGGGAACCTTCAAGCGCATTACTCTAAAGTTTAGCTATAAAACAGAAATGTATATATATTTTTGTGTACGGTATAAAATATCATTCCACGTGCTCATAAATGTATCAATGAATCTTAAACGTTAATCTAAATTCTTAGTGAGCAATATTCTGTATAATACAAAAAGCTTAGTTAAAATACTTATAAAACTTATAAAAGATTGCTAGCAATATCCATAGTTTCTAAATATTGCAATGTATAGAATTAAAGATTAAACGACAGTGGTAGAAAAGTTATTCAATCACCTTTTAAATTTTACATTTTTGCTTCAATACTTAAATAATACAATAATTTGTTTGTTTTGCTTCATATTTTATCAAGAATGATTTTCGGTATTATGATTATTATTATTATTATTATTATTATATGCATTTTAAATTATTTTATTTTACCTGTCTGTAAAGAATGCAATATTTTAATATTTTTACACTCTATAAATAATATGGTATAAAATTGTTTTATAATTTTTAATAAAACTTCAGTGTTGTTGAAACACAGAAACAAATAATTGCACTTATTTAAAGATTAATCCAAGAAGGTTTAGCAATGACTTTTCCACCAATGTAATTTAATCTTTAATTCTTTTCATTATATATTATATTAATTACATATATATATATGATTTTTTTTATATTCTGTTACTACAGAATTAGATCATATGAAAGTCTTATTGTCATTAATTTTTGTTCGTCCACTTCATGCTTTAACCATAGCTTGTATCGTTTAAGTCATCAAGGGAATTAAATTCTTACTGCATTTTTACTCAGTTCATGAAAGCGCAAACGCACAATGGTCTCCAGGATTTCATGTTTATTCTCAACACTATTGACTGTTTCTATGTAATTCTAGCATGTGCAACTGTTTTTCCAAGGAAAGTTTTCACCTAAAACGTAGAAATGTGTGATAACTGCAACACAACTCTTCCTTTAATTCAATGCTCTTTGGTAAGGAGCAAATCATAATGAAAAATGACATTAGGTGCATCGCAAAAATAATCTGCTATTGGGATCGTTAGTTTCTCTGCAAAACTGCATAAGTAGACATCTGCATTTACAGTGCCAGTTATGAAGTCCAGGTATCTACAACCTTGCTGTAATGCATTTGTTCCTGTATATGCTTCACAGTATGCGTTATGCATGAAAGTGTCAATTCTTCATTTCTGTGATGCACGAAAGCTTTCGCCTTGCAGCATATACTTAGGCTCATCTGAAAAGCTGTTATTCCACATCTCTATGCGGCATGTTATTTTGCTCACTGTAGTCGCTTTTGTTGCACTACTGTAGTCAGCTAAGGTGGGCGATGAGCTGGATGCTTCTAGGGGTCTTTTAGTAATATTTATGTTTCTTAAGGAGACACCACAAATCTACTCCCATTCTCGATTTAGTTCCAAAGATGGCAGACAACTATCAACAAAGACATGCTCTTTTTAGCAATTTATCTTGTCCCTTCCTCTAACCAATCAACCTTTCCTTTCTCCTTCTATTTCTTCAGCTACCTCGAAATGCTAAACTGATTAAAACTTATCTTAAACGAGACATCCTTAATACTAAAAACTAAAGGCCAAATAAGCAATTACAGCGGCATTCTTCCTCGGCGACAATTCCACTCCTGTCCCCATTTATCACTACAGCGTCTTACTGGAAATTAAATATATTATATGTCGTATTCCTCCAGTCTAAAGTGAAAAGTTTGTAGCAAAGGCTGCTGTGTTGTTAGTAAATATGTGGCAGGAAGTAAGCAATAAAACTAACATTAAATAGGCAACAACATTACAATACATAGCTATATCTAAAGAACGTTGTGGTTAAATGCTAAACTCTGAATGCAATTTTATCACTGTAGATCAATATCCATATCGATAGTAATCAATGCACCCAATCAGTCAATGGGATTAACGATAATTCTGACACTAGAAGGCGGTGGTATCGCTTTGATTCTTGCGGAAATTTTGAATTCTTTATCAGGAAAGGAATTGTCCAAAGTGCCATCTATTTATAGGACTATTGTTAAGCTAATTTACTAAGTAGGAACTATAATTTTATTGTTTGAACATATACATATAATTATATATTCAATATCCCAGTGATTAACAAATTTTTATATTATTTACACAAATGGTGGTAACATTTTGAACTACACTGGCCACCTTGAAGGGAGATTAATATTATTTGGTGAGGAAGACTTGGTGGTAAAACTAAGATAAAAATTAGTTATATTAAGAGAAAGTTTGAGATGGTGGGGTAGATGCAGTGGCAAAACCATCAACAAAAAATAAGTTGGATTAAGAGCGAGTATGAGTTGATGGGGAAGGAGTAGACATGTTGGCAAAACTAGAACTAAATATGTATGGCAAAAGCTGTAAGCCCAACACTATATACACTTATGTTGAAAAGTAAAAACATTTTAAAATGTCAGTGTGGGGAAACGTGGTGGCTAAAATTATAGCTAAAATACATAAATAACATGGTGGTGGGAATAAAAGTATCAAGTTTTTGTTAATTTACCTTATAAAACCAAAAAAAATATTTTTAAAGTTTCAATTCTAACAAAATGCTAAACTGTGCAAATATTTTCAAATTTCTTTATAAATGAATAATATTTTCAAACAAATTATTATCCTGCAAAATTAAGTTTTAATTTACTTTTATAAATAAAAATATTAAAATGGTAATGGGGGAAAATGTTTTAACCTTTTCAAAATAAGTTGTTACGGTGTATTATTCACTGTTGTTAAAACAGTATGGTGATTGCGTTGAAAATAAACTTACAATTTGCAAATAATATTTTAACTTATAACTGAGGTAGCGTGAAGGTGCATTAATTATGGTTGCCTACTAGCTATTGAGAAAAATTATGCTATGCAAAAAGTGAAAAGTAGTACAGGATATCACGTATAGCCGCAAATAGCTTGTGTTGGATAACTAAACTCGAACTAATGATGTTAGGAACAGAAGATGAAATATTAATGAAGTGGAAATGAGAAATACATATTGATTGGCGTAGGAATTTCATGTTAGCAAATATATACGTTTGCCAAAAAATTAAACCAAAACATTTATCACTTTGCAAACAAACAGTATTTGTTATGATTACAAAAATATTAAGTTTTCGAAAAAGATGTTACGTAACACACAAAATTATTTTCATTCTTTGCATTGCGTTTATAATTTATGTACAATTATTTTTTCATTTAAAGTGCATAGAACTTTGATATTTTAACTTTGTAAATATTTGTTGCTAACAAAAAGCAAGATAATTAGTGAAAAGCAATTACAAGTGTACGTAATTACATTATGGTAACCCCTCAGGGGCCCAATTTATTGGGTACGGGGCGTAGCGACCCCGAGGCACCCGAGCTGCTCCCTCAGGTCCGCGCTCAGCGCGTTTGACTCCTTTTTATTTCGCCTCTTTTATTGTTTTATTAGTCCTACTTCCCTGTTCTTTGTCTGATGGGTGCCCCCGTGTTTGACGCGGTAAAATGTGACTGGGTAACGGCGTAACTCCCAGCACAGGGTTATCATGTAGGACAGGAGCGTATCCCCTGGTAAAGGCCAGGCCCGGGGAAGGGCCATTGCATGAGCTGTAGTCTTCCTGCAGGCGATTGGGTCCCTTCGTCAGCCCACAGGAAGGTGTGACCCTGAGGTTACTTTGTTCAGGCCAGAGCCAGTAACCTAAGCCGGGGTGGCGCCCAGGAAGCAGCCCGCCATCGGAGACGGTTGCAATGGTGGAGGAATAAATCGCTATGGTACTGGAAAATAATCCTTTACATTTTAAACGTAAAAGAGTTGATGCAAAAGAAGTAATCGAGAAGTCTTTCCCTCGTTACTTAGTCATTAGTCGTACTGAAGAGAATCAGTCGTTTACGACCGTAAATCCATTTAAAATTCAGAAGGGCATTGATGCCATAGCTGGACCCGTTAAGTCCTGTACCCGTCTACGCAACGGATCACTTTTGGTGGAGACACTTGGCCTGTCTCAAAGCAACTCGTTGCTCAAGGCGACGCTACTCCACGGATATCCCGTCCGTGTCGAGAAACATAAGACCATGAATTCGTCGCGAGGAGTTGTCACCACAATTGTTCTAGACGGAATGTCCGACCCGGAAATCCAGAGCTGTCTGGAAGACCAAGGGGTCACCTCAGTTTATCGTGTGCAGGCAAGGAAAGAGGGGGAACTACAGCCGACCCGAACTCTTTTCCTCACATTCGACAGGGTCGATTTGCCGCAGAGGATCAAGGCGGGCTACGAGGTGATAGAAGTGCGCCCGTATATCCCGAGCCCGTTGCGATGTTTCCAGTGTCAGCGTTTTGGACACACTCGCATATCATGTAAAACTGCCGTATCCATCTGTGCAACCTGCGGTCAAGCAAGTCACGAGGGAGCATGCCCATCCGCTCCTGTCTGCGTCAACTGCCGCGGTGAACATCCAGCCTCGTCCCGCGATTGCCCTCGTTTTCGAGAGGAGCGCTGTATCCAGGAGATCCGGGTGAAGGAAAAACTCTCCTTTACTGAAGCCCGGAAGCGATTCCAGTCTCGCCAACCTGTCGTGCCTAAGACCGGCACCTACAGCGCAGCAGCTTCTTTTGCGCCCAAGAAGTGCGATAGCAGTACGCAGACCTGCGATCTTGTTTTTACACGGGTCCAAACTACTCCTAGTTCTCCAAAGCGCTCTACCGTGAAGCCCAAAGCGGTTGTTTTTAATGCCCCTGATATCAAGTTCAGGACGAGTTTTACGCGAACAGATTTTTTAAAGTCATCAACTCAGGTAGAGCAGAAGAAGAGCCGTTCTCCTCCTCGGAGGTCACGCTCCCATGATGGGAGCAAACCCGCTAGGCGGTCGCCGTCGCCGCCTATATCTTCATCCAACCGATTCCAGGCGTTGGAATCGGTGGATGCTTCTCAGCGGGAGAGCCCTCCCTCTGAGGAAGTGATGGAGCAGGATGTGCCTGCTCCTTCAAAACCACCGAGTCCCACGCGACTGAAAAAAGGACGTTTGTTTCGCCCTGGACCGTCCAAAAAGTAAGGTGGTAAATTTTTAGCTTCTTTTATCTAATTTTAACAATGGCTATCCTTTCGTGGAATGTGCGTGGTCTCCGTAGTCGCAGACCTGACCTCGAGTTAATTTTACGTTCTACTGACCCTTTGCTCGTGTGTCTCCAAGAGACTAAGCTTCGCCCAAGTGATTCTTTTAATTTACGCGGTTACTCTTCGGTGAGATTTGATCTCCCTCCCGAAGATGGCACTCCCGCTCACGGCGGAGTTTTACTTTTAATTCGCAATAACGTGTACAGCACCTCACTACAGCTCCAGACTCCTTTACAAGCTGCTGCAGCTACAGTTCACTTTTCTGGCCTTAGTTTTTCTGTCTGCAATGTTTATTTCCCTCCGTCCGGAACCATCACCACAGTTGACCTGGACGATCTTTTGTCTCAGCTACCACCCCCTGTTCTTCTTTTGGGGGATTTCAATGCACACCACCCCCTATGGGGTTCCACCACGGAGTGTGCAAGAGGTAACCTCTTAGCTGACTTTTTGCTGAATCACAATCTTACACTTCTCAACACTGGTGAACCTACTTTTCTCTCTGACAGCACTCATAGCTTTTCGCACTTGGACTTATCCATTTGTTCTGCCTCACTTGCTGTACATTTCACCTGGAACGTCATCTCTGATCTATATTCCAGTGACCACTTTCCGTGTCAGATCCATGTACTCTCTCCGAACGCACATTCACAGCGCACGCCAAAATGGCTCATTGATAAGGCGAATTGGACTCTCTATCGATCTTTGGCCGACTTTTCTGGGTGTGAATTTCCATCTATCGACATCGCGATCGAGCACCTCCGTACGGTCATCATAACAGCCGCAGATAAGGCTATTCCCCGGTCGTCTTGTCACCCCAGACGCTTGCCGGTTCCCTGGTGGACTGATGAATGCCGGGATGCATTGCGTGCACGCCGAGGTGCTCTCCGAGTTTTTCGTCGCCACCCTACTTCAGCAAATATGATCTGCTACAAACAACTTCGCGCCAAATGCCGCCGAGTCATTAAGGATAGCAAAAAGGCTTCTTGGATTTCTTTTACCTCTTCTTTTAACCGCACAACGCCTTCATCCGTAGTTTGGGAACGGCTACGCCGCGTTGCTGGCAAACCAAGGTTTACACCTATACCCGGTCTTAGGGTTTTAAATCGAGTGCTGACTACTCCGGTTATCGTCGCCAATGTTTTAGGGCAAACCTTCGCTGATGTTTCTAGTTCCGCCAATTACCCGGCTACATTTCGCGCATTAAGGGAGCAGGTTGAGAGGAAAGGTTTCTCACTTGCCTCCGACCATCAGGAGAGCTACAACGTTCCTTTTACCGCCAGGGAACTGGAGCATGCCCTTTCTACCTCTCGACATTGTGCACCGGGACCTGACGACATTCATGTTGCCATGTTGCAGCATTTACCAGCAGAAGGCAAAGCATTTTTATTACGAACCTTTAATTTTATTTGGTGTAACGGCACATTTCCCAACGCTTGGCGATTGGTCACCGTCATTCCGATACCTAAGCCTGGAAAGGACCCACATCTTCCTTCCAGTTACCGTCCGATTTCCCTCACCAGCTGCGTTTGCAAGGTGATGGAACGCATGATTAACGGACGGCTCATGTGGTGGTTGGAGTCGAGGCAATTATTAACGAACGCCCAGTGTGGTTTTCGGCGTCATCGTTCCTCAATCGACCACCTGGTGTCTTTAACTACCCATGTAATGGACGGTTTTGTGCGCAAGTGCCAAACGGTTGCCGTATTTTTTGACCTGGAAAAAGCGTACGATACTTGCTGGAGAGGCGGTATCCTCCGAACGCTTCACGATTGGAACATACGTGGGCGTATGTCTGTTTTTATTCAGGAATTTATGAAGGACCGGGTTTTTAATGTTCGCGTGGGATCAGTTTTATCGTCTAATTTTATTCAAGAGAACGGCGTACCTCAGGGCTCGGTAGTTAGTTGCACACTATTTGCCATTGCGATTAACTCTATCACCGAGTGTTTACCGCCAGGAATACAATCGTCGTTATTTGTGGACTATTTTGCCATCTATCTTTCCTCTCGGAGAACCTGTCTCTTGGAACGCCGCCTCCAATGCTGTCTCGACCGCCTTCACGCTTGGAGTGTCTCTCACGGGTTCCGTTTCTCCGCAGAGAAGACCGTCTGCATGAACTTCTGGCGCCACAAGGAGTATCCTCCACCTTCGCTCCATCTTGGCCCAGACGCACTCTCCTTCGCAGACGAAGTTAGGTTCCTTGGCTTGCTGTTCGATAGGAAATTATGCTGGTCATCGCATATAGCGCAACTCAAAGGCAAGTGTGAACGTTCTCTTTGCATTTTACGTGTTTTATGTGGCACATCTTGGGGAGCTGACCGGACTATACTTTTACGTTTTTACCGATCTCTTATCCGATCGAAACTGGATTATGGCTGTGTGGTTTATGGCTCGGCGCGACCTTCTGTGCTTCGTCGCCTTAACCCGATTCATCACCGGGGTATCCGTGTTGGCATTGGAGCATTCCCCACTAGTCCTGTGTTGAGTTTATGTGCGGAGTCTGCAGAACCTCCGTTGTTTTATCGTAGGGATGTTTTACTAGCTGCGTACGGTTGTCGCTTAGCTGCACAACCTCGTCATCCCATGAATGGGCCGTTTTTTAATGTGTCTTTTGATCGTTTTTATGCTGCTCGGTCTTTTACTCCTAAGCCCGCTGGCTTTCGTTTTCGGGAGATTTTACGGACGTTGGACATTGAGTTACCTGCTTTTTTCTTAGCCGGGGAAACTTCTTCTCCCCCCTGGATTTTAGCAGAGGCCCCCGTTCATCTCGGGCTTACGTCCTGTCCAAAATCATCGACCGCAGCACATATTATTCGTTGTTCTTTTAGCGAGATCAAATCCTCTTTTAATGGCTGGAATTTTATCTATACCGACGGCTCTAAATGTGACACAGGTGTAGGATGTGCTTTTGTTTTTAATGGGGCTAGTTTTACGTATGGGCTTGACGTTGCAACATCTATTTTTGTGGCGGAGCTTTATGCTATCTATCGGGCGGTTTTATTTATTTCTGATCACGGGCTGGGGAACAGTGTTGTATGTTCCGATTCTCTGAGTGCCATTTTAAGTTTTAGAAACCTGTACAACCTCCACCCCCTTGTACAGATGGTCCAGAATGTAGTTTTAATCCTTTTCGACGCTGGCGTCAGGGTAACACTGCTATGGGTGCCTGGACACGTCGGACTCGCAGGTAATGAGGCCGCAGATGTTGCAGCAAAATCCGCTCTTTTAGACCCTGCTGAGTACGAGCAGCGTTTTTATTTCGGGGATTTTATACATTCATTACGTAGAGCCATTTTTTCGCGCTGGCGCGAGGAGTGGGAATTACTCCCAAATAATAAGCTCCGTGAATGTAAATCCGCCCCTTTTAACTGGTCGACTTCTTCTCGCGCTGTTCGTCGCGAAGAAGTAATTTTAGCTCGTCTTAGAATTGGGCATTGCCGTTTTAGTCATTCTCACCTTTTTAATGGTCAACCCGCTCCAGCTTGCCCCCATTGTGACCACCCCTTTACAGTGCGTCACATTTTAATTGAATGCCATCATCTGGCAGCTTTTAGACATAGACTAGGTTTGCCCTCCTCTATTGAGGAAATACTTGCAGACGATGTGGTTGCTGTTGAGCGAGTGCTCCGTTTTATCCGTTTTTGTGGTTTTTGGAGCAAGGTGTGAGGTGTTCTCTTTTTATCCATGACGGCATTTTTAGACGCTTTTAAGACTGTTGTTGTTAAAGCATTTGATGCATCGTTTTTAGTACCAGTCTTTTATTGAGTTGTTATATACAACCCTTGTTATTGTTATGGGGTTTTATTGTTACCAGTTTAGACTTTTACAATTCTGGGTTATTTTCAGCTTTTGCTGATGTGTTTTACTACCAGTTTTTATATGTTATTGTGTTGATGGTTATTGGGTTTTATTGATCCTTTTTAGACCATTTTAGGACTGTTGTTTTCGCGATTGCGGCTATTTTAATACCAGTCCTTTGTTGACCATTACACCCACTTGTTACTTGTTATGGGCTTTTATTTTGTTGCACAACGTGCTGCTCAGACTTGATTTGTGTTAACTGTTTATATTTTAGTTCTGACGCAGTTTTTAGTATGTTTGGGCGCTAATGACCTTAGCTGTTGTGCGCCCCTAAAACAACAATCAATCAAAACATTATGGTAAACATGCAAACATATACCTGTTTGTGAGAAAAAAAAATGAAAACATATCATTTAATCCTTTATAAACAAAAATACTGTCGGTGAACTACTGAGGAAATGACATTTGAATCTGCAGAGTAGCACAAGGTCAACTTTAAATAACAATTTATAGGTTTACTGTAAACAACGTCAAGTCTACATGACGTCAACTGTCATCCAGGGAAAAGTTTGAAGATGTAGAGTATTAAAATGTTTCTTACAACATTTCTTTCATGAATTGAATTGAATTGAATTGTTCATTGTTTCAGAAAGTAATCAAGCGCCAATTTAGTCAATTTCTGTAAAACAAAAAGAAAAAAATATAACAAAAACAAAAAGATGTCTAGCATCATACTACATGTTTTGGTAGTGGTTTTAATATGTTTTTCTGAAAGTCCTATACGTTTCAATATTTTATCTAAATATACTTATTTTGTACTGTTTAACTTTGCTGTAAAAAAAAACTAAAACATTTTTAACTTAACTGGTTTCTGAAATAAACAAATGGTGGAAACGTATAATATAAGTTTATAGCATAATTCTCTAATTTATGAGATTTTGTCATATAACCTATACTAGTAGAAAAAGAAAATATTAGTAATGAGTTTATACTGCATTGCTGATACAGAGATCATTAAAAGGATGAAATCTGCAATAGCTATTCATCATGGCTGATGACCTGAGATGTTAAAGAGCGTCTGTAAATAAACAAAAACAATTATAAACAAACTCCACAGCACATTCTGCCTCTGAGATAGGCCATTGTAAAATGCTGTCATAAAAGTGTTCATGTACCACCAGATTTGAAAGCTTTTAGGTCTTGTATCTTCTTGATATTGATGGGAACTTAAATAAATAACGAAGAAATGTAGGATCAAACCGAAACATGAATAAAACGTGACTTACATATTTAAGCCACAATATATTTTAGATGTTTGATAAAATGTTTAATGAAAGACATTGTTACATGTAAGTATAAATAATATTTTGGTAAGTAAGCACAATAAATTATATTTATAAACTTTACTTTTCCTGAAGGGAGGCTGTATGTGTGGGTAAGTCAGGAACACGATCAGTTTTGAACAAAGTGAAAGTTGGTCGAATGTTTCCAGGAGTGTTCTCGTTGTAACAAAACTCCTTGTATGTAGATATCTTGAAACTCTCATTTTAGTCTTTAGGAGCCATAGGTTTCGTCTGAGTTAGTAAGCTTTTTGTTTCAATGAGGCCACCATATTTTGAAACTTCTCATATATTGAGAGGTACGTTTGTGAACAGTAAAACAATTTGTATATGCTCTATATATTTCTCTGCAGTGTAAATTGAATCTACTTTTTTCAGCAGATGCTTTAAAGTCTTGCATACAGTGAATTGTGAGGGATACTGTCAAATCGCCCTTTGTCACAAAAGTTCGTCAAAAATCTAACAAATGTGTGATTATTGTTTTGTCCTGGTGAACCATCTTTATGAAGAATAACTTTTTTATACCATGTGGGTAACAAAAAATACCAACAGTTTACTGCAGTAACCACCGAAGCAATGTCTCTTTACTGGAGTCTGACGTAAACATGAAATTCAACATAATGCCTGACCATTACAGGAGGACGTTATTGACTGACATTTTTTTTGAATGATTTATTTATGGACGATCTTTAACAGCTCAGGTCATCAGCGTCCCATTCAACTCAGGGCGTGAAACGGCCGACAAATTTTGCTCAGAGGCCTCTCTTTCAGGCTTGAGATTCTTTTTCGTGTCGTAAATGTACGACACGGGACCCACGGCTTTACTTCCCTTCCGAAGGAAGCTACACTTAAGGTTTTTACGCCCCGAAAAATTCCATCGGGCCTGGCCGGGTTCGAACCCGCGATCTTAGGTTTAGGAGGCAAGTATGGTAACCACTACACCACCAGGACCGACTTGACTGACATGTGCAATAGAATGTGCATATGCCCTCATAGAAACATATTCCGCCATTAACTCATTTTTTCTTATTTTGGCGCTTGACTGATTTCTGAAATAAAGATTTAATTGTGATGAACATTTGGGACTAAAATACACTGTTTGCGAAAAAAAAACCGAAAACATTTCATTCACCCATCGCAAACCAAAAATAGTTTAACCTTAGTAAAAATAATAAGCTTTAAAACAGTTATTACGATCCAAAACAAAATAAAATTGTAATGTTTATTCACCTTCATATATACAAACAAAATATGCATGTATAAAAGTAAACATAAAATCAATCCTAAATATGAGTAAATGCTCTAATAAAACAGCCGTAATGTATTTGAACTAGATTACCATTTAGCCATTATCGTATTATATAACTGAAAATTAAAATGCAAAATATTTTAGCGAGAAACACTCTAACACGAAACGAAATGTAAATTGTTTTCAGAAACGAAAAATGTTGAGCAAGAAAAATACTGTTCTAACTAATATAAATGACCTAACCTGTTTACAGATAGAGAAAAGTAACCAGTCATTTATAACGTAGAGATACCACTTTACCTTAAGGGACATGAAGGTTTGCTATTTCTGGCAACCACTTTTGGGAAAAGCATATTTGTGAAAAACTACAAAATAGGACATCTATAGTCTATATATAATGTTTCATATCACAAAAAAAGTAAAAAAGGATTTTTGTGCCAAAAAGTATGAAAGATCTCAGTTGTATAATAAGTATATAGGTCTATTAGATTCGTAAATGTCTTGCTGTTAGCATTGCAAATAGTAATATTTCACGTACAAAAATAGGAAAAATATAAAGCGCAAATAAAATATAGCCACAATAAGATAATAGAAGGTATTACTAAATATAATATATATATATAAATTTTCATTTCAATTGTCTTGAAGCCAACACAATTTTAAAAATTATGATTAATGTTCTTCATTTGTGGGGGATTTACAATGAGATTAGTTTCATTTTATTTACTACATATTTTCAAGTTTATTCCAAGGTCAACTACATTTTTTAAATTGGAAACCCAATTTTTTAAAGTTTTTTTTTGGTTTTATGCATAAAAACAAACAATTTTTGTCTATAACATTTTTACCTATAGCATTTTTTATTAAATCACACATTAATTTATAAAATATATAACAAGTTTGGGTAAACTATTTACGTTTTACATGGAAAGATTTCATTGTTTCAATTTAACAAACACAAACTCAGATTAAATATAGACATTAAGTTTCATTTGTTTACCTTTCTCTTTAATTGTAAACATAAAAATAGAAATTGCTTTTAAAACTAATCGATGTTCATCATTAATAAATATTATAACAAATGTTCGAAATATTCTCCTTTCATTGCAAACAAAAATATTGTCTAGTTTCGAAAGCTCGTCTAACATTTTGAAACACACACTTAGAAACTTTCCTGCAAGCTATCTATGGTTGTCCTTTGTCGGACTTCAACTGTAGCAAGCTCTGGTTTGAAAACAAGTAATTTTAAATGCTCCCATAGAAAGGAATACAAGAGACTTAAATCAAGGTATCTTTCACCCTCTTCTACCGATCCATCTATTCAGGAAAGTATTACTGAGTCACTGTTGAACAATCTCTGTATAATATGGTGGTGCTCTATCATGGTTGAATGTAAGCAAGTGTTCACTTAAAACAGCTATATCATTCTCATCTTCTGGATTTTCAATTTCTTCATCAATGAAAAGTTTAATAACATCATCTAACATTTCTAGGTACAGCGCGCCAGTGAGACTTTTCCCAAAAAAATTGCCTTTTCTCAAATTACTTAGTTATTATCATTCAAGTGCCTACATTTATATCTATTTACAGAAACA
Source organism: Metallyticus violacea (assembly GCA_030762175.1). NCBI lineage: Eukaryota > Metazoa > Arthropoda > Insecta > Mantodea > Metallyticidae > Metallyticus > Metallyticus violacea. Next base: position 64,195,707 of record CM060832.1, on the reverse strand, counting down.
TTAATGTAAAATGTGCACTTATCAGAAAAGCAAATATTTGAATAAAAACATGAAATAATTTTAAGTACATTTGATTTCCAATCAAAAAGCCTATTACAAAAAGAGTAAATAATTTATATTTTAATTATGATTACAACAATTGTTTTAGTAATTTCTTGAATTATCTTAACCGTAACCAAGTAAGTTTCCCCTAGTCTTTCGGACATTACTCCAAAAATTAGATTCTTGAACCAAAATCATCTTTAGTCTTTTTTATTTTTTTGTTTATGTACTTCAAGTTAGGAGTTCTGAACGTTCAAAAGTATACGTTTTGAACTCGTAGAAATTCCAATGTAAAAAGATAGTTTACAAAGTGAAGTTTTTTATTAGCATAAACATATTCTAGGACTTCAACTGTAGTGACATCGAATTTTGTACACTGTCCTTTTTTTTTTATTACCAACAGATTTTTTTTCATCTAAAAGTCTCAATGTCACGTATATGAGTATGAGATAAACTTCTACCAGCAGCTCTTTCCTTTTAATATTTGAGCTCTCTGTTTAGCACGTTGATTTGTAGACCCATAAATGAAAATGATTTCGATCATTATTGTAAAGGGCATACGATTATAAGCAATTGAATATGCCCTGGCAGGAGTATTTCAACAAACCCAAAATTGTGACTTATTCCTACACAGTCATTAAACTAGTAACTGTTTGTTTATGAGGAAGATAACAAAATTAACTATACTTCTGTGTTTAAACTGCATTTGAGTTTTGTTAAATTCACAAATGAAATATATGTTAGTCTTTCAATGTAATAGCGTTAATAATTTTATCAAAGAACTTAAATATTTTATAAAATAAATTGGGTTTAGTAAAAATATGTTTCAGACCAAGGATGATTGCTCTTATGCTAAAAACAAGTAGAGACTGGGAGATATAAGTTGTCCAGTAGTTGTTAGAGAGAGACAAGAAAACTCACCCCTCTCAGGTTTTTTTAACTGTGGAAGTAAGGGGGAAATTGAAAAGGTATAAAAGATAGAGGGGGTAGATGAAAAGATGGGTGGGGACCTACTTGACACTTCTGTTAGTAGCAGTAAGTTACATAGCTGCTGACCAGTGGCCAGGAGCGGCTAGAAGAAGCATAGTGCCGGTGATCGTCATAACGCAGGGCACTGGCAGGCTCACTGGCGGTTCGGGGAAAGGTTGGATAGAATAAGAAGCGACTTTTAAGAAGTCTCAGTAGCTTTTGGAAAGAAGGAAGGAGAGTCAAAGGATAGTGTATAGTATGCTTTAATCATCAGATAAATAAAATTTAAGGGTTTTACAATGCTGCCCATGGTATGGAATATTGGCTATAGCGTGATCTGAGTGGGTCAGTAAGCCATAAGTGAGATATCTCTGTAAAACTTGAAGGTGTCTGTGACATCTTAGTTATAAGTTGTGTTTGAAGTTCTTTCAGAGATGTGGTGAAGTTGTGCTGATGGTGATGATCTGTGTTGAACTTTCCGCGGTGGATTTAACGTCCTGAATTCGGCGCTTCAGGCTATGGTGGATTCGTGCTAGCGGCAGGAAGTTCTGTGAAAGCCTCCCCAATTTGGTCTAGCCATGATGAAATGTTGTCCTGTGCTCTGTATGGATGATCTGACGAAGTTGTTTTATGGGTTCTACTATGGTCTGCCTAATTTCGCGAATCAGATTGGGAGTTTGGTGCCGTACTGGAGAAAGGTCTCGTTCAGGGTTTTGTCGTGAGGAGATTGAGTAGTGCCCATGGAGTCGCGGGTCGCGGTGTGATGAGTTGAACGGTCGGATGAGACTGGAGGTGGCAGACACTGCGAAGTTGAATTGCTTGTTAATAAGGGTGGATGAGCTTGGAGACCGGTGTTGAAGAGGGCAGGGAGCCTAGTAGTTGTTTCCCGGCAGGATACAGAGAATCTGCTAAGGCGGGGGGAGGGGAGGTCTCTTCGTGCACTCAGAGGTGAGTGACGTAGTCCCACAGTAGTGGCAGCGCTATGGTTCTGTGTAGTCTTGGTCGGAATGCCCGTACGCGCAGCAGCGTCGCACGGGGCAGTAGGACGACTAAGGCTGGGCTCGATGGTGAGATAGTGGTGATCAATTATAAGGTCGTCGGCGATAGTTGCCTCACAATCATCGGGATCCATCAGGATCAAGCGGACCAAGGGTATTGGGCCTCTGTATGAGAAAATGCGAGCGGCTTGGTAGGCTGGCGGCCCACAAAATATATGGACCGGGCAGACTCCAGGCGCTGTATTGGCCTGCAGGTGCAGTTGCGATGCTGTTGGACAGGTACTGCGCTGGATGGGATGACTGCGCAAAGCGGGCTCGTGAGCTTGCGATGGGAGAGTCATCGCTTCGCTGTGTAGAAGTACCCGCCTGAGAGTCCTGTTGCACGTTTGTTTGTCCCTTAAATTTTGAAGATTTAAGGTGACTGTACCCCCATCTATTAAAGACACTTATCTTTATTTCCATATTAGGTCAGGTAGCAGAACAAAATTAATGTACACTTTCATAGTATGGTATAATCAATTTATTCTTTTTTCATAATTATATCGTTCCACTAGCAGGTTTTTCCATCATCTGAATGAAGGAAGATAACGAATAAGAAGCTGAATATAATCACATCTGAGGCGATATAATAGATGAGATGACTTTGATGACGATGAACAGCGTGACCTTCAATAATTGCTTTGAGAGGGCAATAAGTTCGTTTCCAAACATTTTACAATATAGGATATGGAATTGGTAACCAAATAACTCTTTTCATCATTAACCATATACTTAATCATCTGAAATAAATTCAATTAAAATATTCTTACAACTGAGAAGTTCCGTAAGGAAAAGTAATGATATTAAGTAAATAATTTGTACATGATAAAAGGAATGATTCAGCAAAATATATCTCTACAATCTGGACTTGACCATTACAGTACAACGTTCTATTTAAATCCGGCGTGTACACAAAACGGGATGGAGAGCCGTTTACATAATGAACAATCGTCTTTTCTTATCCGGTATTTAATCGATTCTATTTAACGAGATCCCCTCGTTCAACTCTCACTATCTCTGTCATTTTCTGTTTTATTTCATTCTCGGTCTACTCGTAGCTGTTGCATTTCATTCGTTAATGTATCGTCCAGTGCCCTAGATATCCAAAATGAAGGGGAGCATTAAATTTTAAAAGTTTTTCTTAAATATGCGTGTAAAATAATAATAATAAAAAATTCCTCTTATCCTTAAACATTCTCTGTGGTACGCAAAAAATTGAGACGGGAGAGAATTATTTCGGAGGAAGCTTTACACAATCAACATGTGCCGACATTCTTTCAGGATTAATGTCACGCTTAGGGGAGATTTCAGTGTTGGCCAAAAGTAAGTTCTTCATGACTGATAAATACAACATTTAAATCTGCAGCTTTTCATAGCTCTAAAGTAGATTAAATGTATTTTCTTTTAGTTTTCGTTAAACATCATGCATTCCATAGCCCCATCATCTGAAGTACGAACTTTGATAGTCATAAATTACTAATTGGCAAACCTGAGGTTCAGATTATACTTTAAAACAATAGTTCCATGTTTGATGGGTTTACAACAGCATGTGATAAATATCAAATCCTTGTTGAGGAATTTCAATATAAGTCCCTTGCTATTTTCTTGTACTTTTATGAACTGCTCCGGAATTAAACGCTAAATTGTGTAAACATTACATTCAATGCGTGTTAGCTGGTATTATTATTATCCTTGTTGTTTCTGTGTGTAACATATAATAATTGCGGTACTTGGAAATAGATGGAACACAAAGTTTATTAACATAATTAAATAAACATAGTTAAATACATTAATATATTATTATTATTATTATTATTATTATTATTATATAATTATAATGCACTGAAAGCAAGGAATCAAGGAAATGTAACTTAAATCAAAATAAATAAGTAAGGTCAATGCGGCAGAAACTTCTGCAACTTGCTGAAAGTATTCCATAAAAACTTTCAGGTCGGAGTAAACATTTTGCTTAATGCAGGAAAACAGTCCCCAGCTGGTTTCTCCTCAGGTACCCAATTTATGGGTAATTCCAAGGCGTCCGGGCTTCCCGTCACCTCCACACTTGTGTTTGAGCTACTTTTATTTCGACCTACTATAGTACTCTTCCCTGTTTGCGCTTTGACTCTGCTCTGTTATATGACATGGTAAAAGTGAATGGAAAACGATGTAACTCCTAACATTGTTATTAAGTAAGCCACGAGCTTGTCCTCTAGTATAAGCTAGATCCATTAGAGGTCATCACCTAAGCTCTGAACTCCACCCTAATATCTTGTCTTTTTATTGGAAGGTGTGTTCCTAGGGCGAGCCATATTCAGGCTAGAACTATTCACCTAAGTAGAGTTGAGATCCAGGAAACAGCTCGCAACATGCAATGGTGGAGGACGATCTTGCTACGGGACTTTCATTAACCTCGCCTTATGAATAAAGAATAAGCCTGGACTTAAAAGAAGTAACAGACATGTCGTTTGTTGCTTATTTTGTGCTTATCAGAACCAAAGTTGTATGACTCTTCTATAATTCATATTATTTTGGACTAGATCTCTGGTCCAGTGAAAGCCTGCGCTCGATTTTGAATCAATTGTCAGGTTTTTGCTAAATGAATAAGGAGTACCTTAGATGTATCGCATGCAGATCAAAACGTATGAAGCACTGTGCCTATTCGTACCCTGTTTCTCATTTTTAGCTGGGTGGACATCGAGGTTGGATTTGATTGAAGTCCGGCCATTTATTCCTATCACCATACGCTGTTAATTTTTCCAGTGCTTTGCCTTAACTCATAACTTTCAAAAGAGCACTGTTTCCGCCGATTGAGGTTTAGAGTCGCACGAAGGAACACAATTATCCACTCCTATTTGTGTGTACTGCCGAAAATTCCCTTGACTGTCCTTTTTTTGAATTTTTATTTTTTTTATCGTTAACATCGATATATTTAAGCACCACGGGTTAACAACATACTTTCCTGTACTGACACCTGTAAAGGATTTCAAGGGATTTAGACCGGGAACTACAGCTGCATTTTCGCTGAAGAGATATTAAAGAGGGCCAAATAATACACACACACACACGTTACTTCATGTTCTTTCCGCCTCATTTAGCATACTAAGTCACCACTATTTTTATTTTTAAAGCTACGCCAATACAGTTCAAATCGGCTTATATTAATACTGACTTTGCCAAAATGTACAACCGTTTGTCCAGAGAAAATAGTTCAAAGGCTTACTATCCCCCTCCTAATATTCTTCAGGGAGCAATTCTTCTCGGTGATCTCCATCCCTTTTCTCTCAGCTGGCAACCGATTTCAGCCATTAGAATAGCTGTACCACTCTTGAGTGCGGAGCTCTTCCTCTGAGGAGAAACCATAACTTGATTCCAAGAAGTTGCCTTACTCCACGCATACTGAATCTCCCTACGTCGGGTTGGTCCTGGTGGTGTAGTGGTAACCATATTTGCCTCCTAAATCCAAGATCTCGGACTCAATGCCGGCCAAGGCCGATGGATTTTTTTCGAACGTAAAAATCCTAAATATGGCTTCCTTCGGAAGAGAAATAAAGCCGTAGGTCCCATGTTTACGGCACGATAAAGAACCTCAAGCCTGAAAATAGAGTCCTCTGAGCAAAATTTGTCGGCCGTTTCACGCTCTGAATTGAATGGGATGCCGATGACCTGAGATGTTAAACGGCGTCCGTAAATAAAACCAAACAAAAAAAATCCTTACGCAGGGATAAAAGTGGCCATGTCTTCTCTTTAGAGCACCCCTACCACTTTTACCATGGCATCCCTCCCACTTTAACCATGGCTATCTCTTCCTGAAACGTATAGGTATGCACTCGAAAAAGACTGAGAGGGAAATTCTACTTTGGCACTATAATCCTGCATTATTGTTTATGTGAACCAAAATCCTTACAACTTGTTTGTACTTCATGGTTGCTCTCTGGTACATTTCGACCTTTTACAGTGATACTAATCCTGCCTCGATTCTCACCAGATATACCGTTCACAACCCTCGTATTTCGCTCCAAGCAGTTGTCACCAAAATCTGCTGTCTGGATGTGACTTTCACCATCTGTTCGGTGTGTGTTCCCCTGATATATGCCCTCTCGCTCATCTCTTTCGTAGTTAACTGCAGGAGAACCTTCTCTGCCACACTCTAACATCTGATTTAAGCCCCAAAAGAGAGTGTGCAATGGGCATTCTCATTTTCCATGGTTAAAGTGTATCTCTTCTTAACAGGAGTAGGCCCATTTAATTATCCAGTTTTACTAACATATTTATTGCACTCCTAGATCGATCAACGTGCTCTGGCCTGCTTGATGTCCAACTAAGATGGAATATAATTTTGAACATCGTACTCAATCACTTGGCTTGCGTTTCATCTCATCCTACGCACATTTGCCTCTTACGAAAATCCGATTTTAGTATATTAATTAAATAGAAGTGTTTTAGAAAATTCGTTTGATTCCGTTGATCCCGTCGGTCTTGGTGATGTAATGGTAACCGTACTTGCCTCCTACACCCAAGAACGCGGGTTCGAACCCGGCTAGGACCAATGGATTTTTTCGGGCGTAAAAATCGTAAGTATGGCTTCCTTCGGAAGGGAAGTAAAGCCGTGGGTCCCGTGTCGTACATTTACAGCACAAGAACCTCAAGCCTGAAAGAGAGGCCTCTGAGCAAAATTTGTCGGCCGTTTCACGCCCTGAGTTGAATGGGACGCTAATGACCTGAGATGTTAGAGAGCGTCCATAAATAAATCATTCAATTAAACCGTTGATCCCTTGTTCCTTTGATTCTGTTTCTCTTGTCGCTGTCGAAAAATCTGTTCCTCGCTTGATTTAACAACCGAGACACTTTCTAGTAGTCTGGTGGAAAGAAGATTGCGCAGTTCATTGCCTCAGAGGTGGTTTCCGCGCATTTTATCACCTTTCTACGCTAACAACGTTACTTTATAAAAATCTGCGTACCATCTATCCAGATTTAAAGGAGGAAAGTCGAAAGACGTTCTCAAACCAGTTCGTCTGCTCATTCAACCGATTTTTTTCATTGTGTTTAACGCCGTTTTTACTACAGAGGCACCACAGGCGATGGACACTGATGATACATGAGATGATATGATATATTGGGAAAGGACTTTTTAAGAAAGGAAACGTTACTAGTCTATGCTTAGGCTAACCCCCGGTAGGACTGAGGAAAACATGAAAAAACCCTCAGTCGGGAGCTGGTCCTGATGGGATTCGAACCCCAAACCTTCCGCTCATGAGTCCGCTCCTTAACGACCTCGGCAACCCGTGGCGGTTTCAACTGATATATACCATTTTATCATTTGGCATAAGCTTGGTTGAATAGCTGCTATACTGAATTCTTTACCTTTTTCGGCCTGACAGTCCATTATCCTGTCATAGCTGCCTATCGACATTCTCAACTAAATACTTTCCACTCCAAAGACCACCTTCTTGCCTTAAGGATCGCATGGAGACCAAGGGATTTTCTTTTCGATCCGCAAAGCAGGGATGCTACGAGTATAACAGATTTTTTTTTTCCACTAGTTTTTACGCCTACGACCGCGTACGGTGTTAAATTTTAAATTTTGCAATAGTTTTCTTCTTTGAGGAAGGATTTTTTTCCCCCACAAAGCGTAGAATCGCTCTTTTTGGAAAAGGAAATTTTCAGAGGAGTTTACATTCACAATCATTAAAGCTTGGTAAGAACAAGAATCAGACAGTTACCCGATTTCCGTCATTAGTTGCGTTTACAAGGTTATGGAGCACATGAAAAATGGGAATTTGGTATGCTGGTCCCAGTCATAAGAGCTGTTGACGAAAACCTAATGAAGTTTTTAGCACCATCACTTTTGGTTCATTCATCTCGTTTCCTTTTTGACTATATTACGGAATCCTTTCTCCAGTAATATCATACTGTGGACACTTTCTTTGAGGTTGGGAAGCTTCAGATGCCTGTTGGACAGTAGGAATTTCTTGTAACCTGCACCATTGGAACGTTCATGGCAGTGAACCTTGTTATTGGGAAATTTCTCAAGGACCAAACATTTAAAAGTCTTGTATATCTTTTTTATTCAAAGTTTTCATCTAAGAGAATGGAGTGCTTCATCTATTCAACGTCATGATCGCCATAAACATTTTCACTGATTCACAGTGCTAGGGTTTAGACCTCTTTATCGTAGACGGCTTTATCAAAATCTTCACTTCTTAGCGCCCTTGCCGCCAATGCTTACCTATAAGGAATGTCGCAGACTTGAATTTATCTTCCGAGAACATTATTTATGTGAATTTTCAGAAGCTACTTTCTGTATTTCTCTACCTTCTCGTCATCTTGTTGTAGATATCTTTCGATTGCACCAGGAAATAATTCTTTGGACTAATGTTTCATAGGATGCTGTTGGTCATTCCACGTTCCATTCATTATTAATGGTTTAGTGTGAGCGCGCTGTAACTATTTTATGCATTTTAACTGGGAAATATCTTCATCAAAAACTGGTGTTCATGACTTTTCTTTGGTAGTGTGCTGCATTAATTTTTACATTGTTGCCAACTCTGTGAACGTTACGTTTACTGAAAGTAGCCCCTTAGAAAACTTTTCATTATTTACCCAGATGAAACTTATGGGCAAACTTACGCACTGATGGTAGTAAATAGCACGGGATTTGTTTGTGTCCTCTAGGTAAACCCCATGCTTTATCAAAGGAAGCCACCCTTTTTCCACTTCTCACTTGCCAGGTGATGTTCATATAGTTTTCTTGCATTGGTGAAGCGTTCTCTGATGCACTGGGCTTTCAAAACCTGCCCACGTGCTTTATGCCACCGTTCAGGTCCAAATTTTGGTGGATTGTCCTATAAACGGTCAATGGTTCTTTGTTTTGGAGGGTTTTCTTGTGTTACTACTGCTGTCGCCTTGGCTTCTACCCTTTAGGTCGTGCTAGTTGCGTTTATTTCTTGTTATTTGTTTATTTTTTTTTTTTTTCAGATATGGCTTCAGATGGGAATTTATGCAGCTGTGTTATACGACCCACACACTTCTTACTTATGATAAGATCTTCCCCTTTACACCTTTCTACTACCATCGAAAGACTGTAACTAACTGACGTCGAAAGCCCAGTTATGTACTCCAGCCACAAATCAGCGAGTTTTGAAGCCACTAAGGAATAATATTTGCAACAGACTATACCGGCAGACTGCAGGCTGATACTGATGTAAGCATATTTCACTGGTAGGAATGGGAGCGGGATTCAAAAGCGTCTGAGTTTAACTGGGTCAACCGCCTATTAGCTTTGCTTTGGCTAAATAGTGTCCATCATAGGGATACTGTCGAGTCTCCGATTCGTCATCGTGAACCCTTTTGTTGTTATGCCAATCGATTGCATGCCCATCCTGATCACCCTACAAATCGACCTTTTAATAACTCGCTTGACGGCTAATACAATACAAGTTTCTATTTTCTAAATTCGCCTGGCTTCTATTTTCGGGCTTGTGTTCGGTAAATCGACGAAGCTTTGTGGAAACAGCTTCGGAATCTTAAATTTTTTTCTATTAATGGGATTACCTCTTCTCGCAGAAGTCGTCGGAAAGGCATTCTAACTCAGTAAACCCCATTCAGTTTGCTGTAAACTCCCCTCTAAATCAAGACCCTGCTCTTCTCCATCACCATCCTACATTTGTCCCCTTCCTCAACTTCCTTTGATTTTGTTTTATTTACACACGCTGTTTAACATCTCAGGTCATCAACGTCCCATTCAATTCAGGGCGTGAAACGGTCGATAAATTTTTCCCACAGGCCTCTTCTTTCAGGCTTGAAGTTCTTTTACGCGCCATAAATCTATGACACTTTACTTCCTTCCCGAAGGACCCCCAACTTACTGCTCTCCACTTAACGTGCTTTCATTGTTATCAACATCATCATCATCAGGATTTAGGATGTAAGTCCTGATGCGTCTCCTTAAAACTGGTGTTTTCATCAATAACAGAATCTCTTTTTCCTCTAGGTATAAAATTTAAAGTGAAGTGTGAAATTCTATCTCGATGAGTGCGTGTGGTATGCTAATATACGGTTTTGTGTGTATCTGTTTATTGAATCATTAAAAAGTTCTACTTTTAGCAGTTCATTTTTTATTTCACCTCGTGTTACTCCTTTCACTCATCTCACAGATCTCATATCTTAGGCCTGAATTCCATTTTTATCCCATTTTTCTGCCATATAGTCAACAAATCATCACCATTACTTTGTAGATTTTTATTTTAGTTTCCATTCTACTCTTTCTTCACGTATCACACATTTGATTAAAATGTTGCAGTTTATATTCAGCTTCTCTTTGTCATTCTACAAAATGTAAAATGTTTGACATGCTCAATGCGTTTATTTTCAACCAACAATTTTGATTTTATTGGCAGTTTTCTTTAAAATGCCATAACTTTGAACTTTTATGCGGATATAGTAATACTATATTTTTAGTAAGAGTCTTTAATTCATGTAGAGCTTTCTGTAAAATATTTCATTACCAGAAATTAAAAATTGGTCACTCTAAACATAACTCTTTTTACAAATTCCTAACTTTTAAATTAAATTATCTTTCATATTAAAATTTAAAAGCTTTTTTCCCTGTGCTGTGCTCTTATTGTACACCTAAATTCATATTGGCAGAGACTGTTTATCATTCTTTTGTTTATATATTTATTCTCGTTCCTTCATACATATCTTTTATAAGTTGTATTAAATGCTGAGGTATGCCACATTGAGGCATTCTATTCAATAAAATGTCTCTATTTACATTTTTCAATGCCTTTACATAATCAATCAATAACAGATGCAATTCTCTATTAACTCCTTATTGGATTCAAGTAATTGTTTTAAAATAAACACATTATCCATTTATAATCTTCCTTTTTTAAAGCCTGGTTGTTTTTCTATAAAATAACCTCCATTATTTTTATATTCTTTATATAAAATATGTTGTTTGAAGTGTGTACCCTTTTTAATAGGCTTATCCCTCTATAATTTTCACTGTTTTTCTGTCACCTTTTTTAAAAATAGGAACTATTGAAGCTTCCTTTCAGCTATTAGGCGTGCGATTTTAAGTCCAGTATTTATTTATATAGATTATAGCAAACATTCTAGTGTTCTTTTTCAGCGTGTTTTATAACCTTAATGTTTATATTATCTGTTTTCGAACTTTTCTGTTTTTGATTGTATAAATCTTCTTCTAAATTATGAATTCCATGTTTCAATAAGGTCTACTTCTAAAGTAGGCAAAAAGTTAACTGCCTCTTATTAATATCTGATGGTTTTGTGTTGTTCATTGTTCTTTAAATTTTTGCAACAATGTTCGTTTTTAATCTCTTTGTATGTCAGCTAGATATTTCTATTTGTATTCATGTACATGCTTTGTCAATTGTGAATTTCGTTCTTAATATTAGCGTGGTAAATTTCCCAACTTTGTTGTTGTGTTATGTTCACAATTATTTTTAACATCTACTGTTTTGATTTTAAACTTTCATAAGTTATTTTCAGATTTACTTTGTAACCCCTCCTGATATAACTTTTCCTTCTTATCAATACCTATTTTAAAATCTTCTGTCCAATTTCTTTCTTTTTAAGTATTTGTTCTTTTCCGTAAACATTGTTTTGCCAAAATTACAAAAAAGTGTTGTATTTGTGCCAACTCTTTTCATCAATTTCTTCATATTGTTCTGCATTTTCCCTCATTCTTCTGCAATGTAAGCCTTTCATTGAGAAATCCTTCAGTATATACAGAGTGCGGCATTTATAATGTTGCAAAACGAAGGGGAAACTCGAAAAATACTTCAGATAAAATTTGAGGGTTCATAAGGGGACATAAGATAGCGAACTGAACTCGTCCTGTTCCAATGGCATTTCAAGGTCAAATGATTTTTTTCAAATGGAATGGTGTCTTGGGGGGGGGGTGAAAATAGTATTTAACTTTCAGTATAAAAGTTATACACCTATCAGCTGGGAGTTTTTTTTTTGTTTGTTTGTTTTTTTTGTTTTTGAATGGTGTTTAACGCCCGTTTTTTACTACTGAGGCACCACAGGCGGTGGACACTGGTGATACAAGAAATAAAATGATAAATTGGGAAAGGATTTTTTTTTAAGGAAGGAAACATTCCAGGCCTAAGTTTAGGGTACCTCCCCGGCATTTGCCAGTTGTGAGGACTGAGGAAAACCTGGTTAAAACCTCAGTCAGTGAGGACGGCCCTGGCGGGACTAGAACCGCAGACCTCCCGCTCACGAGTCCGCGCCTTAACGACCTCGGTCACCCGTGGCGGTTTCAGCTGGGAGTGATAGATGATGTGATATTGGACAAATAAGACAGCAAATGTTTTTCACTTACTTTCACTTTTATTTTGTTGTTGTTATGAAGGAAACTCATTTGTTATACGCAGATGCTCATTTGTTGTCATCAGTAAACAAACGAGTGTTCATCATCGCCAATTCAAACCTAAAAGGACATCATTCTCAGTCAGTTTCACTTCGTTTTCAATCATAGATGTTCGATACAGATCAATGAAAGGATCGATATGGTTTACATTTATGGCAAAGCTCATAAGAACTCCAGAACATCGATATCCTGAAAGTGGGCAGGCATCTGTTAGAAAGTTTCAACGACTTGCGAACTTATTCTCCGAAACGAGAGGTGTCGCACCAAGAAAACACCATCGAATAAGAAGTGCTAATAGGGAAAATTCGGAAGTCGCTGTATTAGCTGCAGTTGCCGTTAATCTTCACGCAAGTTCCCGTCAACTGGAACGTGATTCGGGAATCTCTCAAAGGAGTGTTCTTCGAATACTTCAGCGTCACAAATACTATCCATATCCCATTAGCGTACATCAAGCCCTTCATGGGGTGATTTTCAGAAGCGTATAAAATTTTGCCAGTGGGTTCTACTACAAATTCACAACGGTCAATTTTCCAATATTTTATTTTCTGATGAAGAGACATTCACCAATCTTGCTCAATAATTCGGCAGTATAAAATCAAAGATGGTTATGGGAAGTAGAGCATTAGCGGGAATAGAGCGTGAATGTTTGGTGTGGCATTTTGGGATCGCACCATACTTCTTTGAAGGTAAACTTAATGGGCATAGATACAGAAAAACTTTTGGATCCAGAACTTCCATTGTTGCTTGAAGACGTGCCCCTTGTGACCGGGCTGCAACATGCTATCAACATGACGGTTATCCATCTCAATACTCAGCTGTAGCTCGAAAATATTAAACAGAGAGCATCCTTGTCGATAGACAGGACGCAGAGACCTGTACATTGGCCTGCCTGCTCCCCGGGTCTCACTTCTCCAGACCTTTCTTATATGGGGATACATTAAGGATCAAGTTTATGAAGAAGTACCCACTACACCTGGTAAACTAGGTCAACAAATTAGGAATGTCCGTGCAATTATTAGAGAAGATATTGAGACGTGTTCATCGATCTTTTAAAGCACGTTTTCGGAAATGCATCGAGTAAATGTTCATACTTTTGATAATTTACGAATTGAAATTGTTTGTAATGTGAATATAACACTGTTCCAATTATAGTTATACTGTAATGCACTGTACGTAAATTGATGCCAGTAAAGTGAAAGAAGTGAAAAACATTTGCTGTCTTATTTATCCAACATCACGTCACGTATCATCCCTAGCTGACAAATGCTCTATAACTTTTATCTTGAAAATTAAATGTCTTTCCATTCTCGGAAAGATCCTGGTGGTGTAGTGGTTACCATACTTGCCTTCTAAACCCAAGATCGCGGGTTCAAACCCGGCCAGGGTCGATGGATTTTTTTCGGGCGTAAAAGTCCTAAGTATGGCTTCCTTCCTAAGGGGAGTAAAGCCGTGGGTCCCGTGTCGTATATTTACGGCACGATAAGCCCGAAAAAAGAGTTCTCTGAGCAAAATTTGTCGGCCGTTTCACGCCCTGAATAGAATGGGACACTGATGACCTGAGATGTTAAAGAGCGTCCGTAAATAAACAAATCAAACAACCCCCCCCCCCCCATTCCCGCAAAATAATTACACCATCCCATTTGAAAAAATAAGTATACTTTAAAATGACATTGAGAACTGCATTTCAAAGACGAGTTAAGGTCGCTATGTACCCTCATGAACGCTTCAAATTTTGTTTGAAGTATTTTTCGATTTTTCCCTTCATTTCGGAGTAAATGGCCGCGACAGCATTATATGTGTGTGTATATATATATATACATATATATATAAAATTGAAAAATTATGTAACTAAAATAACAATAACTAGAAAAGCAGGAAAGGATAAAACACTAAGAAAAAATCACAGATTAGTAATCACTATATTCCGAATTGCTTGAGTTCTTCTACGGCAAGTCTTATCTTGTTTTATTGCCATAAAAGAATTCAAGTAGTTCGAAATATAGCGATTACTGATCTGTGATTTTTTCTTTGTGTTTTATCACCTTATGCTTTTCTAGTTATTGTTCTTTTAGTTACAGTGTTAAAAATGTTACATTATTTTTCATTTTTATTGTTTGCATCTCTGGTGTTGCTTTTAATTTGGCTTGTTAATTTAAATTTGCTTTTGTGTTTTTTGCTTTTGACTTCTTTACTATTTACCTATTATTAATTTTATTTTATTTGTTACTTTCTCTGAGCTTTCTAATACACTTTATTGTTATTATTAAGCTTTTGTTATTTAATAGTTCTTATACTGTGACATCTATCCAAGGTAATGTTATATATATTCCACTAATTTGTTTATTTGGGAATGCTGACCATATTTTTTTTTGTCCATCTTGTTAAACATTTAATTTTAATTCTACAAGAACTTGATTGCAAACACCTTCGATATACAGGAACATCATCAAAAATTTTTGGCATTTTATCATTTGCTAAGCAATAATGAATTATGGATCCATGTCCTATGGCTGACCAAGATTTTATTATGGAAGAATGCATTCATTATTTTCAATTTATTATAGCTCCGAAAGCTCTTAATAATTTATTTAATTATTCAAATTCATCACCGATTATAATTTGTGGGCGGTTATATGTACACTGTAAAATTGCTAATGCAGTATTATTAGTAATTTGGACCTTACCAACTCTTGCATTAAAGTCTCCGGAGTTAATAAGGTAGTCATTTGCAATTTAAAGATTTAATATTTTCTATAGTTAGCCTTAAAATTCTGCCGAATCATCGTATCTACCTCTTTCAGGTACATGCATTCCAATTAGAGAAAAGCAATCTCTCAGTTTTACATCTGCAGTATATAGAAAGTTAAGCTAAGAATTTGTTTTTACCAAGATTTAGAAACTGAAATAGCAATTTCTGCTGCAGTCCCCTCTTCCTTTGGAACACGACTATAAATCATCGCACCCTTTTCTAAGTGCCAGGATCCTTGAAGTGCTTGTAGCGTTTACTTTTCTGCCTATAATTTCTTTCAAGTTCCACAATTTAATGTCAATGCCTCTTCATTCCATGTAAACATTCTTACATGTTTTTAAATACCAAAACGTTTGTCCTGTGCTCGTTGTATGCTTGTTATCGGTTTTTTGGGATATCCTACTACAGTTAACTTTATTTTTTGGAACTGGTGATTCAATCCATTCTTGTGTGGAGATTGAGCGGGAGTTCTGGAGTTCGATTTCCGACAGGAACATCCTTCTTTTCCTCAGCCTTCATAAACAGTCAATGCCAGGGAGGTACCCTAAACTTATGCCTGGAACGCTTCTTTCTTTAAAAATAATTCTTTCCCATTTTCTCATTTTATTCTGTGATGCATCAGCAGTACAGAGCTGTTAGAGCTGTAGAGCTGTTAACCTCTATTAACAAAACCATCATGGCGGATCAGAATTTTTGTCGGAGTTTTCCTTCTTCTAGATGGGCTGCTTTCACATCAACTTGAAAGTCCCATCTACCCTGCCTATTAGTCCACGGGTAGTATTTAATTTTCCGTCTACCCGCCGACCTAGTCGGTTAGAGCTTCTCCCATTCGCCACCGAGGGACGCGTTCTCTTGTGGTTACAGGCTTCTCCGAGAATTTCCCTACAGAAATTATTACGAAAACTACCAAATGGATGATATAAGAAATCTTGTTTTACAGAGCTGCAGTGCATCATGTCAGATATTACGAATTTAAAACTACACGGCATGAGTGTGTGTGAAAGCAAAAATAATGTTTTATAATTATTACAAAAATATCCAGTGAATCTAATGAAAGAACTTTTTTGGCTTAGAACATTCATATTCTGTTTCAAAATTTATAAATGTTCTATCTAATAGTGCGGATAGGAGCTATATAGCAATATACGCTCTGGCACAAACTCTTTGGGTATTGTTTTCGGCAGACTATAAGGAATATAACCGTTGTTACTTTCCTTGTTGTATTCATCAAGAACATGCGTCTGTGAAATGAAAGACCTGAACAACATATTTTGCAGGATAGCCAAATATTGTGCTCTTTCCCATAATGAGTTGCTAAACAACGATATCGTTCAATTTTTAGCAGTACTGATCAGAAGAACAAGATATTTATCTTTCTAGCCGGTACACAGTAACCGCCCGTCTCTGCATCTAGCATATGAGCCCCTGTTTCCAGAGGCAGGGGTAAACATTGCTACAAATTCGTGTACAAGGTATAGAGGCATAGGTTAGAACATAGGATTTGCAGTTGACGTCGATTTAAAGTGTAAGGGAAGGTGTGAAATGAAAAGAAAATTTTCAATGGATTCACAAACGAAGGAAGACCAAAGTATTTGAAATGCCACGTGGAAAAAAGAATATTATTGAAAGTGATCCCATTACAGTGTAATAAAGGGAAATTGTGAGGGCCTAGGTTAATGGTATATGTAGTTTATTTGCTAAATTCTGAAGGTAGCAATGTGCAATTCAGTATAACCTTTAATTTTTCGTCTTGCAATGTTTGTTCTATGTATAACCATTCATTGATATTAATCTGCATGAACCATCTTATCTTTGTCTGCCTGAAAAGATTTGTCTCTTTCGCAATTTGAATCTGAACTTTATTCGAATGTCCTTGTTGTTAATATAAAAATATTACCTTCTAAGGCGACATTGTCGGGGTTAAGGGCAACAGAAAATGACCGAGCATATGCGATTTGAATTCCAATGTTCGTATGATGAATGCCAGAACCAGTAAAGAATTTCATAGGCGAACGTTAGACCATATTTGTAACAGATGTCGATAGGTAGACCCACCGACGGATATGTTGCCCTTTTAAATATATAACAAAACGTTCCCAATTATAATGGGTACATTAGTTAGGACTTGTGTCAAGATTTCCTACAAGTTTGTTTTAGCATGCATATCGAGGAGTATTTTAGCAATGAGCCAACACAGCGTTATCTATAGATATGATATTCTGTCCTGGACTATTTCACATCGATTCATGTTTTGCTACAGCTGGCATTAATTTTTTCTATGCCCTTGAAATCTTCCAACAGGATTTTGGGGTAGGGCTTTATATTTTTCACATAGAGTGGCATCGAGAAATTGAAATCTATTTTTGCACTGTCGTTGAACAGGGAAAATGTATCTTTCGGTGCATCTTGACGCCACATTAACAATATTTGTGGTTAATTGCGATAATCATAAAGATAATTGGGAGAGTGAGTACTCTATTTTAAAAAATGCAACTGACTGAATTAGGAATGTAAAAAAATATTACAATTCTGTTATTTTGTCTACATCTTTTAAGTTTGAACCATCTGATTTTAGGTATTCACTTATTATATACTGAACATAATGTCTACATAGCACTTACCCGGGAATAAGAAAATTGTAGTACTGATTGACCTATCTCTCCGGGTTTCTTCTAGTTATCAATTCTGCTTTTGTATTTAACGGGTTGTCACAGCGACTTAATGAGCTTCAATTTTCTACCTAAGCTGGTGTCTGATTGTTTTGGTGACAATGCCAGACATGGCGAGAGCATCATTGCGCACCCATTTTGGACTGGATAGGAGACGGGCTGTGCGATAGTGAAGACAAGAGATTTGGTAACACCCAAACCATCTCTTCCTTGAAAATACGGGCTACCGACGTTCAGGGATCCATTATACTGGCCAAGACGTCCCTGCTCTGTTTCACGCGTATATTGCTGAATATCAGAGTGAATTTAATGAACTTCACAGCAGAGGGAACTATAAGCTCGCAAGTCAAATATGAACCCCGAACACTAATCAAGTTCTCATTCGTTTTCATCTTCCAGTTTTGCACATTTCGACTTATCAAAGCAATGCAGTCGCTAATGACAACATGATCTATTTATCTAATTTTTTGCACCTGCACTTTTGAATATTTACACGTTGCATTCTCCATAAATACCAGCGTTCATTAAATTTTGAAGAATTTTTATTTAACGTACAAAATATCTCCAATAATCCTCATGAAATTTTGAACTAAATATCCTGTGAAAGTAATTTGTACCTAAACAATTTATTTGGCTTCGTAGAATGTTATTGGTCAATAAAATCCTGGATTTTAAGAACTCTGTGTAAGAGGTACTGAAATGCTATCTTTCCATTTATATTTCTAAAGTGCTTATGAGCTGGATTATTTTTTCTACTGTCTGAATGTAAAAAAACTGTTGAAAAGATACTACATTTTTTCCTTGAGATGTAAGACATCAATAAATAGAACAAAATTAATAAGTTGGTTTTATTGCTTTTAACACTAGGACGCCCAAAGGCGATCAATTGATTTTTAAACGCTTATATTTTCACGTTTTTTGGAAGTATTTTTCTTTGGTTTTGTGACTTTTATTCCCTTTCAATGACGTTTAGATCACCTTTTTTTAATTACAGGCGTAAGTTTTTAAAATACTAGCAAATTTAGTGCGCGAGTCATTGTTTATCAGCTATTGTATCCGTGTCTAAAATTTAGCTTAGCTTTATATTTTCACGTAGTTTCCATCAACTATTGTTACCGGAGTATCCGAAGTATGCCTTCCTTCGGAAGGGAAGTAAAGTCGTGGGTCCCGTGTCGTACATTTACGGCACGATAAAGAATCTCAAGCCTGAAAAAAGAGGCCTCAGAGCAAAATTTGTCGGCCATTTCACTCCCTGAGTTGAATGGGACATTAATGACCTTAGTTGTTAAAGAGCGTTCGTAAATAAATCTAATAAAAAAAACACTCACGGCTGATTATAGGGATGAAGGAACATCCAAGGCCGCTAAACGCAAGACATGTCAAATGAATAATGAAGAAAAACAAAACCAAAGACAGTTGCTCAACACGTAAAAACGTTGTATAAGCTAAAACTCTGCAAAATGCATCATTTTAATGTCTGAGAATGTTTCAATGTAACAGCTTTGTGTGTTTGTATAACCCGTGTCTGTATAACTTATGTCTGTTTGTACAAATAATTTGTTACTACATGGCATAGAGCAAACCTACTTCAACATTTCTTATTTTTGAGAAAACATGCGCTTATACTTTAAATAAAAAGTAAATAACCTTTTTTTTTATGAATCAAAAAACCATTAAAAGAATGAACGAATAAATGTTGGATGAATCATTGATTTACCAATAAATTAAATGAATAGGCAAAGGGACCTGGAAACATAGGTGATCAGAAGCCATATTGTTCCCTCTACATCACTACAGTTGTCTGGTGAGTAAAAAATGCCATCGGCCTGAGTCAAAGGGCACTTAAATATGCGTTACAAGACACCAAGCATGTACAGCTCCGGAAGCTAAATACAAACTGGATTCCAACGGGCTTGCAATTTAGAAGCAAAATAATCTCCTCTACCATCACAGTAGGCTATAAGACGATAAGGAAAAAATGCTATAGTTTTCGGTGAGAAAAATGATTTAAAATGCATAAGAAAGTAGTAGGGGTCAATTGACCGCTAACGGGCGTTCTAGTGTTAAAATACAATGTCAGCAGTGGGAAATCTACAGATGTTATAATTAGTTCAATGACTAGGTTTGAAAATAATTTTGCTTAGGGGAATAACTATAAGTTTTGGAAAATGTGGTAACTGCCAAATTATACAGATTATTTGTAAGCAGCGAACTTAATTATTTCTACCAGCTTTGGCTCAATGGGGTTCCGCAACGTAAATAAACAAAATATCTTGTAGCAATATTATAACCATATTCCACGATTTAGGTGAGTTTGAATGTCTTTACTGAATGCATTGCGTACCTCCTTGCCTGCACTGCGAGCTGATTGGTTTAAGAAATGATTCATAGATGTAACTGATTGATGATCGGTCGAGTCTAATGCACTTTTACGACAAATTCCTTATTGGAGACTTTTCGATTATGCACAAATTGGCTACAGTGTGAACATTATGAAAATAAATAATCAATCTGTACTAAAATTACGGGTTAAGGTAGAACTTTTAAGCGTAAGCTTCGCATTGCGATGTAGTAACAAAATATCTTAATATGGAAAGACTGATCAGTAGGAACTAAACGTAGAACAAAATGATGGTTCACTTTACAAGGAAAGGTTTAGCATATGCTTTTACTTTACTAATGTTGTTTTCTGTATTTTTCTTTATTACAGGTATTTAAATTGTACAAAAATTCTGTAATATAATTATTTATCAAAATCACTTACGATATTTATTTAGTGTGAATGTATGCACTTTTAGAACAAGTTGAGTCGGTCCTGGTGGTGTAGTGGTAACCATACTTGCCTTCTAAACCTAAGGTCGCGGGTTCAAATCCGGCCAGGATTGATGGATTTTTTCGGGCGTAAAAATCCTAAGTCTGGCTTCCTTCGGAAGACAAGTAAAGCCGTGGGTCCCGTGTCGTACATTTATGGCACGATAAAGAACCTCGTGCCTGAAAAAAGAGGCCTCTGAGCAAAATTTGTCGGCCGTTTCACGTCCTGAATTGAATGGGACACTGATGACCTGAAATGTTAAAGAGCGTCCGTAAATAAACAAATCAATCAAGAACAGGTTATAATCATGTTCTGGCCTAGCTGTTCTAAAGCACGCAGTGCGCATGCTGTTTTAGTCATGCGTCATTTATTAGTATGATATACGAACTTTGAAATTGTGCATTGCAGCGTCCAAGGACACTTAAGTTTCTACCAATGTAACTTCCTGAAAGTTAACACAATATATAATGGACAAGACCACCATGATTTAATATCAACTAATTCAATGATATATATATATATATATATGCATGCGATTTCAAGTGTGACTTTATCTTAGTGTTTTATCCTTTTAAAGCTTCTATAAATACTGTTAATTTGTTACATTGCTAATAGTATTACTTTATTTTTATTTTTTCCTTTATATTATATATATATATATATATATATATCATTGTATTGTACTATTTGTATTTGTAATTGCAAACAACGTATGGAAAATTTAGTTTTTAAGTTATTATTGAAAAATTACTTCAAGGTACAATCTAACAACTCAAGTTCGTAAACGAAAATAAAATTAATTTTGTTAAGTAATCGAATAATGTTATCGATACAAGGCTGCTGATGCATTTGGCATACTTGTATGACGAAATATTATTCGCAAAATGCAGCAATTGTGCAGTTGAATTTTATGATTATTAAAGATGTGACAGAAATAGTCGTTTTAACTCTGGCGTAAACTTTCATAGATAACTCAAAAACGTATTATTTCTGCACATATTATGGACAGAATAGTATTTTAATTCCGCATTATTTGGAGTATTACATATCGATAGTTTGTGTTAAAATGTCATAATCCTGCAGTAAATTCAGTTAAGTTAAATACTAAAGTTGTTATTTACAATAATTCAATATGTTTCCTTCTTTGACTAATTTTATCCAAACAAGTAAGCACCATGTTTTAATTTTATAGAAACTAAAAAAGTCATAATGTATTGCCGGTAATAATGGCAAATTTTTCCATAGTATTAGGTCCAGCGATGTAACAATAATGCTTAAACGAAAATTATGCTCATTTAATATTACAGTACATACTCCAACTATGTAATTTAGGAAATTGTAAATGCCGCTTAAGTTTCACATATAATGGTATAAGTGCAACGCGTTATTGTTGCAAATTAAACGAAACTCCCTTCTACTTAATGCTACAATTTCCATTGTCTAGTGCATACCAATGTAATTCACCGACAAAGAGTCTTGTAAAAGTCATATATGTGATCCTGAAAAGAAGTATTGCTAAAATATGTTTTTCTTTTTGAGCTGATTTTATAAGAAGATATTGCATTTTTTCAATATGTGGGTTTTACCTTTCTTGAATATGTTGCTCAATGTACATTCTTCAATATCTTTTTCAGGTTCTAACTCTATATATACTTTAAAAGGTTTTTGGTGCTAATGTACCTGCCGGCTTCAGCAACCTATACTAAAATGAATGTGCTGGATTTGCCATTTCTTACAGTTTCTCTGGTACCATAGCTGTACGATCGTTTTCTGTTTTTCATTTTAACCAAAGTCGATATCATTGCATGCAACTGTGACGTATTACCAGGATCTTCACACATATTTGATTAAAATGAGCTATTGCAACCAAATATAGTACGAGTACTATCCTTAATAGCATGCGGTTTATCTTGTTTGTTCTTTATGCTTTTCTTCCGCGGAGTTATCCCACCATATTTAAACATTAATTTTACTGGAAATTTGGGAGTCACCACTTTTAGCAAATAGCAAGTTACTTCATTTCTGTCTCCTCCCTCGGCCATTCTTGCTACATATACATGAAATTATTTATACAATATTCAATGTGTATAAACCAGTGTAGTTTGAAAGCTGTTTTTGATTTGGTTTATTTACGGAACACTTTTAACATCTCAGGTCATATTCGTCCCATTCAAATAAGGGCGTAAAACGGCCGAGAAATTTTGCTCAGAGGCCTCTTTTTCGTGCCGTAAATGTTCGACACGGGACCTATGGCTTTACTTCCCTTCCGAAAGAAGCCATATTTAGGATTTTTACGCCCGAAAAAATCCATCGGCCCTTGCCGGAATCGAACCCGCGATTTTGGGTTTAGGAGGCAAGTATGGCTACCACTACACCACCAGGACCGATTGAAAGCTATTGGGGTAGGCAGAACATATATCATATAGAGCAACCTTCATTGCTAGGAAGTCGAACATACTCTTAGAAATTGCCGCTTCTGCCTTATGATGATGAATAGAGAGCTGAGGTATGAAGAAGAACTTGATCTGCATTGCGTCCAGATACAGCATGTATTTGTTTTGAGTCTTCTAAATTATAAGTGGGAAACATGTTCTGATCATATCAGCAAGCTCTTTAAATTTGGGTATTTAAAAGAATTATGCACGTAATCCGCATTCAAATCAGAACTTAAGTATTGTCTCTTGCTCTTAAATCAGCTATTTATAGTGGATTTCTTCACTTGGAAATGACTGAATATGATATTGCACAAGCTTACTTTCTTCATCTATATATTTAAATTAGCAGGTACGACATTGATGGTGTTTTCCGCATTCGTCCTGAAAAATAACCAAATCCTATTCTTATTTTCATTTACAGTCACAGCCGCGGAGGACAAACTTTGCACTGGAAATAGTAATTTTGTAAAAATCATATTTGTATGAAGAAATATATTACTTTGATGAAGATAATTAAAATAATAATAATATGTATATGTACACAGCAGGTCGAATCAATGAACTCAAAAGGTTTCTTTTGCAGGATTTTGAGAAGGCAAAAGTAAATTCACTCATGTCTAATCATTGCAACATGAAATCAATAATAGGTGCCGATACTTGTACATTATTATAAATTAATTAATGTAAATTTGGAAAATAGGTAGCCTTATAATCACATAAAGAAACATGAATGAACGTAGTTAACATTTAACACACTTAAAACGTTGGAAATAACGATATAATATTTCCATTTTAATATATATTGATTGTCTTACTCAATATTAGATGTAGTTCTTGCCCTGTTTTCGAAAGTAGGGGATGGGGTTATTGGGTTAATTTTTTATAAATAAATTTAATTCAGATATGATTTCTTCCAGTTTCTCCCCTCTTTCGTCTTTGAAGTTATATCAGTCAGATTTAGCATTGGCATCACAAGTGAAGATTTGTTCAAAGATTTTAAATGTGTTGTCTACATCTTTTATTTTGGTAAAGTATAGTTCTTCTGTTATACCGCTAATCCAAAACAAATTAAGGCATATAACAGAAGAAAACTAGCGAACTAATCAGAAGACAACAACATAGGAGAGGCCAGACCCCTGCCACCCACCGCCCTCCCCGGAGGGCACTCACAGTATAAATAAAGCGATAATGACGGCCAAAATTGTCAATTATAAACACCATGTAAATTTGACCTACAAAGCCGGGCCCGTGTACCGGTTCTATTTTTTCTTTTTCTTTTTTTAATAAATCCAAATCCAACGCATCAGATGCAGTGATACCTTCTCCAAGGAAACTTCGTCCGCGTCACTGCAAATATCCGCCGTAGTTGTGAACGAAACGTCTGGAACTCCAAGCTCCAGCAGACCACTCTTTGGAGTATTTCCATAGTAATCTTAGAGTAGTTTATTCCATCGTTCGGATTTGAGCATAACAATTAGGTCAACTATGATGCATGTCGAAAACTATCCTGCTATAAGAAAATACAAAGTGTCTGTATACTTCATTGATATCCAAATAACCGTTCCTTCTTAAAAGACTGTGTTTAGTAATTTTAACAATTCATTGGGGTCCGTTGTAATGTTATGAGTTTTTAATTCTATACGGTCATTGGCATCTAGCACTGTAAATATTGATTCACCATTTTCATGCAACTTACCACGTGACGCGTTGCAAAGCAGCAGTCAATGTGCATCTTTCCTCTAGTCGACTCAGCTGTAGCGTGATGTCAAAATCCGCATACATCTGGTTAATGTCTGAAGTTCTTTTGCCATCAGCATTTGTCGGTGTTGTGTTTTCTAGTACATCCGTATTTAGAGTTGGGTTGAATATTATTTGGTGCTTACTATTGATTTCCTCTACTTCGTTTTCCTCTTGCAGGGCCTCAATTTCTCCTCCTTTTTGACTTGAAGTTGTATAACTGCCCTCGTTATCCTTTGAAATAACTAATTTTGCTCTTGTGTTTAATCTGGAATTTTTACTGTTCTTACCGATAGCGATTTTAAAAAACTACTTTGTAGCTTTTTTTGCGGGATGAGTAGTTCATTTTTTCCCCCTCTCGTCTCCTTCCCTTTCTTGGTCTTTTCTACTCTTGTGTTGTCATCCATTAAGGTTTGATAATTCACCACACTCTTTTCTTGATTCCCATTTTTTATCTATGATATGGATTCTTAATTTTGAAAGTAACGCTGGTTTAATATGTGCCAATATTTCCAGTTTTTCATTTAATTTTGTGCTAGATAAGTCTTCCTAAATTTTTTAATCGGCTGTCTGTGTGCAACCATCTATAGTTTTAGAATTATTCTTTAGCTTAAGTTTATGGATTATGACACTCTTTAGGTTTTTTTTTATTTTTTTTATTTTATTTTATTTTATTTTATTTTATTCCGACTGGGAGTATTTCTTCGTTTTGGTTTTCCACTTTTTTGTCCATTTTACTTCTCTCAAGAACAGTTCCCGTTTCTCTATATCTATTCACAAGATTACCTGTTTCTCTGTAAGGCGTACGAACAGGAGGAAATCTGTCTATAAATCGTTTCTCACTTGTCTACCAGTTTGTTATTACATAAAAATCATACAATAAGATCGTGTGTTCTAAAGAATGCGTACATTTTGCCATTATAACAACTCTAACATGCTATAACACTGAATTCCGTGGTTTCACAACGTTTCAACTTCTGCACAGCACAAAGACTTCACGTCAGGTGATTGGCGGGCTTATGGGGACAAGGGAAAGTGAAAGGGGGAACAGAACAGGCTAGAAACAGCGCAGTGAAAGACAGGCAAATATCCGTTAAGTCGGCCACGCTTCCAAACGAAGGCTCTGTATATAGTATACCTGGCCGATACAGTTATTTACAAACGTTATACTACTCTCCTTAATGATGTGGGTGATGTGTAAATTATTATGTGATGTAAAATCGTTAACAATATATTAAAATATTTTATATTAAAATGTAAAACAAATTAATGTTGTTTAACCAATTGTGATTTTATATGACATTATTATTATTATTATTATTATTATTATGATTATTATAACGTGTCAACTTTAAAAATGTATATATTAATTAATTATTAGTCTATATGTTTAAATTAAAGCTTTATATATTGAAATTTAAAATATAATTAATAATTTTATTCATTTATGTTAATCCACGAATAAATATATACTTATGTATAATTTGTAATTAACTTGTAATATTGTGTTATATTCCACATTTTCTTGTTCTTATTCCTCTCTACCATCCTCCTCCTATCTTTAAATATTGGTATAAATTCCAAAAACTCAACATCATTCTCCTCATAAATGCGTTTCCCAATATTACAATATGCCCCATTAACCCTTGGGTCTCTTTATACACCTTCTCTACATTCCCTTTAATTCTATCCACAAATCCGTGTTTTCTATGTAAATTTTCCTTCTTTTCCTCCAGTTCCCTTCACATCCTGTTGACAATGTCTTCCATTTCTTGCAATCTAATTTTGCTAGTTTCATTATCTTTAGTTACAACATTCAGTACCCCACTCAGGGACGTAGTTAACATTTAACGCATCTAAAGCGTTTATATGGGTGGAAAAATTCATTTTAACGAGTTTTTTTATTTATTTACCTAGTATACAGCCTTCTGTTTTTGTTCAAAATTAAATCGTGTATTCAAATGATAATTTCCATTCCCGCCAGTTTTACATTTACCACTGCGATGGACATAGGTCAACGCAAATGAGTTTTATTCTTTATTTCGACAATCAGTTTTTTTTCTCCTAGTCATTGCAGTGTTTTTAGCACGAATCTAATACTTCTTTCATTCAAATATACGAAACGTTGATATTTTAGAGCAAGAGTTTTGCAATAGAAATAATAATTAAAATTTATATGCTTTACATAAAGTAACATATTATTTTGATGGGTGTAGTTAACATTTAATGCACTTAAATTGTTTATTTGACTGGAAATAGTAGTATAACAATTCTTGGTTTTGAATTACGTAGTCTAAGATCCTCTGGTTCTGTATAACTTCAGAGCGATGAATAATAAAAATTTACATCAACATTTATTGGAATTTTATTGAAATATTTTCTATATTGAGTCGCATTCAACTAGGCATGGACACTCTACTTTCCCATTCTCAAAAATACAGGGCTATTCAAAAAGAAGGAACAGATTTCAAACATTTATTTCTTCCGAACTACAAAAGATAGAAACACAGTTCCAACGTTCCTGGAAAGAAAAGGTTCAATTTTCACTTTTTTATGCATTCAATATGAACACCATGTGTTATTACACAACAAATATCAAAACAGTGGCTCATTTCCTGCCACACACGAATCAGCTGGTCTCTAGTTATCGAATTCACAGCTTCAACAATTCAATGTCGCAGACTTTCAACAGTGTTATGCATATGGGGGGGGGGGGTAAAAACACGGTCTTTTATGTAAACCCACAGATAAAATTCACAAGAAATGAGGTCTGAAGACCTGGGAGGCCACCGGCGATGAAGTTGATCTGCTCCTCCTCTTCCAATCCAACGTCCTGGAATGGTGTCATTGAGGTAACGCCGGACGTGCTTAGAGAAATGAGGCGAGGCACCATTTTGCATGAAGATGAAGTCATCTGAATCATGTTCAAATTGAGTGAATAACCAGTTTTGAAGCATGTACAGATAGGTTAGTCCTGTCAGTGTTCCCGATGAAGAAAAAAGGTCCATAAACTTTGTTTACAGATATGGCACAGAAGACTATAATCTTCGGTGAATATCTTTCATGTTCAATAACTGACGTAGGGTTTTCACTTGCCATAATTCTAACGTTATGCCGATTAACTTTACCAGAAAGATGAAAAGTGGATTCATCGGAAAATTTTTTTCGTTCACAAAATTTGTCGTCTTCCATATCATCTAGTATGCTAATGCAAAATTCGTACCTTTTTTGCGGTCTTCAGGATGCAATGCTTGCAATAACTGCAGCTTGTACGACTTCAGGTGCAGATGATGTTTCAGAACTCGCCATACCGTTGGTTGAGGAATGTTAAGTTCCTTGCTTGCTCGTGCCGTGGAATTTTTGGGCTCCGTTCGTAAACTGTACGAATACGCTCGACCTTTCCATTCAATTTGGGTGGACGTCCCGTGCTTTTCCGTTTGCAAATGCAACCATCTTCTACGAATTTTAAATGCCACTGGTAAATTTGCTTATGCGCAGGCGGTTGTTTATTAAACTGACGGCGAAAAGCACGTTGAACTCCAACAATGGACTCTAGTTTTGCTAATTGCAGCACACAAAATGCTTTTTCCTGTTGTGTTGCTATTTTACTACAGACAATCAACATGGCAAGCAACAGCGCCATTGCTGCCGTGGTTGACAAATAACAGCGCCAATGCGGCCGTAATTGGAACTTCTGCCTGGACGGTTCAGATTTTAAGATTTTGCCTGTCCAGGAACGTAAAAATTATGGCTCTACCTTTTGTAATTTGGAAAAAAGAACTTTTTGAAATCTGTTCCTTCTTTTGCATAGCCCTATATAGAAGACTTCCAGAGTATAATGGCGACAGGCAAGTAAAAAGTATGTATTTAAATTTAATAATAATAACAACAACAATAATAATAATTGTTATTATTAAATATTTTATTCGCCAAATTGTTTTAACACATGTCAAGCATAAACGTAAGTAGTGTATATCCCTTCTTAGGTGAATTACTGGGTACTGTGGCTAACACCAGCAGTGTCTTCCCACACATTAATCAGCAACAGCCACCAAAGAAAGGACATAATTTATTATACAAGATGGCGGACATATAATTATACAAAACGGTAAAAGTTCTATACATGTAATTATATTAACAGGTGAGAATTTTATACACAAATATACAATATACAAATTAGTAAGGCATCTCGCACACAGGAGCCAACAACATCCAGCTAAGGAGGGACCAATTTACACATTCAATTATACAAAATTGTAGAACATCTCACACACAATAACCAGTTACAGCCATCCGGAAAAGGGGGCAATGTTTATTGCAGGAGTGGGAGTGGGTTGATAGATTTTTTTATGTTTTAAGAATTCCTGTGTTAAAAGGTTTTCTACCTTAGTGGCGTTTTGGAATTTCAGTTTTAAAAGCTTTTCACCCTTAGTGATGAGTACGTTTCCTTCAGGAGAGTAGAGGCAGTCATTTTTATTGAATGGTGGAAAATTGCTGACTTTCAAAGATCTGATGAGGCGGAAATTTATCAAGGTTCAAAGATCCGGGTTTTATTTTTTATTGATTGTATAAATTTTTGTGGGGTGAGCATTATTTGATAGATATGAGGTATGTTGTAATTATGTAAAATATATTAAATCAATTGCAAAAAATGTAATGATACAAAAAATGTAGTAATTATGCAAAAATATTGTTAAAATTCCAAAAAGTAGTAGTTATTCCAAAAAGTATTAAAATGCACAAAATATTGTGAAAATGCAAACAATTTTGTGTTTATTTTACAAAAAATTAATTAAAATTTGTGGGGTAAGTATACTTTCAGGAGTCATTTATCACGACTAGGAATGGTTAAGTAGCAATTATTTATTAAGCATAAAACCACATAAATTATCCAAAATGGTGAACGCCGTATGGAATTCTTAGTAAAAACTAAAAAATTAAAGAAAATGACACATTAAAAAATCGTAGTGAAGTGTAAGGATGAAATGAGCTAATGTAAAAAATAACTCTCATTTTCATTGAAATAACAATATGAATAATGATGGTGGTGGTGGTGATGATGATGATGATGATGATAATAATAATAATAATAATAATAATAATAATAATAATAATAATAATAATAATAATAATAATAATAATGTTGATACACCCTGCAAGCAAAATTCTAAATTGTGTAAAAATTTAAAATATCAATGGTTAGCTAATGGTAGGGAATTTGTTTTAACTCAAAAAAATAAGTTAAAAAATGACAGTGTAAAAATATAATAGCATTTACAAATAACATTACCTTAAACAACCTGAAGCGGAGCTGCTTGGTACTGGGGATTCCTAGACATCTGGCACTTAACCAAAACCCCATACAATCTATCGACCTGTTCCATCCAATAGATTAGCGATTCTGTCACAAGCTGCTTAGCTGATGTAACATTTCTTATTGAAGTGCTGTTACGAATTCTCACATCTCAGCTAGCACATGTACATAAAATACATTTGAGCTTGAAAAAAAGGGAAAAACCTATACCATATACATGTCACCACTTATCGCACTTTCAAAAACCCTTATTAATGGAAATGAATGGATATATATTTTGTGAAGTGAAAGTTGTTTTTTTTTTTTTTTTTTTTTTGCAGCCATTTAACACACACTTTTGGTTAAAAGCTTTGAAACGTACAGGAAACAAAATTCAAATTTGAACTTTCAGAAGTTTTTTACAAGGAAAAAATATTTTGACACATTGCTTTATTATTGTTTTATTTAATAAATGAGAAAAAATATATGGCGGCAATTAACTCTAGCAACATAAGGCTTATTTTTAAAACGGGATCATTTTCAAAAGAATGTTTTTTTTTTTTTTTTTTTTTTTGCAGTCAGAGTAAATATTTCAAGTCATATTTTTTTGTTTTTTACAAGCCGAAAACACACACTCTTGTCCATAAAAGTTAAATGTATGTATCCCTGCACGGTAAAAATCAGATTTCAAATTAAGAAAATGTCATTTTATAAATAAAAATATTTTTGACACAATCCTTTATTATTGCTAGAGCGAATAGGTTGAGAAAAAATATTTGACCACACTTGACTCTAACAACTTGAGGCGCTTATTATTTTTTTATAAATGAGGGCTCACTGTAAAAAATTATCCTTGATATTGGTCGTTATCTTGTAGTGAGTAGAAAGTTTGGAACTTTCACAAATCAAAAGCGCGTACTTCTGACAATATAATTAAAGTGCCATGAAATATACTTGCAAGTGTAGGTCCACAAGTTTCCGTCCTCGCCCGTAATAATTATCGCCTTCACTAAATACTTATCTGGTGTCATAACTTACTGTTAAGTAAATAATTGCAGCTGTAACTTCTGCTCCGTTGTGTTCAGTTGTTCAGAATAAGTTGCATGAAAAGGACCATGTGTAGAAGGTTGTACATGTTTGAAATGAAGTATCAATCTGTATTAAATCCTTCATAAATGAAGGACTTATTCAAAATCAAATTAAACAGCGATTGGACGGTGTATATGGGAAAGCATCTCCCTCATATTCCACTGTAACAGAATGAGCCAAACTTTTGCGAATGTGTAGAGAAAGCATTGAAGACGAAGACCGTGCAGATCGGCCCTTGGGGGTGCACACTCCTGAAAACTTCGCTCTTATGGAAGGAGATATTATGGAAGATAGGCGGCTCAAAGTTACAGAAATAGATGCAAGATTGGGCAGTCCTTCGACTTATTGATGAATATTTAAACATGAATAAGTTGGATACCTTGACTTCTTTCCTCAGTGCAAAAGCATTAACGAATCATCTGTTTCGGGCATTTTTGGATCTCTGCCGTGCCACCGAGAGAGAAGTTCTGAAAACCATTGTTACAGGAGATGAAATTAAGGTCCTCTACTATGATCCCTTGTCCAGAAGATAATCAATGGAGTGGCGTAAACCTGGCGAAGCACCGCCTCTAAAGGCCAAGATCACTCCTTCAACCAATAAGATCAAGGCCACCACCATCTTTTGGAACAGTGAAGGAATACTCTTCATTTACTTCAAGAAGACGAACACCACAGTAAATGAGGAGTACTATGCTGGCCTAATGCACAGACTATGTGTTTGCATCAAAGAGAAAAGGCGAGAAAAGCTGAGTGGTGTGTGCGCCTTCTTCACGATAATGCACCTGTGCACATACCTCTAGTTGCAAAGGAAGCTGTGAAGAAATTTGGCTTCAAGAAGATCAACCATCCTTCCTAAATTTCAGATCTAGCTTTAGGTGACTATTTCCTCTTCTCAAAACTTATGAAGGTTCTTGGCCGAAGAAAATTTAAGTAGGACGAAGAAGTGTTGAGTGCTGTTTATGCCCATTTTGCATACATGACTTCTGACTTTTTTAGATGGATTAAATATTAATTCAAATATGTAAGAAATGTATTGTAAAGAGGGGTAACTATATTGAAAAGTGTAATATAATTTTTGTCTTTATCATATATGTAAAATGGTTAGGCCGGAAACTTAGGGACTTACCCTCATATCTCTGTTTGGGACAAATCAGATTGTAATTTTTAGAAGTAGTATGAGGCACATGACGGACCCTTGATGGACGTCACAATTGCAATGTTAGGTGCAAAATTGACTCTATTTTCACTTTTAGTGGTGGGGAAAGTTGAATTATGTCAGGCAGTATGACGTGAGATTCACTGCGGGACTCAATTTTTTTTTCATTTTATTTTATTGTAGGGGAATACATGGTACAGTACATGATACATGGGTACAGATAATATACAAATGTAATGATACATGGTACAAGATTAAGTGATATACAAGTAAAAAGCTGCGAAATGATGAATTAATTTATGCATATAATAGATAGATAACAGTGGAGTACTATTCACACAAGTTAAGTAAGGTTGATATGTATGAGCGATGTATGGTAGTGATTATTTTTACTATCAAGATGAATGTAGTGGTACATGTATTTTGTTGTTGTTCATTTATTGTTTTGTACCTAAGCGTTAAATTGTGAACTTTGAATAAGAAATGTTCGCAGAAGCAGAACTTAGCGCTTTTGTAAATGTTCTAACAATTTTAAAGGTCATTTGAAAAGCGATTGTGCTGTTGATGATACTGATAGTTACGGTTCCGCGTTGGTTGGTTCTGTCCTTGGAATGAAGGAAATCCTTCAGATCGTTGGCGCCTAAACAGCTGAAACCTGATTAATGCGTAGAAAATATACCAACGAATCTTTCACCAACACTCGTAAATCGTCGGAGCCAGAGGTAGAAACACTCCCGCTGCAGTTGGCTTAGGTTATGATTTTTTATATTTTTCTGGAATTTAACAAATTGCTGCATGTATAAAGCAGAGACCTTAAATACTATTTTTCTAATCGTAACGCTATTTTTATGCATTTTAACAATGCAATTTGCATTTCAATATTGCCTTTTATATTTTAACAAATATTGTAGCACAAAAACTCATTTTGCACAAATATAATGTTTTTCGTATTTAACATTCTTGCAATATAACAATGTCATTTGCATTTTGAAACATTTTTGCATATTTACAAAATTTTTGTGTCGTAACAATATTTTATGCATTTTATGAATACCATATGTACTTTAACAAAACGTTTTGCATAGTTACAGTATTTTTGTAACGTAACTTTTTCCCTGTATTTTAACAACATTTATTGTATCTAACTAATTTTTTTATTAAATTTTTTTTTCGCAAAATAATCCTCTTTCTTGCGACGGTTTTTATAGGGAGAGGGGAGAAGGGAGGAAAAAAATGATGGTTTTAATTGATCAGAATACCCATAGTGTTTTGTAGAATCAATGAAGTTCTTCTTTTCTCCCGCCGAAGTCTCGATGTGTCGCGATGTCACATATAGATTCGGTAGAGCGCTGGAATTTTGTTAGGTTTTCAGGTCAACGGGGGAAACAATCGGGAGCTAGGAAATGTATAAAAGCAAATCTTAAGACTGGAGATGATACTATTTATTTGCTTTTGTCATTGTTCAATATTAAGGGTCACCTTTTTTAGTTCTGTTCAGCGGTTCTTAAATCAGACTAGCACTAACCGAACTAATTGTCTATCAAAACACACCCACGTTCATTGCTCTACTTTCACTTTCCATAGCTCAAACGACTTTTCTCTCGATCGCTATAACTCACTCTGTCAGGTGGTTAAGCTCACCCTGTCTGCACTAAATTCACACACCAATAATGGCTAAGCTTACACTCCCTCGATAAATAAACTCTTTCTCCTCTCTGGGGCTCGAAACCCTAATCTTTTATCAAATACCCTCTCATCCGGTCGTTATATCCTACCATTTCGGCAATTATTCCTCTTAAAATTTTCTCTCTATTCGCCGAGGGGCGTGCATATACATATTCAAAGATTCCTGGTTGGAACTTTCATAAGCCTTAAATTTAAGCATTAGTTCCTTATTTCTTCCCTTTGGTTCCAACAAGTCGGGACATCTGGTTTATTTCACCCTCATGAGTTGAGTTCTTTCGTCTATTCAATTTTATGCTTTCCGTCGGAGTCTAACAAAGCTGAGTTTTTCCAGAAACCTAAGAGGCGACCTTTTTCCAACACAAATAATCTTTGGCCAAAACACAACGGGATGACTGGCCATCTGTTCATTGTCCTGCCTAACTCATTTACTATCTACATATTCTGCCTTACTTCTAAAGTTTCTGTCCGCCATATTTTCTTTCTTACTACCCATGAAATTCACAATAATAAATACACAATACACAATTAACTTAACTATTAACATGAATATAAATAAATTGTACACACTAATTGTAATACTATTCATAATATATATAATTGATTACGCTAACATTTTATAATATTTTAATTGGGAACGGTATCTCATTAATATTTCTTCATCCTGTCATATCTCAATGTCCACAAAGTCCCATCCCACTAAATTTTTGCACACTCCGATGTCACGAGTTTGGTTTTGCGCACGTCCAGGCAGGTTTGCGTCAGGGTCCAGATGACGTCAGGTGTAGGCTGCAGCTGACTTGCGACTTGAGAGCTCCAAAATATTGTGCATGATTCTACTTGTCTAATGTATACCCTCAAGGCTCACACCTGTTTTTTTTTTTTCTGTACCAATCACATGCTTTCCTCTACAATTCTTTATTGGTTACTCACTTTCATTTGATTAGTAGAGGATAGAAAGTCCTGCTCAAAGCAGCTCCGCGTCATGTCGTTTAAGGTAATATTATTTGTAAATGTTATTTTATATTTTCACCAACATTTTTATATTATTTTTACAATTTAAGTTAAACCAATTTCCTGCCACTATCTACCTAAATTGATTGGAAAATAACTAATATTTGCACAGTTTACCATTTTACTAGCAGCGTTTATTATTATTATTATTATTTCAATGTAAGCTACAACTATTTTTTTCATTTATTCATTCCATCGTCATACTCAAGTTCACATTTTCACCAAAATCAAAATGTTTAGATCTCACTAAGAAATGCACACATCTTCCTTCATTTTGGATAATTTATGTAATTTATACATAATCAATAAAATGATGCTCGCTTCCTAGTTATTCCTAGTAGTGATAAATCTCCTTAAAGAGTATATTTACCCCACAAATTTTAATTAATATTTCATTAAATCAATTCAAATTTGTTTGCATTTTAACAATATATTGTACATTTTAAAAAGGTTTTATTGCATAGTGACATTTTGCATTTTAGTAACGTTTTTGCATAATTACAACATATTTTGTATTATAACAAATTTTTTTCCTAAATATAATATTTTTTACATGTTGACAACTTTTTTGTATAATTACAATATTTTACCTTTGTTATAATGTATTTTGCATAATTACTACGTGCCTCACATCCACCAAAATAATGCTCATCCCAGAAAAATGTAAATAATCAATAATATTATTATACCGATTTCTGAAGCTCAATAAATCCCCCTCACCAGATCTTTGAAGGTCAACAAATTTCCGCCATTCTATAAAATAACTTCCTCTACTCTTCTGAAGGAAACACAAGCTCTAAACAATGAAGAAAGCGTTTAAAACTGTAACTCCAAAACATTGCTACAGTAAAAGAACTTTTAAGACAGGATTCTTAAAACCAAAACTCTATTAACTCACCCCAACCTCCACTATAAATATGCTGTAGCTGGTAGCTGTGTGTGAGATATTCCACAATTTTGTATAAATATATGTATAAAATAGTCCCTCCTTATCTGGCTGTTTCTGGCTGCTGTGTGCGAGATGTCCCATCATTTTGTATAATTATATGCATAAAATTCCCAGTATTTTGAATAATTATATGTATAAAATATCCACCATTTTGTATAATTATGTCCGCCATTTTGTTTAATAATGTTCCTTCTTGGGTGACTGTTGCTCAGTACTGTGTGCGAAGACACTGCTGGTGCTAACCCACTATTAGGCTAGTGGCAGAAGCCGGTAATTCAAGAAGAATACACACATATAATTATTAATAATCATATATACACATATTATACACATTTAATAATTAATCATAAATAACAATAATTAATAATAATCAAATTTTAAACAAAAATATCAATCCATGTAAGGATTCCGTTTTCATAGAGTTTTACATATCTGTAATAATAATAAGAACTGAAACTATAATTTTTGTAATGCTTGTCTTTTCTTTGAGGCTTGTAGTTAAATGACAAATTTGAGACATTTTAATTATATAAAAGTTGTGTTTTTTTCTCATATTTTAGTAACATTTTCCGCAAATAGACAGAAGAAACGTTAGAACTTAAGAGTTATAACGTCTTCACAGCGTAAAATGCCATCAACGTGTTACAAAATCCTATTTGTAGAAAAGAGCTCCCCAGTGAAATTGTGATGAGATGCGTTACCTTCACAGTGAAAGACTGGAGCTATTAAATTTATAATATTTGTGTTTTCTATCAGACTTGTAATTTAATGCTAATTTTGGAGGCATTGCAATTGGATGAAAAATTATGTTTTTCTCGTTATTTTAGTAAGCTTCCTTTAAAAGACAGAAGAGAACTTTAGAACTTGAAGTGTAGCTTCTTCAAAGCGTAAAGAGTCAACAATGACATCACAAAGCCTTATATGCTGCTGAAGTGGAAAGGTTCTTGCTCATTTAAATTGCGATGATATTTGCCAAGGTGCAATGAAGAAGATCCAGCTGTGTTTAACATTCGTTTTTACTACATCACGGCAAGTAGACACTAACAATAAATAAAATGATATGATAAACTGGGAAACGGTTTTTAAAGAAAGCAAACGTTCCAATCATTTAGGGTGCCTCTCCAGCATTTGCCATTTATGAAGACCCGAGAAAACCTCGAAAAAAAGATCAGTCAGCAGGATATGTTCTTTGGAATCTAAATCCAGATCTTCCTTTCAAGAATCGGCACTTTAACGACCTCGGCCACTCGTGGCGGTTTGCTTTTCAATAAAATCGGCCATGGAACCATGCATAATAAGTGTGGATCAATAATGTTCCATAATAGCCAACTACAGAAGTTTATCAGGATCACGTGCCTACAACTTTGGGAAAACATTAGCCTTGGCTTGCTTTCAGTTTAAATTAACACAAATTCCGAAAATGAACTGATGCGAATAAATGACAGTTTCTAAAAAGATGTCTATGTAACAGGACATCATATCCAACAACTGCTTATTTTTATGGTAATTGTACCTGTGATTTCGAGAACTGCACGAATGTTTACATCCACTTCACCGTGAGAACTGCCAACCCATCAGCTGTAATATTGAAACGGGAAACAAAACCAGAAAGACCCTCTACTATTTAGATGCGAATTTTTGTTCCTGCCATTGCTTTTTATCCCTATCCTTAAATATTTTGTCACCCAAACACCTAATGTCTTGTTTTGCTCTGCTTCAGCTACTAGCAGTTTATGCCAACTCAGCAACTTTACTTTGTGACGTCAGAGTTCGTTGCCCTACGGCAGAGAGCATTAAGCCAGTAAAGAAGACGGCTGGTTGAAGTGACGCTGAGGGAAAAATGTAGCTGTATTAGGTTCTGCTGTGTTTTACTGAGAGTATAGAATTATAGAATTATATGCCTTATCATCAGGGTTACGCCATTGTTCTTAGATTGCGTTATGATTGCTACATGTGTTAGATGTAATTTATGAAAATAGTTTACCAACAAAGAAGTTTTGCTTCCTTACTTAGCGTAGGATATCTATTTAAAGACAGGTATACCGTTCATTGCCTTTGGTATACAAACAATAATATTTCAAGCCATAAATGTTGAAACATCAGTAGTTTTGTGTTTTCCAATAGGGTAATTAATTTGTTATTATCAGGGCTAGGATTTATGTGTTAAAATTGTTAAATGCGTACATATATGGATTAAAATATCAAAATATTAAGAAAATGTAGATTAAAATTGATTGTAAAGGGTGCAATATAATGCAAATAATATATTTTACCAAATATTCATACTTATTTGAAAATTAGTGTTTATTTGATTGCTTAAACAAACAAAAAGTTAACTTGCTTGATAGTGGTATTAAAATAATTTGGTCTTTCTGTACATTAAAATTTGATTATTAATATTTAGGTTACAATTACTTTATTTACGAAGCATTAGGTTGCAAAATATGATATTGAATGATCTATTGTCTTTTTGTACTTACTAAAATTCCGTTCAACATCGCAAGATTTTATGAGAACTACTTTAAACCTAGCACCATCTTGTGCAGCTAAATCTAGATCTAGTTCAACATTTGATTTGTGAACTTAAAATAACACTGAATTGCACAGTTTACTATAGCCGGGACTCTAAATAGCTTTTTGTTCAATTTCACTTTTTCAAGTTCGGCGATTATTTCTTTGCCAAAGTTGAGACCCTCTGTCACTTTCTTCAGGATGTTACGCCTTTCGAATAGTGGAGTGTGTTGCTTCTAAAGAGTACTTAACGCAATTGTGATGCATAAGATGTTTGCTTGGATATATGCCCACTATTTTTAAATGTTTTGCCATCATTGACTTTGTGAATGCAATTGAAGCAAAGGTGTGAGTTTGAAACACTAAATACATTCTCGTTATCTTCAATTATAATGACATCATTTTCTACTGCCTTTAACTATCTTCCTCAACTTGTTTCGATTGGTTAGCCTTCCATAACTCTTTAGATTTAAACGTGCACTCATTATGGTGGATTCCCGCATAGGGACGTGGTACATGTGTAATGACTTTGGCTAGCATTTATATCTAAATTCACATTTGTTTTTTCATATTCACAATTAAAATGTCATATGCCTTAAGATTAAAAATAAATTGAGCGATTTTAAACTTATTTCTTCCCCCATACTTGTATATTTTTTCAGATATTGCGCACATTTTTAAATATTCCAGCTAATCTCATATATCTTTACACAACTCCACATTTTATTGCAAATATTTTTATATTTTATGGTTCCAAAATTATTCTTTTAAGGGAAAATATTAAAATTTATGTTACTACTATAGTATTTCAGAATCCTCTGCCTTCAAAGAACAGGGGCGGTTCGAAATATAGCAAACTTCAATGACTATTTTGCTCTATTTATTTCTGCTTCTCTACTCTTGTTATTTTAGTTGTGCTGTTGCTGGGATTGCTTTATTTTACATTTAAACTTTGTTCCTTTTATCTTTGCAATCATATTACATATGAAATTTTAATTGTAAATATAAAAAAACAAACAAATGTGTATTTAGATATAAATCCTTACCCTGATCATTACACATACGTACAACGTCCCTATACTGGAATCCGCATTATGAGTGCAAGTGTAAAGCTAGAGAACTGTAAAAAGTGACGACTTTAAACACTTTTCTACAGAAGAAAAACACGCCATCTACTCTGGCAGACAACACACAACTCTCCTCTGCTCGTTGCAGTGTTTGCATTAAGACAGGAAAGACCTAACACTGTTTCACCTATTCCTCCCCCCTCCATTACCATTACTTTTGCATTATAGCAGCTAAACCTTTGAAGGATGTTTTGTTTATGATCCTTAACAAAACTGAAATAATGTTGTTCGCTTGACCAAAAGTTGATCTGCAGCCCTTTCTTGTTAGTTTCCTGTTATATTCTACCTCCTATAACAGAGAATACAATTTGCAAAGTCATTTCATGTTCATGATCATCATTTTCTTGATCTTTTTCTCTACATATATCCATTTACATGCAACAATATACAACACGCGACTTTTAAAAAATAGAAACGTTTACTCGACATGTAAGCTTCCGTTCTGGAATTAGAAAATAATGTCTTAAGCATTCGAGAAAAAAATTGTGATGCATATGTATTTGTCATATTTCACCTTTACAAAATCACAAAATTGTACGAAGAAAATACCTTTCAGTTACCATAAAATTAATAAGTTATGACCTTCCCAGGGGCTGTTCTGCCTATGTCATCTCTTGCATAAAAACCAGTTTGGTTTTCTACTTCAATATGTTATTAAGTGTTTGAGTGTTCCGCTTAATTAATATAGCCGAAAACATCTATATAATTCCTTTAGAAATGCATATATTATTTAATCCATTATCTCAATCTATGTTCTCATTGTAAGCCTAGCTTTAAATATTAACTACTTGCATCATGCCCTTCGTTAAAAAAAGAAAAACAGTTCATGGTTCATAAAATCTGATTCATCATAACTCAAAAGTTTCCTATGGCATGTTTTCAGTCAATTGAATTACAACTTGTTTATTTCAAAATCTTCTTGCTGGTGCACGTCACAATATACAGTTAAAGGGTTTTAATTTCATATACAACGATTTAGCATCACTATATATAAACTTTAGCGAACACAGGCATGTCTTTCTAAGTGCCTGTTCTTAGTATTTAAATATTCTAGAGTTTGACCTTTCTGTGGAATTACTTATTTTCAATAAAGTCCGGCAGCGGCTCCATTCTCGTCTCCCGATATATGGTGGCATGATTATGAATGGAACGCACATCAGTTTCCTTAGACTTAAGTTCCGGACAAATTGCAGGTTTTGCAATGATGTTTTGACGTTTGCCAATGCTGCATTGGCGTTTGTTATGAAACTAAGGTTGAAGGCTATGTATAGAATTATTTTGGTGTGCAGAGTGACCTGCTTGCTGCTAAAGATGGGGGCAAACATTTTCAAGCGCTGCCGTCCGCTGTTGGCACTTTTTGCGCGTGATCCCACGACTTCGAGGTGTTCTATACGCCGGTGAAAAGGTGGGGATTTGCCCATCACCTTCAATTTCCAACTCAGAGGATTTTTTTTTTTTTTTTTTTTTTGGAGAAGTAAACTGTGGTGCATTTTTGGGGATTAATTTTGATTTTGCATATTTCTAGTCATGTCAAAATTTTATTTCTGTATTGTTGAAGGTTTCTGATTCCATATTTAAATTTCTTATAATCGGGGTATAATACCTTGTCGTCGGCGTACATTGCAACCTTGTATCCAGTATGTGTGGGAAAATTCCTCGTATTTATTGCTAATAGAAAATGTGCCGTGATGGCACCTATTGGCACTCCTGTAAGAATGTTTCTCGTCGTGAAAGCGGCGCTCCGACAGGTAGCTCTTCTATAGAAGGCGCAGGAAGGGCCAAGATTGAATAAGTTCATTGTAAACTTTGTAGAGAATACCTGCGTGCCAGAACATGTCCAAGGCCGCTTCAACGTTCAGAAACATTGCCAAGGTGGGGGCCTCGATGTTAAATTGCTCGGTAACTTCGTCGGTGAACTTTGATAGTTCCATTTCTGTTGAATGATGTTTCCTACATCCAAACTGAATTTTTGACTTTGCCTCCTGGCCAGAAATTGAATTTTGTAAACGAGTTTAAAGTCACGGTGGCGGAAAAAAAGTTCAACAGTAAGACCCCTACGTGGCGGAGTTCCCAAAGGCGCTGTTCTTTCCCCAATACTATTTAACATCTTCATTTCAGACTTTCCACAAACAATAAATGTCAATACTGCTCAATACGCAGATGACGTCCTGTTACACAAAACAAAAGAAATATCTAAACAGAACCGTATCCCCATTCAAAGATTGCTACGCCTAATCGAAAAGTGGTGTAGGCATTGGGGAATGTCAATAAACCCAGCGAAGGGCAACTTCATATACAGACACTCAAGGAAAAAATGGGAAAATTCCATAACCGATTTGAGTGTGCAACTTGATAAAGGCCTAACTTTCCACCCCCATATCACTAAGGCTGCTCACAGGGAGCAATAGCTCAACAGTTTCCTGTGTTCAACGATGCCTGTCACTTGAAGTTACACCTTTATAAAGCTTTTATAGTCTCGGTCATGCTATACATCTGTGAAATATGAGGTATATCTGCTGATAGTTGGGTTGGCACTTTGCAAAGGGTACGGAACAGAAGACTCAGGTTCATCTACTCTGCATATCGCCGCTTTCCAGTCAGGCTACTACATGAGACCT
Source organism: Metallyticus violacea (assembly GCA_030762175.1). NCBI lineage: Eukaryota > Metazoa > Arthropoda > Insecta > Mantodea > Metallyticidae > Metallyticus > Metallyticus violacea. The sequence continues at coordinate 64,153,415 of CM060832.1, read as the reverse complement.
CCACCCTCCCATATATTGAGGAGGAAATTAAACGCCGGATCAAAAAATTATTCGCTTATTTTTCTAATCTTGAGAGTACTTTTTCCCCCTTCATTTGGCAATTACACCTGTCGCAATAGGCCTAAGCCAAACTACAAGAAGCCACGCCTGGTGTGCGAATACCTTGGATAACAAAGAACACATTCGAAGCTACAGGAACCTTTCCTAAAATTCAAGACAACATATCAAAAAATCAGCTAGCGGTATGACCTTATAGCTAACAAATAAAGTTAGCAGCATTTACATAACCACGCTACATTCAAGGATGTCAAATTCGCACATATCATTACGGAGAAGTTTCTAGGCATCACTCCTATCACCCCACACCTCCATGGGTCCGGTCTGAAAGCCAGTTGCTATTAAGTTTTAGAACCTCTTCCTTCTTATTGAATTTTTAATACTTTCATAAAAACAGAAATGAAGTTAGAAATGCTGATTTGTATAAAACGGACCACTAAATAAGGGAGATAAGAGCTAAGTCATAGTATTATTTTTTCTCGCGAACAAGGGAAAAGTGGGAAAATCTAAGATATGCCATTGAAATCGTTTGAAGTTTTTTTTGGAATGAAGCCACCAGATGGTGTATTTGTGCAGAGCTGTATTTATCAACACGTCCCAAATTCAGTTGATGAACTACTGTGATCTGGAATGGAGGTCACGAAGAGTGAACAACGTACGTATGTGATAATAGAATTTCACCGCGACAGGAATGCACAGAACGCCACACAGAGCGAAATTTCCGGAAGAAGGCGGTACCATGTTAAATCGCATTATTACAATTAATGAAACGTGGGCAAGGGCACAGGAAATAGAAAGCAAGCGACAGTCCAGTGAATGGCGTCACCCTGGGTCACCACCCAAACAAAATGTTTATCAAACTTCTTCGCTAATAAAAGTCATAGTCATTTAGGCATATGATATGTGCTTGTGTATTTCCAGTGCGTAAGGGGAATGCCTAGTATTACAAGTCTGTTTTTGGTGTCACAATTGCGCCGTGCCGTACGCACCAAACGGCCAGAATTTCTGAACAACGCCGTTTTTCTCCACAATAATTCGACAGCCCACACAGCTGACAGTGTCAAGTTTCAGTGGTGGGAATGGGAAATTCTTCCACGTCCGCCATATTCGCTCGATTTCATCCCCAAAGTGAAGCAGCCATTCTTTGGGAAACGTTTAGCTAATAAAGCAAACATTTTGACAGTTCGACTCGATATGGCTCACGTAAGCAACCCATATCAATGTACTTGGAGAATACTTCGAAGACTGATAAACATTATGTATTACCTGGGAAACGTTCTGAGACGGATTTGCAACCCGATATAATTGTTGGGTGTAACTTTTGCTCATGTCGTAATGAATTAAAGTTGTCGATTTCCTGTTTTTTACTTCTTTCCTAGGAGGCCACCTATAACCTCCTTCTCTCATTGGAATCATTGGCAGTGAATGTCATATACCTTCAAATATATATTTTAGATTTTTTCCTGTTTTTCCTTATTCATTGAAAATAAATAATTGTCATGATTAATGTTTTATCTCTCATACTATCGATTATAATATTTATTTCTAAATAGAGTAGATTGCCTCCTCCATCATTGCAGAAGGTCATCACCCCTCCTGGGTGTTTTAAAATATAAAATGTCTATTTCAGTCGCTAAAAAGATATATTGCTCTTCCATTCCTTGAAACGGCCCCTCGTTCTGAGGATGATACATTGCCTTTGAACTTGCAAAAAAATCTGTGCACATTTATCAGCACTTCTTCCTTTTCTTTATCTTCCAGCATTGTGAATTTTTTTTTTAATTGTGTTTAACGCCCGTTTTTACTACTGAGGCACCACAGGTGGTAGACACTGATGATACATAAGATGAAATTATATATTGGGAAAGGATTTTTTAAGGAAGAAAACGTTCCAGGCCTAAGTTTAGGGTACCTCCCCGGCATTTGCCAATTTTGAGGACTGAAGAAAACTTGGAAACACCTCAGTCAGGGAGGACGGTCCTGACGGAATTCTAACTCAAACCTCCCGCTCACGAGTCCACGTCTTGATGACCTCGGCCACCTGTGGCGGTCAAGCATGGTAAGATCACAAAAAGATGGCCACAGATAGGGCGTAATTTTGTGCTTGATAATTATTTCTACCTTTAGCTGCACATGTTTTTGAACACAGCCTATAACTCTTTCTCTTTAAATGATTTAAGGAAAGCCACATACCGACCCGCAAGCTGATTGTCATACGCTTTTATTCTAGATATAATATTATATCTCTACCATTAATACAGCCACTCCATCATGTTGACAGAGTAATGACTGCAACATTGTAAATAAACTACCCCAGCGTTTATTACTCTTCTTCATCTTTCCCGGTGTCAGTTGCAAATTTTAACTGCTATTCTTCACTAATAGTACTACAGATTTTTGCGGCATTTATTCTGACTGTTACTTTGGGACTTCTTTTATCAAGAAATTCCGCTCATCTAGTGTGTAACAAAGTGTCATATTGATACAGTGAGCAACACAAGTTTTTACTATGTTAGCCTCTGATCGGTTACAAATTAAGATTGCTTAATGGTTGTGGCGAAATATTGCTATCATTCATATTTTCTTATGTTTCTTTAACCATATTCACACCATATTCAAACTTTTCTGAACACTTGCAACTTAACTTATATACAAAATACAATTCACAATTGGTTAATTTTCATTTATGTAATGTGATGTCAGTGTTAATGTATCTGCGTCGGTGAATGAGTCCACATATCACACAATTTATTGTTAATTGCATTAACAATATGTGCTTTTATCAGCTGATTCTTAACGGGCCTACTAGTAGTTGAGGGTTGTGTACCACATATTTTCCAGCTGTTTGTACTAATCCTTGAAACCACAAGGATATTGCACACATTTCAGCGACTTTTCCGATAATTGTTTTTATGGTACCTTAAATATGAAGGAAATACAGGAGTATATCTATGTTTGGTTTATTACAATGATGTTTATTTAACTGAGTGCCTACTGTTTCAAACGACAATAGCAATAAGCAATGTTACATAATAGATTATTTATTTTCTTCGTTTTCAATTAAAAATAGTTTTGTTTCACATTCATTTATCACACTTTCTCATCTTTGCATGTTACATTGATGGTTTTGAAGTTTAATGTTCACAGTATTTGCGTCTTTACGCTGCCACATTATATCACAGTGCTAGTAGATTAAAAGCGTACTGTGGTCTAAATAAGAACACTGTTCTCCTGCCCGGATATTTGGAAAGCCGTTTGGACCTAGGTCACAAGAACCCTAGTCAGAAATTATAATGTGAGCACAAGGCTTACACTCAAATAGGGGGATCTCGTTCAAGTTCAGTTCACGGTAACACTAATCTCCCCTCCATACATACGCGCGGTCGCGTGTTTCTATTTGTATTATCGGATTATTGCTACGTTTCGGAAAAAGGGCGTTAAAAGTCAGAAAGGAGACATGTTATAATGATGCTTGGGAACAGCTGCAGAATATGCCTGTCACAAACAAGCAGTGACCTTATGTTTACAGTCAGAGACTTGTCCGAGCATACAGAGACTGAGGAGTACAAGACATTCATATCAGATAACGCAGCATAATAGGGGAACGTTACGGTCGCTTGATTTCCTTCAGAATGCCAAGGCAGAAGTTGTCAAATTAACGTATTACAGCATCATTCATTAGGGAACAGATGCATTCTTTGTAGTTGGCAATACTCTTTTCTCCAAATTTTATTATGTAAGTGCAAAAAGAACTTTGGCATGTTATGTTAAAAAAACGTAAACATTATTTCAATTGCAATGGAAAAAGGCTAGATAGAGAATTGAAACAGGAGTATCTTACACATGTTTTTATAGATATATTATATTAAGAAACGCAAACATAAACATAAATAGCTCGTAATGGAAAAAGACTAAACACGTGCAACAGGAGAACCCTACACAGGTTAGTTAATCTCAGTCTTTTGAAGACATGCTTGAAGCTTTATCGCAGTTGATATGCCGTTTAACAAGCTTCAAATTGATAAACAGCATGGTTGTTGAGTAAATGTGCCTCAAGACACTCCAAGATTGCTAAACATTGAAGTAGAAATATGTCTAATGTACTTCTTCCTCAATATATATACACATACATACATACATACATACATACATACATACATACATACATACATACATACATACATACATACATACATACATACATACATACATACATATTTATATGTTGTTTACTTTTGAGTCAGGTTTCAGGAGTCAGGTGGTGGACACAGGTGATACATGAAATGAAATTGATGATTGGAAAAGGATTTTTATTTTTAAGGGAAGGTAACTTTCAGGTCAAAGTTTAGGATACCTCCCGGGCATTTACCATTCATATGCACTGAAAAAGCGTAGAAAAAACTCAATCGGGTAGGACGTCCTGGCGGTAATCGAACCCCAGGCTTCCCGCTCACGAATTCGAACTTTAACACCCTCAGCCATCGATGGCGGTTCATAACATACATATGACAAATATATAAGTGAAATGAGAAATACGTTTCAAAATAAGAATTTTGAATTTCAATGGACGGTATCAGTTTTCATGGGGTTTAACGTTGGGGTTTAACTGCAGCAATACATATGTTAAAACCATTATTTAATAATTTTGTTCAATATAATATACATAATATCCCTTATATTAAGACTAAATTAGGTGTTCTTCCTGCTACCGTTGAAGACTTAGGGACATCTGATACAGAACTGGATAGGAAAATAAAGTTGATAACATACATTAATCGTTTGAACAATGTCAAAAATAATTCTGCAAACCCGGTGCCAAAATTAAAAAAAAAAATGCTGAACAAAAAGTGTGGTTCCTACGTTCTTCCTGCGTTTTGTCAAACAAGTGCCCCTCTGAAATAGTAAATATTAGTTTAAAATAATTTCAGGTATTGCATAGCTGTTTCAGTAGATGTGAAATGATCTTTTCCCTGTGAAGGAGGGGCATTGGGAAATGATTTATAATAATTGTGTGTTAGGAATACGGAGCAATTTATGGGCATATCCATTCTTAGGGCGATGGGCTTGTAATAGCATGTCGTACAGACGCGATGTGTACATTTGTAGCAAAAGGACAGTTATCAAGTACAGAAAGATGGAAAGTGACTATAATGGGCAATTTATTTTTAATGGAGGAAGACGTCAACACTGCAGAAATTTATAGACGTTTAACTACCGTAAGAACCTTCTGCACAGAAGACAGTTCAGAACTGGGTCAAAGCGTTCGCCAGCGGCGGGGAATCAGCACAAGAATGTCAATAATGTCAACATCGTGGTCTCCCAGGAGCATTGAGGTTTTGTCTAAACTGGTTATGATGAACTGGAATGTTAAACAGGCCTTAGCCGCTTAACCCTGCACACCATTATTCACGACGATTAGAACGCGCGCACATTGGGTTCAACAGGCACAGAAGGACAAAGCGTTGAAATCTGGCGTCGAATACTGAAAATGCATTATCAAGATCCGGATTTTTGGAGAAGCTAATGATGAATCTGATGTCGCTACCACACACCAAGTGAAAAAAATTTCCAGTCCAAAAAGTTTGATGCTGCTCTGTCTGAGGGTAAGCAGATGATCAGCATCTTTTGGAACACTTCAGGCATACAGCTAGGATTGACTTCCTCAGGGAATGACTGTCAACAACACGATGTACAGCACAAGACCTTTACAGTATTTAGATGCAGAATTCAACAACGAGAAAGGGCAAGTGGTCCACAGGATGAAGGACTCTTTGCGAGGTAAAATTTTCGGTAACAACGAGATATTCGGCAGCGGTGGCGTAATACTCTCAAACAATGGTTTCGTGACGCCAAAATGAAGCTACCAGGAAGATAGTAAAGGTGCATGGACATTGGGGTGGAGTATATTCAGAGATCCCATGCATTGAACCATATTTCACCAAAAATAATGTACAATAAACTATCTAATATTATTGGATATGTTATTTATTTCATTCACTATTTAAACATTTATTGTTTAATACTTTTGAATTGTTATAATACTATTGAGCACTTTTAAATATCATGATTAGTTAAACAATATGTCGGCATCTCACTTGAGCATGTATAATTCTTCCTTAATTTTTCAAAAAAAAGGTGCATTTCGTTCATATTTTGTAATTAAAAATAAGAGGTATGTATGTTTTAAAATGTTGCAGCAATATTCTAACAATACCTAATTTCTGGAAAGCCAATCAATGAACGTTTAAAAAATGGAACTATTTTCTTTGATTGTGCGGTATCTCTCTCGATTCTTAATATTCCTTTTAATCATGGTAAGGCGTTTTTACAATACTACATCTGTTTTTACTATTAATTTGATATTACATATATATTTAATAATCGGGAGAATTTTATTTGTGTATTCGTAAAATGATTATGGAGATATCTTTTGTAGGAACTGTTTAAAGGTAGCAGTATTTTGCTGTATGCAGCACTGGTAATTTCCGGGGGATTAAACATAGGGTGAATGCAGAGTTGAAATAAGATAACCGACATACTGTTCTTTGAGAGAGGACCCAAGATAAATATGAACTATCAGCGAAAACATGGTTTCTTATGAGGAGGGGGAAGACATATAAACACATTGAAGCTGAAATTATAGCTGTGAAAAACGTGTTTCTAAAGGCATCTGCTACTTGCATTGTACTTATAGATATACTGCGAAACGATAAGACATTTTATTTAATATGTATATTTAAACGGTAGATTCTGTTCAATTATTAAATGGAAAAAAATTTGGAGGAATAATTGTGATTATTAGCATAGCATTTGAGTTAAGTAATTATTTAGAAATGACCTTAAGAGGAACCAGAATCATTTATATGCCTTATGCAGAAAGTGTTTGTTCTGTTAAAAACTTTTTCTGCTGTAATTTGTCTGTACGTCGCAATGTGCTTATCATGCTTTGCACAAAGCACGCCAATTTATTGGGGAATAAACATTTTTAGTACAGATATATAAATGATTTTAAAGATAGCAGTTCTATCTGCTGGGAGTTGGGAGTTTTAATAGTAGCAATCAATGAGAACAGAAGGGAAAACGGACACTTTCAAATTCTTATGAACTTGTAGTACATTTTCTTTTTACTGCTAAGTTCTAGCGCAATATTGTCACGGACGCTATTTTCGGGAGGTAAATATTGGTAAATTGATGTCATGTAGTTTAAAATATAAATTTCTCAGAAAAGATATAGTTTTTGGTTTATCCATATTTTTACCATTTTGTATTAGCATGAGACTTTTAGTAAATTATTGTACAGCAGGAAAAGTTTGGTTTGTCACTTCCTGTGACAAACCCAAGGGTTTTCACCATGACATCAGTTTCCTTTAAGCTAAAGTCACGTAGGCCTCAGGATGTCATGTGTCAATCAGGATGTTTGAGAGCTTTCATGTGTTGCTCTGTGATTGGCTGCTTTAATTCAAACCTAGGGCGGTGGCACACCATATTTGGTAATGCCTCTGGCCCCCTCCCTGGGGTACGGGATTCTATTTAAGAGCCTGCAGGTTCCTGCAGGCAGAGGGAGAAAGAGAGAGCCTAGAGGCTAGGCTGAGTACCCCCGAGACCGACCGAGAAGTGATAGCACTCCGAGACACAATCTCCAAGGTAAGCTCTGACTGGGGGCTCAAGCAGCAGGCTGGTTAGCAGGACGCTGTCTTGATATTGTAACATTTACTTGAAAGGTCCTACACATTAGTTTGTATTTGGTATCATTCAGAGTGATTATAATAAAAGATAACTAACTTTAGCTCTACCAACTTTTTGTAGCTGAACTCCCCCTGCCATCTCCTAAAATCCTGGGGTGTGACAATATTGTATAAAGCTGCATATGGTATAATCTATTCAGAAGTAGATAACAAGGAATATCAGAAAGATTAAAATTATAAATAGAGCAACCGCATATTTATGTGTTTTATAGTAATATACAATAATAATAATAATAATAATAATAATAATAATAATAATAATAATAATAATAATAATAATAATATAATTTTTATGACAAGATTATTCATGTATGTGTAAAGGTATATACCTAGTCTTTTATATATCATAAATATCGTTGAAAACTTTTGAAAGCAACTGTACCAGGTGTTTGGTAATCAGATAACAGGTGCAGCAGAAACTACGTGACATGAGGTTAAACCGTGTAACAAGAAGATTATGAAAACCGTGTTGCTTTAATACCCCTTCATAGAACTGGAAAATCACCTATTGAAAATTACCAGATCCTTAAAAACATGTAAATAAGAAGAATGTTTATATACAGCAACATCTAATGGTCACGGAGATTATTGTTCGAGAAACTGAATGCCCCGCTCTGTGTAGTTAAAGCAATGGCTCACTTGGTCAGCTGAATCAAGTTCGCAAGCAGAAAGAGATATCAATGTTCAGAGTTTAGACCTTCGAATGAGGCGTTTCCTTACAGTAATGGGCATTATTAACTGCAGAACTGAAAAAGCATATTGTATTGGAATGCAAATAACTATCGCGGGTTCAAACCCGGTCAGGATCGGTGGATTTTTTCGGGCTTAAAAATCCTAAGTATGGCTTCCTACGGAAGAGAAGTACAGCTGTATGTCCCGGGTCGTACATTTACGTTACGAAAAAGAACCTCAAGCCTGAAGAAAAGGCCTCTGAGCAAAACATATCGGCCGTTTCACGCCCTGAATTGAATGGAACGCTGACGACCTGTGATGTTAAAGAGCGTCCATGAATAAACAAATCAACAACAAATACAAACAACTGCTATAGTGACGCGCTAACAATGATCACCGGAAAATTCTTTTTACAAACAATTATGAACTATCCTACCAGTAATAATTTTGATCGCTATCGCCTTTCCATTTGATTTTAAATTGATGAAAAAATAAACCTCAACTTAACTCTTTAACTCTTTGGAGATGACTAAATGTCCAATTGTCCTTGTTCCCATACACGTTTTTATTATAATTCTTTTCGATACAAACTATATTAGAGAAAAGAGTAAATATTTAATACGATCAAAAATCATAAAATCGTAAAAAATGAAAATAAAAGTATTCAATATTGAAGAAAACTACAACTATCAAAGTGACAAATCGTATACCTATATGTACTTCAGAGACATTTATGAGTGTGTAATTGTGTGTGTCTATGTGTGGTGGGGAGTGAGTTAAGCTGCATTTCTGTCAAAAGAATTAAGAATCGCCAGTGTACGAAACTGCTCTGATAGAACCCGTGGAGGAGAGCTGTGTTGGAGCTTACAGCAAGATGCAGCTCCAGTCCACAAGACAAGGTCTATCCAGACCTGCCTTAATAGATGTGTTTCAGATTTTATAGTGCTCAAGAAGGCTCTCTAGCAGTCTGTTACTTGGAGACTACTAACTGCGGTCTATTTTGGGGATATAGTTTGCAACAGAAATCACTTAATATTGAAAGTCTTAACCATCCTTCACAGTGGCGGATTTTCCAATCACAGATCTATAGATTAATCTCGGAGAGGCTTCGGTCATGTGTAAGAGGAAAAGGGAGTCATTTTGAGAAGTAATTGGTACTACATGTTGGTTGTAAGTACCGAATGATACGACTAGTCTCCGGTCTTTGAACAACACTAGTTTTCGAAATATATAGAAAATTGTGTGGAATTTTTAAGTGTTTTATTTATTTCTGTTTCTTTAGTAATGGTTTTACTTTAGAACATTGTTGAAAGTGTGTTATATTTTTAATTTGTATTATATGCCAAATGCCCCTATTTTTGGTATATATGCAACCCGCGGATTATAGTCGAGCTTGAAAACAAAAAACAGTCGAGCTTGAAAACAAAAGGAGCGATCCTTTTGTTAAGCAACAATTTCTTTTGTAGCTGTGTTTTTCTGTTCCGTTTAATCATTCTTATGCCTATCTAGTATCAATTATAAAAAGATGCGTGAATGCTAAGAAGCGGCCAAAAGCTTAAATATGTTACCTTTTTATATGCTTGAAAACAACTTGCTACGGAAATGTTTTGTTAGAGAAAGGTTCATAAAAGGGTTCCTGTGGTTGAGTGGTATGTTGTTGATCGGTCATAAAATCGCTTGGAGCTTCGCAGGTTCAAATCCTGTATGACACTATCTCTCTCTCACTATCTCTTTCTCTGTCGTAGTTTTCTTTCTTCTTTTCTTTTTGTTTCTTTTTGGTTTATTTGTCCACATCATTAGTTTTAGATGTCTGCCTTTCATTAACCGCAATTACTGTGATTAGTTAAATGTCTTTGGTGCTACGAATAAAGGATGAGCAAATGTTCAAAATGGTGCCCTCGTTGGTTAATGCAGATTTGAGCATACTATTGCAGAGACATTTTTGTATGCTGCAACATGCCTGGTGTAGCATGCGTGCATGCTTCGCTAATTAACAACCGTATTTCATTTGGGTTCTCAGGTTCCTCTGCATAGACCTTTCCTTTAAATAGCCCCACAGGAACAAATCCAGTGTAGTGAGATCATGAGATCCAGCCGGCCAAACGACTAGTCCCGCTCGCCCTATCCATCTTTTCGAATATATTCTGTGTAAGTAATTCCGTACGATTAGAGACCAGTGTGGTGGCTCTCCATCTTGCTGGGACCACATTCTCTCCCGTTTCTTCAGCGGTACATTTTCTAATAAGAGCGGCAGATCTTCTTGGAGAAACTGAAAATATCGCGATCCCGTGAGGTTTCCTTCGAAAAATAGAGTCTTATTAGGTGATCATCTAGGATTCCACACCCCACATTGACACTCCAATGCACTCTTTCACTCAGTGAGGGTTACTTACACTCCAGTAGTGCATATTATGTCGATTCACAGTTCCTTGTTCCGCAGCATGGCTTCGTCACTAAAAGGCACTTTGCTTAAGAATCTGACGTCAGAGTCTATCTGTTGCGATAACCATTGCGAAAATATCACGCGCGCTTGGTAGTCGCGTTTGTACACAGCCTTGTGTAGCTGTAGATGGTAGGGATGGAATTTATTGCTGTGCAATATTCTCAAAACTGATACCTGGCATATCCTGTGTTATGGCCCTATAGCTGGTATGCGAGTTGTTTGCGACTGCATTACGCACTGCTTCTTCATTATTTCAAGAAGTCGCAGGAGCATCTCAAAAAGGATGTCATCTTTTACTGACCTTGTTTCACGGAGGCGCCTAGTTGGTGTTCTTCCTGGAAATCGTTCCTCGTACAAGTGTCTTGCTTACGCTGCGTTATATCTCACCGCAGAGCAACAGCATGTCCATTATTCGTTATTTGAATACATTGCTGTGTATACCTGAGTAACAACCTAGAATCATAGAAACACTACAAGTACCTACAGCAAAGCACACAGAAGGTTCATTCATGCCAGGTTTGAGTACAGTTACCTGGACACTTCATTTTGCAGGATTTTGAAAGATTCACAACAGAGTTGAATGGGTGATGTTTAATACCGTTATTAAAATATACTTGCGAACTATGAATTTGTTGGCGTGTTCATTATATATGTGCCAGCAAAAGACTGGACGCATTTCCATCCGTTTCAGGTCATTTATTAAAATGTTTACGTAATAATTTTGGTTTCAGAAAACTACATTATTAGTCTAAAAGTAAAATAAGGGGTAACAAAAAATCGGCCTGCTACGAAAGTTTTTAACCCGAATTCTCAGAACACAGCATTGAACGAAATGTAACAATTATTGCGCTGGACCACACAAATCTTGTAAAAAAGCGTCTCTTAAACGGCTAGCTGAGTAGTGTAGGAACTTTGCTCTCGCCTCGAAGTTTTATTTGAATATTATAATCCTTTAATGTTGCTTTAAAATTGTTTGGGGATTTTAACGTCAAAATTAACTTGGCGCAAGCTATTGCGCCTTACATACAAAACGTTAAATGCCATAAGAGTTGAATTATTAACTTATTAAACTTTTACGCGAGCATATAATATCCATTATGTGGGCGTGTCTTAAATTGGTTGTAACCTATCACTTTCCGTTTGCATAGATCCGTTATTTTGTTTCAAATTATTATTATATTTGAGGCATATGACAGTGACTTGTTCACTGGGAGTTTCCATGGAGTAAATAAGAATAAAATTTATAAAAAGTGTACAGACCAGTACAGTTCTCATTGCGAGAGTACAATGTTTTTGGAATGAATTTATATCTCGAGTACGTTCTTTCCCTTAAGCCACTTATTCACTGAATTTTAAAAAGGTTTTCTAGTTACGTGAGTTATAGAGTGAACGGTGAAGATAGACCCAAGTCTCATCTGTCATTTACCGTGTAGTATAAATTCGAAAAAATTAGGGATAGGTGATTCACCTGATATTCTTAGCCTTATCATGTATACTGTTATAAGTTTTACCAAAGTAACTACAACATTTTACTATTTTATCGTCTGCTTTTGATGTGTTCTCTCATGAACGAATCCATTCATCCATAGTCCATCCATCCCAGGGATAAGCCATAAGTCATGGCAGCTATTTTTATTTTGAACAAGTGACAACACGAAAATACTAAGATATACATTGAAAGAATATTGTATTTACTGTCACCAACGGAAGACTGGATGTAGGCGCCACTCGAAGCAAAGAAGCAAAACACAAGTAACAGGATAACATTGGTTGGCATTGGATGGCATGAGTATAAGTTACCACAACAACTTACACAGGGTTGCACAGGTCGGATCTTTCAAGTATTCCACGCTTTTTAGCAGCTTTCCAAATATTTTCCAAGTTCGCCTATTGCTAACGATGGATACCATACTGCATATGGTTTGCTAACGTGAGCCAAAATGTTCGCTTTGTTAGCAAAATAGAACTGTCCCACAGAACTGTCGTTGAGTTCTGGTTCAAATGCACTTGCCCACGTTTGCAATGATGCGATTCAACGTGGCATCCCCTGAAAGCTCGCCAGATTTGTGCAATAGATATCTTCATTCACTTTGCTCACTTTTTTCCCATGCCTATGTGCAATACTGTGCACTGCTTTTGCCGGAATTCCTGTTTGCTGATCTAATTCCAAAAGTGCTCTGCGCCTATCATCGAGTAAGCACTGTTCCACCACCGTGTCCGCGGACACAGGACGTTCACTGCGCGGCAGATCGGCAATCGACATTCTGCCCCATTTGAAGACCTCTATCCACATCGCCACTGTTCGATAGAGCAGGGCAAGCGCACCCAGTGCTTCCTGAGCTGTGTGTGGCATTCTCGTGCATTCGAGAAACGCTATTTTCATATATGAATGTTTTTTACTCTTTGTGATCTCTATTCCTGATTACTGTGCCGGGTCTTGCTGTGATACGCAGTTCTGCTCACATACACCATCTGGTGGCTTCATACACATTTCAATTGTATATCTTAGAAAGATATGTATTAAAAGATAAAACTCTTAAAATTTTCTCTTGGTTTCTTTAAAGAAAAATTTATTGCAATTACTACGGACGGTACTGCGGTCATAACGGAATCCTCCATTAATGAAGCACTTGTCACAAATTTTAATATGGTACTGTGCAAATCTTCATGTTGAACTATCAGATGAGAATGCAATAAAAACAAATTTTCTTCTCAAGTGAGCCAATTCCTAGTCTTTTTATACACATTACATGCACTCTAACACTAGTGATGAAAGAACGCAAGAGAACTTAAGCAACATGGAGAACACTAGAAATTCTGAAAATAGATAGAACGTTGAATAACTAATGCGCAGCATCAAATATCATGTGTTGATCAGCAGTGTGGAACAATTACAAAACATTGGCTAGTCAAAGCTGCTAAAAGATGGTGGAATCAGGGATTCAACTGAAAGAGGTAGGTTCAAAAGGTTCTAGGTTCAAAATGCAAATTAAGAATATAAATCTAGGTTTTCTACATGCAGACACAATTTACAATAACCCTGTTCAAATGATTATGAGTACAATTTTCCAGTTTAATGTGTTATTCCCTTCAACTTTCCTGCAGAGCTCAGAGCAAAATATTACTGCATTTAAGAAAGCAATTTATGCTATAAACAGAGTACCAATAGGCCTTTCACGCTTCACGTATGTTCAAATACAAGGATACATTTATTTAAAAAATGAATTCAAAGGAAAATTTTGGTACTTTTTATGTTCAAAACCTTTATTTAAGCTTCAGAACGAATTACAAAACTAGGCTATGTATTAAATAGCATTTATGTATAAGTACGTAAATGAAACACAATTTTAAAATAAGATATAATATTACATTTATGTAATATTGAAATTATATATTCCGACATAATTTTATCTCCACGTGATACAAATTCTATGACAAAACAATAATTTGTGTTTAAAATGTCAATTGTTGTAGTAGCATATAATTAAAATTTTATCTTTTGTTTGATCTCCTTATCCCTTACCTTCAATTCAATAAGAAATGAAAAGAAAAAAAAAAAAACACTCTTCAAGGCAGTCAGTCAGTAAGCAATAACTTAAGCAGGGAAAAATCACTTCATAAAGCACGAAAAGCACAGTAGTGAAGCAAAATTATTATTTATACACCTTATACCCACATCAGTAATGGTGCATAGTTCTCCCAGTTCATTATAACACGCGTGAACGATCAAGGGGCGCCGCACAGTAGTCCGGATTGGAAAAAAGTGTACAAAATCGATTTTGGAACTTTACTTTAGAAACACCAAACAAATTTCCAAGTAAAGTATAATTTATCAGCTTACATTAATTTTACTTTTTCTTTGGAAATTGCTTCTAGTTGCTCAGATATAATACTGCAAAAGTGACATAAGTCTTCGTTATTGAACTCCATACTTCTTTATTTAAACTTTCTCACTTCGAAATGACATAAGCGTGTGTAATATTGTATCTGTATATACTTTATGATCTGATCTATTTATTCATAGCATGATTTTCGAATTTAGATCATTTATACTGTTACACTCATTTTCATAGCGCCTGAATTTCTTCAAGAAAAATAAATTTTGCTTGACTTACAAAAATGTTCACATGAAACTTATGTAAGTATTAAAATGAACCTGGGTGAGTATATTCTTAAAGGTTTCATTACTAGAACACACCAGATGCGTGAATGAGAAGGGAGAGAAAGTTTATCTGTACGCTCTGAGGATAAACCTCGCGCCAGGAAAGGGGCTGTCGAGAGATTTGTTTATGCTACGTAAGGAGTGTCTCGAGACCAGGAAACCGAAATAAGCTTCAGTTGTGAGAAGTAATTGATTAGTGGTCGTTGCGTGTGTTGTGACAAGTGAAAAATGAGTTTCTTTATTAATAGCAGTGAACTTCATAACAACATTCGAGAAAATAAAAATCAGCTTCGGGCGCTGCAAGAAAGTTTGTGGTAACATATCTCATTAACAAATTCCATTTAAATGTTAACGAGTGTCGAGAAAACAATGTATAATTATGTAAGAAACTTTTTTTTTTTTTTTGCCTTATTTTGACCGTTGGAGAAGATGCATTTTTGAAGCAATATTTAAACTAGTTGAAAAAAAGAAAATGTGATTTCAATTCTGATAATACCAGAATCTTCAAAATTATAAGATCGAGGTCGTTCTTCAACACATTTGAAGAGCTAGCGGAGAGAAGCAAAAGAAAAATACCCAAGCGAGAGTGCTACTTCATCAGAGTTTGCCTATGCGACCGCTATGAATTTAAGAGCAGAAGCAGACGATTCATGAGCCGAAGTATTAAAAGAAGCCACCACGAGAAGAACAAAAGAATACGCGACACATGGAGAAAGGAGAGCAAACAATCTACAAAAAATGTCATAGGAAGAAGTCTTATCTTCACAATTAAAGCGAAGTTGTCCAAGCTCCAGCATATGATAATGAGAAGATTAACTAATACACACAAACACGACTTATACCTTAGTTATTACGCTGTTTCAATGCTAAAAAGGCTACTTACAAAATATAATAACTAAAGAAAACGAATGCGAGAAAGTACAAAACTTACTGGTCCACATTGTTTGCAGAATTTTACAATGTTACCAGATGAGAGTGATAAGAAGTGTACATTACAACTGGGGTTTTGATGGAAGCTCCGGCCTTTCCCAATGTAAACAAACCTGGGGAAAGAGTGACCATGCCTCTGCTCTTTGTTAGTAGAACAGGAATTATCGTATGGAAAAATGCAAGAATGTACAAGTACACGATTCTGCAGTCCTATTTGAATACACGAAACCTCAGATATACCCGGGCTGAAAGAGATCAATGATAAAATTGAGAATTTACATAATTAGATTATGAATAACATCGAAGTGCAGTATTCCCTAATACTATCGATGATAGATGTAAACGTACGCAGTGTTTTAGCAGAGTTTTCAAGCATGAAGTGCTATATTTATGATGCGAAATTTTCAGAAATGAACAATGTAAAAAAGTGGAATAAAGGCTCGTCGACAATTTACAGCTTGAATTTGGATTTTCAGGTCTGCATGCCCATATCCGATTTTTTTAAACTCTCCTCCTAGATTTTAAAAACTGGAAAGAGGGTGTAAGATATGGAGTCATACTTGTTCGAAAGAGGGACAAAAGGAAACAAACAGTACAAGACTCATTCAGAGTGAGGTTAGGTCCTCTAGTTGATATTCCGAAACCTGGATATGGAACCACCAATCATGGCAACAATTCCTGAAGAGTTTTTTGAAAATTCTCCAGTAGTTTTCGAAATAACCTCGGTAGACTGTGAGCTAATAACTCGTTTTGGAATAATTTTAAAAGCAATTTCATCTGGTCATGATATCAATGTTTCAGAGCACACTTTCTACTGCAGTGAAACAGCAAGTTTATATGTACGGGTATATCCGCGGTAGTACATGCTACGAAACACTATTCATGGTTCTTTCATTATGGAAGTAGCTGTTTTGCCAATTGGAGCACTTTCGGAAGAGGCCTTACAGTCAAGAAACAAAGATGTAAGAAAGTACAGTGAAGACCTTACCAGGAAATCCTCAAGAAATTTAAATAATTTTGGCTTGTATCAAGGACTGTTGCTAAGCTCCGATTATCTGCCGAAGAAGAAAAGAAAACAATTGCCTCCAGAAGTGTGTAATTTATTGTCAATACCCGAGGACGACACTGAGCAAGAAGGGGAAGAAGAAATCGACTAACATCCGGATCAAAGGATAAATAAAACCTTAATTCTTTGTAGTTTTAAAAACTAAAACAGCAGATTAACTTCAAATTAAATTTTAACTTAATATTTTACACGAAGCTATTTCAATTTTTAAAAGAAAGGAAATGTTTTTATTCGTTCTGACCACTGTGCGCCGTCCAGCTAAAACTACACTGCTCGCCATTCAAAATGTAGAGCTCATAGGAAATCTGTTAAACTGGCCCCAAATTTTCTAAAATCGAACGAGTATGACCATGAAAATACGACTGCAAAACCTGCTGGTGTCTGAAAATTGCGGCGTACCGAGAATGCACAATGTCATTCCGAGAAACGGTGCTCATGTTGGACAAAATGCGTCCACAGCAAAACGAATGTGAGAGAAGTGAATCGAGAGGGGACAAAGGATCAAGCGGAACGAGAAGACAGACATCATTTCCGGGTGGCTATTATGAACATGCGCAATGTGTTACAATTTTAATTGCCAGTAGTGTAATTGTTCCCGTCTCTTTAGAAAAGAATTTAGACGAGTGAATAAAGGGGGGGGGGGTATCCAATAAAAGTTAGCTGTATGTAGTGCAAATGTATGCACACCTCATCCCTCCTCCTGGCATCTGCATTTGGCGATGTTCTCGCAAGTTAGTGGCGGTGGGGGCAATGGCCTATCTGCAGCTATGACTCACAACAAATATCTGCAAACGGGCGGTCTCTCTCGTCTCTTTCTTTCTCACAATGTGCCCACTTTAATTCTTGCTTTTGCTGCACGACGATATACCAAATGTAAAAGAGATTTTCCTGCTACCCAGAAGGGGAAAAAAGTAGAGCACATTATATGCATTGTACAAAAATTATATTGTTTAGCTGCACATGTCTTTTTCTTTTCAATTTACACTACGTAAGCTTAATTTGGCTATGTTAATATCACATGTAGGGGAAGTAGAAAGTATGTAAAATCACTCAGCCAGAAAATAGCAAAAAAGTTTTGTTTGCTTGAAAGTTGAATAGGCAGTAGACAATATGGTGAATGATCAATAGAACAGGTGAAAATTAAAGTTTAAATGACTGAGGAGTGTGAAGAAGGGAGTGGTATTGGATCCAGTTAGTACAAGGTGGGGGAGGGGTGAAGTTAATTGTTGGACCATGGCTAACGGACAAATCTGATTGGCGGAGTATACTATACTAACATTAAAATACAAAAACGTTTGTATTTTTTGCAGGAACTGAGTCCTCTTGAAGTACGTCTGGAGCCGTCCTCGCGAGAAGTCCTTGAATCGGTGAGAGCTCTGCTACTGGCCACCCATTGGCACACCTTCAGCGTCCTAGCAGATAATTCAGGCATCTTGCTTCGGCGAGACCTAGCCCGCATTCTCAACACGCCGCCTCTCAATCCAAACATCATGCTACTGCCCTCCACTCCTCCGAGGCGAAGTATTTTTAGGTAAATGACACTATTTACTCTTCCTAAACGGATAATACTCAAGTCTTCTCTATACTTGTGGCATAATATAAGTTGAATTTATGCGTATCAATTAAATTAAATACATTTCAATCTACTTAAATACATATATAACATAAAATATAAATATAATATAAAAATGTGTAATACTACGTCCTGGTACCGAGTTTCCTACACCGGAACGTATACTTCATAATTCTTTATTTGAAAAATTACATGTTTACGTTTGTTACATTATTATTGTTCAGATTTATCTAAATGTAAAAACTAACTAAAAATAAAAAGGGATTAAAATAGTAATAATAATTATAATAAAAATATATAGAGGGAGAACAAACTAAAAAGTACTATAGGAATATTTACTTTAACATATATAATAAAACATATACATAAACTGAACTAAATCATAAATCAACCGAATCTAATTAAATATACTTCACTTAATTGGCTCTCAAAGACTGCTTGCTGCAGACAAGTTAATATAATCATCGATGGTTTTATTTATAAATGAACCTTTACCTGCGTATGCCCTCTGTTTTCTTTCTTAATTCTTACATTTATGATTTCTCCTTTAATAAAATGAGGATATGACAAGTTCTATATCCCTTACAGACCTTACAAAGTGTACAAAACTTCTCTTTTTTGCGTCTAGCTGCCAAGAATTCCTATTCCATTTCCTGCATCTTTTTCGAACCCATGTTTTCTGCCTCCTTTCACGAATTTAGCTTTCAGTGCACCCTATCGAGAGTCTTTTGTATTTTCCTGCAGGGACCCAGGCAAGATATTCCATTATCGGATGAACAAGGGACCTATATGACAACTCTTTGGATATTGAGCTTCCCTTTCTAAGTACTCTCCTAACGAAATGCAAAACCTTTTCGCATTACACAGTTTGCTTCATCCCACCACCGCAGTTTTCTGTATAAATATATTTCTACCTATTGGCAGTCTTTTCCCTGAGGGACGATTTACCCATCAATAGGATAGAAAATATCAGTTTCCTTCCTCTCTGTGGTAAATGAGGATAATACAGAAATATTTATAAACTTCTTTACCTTCACTTTGTTTATTCTAGCCCACTTACCAATCCCCCAGCTACTTTAATATAATGCCGCAATTTTAAAGTGAAAACGTATATGTCAGTGACTACAGTAGAGTCTACATTTCAGTTGCATGGAGATTGTCAAAAACTCAAATTACGAATATAAGGAAAGAGAGGCAGAAACTGTAATTTCACGGATTTTCTACAACTACAGAATAGTATTAATAAACGAAAATACATTTTTAAAATTATTTATAATGCTACAAAATATTTCACTACTACAGTTTTCAAATAAAAGCTCTCAATGCAATGTCTCGTCGTTTCATTAAAGATATTTAGCATTTACTTTATCCAAACCGCAGGGCAACTTTGTAATGTTGTCACTGTGTCCCAACTTTCCGTGAATGTTCGAAATTTCTCCCTCTTGCTGTCCCATCACCATTGACAAGCTTTTCAGAGACCATCTCCACTGTGACCTTCAACTGTTTATCGATTAACACCCACAGCTAATTAATCACAATGTTTACATTTTCATTAACTCTGCCAACGATAAGTCTTGTTCTTCATCGAATGCATGATCAATATGCTACAGAAAGTTATGCCGTTTTGCACCCTAAATTGAATGGGACGCTAATGACCAAGAACTGTTAAAGAGCGTCCTTAAATAAAAACCATTAAATAATAAATTAAGATTCTGAAATGTCAGTACGTTGATACATGACAATTTGATCAGATTTCTCCCCCCCCCCCACATATTCTACTTATATAAAATACTGTCGTCCACTTCTGTTGAGCGCAACAAATTTTACAGCAAAAGTCTACGGTATCTGATCAAAGTTAAACAAGCAACTAGAAGAGAAAAGCTTTACATGGACGTCGCCCACCATACTGCGCTTCTACTTCGTTAGAATGCAAAGGCACGGTATTAATGTATTGCTGTCGTCTCAGGTATTTTTTTTCCCTGAAGAACCGCTTTTAAAATGTATGCGCTGAATCCAAGTATCTTTTGTAGATAGCAGGCAAAACTAGCATGAGTACATTTTTTAAAGTCCAGGGCTTGGCCGATTATACACATAGACAAACTACTTTGAACGAGTAATCCCGAATTGAATCTAATATGATTTTTCTTTCCATACCTTTCTTTTGACTAAAAGCTGATTTATTCTTTCGAAATGCTAGCGCTTTCAAGAGGAGCATTTTGTATTTATGCCACTTTCATAACAATTGCACAGTTGGCCATTTATGAAGCTGGATATCGTTTTCCAAAATGGCTCAACAGCGATATGATCACAAGAAAGTTTTTCGCCGTAGGTTGTTAATTGGGCGTACCCCATATCTCTTCTGCCATAAAACTTGGTGGTCCTGATGGTCTAGTGGTAACCGTACTTGCCTCGCGGGTTCAATCGTTGCCAGGGGCGATGGATTTTTTCGGGCGTAAAATTTCTAAGTACGGCTTCCTTCGGAAGGGAAGTAAAGCCGTGGGTCCCGTGTCGTACATTTACGGCACGATAAAGAACCTCAAGCCTGAAAGAAGAGGCCTCTGAGCAAAAATTTTCGTTTCAAGCTCTGAATTGAATGGGACGCTGATGACCTGAGATGTTAAAACAGCCTCAGTAAATAAAACTAATCAATAGTCGATTAAACCAACTGCCACTTGCTGAGAAATACTTCTAATTTTTCTCATATGTTATTCAAATAAAATATTTATATATACTGGAAACTACAAGTCCAAAAAAGGATGGAAGTAACAAAACTAAATACTTCCTTTCTGAAATATCTTGCCTTTTGTTGGAGCATTGATCCTGCAAAGAGACTACCTTTCGTCATTGCTGGTAGAACCAAAGTTTTTTTTTCTTGTTGTCTCATTCTTTCTTTTGGTGTGCATTGCTGAGAGCAGAACTGTTTCATTTTGTTACTATTTTGACGCCAGTCTTCATCTAACCTTTGGATGGCCTTTTATCGTTTCTAAAGGAACAAACTATCATTTGTTTTAGCACTAACTTTTTCAATTAAACTCTCGAACTTGAACTTAAATCGAGCTGGTATCTTACAATCGGCATTACATTGAATAAATCCCCGCAGCGCACAGTGCTCCATTTAACTAATTTGCGGGGACATTTGTCGATGAAACTGTAAACTTATTCTACTTTCCATGTGATTACTACTATGGATAAAAAACGAGACGCTAGTCGTAAATTCTCATATAACAAAGAGCGAATAAGCAAGTTTTGTGTTTTGACGATGTTTTTAGGTGTGTTTCAGTTATCTTTATTATGTTCTATCGTGCGCCATGGATCGTAATCTTTCAAGTTAGTTATGAACTATTTTTCATCAGTTTTATATGAATGCAATTAATATTGCGTTTGATTGTAGTACAAAATACATTTCAGAAAGTGTTGTACATTAAAGGATATAAAGAATTATTAACTTCCTTTCTTTAAAATGATACTACTCCTGAAGTTGGTGATTCAACTATAAGCTTATCATACATTATTAATCAGCTCTTAAGAAATTGATTGAGGAAATATTAGGTAGGTCTCCAAGATATATAGAAAATTAGATGAAAAGGGGTTGTGTTTAGAGGAGGGCACCGCAGATTGGTTAGTAGAGCGTCAACCCGGAATGCTGAAGATCCATGGTTTCGAATCCAGGCCGTGACCCGAATTTTCCAAACTTGATTCTTGAAGCGGTATTTAGTAGGGGGCAAATTTTATATATGGGATTAATTAAGATGGGATCTCAGGGTCAGTATTTGTGGTAATGACAGAGAAAGAAGAATGTAAGGAGGAAGCAGAAGTAACTGCAATTTCGTATTTTGCTGGTGGCTTCTTCTCGTGAAAACTGACGTCTCCTGCTATCTCTTCCGTCTCTCCGCTTCGATGAGGAGCTGTTCATCTTTACCACTGTTCCGGCGCATGAAAGTGAATTATTTGTATTTTTGTTTTAGGAACGTATGTACGTTATCAGGGAGACAGGATGAGGACTGGGAACATTATCTTCTTCACATCAAGAGATTTATATAAATCAGGTTTTCTGAGAATTGTTTATTTATCTGTTTACACCAACACGATAAATCCCTTTTTATCTATATAAATTGTATTTTCTCGCCAGAAGAGAACCTTGAAAACCACGCGGATCTGTTTAGTGTACAAGATACACATACACTTGAACACCACTCTTCCTGTGGTGTTTCTATTGGTGCGGACACACGCGATCACCGATCACTTTATTATCCTTATTAGCAGTTACCGATTAAACTCAACCTGATTATGGCTATTCGATATAGCTGCTGTTTACTGCTTCCTACTGCTACTCACTGCTCATTGTTCGCTATTCACACTGCTGACTGCTCAACTGCTCAACTGAACTGACTGAGTAACTCGAACTGAAACTGGCTGACTGAGTAAGTGGGCTTTTTTTGGTTTTCCCATGACTTTTATTAAATCTGCCGTCGGTCAGTCTTACGTGCACTCAGTAATTTTATATTTAAATTCTTGTAGCGTCTTCTTATCGTAGATTGGCTACATAAGAATCACGTGGTTCCCGGTTCGTTACCTATAGGCTACAATTTGGTGCCGATTTCTCCGAGGATCCTCCTACTAACGAACTTCTAGGCTTTCTATTTTATTTCTCCTCTCGAATCTTCCCCTCAAGCTACTCTTGTGTTACAAACATGTCCCGTTATGTTTTGTCAGCGTTGCGTCTTTTTCAAAATTACTTCAGGCTATGAAATCACCCTCGCTAACTGTATCTGGTGTTTGGTATTTATGGTCTCACTTCTTTGTCCCTTTGTGTAAGAGTGAACAGCAAGGTAGTAAGGTCCGGACTTTTAGAATTTAGCAAAGTTACTACACAAATGTCTGATACTGACTTTCTGAAACATATCTAAAACTTTTGCTTTAATTATGCTAATGATGATTGATTACTGTTTATGATTCACCAGGGAAGCCTTTTTATTAATTAAATATAATGTCTTATATTAATCATAATCTTTGGAGCTAGGAAATCCTGCGCCATTCTTAATCGCAGTTTTGTTTATTTGTCGGCAGGCGTCAAGCAGAGGATGATGCGAATGCACTGCTAAAGCTGTTTTTCAATAGAGGTCTTCTCTCTCCAACACATGCTAAGATATGCTAGGGCAGATGCTTGATTTTGTTTCAACTGCAAAATTAAGTATTTCAGAAGAGGGTAATGTTAACATTAACATTTCGCTTTCTTCTCACAAAGTTCTGGTTTGCTGGAAGGCAAGTAGAAGAAATAAGAAAATATTTTGAAACAAAATTCAAAGAGAAAAACCTACACAAATCAGATGCTTAATAGTCTGAGCAATAGCTGCAAGCTGCAATACCTACTAGGAGCAAGCCAACCAGTAGGTTTGACAATACGCATTTTCAAAAGAGAGGATGAAAACAAAAGAACTAAATATCACGGTTTTCTGTGATTTTTCAAGATATAAGCTACAAAAAGAGAAATTGAAACAACGGCGGCGCTATTTGTGAAATTGTATAGGTGGTATAAGATGCCAACAAGCATTCATAAAATTGTAATCCATTGTGCTGAATGTTATGGACACTCTTCTTCTCCAATTGGACAATTGAGTAAGTAGGCGTTAGAAGCGAGGCACAAAGGATATCGCTACTTTTGCGAACACAAAAGTCGCAAAATATTGAAGATCATCTGAATGCGCTCTAGCAGTTCCGCACATATTCAACATAAGACCTTTATCGAAAATTAATTAATAACCTGAGTAGGTCGCATACCTCCTTCAGGATCCCAAGGTCAGCGGGTTTCAAAAGAGTTCTTCATTAAGCAAAAACATGTCTGAAGTTTTCAGAGGATTAATTAGATATCGTAATTTAATTGTGTAGCATTTAACAAGTGAGCAATAAAATATATTATTTATGCAATCCATACGTACTCTTAATAATACAATACAAGATATGTTCTCTTTACTGTAATTTGTATTATTTTAGTGTGTTTCCCATATCCATAAAGAATCTGAATAAATAGGCGTTAAATATTTTAATATGTGAAGTAAAATTATGGTTATTTAATAATACATTCTTCGAAGCTTTCGTGAACTTTAATAAAACATTTTTAATTCATTGTTGTTGAATTTGTTAGGGTTAGTTAAAACTCTCGCAAAACATAAATGACTTTTGAGCATGTGATTCAGTGGCATGAAACTTTAAATAGCCCTTTACTGAAAACTCAAAAATTATTTTTCTGACTAAATGAAGAAACTCATATTCTCTTATTTTAAATGGAATGCTCAATATATTTTAAAATGTTTGAATAATGCTCATTAAGAGATATTCAAATTACTCCTAAAGATCGTGGGTTCAAACCCGGCCAGGATCGATGGATTTTTTCGGGCGTAAAATTCCTAAGTATGGCTTCCTTCGGAAGGGAAGTAAAGCCGTGGGTCCCGTGTCGCACATTTAAGGCACGAAAAAGAACCTCAAGCCTGAAAGAAGAGGCCTCTGAGCAAAATTTGTCGGCCATTTCACGCCCTGATTTGAATGGGACGCTGATGACCTGAGATGTTAAATAAATAAACCAAATAAAAAAAAAGAGCACTAAATACTTCCGTAAAAAGTTATTGTTGCTAAATAAAGACAACAAAAAAGTGCTGCGAATAATATAACGCTTTCTTTCTTTACTGTGTTTTGTCAGTAATAATATAAATACTGTCTTTTGTTTATGTCCATGGAGCCATGTTTATTAATACACAAATATCTTATTTAAGGGATTAAATATGACATCTAGTGTGTTAAATGCTTCTATCTGTTACTCAGTTAAAAAAAGAATTAAAATTCTAATTTTAATTATGATTAACTTTAGATACAGACAACGATTTCATCAAAAGAGGTGGCATATTTATTTAATGATATGCATCCGTATCGCAATCCAATTCCATTTATAATAGTAACAAGGATCGTGAAGAAATTCACTCAAATGGGAAGTGTAAAGGAGTTAACAAGATAAGGTCGCCCGTAAGGTGCAAGTGGTGAGAATACTTCATTGAGAGTGTTCCCTTCCGTGTGCAAGGAAATCCAAAATATTCCACTAAAATTTTGTTGTTAGGATCAAGCATAAGCAAAAGTTCCGTGATGAAAAGCCTTGGCAACATTCTTATAAAATTCAACTTTGCAGGGACTTTCAGAGAACGATCCCGATAGAAGCATGCATGCAGTTTTGTGAATTGATGATGCAGCGCATTAACAACAGCGCAGTTTTTCTTAGATAAATTGCATTCTCAGGTGAAGTCACATTCTGCCTGAATGGATTTATAAACAGACACAACAGCCGATACTGATCCGTCTTCAATCCACAATGATGCAGGAGAACCACAACAAAAACTTAATGTTTAGACTGGTATTGTTGCGGATCATGATATTGTTCAGCGAAACGCTAAACGCTAATAGACATGTAGGTTTGCTTCTAATAGTACCAACTATCATAATTTGTTTTTCACCTACAGTTAACCTTAAGCTACCCAGAGATGGCATTTATTTCCAACAAGATAGAACTCCAGCTCACTATGAACAGAATATTCGTCATCTTTTAGTCCAGGTATTTCCACAACAATGAATTGATAGGGGAACTCGCATAGAGTGGCCAACAAGATCCCCAGATTTGACACTTTGGATTTCTTTTTCTACGGTCATTTGAAGTGAGAAACATCCAGCAACTTAGAAGATCTGAAATATTGAATAATGAAAAGTGATCCAAGACATTCCTAAAGCCTGGTTTGTACGGTTTGTACGATCGACTGTCACGTTGTTAGCTGAGTACTACCAATTGTGTGTATATATATATTATCACGACTAAAGTTGTGACTTAGGGGGTAGCTACTAAGGAGGGGGATGGTAGAGACAAACCCCAGCGTGCCATGCCTACTCAATTTATTGTAAAGGAGACGAAGTCCCCAATCTGAAGTGATTACAAGTGATAACCCTGACGGGCCCTTAACTTTTAAGGATCTGTTGCCGTAGTGCTGAGGGTGTAGCCAGTAGGTCGCTCTGCAAAGACGAAGGTAGAGGACGAAGACCAAAGACAAAAAGCCCCCGAGCCGTAGCTCTGGTTCCCCTTATATGGTTTATTATTGCCTAGGGGATCTCTACATTGTGACATAAACTATAGCAAATATGGTATAGTTTATGTCTTAGATTTAAATTATATCAACCAATGAGAAAGTACTGTGAAGCTGTATGGCCCTTTCCAACACTGAGTGACAGATTCAAGCTCAGCATGTTTTGCTTGTTACCAGGCAGAGGTTAATGTCACTATAAAATACGTGTAAGCAGCCTCTGAAGTGATTTACCAATGTGTGTGTATATATATATATATATATATATATATATATATATATATATACACACGTTGAGCTATCTGTGTTTTTTTAAGAAAGTAGAATTTTATTGCTCGCTACGCTATTTTATTTTTAAGATTTAGCAACAATTAAGTTTTACAGAAGTACCTATGTGGGTACTATGGGAAAAGCTCTTAATGAGCTTTATTCGAAAATGTAATCAATGTATTGGGTATTTTATTTAAAATAAGAGAGTTGGAATTATTTCGGGATTGAGTTTTCAATTTACGGCTATCCCCACACGCCTAGTTTCATGTCACTGAACCACATGCTTCAAATGTTAATTCGGAGGTGCGGTACTTTTAATTAACCCTCTATGTATTACGTTAATTACATTTTACATTTAGTATTTTGGATTGTAGTCTGTCAATGGATTAGGAGTCCAGTAAGTGTATAGACTTAAAGACTACCTATCCGCAAGCTGTAAAACTTGTAACGGGGGGCGATGTGGTTAATTAAAGGTAGGTTTGTTTCTAGAGAAAGACTTGTTACCTGGTTTACCAATTCTGAAGCCCTTGCGGGAAATTTTGGATAGGCTGGTTTTAGGTGAGTACAGTGGATGAGGAAGTCTTCCCCTATGACTCCTCACTCTGCTTCTCCGATGCTGGTTCTCAGGTGAGATTGCGTTGTGATGTCGCTGTCTTCTTCTTCTTCTTCTTCTTCTTCTTCTTCTTCTTGGGCTATTCAGACTCAAAACAAGTGGAGTTTTAGAGTGAATACACTTCACGGGTAGAGGAACTGAAAAGGTTTTGTTACTTTAAATGAGACTGAATTTGTCAAGTCCACTCAAGAGTTTTATTAGTAATAAATATATTTTTACACTCACAACAAAAGTGCGTTCATTGGAATTGTCTATTAGGAACATTGACTGT
The DNA here is from genome assembly GCA_030762175.1 of Metallyticus violacea. Lineage (NCBI taxonomy): Eukaryota > Metazoa > Arthropoda > Insecta > Mantodea > Metallyticidae > Metallyticus > Metallyticus violacea. The sequence continues at coordinate 64,125,502 of CM060832.1, read as the reverse complement.
ATAACGTCACGATCTAGCACGGATTTCAGTTTAGAGGTTTGTTACGGTCCCAACTGGTTCACCGTGGGAATATTAAGTCAGAGATCTTCATTCTATTCAGCAATAGTCCGCACTTAACGAAAAGTCGGCGTACTTTAACACTGCCTAATCTCCCGCGTTTTCTAACTTCTCCTTTGGCGGAGGTTTGTATTCACCTCTTATCTTCTATACACAGCACGTTTACACTAGAGACTCCCACCTTGCGGCTTCACTAACAACTGACTCAAGACTTAAGACGCACCTACATTTAAACTTTCGCTTAAACTTTTATCACTCAGGCTTTTGTTACTTTTGTTACGGTGCCTACTACCAAATTCTGATTGCTGACTGCCTTCTTTCGAACTCCCAAACTCGTCACAATCTCCTGGTTTTACTCGGTCCTTTGGTCCCTATGACGCTTGTTGAGTCTTAATTCTAGTCATCTTAATATTTTTATATTTTTGCTCTAAGATAAGAGTACAGTAATCTGTTATTGGGAAAGCAAATGAAGTTGAAATGTTATGTGTCCAGATAAAAAATGAGCAGGAAACACAAGATCTGTTAGCATGTTACAGACCGCCTAAATAATTAAATTATTTAACTTACCACAAACTACAAGAAAAACTTCGTTTAACAGCACAAGGTAAATAAAATTATATTTCCCGGAGACTTCAAACAATAATAAATGAGCTGGTTTGGGTTTACCCAGATAATTCCTAGTCCTACCCGGGACAATGCTATATTATATATACATAATCAGACCCGTGCCACTTTATAACTGTGAAGTACTACAGAAAATTAGCAATAATAAATTATAAAGGACAAATCCTTTTATCGTTTGCGATTTCAACAAAACAGGCGTTTTTATTAGCAAAATAATATTATGATTTTCTAAACACGGGAGGAAATGTGCAGGACATTTGGAATAAATTTAAGGATATGCTTTTTTAGACAATTATGAAAAGTGTTCCACGTAGAAGAATAAAAATATCCCAGATCCAGATTATTATGCTCAACACATAAAGAAAAAGGCTAGGAAAGTATATAATAAGCGTAAACAGAGCAATGAGCACTCAGTTAAATATATTCAATTAACAAAAAACAGGAATTTAAAAAAAAAAAATTAAAGAAAGAAAGAAAACACGAAAATATTTCATAAAACAAATACTTAAAGAAGATATCAATAAAAATTTGAGTAATGTTTATAATTATGTAAATCGAAGAAAGAAAATGGCACTGTTGAGTGGTGACAACGGGGGAAAAACATAATGGAGAAGAAAGAAGAAAAAAATTGATTTATTAAATTCTTATTTTTCTGAAATTTAATAGAAATAATGACAATGATAAAAAATAGTCATAATAATACAAATAGAGGTTGTCACATTGATATAAAAGAAGAAACGGAAAAAAAAAAATTTGCAATAGAGCAAAAAGAGTTTGAGAAAAATGAATACATTAAATATCGCAAGTACTGATGAAATTGCAACGGAATCTTGAAGCAAGAAGAAATGATTATCATTTCGTACCTTTTTACGCTTATTCAACATATCTCTAAATAATTCCAGCCTATCGGAAGTGCGCTGTCAAAGTCTCACATCTGTCATATGTAAAGTTATACAATATTTGATGGGTCAATATGTTCGCAGTGTCCTTAATTACAAAGACTGGTTCTGCCTCGGTTTCAGAGAAGGGTTTTCTTGTGATAGCCAAATTATTTCATTAGTTCGGGACCTAACTGAAGAGAGAGATGTAGGAGGTAGGATTAATGCAGTAGTAATTGATTTCCCAAAAGCTTTTGACTTAGTTTCGCATGACTTATTTAGTAGATAAATTGAGTGGACTAGAAATAGATGGGGTTGTACTTTGGATTAAACATTTATTTAGAAAAACGGACCCAGAGAATTAGGGGTAGGTCAGGAAATGTCCATTATCGGGAAGGAGACATCAGAAGTTCCACAAGTTCTGTTGGAACATTATTGTTTATTATTTAGGTTAACGATCTATGCTTAAATACAAAGTAAGAAGTACGATTATTTGCCGAAGATTGTATTGTTTATAGAAAAATTAACGACAGTTCCAATATGAACATTTTACAAAGCGACCTTAATAATATTTCCTATTAGGAGGTTAAATATTCAATGAAAATAAATGGTTCTGAGAATTAGACAAATTAGTTTTTCCCAGGATAAATATTTTAAGTACTTGGAGTTTACTTAAGTTGCATAGCGTGGGAACAAAATTTATAGCATCACGAGGAAATCATGGAACACTTTGTTATGTGAAAATGTTAAGCATTAGTTTGGGAATCGCCAGCAGAGAGAGGTAAAAAGCGAGGAAAACGTCGTTTACAAAGTGTATACAGAATAAAATGCATGGTAGAATATCTCAATTAGGTTAGTGAAACCAACATATGGAAATGATCATAGTTTTAAAATCAGTTATAGGCAACAGAGAACGGATATAGGTAAATTATATTTCGTAAATAAAATAATAATAATTGACTGGAATGAAATACCTGTAGTTGTCTTTGAGAGCTGTCTTCTCCGACAATATTTAAGAGTAACTAAAATTGTATTTCATTGATATGGAAGTGTATGTGATTGTTATTATTGTTCAAATGGAAGTTTTACCCAACTGCTCAATATATTATTTACCTCCTTATTACATTTAATTTATTTTTAATATTATTCAAGTTGAAAAGTGTCAAGGTCTAAATATTCTAAATTATATTTGATAAAATTAATAATTTTATATATATATACATATATATATAATATAGTTAAGTCAATACGAATAAAATTAAGTTTATATGTATTGAATCATTTTGCGTGTTTAACTAGTGTATTTAAGCAGATAGACATGTTTTAGTTATGTAAAATGCACTTAATTAAGTTTAAATGTATAAATGAAGTTTAAATTAATTCAATTTTACGTAACTAGGTTTAATGCATTTAATTAGATTAACGTACTTTTGATTACGTTAAATGTATTTAGTTAATTTAACTGGCATGTAAATATGTGCAAAATTAATTCGAGGTGTATTTAAATTACATTTATTTATTTTATTCTATGTTGGCATGTATTTAATTAAGTTAGCTACATTCCTTTTTAAGTATTTTGCTTTAAAGTATCGTATTTTCATTTATTCTTCACTGCCATCGGGTGTAAGCCCAATACTGGTTAAATGCATACATACATACATACATACACACACACATACACACATACATACATACATACATACACATACATACATACATACATACATACATACATACATACATACATACATACATACAAACATGCATGCATGCATGCATGCATACATACATACATTCATACATACACATGTATACATACATTCATACATACATACATACATACATTCATACATACATACATATATACATACATACATACATACATACATACATACATACATACATACATACATACATACATACATACATACATACATACATACATACACATACATATATACATACATTTTTCATTGGGGGCCATCGTCACAACAAAATAACCTCCAAGGGGATTTAAAAACGTCATAATATAAAAATACCATGTCGTGGCCTTATGGAGAATGTGGTAGAATTGTAACTTTACTGTTCAATCATTTCATTGTGTGCAAATTACTGTAGATGTTAGTTGTGAAGAAACAAAATGTCTTTCAAGTTTCCAAACCCTACTAATATGCGAGTATTCATTCACATTCTTTGCTCTAAATTACTGATCGGTGTCTTTCTCCATATAACCCGAAGTAACAATTGAACATTGTATCACAGCACTTTAGCCATTACTTATAGAAACAATGCTTATGAATATCTTCTTCCATGAGGAAATCTTATCTGCCTTCCATCGATTGTTCCTGAGATTGTGTGTTTGTTAGCATTTGAGGGACCTGTTATAACCGAATTTCCTTATGATAGTGATTTAACTGGGTTGTTTACATCACAGTTTTTCAATGCCGGGTGCACTTTGATGAGTGCATCGATTGGTTCCATGTCTTATATCACAGCTCGCTGCCGGCTTGTCAATAGGGTTTGTTTCTCCGTTCTTTTCCTGTCTCGTTGAACGTTCGACTTTACCAATGCCGGGGATTCTGTAACTATTTATAGTGATATCAAGTGGATTGATTCCTTCGCAATGAGCAGTCACCGTTGTTATTTTCGTGCTTGTATCTGAAAGGTGCACCGTTTTAATCGATTATTGCACTGCACTCATGTAACATATAGCTTTGTAGCTCCATCTGGTGAGATTAATATATTATTGACTCTCAGGAATTAACTTGTTTCAGATTAATTAAAAGTACAAGTTACATTATTTTCGTAACAACTTAATAATATGTAACTCAGCACAGATACCTATTGTTTGAATCATAGAGGTATTTACACTAAGCATGCTCATATTTCAGTAGAATTCACATTGAGGTCTATAGAAAGGCTTTTGAAAAGCAAATTTTAATCAAAATAACAATTTAGATATTTTTCTAGGAATGTTTTATGACTAAATGCGGCAAGACATTCATTACAGAAAGAAATAAGGACAAGAAACATCATATTTTAATGTTTATTTACTTTTGCCCGTTCAGATTTGTTCAAATGACTTGTAATTTCTTTTTAAACTTTAGGCAGTGAGCATTTTCATATTTCTCAATGGAATAATTCAGAATAATTGTTGCCTAATCATAATATGCATCTGCAAAATATTATTGTTCGGTCCGATTTTCTCTAAAAGTTGAAGCCTTGTTTAGCAGTTTATTAAGAAATAATTACAATTATATAATAGTTCTTATTATAGATTTGTATCGCGTTCAACATAACCTTTAGGTGTTAACAAAATAGTACCATCAACAGTTATAAATATAATACAGAAAACCAACCACGGAAATGCTATTCTAAGTTCATGGACATATATAAAGTTCATGTAACAAACATCTTATTTTGGGACACAAAATGGCCGTTTGACAATACAGCTTATGAAGGTTTTGATGATTCAGACTGGATAATAGCTCGTAAAACATGGTCGCTCCATTGTCAAGTTACTCTTTGGAACTGGAGCAAAGAATTATCATATTTTTTGTTAGAGGGAATGAATCCTTCAGATATTTACAACAGAATGGGGGTTCAGTGCAAAGAAATTGTCAAGGGGGAGTGTAAACGGGTGGAAAGATTAAATTCGAAAGACAATCAGTGATTAACACAACAGTAGGAGGCCGGCTTGCATTCAACTGGGACATTGTTAAGGACTTTGGCATAAAATTAAGCATGAGTCACGGCTGTACATAAAAGATCTATGATGGTCTTGGCTATTGAAGAGAGCTTGCCAGCCTATGATTTATCAGGAGCTTGCGGTTTTTTTCCCCCTCCCCATTGTCTGTGAAAAGTAACAAGTGACAAGAGTAAAAGGGACAAGTGTTGCAATGGAAGTATCTGTCAGACACATATCGTATTTCCGCTGGTAAGGTAATGTTAAGGATCTTTTGGGGTGCCAATGATTCTGCATTGTTCCATCTCCCATATGGCCGCACATCGATTGGATATATTAAAGATCTGAACTTTGAAGTGATACAATATGCACCATACAGTCCGCATCGACTGTTACTATTTTGAATATTTCAAAACAAATCTTCAAAGTCAGAAGTTAGATGACAAGGTGCAAATAGGAGTGTGCGCTTTGTTTCTAAGACCCCTCATGAGCTCGTTGACAGGTGGGTAAGGTATGTCGCAAAGCAGGGAAATTATACCAAAATGTAAGACACAATATCTGTAAGCATCTTTGCCAAAATTTATTATAAAATTTCTATTTTTAATGACTTTCCTTTTTACGTGTAGTTCCCTTTATTTGGCCCTTATGCTTATCATTCCTTAACATTTATGTATATAAGACATCTTCAGCGTCAGCATGGCAGGCTGAAGATCTGTGATTTTTCCTTTCTAAAACCTTAACATTGTTCGCCTTAGACTCCCCTTTTATTAGACATAAAAATTGAAATTCGACACTATTTCTCTCTTTCCTTCGCTGTAAGTACATAAGCCACCGAGTTACTTCCTTTACGTGAGTGTAATGCAATAATCTTTATTATAGCCTATTAATGGCCGTCAAAGCAGACTATCATAGTAATAGACTTAAATCTTGCTCAAAAAGCAGCATGCAGCAGTAAGAAGAAGGAACGTTTTGTAAGAAGCTATGTGCATATTTTAGGAATTTATATTTAGCAAGCATTAATATACTGACAGATTCCTTAGAAATGAATGTTTTCCCTCACTCTAGACTGTGTTGACTTCTTTTCGTCTGTATATATCGATATATATTGCACTGAGTTACTTAAAAATAATATATATTATTATTTTGCTAAATTGTATCAAAGTTTATATTAAGATTCAGAAAATACTTCTACTGTCTAGTGCTTTTAGCAAAATAAAGGAGATAAACTCAGCATACAAGAAACAATGCATTCTTTATTCGCTTAAAATCTCTAATTTAGTATGATTAAATACTTGCACTATCTATAAAATACTTCTTTGGTAACACATTAGGAGTACAATTATTTAGTTAACTTTGCCACATTATGATAATATTATTGCAATTTATGTTACAGGCACCTTGCAGAAATTTCGCGCTTAACACGCGGTGTCGTGCTGCTAATCTGTGACGTCACAATGGCACGGCTCATCACCAGCGAGGGCAGAAGACTTAATATGTTGAGTGGACATTTTATCTGGCTTTGGGTGGACACAGGCTCCACTCTGCAGCCCCAAGAAAGCGTTTCTGATACCAACAGTCCTACCAACTTGAAGAATAGCACCTCTTCGTCCACGACTTCGCCATTCGTAGCAACTCCATTTCATCCTGCCGTTATATCCTCCAAAGGGAAACCTGTTTACAGACAATCCTCATCTCCTTCTGGTGGTCGTCGACCTAGAAGCGATGAAATAGGACACTATTCTAATAAAGAAATCTATGTTGTGAGACACATTCGTTCGGCATCATCGACAAGGACTTCTTGGAGCTTTATTTCTTCATCAAGTGGAAAAGTTAGCGGGAGTGACAACAGGGAAAGGAGAAATGGCGCGGATGTTAGCGAGAAGGACATGATCAATATCAAGCAGTCGTTTACAAGTGCAGCCTATGGTGGGTATTTTATTAATCTTGATCCTAACCAGGCGGGAAAACACGAGACTTTTCCGGCAATAGCCCAGGAGCGAATTAGTGATCATTTGAACTTCAAAGACTTGAACAGAAATCCAAAGAACAGAAAAGGGCCGGATAACATCGTGCGAGAGGACGAGTTTGATGACGAGCAGGATGAGGATGCTAGACTGCCTATAGGACTTCTTGCCTTGCGGACTCTCCCACTTAGATTAGATCATCATTTAATCAAGAGTGCAGTTCGTCTTCTGGCTGACACGTTAGTTCGTGTGATGGCTCAATGCGAAGAAAATGGCTGGTTACTGCGTGCTGAGCCAAACCACAGTTGCTGGAAGCCCTATACTAGTAATTTCTCTACTCTATATGCCAGGTATATAATTTATTTTAATGTAACAAACACTGATACACCACAGGCAAGCTGTATTATGCACAAAATGGCAGACCTATCATGCGCATACGCATTACTTTAAAAGTAAATCATATTTTCACTGCTTTTACTATAACCACTATTACCTGCCCGAAACGTAATTCACTCACCTTCACTTGCCTTCAGTAAAGGCAACGGCGAATGCCTTGTTATGGATGAATGTTTTCAAAACTGAAATTACAGTGCAGTTTTCAAATTTGTTATGTCTTTTATCTTATCTTTATAAAGACTAAGATTTGTTTCGACCTTCAGCATTATAGTAACACTTAACCATAACCGTATTTTTGTACATAATACATCAAAGCCATGTTCTCATTAAATATATTACTACACAAGGTGCATATATGCAAAACAGTCAATTAATTATACTAATCATATGGAGCACAACTTTTCTTAATCTTTGGACTATTTTCATTCGCGAAAGAGTTCCAGTATTTAATACGTCAAGCAAAGTATGTGTGAAAATAGACTGAAATTATTCTATTGTTGTTTCTACACAAATACAATGTTAAAATTACATATCACAAAGCCTGAGTTTGTGTTCGTTAAACATAGAAAGGTGCAGATTATTATAAAAATGTTTTGCCTAAAATTAAAATGCTCTTCATTATCAAATAATGTACGAAAGCTACACACAGAAACATGCACCAGGTAACTTTTTAAATCTCTATATTCCATATACTCCTCAAAGGCTTGAGGTCAAAAAACATATAGTACTCTATAACAATGACGTAACCTTAGCCAAAAGAGGGCGAATGGCTTAAGAAAAAACGAATTCCTAAAACCTTGGATATAATAATAAGTTTTAATAAGTTTTTGTGTTAGGTGTCTTTTCAAGTTACTGGCAGAGTGCTATAAGAATAGAAAACAGCCACTACCTGAGCTATCTATGCATATTTTTCTCCTGCTGTTCGTCTTTGTGCTTCGCAAAAGAGTGAATTTCCTACCAATGACGCAGTTAATAGATGCATCTAACTCGGCAGTAGTGAGTGGTTTTTTACATCTGTACAAATTAAATGTATCATAATTAAGTTGATCTTTGAGTAGAGATTGACTCTTAAATTTAAAATAAGTCAGACACATAATTAGACGTGGTGACGTCGCAGGAAATTTCATAGTAGTACATGTACCTAGGTGGCTGTATGATTGTGATTCTGATTGGAATAAAATACTTGGCATTCTGTTTCGTTTTAGTATTAAAACTTCATGAAGCATAATAATAATAATAACAACAACATCTGAAGCAAAAGCTGTAAGCATGTAAGAACTAAAGCACACATTAATCTGTCTTCATTTTAATATTTCACTGGTTGGGGAGAAACCTTGAAAATATAACCAAACTGGACGGTGTGTCAATTCAGTCATTAAGAATTAATTTCAGAGAACATCTTAAAAGGCTGGCAGTCACTTAATAAATGCAATTAAAACCAACAAGTATTATATATATATATATATATATATATATATATATATATATATATGTGTGTGTGTGTGTGTGTGTGTTTCTGTTACCAGCAGCAAGCATAATATATATTCAGTTATGTTTTTAAATGGCACTTCTTCGCATGTCCAAAATCATTCGATTCAGTTTATGATCAGGGAAAAGACGTGGAAACTTTATCTATTACTCAGACAAATGAAACTGCCAACGTCTCCGTTAAAATGAAGGTATGTGTGATTACGTGATATGTCCGTAAATTGTGTAAGAATTTTTTCTTTTGGGGGGGTGTCAAATTATGGATTTAAAAATTATTTCTTTCCATAAAATATAACAAACCAGGTGAAAAAATAATGCCTCATATCTATGATAGTTGAACGCTATAATGGAGTTCGAAAGCGAAATGGAGTTATGCTTACAAACTAAAAGTAGCACTTCTATACGGGGCTAAGAGGATGAATGGTTTTCATCTTGCTCTGAGCTGTTGATATCAAAGGAAATTTAATTACCTGATTCTACAGCAATAATGTGAAACTAAAATCTTCATACCGTAGAACATTATCAGTAACTCTAAAATGTATTTCTGATATTGTTGATTGTGAGTGGAATGCAGAATTCACGAGTCCTCAATGTACATTTTGAAGTCATGCCATTTAATTTTTTATCTTGCATTGTTTGTTTAATATTATTTTTATATTTACAGAATACCTCTTAAACATTTTGCAAAATTAAAATATAGTGATGTAAATTAATGACATTCAATAATCAAAGAAAGCTTTCAGAGGAATTTTTACACTTATATTAGGAACGGGTCCTTCAAATAATATCTTAAGTTAATTAAGCAGTTTAAGCACAGCTGAAATTAGGCTTACCTTTGAAATACTAGGTTCTGCAATGTACAGCTTTTGTTGATCTTTGTTTTATTGAACTTTTTAATCAAATGTTATTCAGTGCATGTAGTTCCAGATGTATTAAACGCTTCCGCTCTGAAGAATAAATTGGTTAATAAATTGTTGAATGAATGAACGGACGAACGAACAAGTAACAATAGCTATAATAATAATGGTCGAGATCTTAGCATAATACCAGAGGTGCTCCTACTTAAAGAAATTGTTACATCTCTGTGTTGCTAAAAGTAATTAAATTCAAATGGTTTATGTGGTCCACCAGGACCGCTGACAAGTAGACAGTATAAGAAGAGTAGTATTTTCTCTAAATTTATCTGTAATCCTTGGGCAAACGCACTTGGACTACAAATGAATATCTTGGGCATACTTTTGCTAAACATCGGTATAAAAAAAATTACAAAAATAAGGGGAAAAGAAGAAAGAAGAACAAATAAAATGCAGTCTATAATGTCATAGTTCGAAGTGGTTTATTTGTGTCTCCCCATGTTTATGTCTCTCTCTCTCTCTCTCTCAAACTTTCCACTGTATAAGAGAGAGTTCCACCAAACAGTATATTATATTCATCTTCTTGGAAAGATACAAACCAGTGATCGAACATCGGTTGGAAAATGGGTACGGAATATTACACCGTGCAAAGACGATGTTTGGTATTTTATAACTGAAAATATGCACTGTGATGGATTTTGAACGCTTAGAGAAAATACTTTTATACATATAAAGCTAAATTTAAGGACAAATTTTCTGAATTTGCTTTTTATCTCGTACGAAAAGTTGTTATATTTTTCTAAAAAGTCGTTATATTATTTGCAGTGTCAGTTATGCACAACATTTTAGTAATTGCACTTGTCTGTTTATTGCACTTAAGCCTGTAAGTATAATATTCATATATAGTACTGTACACTGTATTGTTATTAATATAACAAGTTTGTAGAAGGCATTGGTTTGCTGCAGGGAACTGAAAGTAGCTGTTAGAGATGCTCTGGCAGGACGAGGAGATAAAGCAACGGTGGCTACTTTCGATGTACTGAATCTGGTCCAGTCCCCAGATCAACATGTAGCATCCATTCCGCAGACACTTCAGCTGCAAGATGGAGAGGGTTCTGAAGGTATGTTACATATTGTAGTTAAGTGTGAATTGCAGATGTTCGTCGGACGTCATGTTGTAGAAGTTCTTTATCACATACAGGGTGGAGCATCCAAGGACACGTCGTAGAAATTTCGATGTCAAAATTTATATATTGAGCTGCTTGCTTACCAGAAAATTTAATTAGAGTTTTTGGTAGATGAAATTATCCTGAATTTGTTCATTGAACTGATTAATTTTGATACCTGTAGACATTAATAGTTAATTCAGTTTATTGGCGTATTATTATGGTAATTGCAGTGGACCATAGAGTTTTAACAACAGTTGTATTAATATTAATTGTAGATGTTTGTTTCTGTTTTCTTAACGTAAGACAATATTCTACAAAAGCAAAAGTGCATATTATTAAGTACGATTTTTGAAAATTATCACTTACAACACGTGAGCTATATTGAGTCATATCCAGTTAGACCAATGCTATGGCGTACAACAATTTATATAATTGTTAGTAAATTCTAGGAAAATGAAACATTTTGTTCCAAATTCTCAGCAAAGAGAAGAAAATTAAATACATTGAATGTTTTAGCCTCAGTAACAAAGAAACCAAACGTTTGTATAAGATCATAGCTAGCAAAGCAAAGCAAATGGTTCCTTATAGTAGATAAGCTAATTTAAACAAAATCACCAAACTTAAATTCACCAAATGTAACAATTGTACCCTTTATAAAATGTCAGATAAAATGGAGTATGCGTAAGAAACGTTATGTTCTAACAGTTTGTAATACATGACCACAGGCGAAACGCAAGCACAACTCTGAGAAAAGAGAGCAACATGTAACAAAGTAATTCCTTTTGCTGACTTCCTTGTTTCATTTGAATCGAAATGAATAAAATATAAATTGCATACATCTTCACCAGCAGAATAATTTTAACCGAAATATTTAAGTGGTGTAACTCGCCAACAAATTTCAAAAGCCAAAAGTTACCGCAGCAAAGAGGAAATGGAAAGCCTTTTCTGAAAAGAACAACCAAAGGGATGTTATCTATACGCTATATTTATGTTGTCTGAGTCTATTGCCCAGGGCAGCAATAGTATATGGAGGTAGGCCATTGCAGTGAACCGCGCTGCTATCGATTAATGCTCATGACGTCACCGGGAATACTATTCTACCGCTAGAGTTGAACGCCAGGGCAGTGAGATATCTGCATTTGCAGCTGACGTATAGTTTTAATATACCTTTAGACTTAAAAATAGATGAAAAAACAGCAAACATTTTCATGTTGCATTGATGCAATCCTTTAGGCATTAAATATTTACAGTTAAAACCAAATATTTTAAAATTTCAAAGGAAATAAATTCTAACTTTATCTTTTATTTGAAAAACTAATATTTATTCTAAAATATGTAAATAAATGTAGATAAAAAATATAGATGCTCCATTGAAATGGAGCGTTTGTAAAAATCACCCATAATCATCACCATCTGACAGCGTTATACTTACTTATTGTAGCTCAAGAAGACGCTGGTGAACCCAGCGAAGATTCTTCTTCACGGTATGTTTTCTGGTTATTTCCGCTTTCACTGTTTTCTTCAAATGCCTAATTTTAATGAATGTTCTATTCTCGCGCAGAGAGAAATCACTTATGATGTCTTTCTGGGAACTTTGAGCTTAGTACATGGACACTAACTTTTGCATCACTCCTTCGTTGGCTAATTGTTGTCAATAAAAACTACAAAATATTATAATTCCTTTAATCTACTGATCCATTCAGCTGAGGGAGATGTAAGCCCACCTCTGAAGATTAGGAAGATTCAGTCATTACCATCCGAGTTTTTCGAAACTTTTCTGAAGCTGAACCCAGGGAACTGTCAATGTGCTTGCATTTAAATGCTTTGTGCCTGCAAGATATTTTAGTGCATCATGCGACTCGCAGTCATCGCTGGCTGCTCGTTCATCATGGTGCGTCTGCATCAGATCTATTTCTTGTTCACGGAAACCAAGCAGTCTAAGCCATCTGTCATGTATCCTGTTACATTAATACATAACTCGCTGGTGATGAACTTTATTATGAAATTTCCTTCAGTTTCTTCTGTTAGAGGAACATGCGACGGTAATTCACTAGCATCTTGGATGTATTTGCCGACAACGGGATGTTCCTGCGCATCCAGTTAGCAGCCGCATTCTATTTGTCACTTTGAACGGTGCTAGGTTGCTGTAAAATGCGCCCAGACCACGAGTTGTAGAAAAATGTTTTCCAAACTGTTTTGATTTAGCCTGGAAGTCAAGATGTACGTAGCTCTCATGTTTCTGGTGTCATTGTAGAGTCCATAGAGAGAGTTACTTGAAATTATGAAACCCTTCTGGAAATTTGGCAATGTGTTCTCTTGACTTTGAAGGCTCAGGCTGTAGTCATTTCGAGCAAGCGCCTTTTCATCCTTGATTCTTGAGTTTAGAACATCACATGTATCATTGATCAGTTCCATCCTGAGCTTTGTTCTGTAGGAATTTGGGGCAGTTCGGCGTGAGAACGGCTGTGCTGTCATTTGTACATTCTGTCTAGCGCGTCCCGTTACTCTTGTATGAGCCTTTAATATATGATATATTGTACTTAGTTCACTGCCCTATATTGCTAACAGATTTTCAAATAGCTCCTTATTCAGCGCCGTGTTGTTAAATAATGTTATTCTGTAATTTAAATTATAGTTTCTAAGCAACTTAAGAAAGTGAGGGAGATCACAGACAACCAACACTTTTCTCACTGGGTCACAAGGTTGGAAGTTGGTTTTTGTTTGGAAACCCCAGGCTCCTTCCAGACCTTTGAATTCTTGCCTCCCATGTCACAAGTAACTGTCACAATGTTGGTTCCTGGTGTTTCCGACTGCTTTACTACCTAGATAGATTTGGTAGTAGCTAACTGGTCACAGTAACATCAACGTTAAAATAAACAAGCTGTCTCCAAGGGGAAAACAATCCGGCAACCATTAGCACCATAACTTTTTTTAGGCCCCAAAATGACATCATCTGATGAATTGTAGCACACGCATCATCTCATCAAAATTTCGGACAGTTACCTTCTCTAGATGTTTGAATGTTTCTGTCTTCGTTTTCACCAGATCCATCAGCTCGTCTTTTAGAATTCCAGATCGACATTTGAATTGCCTAGCCCATTTCTGAAGGGCTAATTGGCAAGGCAAAGGATATTTGTTTTTCGGGAAATAAGAGTAAACTTTGGGACAGGGAGATCTTAAGATGAGATTTTTAACGACATTTTTCGCTCTGCACGTCACTCTCTTTTTATTATTAATCAAAGAAAAATTTGGCCTGATATAGAACGTGGAGACAAAACACTATATACGTTGTTTCTATTTCCTCACTTTGTTGCACAGGACACACATTTACTTGTTTTTTCCACATACGTCGAACCCTTCGCTTGTTGCTTCTTTTCAAAGAGGAGTTTTCTTTTTTAGAATTTGTATTTCAAATTTTAAGCTCTCTAATTCATCTTTAGCAGCAACGCCTGGATTAGGAATTACTTCTCTGCAATTTGATGAATCAACTTTAATTTTCTTTGGAGATTACGCTGTTAAAGTAGACAATGCCCTCTTTCGTGCAGTCCTGTTTCATATCGGCGATCTCTTGGTGATATTGTATATTAATAAAAAAACACTTTAAAATCCCGAGTATTATTATTATTATTATTATTATTATTATTATTATTATTGTTGTTGTTGTTGCTGTTATTATTGTCGCCATCATTATCATCATTATGAAAAATGTCTCTAATGACTGCAAACAAACCTCTTTGAATGAATGGGAAATGAATAATGTAGAAAAGAGAGGCATGTCCCTAGTAAATAAACATTTGATCGTTATCCTTTCACATTCGGTAATTACTCATTGTCCTTACTGGAGTTTGCTACATCAATTTGCAATTTGGAATATTTTGTGAAGGTACAGCGTTGCCTTTAATTTCCTTTTTAGTGGCAGCCTCAGAAGATCGTTTTGGAAGCCGCGTTCGTAATCTTCGGAAAGGAAATGAGCTAACACATTCTTGCATTGTTAACATTAATTGGATTATCCCTTTTACACCGTGACACTCGTTTGCGCTACAATTCTACATGTTTTGGAAATCGATAAAAAAAAAAAAACTACATCCGTAGATTTATATGAAACATTTTTACACTTTGCATTAGCACAATAATTCCTACTTTTACTCATTGCAAAACACGCAACAACAAGGACAGCTAAGCAACTGCATTCTGTCAATTTCAGTAGAGAGGTAGGAGATTTTGCTTGCATTAACAGTGTGCGTCATATTGCAGACCTCGTTCTTCGCGTATGTCTAATGACGTTGATCCTCAGTTACAGACAGTCAGTTTGCGCGGGAAGTCGAAAATATACCGACCTGTTTATCGCCTCCGAAGTCGCAGATCTTTGCCCCCTGTACTTGACGATAGAAGATGCAGAAACCAGTACATGTGTATGTTCTGATACCATTGGCCACGCAGAAGAAGCACACGAAAGCTCCTGAGCTGACAGGAGCTGGTGTGCCAACAGTTTTACACTTTTTTAAAAAATATTATGTTCTATTTTAATTATGAAAAGAAAATGAATCCTGTTTTCATGCGATGAAATAACTAATATAGGCAGAGAATTTCTAAATAATATTGTTTTATCAACGAATGCAAATTTGCATTAAACGTGAAACAAATATTGAAAAATGTCGAATATAGGCTTATGAAAACTCACACGTGCTCTATCAACAAGAGCATAATTCCCACAGAACAAAATACACCGCCACGGGTGGCCGAAGTCGTTAAGGCACGGACTCGTGAGCGGGAGATCTGCGGTTCGAACCCCGTCAGAACCGTCCTCCCTGACTGAGGTTTTCCTCAATTCTCAAAATAGCAAATGCCGAGGAGGAACCCTAAACTTAGGCCTGGAACGTTTCCTCCCTTAAAAAAGATCTTTTCCCAATATATAATTTCATTTAATGTATCATCAGTGTTCATCGCCTGTGGTGCCTCAGTAGTAAAAACGGGCGTTAAACACTATTCAGAAAAAAAAAAAAAGCAGAAGAAACTTGGACTGATATATTGTGTCACCACATCAATGCTAATTTTTTCTTCAAATATTAAGGAAAATCATACGCACACTACAGGAACAGACAGTGCCAGCAGTTAAATAAGTAGCAAGAAATAAACATAAAAATGTGATGTCTTATGGATGGTTCCTCTATACACACAAAAGCTACAATGTTGAAACACAACCAACTTGTTAAGAAATATATTAAACGAAAAAAGCATTGATTCAATCATTTCATTAAAGAGTTTGGATGATCTTTCTCCAAAAGCCGTTTTCCCTTGGGGGCATATAATAGCCAAATGTTGTTCTAATAAGGAATTTGAAAATTTAGAGCAGCTGATAAATTAAATTTTAATCGATTGCAATAAAATATCAGATGTCAGTTTGTGTTGCCCCATGTAACTTACAGTGCTAATTCAAGAGTAGGTCTTCATATATTCGAGTTTACTTATTGGTTTTGCCAGTTTAAAATGCGAAAATACATATTTTGTTTCTGAGCACTCAGACGTAACTTTGCTATTTCTCTTCTAGATATCGCTGCAGCAACTGCAGAGACTTCAGTTGAAGGATATCAGTGATCACTGATGAGTATCTTTAGTATCCTTGCTCCAAATTTCTAAACAGTTTTCTGTCGATAGTGGTGATAGTCACAGACAGCGGACTAACATACTTCCTCGCGTTATTTCTTTCCCACATGTTTGTAATCTTACTATATTGGCAAATGTGCCTACTCGTAGTTTAAGTAGGGACAACATCTCTTGGTTTACGAAATTACGGCAATTTTTTTTATAAATTCATGTCTAATCCGTAGGAGACATAACACATGATTGATAAGAATAATCGTATTTGAAGTCAAAATCAAACAGTAAGTATTAAAGTGAATATTGCTATTTAATTTAAAATATGTTCATATGTAAATCTTAGAGTGTAATAATACAAAATATTCCATGTAGGCTTAACAGTAGAAAGTACACATAACAATATAATTCGATTTACATTAAAACATCTGCAAACATGTTTCTCTTCCTTTACACTTCTTCTTGATGTGATCTCATCTGACTCCTTCTCCAGGTCTTAACACCTTAGCAGCCTTCTTGTGGATATGATCTGTCTTCACAGAATTTAACCTCTGCTTACATGTAGTTGGACGTAAGTGCACCATGAGTACTTTGAGACTCAAGAAAGGTGTCTGCGCTATAGAATGAATCGTCATCGCAAATATGAAAACTTGAACTGTTTGGTGTGGTGCAGCAAGGCGGTGGCAAGCTATAGGAAAGAGGCAGCATTGTGCAAGGAGGGGGGGGGGCGGTTGTGTTAATGAAGTTTCCGTAAAATGGAGTTAAGGTTTTAATGTTTTTTCTCAGATTGGGATGGGGTGGGTTAATGGAGTTTCCGTGTAGTGGAGTGAGGGTTTTCATTTCTTAGAAGGTTTTTTTTTTATCCTTGGTAGTGAGGAAGGTGCGGCGTAAATTTGTCGATGGGGGTTTTATTTTATGGGGGGTGAGCATTATTTTGGTGCATTTTAATTTCTGCGCCCCCTACTCACCACCGAGGAAACCGTCTTTTAAGACATGGAAACCCTCACTCCATTACACGAAAACTCCATTAATCCATCTCACCCCACTCCAAGAAAAATCATGAAAGACCTCGCCCCACTATAGGGAAAGTCCATTATATGCAATTCCCACATTCCGGCATTGTCATCTCTCGCCCACAATGGGCAACCGCCACGCTGCACCGCATCATCAGCAAGAGTGCGCTAACGAGGTACACATACTACTCATGCCTAAGATGATCATTTTGCTGAAAGTGACAGATACCGTGTTTTATGTTCTCAACGACTTGTAACATCTCATGTAGCATTACCTTGTGAAACAGTGAAGTATAAACCTATTTCACTTTCAGTGAATTGTAAACTTTTGTTTTTACTTGCATCACTTTCAAGTCAAATCGCCCACTTCAAATCAGAACTTATAGTTCCGTATTTCAAAATTGGGAAGCAAAACAATAGGCAGTTGTATCTCTGATCTGAAAATGTAAACTGCTGAATCTTTGCTTCACTGATTTATATGACACTGCTGATTTGTCTTGAAATGCATCATTTCTAGTGGGAATATTTTTCTCTCTGGGCAGCGTAGGTAAATGAATTTCTGTTAGTTCATTATCCCTTACACCAATCTCAGATATCATAAAATCTTCCTCTACTAAAGGTAATTAATTATTCCTTTCATGGTCTTCAATATTCTATGAGCTTATTCAAAGTTGGCCATATCGTTTGCAAAGCAAAATTCGTAGTCTATCCGCCCAAATAGTTTAACAAGAACAGTCAGAGTAATAAGCAAACTCTAAGATATTAATTTTCTTAAAAAGGATTCAGTTTCATACCCATATTTAATTGAGTCACTTTCGCAAACGTATGAGAAAATTCCCGTACGTCTTGTGGAGATGTTACATTATACTTTAAAGGCAGAAAAAATGCTCGTCTCGCACATAGCTTATTATATTTTTGAATATATTAAATACATGCTTACGTTTAGGAATTAATGATAATGTATAATGTACCACGTAGTTGATAGTATATGCTTTGTCTTTTCTCTTTGCTAAATATTACTGTATTTCTGTATTATAAATTGTGGTCACATTGACAGCTGTCTCTACTGACATAAGCTGTTTCATCACAGACTATCGCAAAACATGCAATCTTCAACCTCGCGGATTAACTTCCGATGAAGTTCATGACTAATTATATCAAGCAATTTCATTTTATACTTTTCTAAAGCCTCTTTCATTATCTATGTGACATTTAATAGCTAAACTCTTAGTAGACAAATACAGCATTCTGAAAATATTAAAACAAATAAGCACTATTTTCTGAAATTTGTCAATATTTGGTATGGCAACTGAATTACACAGCTGCTTCCCTGTGACATGCAGAAAGTTCATGTACTCTTAGTTTTTCAGGGTCCTTCTTTATAAAATCCTTTTTCAATGAAATTCATCCCCCTATTAGCCGAGCGTTCAAAAGTCTTAGCCAAAATATTTTTCTACAAACAGAACAGAAAATAATATATTTTATTAGTGCATAAATCCAACGGAAATGCTTTGTTCCAATCTGAGTCAATTCGACGCTTAGATTTCATTGCTGCAGTTTCTAATCTCTTATAACTATAAATACATTCTTCATTGAGTGTACATGAAGAAACGCCTGGATTTCAGTTCAATTACTGACACAGTTTTCAGAGCGTGGGCTGTTCTCCTTATTGTTACTTTTAGCTGTAACCACTAATTAGTTCATTTTATAATAATTCTCTAGCACAACTACCAATTAATATAGAGTTGATAATTTATTAAATCGATAAATATATGCAGGGACTATTTCACTTTACTCTCAGAACTAATCAAAATACATTGCATGAAATTGAGTGATCACCTTCTTTATGTTAGAAGACATCTATGATGATCCAGAGAACGAGAACCTCATACTCAAATTGTGTTACTCCCAACGGACACTCCAATCTTCTTGGATGCTACAGTACAGCTACAAAACACGGCCACGGGTGACCGTGTTTGTTAAGGCACGGGCTTGTGACCTGGAGATCTGGGGTTCGGTTCCGGCCAACACATGACTGAGGTTTTCTGCAAGTTTCCTCAGTCTTACAAATAGCAAATGCTGGGGGGGGGGGACGGTACCCTTAACTTGAAGGAGTTATTGGTGTGAGGGTGGCGTAGGTGGTATATTAGAATGTTTGAGCATGCCTCTCACGCTTGTAGGCCAAAGTTTGAAGGGGTTACGGGTGGTTGGAGAAATCGTAAAGGAGTTTAATTATTTACGATGCGCTCACCACTCAATTGCTCTTCTAGTCGATCTACAGAGATTTTGCTGGTTTTTGGGACCTCATAGTGCCGGGTTGAGTGAAAGGAGTTAAAGGTGATGTGTTGAAGAAGAACGCTTTGTTATCTGCCAGTTGACGAAGTGCAAACCATGCGTTTCTGTTCGGACCGCAATAGGGAGACGTTTGGCAGACACGCAGAGCTATAATGCTTGACTAAAGTATGTTTTCTGACTGCTGGGGAGACGCGCCGAGCAGAAGTGAAGCTCGAACGTTGATGTTCCCATGCGTTCTCGGACTTCCGAATGCTTGACTGTAGAATTACCAGAAAGGCCAGAGAGAAAAAGATCAAAAGAGGGCGATTTGACGTCCTTAAATACTCAATCAGGCTTGCTTGACCACGTGATACAGGGACGCTCTATTTTCCCGCCACTATGAATTTAGACATCCGGCTATCTGTGACTTCTTGCAATTCTCATATTATTGGCTAGTCAGATTATCTGAACGTAAACACTTGGCGATTCGTCCAGCGTTCAAATTCACTTGCTACCCAACGTCTTAGTTCAACGTCCTTAACGGTAGTGTAGCTAGCTATTTAGCAGCGTGGTTCTTTTGTCAACATACCTGCCCGGGGGCAAGCAACTCTCCTTCTAATCAAAAAAAGAAAGAATTTGCTCCATTGTCTGCCAAAACGGACCCTCTGCTGTCCGAGCGAGAATTACGGCTTTTTACGACATTTTTGCAAACTTAGAACCCTTCACTTACAACTAGCTGAAATAAAATGTTACATATATTCTAATCGATTTCTCGCAATTGATGGGGTGCCAAAAACTGCATCAAACTTAGGCCTGGAACTTTTCCTTCTTTAAAAAAATCCTTCCAATTTATAATTTTATCTCTTGTATCATCAGTGCCTGTGATGACTTTAACAGGCGTTAAACACTGTAAAAAATAACGAAAACCCGCTCCTTTGTTGGTACAACTGCCATTTGCATACGAATCAAGCAACTTCAAATACAAAGTAGAACTCCAAAAGAGTTTTATAACTTCTGATGAGAAATTGTAAATTAAAAATGTAATATTTTTAATTTACAACATTCTTTGGAAAGCACGTTTCTAGATATTTTAGGGAGGGGGAACACACTTAATTCAAATTCAGCGTCACAGGCACTATGAGGAAGGTCTACTTTATCAAACACAAGAATTAGAGCGCAATGTTGCTTCACAATTGGTTTGCACACTGTAGAGTGTAGACAGAGAACTCGTTCTGGTCTGAAACATTGCAATCAATAATTCCCTTGAGGAACTGTACAAGTCGCCTTCTCAATAGGCTTAAGAAGTAATACAGACATGAGCAAACTATTCGTAAGAGCCTCTCCGAAACAGAAAAGTTTCCCATTAGCACGTGGAAATAAAGCGGGACAGCAATTTGGTCAAACCGTTTTGTATAATAAATGGATTGACCATCACGAGCGTGTGATGTTCATTCGACCTGTATTAAATTAAAGAGCAAATGACGCTACTAGAGCAGTTTTTATAGCAATTATTTCTCGGTGGTAAGAAATGACGAAGACCAGCAAAATAACCTTGCTGTTTACCATTAAAGGCAACTGCCTGTGACGGCAGGCTGTGTCATGGGCGACATTGCGGCTTGAGTAGCTTTCATGCCCGAAGCTGAGACATCTTAAGGCCACGCCTCCCAGTGTTAAGGTATGGAGACCCAATCGCCGAAAGGAAGCCTACAGCTCTTGCTTTGGGTCCTCCCCAGGCTTGGATTTTATCGAAGGATATCCTACCCTTCTTAATGCTAACACAGTGCAGGAATTGTGGGTTTATGCAGTCAACATGTAGTGTGTCACATAGCAAACGAGCAGAGAAAAAGCACACAGTAAATGAGAAACGGAAAAGACTCAGCCATGCAAGTTTAGAAAAAAGACCAGCTCAATCCCTCCCTACAAAAGATGGGTCTCCCGGGGATGATGAAGAGAATTATGAATAGTAGTATTAACGCCCGTTCTTACTACTGAGGCATCACAGGTGGTAGACACTGGTGATACATGAGATGAAATGATATATTGGGAAACGATTCATAATTATAGTTGCTAGGAAATGGGAAAACCGAGATCTTAGATCTAACATCTTAGATCTTCTAAAAAGATCTATTTGTTCTCATATCTGTCCCTTATATTAATGTTTATGTATTTTATTTTCAAAAATACATTGAACTGTTTTAACATCCGAATGCACATTCATTTTGTTTTACCCCTCAGCATTTTAGCGACAATGAAGGAAATTGCGCAATTACATTTTTGTTTTAAAAATAAATTGAAGGCAAAGTGAACAAGAGCTCCTGTGCAGGTTGGTGGCGAGTCGTGGGTTCAGTAACCGGACGCTTGGTGCACCTGGACACGATCGTGTGGCCTGGAGGGAACCTGGTGGTGACCGGCCTGAGTCCGAGGGCCCGTTCCGTCTTCCGCATCGTGACAGCTCTCGCCCCACCCTTCGTCATGGAGGGAGAGTTGGATGAGGATGGACAATGCTTAAGAGGGCTGCCTTGCCACAGGGTCCTTACCTCCGATAAGGATAACCTCACCCTCGTGTTTAACGAGTTGGAAACTCAAGAACGTCTCGAGGAGGGTAATGAAGAACTGGGTAAGTAGAGATACGAATTATTTTGTTAATTCTTTACTTGAGAACAGAATCAGTAAATGCCATTAATAAAGAACGAATATTTCTCTTAGTTTATCTAACTTATTATAATGATAAACATAAGCTAGTTCCACGAATCTGTCGTTTAAGAAGTCTCCAAAACCATTTGCAAAATATGACGGTGGGGATTTGAAAATCTACCTAGGTCAAGCTTTTATCAAATAATTCCTTGGTCAGTTAATGGAACAAATGTCGAATACTTTAAAGCATATTAATGCTTATTGCAGTGAAATATTTTTAATTTGATTCAAAACCAAATAAAGCTTACATTTTATTCATAATTTTAATATTTGTATTACATAGCTTATTAAAAAGTTTTTCCCTCAAATCTACTGATTATCTAGGCTTCTAGTATGTAAGATCAGTGGCAAAGAAAAATTAAAAAGTCATATAAGTCTTTTGTTTGCAGACAAATATAAAGTACATAATATTGTGCGCAATTTCTTCGTTTCTGTATAATAATTCCTTTCTACTGAGGAACACTTCGTTTGAGAACTGGGCTCATTATTACTAACAGTATGAACATTTTCAACATAAAGCCTTCAAGGTGGTATTTAGTAGGCAACATATGCTTTCCATAGTTTAAATAGGTTATCTTTATAAAAGATGTAAAGGTTTGATTTATTTACGCACGCTCTTTAACATCTCAGGTCATCACCGTCTGTAAAGGAAAATTGAAACCAGTAAAATAAAAGCATTATATGTTTTGTATTTCATTTTAATGTCGCTATGCAAACCGATATCCTCTGAGCCGGAAAAAATGACTTCTTTAATGAAATTTATCATACATATAAGACGGTTTTTGTTCTTTGCTTTAAAAGCATGTAAGCTTCCTGATGGACGATTATCATTTCTATTAATGATATACTCGCCATGTAAATAGTGTTTTGGACGTCATTTATGCATGAAAGAGAAAAGAAGTATGAGAAATTCGTTACCTTGTTGATCTAAAACAAACTATAATATTAATGTCTCATAATTAATGTAATTTTTTTTTCTTTCCTGACTCCTGTAAATATTTAATGAATTGATGGAGGATGCAAAGGCTGTATTGCTAATAAAAATATATGTATAATATTTTATATGGAACAACATTAAAGAAATAAATGCTAACTCTCTTTTGGGCTTTCAAAAATTATGAATATAAAATAAAAGCTCCTTTTTAGAATTTTGATTTAAATGTACATGTTTATCATAGATAATAAAGGGTCGCTGTGCAGCTAATGTGTAGTGGGATATCATTAGGGAAGCGATGTTTTAAGTGCGCCGAACGTATAGTCACTTAACCAACAAGGCAAATACACACTTCGAAGTCCAAACCTTAGTGTTGGTGGGGGAACTGCATCCTAAAACCGGTTTTGAAAGATGGAATGTCAGAAATGTAGTAGAACCAACTTTCTCCTATGCGGTGCACATCATCCGAGTGCGGAGGAACTTGTCGATGACACGTCATTATAAGTAGCCACAAAAAGAAATACCTATATGATAAGCAACTGTTTAAAGAGAACAAAATGAAACAAGATAAGAAATCAGCTTTCTGTTGAGACTACTAGAGGTAGATAATAAAGCGTTACAGCACACCAAAAAGTCATTGAATTTGAGGACAAAGCAGTTACCATCGAGCGTGTTTCCCAGCGATGATTCGACAGAGAGTTTTCAGACACTGTAAGACTGCCACAATCTGGAGATCTTGTACAGTGTATTTTGAGAGTACGCAAGAAAAATTAATTAACAAGAGCAAATGGATTCTCCGAAAAGCTTGGTGCTTCGAAAACATGCCATTACCATAGAAGATTGAGATAACAGTACGTCATTAATTAACGTCAGAACAAACTCAATGCTGAATGTATATCTGCCTTCACCTTATCACTGTTAACCATTTTAAAGGAATGCATGAAAATGGGTGTTTTATTGCAAGTCATCAAGAAACAATAGTAAAATTAGCTAAAACGATTACTATTAGAAGCGTTTTGAGAGAAAACTAGTATTGAAAATCTGGTGAAATTGTGAAGGAATGTACTTTGAACATATTCAAAAAGAACCTGAATAAATCAAAGGAGTTCATCCTGTTACCAAATATCTGAACCGAAAGAAAACTATTTTGCAACAAGGCAAAGCACCATAGAACCATAGAAAAAATCCAGAAACTAACTTCTGCCATATCCGCCTTATATTCTTTAGCTTAACATGTGTTCCAATTCATAGTCATTTTCCCCACGGAGCAGAATATAGCGGAAGTCCAAATTGTTCCGCACGAATTCATTGCATCCAAACCTAAGTATTAACACCACCCTGTGTCTTGGTTAAAATCAGAGGTCACAAAATGCACCGGTCCTTACTTCAAAAAATAAAGGTATTCTTTATTACAGCTAATAATAAATCAAAGTTTATCTAAGGTACATTTCTGTGATGTAAAGTTTACATTTTTCTTTTGATACACATTTTTACCAGTTAGTAAACACAGAGTCATTAATATTTTAACTGAATTTTAAAATACTTGTTTTATGGCCATTTAAACATTAATAGTTTATTCATATTATCTTCTTATGTGTTTTAAATTCCAGTAATGCATTATAATTATATTACTATTATATTAACCTAGATATTAAAAATATTTCACATTTGTTTTTAAATTTTTCTATCCGATTCATTTTATGCTATTATTAAAGGTAGAAAAATTATGTTATGTTAGACTTTCGGTTAGCCCTTTACTAAGGTAAAAACGGCGAATTTCAATTTTTACATTCTAGAAGACACGTTTTTTTTTTTTTAAGTTTTAAACATGAACTTTTTCCTGAAATATAAATGTCATTTTTATAGTAATGTGAACGTTCCCTTTCATAGGTCTGTTAGAAACTGAAGATGTTTTCAATAAATGAGAAAAACACTGACTTGTGTGGGACAATTTCAGTACAACAAAATGTTTTCAAAAAGCCTACACTCACAAGAAGTGAGGTTAGAACGCCTATTGGTGGTCAATTGGCCGCTTTTAGTTTCGAGCGCTCATATTTTCATTGTTTTTGGAAGTAATTCTATGCTTTTGTGACTTTTAATCCCTTTCAGTTCGTTTAGCTCATCAATATTTTTTGAATTGCAGGCATAATTTTTTAAAATAATTACAAATTTACCATGGGTTCCCGGAGGCGGTTAATTCATCGCTTCCTTGTCCACGTTTCTTACGGCGCATATTGCGTAGTGGTAACCAAAGAACATCAACACTGCACAACTCATTGCAGCGCAGTGCGTGAGTCATTGTTTATTACCTCTTGCTTCAAGTCTAAAATTTCCCTTAGCTTTTCATTTTCACGTAGCTTTCATCCAATGTCACCTTCATTCATGTTATCAACCAACCCACTAGGCAATTTAACTTGCGTGTACGTGTTCGATCAAGTGAATCCCGAGGTCATATTGACTTTCTTTGGTAACATTTAAAAAGTTTTACACACATTAGAAATCCACTGTTCTGGGTCTGCAGCTTCGAGCATCAAACTCAGGGTTCCGAGAAAACCAGAATAATACTTTTTAACGATCTTTGCATATATTCCAAAATTCCAAATGTAGATTTCAAGGCGAAAGAATACTTGATCATACTGCCTTTCTGGTGCAACTGATCTATGTTTTCATTATTTATGTCTCTTTCAAGTATTTAAAATTAATAAACGCTCTTAGTGTGTCAAATAACCAAAAGCAATTGAATAATAACTACGCCAATCAAAATAAATTCATTGATTTTATTAAATGAAAAGAAATTTTAAAAAAGCTCTTAAATTATACTTTTAGAAAAATAAAGCCTTAAGTGGGTAACAACAATCAAAATAATGTATGACTTTACTTAAATAAAAAAGTAAAACAAAATACTTGTTAAATCATTTATTAAATCAGCGCAAATACGGGTGTAACGCCAAAATGGGCGGGAATATAAAATATAACACATTTAGACGCTCTGAATTTAAGCTAAAGCTCTTGCAATAACAAGGTGAGTTTACTCATGGCTAGGGAAACTATATACGGACTTACCAAAACCGTAACATCCGATTGTAAAGGACCGTTACTGGAGTCATTAGCAACTTGGCACCGCAACTTACAAAATAGTGATCGGGTGTTTTATCTGATGGCATTTTCGGGTTCGCGCAACACACAGCAACGTCAGGGGAACTACCAACTGTCATTTCTTTGCACACGAATTAGCCCCCGAACTTCTGAAGTAGATACTCAGATGTTTTTTCCTCTGTGCTTGCCGCAAACAGCTTTTTCTGTTTTTCTTCAGTAATGAGCTTTGCGCTCGCGCACCTTCATGCGCTTTTCAAAACCACAATTTAACAGTTTGTCCCGTCCACCATACTCTCTGACGTCAATACAAACAAGAGAGCAACTCAAATATATGCGTTAGCTTTCTACAATGCCTCTGCAGTCCTCGATATCCAACATGCTGGGCAGAACAATTATGGTGTACAACAGAGAGCAGTACTTCTTTCTTTTTATACACAAACTCAGCCTATCCCAGTACCTCTACAGCAGCACGAGACATGTATTCAGGTATCAGAATTTGGCTGAGAACTGGCCGCCCCAGGAGGTTCAAAAGTGGCAGACAGAAGAGGTGCAGAACAGGCAGGAGGTGGAAAAACAAACAGCGACGAAATTGTGGAAGTATTTCTTAATTTTTCGCTATTGCACCCTGTCTCACGATACTCCCTCTCCGGACATTTATTCCTCTATTTCACTTTCTTCTTCTCCACTGAGAATTCTGGATTTGAACCGCGCAGATGACCAGTCACCATGCTCACCTTCTGTTATTGACGTGCATAGCGCTTCTCCATCAAAGATCTGCATTTAACTACCAAGCTACACTCAGTCCCCACCTCAGCTCTTTTTACAACTTAACAACTTCACTTTCTGGGTTTTAGCAGCCGGCAAAAACACCAGTAAAAAGGCGTCGTTGCCCTATTTTTACATTTTTGAATACACCAGCTCCACATCGCACCAATCTTCACAGCAATGGGTGGTGTGCCAACATTGGGTGTGTGGAAGCTAAATATGACGATGATTTTTTTATGCGCAGAAAAACCTTCACGTTCTTTTTTCCACACTCTTTGGTGCTAATAATACCAAAATCCAAAAATAACTGTAAGCTCAAAAGCAAGCCGACTTTCACCACATTAAAAATAGCTTTATATGCAAGTATGTAAATTCAAAAAAGTATAAGTAAGCATAGGCATTTTTAAAATATTGTTTTCTTTCAGCATATATAACAAGAATTTCGTATTTATTATTGTAAACAATGCGACAGTTGTAGGTCCATCTCAAAACACAAATTGTGTTGTATTTGAATCCCTTATACTGTATGGTACAGTAAAACTGATACGGCAAACTATCAAGCACATATA
This sequence comes from Metallyticus violacea, assembly GCA_030762175.1. NCBI lineage: Eukaryota > Metazoa > Arthropoda > Insecta > Mantodea > Metallyticidae > Metallyticus > Metallyticus violacea. The sequence continues at coordinate 64,097,447 of CM060832.1, read as the reverse complement.
ATCCTGTGTGCTTAAGGGCCATGGTGCTTGTAAACTTAATTCGTGGGCACAAGTTCAAAAAGATTACAAGTCATCGTTTGAATGTCATCGTGGTGAAAATTCTATTTTATTTTAATTATTAACTCAGTTTAATGCTTATTTATGGTTATTTTTGTGTATAACAACACAGAAGTTTTCAAACAATGGCAGCTGAGTTTCGATGTAAATAGTGTAAAAAAACCTTTCAGGAGATACAATCTTTTTATAGCTACTTGTAGAAACCATTCTTTTACAATAATTCATTTGTGAATGTTTTACTTACTGATATACAATGTATAAATATTATTATGCAACAAATCGAGTATGTGGAACTATTTTACAAGTGTTCAGTGTTTCATTCATAATGTTAATACTGCCAAGCACTATACTTTTGCACTCTTCATAATATTCTATCATCAAATTCATACTTACGCAGTTATGTGTGTAAGTGCAAACGCAAGTAGAGTGATCATTGTAACATGTAGTTTTCATTATTCATTGTAGTTTTTAAAGCTTTTTTTCATATATGCAGTTTGCATTATTTAAAGCCACAAACTTACATGCATGTTACTTTTTAAACATGTGTTTTTCATTATTCAATATAATTTTAAAAGTGTTCTTCAGTCATGTGTTTTTATTATTTAAAAGCTACAAACGTACTTAGTACTTTTTAAACACTATTTTTACATAAGTCAATGTTATTTCAAAGTCTTTCAAACATGTAGTTTGCATTATTTAAAAACTAGGTACTTAGATGCATATTAGTTTTTTCATTATTCAATGTAATATTTAAAAGCTTCCTCCAACATGTAGTTTTCATTATTTGATAGCTTCAATCTTATATGCATCACTTTTTAAACATGTAGTTTAATATAATAATAATAATAATAATAATAATAATAATAATAATAATAATAATAATAACAATAACAACAACTTAGTTTTTGTCTGTTTGTTCGTGATATCATTTCACGCTTATCTCCTCCTCTAATAAATAGAAAATAATTATAAATTGCTTCACTTATAGTCCAATTAAAATTCCTCTTTCTTTTCAAATTCCTCTTCTCTAATCTCTTCTGTTTCGTCATAAGAGGCTGCGTAATTTTGAAATTCGACATCCTTGTCCCCACCCGTACACTCTTTGTTCAATCTAACAATCAACTCCTCCAATCCTTGAAAATTTTTCTACATTACTTTTAATTTTACTCACATTCGCTTCCAAAATCACAGCGTCAAATTCCCGTTTATCCTTTATAGCCTCGTCTAGCTCTCTGTTCAGGTTATTCACGTTACCTTTGCATTCTTTCCTTATCGTTTGCTTTGCCACATTTACTTCCTTTATACATCTAGCTGTCGCTGTGCATTTCACCATTATTTTCCCAACCCAATCCTCTTTCGACCCTTCCCCACTGCATTCCAAATTTATTGAAATATTTTCTTCCGCCGACCATCTGAAACTAAGCTTCACCCTTCCAGACACCACCAATGTTCAAGCTCTATTCTCACTTCTGCATTTGCCAAATACGCAAACAATTATTCAACTCGTCCTTCAAGCTTTAGGCCACCATCAATTCGCTTTCTTCCGACGTTGTCTTGCAGTTAAATTCCAATCCATGCGGCCTGTCCATAACATCCTTCATATGCCCACAGTGTAAACATTTCCGCTGTAACTCTCAGTGCTGTTTCCGGGTGCAAACGTACTCTCTGGAGTACTCAAACATTTGCAACTCTCGCTCTCACTTTTTCTCTTGCTTTTAATGCATTCGTATGTCTTATTCAAAGAGTAACCTTCTTCCCATTCCACTGTCCCATTTCCACGTTACTGAAATACATATAGTCGAAACACTCACTCTTATCACTTCTGCTTCAGGTCTCAAACACGTTCCTAAACTCATCGAATCCGCAAACGACGGGTTTCAAATACAGCCCATCCCATTCCTTGGCACGCAAGAACTTAACCCCTCGCGCACAACGTCACATTATTCAAATTACCACGCAAGTAATCTGTGATAAACCTTCATCTCCCAAAATTAACGCAATTGTCTTGCGAACACAATTGCCGATAATTGCAAATAAATATATTCCACCCACACTTTCGATTTTATACCACACACGCAAAATATATTTTACCAATCACTAGGCATTTTGTTCTATCCAATCAAATTCGTCATTGTCGTCATCAACAGAAACTGAAGCTATGCTCGCAATTAACTCTGAACCGAAACATCGTGTTGGCGATCACTATTCTGAAGTAAACTTCGTATTTTTGTAATGACACTGTATCTGTTATATGCTAACATTCTTTCAAGGCTCAGAGCCAAGAACGATATTTAAATTCTTCTCACTTTGTTATAACAAAAATAAATTAAATTTCATAAGATATCTGTTGCATCTCTCTATACTTATAGCAAAATCTCAGACTTCAATTTGTTAATATTTCCTTATTGTTCCTTTCTTGGCACGACAGCCCTCCCAGGGCTAAGGCTGGCCGCGGCGACCGCCATATGCCTCTTCTGCCTCACTGACAGAGGGTAGTACTGCAGAAATGAAGGTTTCAAAAGTCTGTTAGCCGCCATTTTGCGCTTTTAATGTAGAAAGGACATCACTTCTTTATCGGACAGCCTTGCAGTTGTCCTCAAGAGCCTGTGCAGATCTCCCTAATGTAGGAAATTCGGGTGCAGTCAGCCACGCTGTTTATTTGTCCATGTAATATCCTAGATTTACTAATCAGCGATTGCCCTATGTTTTTGTACTTTACTGAAGTGGTTCTAGGAAGGTGTTTTTAGATTTTAGGACCTAAAATAATAGAATTATAAATTCTATTATAGTCAAATGCACTAAGTGACCGAATGGCAGCTCATAGTGATAAATTAGCCGGCTTGACAAATCCGTTAGCCACAGCATTGGATGACCACAAGGTCCAATTTCCTCAGGCAGCCGTTGCATTTTTGTGCTGAACAATTAACGATTTTCTGTTTTGTTTTTACCTCTCCCTACATTCGTTCAGTATTTCCAGCTTCATATCACCCCATACTCTCTACTTCCTTTCTCCTGCCTTTTCCCCTTAATCACAACATAATCTAATTACAACTTGGCGACAAATGCATTCATGGGCGTCTCTCGTACGTCTTCTTTATCTGTTCTTGAGCTTTCGGTGTATACCTTTTCTTCTGCTGAGGGTACATAACCCTTATTAACAAATTTTTTCCAAGAAAATTAAATAATGGTTCTAGTGCAATTTTTATCCTGAATGAAATATGTCATTTCATCGTCAGGCATAAACAATTGAGACACTTTCATTCTTATAAATTTTAGTGCCGTTTACCACTATCATGGATTAATTAATTTTACATTTACTATTTAATTTAATATGCATTCATATAAAAGAGTCCTTCATTTATGCTGCAAATATAAAATATGCAGCCTTATTCATGCTCAGATATGTCCTGGCATATTTAGATATTGAATTCATATGCGTATATAAGTAAAAGACCAGCGTATGGCTTTTAGTACAAGCATTTGTTTCTCTTTAGACCAATGTTTTGATTTGTGTATTGTGTTTATTTTACTGTTTTGTTTATTTAGTTGCTAGGAAATTTCAATATGCCAAGATAGTGTTTAAATAATGCAGACAATTTCCGTTATAACTGAGTTGAACTTTTATGTCTCAGAAGCGAAATTGTACGCCAATTATAAAGAAGCGTTATGAATATTGTTTGGGTGCAATGCTGGTGATGTTTATAAAAGTGGGTGCCAAATAAATGCTCTGTATTATACGTTAATACATATAATACAGTATTATACGTTAAGTTTCTCGTTGGATATGCACATCACATTCCGTCAACAATTCCTTGCGATATGGAGGGAACCCAAGAGCCATTCAACTGGTTGCTATTGCTAACATTAAAAACAAAATAGCTCGCATTGTCATGTTCAATGAGGAATTTATTATATAATGAGGTTTCATATTATATAAAAAAGTTCTTTTACCACCTCTTCACATTAAACTTGGTAAGATGAAACAATTTTTGAAAGCACTTGGGAAAGATAGACTTCCAAATATTTCACCGATAAATTTCCTGCCTTTTCAGATGCAAAAAGTAAAAGAATTAATATTTCGATATTTGTAGGTCCTGAAATCGGAGCACTAAAGGAAAACAGACAATCTGAACAAACCAGCACTGCTGCAGAAAAAGGAGATTGAAATGCATTTAAAGAAGTCTTTGGAAACATTCTAGGAAACAATAAACATTCTGATTATATTTAAGTTGCATATAGCATGCTACAGTTTTAATCTCAAATTACACCTTCTCTTACATTTGGATATATTTTCTGAAAATCTGGGGGCAGTCAATGAAGAACAAGGTGAGATATTCCAACAAGAAAGATATTCAGGAAATACCAAAAGCGATGGAATACATCAATGACTACTGATTATTGTTGGATGCTGCTTGAAACACACAAGAGAAAATCCGAAGGAGTATTCCAGATCAAACGAACTAGATGTTATTTTAATGCTGTGTGAAATGTGAAATTGTGTAAAGTAAAACTTTAATTTCATTTGTAACTCATATTCAACCCCTGGGTTATGCATTTTTCTCTGGGAAAATGTAGAAAATTTCACTCTTGATTTGTAAAAAAATTAGATATGATGAGATAAATGGAAGTCATTTTTGAAATAGCGTTACTAAAGAATTTAGAATCACATTTCAAAAGCAAATCAACTCTGTAAAGGTTTAAGTTTATAGATCTGCGTTATTAATGCAATCAATATGTCGGTCCTGGTGGTGCAGTGGTAGCCATACTTCTTGCCTTCTAAACCCAAGGTGGCGGGTTCAAACCTGGCCAGGATCGATAGATTTTTTTCGGGGTAAAAAACCTAAGTATGGCTTAGGCACGAAAAAGAACCTCAAGCCTGAAAGAAGAGGCCTCTGAGCAAAATTTGTTGGCCTTTTCACGCCCGGAATTGAATGGGACGCTGATGACCTGAGATGTTAAAGAGCGTCCTTAAATAAAATGAATCAAAAACAAAAAAGCAATAAATTTGTGCAGTTCTTGCGTATCACAAGCTGTGATTAAGCGCACGAAAAGCATGCAAAATGTTTGTGGAAAAAAGCAGTACTTGTAATGCACATGAAATGTACATTTTTTCTTATTGCCGCAGGAACAGCAGTGGATGAAGATGCGACATTGAGTACGTCAACAGGGAAACGAGCAGATGCAACAAGAACCCCTTTGGTTAATGATCCCGACTCCAGACAGCACCACCATCGCGGCGGAAGTAGTGCTGCCATCTTCACGCCCTACTTCAAGCAACGTTATAGATATCGTACCAACTGTTGTTATGGCCTATCCATGGATCTCCTGGAGAATGTAGCACACGAACTAGAGTTCGATTTCCATCTCTATATCGTCGCAGACGGGCTGTTCGGCACCAAGACGCGGGGAGAAGAACCCGTCACCGCCGCCATTCGTCATGCCAATGGCGGAGGAGGCGGGAGTGGGTTCAAGCCCGATCAACCCCGCAGCAGCGGTTCCATCCGAGATGATATTCGCCGCGGCGGGAGTGAAAGTGGGGGCGTCGGCGGTGGCGCTTCTAAGTGGAACGGCATCGTCGGCGACCTCGTCTCGGGCGCGGCCCACATGTCGTTTGCCGCCCTGAGCGTCTCTTCAGCGCGGTCTGAAGTGATCGACTTTTCGGTACCCTATTTCTTCAGCGGCGTCAGCTTCCTTGCGGCGCCCACGCAGAAGAGTGAGATACCGCTCCTCGCCTTCCTGCTGCCGTTCAGCCCGGAGCTCTGGATCGCCATCTTTACCTCTCTCAACATCACTGCCATGGCGGTTGCTGTTTACGAGTGGCTCAGCCCTTTTGGTCTCAACCCCTGGGGTCGACAGCGAAGCAAAAATTTCAGCATAGCCTCAGCCCTATGGGTGATGTGGGGCCTTCTGTGCGGCCACCTGGTAGCTTTCAAAGCTCCCAAATCCTGGCCCAATAAATTCCTCATCAACGTGTGGGGAGGTTTCTCCGTCATCTTCGTCGCTAGCTACACGGCCAATATAGCAGCTCTCATAGCCGGTCTGTTCTTCCACAACGCAGTAAGCAACTATCACGATCGAAGTGTAAGTATGTCATTTATTTATGTATTTAATATTAACTATTAATATACTGCATTTCATTTACCGCCTAAAAATTGCAATTTGTTTATATTGATTAGAAACAACGAAATAGAAGGGACAACATAAAAAAATATAATAATTTATATATATAATAAATATTTTCCACATTTTCTAAGCAGGAATGAATGTGACTCGTACAAAACATAATTTCCAAGTTTTATGTGAACTTTTCTAACTCTACCTTTTTGTTTGTTGTAATTCCCCACGCATAAGCATTTCTCCGTTTACGCTGGTGTGCTTTTTTCCAGTGTTATTGAATGACTAAAGTTCTGAACGCACTCGTCAATAGATCATGCTTACCGGGAATATACTACTTACCACTTCATGAACGCAGTTATGATAGCGAAAATATTATAGCTCATTGTTTTAAGTTTATTTTACACTTATAAATACGTTTTAAAGTGTTTTACCTGGTCAAATGCTGTTGACAAAATTTTAAATAATGAAACAGTATATTTTTTAATAAAGTCGAATTTCTATCCGAAAACGATTAATATTTAGTAAAAATACATTAACCTATAGCCTTCAAAATGCAATATTTTAATTGTTTTCGTGTGCTCGGGAGCTGTTTTTATTCGCTGTAATAAATATCGATATATTTACTGAAACTTTCTAAACTAAACGCTGCTATTTGTTTTTGTCTTGGACAATATGTTTATTAGGACACACAATCTAATTAAAACAGATACGGTGGCATAATTATTCCGTTTTTTATTGTTTATTCCAAGATATGTTTTTATTCCCTAAGTTATTGCAATTTTTAGCAATTTCTTTAGCGATATTGGGGTCTACACTTTCATTTTTTTTTTTTCTGTAACACTATTTATTTTATACTAATCCATATATTTCTGTAAACCTTTTTACATTTGGAATGGAGAATAAAGTTAAGAAACAATTAATTTTTTTCTGTTTTATTAAATGTTTCTCATTATTTTGCATGATTTTATTTCTGCAGTCTATTCACATCACATTATATGGTAGCTTATATTTATTGCATTTGCTGTCTCATTTCTCTTATTTTCTTTGACGCTTCTTTACAAGTATTCATTTCTATTTTGTGGAATATAATATTTTAAATTTTAATGTTTATTTTTATATAATTTGTTATAGTTCTTCATTTCACATTTCTAATCCTACATTAGTATATCCCGTTTTTTCTTTCCTCCAAGACTTTATTTGCTTCTATTAGGTTTATTCCTTTTAGTTTTATACCGTTATATTTATGTTATTTGCTTATTATTAGTTTCTGCATGTATTAATTAATTGTGTATTTACAAATAGATCTTCATTGTTCTTCACTGAGGTGGGCCTTGTTTCATAAAAGTATGGTCTAATACATACAAGTGTATTATGTGCAGTTTTATGGTCTTGTAACTTTCTGTTCCACGAAAGAAACGCTACACTGGTAAAGTATTAGTAAAATGTTATAAGTGACGTCATGTGGATGTAATATAAAAGCAAGATGGAGGAACCGCTGTCGCCATCCCTTGAATTAGGTAATGTTCACTCTTTAAGGTTTTTTTATTGCACTGAGCTGATCATTGTCATTTCTGCAAAGTTAGTCTTGCTTTTTTCTCAGACATAATGATCATTTAAATACTTTATTATGTATTTATCGATATTCAACCGTAATAATCCTCTTTGAGACGGTAGTCCCTTATAACTACATTTAAGAGCTCAATTTCAGCCGTCGAGAGATGGTAGAAGAATCGCGCTTCCCGATTGCTCTCGAGTAATTTTATTAGTCCATTGGTTCCTTTATATTTATTTATTTGTTTATATTGCTTGACAATCACCTTCTCATAAACAAAAAATACCGGAAAAATTGTGCCAAAAGAAAGTATTATAAAAGAGAACGAAAAGAAATTATTTCCATGGTATGTAGCAAAAACCTTAAAAAACTCCTGAATTAAAATGCTGATTTGAAATGTGCATGTGGAACAAGAAACATCAATGAGCCGTACTTTATTTGCACTTAACCTAGCTTTATCATTATACACAAATATTTATTCTTTCTTCATGCTGAAATAATAAGGATTGTAGGTGGCGTAGGTGTTGCTTTAAAATGTTTTCAGAATGCCCCACGTTGGTAGTCAAAGTTCGAAATAAGATTGTGGGTGACGGATATTTATTAATGACCCCACTCTTCTTCGGTGAGACTCTCTCGAGGGCGTTTCGCTGTATTTTGGCGGCTGTGAGCTAGCCGCCGGGCTTGAGTGGGACCGGATTCCTAAAATGATGACAAATGACGCCTCGTTATTCACTTTGTTAATAAAATTTATTCTCCTAACATAAAGATAAGTCTCTCGTCAAACTATAGCAAGGTAATCTTAGCAGACGTGTATATTTATTTGCGCCGACCAAAAGATGCCAGATCAAAGAAAGTGTTGATTTAACTGAGTTCCTAATGCAACTCATATCGGCAGTTAACGTAGTGATTGTTGCTCAAGCGTCGTTGTCGCACTTGGTACTTAGGCCGCTCTTCCGCTGATCTCCGCAAGCAGACAGTCGCACATATCTGGGCCTGGAGAATTCTGAAACTTGGGAAAAATCTAACGCTTTTATACACAATATGAAACGAACACCATCCGTGTGCAACAGTGCGAAATACTCCCGCCAACTTTGTATTAACGTGCCTGATAGGTGAATGCTTACCTCAATGGATTTCATTTCTATTCGCTGGAAAATTTTGTTCAAGCCAAATGCTTCGCTATTCGTAATAATATGAACTGTCAATGACTCTTTTTGCTCGGACACCTGCAACTTTGCCATAAGTTTGCCCTAAGGCAGGGGCATTTTCAAACCCCAGCCACATACCAGAAGGGATTACCTTCCAATTGTCTAACTTTCTGCGTTTGGAGAGAGACGAAAGCCTGGTTTCTCTGCCTGGTTACATTTTTACACTTTATTTCTTAAATATTACAAAAATTACCTTTTATAAATGCTATTAAATACTATGCAATTTTAATTTTACATGTGTCATTAAAGTTCCTCCACTGAAAGAAAATGCCCAGCATATTTGCACCTAATTGCAGATTTCTGATTCTAAAATTTACAAAGATTAATTACTTCAATTACTTGCCGGGGAGTCAGGGACAGCTTCAATACTCATCATTATCTCTTTCGCTGATACTTAGTACATTTGGGTGCACTGGTTCCCAAAATCATTAGAAAGATTATAAATTCTGTGCTAGTGTTTGAAGTTGCCAATGTTCCTGCACTTGTAGAGAAACTTATACAAGTGCGCGACTAGTACTAATAATACTTTAGTGGAACAGAGGTACGAAAATTCACTTGTACATTTGTAAGTATGGAATAGTAAAGTACAAGTGTAACAGAAATCATTGTGGAACAGAATTTTACTAATAACTACAAGTTACCAGTCCGTACACTTGTAATCATACTTTGTGAAACAGGGCCCAGGTGGACTTAAATAATTATTTTTCCTTTCTTTGTGCTGAGACCTTTTTACAGCTGCCGAATGTTCTCTTATTAATTAATTAAGAAGATAAGTAATAATCGACCCAACATTAGCTGCCTCAGTGTTTTGTATGAATTTTATATTATTTATTAAAAATTGTTAGGTAAATTTAAGTTTTTTATAACATAAACTTATTAGTCTTGTATGTTGGCAATGCAGAGGAAAGAAATAAATACGAAAACATTTAGTAATATCGTTCCTAAATTACATTATGGATTACATTTACCTACATATAAATATATGATTGCATCAAAAACTTAAAGTTGTTAACAAGTGAATGTGCAAACATCATGTTAACTAACGGAAACAAGAGGTTGTAGCACAATTAGCGACATCTTACTTCAAAGCACCAACTTCTACGAGAGCCATCTTCACAATTAGTGACATCTCTCTCTCTAAGCAGTAACTTTTTCGAGAGCCCTTTAGTTGTCATATTACTTTCTCAAAACTTGTAGTCAGCCTCAGCAGCCAAGGAGGGTTAAACTACCCAAAGACAGTAATTTAAATAAGTACATTTCATCTTATTTCTTTTGCAATAACACTATATCCCTACCAATGGATGATGCCAACCGATGATATTAACAAGAAAGTGAGCTAACTTGAAGGCTACTGTAACTCTATTTACCAGTTCGTGAACTTTGACCTAAATGAAGCCAATGATAGCCTTCCTTATTCAAGGTAAATTAAATAGACTGCTCTCCACTAACGAAGCTTAAAACCAACTAGAACTACACGACGACGGAAATGGGAACGCTTTACACCACCTATCTAGTAGAATTCGAAGACAGTATTGACATTCTCGAAGCTAAATTAAGAAAGGCCTCAACAGAGAAAAATGCACAGGGAAATGATGAGGTTTTAACGTGCCTAGATATATGAAACTTTCTAAATTCAATGTTCCTACTTTTTGCGACATTTTAATTACCTGGTTACACTCCAAGGATGTTTTTGAAGCCCTGCTGGTAAACAAAAATGCCCTATCCAAAATAGTGAAATTTCACCACCTGCTCTCCTCATTCGCCTAAGTTGATAGCAACCGAGTATGTTAGGCAAATACTGGAAGTTTTGGGTAAATTCAGCTTAATCAAGTGTGAAATGCGTTATGTAACTAATACATTCCAAGGCAATATAGACTTCCTCATAGCCCGTAACGCTCTACCAAGCATTCTGAATTTACTTTTTAATGAACCTTTACCCTCCAGACTAGACAGAAAATTAAGACTTAAAATTGAAACGAAACAAGCTCAGTGCATGCAGTAGGTTTCAAGGGACTCATTAGCTTTATGGAGGGATGCTTTTAAACGCTGCAACTCTGCTCCTCTCCATTCCCACTGGTCTATATCATGACCACAAGCCAAGGTCAAGGAGGACACCACAACAGCAATAACACATTTCAACATGAAAAAGATGTTATATTTGCTCAGAAGAACACAGACTGTACAAAAGTTCGGACTTCCTAAAATTAAGCTGTAGCCAGAATTTTAATTTAATTAAAGATAGCAAATATAGCACCAACTGTCCCGTGTAAGGTATGCAATTATAAAATCTCCTGTAAGACATGCAAGAGATATCACGCGTTACTATATCAACAGGTTAACCAAACTAGCAAACATGGCACAAAACTCACAAAGTAGTAACTGAAGACAATTGTCGTATCACTCTTTTAGAAGTGCGCCAACAACTCAGGTACTCTTGTGCCCAGTCCAAGTTAAAATCAAGGACTCAAACGGGAGGTTTTATCTCTTGCATGCAGTTTTTGATAGTGACTCCCACTGTAAGTGCACTCAACAGTCAGTGACTTTCTTTTCAACTTGGAATGTACAGTAAGTACTGTCTGATATTACTGGCAATTTTCCTGCATCATACAGTGATTACGAGAAGTGGGACATTCTGAACGACGTTATCCTAGCCAACCCAGACCTTCATCTTCCTCAGAATGTTCACTTACTCATTGGGACAAAGCTTTTCTTGCAACTTATGCAGAAAGGGGAAAGAAGGAAAAAGAAAAAAACTCGTCCAGGGTATCCGGATTTTAAGTGCGTAGTATCCACAAAGTTTGAACGAAGAAAGAATCCATGAATAGCAACCCAGTTCACTTTTCATTAGATCTGATAACAGCCTAGAAAAATTAATCCAAAGATTTTGGATCCTAGAGGAATTAAGTCACATAGCACATTCGCCAGAACATAAGGAATGTAAGAAAAACTTTAAGAACACCACCATACCAGATGGAAGATACACTGTAGAGTTGCTCATATGAAGTAAATTCAATCTTGGAAACTCAAGGGAGACTGCCATACAGCGCTTTCATCTGTTGGAGAAGAAACTGCAAACACAGAGAACACTTCGCTGTGACTGATCGAGTTCATGAGAGAAGATTATACACTTGGACATTTTGTTGCATTTCATTCAAAATCCACATTACAAACACCGAAATGATGCATATCTCTTCACGCTGTTCGCAGACACTCAAGCAGCACAACCGAGATAAGAATTGTCTTTTTTGCCTCTGCACGAACCGACAATAGTAAGGTGTTAAACATATTAATGGTGAACCAACTGTTCAACATGATCTCTGCTGGTTGGTCATCCGTTTCTGTATGCACAGAATAGCCTTTATGACCAACATAGAAAATATGTGAGAATACATTCAAAGCATCAATCTTTCCAATCTATATTATAAGGAGAAACATCTCAGGATGAACTGAAACCTGTGCTCTTTCAACAATGACACTGCATCAGCACCTTATTTGGCCACAAGATGTCTTCAAGAACTGGCGATAGAATAAGCGACTGTGACACGACACGATTTTCATGTGAATGATTGCATTTCGGGAGCACAGACTCTAGAATAAGCTCCAAGGCTAAGAGTCCAACCCCTTCTTCAACTTGTAGGATTTATAAATAGCAAAGAATTGCTTAAATAAATCCCAGAGAACTTAAGGAGCTAAAGCATTCATTGACAGATTGTAAAAACAGTGTAGTGAAGAATTTGGGTTTGACTTGGCACCCTTCGACAGATCAATTCTGAATCAGAAGTGACCTGAATTGAAGTGCAAGAGAACCAAGTTATTCGAAACATGTTCTTATCTGTTCATCAATATTTGACCCATTAGGACTGGCAATTCTTTCTGTTGTTCTCTGCAAAGTATTCATGCAGCGCCTATGGCAAGAAGCTACAGGATGGAATTACCAATTACTAGGGAATCCACTCGATATTTGGGATTACTTATACAGCAAATACCTTTATTTAACACTTCAGTATTCCACGATCGACCCTCATTGAAAGGGCAGTGAAGAATACTGAAATACGTGGCTTCTGTGATGATTCATAGACGGCTCACGGGGATGCAGTGTATATCAGATGTGTAAATCAAGAGGTCGAGATTTACACTAATCCCCAGTGCGCAAAATCAAGCGTTGCACTTCTGAAGCAAGTCTCAAACCCGCGTCTTGTGAACTGTATGCAGCCTAATCGTGGCTCGTCTCATCAAGAAGGCACATGCATCTCTACGCACACCCCCGACAGAGTGCAACTTTCGATCGATTCATAAATTGTACTGGCTTGGTTACACGCATGTCTAACGACATGGAAGACATTTGTAGCAAACGGGGTAGCAGAGATTCAAGACATTGTACCTGATTCCCATCCGCATCATGCAAGATCAGAGGACAATTCTGCAGGTCTCACTTCACGAGGGATACTATCAATTCTTCTTCAAGACTGCAAGCTATAGTGGGAAGATCCCAGCTGGCTGAGTCTAGATCCATTGAAATGACCGATCTCTCAAGGATTCCTGATCAAAAAACTGAAGCATCAATTATTGTCACGCAATATAATGACTCATTTTTAAATTATTCATCCTTAAATTGACTAATTAAGACAGTTGGTTAGTGTATGAGACTTTCTTCTAACTGCAAGAAGTCCTACAGTGAACGTTATACTTCTCCAACGAGACCAAAAGAGATAAAGTATGCACTTAACATTTGTCTCCAGATTATGCAATCCTTTTCTTATCAAAGAGAACCACAATGCTTCACACAAGGCAACTTTGTTGATGCAACTAATAAACTTAAGAGTTTAAGTCAATCTTAGACCAAATGACTATCTTAGAATTGGAGGAAGATTGCGGAAAGCACCAACTCATACTTCATCCTCAACATCATCTCACCAAACTGACTATTCTGAGTGAGCTTCAACGTTTACCCAACTATTCATTTCATCATTATGATATTAAAAAATCGCCAGGCAATCAAGAAATGTATTCACTCGTGCATAACATGCCTCAAACTGAGAACAGGAATAAACAGAAAATGATAAATCTCCCTAGAGTCACAACTTCTAGATCTTTCATGAACGTGGGAATAGATTATGTGATCCATTGCTGATACATATCGGCACTCAACGAAGCAAAACATTAGGAAAGCATACTTTGGAGTCTTCACGTTTCTGCAATCAGAGCTGTTCACTTTGAAGTCACCTCTGATCAACAAATGCAGCACTTTGCCGATGCACCTCACGTCAAGCTTGTCCTTCCAATATTTTCAGTGACAATGGTACCAATTCCGTTGGAGCATCTAAGGAATTCAGGGGAATCCCTGAGAAACCAAAAAGAATAAAGGGAGATTGCAGACTGCGCAGGAAGAACAGACATTGCCTTGCACGTCATCCTGCCATCTGCACCTCATTTTGGAGGTTCCAGGGAAACCATGATCAAGTTATTCAAGCACCACCTTCGAAAAACCATGGTAACAACAATATTTACCTTCGAAGAACTAACCACGCTTTCTTCTCAAATCAAAGCCTGTTGGAATAGTCGTCTTCTATTCAGACTTAGTGATGATCCAACAGATTCGTCTTGTCTTACACCATCCCATTTTTTTAATTGGTGAGCCTTTCACAGCTCTTGCCGATTACAGTCTCATCAGTAGACTCTCCAGATAGAAATATATCCAAAAGATGACCCAAGACTTCTGGTGGTCGTGGCGCAAGGGCTACCTCAACACTCTATAATAGCGTCACAAATGGATTCAAGAACATACCAATTTTTATGTCCGGACGAACTTATACTCATAAAGGACAATAATTTATCCCCACTTTAATGTAAAGAGGCTTAATAAAGGATTCATCTCTATGATGATGATGATGATGATGATGATGATGATGATGATGATGATGATGGTCTTTCCAGAGTAACTACAGTCAAAGTCAATTCCGGTATCATTGCGCGTCCTATTAAGAAAGTGCGTGTGTGTTACTGAATACCTGACTCCCTGAACATTATTACTATCTAAACATTGTTCACTTTGTCTATGTTGTAAATTTCGGTTGTTTATTAAAATTTGCAAAGGCCATTTCCCTTTGGTGGGCGGTATGTTATATAAATTTAAGTTTCTCTTTATCGTATTAGTTGCACTCTTATTAGCCTTGTATGTTGGTAATACAGTCATTGTAGAAAAAACAAAATAAATACGTAAGCATTAAATAATTTCATTCATTCTTTAGAAATATCGCCTCTTATTTACAACATTTCATTTTTTCTTTATAAGTTGTTCTCAACGTATTAAAGAAGGCAACATTGATTGTCCCTTCTCGTTTTTGTTCATTGCGTTTTCAGTATTCGTTCCAATTAATCCAGTATTTGGTTTGACGCCTACTCTTGTATTTCGGTATTCTGCCATTAATATTATCAGCTATGTCCATAATATCTTGAAAATTTGCGGAAATTTGAATTACTTCATGCGTTTTTTTTCTCCTCCTCTTCTGGAAAATATACCCCGATTATTGTAATGAAAACTGTTTGAAATATTAAACTAATCCTATCATCAATAAATGTTGAAATATATGTCACATTTTTAACTTTTTATTAATAGAAAAGCCGTTTCTTTAATTTAGTTCCAGATCGTATATCATGTTAAAATTTTCAAACTTTTTTAAGTTTTTATTTTATTTTATTCTTTCTTCATTTCTGTTATTGCTACCATGTCCATTGTCATTTCAGTTAATTCTTTTCATATTTGGGTATGTGCAATACATTTAATAATCCAAAATGCTGAATTTTTCTATTATTCCATGATATTTGTCTCTTTTCCTTGCTTTTGTCAAAACCCTTGAATCTGTTCGGTATTGAAATCTCCCTCATAACAAATTAATAAGTATCTGTTCAAGTAAAAGTACCAAGTTTTTGCTGAGTAGTTCAATAGATAAGAGACCTCCTCTGAGCCTTCGAGCATGTTCTCTTATGTATCAACCCCATTCTTGCCAAGTCTAGCAGTCGTTAAGAGTTTTATTCCAAGCATGGTCTGTCGTTTAATTTTCCTAATTGTACGTACGTTCACCAGCTCTAGGACTTATTGCCACAACCTCAGGTTAGACTTGCCAGTCGTATCTTGCAGTTGAGATCTATAGGCAGTTCATTAATAGAGAACTGTATCTATATTCCTTTAATGAACTCTTCAAATATTATAGTTTCTGCATTCCGTAAATGGAACTTTTTTTTTAATCCCTTTGACCTGTAAGACACCCCTGCCCATCATTATGGGTTATCACATTGGACCAGGGAATAACCCGACGAATTTCCTCTTGGCCACTTATTTTGTTTATTAAGTTTTTCCTCAAAAGTAACACTCTTTTCACAGGATTATTGGATGTTCATTATTGCATGCCTCCGAAGAAAATATTTTTATAATCTTCGCTGATGAGAAGTAAGACAATGCCCTGTGGCACGTCGTTAAGCCCGTAGTTTTACCCATGTTTAATAAGCGGAATAAATTATTTTTGACATACCGAATAGCTGTGAAAGCTTTCTCATACCTCTCAAACAGAGCAGAATCATATCACATTTGCATGATGTTACAGGACCAGCAAGTTGGTTCCAAGTATTTCTGAATTATTTATTTATTTTACATCCATTACCTAATGAGTTGGTGCTTGACCTTGCAGCCTCCTAAAAACCAATAAAAACAATGTGCAATTACTTCAGTTTTCCTTTCACGTTCATTAGCTAATGCTTTAGTGCTTGGCGGAGATAAACATATTTGTTTACTATAATGATAGAATCCTACACCATTGGAACATTCCATGGCAGATTGCTTTCCGGATGGAAGTTCAGCCAAGGTTCTGGCTGGATAACTATTACCATCATAAACAGAGATACACAAACACTGTCACCAAGTCCATCCCGGCGGACTAGTGGTAACCATACTTTCCTCGCAGGCCCAACGTCACTGGTTCAAAACTGACCAGGATCGTTGAATTTTTTCATAGGGCGTAAAAAATCCTGATTACTGTTTCCTGCTTTTGATCCCATGTCATAGGTTACGGTACCTAAAAGATGCGGTACCTAGGATGAGGCCTCTGAGAAAAGTTATCGGCCATTTTACTCCCTAAATAGAACGGAATGGAGTGGCCAAAGATGATAAAGGACATTCATAAAAAATAAAGTGAATAAAGCTGTCATGAAGGTTATGAAAAGCGAAATACCAGGTAGGTTTAAAAGCCAGGGAAACAGACTCGTTTGTACTAGCGTTTAATTGTATAGATTCATCGTTTTGGAAGACCATGGCAGTGGAGGAACGTTGACTTTGCTACATTTACGAGCCTAGACGAGCCCAAGAAATAGATAAAACTCTTAACCCGACAACAAAACACTCGTGTTCATTGTTGTGCTGACGCTCCAACTGACAGCTAGTACCTTTCCGGTCATCACATGTGAACGTTGCGATTGTGTTTTCGGCGGAGAATAATTACACTATAAGTATTCATTTGTTTGATGATCATCGTAATTTTTATAAAAGTTTGTAGTAACGCGACTTGAAACTCTTAAGAGATTAAAAACGTCCATGTTTTATCATATTTTCTGCAAACGGTGTTATTTATATTTTGAAATATTATTGTAAGGATTATTATTATCATCGTTTATTCTAATGTCTCTCAAGTTGAATGTAAACTATCCAAAGTTTGCAGGAAAAGCACTGACTATTTTTCATGAATTGGGGCGCGAAAGCATTTCTAATGATAATTTTGATTCCGATAATTCCCTGAGTGAGAATGGACTAGCAGGTCATGTTTAATTCACGATGTTATAATAAGGAAAGTGGAAATGACGAACTTGCATCTCTTCACGGAAATGTTCAATCAAAGGATGGTGAAAGCGATATTCTATTAGTGCATTATTAATCATAATTACCATCCCTTGTATTTATTGATCAACGTTACATTATTCAGTCAAAGAAGAAATCTCTAAAAGATAAAGATGGACATCGTTTGTCTTCACTAGCTATAAACGTACTCCCCGAAGAAATATCATCATCATATCCATCTCCAACTAAGGAAGCGAAATCCCCTATAACTCTTTGGATATCTTTTTTGTATTCAAAATAAATTAAATTTCTCGCTTGATTCTTGAGGAGGAAATGAACCTCAACCTGAAGAGAATGAAATATCAGCAGTCAAGGCAACTCAACGTGAATTCATAATGAAAGCCTTACTTGAATCCTTGATATTGGAAGCAGCTTTGAGAAACAACCACTTGTGAATTCAAGAACTGTTTGACACAATGTAGCATAAGAGCTGTCATGAGTACGTAAAGATTTGATTCCTCATTTCGTGCCTAAGCTTTGATGACAAAATGACATGTGATGTAAGAAAGCAAACACATCCCTTTGATGCAATTGGGGATTGTGGGAACTATTTCTTGAAAGATTCAGAAGAAGCCATACACCAGGATCGTTTTATCATCTGGTCGTTGCCCATTTAGCATGTTCATACCAAATAAACCTGCGAAGTATGGCAATCATGGCATGTGATTAGGGGACGAAATATTGATTGAAGCATTCCATGCCTTGGAAAAGGAAGCAATACAAGTGGATTCCTCCTTGCAGAGCATTACTTGAAAGAACTGACAAAAACTGTGAAGAATTCCAACCGCAATGTTGCAGTAGATAATTGGTTCACATCGGTGGAATTGGCCGATGATTTGCTGAATGATAAATTGATTGTTGATACCTTGAGGCAGAACAAATGAGAAATACCCCAGAATTATTGCAGACCAAGAAAAGAGAAATGAGTACGTCAATGTTTGTTTTCGATAAGGAAAAAAAGCGCTCGCATCCTTCAAGCCAAAAACCAATAAAGGGATAGTTCTTCTGTCTACTGCACATGAACAGGGAAAAATCAACAATGTTACATCACTGAAGTCTACAGCAGCAAAAAAGTTGATGTTAACATATTTCGTAATAATTCATACAGCCTTAAAACAAAACTCTGGCCTTTGAGTCTTTTTATGGCATTTTCAATATTGCTTGGCTAAATACTTGGAAAATTCCTGTTTACAACAATGCCGAGGCTCTGAAAACGTAAAAGTTACTCTTAACGCTTAATGAACAGCTTATGCTGTCTTGGATGAAGAAAAGGCTTCTAATCCCAACGATATCTACGGAGATCCGTAGCACCATTCTTTCCTTTATCGGGAAAGAGAAAAGCCATGTAGATGAAGCTGCAGAACCATCAACAACCGAAAGGAGGACATCTGCTACATATCTCCGTCAAAAAGCGGCGAATGACAACCACTTTGTGCAATGTTTGTAGAAAAACAACAGAGCGCAGTTGTGCGCAAACGTTTTTGAGAGAAGTATATTTAATAATAATTCTGTACTTTGGTTAAATATTCCACATAGTTTTCTGTCTTTGAAGAAGAACACAAACTACTAGAAATATAGCGAAAATTGTACAGCTCTTTGTGTTTATCTATTTTAGTTATATTGTTCCAAGAATTACTTTATTTATCCTTTTATTAGATACATAATATATAATAAAAATGAGAAATGAAGTACCTATATATAACAAGAACCAGAGAAATGGAAGCAGATAAAACACTTAAACGGTCACACAATTTTCTCTATATTTCGAAAATATAGTGTTTTATCTATTTCTCTAATTATTTTAGTTCAATTGTTCCAAGAGTTAAATTATTTTTCATTTTATTGTAGGAATATATATCAAGTAATTATATGTAATTATATAAAATAACTTGATATTTCGAATTGTTATATGTATATATTTCAATGTTTATTTTCAATATACGAATATTTTGTTTTAGTTTTCTAGATTTAGGTCCATATATATACAGACATACTAGCTCTGGCCAAGCCAAACACTCAACGACGCAGCAACCAATCAAGAGTATCCACATATGCTGCTATGAGGCGAGAACAGTCCTCTAATGCGCATACTGATGTGCGTGCCTCAACACAACCAACTCACATGCACACAACTCCCAACTCAAGAACCCCCTACAATCACAATTTTCTTTCCTCGGCCAAAGAGGAAGCAGCCCTCACCTAGAAACACTCATGCTGAAGGGATAGCAGACACTAGCTCTGCCGATGCACCTGCAATTCTTACGGCTGGAAATTCTTAAGAGTGACTGACACCTCCCAGACCAACTCCCCACATAACACGTTCACCAGAACCAATCAACTCCAATCTAACGAATGCAAACACCCTGGAGTTGCTGCAGTGACGGACCAATATTTGGCAGACATACAGCCAGTAGCTGAAGGACCTTTGCAATCGTTTCCTTAACGCACCTGGTTCCTCTAGCAAGATTCTGATAGTATTTGGCGCTTTGCAATGAAAACATGGCGACCCGAGACGGCGCGCGGAATTAGGTCCATCACCTCATTCCAGTTTGCATTTTGGAATGCATATGATCTCATGGAAAAGGGGGACGAACTTGATAATTTTGCTGCCCGGTACGCTCTAGACGTCATCTTAGTTAGAGAGACGCATTTTCATCAGTTCAACCGGTTCCATCTTCCGGCCTACAATTGTCTCAGAACAGATCACAATGACCCAGGAGGGGGTACGGCGATACTAGTTCGAAGAAGTGTAGTCCCACAACAATCCAGATTCCACCTCTTCAAACCCTAGAGGCCATGGCCACATATGTTGAACTCGGTGACACGGAGGTTTTGCTAGTTTCTGTATATCACTCCCGTTCCAGAACATTAATGGAGGCCGATCACCTTTCTATACTAGCCCTACATCCCAGTGTAGTTCTGGCTGGTGACTTTAATGCCAAACATTCTCGTTGGCATTGTAGTCCATGGGAAGAAGAAATGCAGTCACCAGAATGATTGATCAGAATGAATAATGTTTAACGCACTTTTTTGCTACAGAGACACCACAGGCGATGGACACTGATGATACATGAGATGGAAATGATATATTGCGAAAGGATTTATTTGAAGGAATCGTTCCAGGCCTAAGTTTAGGGTACCTCCCCGGCATTAGCCATTTATGAGGACTGAGGAAAACTTGGAAAAAACCTCAGTCAGGAAGGACGGTCGTGATTCGAACCCCATATCTCTTGCTCACAAGTGGCGCGGGCCTTAACGACCTCGGCCACCCGTGGCGGTTGTGATGTTTGATCAGGACCCACAGCTTCGAGCATAGGATTACATGCATCATTCGCATAGTAGACGACGATCATATGTTACTAACTTCACGATCATCAAATATTCCCACACCATCTTACTCTCACTTCGATCAATGCACTCCATTCCGATCATAACCCCGTGTTGGCAGAAACCAGCCCTAGAGTTGTCAACCTGATGTCACAGGTCTAATCCGCGAGGTCGGTTGGTAAAGTGTTAATGCCTTATACCTCCAAACCAAAATATAACAGACATACGAACCGTAGAGGCAGCAGTCTCATCCTTTATATGTATGGTAACCGGGTCACTCATAGCCTTACTTTCCAAACCACCCCTCCCTACACAGATGTCACACCTTTAAACCTAAAACTACTGATTCGCAGTTCCTGGGCTGCTCGCAAACTCTATCAAGGACACCGCAACCAAATTATCTAAGACTCTTACACCGGTAAGTCTTCGCGAGCATAAATGTCTTACCTGGGAGGGCAGGATGGCTAGAACTAATATTGATGATGGTGACTTGTGGAAGGTCGCCAAAAACCTTCATTAGCAACGAGATATACTGCCGTTCAATTCATGGCACCAGAGGTCTGGTTTACGATTCCCAAGCCAAAGCTAATGCTCTAGCTGATTACTTGGAACTCGTCTTTAGAAATGACCCCCAGGACGAAACCTTTTCACGCACTCAACGAGGCCACATGAGGCGGGCACTGGTACTCCCATCTTCCATTCCAGTGAAGTTCAAGGCGCACTACAGCGTCTCCGTCCCAGAAAGACTGCCGGGCCTGGTGGGTTAACCCCCTCATGCTCCGCCAACCTTCCATTCAAGTATGTGTTCTTTGTGACTGAGGACTGAGCTTTTGGGTGTCAGTTTCGGGTATTTTCCACAAGAGTGGAGGGAAGCTCGTATGATATGCATATTGAAACAAGGCAAAGACCCAGCCCACCCTTCCAGCTACTGCTCGATTGGTCTCCTGTCAATGTCATCAAAAGTTTTTTAAATACTTTTGCTCGCCCATTTGCTTCCTCTTCTGGGGAACATCCAAGTCATTTCTCTTCACCAATTCAGGTTCCGTCCTGGGCAGTGCGCCACTCAACAGCTGCTGCGAGTGGTCCAAGCTTTAGCCGTGGGTTTTCAGTATAAAGCATCTCTGGATGCGGAAAAGGCTTTCTCTGCGACCTAGCACGCCGGGATCCTTCACAGACTTATCTCTCTTGGGATTTTACTAATTTAAATACATCTACTGCATTCATACCTCAAACACCGCACTTTGACGGTTGCGATGCCGAGAAACAACTCAACACTAAGATCAATTCGCGACGGAGTATTAGAAGGCTTTGTGTTATTATGAATTCTTTTGGCATTAACATTAAGACTTTCCCCACACACACCAGACATCAACCCAATATGCAGATGACCTTGGTTTAAAAACACACAGACACTTACGCAGAGTCTAAGATTGTACACTTAATGAAAAGGTTGTGCAGGCGTTGGCGCATGTCAATCAATCCGCGAAAAGCAGTGCTATCATATTCACAACACTCCGCATACCCGCAGACTTCCCCATGCTCACATACAGGCAGCAGGGAGTTCAGTGGGAGAATTCCCTCGCTTATCTGGGAGTGCAGCTGAATTAAGCACTTACCTTCAGGAGTTACAACACTGGGCACAGGGAGCAACTGCTCAACTCTTCCCTGTGTTCAGTTCTAAAGGATGCCTGTACACTTAAAAATAAAGCTTTGATCACCCCCGTTATGTTGTATGCCTGTAAGCCATCGGACAGTTTGCTGCTACTGTTACAAAGGGCACAGAAAGAGGGCTTAGGGCTATTTATTCTGTATGCCGATATTTTCTTACTCGGCTACCTCATGAAGCTTCTTCCCTTTCATACATAGAAGACGAAGTTTCCCCCGGGCTACCAACTTTCACGACAGTTTACCACAATATGAGAGTGCTCTCATCCAATCACTGGGCAACTACGATTGTCACTCCAGACCTAAGCCTAGGTATAAGGTACAGCAGTGGGTACCTAGGATAACTATAATCTCACACCATGCAATCCGAATACTTACAAGCTACACTTTATATAATAATTTAAAAATCCGTTATTAATGTGAGCATGCTGATAACCAAACTTAGGCTGTCAACATGTGCACACTATAGAAACCCAAGGATGCTCACCCACTCATCACATCTCAGAGAAGCATTGCATTTAATCCATCAATTTTGCACCCCCCCCCCATAGGTACAATAAAACTTTCTAATACCCCTTTCCCCTCATTGGTAAACCCCTAGCTCGGGTAGGCACGCAGCAACACTACACAGCGTGGATGCTAATCCAGTCTGCCCTCTGAGGAAAATGTGGCGAAATATTCTGCCATTCAACATCACTAGACACGAAGTTTGTCCGTTGTTAAATTCTACACTATTGCTGAATGCAGCTGCTGTGGTAAGACAGAGAATCTTTATTGTTATAATCTCAAATGCTCTGATAAAAAATCGTGGCTGCTGTATTACACTGGCTTTGTCCGTCTTCTGCAAGAAAGGGAAGGAAGTGTTTCCAATTGTGCGCTCCTGGTAGTAGGCACACTGCTTCCTCTCAGTTTCTGTAAATTGAATACGTAACTCTCTGCTGTAGCGTTCTGTAATAACGTTCAGAATTTCAACTTGCTGAGGTTTTCGCTTAGTTTATGCAGCTTGTGCGTGACACACTTTTTTATTGTAATGTTATTTCTTTAGTGTTTTTAAATTAGAAATTACCATTAGCTATATAATAGGTATATACTTTCCTCCTAAAATGGCGATTTAAAATGCTATGTGTAATAATTTTTCAATGCGACAGTATTTCAATATTCCTATATCTTATTAATTTCAGCAAATTTACACGCAATTTGAGGGTTTACCATGCTTAGGAGTGGTTTCTGAGAGCTTTATACTTGCAATTCTCGCGTTTTTACCTGCTTAAGAAACTTCACTGTACTTAAATTTTGGATTACCAAAATGGCAGGTACTTGAATGTCGTACCTTTACGACAAATTTAGAACATCTGATAAAAATTGCGCCAAACGTAAAAGACATTACCACAGAAAAGCATATATAGCTGAGCAAAATTGACTCTATCAAAGGTTATATAGGAGCACCCAGCTGATCTAAGGCAAAGAAACATGGGAGAAAAAAGCAGGCCAGCAAAAAGGATAAAAATAAGGAGATGTAGTGTTGGGTTGAATGCTTTATCCAGTATTGGAAAATGTGCTCATGGATGCGTTAATTTATGCAACGGATGTATGCATGTTTATGTAAATATTTTCTCTGTACTATTGAAAATCAATACCACGAGAATGATTAAAAAGTTCTCGGAAAGAACTGATAGTGATAATTTCAAACTTCTTCCGGAATAAAACTATGCCATCAAGTATGCGACTAAATACATATTATTGCAGCCCAGATACTTATGCACATTGAATATCATGCAGTAATTACATGCTTGATAGAAAAAGTAATAAATGTCAGAGTGATATAAATAATACTGTAAGGCAGCGTTTCTCAACCTATGGGTCCTGATCCACTGGTGCATCCAAAGGGTACGTTTGATAGATATGCCAAGCTTCCCGATAGGAAAAGCGGCGCACAAACATTAATATTGTACTGTAGAATTGCAATACAAATGCCATATAAATCTAGTTCTGCTTTGGTACATTCTTCTTAATTTTATGTCCGCATATTTCTAGTATAATTTTTAACTTTAGTCTTGATTCAATAATGAGTACAGTAACTAATCAGGCACCGAATGTTTGGAACGGAAAATCTGTCCATTTGAATAATGATACTTTATTATTATTTATTATTGAATTTAAACTAAATATTTAAGTCAAATTCAGAAATTTTGTTAAAGATTTTTATATAATAGTTGTTTATAATATGTGTTAAAAGTGTCATATTTTGTAATTACAATATTTGCAAAACAAGGCCGCAAGCAAAATATCCTGTTCACAAAATAAAAATAAATTTTAACACTGTTAGAAACCAAACATTCAGAGATTAAAAATAAAATTGAAGAAATTTTCGCGCGTGTGATTTAAAGGAGAAAAATCAATTGTGTGTACAGTAAAATCACTGAATTCCAAAACTTTGGGGTCGACACATATTTGATCTCCGTGATTTTTTTTTCCCCTTCTGTGCTAAGGATATAGTTAAATTAAATTTGGTGAAAAAGAAGGAAGCTAGAGGGACGCTCAATAAGTAATTAACACATTTTTTTCCCCTTAAAGTAGGTTGGTTTTATTCAGGATTCAAATACAGCATGTTATTCCCCAATATTTTGGCTACCAAACCCTATTTTTTCAACACAATCTCCGTTCAATGCTACAGTCATACGCCACCTTGATGCGAGAGCCTGTATGCCTGATGGTACCACTCTACTGGTCTATGTCGGAGCCAACGTCTTTTTGCATCAACAACTTCCATACCTCCATGTAGTAAGTACTTCCCGCGGAGTGCATACTTCATTGGGCCAAACAGGTAGAAGTCGGAAGGTGCGAGATCCGGGCTGTAGGGTGGATGAGGAAGAACAGTCACTGAAGTTTTGTGAGCTCTCGGGTGCGCAGACTTGTGTGAGGCCGTGCGTTATCACGCAGAATGAGAAGTTCATTTGCATTTTTGTGGCCTCGAACACACTGAAGTCGTTTCTTCAATTTCCTTAGAGTAGCACAATACACTTCAGAGTTGATCCTTTCACGATGAGGGAGGACATCGAACAGAATAACCCCTTCCAAGTCCCAGAAAACCGTAGTCATGACTTTACGATCAGATGAGAGTACGGCTTTGAACTTTTTTTTCGAAGGAGAGTTGGTGTAGTGCCACTCCATGGATTACAGTTTTGTTTCGGGTTCGAAGTGATGAATCCATGTTTCATCGCCTGTGACAATATTTGACAATATTTGCCTCAGCCTCATAACGAGCAATCAATTCCGCACAGATGGTTCTTCTGTGATCTTTATGGTCGTCAGATGTCGAGGAACCCAGCAAGAACAAACCTTTGAGTACCCCAAGTACTCAAGTGGATAAGTGTGTCAGCAATACCAACAGAAACGCCAAGTTGAGCAGCGAGGTGTTTGATTGTGATCCGTCGATCACCTCAAACAACAGTCCGCACGTTCCAACACTGCAGGAGTCATATATAGCTGTGTGTGGCCGGCCTGCACGCGGGAGATCAGACAGGTTTGCTCGACCTTGTTGTGTTGATGACACACGCCTCGCCCAACGACTCAGCGTGCTTTTGTCCACTGCCAGGTCTCCGTAAACATTCTGCAAGCGCCTGTGAATACATGTGGTGCTCTGATTTTCCGCCAAAAGAAACTGAATAACTGCTGTTTGGAACGCACCTGCGTTATAGACGCCGTTTTGAAGGCTAGTTATAGTGCTGCCACCGATCGGAAATTAATGAAACTGTATGAGGTGAAGCGGGAATATTTAAAGATGTCCTAACAAAATTTAATTTTTTTTTCAACCAAAATTGGCCGAGAAAAAAATGTGTTGCATTACTTATTGAATGCCCCTCGTAATTAAATGTGATTCTCGTGGCCGTAGTTATTAATGAAGTAGCTAGTGACGCTAAAACTCAATTGATTATGAAAATAAAAAACTAAATTATTTGCATTTTATGAATAAATGAATATTGTTAAATTATTTCATCTCTTTTGTTTCATTGAATATAAACTTTTATGAATTAACGAATATTGTTAAATTATCTCATCTTATTTATTTCATTGGATATAAACTTTTATGAATTAACGAATATTGTTAAATTATCTCATCTCATTTGCTTATTGGATATAAATTTTTATGAATAAACGCATATTGTTAAATTATCTCATCTCATTTGTTTCATTGATTATAAACTTTTATGAATTAACGAATATTGTTAAATTATCTCATCTCATAACAAAATTTTAAACTCAAATATTATATATTTTTTGGATATCATTAAGATATTAAATTTTCGGTAGGGTATTAAGATTAATCATTTGCCACTTTGTATCTTTTCTTTGATACAAATGAAAAGCAAAAGCAAAAATAAGTTTGTTGCACACTTTGATTGACTACTCATGAGCCCAGGATAACCACCTTATGCAGAAACAGTAGGCAATTATTTCAGTTCAGTAAACACAATTGTTTAACAAACGTTCAGAAAGTGCTTATATGAGGGTTATTTGGTTTTTGAAAGATATATTTACTTTTTTTTATTAAAGTGTACTAATTTAGCATAGTGTCATACAGTTTCATGTCTAAGCGAATCCCGAATTTAAAAAGGTTGAAAATCACGGCTGCAAGGAATTCTGCTTCATAATTTTAGATAGTTTCAAAGTAGATAAAGGAGTTAAAACGAGATATCGATAGCTTGAAAGATGATCCTCATTGTAAACGGCCAAGATTTGTTGCAGCACACAAAATTATTGAAATTTGCACAATATGTATTGAAATTGATGAACAACTGTATTACATTAAAATTGACATGAGGGGTATATCTTGTTCCATTATCTTCGAAATCTACTAGTGTATTTGTATCATCTCCATAGTATTCCTTTTTAATTTTCTTGGTACTGACAAAGTTTCACGTCGTGGAAATAAAATTCTTTTATGCCTCACGACTTTCTGCTTGTTTATTGGAATGCAATTTAAAATGGATGGCACATTACTCCATTAAAGAGAAGTTTATTCTTTGAAATAGTTAAACTAAAATGCTCCATAAAATTCAAACTGCATATTTTGGAAATATCTATAGGTGACCAGAGGGGTTCCTTTTTGAAACCTTCTCTCCAAACTGCAACTCTCCACTTTTCCCGTAAATTTACCTCTTTTGGAAACATATGAAAAGTTATATTCTTGTTCTTTTGCCGTATCTGATATGCTGTAGGGCATACAATGAACCATTTTGTATTGCATTTACGCTAAATAGTGAATGAAAGTAGAGGAAACCGGCTATTAGGCTATTAAAGATTGAGTTAATCACCAAAGTAAGCCTATAACTATTGCATATGACAGAAATGTCCTCTATAACAAACACGTTTTCTCCTCCAACAACTAATAATAAAACACATACATTATTATCTCGAGTTGTGTAGACAATTCGAGCCATTGTAAAGACAAAGGTGATTTTTTCCGGCACATAATCATTAAAACAAGTTATACTGCTTTTTTTTCTCAGATTATACATTATTTAGATAAAACTTTCAAAGAAAAACTGAGTTATCGGTTCATGTAATTTTAATAATGCTATGACATTACAACAGACCATATACCAGACATCTGGCGGCAGTATCTGGGAATGTAGTAGACCCGTATTTCTAGCAAGAAACAATTGCTATATCTAGTAGGCAATTATCCAGCCCAGCTGTGTCTGCCATACTGAGCTGCTGATGAAACGTTTCCGTTAGCGACACAGCCACAGAGTAGCAGCACTTTCTCATCCTGCGGTAAGCACGACTCCGCTATATTTACAAGACCGCAAGGTAGGAGATATCGATAGTAGACAAACCGATGGAATATGTGGCACGTTTGTTAATTATATCACTTGTTAATTTGTAGTTATGTAGTTTATTACGGTGGTTTATGATTGGAAGTAATCAACAGTAGCGTATTACTTCTTTTGTTGTTAATATTGATTTAGTGAATTCACACAAGGAACTTGTTTAATAGAAAGTGTTAAAGCACCACGTGGGTTTGCCCTTGTATGTCTTTATTGTGGCAGTGCACAGAGTAATACCATCATTACTTTCCTAAATAGATTTAACTATTTTTTCCTTACATATTGCTGGAGCATCCAGTATTATAGAAGCAGTAAATTTCATTATGTAATATTTAATATAAAATCAGTCTTTATAAATTTAATTCAAGTACCCTTATTTATTTGATTTAAGGAGGAGGGAATACAACGTGCAAATTTTGCAGTTGATAATGATATTGTATATTAAACTTACCGTACCTAACTTTGTGGTTAGGGAGAACATTTTCCAATAAAATTTCTCTATTCTACCATCATAAGTGACGGTATGGGATTAGCAAAGAAAACAAAATTCCGAAAAACGTATGAAGCGGGATTTGGATTGAGGTGATGAGAGTTTTAGTGGGCTTGGTGTTATAACATGTTTCGACTCGTTTGCAAGTGAGGTTATGTAGAAACATTTATACTCGTAGTAAATTAGTTCATTTTGCTATTATTAAACGCGTGGGTTTGTTTATTTGGTTTCTTGCAGTTACCTGGTTTGTGAAAATAGTTTATAGTTGGAAGTAAAAAAAAAAAAAAAAAAAACAATGTGTAAGTTAAATTGATTTACTGAAATCACACGAGCCGCTTGTGTAATAAAAAGTGTTTAGTACAACATGGGGTCCCCTTTGTATGTTCTTAATTATGGCATTACACCGCATAATGCCATATTTACATCTCCTAAATAGCAGTAATTAAAGGAGAAGTGGATAAAGAGCAAGACCGCGCAAGTTTTGAAGTTAATGATGAAACTCTAGTGTGTGTTAAACATTTATAACTAAAATTTGTAGTTAGGAAGGGCATTTTCTTTGTGCATTTTTCTTTAATCTACTATCTTAAGTGATAGTGAGGATTAATAAAGAGGAAAGGTCCGAAAGAATGTATAATGCGGGTTTTTGGAGCAAAATGAATGTGTGAGCAGGAATATTTCGATCCCTTTGCAAGTGAGGTTAAGACAAGACAGATGCATCCCTTTACAACTAATGCCAATATTCTTTTACTTAAAATAGACGGTGATAAATAGGATGCTGTCCCAGCTATGGATTAGTTTTAAGGTGTTCAGTAATTTGGAAGTTCGTGTATTTTATAAAGAGTTGTGCTTACCTATGGAGAAATTTTAATTCATAGGATTGTACGACTGCAGGATAGTAATCTACAGACTTTACACCACATGTTGCCATATCGTGACGCCATTATCTTCTATCACGTAACCACAAGCAGTATTTCAAAATGGCGGACATCAGTGTTTCGTTTCGACAGCGTATTGTCATTGAATTCCTTGTTAAAGAGGGAAAATCTGCTGCTGAAATTCACCTCGGACTTCAACGTGCTTATGGAGATGTCTGCATGGGTGCTAGCAGTGTTAGGAGATGGGTGAAACATTTCAAAGATGGGAAAATGAGTATCCAAGCTGAGCCTCGTAGCGGTCGCCAGCGAACTGCCTCCACAGAACTCAACAAGGATAGAGCTCATGAACTGATTAGAGAAGATAGGCGTATCACTTTCGATGAAATCGCTGCAAAACTTGCAGTAGGACATAGTGCAGTGCAAGAAAAGATAAAAAGCTTAGATTATCGAAAAGTTTGTGCGTGTTGGGTCCCACGTTTATCAACCGAAAACCACAAACTTCAGAGAATAACCATCAGCGAAAACTATTTTCAGAGATTTAAAAATGAAGGTGACGATTTTTTGAAGAGTATTGTGACAGACGATGAAAGCTGGTTCCATCATTACGAGCCTGAAACAAAACGCCAGATTGTGAAATGGCACCATTTCGGTTCGTTATCGAAGAAGAAAGCGAAGACAGTGAGATCTGCTGGGAAGGTTATGGGTAGCGTCTTCTAGTTGATTTTCTTGAACCTGTACAAACCATAAACACTGCCCACTATATCCAGACACTTGGGAAGCTCCGTCGTGCATTGCGCCATAAGCGCACTGGAAAGAAGATCACCCTGCAACAGGATAATGCGCGTCCTCACACTGCCCGTGTCACATTGGAGATCAGAACATTTGGGTGGGAAACTCTTCCACATCCCTCCCACAGTCCCGACTTCACACACTCCGACTACCATCTTTTTGGTTCTGTTAAGGAACAGATGCGATACAAGATAACGTTATTTATCATTAGAAAATATGTTCATGTTTTAGAATCTGAAATTGTTTAGAAGCAATGTCTCTCACATGTAAACATAAAGCTAATTAAATGTTTTCGTATTTCCTATTGGCAGTAATAGGTCCACTTCGGCCGCCAGTTTTCCGTACTGAGGTCTGGTAAATATAATTGGTCTTGCAATAAATAAGCAGTAGGCGCATGCGCAAGAGCAAAATCAGTTGGGAAAAATGTCTATGCCTGAGACCCTTCAATCGAATGTGTCTGACTGGTCTTCTGCTTCTCTCGCTAGCTTTTCATTTGTATTTTGCATCTTATTGTGATTGTTGTGATACTATTTGAATTACGTGACTTTACATATTTTATATTTTCTTTCTCGTTGCATTATTAAGGCTTAGAAATTTGCAATTTGAATATATTTGAGTTTATTGGCAATTTATAATTCAAGGTTTTTCTAAATTAACATTTGAAGAAAAATGTCGCACTGAAAAATAAAAGACCCACTTCTAATTTAATATTAAATCAACAAGATGGACAAAATAAATCAAAATTCAATGATATTCTAAACATAACGGGAAGCATCAAAGGAAATAACTTCTACTGTTGTAACTGGCAGTGAGCAAGTTAAGCTAGTGACCGTACTATATTTCATTATTTTTTTGTTCAAGTGAACTATTCCATGAGCAAGGTTCCAGATATCGTCACCAAAGTCAACCAGGTAGATCTATTACTATTGAGTTGTATAAACAATAAAAATATATTTCTAAGTACTTAAGAAAGTTGTACACATTGTCATTGATAACGAACGCAACAATTGGGATGCAGTTTCTACCACTGTGCATAAGGCCTGGCAAACAAATTTAAAAATTTGTTTCCTTGTTTTGCTTTTTCATTTGTGTTTTTATTGAATGTTGAATGAATAATCTGTTCAACATTCTTTAGATCAAAGAAACATTTTATGTAAAAATATGTAATGATGTAGAACATTTTATGCTGCAGAGCTCATGTAATTGAGAAATGAAGATACCATTGTTGCATGTTGAGTAGAAGTTTATGAGTGCAACATCAATATATCATATGATGAAACCAATACTGAAAAACTACACATTATAATGTTTTATTCATTTATAGTTAAAATAACTAATTTCAGGATTTCTGCGAAATTGACTTTGAATGAGCAAATTTATATATGCTCATGAATAATTTAAAGATTCCGTTCTCAAGTTTCCTTATATTCTGGGTTCGGTTTGTCCATTACGCTGCTGTTTCGGTACTACAACACATTATTATTATTATTATTATTATTATTATTATTATTATTATTATTATTATTATTATTATTATTATTATTATTATTATTATTATTATTATAGACCGCAGCGTGTGCGCGAAGCATTTGACTAATACTGCAGGACATTAAACTTTATGTTTCATATTTCTGATAGAGATATATGACCTGATTATGTTCGGCCTAGTTCCAGTACCCCGCACGCGCATATCTTTAACCTTTGCCGATTATGCATTGGGAACTGTTATTAATGAATATAAATGTACGGATGCTAGGGCGGGGGAGGGAGTGCCAATATAGTGATTTGCAGGTTGCAAACTTTGGGCATATCTGCAGAAAATTGTTAGGAGGTCTAACCAGCGAAATCATGTACAAAACCAAATCTTCAGTGGCCTTTACACGACATTCTTAAATGCATGAACAAGCGGGGCACTTCTGCGCATGACTAGGAAAGGACGCAGAAACGTGACGCACAAGAATGTGGAGTGAGTAAACACAACACATTCTTGCCTGCACGCTTTCCTGGCGTTCAGAAATGCAACGGGCAGGAGTGTACATTGTAACTGCAAAACCCGCCCGACTGCGTGGCACATGGAATGATGAACATTTGAAAGTTCTGCGTGGCCGTTTTGGAATAATAAAATCACGCCCAAATACAAACAGGTGTGTTAAGAGTGCAAAACTATAGCGTGCTATTGCTGCTGCTGGATGTGTATGTGGTAATTAATACAGTAAGAGAGAATAAAAAAAAATGTCATATTTGACGGAGCAATACAGAAACCGTTATAGTCATTTTCTTTTAGTTAAAGATTTGAAAGATAACCAGACGACTTTAAAAAAAAGTCTTGGGATGAACAATGAACCATTTGACCTGTTTAAGGATAACATTTTGCATGGCAGACACAGTGATGAGGAAGATTATTTCTGTAGATGAACGCCTTGTACCCAGACTTAGATTTTTATTAAATACGAGTAGGCCGTTCTTTGCAGAATTTGAAGCTCAACACACAAATTTCAGAGCCATCACTATGTACAATTATTCCAGACACGTGTAAAGCAATTTAAGAGGTTCTAATGGCGGAGTACACTAGATAAATATATTAAGTATCTTCTACTATAATCTAAATTTATCCCTGTAATGAAACATGTAATTTCTGGGAAGTAAATACAAATATTGGGTCACTCAGTGCCTCATAACTAATTAAATATTTCAGCTATACGCTCTTCTTTATTAATATTTAAACTGGTAGTCTAACGTGTTTCAAAATATTACTTTGTAAAAGATTAGGGGATATTTTTAAAATTAAATTTTGAGATCATTTAAGCAAGAGATCTCTAAACTCACAATTATTCATGTAACACATGTACTTTTAATTCACATTCGCATTCTTTCTAACATGACACTCTATTTATGCTCAAACATTTTATAGCACGCCAGAGTAACCAGTCGAATTGTAAGTAATTTTCTAAGCGCCAGAGCATATAAATAAGACCACTAAAACCTTATCTTATCGACAAAAGTATCATCTTTATATTTGGTTCTCTATGCTAGAATTTTTTGTTAATGAAATTTACTGCATTTTCCCTTTCTAAAATCAATAAACAATTCGAAAACATTAACAGCATTCTTTGTGAGCTTAACAGAACCATTAGGACCTGTCTATTGCGTCACGGTGTTCTCCCGCATTTCGAATGAGGCAAACATTAACATCGATTACCGTTGTTTCATAATGCACAAGTCCTTGAAACAAGTATGAACTCATAAAGCATTCTCGATTTTGAGGCAGAACCGGTGGAAGAAGAGGGCTCTGTAATTCCTACCTTCCCTTAATGCAAGTTAGTCGCCTATTTCACTTTCATCACAACTTGGCTCATAGTCACTTCCAGCGAAAAGCTCATTCATGTATGCTGAACATTATGTACTTGTACATCATTTTCTTCATTATTGGGGTCGACATCATAGCTGGCTGTCTCCTCGTTTCATTTCATAAACTATTCCAGAATCAAAACACGCATTTAGCGGCAATAAAATAGTTTTTGTTAGTAATACATTATGTGTAAAAAAAACAAAAAAGCATCAAACTATACATAGAGAACAAATTAAAAAAACAATACATTCCTCACAAAGGTGACGTAAAATGAAACCTTATACTAAATGCCGCAATGGCAGTAACTCCACAAATACTCAACTGTACTTATATAAACAGATTGTCGTAACTGAATGCTTACCATCTGGAAACAAAAGTCATTGGATATGGCGGGAACAAGTTGTGCCAACATTTTGCTACGGCAGAAGGAACTTCTTCTGTGGTACTGTATAAACCTGTTCCATTCCAGGGTTAATGTAACTGACACAATACGAAAAACTTGCATTTATTAATAATATTTTAAGTATCTGTTTCAAGTCCGGTGATCTTTTCTAAGCCCCAAGGAAAGCTGTCACAACCACACATATCACTAAATAAAACGAAACATTTTCACATATTGCAGGCTTTTTTTTTTTTTTTTTTTTTTTTTTTTTCCATTATAAACTGCCGATTTGTTAGGAGCTTAAAGGAACACGGTACTTGCTCCACTAGATTCTTGAAACCCAAATGATGGTCCTTGAGAGTCTTCCGACGTTGAAGGATAAAAGAGAGAGGCGGAGGGGCGTTGAATGAGGCAGTACTTGGGTATGGTAATTTAAGTTCGTATGAGACTGCAGAGTGTTTAACAGACTTCGCGTTAGCACTGTATAAATTAATTTCTCTGCATATATTGCCTGTAAAGGATCCTCTTCTGCAATTTCTTTGCAACAGTTATACCAACTGCTTTATATTCATTTAGAGCATCTATAGTCGTACTTCCTGCTATGGCAGGTTACAAAACTCATAAAAATCATATGTAGCGTCTGTCATATTAATTATCCCTTTCATTTTTCTTGAAGCACTTGGAGTAGGCTGTCTGTTAGTTTATATTATGTTTGCTGTTTTAAAGGCAACTTATTTTAGGCTTTTATTTTTCAGTTTCCGACAGTTAAAAAGAATGGGTGGAAATTAGGAAACCGAAGACACTTGGTAATTACTGTATTGGATGTAATGCGTAATGGATGGCAAACACATTCTCATTTGCCGCTACCACATACAGAAGCACCATATTACAGTTACAAGAATTTTTATAGTGTTGTTTTACTGGCTCTGGCAAATTCAAATTATGAGTTTATATTTGTTAATTTAGACCAAAATAATGAAGAATTTTTGAAGAGGGAGTGACTGAGCAACTTTTATTCCAAATGGACAACCACGTTTATCAGAAAATAGTGAGACAGTCGACGAACTTAACTTTGTTTTTTTTGGACGACGGAGAGTTTCCTCTGGAGCGAGCATTTCATAAACCCTTATTCGTGCTCGTAATATTTTCTAATTTAACATTCCCTTTTGATATGTTGGTTCTGTGTCAGGACATAATATTCCAGATTCATTTTTATTTATTTCCCAATCTATGCAATTTAAATTACAATTTACATTCTGCAGATTTTAAAATCTAGAATACTATACTATAACTAAACAAAATTAAAACCTCAAACCGGTACTGGAATCCAGCACTACTGCTGTTTAAACCTACAATTGCTACTGATACCCAGTAGCAACAATTTACAATAACAATTAATAAATATACAATTTAATACCCAAATCTTCATCTCTGCTTACGCTCTGTATCTCTGGGCTGCTCCCCACCGGAATTTCAGGCAACAGGACCTGAACATCAATGAGATAGCTGCCGGTCTGAAGCATCAATTATACCGGACAATAGTGTGTTGACAGTACAGTTCCTTCTCTTTGTCCCTTCTTCTTCTGATTTTCAACTTCTATCTGTACCATATATTTTCTTTCTTTTGTTATCGATCTACCTCTTCTTCTCTGAACTGTTTCCTTTCCACCCGATGACTACCATTATTCTCTTAATTCTGCTCCCTTCTAACTCAGTTTGGGTGTTATCTTCTTCTCTTCTTGTTCTTGAACTGACTCTACTTGTATGTAGTTTTCTTGCCTTTCTCTGATTCTCTGGGATCTTCTAGGGGAACATATGGTTTTTGATCGTTGGATTTTCTGTCTTATTTGATTTTTGTTTATTATATACTCTTCTGCCATTTCTCATAATGTTTTATTTGTTAAATCGTTCAATGCACTAAAATCATATTGATCCCTCATAATGTTCCAGATGTATTTCCCTGCATGTTTCCTCAGCTACAATTGACTGGTATTTAGGGCATTCGAATGAAACATATTCCGGTGTATCGATCACATTATAAACCGTGCATGTATCGTTTCCTTTTACTTTAAACCTTTGCAAATACGAGCAATATCGACGCTGTCCTGTTGCATAATATACTAAACCATTACTGGGTTAAATAAGTTTGAATTGTAATCATTCCTTTATGGATGGGAAGATGTCATGCATTCTTCTACTTTCTTTTATTTCATTCCATTCTGTTGCCATATTTGCAGTAATAACTTTTATTTCTTTTTTATTTCTACAGTTTCTTTCAACAATGTACATTATTTTTTATTGTTTTGTTTTTTAAGCTAATAAGAGACTGCTCTTAAGCAGATTAAACAATCAATTGGCCAAATATCCATGATTACTAAGAGTCCAATTGTAGGGGATGTGGAAAATGCCCCTGTACATCTCAATTATTTATTCCTTTGGGAGCTCCTTAAATTACGTATAAAATATATCTCACGTCCCTTTTCCCCATTCTCCATAGTTTAATATGTGATCGATTTTTATTTCATCATATTTTATATTAAAGTATTTCTGTCCAATATTGGCTAACTTAAGCATAACTTTTTCTGCCCTGGTTCTTACATTTTCTACATGTTTCTTAAAATGCAAATTTTCGTCCAAATTGATACATATCTATTTATTTATAGCTTGTCTTTTTATATTACTGCCATTATTATTAATACTTTTATTAATTGGGTTTCTGTTTAAGTTTCCTTTTGAAAACAAATATGATGATTTGTAAGGAGCAATTTCCAATTTAACTTTTATGCAGCAATTGTTTACATGATCAGTTATTATATTCGATCTCGCTTGTATTTCCTTTCTGCTGTTTCCTTCTATTATTAATAGTAAATCATTTGCATAATCTCTTTTATACTCTCTAATCGTGCTAATGTTTCTATTAGAAATTCATAAAATATGTTCCATATTATCATCCGTAAAATTGATCTTTGCGGACATCATTAGTACAACAAATATGAAATAAAGTGTAATTATACAATTTGAGAGCCCAAATAATTATATTATGACATGCTTAAATTGAGCACAAAGTTATGTTGAATCTTATTAAGAAAGAGTTAAGGCCAAAGAATAAAGATAGGGGGAAAAAAACATATGGAACTGAAATATATAATACAAAAGAAACTGCACACGTTTTAATTGTTTTTTAGAAACATAGCCTGTAACCTTTTGGATTTTCTAGTATTCTGCCAATACTATAACTTTTGGAAATTATAATTTGAACATCTTGTTGTTAACACCAGGTACAGAAATAACAAATATAATTAAAAATTAAACACAAATCAGTTGGTATTGACGACAGACCTTATTAAGTAATTTGGAAATGCTATATAAATATGATGCAGACATTGTCTAATGTTATAAATTTGCCGCTCTCAACAGCACATT
The DNA here is from genome assembly GCA_030762175.1 of Metallyticus violacea. Taxonomy (NCBI): domain Eukaryota; kingdom Metazoa; phylum Arthropoda; class Insecta; order Mantodea; family Metallyticidae; genus Metallyticus; species Metallyticus violacea. The sequence goes on along the minus strand of CM060832.1, from coordinate 64,059,498 downwards.
TTCCTAATGAAATAAAAATAGCAAACCTTGCATAAACTTGGACCCGAACCAGAGAATGAAATTATACATCAGTTTATCTACTATACTTTAAGGAGTGTTATATTAAAGGCCTGTATCTTTTCTAAAGGAAAATAATGTGATTGTTGGCAACCAACATGAATTTTGTGAAGAAAATAAACAAAACGTGCAATAATAGATTTATTTAAGGTTTATAAATATATGGATAAAAAAAAATAAGTATAGGTTTGTTCCTGGATTTGTCATATGCTTTCGACTTGGTCATAATATATTATTGGCTCAAATGTCAGTAATAAGTTTCAGTAATACTTAACAAAAAATATAGCAAAGAATGGAATAATATATAAGTAAACAAAACAAAAAGGGGGTAGTGAGATAAGAAATTATTGTCTGTAAAAAGCTATGTAAGTTATGGAGTGCCATAGGGTTAAGTCCTGGGGCCAGTCTTATTTTTAACAGTTTGGTTTGACAACGACTTAAAGTGACTACACATGTGAAAAATGTATTTTGTATTGAGACGGGCTTACCATCAACATCAACATTAGAATGCACTTGTGTCTTTTATTATATTTGTTTCCATTTTATTTTAACATGCAGAATAATTATCTGGGGAAACTGCACAGTTCTTTTTAAAATGTAAAAGAGAGATTAATTCTTACGTATAAAGGTAAAATGACGCTATTTAGCCATTTCAGAATTACATTTATATAACACATACAAAAAAGACAATATTTTTATTATCACATATCATTCAACCTTATTTAAAAATAATTTCATAAACAGAAAAATTCATATGTTCAATCATCTACCTAAATATCTGCCCTATGCAAATTTAAAAAGTGCTTAGAAACTGTTTTTCTGAATAATTGTTTATACAACTTAAATTAATGATTAGAAACAGCAACTAATTGCATCTACTCTTTAGATATGCTCTAGCAACATAACAGAAGATGAATTTAATTTGTAACTTATTAATGTTGCTCTTGTTATGTGTCATATATTTAAATACATTTGCAAATAGTTATTTACAAATATATTTTGTTATAACAATTCTATAAGTTTGAAATATGATCAACATTGTAAAACTTTATGTATGAATATATGTAAATTTTCAATTTGGTTAAATAAATCCAAATCTATAGCTTTATCATCAGTGTAGCCGTTACCAAAATAGATATGTCTATCGTGAATATTCAAAATACTAGCAGTAGGCAATTCTTTATCCATTCTGAACATTAAGAGATGATAATACCATAAAGCAAGAACATAAAAACCGTCGTAGAATATTATCCGTTTACTTTTCAAAACATTTGTTATGTCCTTCCAAAAATATTCATGTAGGCTTTGAATTTTTTTTTGTATAAAATTTCGATTAGCAGTTGGAAAAACTGGTTTAGAAAAATTGACCAGTTTATTATAAACATCATTCTTCAAATTATTTTTGTGTACAAGCCCTAGGCATAAGTTTTTATTTATATATATATATATGAAAAATAAAAATAAAGAAACACTATTAACAATGTAACAAATTAACACTAATAATAAAAGTAGATAAAGATAAAACACAGAGAAAGAGTCATACTTGAAATTGCAATATGTGACTCTTTCTCTGTGTTTTATCTTTATCTACTTTTATTATTAGTGTTAATTTATATATATATATATATATATATCATATGTATTTATTAAATACGATTTGGCTTTCACTCCCTGGCAGTGAAAAATACTGAAAATACAATGAATATTTACAGCAATATACTTACAGAAACTAGTTAATATGTCACACTAGAATTTATTGAATCAGTCTAATGTAAATCTATGTGGATATAATTTTACACATTTGCATGGCAGTTAACTTAATTAAATACATTTCACCTATCTAAAACGCGTCATTTAAGTTAAACACACGCCAACCTAGTTAACTATGTCAAACTAATTAAACACATGTCAACTTAATAATACACATATTAACTTAATTAAATACATTTATAAAATTATAATAAATTCCAGTCATTTATGGTTTAATACCCACAGAGAAATTACCTCCGTACATCCGATCTCTATTGCCTGCAATTGATTTTAAAACTAACATCGTTCCTACCAAAGTATGTTAGCTTTTTTAAACTAATTGTGAAATCTTTCCATGCGTTCTGAATACGCTTTTTACAATGGCGATATTCCTCTTTTCCCCGCCCTACTAGTGACCCTCAACCTAATGCTTTAATATTTTCGTCCCCATAATTCGTTCTTACCTTTTACAATTTTGCTGCACCCTACTGGATTTTATCTAGGATATTTGTCCGACATATCCTATGGATCCCAACAAGCTCTATATGCTCCATTAAGGGCCAAACTAATGATAAGAGAGCTATTTCCTTCGAATTTGATTTGTTCTTTATTTTCATAACAAAGTTTATTTGTTAGTTTGGTTTATTTATGGACGCTCTTTAACGTCTCTGGTCATCCGCGCCCCATTCAATTCAGGCCATGAAACGGCCGATAAATGTTTCATAGAAGCCTTTTCTTTCAGGTTTGAGGTTATTTTACAAACTGTAAACATACTACCGGGTACCTACGCCTTTACTATGCTTCCGAAGGGAGCCATATTTAGGTTTTTTACGCTCAAAAAATCCATCGACTGTTGTCGGGATTGTACCCAGGATCTTAGTATACAAAATAAGTATAGTTACCACTAGACCACCTGGACCGACTATTAACCCCCTCCATGCTTTTCTCGTAACACTATCAATTTGTTTGTCCCTATATGTTTGCAATTAAGAAGCTGCTAAGTGTTTATAGCAGTTTTCCTGGGGAATTTCTACTTGATCAAGCTAATAATTAACAGTAATTTCTCCTCGGTGTTATAAAATATTATTGCCTTACCCTTAGAACCATTTATTTTTATTCTATGTTTAACCGACAAATTGGAAATATTTTTGAGATCGCTTTTGTAAAATCTTCATATCGAACAGCCATTAATGTTTCTATTAAGAATTCCATCGTCGGCAAATAATCATACTTTTGACTTTATATTTAAGCAAAGATCGTTAACATAAATAATTAACAGTTGTGGGCCGAGAACATCTGTCGAATTCGTGATGTAGCTTTCTCGACAATGAACAGTTCTGACCTAACCTAATTCTCTGCGTCCGCTCTTCTAAAAATGTTTTAATTCAAATTTCCGTTCTTCTTAGTCCACTCACTTTATCTAATTATTTATCATGCCATACTAAATCCAGAGCTTTCGACAAATCAATTTCTACTTCACCAGTCCTGTCTGCTACATCTCTCTCTTCAGTTAGGTCCGGAACTAATGAAATAGTCTGTGTGTCGCAAGAAAACCCTTCCCTAAACCGTGTTGAAGGTGGTAGAACCAGTCTTTGTAATTAAGGACACTACGAATATATTTTACCTTCCACAGATGAAAGACTAACCGGTCTGTAATTTTTAAAATGTTTTTAATGCCGCCTGTATCAATAGGGACTTTGACAGCGGATTTCCAGTCCTCCGGCAAGCTAAACTTTTAGAGATATGTTGAATAAACCCATAAGGTACGAAATGATAATATCCCCTCCTGGAATGGAGACTTCTGTAGTCATATAATCACGGTTACGTGACTTCAATTTTGAATTTTTAAATGATTTTCTCAAACTCTTATTGCTGATATTTCAAAAGTTATATTTTTTTCTTCTTTCTTCAATGTCAGTGTGGCAACCCCTATTTGCATTATTACTGTTATTTTTACTATTACGTATCACAACTATTTTCGTTAAATACCGAAAAAATATTAAATCAGCTTTCTCTTTGTCCTCCGTTATGTTCTTTCCGTTTTAATCACTCAACAGTGTCATTTCCTCTTTATTTCCCTTTCTCCGCCTTGTATAGTTATAAATGCAACCGAATTTTCAATGCCATTTACTTTTAGTATTTGCTTCAGTAAATCTTCTTATGTTTTCACTTTTCACACTCCAAGTTCTTTAGTCAATTCAATACATTCAGTGTTAATGCATTCCTAAACGTTTTCTTTAAGAAACGGGTGTGTTGAGTATAGTACTGTGGATTGGAGTATATTTTTTTATGCTTTTGCGATGAATTCATTTCATTAATTCCTTAAAAACCGCCACGTTTGGCCGAATCCCCACCAGGACCGTTCTCCCTGAGTGAGGTGTTTTTTACGGTTTTCCTCAGTTCTTCTCACTTATAAGCCTGTGATGCCTTGGTAGTTAAAACGGGCATTAAACAGTGTTAAAAACTCTTTGAAAATTATGTCCTTAAGTTTATTCTAAATGTCTTGCGTATTTCCTCCAGTACTTAGAAAATACTCGTTTGTGGTATCTCAAGATATGTTCCGTTGAAATCTCAAACTACTAATGGATTTGCCCTTGATAATTTCTTACTTTCCCAACTGATCTCTAATAAAACACTATTATAATCGCTAATTTTCTGGAGTACTTCACAAATATAAAGTGACACGGGTCTGACTTGGTATATATCAAACATAGCATTGTCCAGGGTGGGACCTGGGTAAAACTGTTTCCCCAAACCAGCTCGTTTTCTATTATTTGAAGCTCGGAATTTTTATCCGACAGTCCGTTCCAATTGTCCATAGTTAAGACCAAATCTCTGGAAATTATCATCTTACGATCATATGCTGTTGAACTTATTTTTTTTATAACTTTTGTAAAGTTAAATAACTTAATTTCTTAGGTGGTCTATAGCATAATAATGCGAGGGCGAGTCAAAAATTATCTACACTTTTCGCCCTACACTTTACCACACAAAGATAGAAATTTAACACGTACATAATTTTTCTATATAGTCTCCTCCTTTTTCAATGCGGCCCACAAGCTTACGTATTACTTCCAAGAAAAAATTTTCTATTTGTTACGAAGACATTTTTGCATCGCAACGACAACTATATAGCATTCTTGAACGATCCAAATAGATTAAAGTCGGAGGGAGCGAGCTTTGAGTTGTAGGGAGGATGTTCCAGTATCTCAAAACTCAACTTGTTGATGGTTTAAACGGACTGATTTCGAGTACTACCAGGCTCTAAGACCAGGGGTCGTAACACAGAGGTCTGTGCCACCCAGTGGTTTTTTGCATTAGGACGATACCTTGATACCTAAAACGACCCGCCTTTCGGCTGCAGGCGATTGCGTCGCCCAGGCGCACCGAGTGAACTGCAGCCACAAGAGCCGAGCGCACCCAGTTACCAGAGTTTGACTGGCTGATAGGTCGTACTAGCTTAGACCTACTCCTTTATAGGGGGTGAGTGACCCCAGCATTAAGGAAGCCACCACCGCCTCACAAAAACGGAGATTCCGGCACACGCTTGCGCACCGGCCCCCAGGGTACACGCCTGAGGCACTCCCCTGGGACACTCCGCTCTTGCGAGTACTCAATTACCCGTGAGTTCCGGGAACCACTGCCACGCCGAGTTCAACCCAATCCGGACAACTCCCTTTCGGGAGGGGCTCGTTTCAAGTCCGGCCCGGCTCCCTCTAGTACGTCAGAGGTACCACGGGTACTCAGGGTCCGCAGAGCCCGCACCTGGAGCATCTGAAGGGCAACGGTCTCTCGCGCCCCCCCTTACGGGAGGTTTAAACGGACTGCTGAACCGTTTGCGAACGGGCATTTTCTAACCTAACCTAACCTAACCTAAAGCACCTATCCACCAGAACCAGCTCCCGAGCTTGCTGAATCTTGTCATCCGTGGTGGAAGGTTTTTGGATGTCTTTGTCACATTAGTCCGGTCACTTTTAAGCATCTTGGTCCAAGAAAAATCACTTTTACCTGATGAAGCACTGCCACCTTATGTGATACAAATCGACGATGAATTTCAGTCCCATTTACACTCGGGTCACTGCTCCTTGTTCCTCATCGGCGCAAACTGCCAGCGGAACGGACGTTTTTACACTGAAGGCAAATGACGCGAGAACCCGTGACTACAATCGAACAACTCGTAAGCACGCGTACTCAGAAGGCAACATGACAACCTTACTGTGTGTTATGGCGAACGAACGTAATATTTGACTCGCCCTGGTACATCTAGTGTTTCCTGCTCATTTTTTATTTGCACACATAACATTTCGATTTTGTTATGTACTCATAAGACATTGTTGTTTACTCCTTTCTTAGTGCAAACAAATGTTTCCTCCTGCATTATTCCTTCTAAAAACTTTATAGTTTGTCCTAAACATATCCGCACCGTTTGTATCATCCTTGAGCCATGATTCCGTACAAATCATTACGGATTACCAATTATTATGGCCTCTATAACAATTTTCTTCATCCAGCAAGACTAATCCGCCAGTCATGTAAAGGAGACAGATAGGAGAGACAAAGACTTCCTTACGCAACTGACTGTAGGAATGGATTGCTTACAATATATGTTCACAGGAGTACCACGGGCATACTTTGGCGATAACCTTTGCGCTTTCCACGTCGCAGGTGAATGCCTGGTAAACTTAGGCCACAAAGTCCCCTGAACATTGATTTATGTTCATCTGGTACTATAGATCTTATATTCGCGGTGCCTGATTATTGATAAAAGGAAAGGAAACCTTCACAGGAACAGTGTTACCAGCGCATTTGAACGACTTGTTATAAATCACATGGCTAGACGTTTGCATTTGGTGTTGGTATGATCATTATCCGGGCCATCGCATTTTTAGATGTAGAAAACAAATGCAAGTGGAGCGTAGTTGAACGCCCTTCGCTATCCCGTGGCATTTGAGTCAGGCAAATAGTGTGAGGCTTACTTATAAATAATATCATAATGCTCTATGTGCTTCAGTTGTTGCTGTTCTTCCTAGACCTAGGCCGCAGGTACCTGTTGAACTGTTTAAGGTGCCCAATGTGGCGTTGTTGGACTCTGGTTGTTCTCGCGCAGTAGGTGACCAGTTTATTTTCAGTGCACTAAGCTTAAGTCCTTATTGAGTACCTCTCTGTTAGTGGGCATTCTGTGATAGTGTTGGTCGCAGTTAAGTATTTCGTTCAACTTAAAGGACTTTGTTGCAAGTTCGATTGTCTCTTTAATGTGCGATTTGCTTCATTTAGGCATCTGAGAGCAGATTTTATGGCGCGTACTACTGGATTGATACTAGAACGATGTAGCCTGTAATTTATATTTAAGTCACAAATTTAATTTCCTTTGTTACGGCATATATAACTGCCGATACATTACCCCGTTTATAATCTACTTCTGCCGTAGTTCGTTCTGATTATAACTGTAATTTGCATAATTTAACCCTTAATTAAAGTTAGTGCAATAATAGGAAGTTAAATTAATTTCTCCTCGGTTATTTCCGATAAGATTGTATTTACTACATTTGTTGAATATGATATTCAGTTACTCCATTAACCTCCGGTAAAGCTGCCTCCATATACCTACACATTCTTCTCCAAGGTTAGCTATTTTAAAGCAGAAAATGCAAGCCATATAGGATCAGGTAATTTGACCATCTTGTTTTATCTAATAGCAGCCCAATTTAATTGGACTGATTCGGATTTTAGGCATGCGGCTATTTAAAGATACCCACATTGAATTGATTGCTTTGCCAGATATTCTTTCTGCAGCGTATTGGTTTTTGCAAGTGCAAATGTGTTTACCACCTTGTACCATAACAATGCTTAGTATTAAGTTCCTCTCGAAGAGTTTGCCGGATCTTAACATTCATTTCCGCTCACTGGCATTTGCTATAGCTTCAATGCACGTGTTTTAACAAGCCGCCTTGACAAGATATTTGCAGAAAGTTTAAATTCATCTGTAATTATCTTGAAGATTTAGCTATGCGTTCTCTTAATTTTAAAAATAATTTGTAGCATTTACGGAGGTTTTCTTTCAGTTGCAGTTAGCCGTCGACAGTACTTAACGTTTTGCTATTGATCAGATTTCTTTCTCGACTTCTTCATCCGGCGTAGAGATGATCCAGAATATATTTTATCATTTGTGATTTTATTTTTCCGTGTAGCCTTGAACATGTAAGATTTGTGAACATGGCACATTTATTATCTAAATTCATACCTAGATACTTTTTCTCAAAGTTCGGTCTTTAGATTTTCTCCGCCGCATAAATGTTGCTTTTCGCTGGTACAGCCAACAAACCCAAGTCTTCAAAGAATCTAAACGTGTGATTTTGAACCTCCAGTTTTAGCAATGGCTGATTTTGCCGACTTTTATTCCACTCATTCTCTTGCTGCCCTTTTGCTTGAGATATTTAATGAAGGTCAATTGCCCTTGCCACTCTAACACTCACCGCTCCAGGAAGGAAGTTTTCTTTATTTACGAGCTGTAGGCATGGGAAAATTTCGAATACATCTTGAACGTAACCTCCTTACCCTATAGCTTCTCCATTCAAATCAGAAGATGCTTTCATAAGCGGTTGCCGATTCGTTTATAAGTATGTTTGAAGGCCGTGAGACTAGCCTGTGTTATACGTGGATAACTGTTCTCCCTTTGCTGCCTCCTTTTACCATTTCGTTCAAGGCGTTCATGGGTACAAGTCGTAATCCCGATTGTTTCAGATTCAGAACGTTGGAATGTTTTGGGAAGGTATGCCGTGTTTGAATTATCTGTACACAAATGACTGTAAATTATAATTCGTGTTGCTTTAAATTTTTCTATGATGTTATATTATTATTATTATTATTATTATTATTATTATTATTATTATTACTATCATCATCATTATCAAATTTACATTTTCGGCGTATATTTGGACATATATTATAAGATGCGTTCCAAAATAAGGCATATTATAAAAATATCAAGATTCCTGGAAATTAAATGACCGACGGATAAAGTGAAGGTGAGCGGAATTCCAATGCATAATAATAATAATAATAATAATAATAATAATAATAATAATAATAATAATAATAATAAAATAATAATAATAATAATAATAATAATAATAAATCATGCATTTAGAAGACATATAATTAACTCACGTCGCTACAGAAACCATGGACTCACACCATTTTCCCCAAATGTGAGCCGAACACGAAGCGTTCCCAAGGAAGAATAGTTTCCCTCTCTGCTAGCTGGTCCTAGCGCTGATATCACTGACGCAAACATGGCTGAAAATTCAACTGCTATAGAGCCAGTCTGTGACAGTGATGTAATGCCCGCAACTGGAGTTGGAAACGAAGTTCACCATGGCACTGTCACGAAGTATTGTGGGATCAGTGATGCTTTCCCCAGGCGCAGGGTTTTTTTCCTTTGAGCGAGCCCCCCCCCCCTTGCCCCCGCGCCGTGGAAGGGGGTACCAAATCTACTTTCTTACTTATTGATCTTGCTGACTGTCGCAGTCGTAGCACAGCTGTTCTCGGATGTTTTGTGTTGCTCGTTTCTTTATTCGACAGTACACACACAGTATTTATTTGTGATTACAACGGCTGAGCGTGTCTTTATGTGCAATTGATATGTATTAACAAAATCTGCTCGTGAAAATCAAAGACTGTTTCATGAGTGTGGATGCTCCAGATCACAAAGCAGCTCATAGTCTGTACAATAAACTTCAGGAAACTGGAGGTGTCCAGCCTAAGAAACCAAAAATGCAGCTTACAGTTCTCAACGGAGAAAGATTACATGATGTTGGTCATCGTTTAGAAAATTCTCCTAGAAAATCTCAACGTCGTCATGCACAACAAGTGGAAATTTGCAAAAGGTAACTAAACGTTTGCACTTCAAGTCGTATAAAATATCTGTGACACATGTTCTTCAGTCAACATAGGCTCACTTGTGAGTGGATTCTGGAAAATGTGTGCAATTGACAAATAAACGCACGTATAATATTATTCTCATACGAGGTCTGGTTGGAGTGGTCATGGTTACATGGGTACTCAAAACAATCGTTACTGGGGTACTAATAAACATGACTTCGTACATGAAGTGCCCATCCATGATGAAAAAGTCGGTGTATGGTGAGCCATCAGTGGTGAAATAATCACAGGAGCTTACAGTTGATTCTGTTACTTATGTGAATAGCGTACTAACTCCCCTTTTCAGAGAATTAGCCCAGAAGGAGCGTGATAGTGCATTTTTCCAACAGGACTCTGCCACTGCTGTCACTACAATGTGTTCCCACAAGACAGGGTTATTAGTAGGCATTTGTAGCCCCCTCGGTCCCCAAAAATAACATCCTTCGATTATTATTCTGTCGTATATTAGAAAATGTCATGTACAAGACGAACCCACACATTATACAAGAACTCAAAAATAATATTAATCAGGAAAATTTCCAGTTTTTTTATTTATTTATTTATTTTTTTCCAAAATGAACTACAGTGAGTGATGAATAATTTCAAATGTGTTGAGAATGAAGGCGGCAGTTTCAACACCTCATTTATTAATTTCGTAAGTAATGAGCGCCTTAAATTGGTTTGTTTTATTGTTTTACACTCCCACTAATCACAGACACCCGGCTGGCCAGCTAACCGGCTAACAAGCGACGCGCTTGTCCATAGACAAAGCACTCCGGTGGAGGGGGGACAAAACCAATCGCACAGCATATCTTAATTACTTTGCATGATTTATTCAGCATTCACACATTGATTTAATATTGATACAAAACAGATATAAAGTATTTAATCACATAGACGAATAACAGGGTTTCATATTAAACAGGCAGTTAACAACATAGGACTCACTACGAGGAGTTCTGCCCACCTATTCGGCTGTCGCCTCCCTTTTATTTTTATCTGGATGGATAATACTGCCTTGTCTTCTTCAAGGTAATGCTTGAGGCTCAGAACTCTAGAATCATTTTCACATAAACAAGAAGTATCACGTCACTTTTACCAGTTCTTCAACAGTTTATATGTGGCAATAGAATCCGTGAACATAAATTTACTACGCTTCCATCAAGTATCGTTTTGTGACGGTTTCCAATTTTTATATGGGCCTTCACAAGTGAATACTTCTTTCAGTTAATTAGATAGACATATCCATTAGTCATGAAATTTGTATCTGGAATGAAAAATGTGCGAAATGAGGTTAGCATACTGCTCTCTGCCAAAACTCTTCCTGTTCTAAATATACGTTTTATACCAAATTTCCTGTTATGTTTGTCATCCACTATCGTGGTAAGGAGAATGTTCTACGAGTAAAGGTAGCCTTTTTTTTTTTTAATCAGTTTACCCACCGCGGTTCTATGTTCTTTTTTTTCCAAGGCAAATTGCCATAAAAAGATGCCTAGCTCTACCCTTGCATAAAATGTTTGTTTTGATGCTGAAGCATCGGGGATGCACACTCCGGCCGCACCGTAGAAATCTACACGCAGTGTGCTATTTTGCTAATGTTGATATAAACTTGATATTTACAACAGCCTCAAATTTGCAGAAGATATCTATAGTCTTGATAAAGTTTTTCCAAACCCATGGGCAGATACTCTTTTGTATTTGACCATAGGATGACTTTCACAGGCTTCCAGTAATTTACCGACAAACCTTAAAAAACATAAAATTCCTGTAGTTTGGTCTTCTATTTTGTAATAATATACTTTAAGAGATATTCTTCGCTTTATTTTAACAATTTTCTCCCGTATTTGTTACTATTGCCGTGGAAGAAACATGTTACCGGATACACATCGCTTTTATTAGTAACTGTTTCTGCAATAAACGCGGAGCAGGTTCATTAATTTCGTCGCATTATAAAACTATGCGCGTTTTTTTTAATTGTGTTTAACGCCCGTTTTTACTATTGACGTATTACAAGCGGTGGACACTGATGATATATGAGATGAAGTGATATATTGGAAAATGATTTTTTTTAAGGAAGGAAAGGTTCCAGGCCTAAGTTTAGGGTACCTTCCTGGCATTTGCCATTTATGAGAACTCAGGAAATCCTGGAAAAAAAAACCTCAGTCAGGGGTGGGAATTGAAAATCCCAGACCTCCCGCTCACGAGTCCGCACCTTAACGACCTCGGCCACCCATGGTGGTAATCTATGCGAGTGAAGAGATCTCGATAGGTCGGAAGAGTCCTATTATCCAGTTCTTTGGGGGTTCCAAAAATTCCTCTACTCTCACCTACTTCTTTCTTATTTATTGCATATTTCTCACAACATACGCCGGGACACAACCCCATTCAAGCTACAGCTCAAGCTAAAGAACTAGCGACTTAAACCAGCACTCGGGAGAGATAACGTTTCCTCATCTTTAGCCCTTCCAATCCCTTAATCCCCCCCCCATGGACTTTATACTATATAGCAGTTTGAAATTATCTTTTTGGTCATCTGTGAATATATGCATTAATACACTCTGTAATCTTGTAGAAATAATAATATAATACCGTTTTAATCAAGTATTTAATACTTTGTAAATCTTCATTGGGTCCCGGTGAAAATTTAATTACAGTTCTGAACTACCACGTGAAATGGCAAATTTTATGTCTTACACTTAATTTTTATTGTTTTTTTTTTTATTGAAAAAGACGATATTTCGATACACCCTGGCAGTGCTGTGCTACATAAATACAAGCACCAAAGTTTTAAATTTATAATCTCTCACCATTGTTTCATGTCTAGGTTATGGTTTGTGTAATTCGTTGTGAACGCTTCCATAAAGTAACATAGGCACTATCTTTTGTGTTTATGCTGCATTTGCATGTCGTTGCAAATGGGTTATGATTAAAAACATAAATAGCGAACCTGCACTATTTTGAAAACTGTATCCTAGTGGTTGAACTATTGCTAGGCTATAAAATTTCTGCTTTTTTAATACTTTTGTTAACCAATATTAAATGTCGAGAAATACAAAATGGTTATTAGAAACAAAAAGCTAGTTACACTATTTAACTTTACAAAACGTTGCCCGAAAACATCATTTCGCATTCCGCAGCTGGGTACATTCTACTGCTGTTATGCTGTTAGTGCGCATTATATACATATATATAAAATGGTAGAAGCGAATTGTATCCGGCGAACGTAATGAGCTTTGTTACCCAATGCATTCTGCATGTCATGACTTTGTATCGTGCACTATTACACACCCTACTTTCCCACGTTTGTTACGTCAGCATCTAGTAAAGCAGCTGCACACACAGACGATTTGATTCGCTCATTCCTCTCGCTCCATTCCATTCCATTCGCTCATACAGTACTAAACTGGTCCTCTTAGCATGAGCTTGCTCTGACATAAAATTACCACTGTGTGCATCTTATTGAGCCGTTATCTATAATTGTCAGTAGTGATATTATGTGACTCGGTTTTTAACTCGTTTTTATTAATTTGTATATACTTTTTATAGAATTATAGTTATATTCCACCCAATGTTTTCAGATAGCGCATAAACTGACAGGAATATTTGGACAGTGTTGAACGGTATTTTGGACCGCGCTGTACTCCTCTTTTTATGTGTTATTAAATGCAAATTGGTTCATTTATTATTTATTTTGCATAGTTACTCCTTGCATTTATATTACTAATAATACGTTTTATTAATTCCCGCTTAATTATTCATGTTGTATACTTGCGTATTCCATTCATATTTATTACTTTTTATTTAATTCCGTGTTATTCATTCCCGCTTAATTACTCATTTTGCGTACTTGGTACAAAAGAGCGTTGCAGTAATGAAAGGTTGGTAGTCTGTGCACAAGTGGGAATTATGTTAGTTTATGAAATATATGTATGTGATAATTATTCTCATAGGATTTGTAGTTTCTTGTGCAGTGTGTATATTTTACTTTGTTTTGGCCATAATAGAGACTACAAATCTGACTGCATTGGGAACGGTATATTTGTCCCATGTTTACTGTTTAGGTTAAGTTTTAGCTCGCTTTATTCTTTACCTACATACATTTAGCTTGATCTTCCTTTACACATTATTTAGCTTATTTTACTTACTTAATTGGTCGTATTCTGGTTATTAACTAACATAAATTTAGCGCATTTCATTTCTTCACCTACATATATTAAGCGCATTTTATTTTATATAAAATGTGGTGATATAATGATACATCCATTATTTCTAGGCTTGAAGTGTACCGTGCAGAATGAAAAGCGAGGACTTGTCATCTTACTCTTCCTTACCACCTAATAACGATGGTATAATGAATTTGAGGAAATGTCCATAAATTCAGAATCTTTATTTAATATTACCCAGCATTATAAACGAATAGCGAATAAATTTTACTGTGGATTCTCAGGGATTGATATAGATGTTCATCTCATGCCTTAAATGCAAATCCAGAAATGTGGGTTTCCCAAAATTTTCAGGGAATTTTAGACTTTCTAAACAAAAACCTATTTAAAAACGAACCCAGGAGCTTAGGCTTGTCCATTAGAGATTCAAAACACCTATTAACTTGAGTGTTCGCAGATTCGTACAAGTTAATCCTGAAGGTATATTAAAATCTATAGAAAAAGTAGTGCAGAGCAACAGGACAAATTTGATTGCAGGTCTTTTCAAAATTAATTGCATGTGGACGAAACAGGTTCAGAGTTTTTGCTTCAAGTACTGCGATGAATGTCGCCAAAACAAAGGAATCATGGTAATTAGAAATAAGGATACTTTCTGTTTGCCTAGAACCATTGCTGTATGTAAGGCCAAAGCGGATGGTGATGTTAATTATGAATCAATTACGCGTTCTAAATGTATTCCGAAGAGGAGGGCATTAGCGTTATGCGAGCTTGTAGACAAACGCGATGCTACTTTTACTTTGCAGGACGTTGAAAAATTTGACCAGGTACTTCAGAACTATCGCATCACCGTTTATTCAGATAATTCTGAGAAACAAACGTGATTTACAAATCAAAAATATGTAAAAATACCATTTAGACTTCATATTAAATGACGGCCACTTTAACGCTATCGTGAAGTACCACAGGACTTTCAAAAGCAAATGTTATTGTCGTCAGTGTAATTACCCCTCATTTCAAATATAGAGATACATCATTGGGATTTGAAATTCACAAAATGTTATCTGCAGTGCAATTCAAGTAATTTTACGTTTATAAATTGTAGTGCATGCCATAGGGACTTCAAGGATAAGAAATGTTTTAAGAACAGTTTATTAAATGGAGTTTATTACCCCAAAAATCTATCTGCGTGCGAGGTTGAAAAATGTGTACTTTTTACAACAAATGTGTTAATAGTATGCGAGGAAAAACGCCCCACAAATGCAATTAAAATTCTACAAAATATGCAAAATTTGCGGATGCAAATCACTTATGTTATATCCAGCCGTACCATTATGAGGAAAAAAATATGTTTATAGATTTTGAGTGTGCCCAAAAGACCTAACAGGAAATTTGAGGCTTTTGAGTATGTTCCAAATTTACGCGTATTATACCAAGCTTGTATAATGTGCATGAGCATAACGCACAAGATGTTGTTTGCAATGTGACATGAAAGAATGTTTTTTTTAAAACAATCCTGTCAAACTACTATTTAACCACATTATTCTGTCTAGTTTCCATTCATGGAGTGCAAATATTATTGCCCATAATCTTAAATACTACTATGGCCAGTTTCTTCTGAAATACATAATGGGCAACCTAAAGTGGACACCCGAATAAATAATTAACGGAACTTGCATATACAGTTTGAAGTATAAAAAGTAACATTTTTGAACTCGTTAAATTTCATACTATCCAAATTTCCCAAATCTTACGGAAGGTAAGGGGTATTTTCCTTATTTACTTAACGTCACGGAAATTTAAAACTATGTGGGTCCCAATCCCGATCAAATATATAATTTTCCGGAAGGCATGTCGTGGATGGACGTAAGGCCTTCGAGAAATGGCTGACCTTCGAATACGTTTTTAACATAAAGGGGTAAATGAATGAATGTGTTTAACGCCCGTTTTTGCTACAGAGGCACCACAGGCGATGGACACTGATGATACGTAAAATGAAATGATAAATTGGGAAAGAATTTATTTTTAAGGAAGGAATCGTTCCAGGACTAAGTGTAGGGTACCTCCCCGGCATTTGCCATTTATGAGGACTGAGGAAAACTTGGAAAAAACCTCAGTCAAGAGGACGGTCCTAGCGGTATTCGAACCCACACCTCCCGCTCACGAGTCCGCGACTTAACAACCTCGGGCACACGTGGCGGTCTCATGAAGGGGGAAATGTCCTACTGCAAAATAGACGTATTCCTGCTGTGCAGAGGGGTTTCAAAGTTTCAAAAAGAATTTATGAACGAAAATCATATATCTCGGTTTGGAGAGTGCGTTACAATTGCCCACGCATGCGTGAAAGGAAGAATTTTGTTTCAAAAGATATTGTCCCTTTATTGCTCGTAGGTGGGTACGGAATGACGGATAAGCAATCGTAAATGATCTGTATTTGGCTATCATGGTTGGAGCAACAGGAAAGTGTAACCATTCAGCACGACTTTAGATCCAGAAAAGTGAAAATAGTGGGACACAAAATAGATGGGTACAAAGAGGAGAGGCCAATGGAAATTTTGTATATTTTTTACATGCTTGCTTTTATGACGTCTGCACACGGTGCCTTTCCAATTGCCAATTCGATGAATGCAGTACGGGAAACGAAACCATGGTCTCTAGATACGAGGGCAACGAAAGGATATCAAATTATATGAAAGATGGCGGTTATGACGTGCTGGAAATGTGGGAATGCGTGTTTAACGACATGATAAAGTCAGACACTTTGTTGGCGTAATTTGTTAGGTCATTTTCTAAATCGCATTCAGACACCCTAAATACTAGGGATGCATTTTTTGGGGATCGATCCAATTAAACTAAGGTGTACAAGGAAACGTCTGGGGAAGAAAAATCTTTTATTAATACGTGTGCTGCCTGTATCCATTTGTAAACAAAACCAAACCTTAACCCATTGTGCATTATAAAATATATTTGGATACATTTTCAAATTTAAACGAAATATAGGTAGGTCTCATTTTTTTTTTTTTTGATTAGTGTTTAACGCCCGTTTTTACTACTGAGGCACCACAGGCGGTGGACACTGGTGATACATGAGATGAAATGATAAATTGGGAAAGGATATTTTTTTTTTAAGGAAGGAAGCGTTCCAGGCCTAAGTTTAGGTACCTCCCCGGCATTTGCCAGTTATGAAGACTGAGGAAAACCTGGAAAAAACCCCAGTCAGGGAGGACGGTCCTGGCGGGATTCGAACCGCAGAGAGGACGGTCCTGGCGGGATTCGAACCGCAGACCTCCCGCTCACGAGTCCGTGCCTTAACGACCTCGGCCACCCGTGGCGGTAGGTCTCATTAAGTGTGAAATACTTCCTCCGTCCAACATTTATCACTCTGTATTGCCTGCGTTCGTAGATGGAAAATTACTATTTCCGCTATGCACGGCGTGTGCAGAAATCATATATCAAAAGCAGTGCAATCACAGTGTCGAAGAAATCTCCTAGCTCGGCACGTGGGTGTGGACAAAGTTAAGGTTGCATTCGAACAATGGTATCAAATTCCCAAAACATATGAGATATGGGAATGTGAAGCCGTGCGAAATGAACCGGGGCAAAAAGACCTTTTTCAGGACTACGTGAACAGTTCCTGAAAATTAAGACGGGGGCTTATGGCTACCCCTCCGATTGCAACACGGCCGAAAAGAAGGACAATTATGTCAAAATGTTTTGGAAAGGGATTGGAATACAGTCTGTTTTAATCCGGGTAGGAGAGAGCTGGAAAAGTTGATGTTAAACTCCTTTTGAAGTAAATATGGCCAGCGGGATAATCTTCCCACCTGTGAGCTCGTTAGCGAACATGAGTGTCGTAAACAATTTCTCAACGATACAGATGAGGAAGTACAGGCCTATCTACCTGCCACTGACGAAATTATGTACGTGGTTTGTAAGTATGATGATAGTGGTCCTAAACAAAAGTATACACCAAATGTTGTCATAGTGGCCTATACCACCGCTCATGCTCGCTTGGAGGATTACTCCAATCTTAAAAGTTTAGGGCCAAGGGTGAGCTATTTGGACATGCACTCATTATAGCCACCCATAAACCGGGAGAATGTTTACCCAAACCGGTGCTTTCCTAGGAGGCATGACTGACGAATTGGAGAAGTGCAACCAAGATATTTGTGATTTTCATACACCGGACCTAAAAGTTACACTTTTGATGTAAAATTTGGGAAGTATGTAAGGGGATTACTTTAAATTTCGGAATTTTAAATAAATGCATGGCGATATAATTAGGGACATAGTTGTAAATGGCAAAAAAATCGTAATTATCTCTGAATGACAAATTAAAAGAAAGCGCCTGTGGACAATGATAACCGAACCTTCCACTTAATTATTTCGAATTGTGGTAGATAAACGATGCTGGACCTAGAATGCTGAGAAACGTAACCTTTCTAGTATAAAAGGCTTAGAGTTGATGATATGTAACTTAGAAGCAAAAAGCATGGCAACAAAACAGAAGCACAAAGAGGAAATTCATTCTAAGCACCATTCATGGCAAGCACCACTTCTGGAAAAATGTGCTATGTAACGCATTTTCATTCTGAAGGGCGCCCTCGACAAGAGAAATGCACATCAAACAAAAACGATGAGATTCCGTTAGCCAAGCAAAAGGACAGAGGTGAGTTAACTCCGATAAGCACGTAGAAATCGCGGATCTGTCTGTAAACGACGTGTTTCCGTGAGAGGTGTGGAGGATGCTTCGGAAAAGTTTACTTTTCCCAGTGCGATACAGCTGGCGAGACTGTCCGTTGTGGAATATCCACCTCTTTTCAACATGCGATTGCCAAATGCCGACCAAATGATTAATAAGTCCATAAGTAGGGCTACATGATGTCACTCTCCCAAATATCCCTCTAGATTTGGTTCATAATTCAATTATAGCACGCTTAACTCACGCAGCATTCCTCCCCTGAGGAGCATTAAAGAGGGAGATCTCGTGTTATCGATGACATGATGTATGAAAGTTACAGCACTGAATTGTCCAACTTGTCCAAAGATTCGCGTTACAGGAATTTCGGCGTTATATACATATTAAAAAACATTCCCTCGAGGAAAAATGTTTCGCACCGTTTCCTTAAGCGCCAGTTAATACGCATTATTCCAAAAAGTAGAGACAAAATGCTGACCGACAGGATCTTTCAACAAATTGAGCCCCGGAACTGGAAATTTTTATCAAAGACACTTAAAAAGGCTACCGAAAAAAACACACGGTTATTTGTTTCTAGACCGCACGCAGTACACCCCAACAGATGTAGATAATAGTACCGAACTCATGCTTGGAGAGGATCCGTCATTTTTTGTTCGACTATAAATAACCCTTACTTATCACTATAGAAATTATTACATTTTCTAGGATAAAAGCAAATATACGAAGATTAACCTCCCCTACGATTGCAAAACAATGCAGTAATTTGGTCATTTTAAACAAAGTTAAGCCTTTCTTTCGCAAAAAGATTCTAAAACCAGCCAGCTACGAATTAATCAAGACTATCTCGGAATACGTGTACAACGTTTGCAAAGAATAAATTTACATTTCTGCCGCGTGTAAGAAACGTTTAAAGGGACATAAAGCCAGGTGAAGGATATTAGTTAACAAGAAGGTGTCGTTGAAGAAGAAGAGGACAATCTTCACGCAATAGGTGGATTTTACTTGCCTTTCTTCTCCCGGTCCTCTGATCTATAGCTAGTGCATTAACATTATTAAGAAAATGCAAAGCAAATAATTACCCGTACACTCTCAGCCAGAGAGACCAAAGAGATAGCGATAATATCCATATCCAACGAAATTTCTTTCTAAATTGTCTGCGGAACAAAAGTGGAGATTTATCAATTATAAGTTGGACAACTATTACGATTTGGTGTCAAAACTCACAGCTCTGTACGAAAGGGAGGAGATAAAAGAGGAACAAGAAGAAGAGCAAGACACGCACTTCTAAATTGATGCGATTGAACTGAAGAAAAAGGAAAATTTCTCCAAAAGAGTGATTTTATATATATATATATATATATATATATATATATATATATATTGGTAAGTATACGTACTTAACTAAAAAAGAAGATTATGCTTTTAAAACTGGAAATAAAAACCATGTTTGTACTTGTATTATATAATTATGTTAGAATCAAAGTAAAATAATAATAATAATAATAATAATAATAATAATGGTATGTTGCAATAAAAAATAAAAGCCGTGCTTGTAATTTTATTATATATACATATCTATGTATATATAATAAAAATAAAAATAAAGTAACACTATTAATAATGTAACAAATTAACAACTTATAAAAACAGAGAAGGATAAAACACTAAGAGAAAGTTAGAAAAAAATCGCTATATTTCGAACTACTTAGAGTTCTTCTATGACAAGAAGACTCTAGCAGTTCGAAATATCTGTGACTTTCTCTTAGTGTTTTATCCTTTTCTATATATATTGAAATCAAAAAGTTGTATTCTGATACAATCATAATAAAAAGTTATGATGTTACAATAAAAAATAACAAATTGCGCTTGTACTTGATACATTCATAAAAATATATTTATTAAAAAGTTTTAAAAATGTAAACAAAAAGCCATGCTTGTACTTGTCCCCCACCCTATCCGTACAGCGCACGCTGAACACCGTCCGTCCACGCGTTTTGTTCTGACCAATCGCATTATTTCACAATCCTCCTTTATTTCCAGCACTCCGCGTATCATCTTTTAAACTCCTTACATTTTGTCAGCTAGCTCAGTAGCTCGCCGACAACTTAATCGCCACATGTAATGTGTGTACTTGTGTACTTGCACAATGTACTGTAACAAAAATTGAACTCCCGGGGAGCGCAGTAGATGTTTTTCTTGGCCAAAAAAAGCGTTTACAACTCGATCATTTTATCTCCTTGCCGGCTATCAAACATTATTGCCGGCGTTCGTTTTGTTTGGCCCCTAAAGACGAAGATTGCGCGTCGCGAGACACACATTACTGAGTATATTCATGACTTCCCAGATTTTTAAGTTCTACAAGGATACGCGTTTGGGTAGCTATATTATGTTGACAAAGAGGTTTAGAAGGATTTTTCGAGTAATTAAAACTTGTTTCTAGGAAACCACAAAGCTGCGAACTACATACAAAACTAATAGAAAATGTGCTGTCCTGATCTACAAAAATGAGCTGCAATACGTTACATTCATGTCAGTCTGCTATTACATCCTTTTACTGCAACTACTGTGGTTCTATGCATGAGTATGATGAATGATTCCGTAATCACATCTCTGGTATGAAGAAATACTACCAGGATAAATTCAGCCTGTTATTATTGGAAAGTCATTCCTAAAATACTTCTAGATTCATGTATATCGCCAATTATTACAGCCACATTTATTGGGGTATTATTATTATTTTTGTTGAAATAAACTTATTTGCTATCTTTGTGTGAAATCGCATCGTTATCTTACTTTTTCCCGGCTTGTCATTGGTCTGCCACTTAGGGGACGGTTTTTAAAGTTAACTCTTTCAAATGGGGTTTGCTCATCCCTAAATTGTTGTTTTCCTTGACAAACAAAATCAAAATCAAAGTTATCTCGAAATTTCATTTTTATCGCTGTACCTCCTGAATTTGGTAAATCATGAATCCAAACGCTGCCACGTATTTCTACTCCGATTCTCATCAATCATGTTTGTTTATTACTCCCTTGAGCAACCTTTCTGAGCACTGCACGTGTAACTTGTCACCCATCAAAATATCTTATTCTATTTACACTACAAAATAAAGGGGGGAAAGCCTACTTAACAGCCAGTCTGTTGCGATACGGTTATACAACACTATGATTGGAATTTGATAAACATGTTGCAGGTTTCTTAACTCCGTCTGCGTTGGAAGCAAATAAATTTATGAATTTTGCTGTCTTTGAACCTCTATAAACTGTTTCACTCTTCTAATACCTCAGTTTAAAAGAGGTGAATCAATAGCATATGATGGATATCTGAAACATAAATATATTACTTAAATGCTTATTCTATCTCTTGAGCGAAAAATTTTAATTCAGTTTATTTTCTTGGGTGAAACGCTGTATCCTGAAGATAAATGAAAAATAAATAAAATTCATATTTTGCAAATCTGATCTAACTCAGAATTAATTCGCAGCACAAAAAATAAACTTTGTGCTATAATTATAGGTTCCTAAAAAGTATTTCTGTTTTATTTAAAACGCTTCCTTTTGGCAAAGATAGACTCACAAAGAGAAGGAAAAAACAAAAACAAAATGCACTGCAATGATAAATTGGGAATTAAAAATAATATGAGAGTAACAAGTAAGAAAACCCAGATAATGGTTCACAAGAATATAGATATACTTATTAGCAAGAGAAAAGGAAATAAAAAGAAATAAATTTGAAACAGGCGGTAAATAATTTCATCAAGAACAGTTTTTGAATTTCCTCAAAGCGGTTACATTCTGCATTTCCCAAAAACAAAAAAGATTAAGTTCTGGGTCAATTTAAATCACACTGCATTACTTTATTGGAACTAAAGACTATGTCTGATTATATATGTGGGAAGTTTTAATTTTTTCGAGCATTATATCTATCTCTAATAACGTTCTGCATATTTATGAGTAAGAAAATAAAACCATCATAGCTATTTAAATTATAATTAGAGAACAAAACAAACTACTAAACCTAGGTTGGTAAACATAAAATTCATGAATTGTAATAAATTATCTCAGTAGAAATAAATATATGTAAGAGTGATTCAGAGGTCGTAAATGGTGCTGGTTTCGGCCTCAAAATAGTAATTGCGTAATTTTTATTAACGTTACTTTCTGCATGTATTTTGTAGGTTCCTGCTATAATGCAAGAAAAAAGAAATTTTATTATAAAATGGAAATTTGGTCTATATTTTGTACTGTTTAAATATTTGTTACCATCAACATTTGGCCAATTTTAAATTATATTTAAAGGTTACTATCAAAGATTGAATTATTATAAACTGAATGTAGCCTAGTAGGACAGCTATAAATTTTAGAGTGCATAACTTTTATTTTATATTGACACTTGATGAACATAACAATGCTGGCATAATGCAGTGTTAATTAATTGTATCAAGTGTTCTCTTAGCAAAACCTGGATTTCTGTTTCGATAGTATACAGAAGCAATTGCTTTTACTGTTCATCCTGGGTATGTAATCAATCCTCGATCTGGACAACTTTGAGTTCTACTTTAACATTAACGTTATTTGTAGAGCAGAAATATATCCGTGACAATAAATTTCTAATAAGAAGGACAGAGTTCAAATTTAATTCTGTTAACTGTGAGTCGAGACATAAATATATCGGAAATTTTCATTAAGAGCAAATAACACAACAGCTATCTAGGCCAACTATCACTCTCTCCATTTTGGCTTAATATCTATTGAGTTGTTAAAACAAAGGAAGCCAGAGCAACTAGATCTTTGGTGATGAACAAGGCTCATCAGATCAACTTTGGCAACTATTTAATTGTGCAGTCTATTTGCAGATTCTATAAGAGCATAAGGCTATTATAGTGCGTTATCCCAGCTTCAGTAAAACCCACTTTGAGCACACATAAAACTTTTTACTCCACGAGGACGTTTATTTCTGAGAAACATGATGGGGAGTTTCTTCAATTGTTATGGGGCTACTACTGATTCAGCAAAACATATGCCTTCTACTCTGATATGAGCAGTGTACGCTCATCATGAACTGCAACTCTATGTTCGGATTTATAACGGCTATTAATAATCAATTATGTTTGACTCTTGAAGGCAAATAAATTCACTGCACTAGTCGGCTGCTTATGCACTTTTGCAGATAGATTTTACAGAAAGTTCTAAAACATTTGGAGCGTTATATATCATTACAAAATACTTTAAAACATAGCAACACTGGCACCGATTTGGCGAAAGACTAATAGAACGGTGCATTCTTCCAAACAAATTAACGGAGTTAGGCATTACACTTTCACGTATAACGACTTGCATGCCTTGATGGAGAAAGTAACATAACAATAAAAGGCAAAGATGCAGACATTTAATGGTCGAAGAGGCCCAGTGCTTGCTTATTTCCCTGACCTAATTCCTTATGTTTTTATTATGATGAGAAGCTTGAAAGCCTTAACATATAAAATCCCTATCAACGACGTTCAAACATTAAAAGCTTGATCATGTGCCAACACAACTGATAGTATTTCAAAGAGTGTATGAACGTAGGGCAGAAGAATGCCATGCAATGAATAGAAATCAAAGTATCACCATGTTGTTGAGAATTATCCGAAAAATAATAATTTTAGGGGCAAAATTTATTGTATTTGTTCGTGTATACTACCACCTTCGAATATAATGAATGCTTTTAGTGTCCTGTACATAAGGTGTTCCACACCAGTATATAATTTTCCAGAACAAACTGTTCGATTTTTTTCCCGGTCAGTCACAGAATCTGTTTCAGTGATAATTTCCTGTCCTCGCTGTTGGTTGCCTGTTACAGAAGTTTTAGAGATGGACGAAATTCGATGTTGTGTACTTTTCTTTCCTATAATTTTCTCTGTCATATTTTTATTACCGAATAAACTCCAAAATTCATATTCAATATAAGCATAGTTCCTTTCCATCTCTACTGATGTAACTATACTAAAAACAACATCTCTTGGCTGTTAGTAATTCTGATCTGATACCGATTCCCATAGGTAAAGTATATACGCAATGATAGTGAAATAAAAGTAATTATTATAAAAATATATAACAAACAAACTATATTTTCTTCACGAGTTACTTCAATTTTTATTTTTAGTACATATACATAAACAACATATAACAAAATTACTCAGAAAAACTTCAAAGATTGTTAGTTTTTCACACCAAACCAGAGAAAAAATCATAAAAATATTTAGAAAATATCTGTCTGTAATTTATTTTTTAGAGGTAACATTCAACATGTTTCAAGGTACTATCCAAATACTTCGGTTTGTTAAACTAATAATTATTTTTTTCAGAAAATATACTGGTATCGATATGCCTTGTTCTACTGCTATACATTGTACCCTAGAAGACGACGTGTTACGTTAAAGACTGCAGGACAAGACATAACACGAATGTACATGAATGATAAATGTAAACAATTGCTTTAAATGATTAAAAATTATTTCTATAAGAGACTGTACAAATCGGTGTTTTATTATTAACCTTGCTTATTAATCTTTCTTCCCCATTTACTCCAGGTAATTATGTTATAATTTTTGTTTCAGTTGCTGAGTCAAAAGGTAGGAGCTCCTAAAGCATCTGCAGCCGATTATTATGTCCATCGAGCCAACCAACATCTTTGGGAACACATGCAAAAATATGCCGTGAAAGATGTCGAAGAGGGCATACATCATCTCAAGTAAGTACACGTTAATCTGATCTATCTAATGTGTTTACTATTCTGTTTAAAGTTTTGAGAAAAAAATGTACGCGCATCTTATATACCTTTAATAAGATTGACACAATATATGGTATGGTCAATTAGCTCTGCAGTGGAAAATAAACACTTAAAGAATAGATACAGTATTTAATATTTCTCCTTGTACCATCCATCAAATTTGCTGAAGTTATGAAAGACATAATTACTACTAAATGGATAAGTAAATATGTTATATAACATAGAAAAATTAACACAAGAGCACATAGCGGTATGCGTTGCAAAAATAAAGTTTGTCAAAAAATCCAATAACGAAATTTTTTATTGGCAAGAATTTCAAAACGTGAACTATATCCTTTTAATGTTCAAGAGCTATCCAGTTTATTGTTACATTAATGAATGTATGCATTTAACTGCGATAGGGCTTACGCCAAGTGGCAGCAGAGAATAATAAAAATACAATTATTATTTACAGCAAAATACTTAAAAAATAAACCAGCTAATTTAATTAAATAAATGCTAACCTTAAATTAAACAAATTAATCTAATTTAAATACATTTCGAATTAATTTTGCGTGCCAGTTAGGTTAATTAAATACATTTCACCTAATTAAAATATGACAGTTTAGTTAGATGCACATTAACCTATTTAAATACATCAAACTAAATTAACTTATTTCATCTAATTAAGATGAAGGCATTCTAGTTAAATACGTCGAACTAATTTAATACATGTGAGATTAATTTTACACTTATAATCTTAATTAAAATTATTCATTTATAATATTACTATCTTATAATATTACAAATATAAATATAATTCAGAGTATTTACACGTAGACAGTTTAATTAATAATATAAAAGCTACGCGAAGATAGTTAAATCAATACAACAAGGAGTTAAACAAACATTAAAATAGTCTGGAAAAAAACTTAAATACCAGTTGTTTTTTTTTTTTTGAGTAGTGTTTAACGCCCGTTTTTACTACTGAGGCACCACAGGCGGTGGACACTGATGATACATGAAATGAAATGATAAATTGGGAAAGGATATTTTTTTTTAAGGAAGGAAGCGTTCCAAGCCTAAGTTTAGGTACCTCCCCGGCATTTGCTAGTTATGAAGACTGAGGAAAACCTGTAAAAAACCCCAGTCAGGGAGGACGGTCCTGGCGGGATTCGAACCGCAGACCTCCCGCTCACGAGTCCGTGCCTTAACGACCTCGGCCACCCGTGGCGGTAAATACCAGTTACATTCATATCTACTTATATCAAGGAAATATTTCTACACATACAATTTTAGGTTACTTTATTTTTGTCTGCGAAGGAACCCTCAACTGCAGACAATTAATTCCAATATTTTGAGTTTTATTTATGATTTTTTTTATTTATGGACGCTCTTTAACAGCTCAGGTCATCAGCGTTTTTATTTATGAAAGAGAATTTACCAACATCCGTTGTTGTTGTGATATCCCTCCGTGATTTTATTCTGTGCATCCTTTGTACAATAACGTTATCCTGTTTGTACGTCTCTCTGCCAGTAATTTCCAACCTAATTCTTTAACATTTTCATCCCGATGTTTATTTTTACCTTTTATGATTTTTGCTGCTCTAAGCTGGATTTTTCTAGAATACTTATTTGTATATTGATCCTAACAAGCTGCGCCATACTCCATTAAGGGCTGAGCTCAAAATAAATAGGCTATTTATTGGACAAAGTGTTATCCCTTTCATTCTTCCGTCCTAATACTATTAATTTGCTCATCCCATGCAGTAAAAAGAACTTACGTAAATTCCTAAGTATTTACAGCAATTTTCCTGGGGAATTTCTACTTCATTGAGTTTATAATTAAGATTAATTTCCTCTCGGTTTTTATAAAGTGTTATTGCTTTATTGTTTTTTAAAATGATCGTATCGGAACAATCATTAATTTTTCTATAAACAATACAGTCATCGGCAAATAAATATACTTTTGAGTTTATGTTTAAGCATAGATGGTTGATATAAATAATAAAAAATAGTGGCCCAAAAACTTGTGGCCTTGTGGAACTCCAGATGTCAGCTACCGATAATTGGCATTTCCTGACTTACCCTTTCATTCTGGGTTTGTTCTTCCTAAAGTTTTTAAGCTAAAGCACAACCCTGTGTATTTCTATTCCGATCAGTTTATCTATTAATAAACCATATTGTACTAAATCCTATTATTACTGCAGCAATCCTCCCTCCTACACCTGTTTCTTCAGCTAGGTCCTGAACTAATGAAATAATTTGGATATCACAAGAAAACCCTTCTCTGAAACCGTAGCAAAACCAAACTTTGTAATATTTTGACGTATCAAATGTTTCATAACTTTACATACAGTAACCGGCCTGTAATTTTCAATACCAACGTTATAAATAGGGACTACGAAGCGTTTTAGGTAATGTTGAATAAGCGCATAAGATATGACATGATGGTTTCCCCTCGCTTCAAGACTTCCGTTGTTATATCATCAGGACTACACCACTTCCGATTTATAATTTTTAAATTTTTTCTATAACTCTTTTTGCTGATATTTCTAAATTTATATTTTTTCTCTTTCTTCTTCTGTCAGTGTAACAAAACCTATTTGTATAATTATTGTTATTGCCTTTTTTTTAAATGCCGAAACAAAAAAGTATTTAATAAATCGGTTTTTTCCATCGTCATGTACTTTAATATTTGTACCGCCACGGGTGGCCGAGGTCGTTTAATCGCGGACTCGTGACGGGAGGTCTGGGGTTCGAATCCCGCCAGGACCGTCCTCCCTGACTGAGGCTTTTTCCAGATTTTCCTCGGTCCTCATAAATGGCAAATGCCAGGCAGGTACCCTAAACTTAGTCCTGGAACGTTTCCTTCCTTAAAAATAAATCCTTTCCCAATATATCATTTCATCTCATGTATCACCAGTGTCCATCGCCTGTGGTGCCTCTGTAGCAAAAACGGGCGTTAAACACCATTCATTCATTTAATATTTTTTTCAGAGGATTTTCTTGTTCTCCCTTCCTTCCTCTCTCCCTTCGTTCCTTTTTATCTTTTTCCCCTTCATGCTGCAGTTTTTTAGTCAACTACATTTATCTGAGTTTTCAGAGATCTGTATACCAATATATGCCTTTTTAAAAAATAAAACACCAAAGTTCACCATGTAAACTTTTCTATAACAGATTAGTCGGTAAACGTATATTAATATAAATAATTTAGTATATTCAGTTCGTCCTTAAATTTAACTCAATAGGCAACCGACATTACGTCTTAAGGGCCAAGTGGTGGTGGTGGTGGTGGTGGTGGTACAGGGCTTTCACGAAAAAAACTGTCCCGCTTGTAGAAGAAAGAGTGGGGAGCTCCGCTCACAGCCGCTGGGATTCGAAACCTCTCTCACTCTCAGCGTATACGCCTCTTTACTCCATGATAATATAATGTCATTTTAGAGACTCAAAGATACTTTCGTGTTACTTTCTGCCTCGATTTCCTGCCTGCTGATACCTCTAGCCTTGTTCTAACCTTGTTCCATACATTTTATTATTTTCATTGTCTCGTTGCCAATTCCTCTCAGTTCTCTTTCCACCTCTGCAGCCCAAACCGTTGGTGTTACATTTTGTATCTGGTGTCTGTAGCATTTAGCATGAAACGTAATCTGGTCTCCTTTCATTGGAGTAATTAAAATTTTACCCTTCTTATTATACTATTAACCGAATCGTCATAACAGTCCACCTCCTTTGTAACCCCTTAATTTGATATTCTTTTGCACAGCCCGAGAACCTTTTTCCAAAAATCCCCTTGAATTTTATTTACATGTTCAGGTTCCCCCAACGCCTCGTTTTACTTCCATATTGCAGAATAAACTTAATCATATACACCTCAAATATGTATCACCGCCACCGGTGGCCGAGGTCGTTAAGGCGCGGACTCGTGAGCGGGAGGTCTGGGGTTCAAATTTTTTTTAATAGTGTTTAACGTCCGTTTTTACTACTGAAGCACCACAGGCGGTGAACACTGATGATACATGAGATGAAATAATATATTGGGAAAATTTTATTGAAGGAAGAAAACGTTCTAGGCCTAAGTTTAGGGTACCTCCCCGGCATTTGCCATTTATGAGGACTGAGGAAAACGTGAAAAAAACCTCAGTCAGGGAAGACGGTACTGGCGGGAATCGAACCCCAGACCTCCCGCTCACGAGCACGCCCCTTGATCATCTCAGTCACCCGTGGCGGTTTTTCAGTTTTAGAGAAGTACTTAATTACATTCCGCTACGAGTTAGGTGTAGTGATTGTAGTGATGTGTGTTCGTCAAAATTAGTTGGGATAATTCAGAACATGATGTACCTTATGTTCGTCTAATCAATAGATGTGTATGCTACAGGAAGTACAAATGGTTTGTTAGTATACGGGCATCCCATAGAATTACTAATGTCCTTTTTTATTTTATATTTTAACTCCATTTACTAATAATTAGTATTTCTAAAAGCATCCCCCACCTCTGTTTTCGAGTTATTTCCACTACGTTGCACTGAGAGTGAATTAAGAGCAACTGTCATCGGGTCTGACTTTGGAGGTATAATTTTGAGTTCTAGTAAAGTAAGTATGTATGGTGTGTCTTCTCTTTGTTTGGATAGTTTAGTACGAATTTTCCTGATTGCTGCTTTAATGAAATGCAAAATAGTAGGGATGTGACAACACCATATAATGCTTACCGCCACGAGTGGCCGAGGTCTTTAAGGCGCGGACTCATGAGCGGGAGATCTGGGGTTCAAATCCCACGGAGACCATTTTCCCTAACAGAGGTTTTTTCCAGGTTTTCCATAGTCCTCATAAATGGCAAATACCGCAAAGGTACCCTAAACTTAGGCCTGATACGTCTCCTTCCTTAAAAAATCCTTTCCCAATATATCATTTAATCTCTTATATCATCAGTGTCCACCGCCTGTGATGTCTCAGTAGTAAAAACGGGGGTTGAACGCTTTAAAAAAAACATGTAATGCCCCTAAACGCGATAAAGTAAACTGCTTTTTCGAAACAAAAGTTGTATTTTATTGCTTTAATGTTGATACGCGATATTAATAAATTAATATGTGTTTTACGTTGATCCTTCGCCCTCCAGCGCTGCTTTGACTTTACAATCAGGCTAGTAAACAATTTCATACCAATACTTATAATGCAGACCTCAATGCTGTCGTTCCTTTTCCCTAGGGAAGGTAACCTTCCCTAGGAGTATAGAAGGCGCTGTTTCCTAGTGTACGAGTACCTGTGCGCCATCTATCTGTTGCCAGCTGCACTCGGATATCATTTAAAAGATAACCGTTTATTAGGCGAGTCTGTAGGAACTTCAAGACGTTCTCATAATGTTGTTTCTGTTTACGCCGCCAGTTCTGATGAAGCTTCTTTCATCTGACCGAAGAACTTGCAATAAAGTCAGTTTGTTGTTGGGCGCAGCTTAACAGCGCGGTTTGAAAGTCAATTTCTACTAACGCTTGAACCAACTTAAGTTTGTATGGGTGCCACTTCAACATCTCGAGTTTCGATGAGTGGAAGTCTTGCTGAGTCCTGACTTGTCTGATGCTCATGTGGGAATTTTCGACAAATAAAGTCAGAATATCTTCCTGACGCCCATCAACAATCGCCTCAGCCTTTGATGCACGGAGTTATCGTGGAGTTCCTTGCTTCTCCAGTTGCACAATTCATCGCACACATCTTGGTTACGTTACGTTGTATTACTGTTGTTAGCCGCTCTCGTGCGAGAGAACCATCGCTTTTATACTCGGGGAGAATATTCAGGGAACATATTCTTAGAATAATAAGACAATGCTTCTAGAAACACTTAAAAATATGATCTCGTAAATACGTATAAGTAAATGTGTATTATATATATTTCGAGCTCTGAGCCTCTACAAAGTCCCATCCTAACTACTCGTATACAAAGCACAGCTGTGGATATGTACAGGGTCGTGTATCTTTACCTAACAGGTAACCATGAGATTGCTGATTAATAACGAACGAGATGTATTGTTATTGTTGTAGCAGTAGTAGTAATGCAACTATGAAATGTTTAATTAGTATTCATATAAATAACGTTATAGTAAGTACTATACGAATTACAATAATATAGATATATCGATGTCATGATCAAAGTTCAATGTTTGTATACCGAATATACTAAATCTAGTGCGCGGTGATAGTGATAGCAGTATGAAAAAAAAAAAAAACAGTTTTAAACAAACTAACGCAAACATAAGCAAGTAGTCCTAGTGAATGTACATTAAAACAATAGAGGTCTTCCGTTATGTAGGCATTTGGGTTACGTATTTGAATAAAATGATGATGAGTCGTACGTTGTTTCCAACTACTCTTGTTCTTTTTCTTCCTTTTAAGAAGAACACAAGCGGTACAAAAGTGCGCTGTTTCTGTGATTATTTCAGTTATTCATTTCTTCCTTTTATTCGAATGTTTATAATAGCAAATTTAATCCTTACCTCTCCTATTATATCAGGAACTTCACAACCGTAATTTAGAAGTTCGGATATCACTTATCGATAGATATGCACAATGATGCAGCTTTTATATTAACATTATTTTCGAAAGAGCGAGATTTCACAATAATGGAACATTGAACTGTCACAGTATGCACTGATAATCTCCATTAGGTAAGACGTAAAGTGAGGGAGTAAACATGATCACCTCAAAGGACCATATTTCTTTACAGTCCATTTAACTGGAGCACTCTGCCTTGGTGTTCTCCAAAATGAACTTCCACAGGTGGTTAGGACGTTTCACTGCATGAAGGATTAAGGGTGTGGTTTTAACATGAGGGGATTCTACAACACAGACCCATAGCTGTCTAGAACCTCTTCATGATAAATGAATAGAAAATGGAGAGCCTGTCTTCTGGCCCGCCAGATCAGCGGATCTACGACTCTTGTTCTTCCTCCGGGGCCATTTAAAGCAAATGGTGTATGAACAGGAACCGGAATATTTTGTTCACTTTTGACAACTCATCACCGAGACCTGCATTCCGAGACCAGTGTGCTCGAGTTTCTTTGGAATGTCTTGCTCAGATCCGCATAAATCAAAGAGATCGCCATTTCCAGCAGTTAATTGAATTCCTATAACCTGCTTCACTTCGCAGGTCAACATTTGGTATCAAATGGTTTTAGGAAAAGAGCAGGTATGAACCTTACCACACATCCGCATTTGGTAAAAGAATAAAGATGGAAAACAAAAAAGAAAATCTAGGCAGGATTTGTACTTACCATTGCAGCGGTATTTTATAAGAAAGGGTTTGTTAATTATATATGTAAATTGGAGGGAGCCTTTTCGTTAATTGGATTAGAGTTATTGTTTAGATTAATGATTGATGGGTTGGACTAATAATTATATATCTCAGGGGTTGATTGCGCTGTTTGCGCTTTCTTACAGTTTGCGCCGACGAGATTCTTCTGACTGGAATTTTAGTTATCTGGATATAATAAGGAAAGGGAAATAAGGATGTTATCACTATAATCAACCGATTTATGGTTTTTCTCTACCAACATTTCTTTGTTGTTCGCCGTCTATAATAATGGGCGGAGAAGCGGCTAATCCGTGAAGGATTTAAGGCGCGTTGTGTCTCTTTCGCCTGATCGCGTCTCTTTTGCTAGGAATCTGTTCTTTTATCGCTATCACAAAATTTAGCACTTAAATTGTTTGTCCGATGCGTAGCTCTAGCTGTGTCAGTAAGCACCAATACAATTAATTATTCTGTTGCCAAGAGCGCCTGGAGAATGGACCCTACAGTGTAAAATCGCACCTAAACCTAACATTAACACAGATGCGTCACTAAATAATACTGAAGTCACACTTCAGTAGACACATTGACACTTATTGATAGTTCTCTTGCACTCTGTTCAAAAGCTTCTACCTCGACTGACTAGCATTTGCATCCCCTGGTTTATGATACTTTTCCCTCACCTAGTACCAGGTTATTCTAAATAATTATCGGGGTTACAAAAATACATGACTCACCGTGCAATTGACATAAGAATATGAATCTTCTTTTATTCTGTACTGTAGTTTTTTTTTACATACATTACAAATGCTCGATATGTGCACCTTTTGTAACTCTACACAATCGATAGTTCATCTCTTCTCACACACGAGTCAACATGG
Organism: Metallyticus violacea; assembly: GCA_030762175.1. Classification (NCBI taxonomy): domain Eukaryota; kingdom Metazoa; phylum Arthropoda; class Insecta; order Mantodea; family Metallyticidae; genus Metallyticus; species Metallyticus violacea. Next base: position 64,026,008 of record CM060832.1, on the reverse strand, counting down.
CAACGGTGATGGTTTTTGAGGCGGCTCGGATGCGCTGCTTCAGTTCCTGAGTATCCACCGGTAGAGGAGGAACAAATACCTGATCTTTAACATGTCCCCACAGGAAGAAATCGCATGGTGTAAGATCTGGTGAACGTGGTGGAAAGGGTAAGAGCATCAGATCACCTTCCATTCCGCGTCCCATCCATCGTTGTGGAAGTTCTCGGTTTAAAAATGCTCTGACCTCCCTGTGGAAATGAGGTGGTGCATCGTCCTGTTCAGCACGTAATCGTCCCTGTCGTCACTCAACTGGGGTAAGAGCCATTCTGTGAGCATGTCCAGATACGTTAGCCCTGTCACTGCCTGTACACTGAAGAACGAGCCGTAGAGCTTCGTGTTTCAAATGGCACAGAACACATTCACCTTAGGGGAGTCTCGCACATGTTCCACATAACAATGGGGGGGGTTCGTTGTACCCCAAATGCGAACGTTTTGCTTGTTCACCTTTCCATTCACACGAAAAGTAGTTTCGTCACTGAAAACTAATCTGTCAAGAAAACCATCTTCTTCTTCAAAACGTTCCTGCAGTACCATGCAAAAATTGAAACATAGGATTTTGTCATTAGCTGTTAGAGCTTGACGCAATTGTATGCGATATGGCTTTACCTTTAGGCGCCTTCGTAACACACGCCATACTGTGGTTTGAGGAACTTGCAGTTCCCTGCTACATCTCGTAGTTGATTTCTTAGGACTACGGAGATAAACGTCCCTAATCCGATTCACATCCGCTTCTGACACATCGGGACACCTTTCTCTTTTCCCTTTGCACAAACAACTGTATCCACGAATTGTGCGTACCATCTGCGAATAGAGTTGTCGGAAGGAGGCCCCTTCCCGTATTTTGTCCGAAAATGGCGCTGGACTGTGATAACGGATCAGTGTTGATATTGAAGAGTAGAAAAAGCTTTCTCCTTACCGTAACCGCCATTTTGTTAAACACTGCTGTTACTGCCATCTGGTGCTAACTGATGTCACTACAGTTGATGCAAAACAAAACTTTGACAGTTTGTCTAACCGTTACTGCAACAATAAAAATGGCATGGTTTTCACGTTTTCTAAAAAAAAAAATACACCACCCCCCAACAATCGTTTAGAATAACCCTGTGTAACAAAAACGGAGTTTCAATGCGAAAGAACTCTTTTGCTCTTGACACAACTGTCCCATTCCTGCATGGAGCATTCGGGGGTGGGTTTGTTTACAATAAGGCACATAACAATTTCTCTCAGGTCAACTTAAACGACCGCTTGGGTCTAGCCGCATGCCTGCAGGAAAACAGCCTTCCACCCTACAAACGCACACATCTTCCTAGAGCCAATCTGATTCATTATACATTGAACAAACGTAAACTTGCAATACAATACCTGAAATAATAAAAATTTTGCAATTATGGTATATGTGGTACATTTAACCTTACAGTTATAATCTATTCATACATATTATTTAGCAAGAAATTAATTTATTCCTTATGGATAATTATAAGCGTGTCTAATTTAACTATTCCGGTTTCATTCTTCACATCTGAGCCACAGCATCAACCCCAAGTACATCGTTGTACCTGATGGGAACTAAAATGAATGTTTTTAAATTAACTATAAGCTACGGGTTGCATAAAGGTAAATTATAAGGAGATATTAAGAAACTTTGGGGACAAACTTCTGGAATGGTTGCTGTCAAATCAAGGGGAGAGGGGAAGTCTATCCTAAGTGTGTTTTTAAATTTCTCAGCCTAGCTCGGAGATGACCAAATTACTATGATAGTTGTTAAGTAGCACCCGTTAGGTAGGGTTTGAAAAGCATAAGAGCAGTCACTTGTTTGTGACGATGGTATAAACAAATTAGCGTTAACATTTTCTACAAAATGGATAAAGATGAAATACGAACGTGATAATGTACTTTGTATTGAAGGGTTTAACCCCAACAGAAACACAAAAAGAGTCAGATTCCACGTTAAAGGATTCTTCCACTTCGTTTTCGACGGTTAAAAAATGGGCTGCTAAATTTAAGTTTAGTCGTACTGTGCATTCAATGATGGGCCTCCCAAACTGCTACGACCGACCAGACTGCGTCAAAATTTCACAATGCCGTACTCTATGATGGCCCATTGAATGTAGCTAGTTTATTGACATTGCAAGGACCTAATGAGCCGTGTCCACTGCATTTTACACAAAGTTTAAAGTATGAGAAAGCTTCCCGCTCAATGGATACCGCGTTTGTTAACAATAGACCAAAAACGCACTCGAATTACATTTCGCAAGAGTGTACATTTGTTTAAATACAATTCTAGTGAGTTTATCCAACGTTTCATAACAGTAGATGAAACATGCATTCATCACTATACGCCAATAAAAGAAAAAACGTCCTGGCCACGGTTATCTGGGATTCTCGTGATGTGGTGCTTCCCCCAGAAGGCTAGAACCCTAATCGGGAAGTATTACGCTTCACTACTGAATCAAATGAAGGATGTTATTCAGGATAAACGTTCACACCTTGCGAAAAAGAAAGTTCTCTTTCATCACGATAACGCGCCTTCACACACGTCTGGGATTATTGGTACAAAACTGCATGACCTTCGCTCCAAGTGCTTTCACATTCGCCATATTCCTGGATTTGGCTCCCAGCGATTACTTTTTGTTCCCAAATCTGAAGAAATGCCTGGGTGAACGAAGATACACATCACATTATGAGGACAAAACTGAGACAATTTATTTTTTCTCAGTTGAACAAATCTTATTTTACTATACCTTAAGATTGCATGGCATTAATTTAAGAAGTTATTTATTTGTGAGTGACATGGGCTCAGGTTTTCTCCGATGTACACACATTGAAGGTGTAACATGTGAAACTGTCTATTTTGTGCTGGGAGATCACAAAATACTTTTTATGTTTGATGTGCTACTTATTTAAATGCATGAGAAGCAACCCACTAAAATATGACTTTCTAATTGATAAGTTAGCTCCTTGGCAACACACAAATTTATAATAAAGATAAACAGCAGAACTTGCTGCAGACTCACAGATGCTCATGTTTTACTCGATGGATTTCAAAAAAGGAAAGTAAAGTTCACGGTTAAATTTTCAGTCATGTTGTTGCAATTTCACCTTTAATTTGTGCCAGTTTAGGTGTTTTTCACACGTCAGTATGAACAGCAGAATTTTTGGTAATGTGCAACAATTTCTTTCGCCGTTCGAATTCAAGTTTTAAGGATACATGAATTTTCTGAGCTTGAATAAATTCTGAAAAGCAGCTTGGACTTATAAATTACTATTTGAATTTCTGTGGGGAACACAGATAACAGCAACCATAAGCCATTTTCGCGGATTAGTAATCATTGTAAATTCAGTTCTACAATTGCAAAGTTTTCTTAATTATTATGAAGACAGTCATTTATCATTGCACTTAGGTTAAATCAGGATCATCTTTAAAAGTTGTTGAGTAGCATATGACAACCAGGTACTGATTCATGCAATCCTACTATAGTACAGTTTACGAGAACATGCAAAAACTTAGTTTGTCTAAATTATTTTCAATATTCAGTATTTATGTCTTTGCTGAAATGATGATTATGGTTTAAAGGACGCAAAACAGCTAAAGTCATTAGCGCTCTTTCCTGAAAAGTTTGATGTTCTGCTTTCAATATTTAATGTTCACAGAGATTTATTGAATTTGGGTGTAACTCAAAAAACACTTTCAGAAACTCTTGTTGTACTCTGCCTAAATACTCCCGAAAAAAATCCATTAACCCTGACCTGATTTAACCCGTGATCTTGAATCTACGAGGCAAGTATGGCTACCACTAGGCCATCTAGATCTACTCATAACTTTTGCTTTTCATCAATTTGTATATTTTTGCATTTGAGGTTTCTTTTGCTAGAGATTATTAAAGGCATAGGAAACAACAACCTCATACATTTTAAAGAGTAGTTAGACGTTTTTATATATATTTATTTCTAGATAATTTAATTTTGCGTAAACTTTCCTGACAGTGAAACAGTATCGTTTCGCGTTTACTGGACTTCATAATAGAGGCCATTTCTGCGTCTAGGCTTGCTGAAGGTCAATAGAGTCGCCCTCTGTTTGTTTCCTGTTCTGTACTTTAGGTATTGTGATCAACACAAACGTAGCGAAGTAGATATGGGCTTAAAGCGCACACATAATGCGCGTGATGCATTTCTAAAACCAACTGCTTAAGTCGTGGGGGAATGTCATCGGACACACGAGTATGTTCCTTACCTGAAAATTATCCTCTGTGTGTGACATTATTCATTAACTTTTATTGGCGAGAACTAATACCACAGTATGGAAATAAGGTGATCTTAATATGCCTTTTTACTCGTACATCGAAATTTTCAATCCTTGGCTGGAATGTCACGGAGGAGTATACCTTCATATTTCGTTTAAAGTTATTGCATAACCGTTTCACTCTGTTTCTCTTTTATAAATCATAAGAAAAACTGCCCATGTAGTACAATAACCAGCCGAATACATTTCAGCCGTAGTAGATGTTGATTAAAATATTTTGTTACCTAGTGACCATCCTATAAAAAAAAAAAAATATTATTCGTTAAGTATTTTAAAAAGCCTTGATCTCTCGCGGTACAACAATGTAATGTTAGCTACCGTTTTCATGAAATCGCTGTAAATGAACATTTTGATTATGAAAGAAGTGCAGCCATTAAACACGATTTAATTGTCCGAACAAGAACTCATATTCAGTCCATGGAGTTTATTACTCACTTATCTTGGTTCTTCTCAATCAGTATTTATTTATTTTAATATGAAATAACTCTGATATTTAACAATGTAATTTCATTCTGTTTAGGAATGGGTCTTTGGATATCCTAATTGCTGATACCCCGATTCTTGACTACTACCGTGCCACTGATCACGGCTGCAAGCTTCAGAAGATTGGAGATGCTATAAATGAAGATACGTATGCTGTTGGCATGACTAAGGGGTTTCCCTTGAAGGTACGTATATAAATGAGTATAACGTTTATTCTTTTAGTGTGAATATTATAGGGACCAAGGCCTTCTCAAAAACAAAAGAACCATTACGCAAGTATATTTGTTCAGCGCTGATCATTTACAATTTATTACATGAAAGCATACGTTACGGCTTTACAATACTTACTTCCTTTGATCACCTTACGAATAGGCGGACCGAGGTACGTCATCCTTGCCTGGCTTCTCATTCAAGACTCAACTAAAAACTGACGTCAGAACTATCTTGGCACGTTCAAACCAACACTGTCTACCTCTCGCTACTCCCCTCACCCATACCCATCAAGAACTCTCACTCCAACCATCACCTCTCTAATATATGTCAACAATGCAGTCTCTGTTGTCTTTGCAATACTGTCTATTTCCCAAGAATGCTCTCTATACACCGTCGACGTATTATTGCTTCATAATGCCACATTCGTCTTTTCACCGACCCCGGTGAATGGGAAAGAAAAACAAGGAATGGAAACCTAAATTAATGCATTAAATTATGAACCTGTTGCTATGAGAGGATAAAGAAAAGTATACAATATTGAAAATTTGCCTGGCAACTTGCTACATCCATCAACAGTTTAGAATTTAACGAGTTCCGCTTTATATGTTGACATCATGCCGACACTGACACTAAAGTATGTGTGTATAGCCGTACTAATTACCAACTGTTACAGCACCATATATTAAGTACAGACTGTATGTTATCTACCTGCCTAAATACAGTCAAAAAATACAGGAGCATTTACTGAACTCGTAATGACGACGTGGTATTCCGATGTTCTTATAGCATGTATTGTACTGCGGGGTTGGCCATATTCCACAGCTGTAGATATCGTAGACGCTGGTTTGTGCAGACCGTCTAAAAGTAGCTACTCAGCCACTGGATAGGTGCAAGGAGCAGTACTGCATAAGGGTACACAGACTTCTAGATTTCCTTTGATAAAGCGGACTCCCAGAAAGTTGACTAGTAAAGTGACTACAACAGTAATCAATACGCAATAAGATCAGGTTCATAAATAACATAAAATAGCAACATTCCATTATAAGGACCATGACAAATATACAGAAAATAAAAAAAAATTATAATGACTGCGTATTGAAAAGGTTTCACATATATGATTTGTAGCTTGACACAGATGATCCAGATAAATATAATTTCTTGGTATAATTTTGAATAAATTTAAAACACTGAAAGTATCGTATCAAACAATAATAATGTAACACATATGAAATAGAAAGATAACAATGATTGAATATCTTGCTTTCATATAAATGGGGCCCCGACATTCATGCACAACACAAGACAAAACATTATGAATATTATCACCTGAAATGAAAAGAAGCATCACCTACTGCATGCACATAATATCTCACACAAAATACATGCAATCTAATTCTACAACACAAAAATATAGTAAACCCAATATTCATTTTTCTTGTTATTCATCATCAAACATTATCTTCTTTTTAAAATTAGTGTTTGCTTCTTCTTATTGATGTTTATATTTCTCAACTACTTTGTTTTATTTAATTTTCTAAAAATTATTGAACATCCTTACCTGTTCATTTTATAAATGTTGTAAACTTCTTCAATGTATCATGTTATAAAGCGATGGATGCACCTCTATCAAAGTACTGAAAAATCACAGTAATTAAGAAAATAAAACATGAAAAAACATGGACTGCAGTCACAACAATTAAAAAAATAAACATCACCATGGATCATGCCCACCCATATTTTGTGGTTACTTTGTAGCTCACGGCTACAAATTCAGCCTGCACAACACATTCTAAAGCTGAAAACAACGCCTCGACAGCTAGGCCGAGAAAAAAATTTTAACCTATACCAACTTTGCCTCAGAAAGTACATTGTAGTAACAATGCTGAGCAAAACCTTACTGTAACTAAAACAAAAATCCCTTCTAATACTCCATATAACACTATACACTATACACTATAGTATGGAGTATGGAGTATAGTTGCACATGGTGCAACATGGCATCGACTGCTAGCCATAACGTCTAGTTGCACTAGAAACAACTTCAGGTACGACAGCCACTCTGTAGAGTTTCCCAGTGGGTACATATAAACATAAATATAAATATCATCACTTAAGTTACCTGTTCCGTAGGGACTGCATTGCCTATTTACGGAACTTCATAAATTGCACACTTTCACAACACATTACTATCTCAAGCATCTTCAGGGATATCCTAACCACACTGAAGAGAGCATTATCAAAAGCATAGCTAATCACAGTTATCAAGTTCAAAAAATATCTTACATCTATATACCTTATAAGAGATTATAATAAATGGAATAAGACAGTATGTCCAAAAATCAACAGTGCCTTAAAACTATAAATCAAGAAAAACTCTCACAAAACAATATCTCAACCACCTTACATTATTAGAAAATAGATAAGTGATCATAAGAATTTCAAAATTAATTAGCACTAAGCAAGAGCCACAATCATAAATTGCTTAAAATATTATACAACCATTATGAAACTTGTTCACCCATCTCATCATAATTGCAGAATAATAAACTTTGCCATACTTAAATGTCAACATAAACTATGCTGATGCAAGTCATAGTATTAATAACTCGCTCACCACTGGGGAGCTATCATAAAAAATGCATAATGATGTCATAACACAAATCCTCACAGTCTGTAAGGGTCAACAGGGTCATAATACGAATAAAGTCGTGAAAATCTTGTTGAGCACGAGGAGAATTTGGTCGATGAACAAGACATGTTACAGGAGTAATTTGTGTTATAACTTCAAATAGGCCTAAATATCTATGCAGCAATTAGTGCACTTACCCTTCCTGTGAATAGGAGTAAAAACTTCAACATATTGCCCAACATTAAATGTAACATGTTTGTGTTTTGCATCTTAGCGAACTTTTTGTTTCATTTCTGGGTCATTAATGTTAGTGATGGCAATCTCTTGAGCTTTCTGAATTTCCTGGAGAGTTTTCTTAACAAATATGTCATTAGAAGTTGATTGCAACTGAACTTGATCAGGTAATGCTGGTTCACGACCATATAGCAAAAAGAATGAGGAGTAGTTTGTGGTCTCTTGAACATAAGAATTGTAACAAAATACTACATATGTAAAATAGCATCTCAGTTCTTTTGATTGGAATCTGCAAAATGACTCCACATGTTGAGGAGGATTTGGTTAAAACGTTCAGTTAACCTGTTACAAGATGGATGTTAAACATTAGTGAAGCGAGGAGAAATAGATAATAATTTCAATAGCTCCTGGGTTACTTCACTAAGAAACACTGATCCATGATTGGATAGTAACATAGCAGGTGCTTCAAGCCTGCTAAAAATTCTGTGTTAAATGAATCTGGCAACTTGAGGAATGGTGGCTGAAGTAAGAGGGGCTGCCTCAACCCAGCGAGATACATATTCTTGCAGTCACCATTAGAACGGGGAATGGGTTGTGATAAACCAGTAGATTTTTTATTTTTTGGGCCTTTTCTAGACTGACAACTAGGACATGTACGTACAAAATGTTCGATATCTTTTCTCATACCAATCCAGTACTATCTGGAATTGATTTTACTCTCTCTCTCTCTCTCTCTCTTAACCCAGATGGCCAGATAACGGTTCATCATGACAAGATGACAAAATCTCATGCTTCAATGATTGAGGAATGACTAATAAATGTAACAGTCCTGAAGAACCGGTATTCTTTCGATGTAAGACATTCTACTTAAGCACATTGGTAGTGTTTTTCAGTAACCTCATCAGGAGATAGAAGACAACTAATTAAATCATCTAACTGTTCCACTTGATGTTCTTCTGAATGTAATACAGGAAAATGGTACAATGTATCGATATTGTGATGTTTCTTTCCAGATTTATAACAAATGTATAACCAAATTCTTGTAGTTTAAGACTCCAAGGAGCTAAACGTCTTTTCATATCTTTAAGATTATTAAGGTAATATATGATAACCAGATATAATATGCACTTCAGATCCATAGACAAAAGTTCTGAAGTTGGGTAGTCCAGTAGCTAACAGTTTTAATTCTGGTACATTGTAATTCCCCTCACATTTGGACAATGTCCTGGATGAACCGTCAACTTTCTGTAACAATACGCAGCCCACATCCAGACCACTGGTATCAGTGTGCATTTCGGTGTAAGCTCCTGGAGTATAATGAGCTAGAACAGGCGCAGTAACTAAAAATCTTTCAAAGTTTGAAAAGCATGCTGCTGATCAGGGTCCCACAAAAATTCTTGCTTCGTTCTTGTTAGTTGAATCAATGGTTGTGCAATATCTGAATAATTGCTAATAAACTTCCTGCAGAAATTAAAGGGGTCTAAAACTTTATGAACATCTCTAACATTTTGGGGGTATTGTAAATGTTTATAGTCACTTTATCTGAATCTAGAGAAATACCATCTCAAGAAACCTCGAAACCTAACAATGTAATTCCCTGCATTAAAAAAAAAAAAAAGTTTCAACTTTAAATTATGAATTTCTAATTTATGAAAATTGATATTCAAAGTGTCCATCATGAGTAACAAAGGATATGTTTTGCTTACTATCCTTGGAAATTCGCACTTGGAAATAAGCTGATAATTAATAAATCCAATAAAGCAAACCATTTTGCTTCTCCTAAATAACTCAAAAGATCATCAATGAGAGGTAAAGGGAACGATGATGTAACGGTAGCTGCAATTAGTTTGCTATAATCCATACAAAATCTCATATAATTGTATTTTTTCTTAACTAGGCCAACAGGGGAAGTCTACGGCGATTGAGATTCTTTTATAATACCGGCTTGTTTCATTTCATTAACCTGCTGAGAAATTATTTCATTTTGTTTATGGATCACCCTATAGGGTCTTTGCTTTATGGGCTTTGAGTCATTAACAGCAATATGAAACTGTAGAACATAAGTCCTGGGAGAAGTAGCAAAAACATCAGTAACAATAACTCTTGCAATTGCAATTGGGATTTCTGAAAAGTTAACTTAGCATTCACATTAAAATCGAAGTTAGGGGCTTGTGATGGAGTAACGTCACAAGAAGCGACAGAGTTACTTTGTATCAGAGCTTGAGCAAGAACAACGTTTGAGGTGCTGCAGAATTGTTATGACAGCAATTACGTGCTTTGACGATACATTATATACTCTGGAGAAATAATAACAAGTTTCTTATGCATAATAGCCAATGATGGTTCAAACATTACATCATTATCAATTTGAGAAGAGGATTGCACAGATATGTAACAAATAGGAAAAGGAGCGATCTTAACATCGTCTACAACAGACATCTGACTGAGGTATCATCATCATCATCATCATCATCATCATCATCATCATCATCATCATCATCATCATCATCATCATCATCATCATCTTAAGAAATCATTGCCTAAAATAATGCCATTGGCTAAATCCTTAACTACCAGCATATCCTCCTGAAAAAGAAAATTATCAATGGTAAAGGTCATAGAGGAATGGTATGGGGCATCTAACAGCTTGTTTCCTGCAGTATGTTAAGTATATCCACCGGCTGCAATGTAGAACAATCAGCAATATGCATATCATGAATAATGCTGACTCACTTCCTGTATCTAAAAGAATGTTAATGTGCTTATCATTAATGTGACCAAACAATATACAAAATGTCAGTGGAAGAAGCATTATCATTTATAATTAAAGCGATGGGCCCTACTAACCTTCGCAGTTTTGCGTCCTTTAAACAATAATCATCACTGTCTATAGAAGACAAACTGTTTCCGTAAACGCGTTAATGTTTCGATATATCCTGAGATTGGTTCTTATTTGATGTCGGCAATCTCAAAGTACTCTGTACAAGTGGAGAAATGAAGAAGTCGGTGTCGCATTATTCGTCGAATTAAAGTGTCGTAAATCACTCCATTCATTTTCAATAAACACTCTAAAATGTCGGAGAGGGGAGCTGGATAATGCTCGTAATGTTCATTGTGGTTTCTTCTATGTAACGTTTTACTATATTTGCAAATCGGATAAAATTACATCTTTTCCAGATAAGTTTATTTGTAAGCTCATATATCTCCATTTTTGTTTTGCTTGTTTTTTGTTTGTTTTTGTTTTGTTTTTGTTATTCAGGTGTAAAATACAGTCATTTGGTCTAAAACAGCGATATTATGTTCTAATGATGTACCGTGTGAGCAATGTAGCTTGGTGATAGATGGAAACGAAGTAGTGCCAATTAGTTCATGAGATATTTAACAAGGGGCACACAGTAGTCCGGAATGGAAAAAAAGCGGACAAAAATGGATTTTACAACTACTTCAGAAACACCAAACAACTTTCTTAGTAAACTGTAATTTATCAGGGTACATTAATTTCACTTTTTCTTTGGAAATTGCTTCTGGGTGTCGCAGATGTAATATTGCAAAAGTGATATAAGTCTTCGTTACTGAACTCTCATTTCTTTCAGTAAATTTGAAATATGACGTTTCAAAATAAAACTAAGCGAGTATAATATTGTATCTGTATATACTTTATGATCTGATATATTTATTCGTAGCATGAGTTTTGCATTTGGATCATTTATAAGAACTGTTGTACTCATTTTCATAGCGCCTGAATTTCTTCAAGAAAAATAAAGTTTGCTTGACTTATAAAAATGTTTACATGAAACTTATGTAAGTATTAAAATGAACCTGGGTGAGTTTATTCTTAAAGGTTTCATTACTAGAACACACCAGATGCGTGAATGAGAAGGGAGAGAACGTTTATCTGTACGCTCTGAGGATAAACCTCGCGCTAGGAAAGGGGCTGTCGAGAGATTTGTTTATGCTACGTAAGGGGTGTCTCGAGACCAGGAAACCAAAATAAGCTTCAGTTGTGAGAAGTAATTGATTAGAGGTGGTTGCGTGTATTGTGAAAAGTGAAAAATGAGTTTCTTTGTTAATAGCAGTGAACGTCATAACAACATTCGAGAAAATAAAAATCATCTTCGGGCGCTGCAAGAAAGTTTGTGGTAACATATCTCATTAACAAATTCCATTTAAATGTTAACGAGTGTCGAGAAAACATTGTATAATTATGTGAAAAACGTTTTCTTTCTTATTCTTCTTGCCTTGTTTTGACCGGTGGAGAGGGTGTCATTTCTTAGAACTTGAGATTTTGAAGAAATATTCAAACTGGATGAAAAAAGAAATTGTGATTTGAATTTCGGGCTTCAAAATTAGAGGATTTTGAACTAACGCAAAGGAGCCAAAGTACAAAAATTAAATACCTGAGGGAAAATGGTACTTCATCTGAGTTTGCCTATGCGACCGCTATGAATTTAAGAGCAGAAGGAGACGATTCATGAGCCGAAGTATTAAAAGAAGCCACCACGAGAAGATCAAAAGAATACGCGACACATGGAGACAGGAGAACAAACAATCTACAAACATGTCAGAGAAAGAAGTCTTATCATTCACAATTAAAGTGGAGTTGTTCAAGCACCAGCATGTGACAATGAGAAGATTAACTAATACACACAAACACGACTTATACCTCAGTTATTACTCTGTTTGAATGCTAAAAAGGCTACTTACTTACAAAATATAATAACTAAAGAAAACAAATGTGAGAAAGTACAAAACTTTGTGGGTCACATTACCTGCAGAATTTTAACAATGTTACCAGGTGAGGGTGATAAGAAGTGTACATTACAACTGCAGTTTTGATGGAAGCTCCGGCCTTTCCCAATTTAAACAAACCTGGGGAAAGAGTGTCCAGAGTTTATTTATGTCATCTGTCGTCTCTGCCTTTTGTTGACAGTAAAACAGGAATTATTGTATGGAAAATCCAAGAACCTTCTGCACGCTTCTGCAGGCCCATTTGAATGCAATGCGTTAATGAAACATCAAAAAGTATCCGCTGGAAAAAGATTGTTAATGATCAAATTGAGAGTTTACATAATTATATTATGAAAAACATCGAAGTGCAATATTCCCTAATACTATCAAAGATATATGAAAATTATGCAATGCTTTAGCAGAGTCTTCAAGTATGCCGTGCTATATTTGTGGTGCGAAATTTTCAGAAATGAATAATGTAAAAAATGGCACAAATGTCTATCGACAATTTACAGCTTGAATTTGTATTTTCAATTCTGCAAGTCCACATGCGAGTTTTCTAAAGTCTCCTGACTTTTTCATATTGCCTGCAATTTAAAAAGTGGAAAGACTTATCGAGACTTATTCGAAAGAAGGAAAAATCCATTCATAACTCATTCAGAACGAGATTAGGCTCTTTAGTTGGTATTCCGAAATCTGGATGTGGAACCAGGTCATGGGAACACTGCCAGAAGATTTTTTTTTTGAAAATTCTCAATTAGTTTCCGAAATAACTTCGGTAGACTGTGTTAATAACTTGTTTTAGAATAATTTTAAAAGCAATTTCATCTGATCATGATATCAATGTTTTAGGGTACAACTTCTACTGCAGTGAAACAGCAAGTTTATATGTACGGGTATATCCGCGGTAGTACATGCTACAAAATACTGGTCATGGTTCTTCCATTATAGAAGTAGCTATCTTGCCAATTGGAGAACTTTCGTAATACTCCTTAGAGTCAACAAACAAAGATATAAGAAATTATAGGGAAGGAAATAATTTTGACTTGTTCCATAGACTGTTGCTAAGCTCTGATCTGCCGAAAAAGAAAAGACAATTGCCTCCAGAAGTGTGTAATTCCCCCCCCCCCCCCCCCCCCCCCGAATTCGAACCACTGTGAGGTGCTCTGCTGCCAAGTAACGAGCTCGGTTATAGTATAGTGCCAAATAAGATTCCCCGTAGTCTGGTAGAGGTGTTCTGTGCGATAGGAGTTAAGTTGGTAGTACTTCAGTATAAGAAAATAGCTCAGATTTTATGTTGTTGCTTAAAAGTATTTCTTGTTAAATCCATCTTATATATTTTCTATTGCCGCTGTTAATTATCAGCTGTTATACATGTTAATTAAAAATTTAAAATTAATGAAAATTCATTTTTCTTTTTAAAATATTATATAATATTTCCTTATTTGACATTGAAATAAAAGATGCATATGTAAACACCACATTAATTAAGGTGGATAAACTGATTTTTGGGCTTACTAGAGCAATTGTGGTTTCTGAAAGTAGTGAAGCATTTTAAGATATTCTATTTTTATCATCATCATCACCACCACCACCACCACCACCACCACCACCACCACCACCACCACCACCACCACCACCACCACCATCATCATCATCATCATCATCATCATCATCATCATAATTATTGTTGTTACTTCTGAATCTTTAAGCAAAGTTTAGCCAAGAAAGTGTTACGATTTTGAATTTTAGGGAGATAAAAAAGAGTTAGTATAAGTAGCTAACGAACTTAGATTAAGTTTTATAATTTTTGTGAATCATGCTCTCTGAAAAACATATTATATTTTCTACAGTTTTACCATATACTGGAAAGTCGAAGGAGTTTGGAAAAAGAGTGGAAAAATATCGTAAAAAAGATGTAAGTGATATTCTGCAAAATGACCAAATGAAATAAACATTTTACCAATTGGTGGAAATTGCAATTTATGCACATTGATTATGTGCATTAGAGTGTAGGATAAATTATGCTGATGATGCACAAAATGTCCATTGCTATGGCATTTAAACCACTAGATATTATATATTGTTGTTGCTATATTATTGCTATAATGTAAAGTTACAATTTTTATTCTTCACACCAGTATATCATTGTTTCCTAAAATTCTGGACTGTTACACAGGTTTAGGTTAGTTATTTCCATAAAAAGCAGTCATTGTTTCTATTTAAAACAATAACCTTTAGCATATTAGAGTTAAAATACTTTTATCGGTTTCTTACTACGAACAATTTGACATATTAACAGATAATTTCAATATCACAATCTTAAGTTTTTATGTAAACAAAACAATAAATTTCATGTGAACACTCATAAACATTAAAAAAAGAATTCCCAACTTACAGCATTCTGCAATTAATATTATCTTAGTATATATTTTTTTTTGTCTTTTTATGTACCATTTCAGGCACTAATAATGGATTTGATATAGTATTTACTAGATTGTTATATATACATGCCTGAAAATAAAAAACAAACATTTATAGCTTTCAATAATCTAAAGTATAGGAAATTTATCTTCCCACAAACAATTTAATACATTCATTTATAATTGCTTTCTTAAATTGTAAATTTTACATAAGAGTTAGGGTTATTTGGGTGCAAAGAAAGCATTAAATCTTAATATTCAATTAAAAACTATCGCAATCGAGTAATGTTGTATTAGCAATATTTTAGCATGAAAGTTCTGAGCTTCGGATGTTGCCTTGGGAATATTGATTAGAATGCTCAGAAGCCTTAAAATTCCCCAAATGTTTCTGTAAGATTTCATTCTTGCATAAATGAGCTCCCGACAAGTATCTGAGCTCATTTGCGCAATAAATATCTTTCAGTTCTCTCAGCAACTTTTTCGAATCCCATGATGCGAATGCTTTAAATGTTAAATGGAAACACCTACCTGTTAAAAACAAGTTCGCAGCCGGGAGATTGCCTTTTTTTCCCCCCTTGAAATATAATTTAATTACAATCTTCCTAATGATGTTGTCATCTTTTCCGTTTCTGTAAACTTCTACGTCATAATTGTTTTAATTGTTCCTACATTATAAATATAATGTATTAAATGCTATATAATTTATTTAGTAGCAATTGGGTCCACTTCTCTCTTTTTCATCTGTTAAAACAGTATATCAACGTGCAGCATTATTTGATCAAACAGAGCGACATTAAATACAAAACTTTTGTCTTGGGCGTTCTCTTTAGTCTATTTGCCTACTCAGGTGTTGATTTATGTGGAATATCTTTTGTGCATTTCGATCTTTTCCTTACATTCTAGCCATGTACCTAATATGAAGAGTTTACTAAACAATTTCCTCTCAATACTCATAATTCAATGTTATCTGTGCAAGAGAAAATATTCCATGGGATAGTATAATAATTCTTTGAGGAGAGTGGGACCAAAATGCACATAATTCTCCGATAGCAAAGAAAATATTTTAACAAGTCCATTTATAGAAACTGCATTTGCCATGATGAGGTTTAGTTGAGGTAATGTACACTGTTTATGAGTAGGTTATTGCTTGCGTAGTTGCTCATTGAAATGGGAAATGTGATCTGTCAAGTAAACTCTTGGTCTATAAAAATGGTCAGTATGTGACTTTCATGTTTACCACAAATAACAACTGTTGTGTTCCCAAAAAGTCGCAGTGGTGGGAATTGTACGAGTGCGCAATTGAAGTACTAGTAATGATCATGAAAATACACCTTAGTAACCCAATGGGCTAGTACGAAGTGTTTGAAAATAATCCTTATACTGTCGTTGACGCAGATATAACGGAGTTCTTGGGGATGTCATTAATATAACTGTTAAAAATTGACAGGACAAATATACCTCCTGGAAGGGCCTAGACAGTAGTATGGGTCCCTTTTCCGACAGTGTTATTGCAGATTGTTGCATTACAGACATTCAGGGGCAGGTATCCCGCAACGTGAGTGTGTATTACTGACAGATGACTGATTTACCGACACATAGGTTTACCTCCCTCCAGCATTCCTGTGACAAAAACCGCCGAAGAAGGGACATGGATTGGTGTATTTTTCGTGTTTGGTGTGTATTTTGGAATTCCAGTGTTTGACATCGAGGATTTAATGCCGATCGTAAGAGGTGTGTTAAAAGCCTTATTACCATTTTTTTTTAACCTTTGATGGTTGTTCCTGAGGTGGGCATTATTATTTTGTTAAAATATTTCTTAGTTAAGTTGTATGCGTTCGACTTTTAATACGCAAAAATGTAGTAATTATGCTAAAATAGTTCTATTCACGTGAAAACTAATTAAATGCGAAAACATTCTTAAAATAAAAAACATTTTTTTAAACACGAATGGTATTCTTAAATTACGAAAAGCATTTTTTGGAATGCGAAAACATTTTAAACGCAAAAAATATTCTTAAATTACAAATTAAAATTTTCATTGCGTAAAACAATGTTAAAATGCCAAACATTTTTAAACCCAAATAACATTCTGAAAATGCAATAAAACCTCTTTAAAATGCAATCGACATTGTAATTATACAAAAGCTTTTTTTTAAATGCGAATTACATTATTAAATACAGTTGAAATTGATAAAATGGAAATTACATGGATAAAATGTGAATTACATAATTAATATATAATTGGCATCATAATTATGTCTTTAAATGCAAAAGTCACAGTTAGATATATAAAAGACGTAGATAAAATGCCGCCACGATGCGATATGTTTCATGCGTTAGGAAAAAAATAGCATACCATAGGATAACTACGTGCTTCCACCACCTATATACTCCGTCGACTTACTGAACGTTGGTGAAAAGTTATGCCGGTATATATTTTTCTCCGCAATCATTTTTCAAACTGTCTGTAAGGTTTCACCCCCGGAATTTTTATGCATTTTTCCACAAAAGTAATTTTGACCAAACTATGACAGTACATTCTAATTTTATATTTATGATAAAATTTAGTTTTTAAAACTAAATCTTAATGTTTTATTTTACCTTCCCCTATTCACCATTGAATGTTGCCAAATATTTTTCATTGGTCTTCTAATTTACCAATTCTGTCAATACACAGTGTTAATTTTTCGAAAAAATAATATTTTCTCAAACAATTTCATTTTAACGCATGATCGTTGAAGAAGAAAAAAAAAATGCTCGTAAATATTCCTCCTGTTTAATCATTTTGTTCATGTTTACTATATTCTCTCTGAACTTAAGTATTTACGCGTATTACTTTGCTGGCCTGACATAGCTGGTGCTTTCTGTCTCTGCCTCTCACTTCCGATTGACTGCTAGGTCATAGGTATAACAGAAGCACTACGGACATACCATGTGACATTTAGGGGTTGGTAGGAAGAGGGAAGATGGGCAACTTTCATTTACTGCTTAGTTTTACATGCGGAACCGTTATAAATGATACACCACAGTTATATTAGATGATTTTTAAAATCTTTTTTCGCTCTTTTTTCAAAATAGGTTACGTTACTGAACATTAAAAAACTCATCTGATATAAATAAGCTGCTTTTTTTACTGTTTAAATTAAAGATTCATGCTAGAAGAGAAATTTATTGTTTAAAATCATTTTAAAATAGTGTAATGGTATCTCTGCTGCGGTACAAGAATTTTAATATTAAGTCACACGCACATAAACTCAATAGTATGGTATATATGGTATATATGTTTTATTAGGATAATTGATACATGGTTCAACTATTATCTCTTGTAATGTATTTTCACAAAAAAATATCAAACCATTCGGCGTTGTATAACAGATAAAACAACACACTGAAATTCTGCGCACTATTAGTGCGAATAAAATAATTTGTTATACTCATTTTAAATTTGTTTACCACTCATAACTAAACGTTTTATTTTCGCTTTCTATTTCCCCCATCTTCACCTTAACTGAAGCTCCAATCCATTGACACTATTAACGACAATAATATATATATATATATATATATATATATATATAGTTTTTCTTTTATTCAATTGATTGGCTCACCATCATCCCCATTAAGTGCCCAATAATTTGGTAAAAATGTGTGCTTATACTGGTGATTATACTATCTCTGGCACTATCCCACGTTCCTTACACCAAATTATTCCGTCAGCAATCAATCTAACGCGTCGAATCGGTCGTACAATTCTTGCAGGCAATGTGCTATGCCTAGGAATTCACAAACTCTATCCAGTTGTATTCGTAAACACACCAATTCGTTGTACGCACTACCTTGTGAGCACTGCATATTGCACGAATTTATACTGGAGCGATGTTACAAAGCTTTCTCTCTCTCTCTCTCTCACGCACGCACACACACGTATGCTTCACAGATGCATAAATACATCCTGCTTAAAATATCATACATCACTTAAACCTAAACTTTTTATTATTCAACGGGGGCATTTTAGCGAAGGTGAAAGTGCAGATTTTAAACAGTTACCCCATTGTCATGTACGATTTATAAACTTCCAGAAAACTGTCTTTTCGTTAAGAAATATACGTTGTCACACTTACTACAGCGAGCAGGCGTAGAAAATTTGTAAATGCGTTGTTATTCCAAAGATATTTAGACCGCTTCTTTTTTTTTTTCAAAAAAGTTTACATATATTATCAATGTCTTAAGAGCCAAGCCTTTTAAAGCGCTTGTGAAAATACTTCCCTTAAAAAGTTTTCATAGATGGTCAGTCTTATTACATCATTTTTAAAGCTAAACTAACATTTATACACTGAATAGAAAGAGAAAAGAATTACAACTGAACTTTTATTCTAAAGACATTTAAGACACTTTTTTTTCAAAAAAGGTCTTTCATATAAGGTCATTGTCTTACATATCTAGCCTTTTAAATCATTTTAAGAAGAATTCGCTTATAAAAAGTTGAGTGACAGTCACCTTATATAGTTTTGAAGCGAAACTAATATTCATACATTGAATGGAAAGACAAAAAGTTAACTGCTGCAATTTTATTCCAAAAATATTTCAAGCAATTTTTTCAAAAGAAGTCTACAAATGCCTTACAAGTGCTTTGCCTGATTTTGAAACCAAACTGACATTCTTTCGAGAATGTGTGTGAGGGAAATTTGTCACTTGTTCGCTAAAGTCGCTTTATGTTTAGTAAATAGGCCTACATTTTCTAAGGTCAATGATTGGTTTGTTAAATATCTTTGGAATAAAGGTGCAATCGTAAATTTTTTCTCATTCCATTCAATGTATAAACGTTAGTTTCGCTCTAAAATTATTTAAGGTGACTGATAAGTTTCACAACATATAGAAACATTAAAATACACATTTTTGTTTAAAAAAAACTGATTATTTCTGGGAAAGGTGCATTAAAAACTAAACATTGTGCTGAAAACATACTTTTAAACAGATATTAATTAAAACATACTGCTATACATTTTGTCAAACCTTTACTTTTGTGGAAATAGGTAATAAATGGAGAGCATTAGTAAATTTACATTATTAAGCAGACGGAAAATTAAAACATACAATTGTATTGTAACAAAAAATAAGTGTTCACGTGTTGGACTAAAAAAAGTTAACAACAAATAGAAAATTAAAACACATATTTTTATTTAAACCCTGACTTTTGTGGGATATATGCATTAAAAAGGAAGGGTGACAACACATTTTTAAACAGATATTAATTAAACATAATGTTACACATTTTGCAAACAACCTGATTTTTGTGGAAAATATTTCACAACATATAGAAAATTAAAACAAGAAATTACGACCGACCCACTTACAGACAGTTGTGTGCGCGTAGAAATAATGATGTAATATTACACGGGTTACAAGTACGTAGTGCTTCACAATACAAACGTTATGAATAAAAAAAACTGGATTTTGTAGAACAACCGTATATGCTCATTTTGATCCCACACAATATTTTTATGTTCTACATCTTCAAGTGTAAAATTGACAAATTTATCGGTAGTGAAAGACGGCTTCCAAAACCAATTGTAAAAATGGAATATTCACTAAATTTTTTTTACATCGATTACATTGAAGTATATTTGAAAAAAATTTAAATTAAAAATCCCACAACGAGGACATTCGTAAGTTAGTCTCCATGGACTTGTATATTTTAAAACCAAGTAGATCTGGCACAGGAGTATATCTATCAGAATTTTTGCTATGGTTACCAAATACAACTTAGCTTTTGGACACTTCGGTATACTTATAACTGTTACAACACTTACTGCACTTATTTACGTATCTCTTCAATTTGATAATACTATAGCTCCACTTCGCTAAAAAGAAAGATGCAATACGTATTTCAACAACAGATAATAAATACTTGATAAATCCTAGATTGTCTTTTATACCAAAAAATCTTGACAAAAGCAGCGGATCACTCATTTGCGTATTCCATCAGAATATGAGAATTGATTTTCTACTGCCGCTTACTTGATTTCCAACTGATGAAATTCATTTTCTACATCTTCTTACCAAACGAAAGAGATAAATTCTTAAAAGCATGGAAAAACACATTATCAGACTGCCTTGACAATAAAATATACCTTACCATATCAACACACAACAGAAATACTCTTTTAAGACTGGAATTCGTAGATGCTTTTAAAAGGAATAACAATAAAATATACATAGCCATAAAAACACACAAACTTTTAAGATTGAAATTCATAAAAACGTGGGAATGCTTTAACAGGGCAACAATACCTGGCCAAAATTGCACAACCTGTTAGGACCGCAATTCGGAAACAAGCGGCGTGCTTTTAACAGGGTAAACAATTCCTGCCCCTAAACGTCGACGCTTTTCAGACAGGAACTCACAAACAAAGGGGGTGCTTTTAAGAAAGAAACAATCAAAATTCCGGGGGTAAGACGTTTCAGACAAGTTGAAAAATGATTGCGGATAAAAACATATACGAGCATAACTTTTCACCAACGCTCAGTCGGAGGTGTTTGATCTAGGGTATGCTATTTTTTCCTAACAGGTAACACTTATTTTTCGCGTCGTGTAGACACTTTATCAATGTCGTTTATATTATAACTGGGACGTCTGAATTAAAAGGCATAAATATGTCAATTATATTTTAATTATATAATGCACATTATATGTATATAATTTGCATTTTATCATTGCAAACTGTATTTAATAATGTAATTCGCATTTTAACAAACATTTTTGCTTAATTACAATGTCATTGCATTGAAAGATATTTTATTACATTTTCAGTATGTCATTTGGGTTTTAAAAATATTTTCGCATTTTAAATATTGTTATACTCGTTTTTTTATTTTTTATTTTTTTGTTATTTAAGAATTTTTGGGGTTAAAATTGTATTTTAAGAATGTCATTCGCGTTTAAAAATATATTTGTACTTTAAGAAAGTTTACGCATTAAACGTTTTTCACATTATAACAACAATTTTAGTATAATTATTATATCTCTGCATATTAAAAGTCGAATACGTATAACATTAATGACAATTTATAGAATAATAATGTCCACTCCATTATCAAGCATCAAGAATAAAAAAACTTTTCCAGGGTAAAAAGCTTTTAAAACACCCCTCACGATCGACATAAAACCCCGAAGGTCAAACACTGGAATTCCAAAACACACACCAAACACAAAAAGTCTTTTATACATCTTTTTATAAGTCCAGCAAAATATATTTTTCTTGGAGAAAATTAGGCACTATGAAAATGAGCATAACAGTTCTTATAAATGGTCTAAATTCAAAAATAGTGCTATGAATAAACAGATCGGATCGTAAAATATTTATCCAGATAGAATATAATATACCCTAAGTTTTATTTTTAAGCGAAAAAGACATTTCAAATTTACTTAAAAAAGTTATGAGTTCAGAAACGAAGGCTGATTGATTGAAGGTTGCCTGCCTACCTTCCTGCCTGCAATTACGAGCCGACTTTCAATGGAAGGCCCCCGATGGTTGACAGCCCCTAGCCACTCAGTGTTTTTATCTCAGTTCATTCTGGTGTCTTTTGTCGGAAAATTGAGGAAATGGGATGAGAATGAAAGTGCGGCCGCAGCGCTTATTACTTTGCCAGGACATGTAGTGTGCTTGTATAAGGGCATCTGCCTGTCATCCAAGTTTCCACCACGGTCAAATCTTCTTACCTTAATCAGTCGTGGAGGCGCTAGAGTGCGCCAGCCCATTGGCGAGGTGCCTGCTGAGGAATATTCAGTTGGCCCTATGGCTTTTGGGTGGGAATTTTGTACCAGACCCGCCGAGGTGGGTGTATACCTTGTTCATCTTTGGTCATCTTGGTCTGAGCACCTCCCTGGGCAGGGGATGAGTGAGATTTTTGCGACCGAGTATTGGATTGTAGTTTTTCCAAGTGCACGGATGAGCCTTATGGGTGGCTGGTATAGAGATTGTGAGCCTCATTTGCCAGTCTCCTGATTGTATCGATTATGTACCCAAGGCCGAAGGATTGGAGAAGATATACTGCTAGAAATATGAAATCGGTGACAAAAATGTTCCTTAATGTCCCCCCCCACCTTTTTGTTGCTTTTCGTAAGAAAAAATATGGATTGAAGCTGTCTAGCTGTAACCTCGTTTGCATATAACATTGTCGCCAGAATTTAATTTGAATATTGGCGACAATTTTTGGGTTTTCGCGCGGACCTTCATTTCTTGGATAAGCACGAGGGACTGAAAAGCCATTTCCTGGTACAAGGTGACCCCTAGTTATATATAAACCAGTTCCTCCATAGAATTACTGCAGATCGAAAATCCCCGTGTTGGCTGGTTTGCTGTACTTCTTGATTTTCACTTTTCTCTCCACTTGTGCATGTGACAAGTCTCGCTCCATTCCTCCATCTACATGAGGTGTGGAGGGGTTTACCCTAATGCGCAGTCCATTAGTCTACTTCTTGCCAAAATCAAAACGCCATTGACATTCTTAATTTTTCCGTTCTCTTCCTGTTGGGAAAATTCAACACTAATGCTGAGAACAGAATGGGAAATAGAACACTTCCTTCTAGAAGTCTAGACGAGAATGAGCGCATATCGGAAGCTCGATCTTCCACAATAAACTCTAAGGTACCGTTTCGGAGCATGGCATGAATTAGCTCAATTACAGACCGAGGCGCGTATGAATTTGTAAATTAACCCTGCTTGCCAAGTATTCGGAAATGCCTTTTCAATGTCACGGTGGAAAACGTGCACTACTGAAATACCAGTGCTTAGATTTGTAGTCAGACCAAACCACTACAGACCAGAATTGATGGCAGCCTGTGTGAGGTTCCTGCATATCTACCCTGTTGGGTTTAATCGCACTAAAGGAAATAAGTTTTAGGTTGTTTCTATTGTTGGAAACGTAGAGTAATTGGAGAAAGATTTCAGTGTAGCACAGTATGTACATACTGTTAACTTTATAATTTAGCAGTGTGTCCACTAGCCGATTTGTTTTATGTTATGAATTTTGTCTTTTAGGAAAGTGTTCCTGTAGAGTGGTTTTGATTCCGTGTTATACAATGTGTCTGCATGCTAGGTGTGACACATTGAATTTTGACAGGTGTAATTGCAAAGTGAACGAACAAGAGCACTCTCATGTGACCTGCGTCTAATTTCATCCTCTACATGTGAGAGGGAGGAGGTTTCATGTTGTAGCCTATGAGGAAAATGGTGATAAACACAATATATGGTCCTAAATCCTCTATTCTGTACCTGTTGAAGCAGTGCCAGCTATCTGTCTGCTCAATATTTCACAGGCGTATCAGAACTTTAAAAAGGTGTAGTTTTAAGTGGACAGCCATCGCCTTAGAAGTGAATACAGCAAATAGTTGAGCTATTGCTCTCTGCGCCCTGTGAGCAGTCTTGGTAATGTGCCCCCTTAAAGTTAGACCTTTATCAAGTTTCATTCCCAAATACGCTAAAGAATTTTCACTTTGTATCCTTTGGTGTCCATATACGAATATGAGGGTGTGGTGTTGCGGGTACGTGGCGTTTTGTGAAAATTATAGCATTGTTTTCGCTAACGACTACACCACTTTTCGATTAGGCGTATCAGTCTTTATATGGGATTTATGACTCTGTTTAGACATATGTTTATTTTCTATAACAGGAGGGAGTCCGCGAATTGTACTGTGTTGATGTCTGCTACCTGTGGGAAATCTGACATAAAGATGTTGATTGGAATAGGGGAAAGACCAGAGCCTTTGGGAATTCCGTCACGTATAGCTCTTGGTGTTGAGCTTTTTCCGCCACCGTATATTTAAATGTGCGGTGTTTTAAGAATCCGTAAATTAATTATAGGTATATTTGTGGAAGCTCAAGGGATATGAGCTTTTGTAGGAGTCCGGTGTACCCGTCATTGAGATGGCCTTTTCTATATTCAAAGACACCGCTGGGGTGCATTCCTTGTCATAGAATCCCAGGTCTGCCACCTCCAACACCCGCAACACCTATTAGATAGTAGAATGCCCAGGACGGAATCCAAATTGATAGGGACAGATGGCTTGGATTTTTCCCACAAGGGAAGCAAACGAGCAAGTAGCAGTCTCACGAAAAGTATTGAGAGTGTACAAAGGAGGGTAATGGATTGGTAACTGTAAGGCTGAACTGGGGCTTTGCCCTGCTTCAATTAGCACGTTGAAAATGGCCAATGTTGATGCACATGTTGAAAATCTATGTTACAAAAAGCACAACTTTGAATGTAAGGTTGCGGAGCATGAAGGGAGTTGCACCGTTACATCCAGCAGACTTTCTGGGATGGAGACGCTGTAGTGCGTCATGTACTTCGTGAGGGTGGAAGGTTGAGATCATATAGCCATTTACGCCCGCTGGTCATCGAAGAAATCGACGAACGTCACGACGAATCACACTTAAGAGGTTTTCGTCCTAGAGTTGTCTCCAGGCCAATTAGTCAGTGTGAGGATTGGCTTTGACTTACAGATCATAAACTAAGCCTCTGTTGCCACGAATAGGGTGGAAACCTTTGTCTCGTTGACCCCGAAGTTTCTTCACACGTTACCACCAAGCAGATTCTGTCTAGCCAATGTATGTTCCCACGCGAGCTTTTTGGGCTCGAAAAGTCGGACACTGACTTCTCGACGTAAGGTCCTTAAGAGTCCCTCGACGTTGTGACGTCGGTGTCGCTGGTAGAGTTTGCAGGCTTTCCAGGATCGGAGGATAAGCAGTTCAATATCTAAGGGCATTACACCAGGATGGAGGGTAGGAGATGTATGGATTGTAAGACCATGAGCTACTGTAGTGACAGAGAAAGAAGGATTACACTGCAATACCTATGCATTGGATGTCTGTGATTCTGGGATTTAGAGAGATGATAGTGCCACATTCCTTCACATTTTTCTAGCCGTTCTCGCGGTTTTGATCTGCGACATTGTGGTTGACAATCCTTTTGTTGATTTCTGCCAGCACGGGGTTGTGGTTGGAATGTAGCGCGTTGATAGATATGAGGATGAGATTTTGGGAAATGCTTAATAATCGCAAAGTGGATGACAGATGGTTGTTTGTACTCCACTAAGCGGATGGTGAGTGGGTAGCCAGAAGCTTTATATTCCGAGATCAGGATTCTGATCAATTAAGAGAATGATTGCGTTACCTCTGGTATCTGCAAGGCTAACATACTACCAACGTGAGTGTTTGGTATTAAAATTTCCTGCTAGAATAACACCAAAACCAAGGACAAGAAGGGATCAATAATCGGCCACCGAAGAAGCTCTAAATGGGGTGTGGTATGCTGAGACTATCAGAAAATCCGTGCCTCCGAGTTCGACAAAAATGTCCGTGACCTCTGGGATTTCTAGTTGCGGGATCTGGATTGGCCGGGGAATTATATATCTTCGGGTAAAGATCGCTGTACCACTTTTTGGGCCGTCCGATCAGTGCAAGAAAGTTGTAGCCCGGAAGATGGAAGCTGGTGTGTTAATGGAATTGCGTTTCGCTGAATAAAATAGTTTCAAGGGCAAACCGGGAAGCAAAATGCTGAAATTCGCCCCTCTTCTCAGTAAGTCCACTTGCATTCCAAAATGTGAACAGGAATGAAGTACAAGACCTAATTCCGTTCGCAATTATGGGACCCCTGCTTATTATCGAGAAGAAGGGAAGTAGCCTCGAATATTATCATCATTTTTCTTAAGGAATCCGGTGCATGAAGGAATCGAGCGAGAAGTTCCTGTAATTTCCTGTTATATGTCCATCATAATTGTGTCAGTCACTGCAACAAATACAGTGTATGTTCGCTCTGACAGGATATGTAAGGGTTTGAAGTAGGGCAAGGGGGCATCCATCTCTTCTAGGGTTACCCTGGCTGGATAGAGTTTGCTGTAGTATTTGGTCCAGCCACCTACCTCTCAATTTCTGGAGTTTTCTTTGGGGGGCGACGTTGTCTTTGTGGCTTGGGAGGGGAAATTGGTTTGGTTTGTGCATTTGAGATGTTGTTTTGTTGCATCTGTTTTGCTTCTCGTGATAGTCTCCGACTATCAGAATGGTATCCTCGTGCTATTTCAGCGTAGGAACTTGTGCCAGTTGATGTGGGATTGTGTGTAGCGACTTTTGCTTTTGTGTTGTGCTTATTGAGGTTGTATTTGTTGTTCTTTGCTGGTGATCAGCGGTAGTTGGAGCTGTTGCTGAGCCTCTAGAGACTGTGATAGCGTTGTTTCCATAGCTGTGCTCAACAGGTTGGTCACTCCGATTCTTATTAATAATATTCAGCCTGGTCGGACATATACCACGTGATCCCCCTTGCAATTGGCACGAGTGGGAGATTCCGTGGGAGCATGCTGACAAGCTTCCCGGGGATGATGCCCGTTGCATCTGAGGCATCGAGGGTTCCGGCAACAGAACTGACTCGAATGTATAAAGCCCAAGCAGTGGTGGCATTGAGCAGGGCCGCCAGACGTTGGCAAGTCTCAACTTTAACATTGAGGTAGCATATTTACGGTATTTTGCCTATTGATATCTCAGGATCATCAGCCCGTTTTACTATAACAAGTAATAGTAGGATAGGGACTCTAACTGAAACATTTTCTTCTTGAGTGAGCCTTGATAGCTGCTTGAGAATTTTGGGATGCCCTGGCATTGGAGGTCCGTAGCGATATACACTGGCATCCCTCTGATTGCTTATCCAATATCGCGTGCTTTATTAACGGCGTGGGAAAAATTTTGAATTAATGTATTTTGTGTTCGCTTAAGAGCTTTTGCTGATACTCGGCTCATTTTGCCTGAAATATGTAGATGTTTTCTTTTCTTATTCCTTGCATTCTTCCAATAGGGATAGTTTATTACCTTGAGGAAGCTCTTCTTCCCCTAAAATGAATCCACGATAATAAGAGGTAGTGTCGTCTAATAGCGCTAGTCTCATTAAAACCCCGTATAGCGTGTACTAAAAATGTTGGCGGTTCAGCTGACTTGGAGCCTTCCTTCACAAAAGGTCAGTATCTCCCCATTCCTTTGCCGGCTACTATTTAAAATTCGGCGTCAGCGCCTCAGATGCAAGGCCGGACGAGCTTTATTTCTCCTCCATATATGAGGAATGAACTGAGAAAACCGAGGTTTTGTCAGTGTCAGATGAGAAAACCTTCGCTGGAAGAGGTGGAAAGAGTGAGCACATTTTTTGCCTGTGCGCAATGGTAGCCGTGCTCGTGGGGGCTCTCATTCTTGTTTGTGGCAATCTGGGATTAAATTTTACTATCTACTACACGAGCTCGGTGATGTTTCTTTTTCCTAAAGAGTCCGGCAGTTTTTTCTTTTTTCTTCGCCTGCTTCGAAGTTCAGACCAATAAAACTTGCTGGCTGCCAGAAACTACCAAATCATCTGTAACTTAGCATGGTAGGATTCATTAGTAATGTTATTTATAGTAAAGGAAACACAGAAATAGGTATTGTGCGCTGCATTTCACATCACACGCAGCTAGTTACTAACATGTAATTTGTTACTAGAATCTGTTAGATGATTTAAAATTTAAAGTGGATATTTAATAGCACAATAAAGCATACTTTCACTAGTGATTTGCACTGAAAGCGCTTCCTTTCGTGTAGCGTGCGCGAACAAAACGGTAATCACGACTCCAATCTTTGCAATGAGCTAAACTTTTTAACCAATCACAGTTAGTTTCGGAGTCGAAGTTGATGCGTTTGTTCTCTGATTATTTGATAGCCGAAGCAGAAACCAAAATTAGCTTGCGGCCTGAGGCTAGTGATTAGCCTGTGTGAGGTTGCTGCGTACCTACTCTGTGTATGGAGTTAACCGAAGAGAAAAGGGTGGGGATGTAGGTTGATTCAATGGGTATGGGGTGTAGCGACTGTGGTTAAAAACTTATCCTTGATGAAGCGGGCGGATTTGACATCTTTGGATGTTACTGATCATACACATGTGGCTAACTTAGTTAGCTAGCAACATGGGCTTACCGCTATTTGATTTATTTTTTTGGTTTTTGGTTATAGATTATTGTGTTGTTGGAATGTTTTTCTTGTTGCCAGGTTTTCCCCTTCGTTAATCAGGGTGGCCATACATCCGGCGTGGCATCTTAAATTTTGGCTTAGGCCTTTACGACCGGAATAGCTGCCGAGGGTTCGAACAAGATCGCTCTCATGATAGGGCAAACTGGCGTATAATTTTTTTGGCCCGGCGTCTAATTTATTCCTCAATATATGGGAGGGAGGTCTCATTTAGTAATCGCTGGAAAGCAGCGATATACAGAATAGATGAACTTGAATCTTCTATTCTGTATTCTTTGCAGAAGTGCCAGCCAACTGCCAGCTGCCATGCCCCAGATTTCACAGATGTATAGCATGACAGGGATAATCACGATTTTGAAAAGGTGTAATTTCAAGTGGACTAGCATCGCCTTGAAGCTGAGCACAGGAAACAGTTGAGCTTTTGCTTCCTGCACCCTGTGAGCAGTTTCGGTTATGTGTCTCTTGAAGGTTAGACCTTTATAAAGTTGCACATCCAATTAGGCTATGGAATTTCACCACTTTATCCTTTGGTGTCTGTATAAGAGTGTGGGAGCGGGGTTGCGGTTACGCGGCGTTGTGAAAATTATGGCGTTGCGTTTTGCTTGGTTGATTGACATTCGCCAACGCCCACACACCTTTAAGTATTGCAATTTTGAAAAAATGATGCCTCCGTTGATATTTCTATTAGTTTTGTTTAGCAGGACGTCATCTGCGTATTAAATAAGTGTTGATGTCTGCTGTGTATGGGAAGTCTGAAGTGTAGATGTTGAATAATATTGGAGATTCAACAGCGCCTTCGGGGACTCCGCCACCTATGGGTCTTAGTGTTGAGGTGTTTTCCGCCACCTTAAATTTGAAAGTGCGGTGTTTTAGGTATGAGTGTGTTAACTGTATGTATGTTTTGGGTAGCTCCAAGAGTATAAGTTTTTGTAGGAGTCCGGCGTGCCAGATCGTTGAGAAGGCCTTTTATACATCCAAAGACACCGCAGTTTGAAGGACCTCTCCTGGAGTTTCAGGGCTGAGGCCTCCACCATCCTCAGCAGCTTTTGGGTTATAGAATGATCAGGACGGAAACCAAATTGATGAAGGGGATGGCTTAGATGTTTCCCAGCAGGGGAAGCAAACGGGCAGGAAGTAATTTCTCCACCACTTTGGAAAGTGTGTAAAGGAGGCTGATGGATTGTTAACTGGAAAGGTGGGGTGGGTTTTTGCCATGTTTCAGTATATATATCACCCGTGTCTCCCTCCACTCACGTGGAAATTGACTCAGGTTGATGCACATATTGAAGAATTTTGTGTAAAAGAGCACAGCCTTGAAAGGAAGTTTGCGGAGCATTAGGGGAGTTATGCCGTCAGGTCCTGCAGCCTTTATAAGGTTGAGACGCTGTAGTGTGCCCTGGACTTGTGAGGGTGGAGGGTGGAAGATAGGAATCTTATAGTTGTCTTCGTCCGCCGGCCGTCGAAGAAATCAACAGTGGTCATGACGAACCTAACTTGAGAGGGTATCGTCTGGGGGGTCGTCTTGGGGGAATAGACATTCCGGGTAGTCGGCTAGAGCATTGGGTTTGGCGCAATGATCATAGACGAGGCCTCTGGTGCCATGGATGCAATGGAAAGCTTTGTCTCGTTGGCCGCGGAGGTTCTTGGCTATCCTCACCAAGTCCCCATCGATCAAATTCTGTCTTGGCATTATACTTTCCCACGGGCGGTTTTTGTGCTCGCGGAGGCGGACATTGACTCGACGGCGCAAGGTCCTTAACAGTCTTTGATGATATAGCTTGCGGTGACGCTGGTTGAGTCTGCGGACGGCCCAGGAGATTCCGATGAGAGGCTCGAGGTCTAATGGAATAACATCTGGATGAAGGGGAGTGGAGGTGTGGAACGTGAGACTATGTGTGACTTTGGTGACTGTGAGGGAGAAGGATGAGACTGAAGTCTCTAGAGATTAGATGTCAATGATTATGGGATTAGGAAGGATTATATTACTGAGGCATTCCTTAACCCTTTTCCAGTAGATCTGGATTAGACCAGCGACTTCATGGCTGGCAATCCATGTTGGTTTCTGCTAACACGGGATTGTGGTCGGAATGTAGTGCGTTAATTGATGTGAGGGGGAGATGGTGGAAATATTTGTGAATTTCAAAGTCGATAACAGATGGCTATCCTCTACTAAGTGGATGGTGGGTGGTTTGCCAGGGACCCTGTAGTCTGAACTGAGGGTCCTGGTCTATAAAGCGAATGATTGCGTTGCCTCTGCTGTCCGCGCGGCGAACGCAATGCCAACGTGAGTGTTTGGCATTGAAATTACCTGCGAAAATAACACTAGGATGTAGGGCGAGAATGGATTGGTAATCAGCCACCACAAAAAATCTGGATGGGGGATGGTATGCAGAAACTATCAGAACCTCCGTGCCCCCGAGTTCAAAGAAAACTGGTGTGATCTCTAGTGTTTGAAGTTGCGGGATTTAGATTTGACGGTGGACTACAATTATCCAGATAAAGATCGTTGTGCCGCCTTCAGGGGCACCTCGGTCAGTGCGGAGACAGGTGTAGCCGGAAAGCGGAAGATAGTATACTAATGGAAATACTTCTCGCTGACTAATGTGGCACCTAAGGCCAAAAGGGCAACAAAATGTTGAAGCTTGTCCCCCTTCTCGGTAAGTCCATTGGCATTCCAAAATGCGAACTGGAATGAGGTGCGAGACCTAATTCATCTTGCTGAAGGAGTCGGATGCAGGGCGGAATAGAGTGAGAAGCTCCTGTAATCTTATGCCAAATGTCTGCCATTATTTTGACAAACACTGCAGCAAGTCTAAGGTGCTCTCGCTCTGCTGGGAGTTGGAGGGGTTGGGAGTAGGCCCATGGGGCGTTCGCCTTTCCTGGATATCCCCGTCCTGGGGAGTGGTGGCCTGCTGCCTACAGCTTCTTGAGTGCTATTAGTAGCCGTTGGTGCTCCTCTGCAAACTATGCCTGGAATCTGAAAGTATTATCTGTCCTATCTGCCTTGTATTCAGCTATTAGGGTTGGCATTAATTCCTTCAGGAAGCCTGTTACAACCTGAAATGAATCCACGATAATTGGTGGTATATGGCATCTGGTGGGTCTGGATGAATTGCTACTTCTGGTAGCGTCTCTGAGTTGGTTGTCCAGCTAAGATGGTGCCTTCTGCCTCAAAAGGAGGTCAGGTTCGCCGCTTTCATTTACCGGCTACTATCTGAAAGTCAGCGTCGTCCGCCCCAGAAACTAAACCGGACGAGCTGTCGTCTTGCTCCATATATAAGGGAACTGAGAATACCAAAGTTTTCTTAGAATCCCAAGAATAGTCGGTGCGTGAATCATCACTTGAGTAGATGGAATCAGTTTCCATCATTTTGTCTAGACGCAAAGGTTGTCCTGTCGTCCTTGCAATTGGATGATTGGGGAGTAGCCTCACCTTCTATTTTGCGTGTTTGGTGGGGTTTTCTCTGCTTAGTTCGGCCTGACAGATGTCTTTTTGCCTTATCTTTAGAAGTTGAGGCCACAGCGGAGCTCTGACTGCCATAAACTCCCGCATCACCTGTAGCTTTCTTTTCACGTGGATTCATCTCTGATTGAAAGGGTGGTGAAAAACACAAAAATGACCACTGTGCACCACATAGCCGATGTGCAGTGCACTAAACCTCGCACACAGTTGGTTACTAATCTGTTTTACTATAGTTTGAAGCTTAAGGATGCAGTTAAAATGAGATAATGTCACTAAAAAGCACAGTTTCACAGTAGAAAGCACTGATTGCGTTGCCACAGAAGTGGCGGCCGCGAATGAAAACTCCAATTGCAGCTCAAGTCGTATCTACGTAGTAAGCTTATCGACCAATCACAGCGAGCCATTACTAACACACGAACCACGAATCGGAATCATTTGATAGCCGACTTCCCGACTTACCGACTTTATATGGCAGGCTGGGTTAGTAATCAACCTGTGTATGGTTTCTATGTTCCTACCCACGTGTGGGCTTAACCGCAGGGTTGGATGAGGAGTGTAGGGTGGATGTAGAGTAGAGGTATAAGGGTTCAGGGGATATTGCTCGTCACTTCTCCTGACAAAATGTGTGAATCCAGGGTCCAAATATTTTGGTAGAGTAGACATATCCTAAAAGCCGTTGTTGGTTTTTATCATGCCTATATTGCTGCTCAGTTATAGTTAATTTTTAAGTAAGTGTAATTGTTGAAATTACTTGGTAATTTCTGTTGTAAGCAGTTAAGCTATTGTCATTCAAGATGACCGCAGGCCAGGCGTGGCATCTTGAATTTAGGCTCTAATCTGCTTTGGCAACTGTAGTTGCCCAAGGTACTCATGAGAGCACTATCGTTGCATGGTAAAGTACGGTAAAATTTCTTTGGCCGCCGCCTAATTTCTTCCTCTGTATATGGAGGTCAGGAGCTTTCGTGTAGTAACCAGGTCGTAAAGTATTGGTATACAGAATAAATAGCGCGAAGCCCTTTATTCTGTGCCCTTTGAACGAGTGACAGCCAACTATCGCCTGCCATACCCCCGATCTCGCAAGCGTACAACATGAGGGAATGATTCGAGCTTTAAAGAGGTGCAGTAAAGGACATCGCTTTAGAACTGAACACAGGGTTCAGAGGAGCAATAGCTTCCTGGGTCCTGTGGGCAGTTCCAGCGAGTGTTCAATAAAAGTTAGTCCCTTATCTAGCTGAACTCCAAGATAAGTGAGGAAATTTCCTCACCGAATACTTTGCATGTTGAAGGTGAATGTAGGCAGTTTGCGGGAATGATGATCATTATTATTGCTTAAACGGTGCAAAACTTCTAAGATCATTAGCGCCCAAACACAATAAAACTGCGCCTGAATTAAATTAATAAGTAATCTACACAAAATCAGTGTATAAGATAAGCCACAATGGCACTTTGGGCAATAAAATAAAAAACCCATAACAAATAATCAGGGTAATATACACAACGAACAAGACTATTACTAAACTCCGCTGTAAGAGCAGAAAACAAAACAGTCTTTAATAGTACAAAAAGTAACAATAAAACCCCCCAAAACAAATAACAAGGGTAAAATGGTCAACAAGCTAAAGACTGTTTCTAAAACACCGCCGGAAGAGCGAAAAATACATAAATCTTATAGTGGTTAAAATTGCAACAATAAAACCCCAAAATAAACAAGGGTAAAATGGTCAACAACGAATAAAGACTGGTAGTAAAACGCATCCACGAGAGCCGAAAACACAAGTCTTATGCTAGTCTAAAATGGTAACAATAAAACCCCAAATAAATAACAAGGGTAATATGCACCACAACAAATAAGACTGGTACTAAAACGCTTCAGCAAGAGCTGAAAATACAACAATATTAAAATAATCTAAAAATGCCGTTATGAATGAAATAGTACAACCTCACACCTTACTACATAAACCTCAAACACGGATAAAACGGAGTACCGCTCAACAGCAAACACATCATTCAAGTAAGTCCTCAATAGAGGAGGGCAAACCTAGGGCAAGTCTAAAAGCTGCCAGATAATGGCATTATAGTAAATTGTGACGCACTGTAGAGAGGTGGTCACAATAATCGTAAGCTGGAGCTGGAGCTGGTTGACCATTAAAAAGGTGACGGTGACTAAAACGGCAATGCCCAATTCTCAGAGGAGCTAAAATTACTTCTTCGCGACGAACTGCGCGAGAAGTCGACCAGTTAAAAGAAGGGGGCGCATTTTCATTCGCGAAGCTTATTGTGGGTATTAAATTCCACTCCTTGCGCCAGCGCGAGAGAACGCCTCGACGCAAAGAATGTTTAAAATCCCCAAAGTAAAAACATTGCTCGTACTCAGCAGGGTCTAAAAGGGCGGATTTAGCTGCGACATCTACGGCCTCATTACCTGAGAGTCCCACATGTTCAGGTACCCATAGGAGTGTTACCCTGACGCCATCGACAAAAACAGTTAACACTACATCCTGGATATTCTGTACAAGAGGGTGGTTGTTGTACAGATTTCTAAAATTTAAAAGGCCACTCAAAGAGTCGGAACAAATGACACTATTCCCCAACCCCAGGTAAGAAATACATAAAACCGCCCGATAAATAGCATAAAGCTCCGCCATGAAAATAGACGTGGCAACGTTAACCCCAAACGTAAAACTAGCTCCATTAAAAACAAAGACACTTTCTACCCCCGTGTCAGATTTCAGATCGTCGGTATATATAAAAATCCTTCCAGTAAAAGAAGAGACAACCTCGCTAAAATGACGATGAATAAAAGGTGCTGCGGTCGAGGTCTTTGGACAGGTCGTAAGCCCAAGATGAACGGGGGCCTCTGCTAAAATCCAAGGAAGTGAAGAAGTTTCCCCGGTTAAGGCAACTCTATGTCCAACGCCCTTAACAGCTCCCGAAAACGAATCCCAGTAAAAGACTGAGCAGCATAAAATGGAGCAAGAGAGACATTAAAAACGGCTCATTCGTGAGTGGGATGATGAGGTTGCGCAGATACTCGGCAACCATGCGCAAAAAGTAAAAGATCCCAACGATGAAACATCGGAGATTCTCCAGAATCCGCACATAAACTTGACACAGTACTGGTGGATAATGCAGCAATGGCGACACGGATACCCCGGTGATGAATGGGGTTAAGGCGACGAAGAACGGAAGATCGCGCAGAGCCATTACCAACACAATCATAATCCAGTATGGACCGGATGAGAGAGCGGCAAAAACGTAAAAGAATAGTCCGGTCATCTCCCCAGGATGTGCAACTTAAAACACATAAAATACAAAGTGAACGATCGCACTTGCCTGCTATATGAGATGACTAGCATAATTTTCTATCAAGCCAAGGATGGTCTGTGAAAGCAGGAGCGCCCGGGCCAGGATAGAGAGATTGTGGAGGATACTCCTTACGGTGCCAGGAGTTCATGCAGACGGCCTTCTCTGCAGAGAAACGCAACCCGTGATTTACACTCCAAGCGTAAAGATGGTTGAGACAGCATTGGAGGCGGGGCGTTCTAAGAGACAAGTTCTCCGAGAGGAAAGAAAGATGGCAAAATCATCAACGAACAACGACGATTGGATTCCTGGTGGTAAACACTCAGTGATGGAATTGATAGCAATGGAAAACAGTGTGCAACTAAGTACCGAGAGCTGAGGTACACCGTTCTCTTGAATAAAACTAGAAGGTAAAACTGATCCTACTCGAACACTAAAAACCCGGTCTTTCATGAACCGCCGAATAAAAACAGACATACGACCACGTATACGCCAATCGTGATGCGTTCGGAGGATACCGCTTCTCGAACAAGTAGCATAGGCTTTCTCAAGGTCAAAGAAAACGGCGATCGTTGAACATTGCCGTACAAAGCCGTCCATATGTGGGTGGAAAGAGATATAAGATGGTCGATTGAGGAACGATGACGCCGGAAACCGCACTGGACGTTCGTTAATAAGTTCCTCGACTCTAACTACCACATAATCCGTCCGTTGATAATGCATTCCATCACCTTGCAGACGCAGTTTGTGAGGGAAATCGGACGGTAACTGGAAGGAAGGTGTGGGTCCTTTCCGGGTTTCGGTATGGGTATGACGGTGGCCTTTCGCCTAGTGCTCGGAAATGTCGCATTGCACCAAATAGAATTAAAAATCTGTAGTAATTGCCTTCCGCAGACAAATGCTGCAACATAGCAATGTGAATGCCATCCGGCCCTAGTGCGCATTGTCGAGAGTTCCTGAGGGCATGCTCCAGTTCCATGGTGGTAAACGAGACATTATAGCACTCTCGGTTGTCGGAGGCCAAGGAGAAACCTCTCGACTCAACTGCTCCTTTAATGTGCGAACAGATGGAGGGTAATTGGTGGAGATCGGAATATCAGTGAAAGTGCGTCCTAAAATATTGGCGACATCAATCGGAGCATTAAGCACTCGATATGATATCCTAAGCCCGGGTATAGGCGTAAATCTAGGTTTGAGGTGAACGCGGTGTAGCTTTTCCCAAACTACAGAGGAGGGCGTTGTACGTTAAAAAGTGGAGGCGAAAGCAATCCAAGACAGCTTTTTTCTATCCTTAATTTCTCGACGGCATTTAGCGTGCTGTTTTTTTTTTTTTTTTTTAAATATTTAATCATGTTCTCTAATGTAGGGTGGCAACGAAATAGCATCCCGGCATTCATCGGTCCAGCAAGAAACCGAAAGGCGTCTGGGGTGGAAATACGTCCGGGGAATAGCCTGATTAGCCGCTGTGATTTCGATCGTTTCGAAGTGCTGAACCGCGGCGTCGATGGATAGAAATTCACACCCTGAAAAGATGGCTGAAGAACGCATCATATTCCAATTTACTTTGGCAATAAACCTTTTCTGCGCGCTTTGAGAATGTGCGTGTGAAGTAGCAGACGTATTTGACACGGGAAGTGATCACTGGAGTGCAAATCAGAAATAACGCACCAAGTAAAACGTACTGTAAGCGTGGTTGAACAGAAATATAAGTCTATATGAGATAAACTGTGAGAACTGTCAGAAAGAAAAGCTGGTTGACCAATGTATAGGTAAGATGTTGGCGATCCAGAATGTCTGCCAACATGCTTCCCCGGGTACAATCGAAGGTAGAACCCCATAGGGGATGGTGCGCATTAAAATCTCCCAAAAATAAGACAGGGAGTGGTTGCTGACATAAAAGGTCCTCGAGATCACTCTCGGTGACAATAGCAGATGGAGGTAGGTAAAGTGTGGAAACTGTAAAATGAAGGCCAGAAAAAGAGACTGTAGCTGCTGCAGCCTGTATTGGAGTCTGAAAGCTTAGTGAAGAGCTATACACGTCATTTCTGATGAGAATTAAAACGTCGCCATTCGCCGCGGGAGTGCCGTCTTCGGGAGGAACATCAAATCTCACCGAAGAGTAACCGGTGAGTATGAGAGGGAAAGAATCTTGTGGTCGAATTTTAGCCGAGAGCTAGTCGAGCGTAAGAGTAACTCCAGTTCAGGTCTTCGAATGCGGAGTCTACGCACATTTCATTAAAGGATGGCAATTGTTAAAATGAGACAAAATAAATAAAAATACCACCTTACTTTTTAGTTGGTCCAGGACGAATCAATCGTACTTTCTTCAATCGCGTGGAACTGGGTAGTTTATTTGAAGCAGGCACATCCTGCTCCGTGACCTCCTCAGAGGGAGGGCTCTCCCGCTGAGCGGCATCCACAATTCCAACACCTGAAATCGGTTGGATGTTGAAATAGGCGGCGACGGCGACCGCCTAGTTGGCTTACTCTCATTATAGGAGCTGGACCTCCGAGGAGGAGAAGGGCTCTTTTTCTTTTCAACTCGAGTGGACGTTTTCAAAAAGTCAGTCCTTGAGAAACGAGTATTAAACTTAATATCAAGAGCATTAAAAACTACGGGTTTAGGTTTCTCGGTAGAGCGTTTCGGAGAAGTTGGCGCATTAGGGACTCGTGTAAATAAATATCGCAAGTGTGCGTACTGATATCGCACTTCTTCACCGCTAAAAAAGCTGCTGCGCTGTATGTGTCGGTCTTAGGCACAACAGGTTGGCAAGATTGATATCGCTCCCGGGCCTTTGTAAAGGAGAGTTTGTCCTTTATCGGTATTTCCTGCATCCAGCGCTCCTCTCTAAAACAAGGGCAGTCGCGGGAGGATGCCGGATGATCTGCGCGGCAGTTTACGCAGACTGGAGCGCATCTACAAGCTCCTTCGTGACTAACCTCACCGCAGGTTGCACAAATGGAAGTGGGACTCTTGCAGAAAATGCGTGGATAGCCAAAGCGCTGGCAGTGAAAACAACATAACGGGCTCGGGATTTACGGGGGTACTTCAATTACCTCGTAGCCCGCTTTGATTCTCTGCGGTAGTTCAACCTCGTTAAAAGTGAAGAAAAGAATCCTGGTCGGCTGAAATTTCCCCTCTTTCCTTGCCTGCACTCGATAAACAGAAGTGACTCCTTGGTCTTCCAGACAACTCTGGATTTCCGAGTCAGACATACCATCTAATATGGTAGTGGTAACAACACCTCGCGACGAACTAAAGGCCCTATGCTGCTCAAGACGGAT
This sequence comes from Metallyticus violacea, assembly GCA_030762175.1. Classification (NCBI taxonomy): domain Eukaryota; kingdom Metazoa; phylum Arthropoda; class Insecta; order Mantodea; family Metallyticidae; genus Metallyticus; species Metallyticus violacea. The sequence continues at coordinate 63,986,878 of CM060832.1, read as the reverse complement.
GGTATAGCAGTGAAGTACCGTCGCCTTCAGCAGTGAGTTTGAGACAGCCCAAGTGTCTCCACCAAAAGCGAACCATTTCTCATACGGGTACAGGACTTAACAGTGCCAGGTATGATATCAATGCCCTTCTGAATCACAAATGGGTTTACTATAGAAAAGGACTGACCTTCTGTTGTATTTATAACTAAATAACGAGGATAGAACTTCGATTACTTCATTTATCTCCACTCATTTACGTTTCATTTGAATAGGATTTATGTCATGTACCATAGCGAGATAATCCTCCACCATTGCAACTGTCTCCAATGTCAGGCAGCTTCCTGGGCGCCACCCCGGCTTAGGTTGCTTGCTCTGGCCTGCACAAAGTAATCTCATACTCACACCTTCCTGTGGGTTGACAAAGGGACCCAATCGCTTGCAGGGAGTACAACAACTCATATAATGGCCCCTCCCTGGGCCTGGCCTTTACCAGGGGCTACACTCCTGTCCTATATGATAACCCAGTGCTGGCAGTTATGTCGTTAACCAGTCACTTTTTGCCATGTCAAACATGGAGGCACCCTTCAGACAAAGAACAGCGAAGTAAAACGAATAAAAAGTAAAATAAAGGCGAAATAAAAAGGAAGCCAACACGCTGAGCGTGGCCATGCGGGAGCAGCTCGAGTGCCTCGGGGTCGTTACGCCCCGTACCCAAAAATTGGGCCCCTGATGAGGTTTGCCGAAATGCGGCATTTAGTAAATATAAAGGCGTGCCTTTTTGTCGGATTGATTGAAAATCTCCAACGCTTGCTCCACCTTTCGATTAGGTGTAACAGTCTTTGGATGGGGATTACGGCTCTGCCTATGTGTTTATTGATTTTGTATACCAGGACGTCATCTGTATATTGTGCTATGTTGACGTCAGGTGTATGGGGCACGTCTGGCAATGCATATGTTGTATAAGATAGGTGAGAGTACACAGCCTTCTGAAACTCCACCGCTGTGCTCTATCTTATTGTAGATCTGTTTCCCGCCCCCATAACAGTGAAAGATCGGTGTTGGATGTATGAGTGTAGTAGCTATATGTAGGGGTGTGGAAGCCGAAGGGAAAATGGTTTGTGCAGGAGAGCGGCGTGCCAGGTGGTATGGAGGGTCTTTTTTATATCCAGAGACACCATGGGGGTAAATGCCTTGCCCTGAAAACCCATAGCTGCAGCCTCCACCACCAACAATTGCTGCTGGTTAGTAGAGTGCCCAGGACAAAAGTCAAAAATTGATGTGGTGGTATGACTTGAATGATACCCAGCAAGGGTGGCAAACGGGCCAATAAAAGTATTTCGAAGACTTTCAACACGGTCAGAGGCTGATGGAGCGGTAAATTGAAGGGTGAACTGGGTCTTTGCCCGGTTTTAAAATGCCTATCACGCGGGACTCCCTCCACTCTCGTGGGAAGTGGCCCAAGCTGATGAATATGTTAAAAATTTGGTAACAAATAGCACAGCTTTGAAAGGAAGGTTCCGGAGCATAAGGTATGTCAATCCATCAGAACCAGCAGCCTTTTTGGGATGGAGGCGCAGTAGTGCGCCCTGGACTTCGTCTATATGGAAGATGGGAATGCTATACTGTACATTGTCCGGCAGTCGTTAGAAATACCGACGTACGTGTCGACGACCAGCTTTCGTTCTGGAGTCCTCTCTTGCCCTGAAGAGCTGTTCCATGAAGTTAACAAGAGCATTTTCTTTGGTTTGGGGTTCATAGGCCAGGCCTCTGGTGCCATGGATAGGGTGGGAAAACTTTTCTTGTTGTCCATGGAAATTTTTGACGATCCTTCACACGTCGCCATCAGCAAGGCTTTGTCTAGATATGGTGTCCTCCCAGCCGAGCCTTCTATGCCCGGACACGGACTTCATGGCGCAAGCGTCTCCAGAGCCTTCGAATGTGCAGCGTTGGCTGTCGTTGAAATAATCTGCGGGCTGCCCATGATCGGTGAATAAGGATCTTTATGTTTAGTGAGATGACGTCTGGGTGCGGGGGTGTGGATCGTAAGGCTGTGAGCCACTCGTGTAACCTTGTGGGAGAAGGATGAGACTGCTGTCTCTAAGGAGGGATGTCAGTAATTTTAGAGTTTGGGAAATGATAGTGTTGAGCAAACCTTAACGCTTTTCCAGTGATTTCGCTGTTTTGACCCGCAACTTCATGGCTGGCAATCCTTGTGTTGAACTCTGTTAAACCGGGGTTATTGTCGGAATGTAGTTGCGTTGATCCATTTGAGGATTAGATGGTGTTGGAAGTATTTGATGATCGCAAAGTCGATGACAGATGCTTGTCCTCTACTAAGCGGATGGTGTGTGGGTTTCCAGGGACCCTGTATTGGTAGTTGTGAATCCTGGTCTACTAAGCGAGTGATTTCGTTGCCTCTGGTATCTGCTCGTTGAGTGCAATGCCAGCGTGCATCTTTGGCTTAGAAATAATCGGCCAGAATGACACTAGGATGTAGGGCTAGAATGGATTGGTAGCCGGCTTCCACAAATACTCTGGAAGGAGAGTAATATGCAGATATTAGCAGAATCTCCGTGCCTCTGAGTTCTACGGAAGCGGTCATGGCCTCCAAAAGATGTGAAGTGGAAAGAACGGCAGACTAAGTTCCTTATGACCAGTATCGCCTCCTCCCGGAGCACCACGATCTGTTATCAGGCAGTTGTAGCAAGATGGAGATGGAAGTGGTTGTACTGATGGAGATGCGTCTCGCTAACTAGTATGGCGTCTAGGGCGTATTGGAAAGCAAAGAGCTAAAGTTTGTCCTTGCGTTCCACAGGGCCGTTCGTGTTCCAAAATGCGAAACGGAATGAGGTGCGAGACCTAATTACGCTCCCCATTTTGGTCTACTCGGCCTTCGTTATAAAGCAGGGATGGCTTCAAAGGCTATCAGCGTCTTGCTTGGTCGGGTCAGCAGCGTTCAGGAAACGAGTGGAAAGTTTCTGTAGCTGTGTGCCAAATATTCGACAGCCACTGCAACAGCTCCAGGGCGTTTCCACTCTGTTGGGTGGGATTAGTTGGTTCTCGGTTGGGTGAGGGCAGGGTGGTTGTGGTAGCTACAGAGATCGTCGGCCGCTCCCGGGCCCCAACCTCAGGACGGGAGACAGCTCCAAGAGTCGTCTCCCCTCCAGCCGGCGCGGCCGCCGAGTAGGCCTCCGTCTCTGGGGCTTTGGATAGGAGTCTGGAGTGGGTTGGTTTGTTCGGGCGCGGGTGGGTGTAGATGCCTGTTTGTTGGCTCCGGTATGAGGACGCCTATCAGAGGGCTGTTTTTGCACTATTGCTGCCTACAATTGACGCTAAGTGGTGGTTGCAGTAGTTGTTGCTTGTGCTGTTGTCAGTTTAACTGAGGTGGTTGCTCCTCTATAATCAGAAAAAGGGGGATGAGAATACTCTCGAGAGGTTATCCCTCCGGAGCGGGTGTTAACATCTGTTTTACTACCTTGGATGTTATGCCCTGGCGTTGGAGGTCTGCCTCGATATCTCCCACCGGAAGAGAAGCCCTTTGATAACACGCCGTATATCCTTTGCTTTGTCTATAGCAAAGGAAAAGTGTTGAATTACGTTCTTTTTGAGAGAGGTCTGCATTTTCTGATGATCCTCTGCACATCGCGCTAGGAATCGGTAAGTTTTTTCCTTTCGGATCATCCTGCATTCCCATGAGTGTGGGCATACTTCCTTGAGGAAGCCCGTCATCCCCTGGAAGGAGCCCACGACGACGGAGGTATGTGCCTCCTGATGTTTTTGCTCGCGTTTGAGCCCCGTGCAGATGTTGGTAAATTTGGCTATCCAGCAGTTCCGGAGCCTTCGTTCTCTAGCTGAGGGCGAGAGCGTCGCTTGCTCTTAATAGCCACTACCTGAAATTTATCTTCATCGGCGTCTGAAGCCAGGCCTGATGAGCTGCCTCCTTCCTCCATATAGGAGAAGTCTACAGAGAACACCGAGGTTTGCTCTGAGTCTGAAGAAAAGCCGTGAGAGAAGCCCCACTGCCAGAAGTGAAATCTGAGTCCACTGCGCTTTCGTCTACGCGGATAGGAGAACCTTTCTCTTGAAAGGCTCTCATCTGTGATCTTAATCGAACTTTTTGAAAGGGACCAGTTTTTCGTGGTCTGGAGGTCCTTTTCTTACATGGGAGGCCAGAAGCTGGTCTTGGCACCTTTTATCCATATGTTGGTAGTGTGGGGCGTACTTCAGCACTGGAAGCACTCATTTTTTTCCAATTTAGTAATAGCACTAGTGAACATTTTGGATTAGAGGGCACACGAACAGGAACTGTGCTCTGCACAGCAAGATGTGCAGAGCACTACAAAGCTAAAAAGTTGCTTACTAGCGTTTTATATTCTATATGTATACTAGATGAACGGTAAAAGTTGAGAAATGTTTACAAAACGTGCACTAATTAGCACAAAAACAAACACAAATTAGGCCGGCAATGTTTTGGTGGACCTGAACGAAAATAGTTATTCAGCCAATCAGCGTTCTGTAATTGCGCTCACTTCGCTCGAACACAACACAACTGGGAACCCATTTGATAGCAGACGTAGACGAAAGTGGCAGGCTGGGTTAGTGCTCAGCCTGTGTATGGATGCTGCGTACCTACCCTGTGTTCGGTTTAACCGCAGAGAAGGGATGGGGGTTACAGGGTGGTTTTACAGTTTGGGTGAAGAGTGGAAGGAATGTACTGTAAAAGCTTATCCTAGTTGAAGCAGGTGGATATGACATCCTTAGAGTTTCCTTGATATGTGCATGTTGTTCACTTACTTTGTGAACAGCATGGGCATATCGCTGTTTAGTTATTCAGATTGTTATTGTAGTTGCTTTGCTGGGGAGTTGGAATATTTTTCCTGTTGCTAGGTTATGCCCCTTTGTTATCCAAGGTGGCCACACGCTAGGCGTGGCACCTTGAATTTGGGTTTAGGCCTGTTGCTACAAGAATAGCTGCCGAGTGACAGAACGAGAGCGTTCTCATGAAAGGGTAATTTGGCGTAAAATTTTGTGGCCCGGCGTCTAATTTCATCCTCGATATATGGGAGGGAAGAACGGTCATGAAGTAGCCTGACTGGAAGCATCAATATACAGAATAGATGGTCTTACGTCCTCTATTCTGTGCCCTTTGCAGAAGTGCGAGCCAACTGTCAGCTGCCATACCCCAGATTTCTCAGGCGTATAGCATGACAGGGATGACCAGGGCTTTGAAAAGGTGTAGTTTCAGGTGAACTGGCATCGCCTTGGAACTGAGCATAGGGAACAATTGAGCAATTGCTCCCTGTGCCCTGTGAGCAGTCCCGGCTGTGTGTTCCCTAAAGGTTAGACCTTTATCTAAGTGCACACCCAAGTAGGCTATGGAATTTTTCCACCCTATCCTTGCTGTCTGTATGTCAGAGTGGGGGAGTTTGCGGGCACGCCGCGTTTAGTGAAAATTATGGTGTTGCTCTTTGCCGGTTTGATTGCCATTCGCCAACGCCTACACCACCTTTCGATTAGGTGTAGAAGTCTTTGTATGGGAATGATGGCTCTGTTTAAGTTTCTATTTGTTTTGTATAGCAGGACGTCATCTGCGTATTGAGCAGTGTTGACGTCTGTGCGTGGAGAAAGTCTGACATGTATATGTTAAACAGAATTGGGGATAGAAAAGAGCTTTCGGGGACTCCACCGCATATCGGTCTTAGTGTAAAATTGTTTCCCGTCACCGCTACTTTGAAAGTTGGATGTTTGAGGTATGAGTGTATTAGGTGTATGTAGTTTTGGGGAAGCTCCAGGTGAATGAGTTTATATAGGAGCCCGGCGTGCCAGGTCGTCGAGAAGGCCTTTTCTACATCCAAAGACACCGCTGGGGTGAAGGACCTATTCTGGAAGCCCAGGTTTGAGGCCTCCACAACCGTAAGCAGCTGTTGGGTAGTAGAGTGCCCAGGACGGAGACCGAATTGATGAGGGGGTGGGTGGCTTGTATGTTTCCCAGCAAGGGAAGTATACGGGCTCTAAGTAATCTCTCAAACACTTTTGAGAGTGTAGAAAGGAGGCTGATTGATCGGTAGCTAGAGGGGTGTGTTGTGTCTTTGCCTGGTTTCAACATGCATATCACACGTGCCTCCCTCCATTCTCGTGGAAAGTGACTCAGGCTGATGCACATACTGAAGCCTTTTGTAACACAGCCTTGAAAGGAACGTTGCGGAGAATGAGGTGTGTTAGACCATCAGATCCGGCAGCCTTTTTGGGTTTTAGACGCTGAATTGCGCCCTGCCCTTCGTGGGGGGTGAAAGATGGGAATCCTTAACCCATCTTCATCCGGCGGCCGTCGAAGATACTGACGGACGTCGCGACGAACCTGACTTGATTAGGTATCGTCCTGGGTTCGTCTCTAGGCCTGAAAAGACGTTCCAGATAATCAACGAGAGCATTGACTTTGGCGCGAGGATCGTTCACGAGCCCTCGGGTGCTTTGAATTGGTTGGGAGGATTTGTTTCTTTGGCCAAGGAGGTTCTTAGCAATCCTCCACACGCCGCCATCGATCAAATCCTGTCTTGCCATAGTGTTCTCCCACGCGATCTTCTTGTGCTCGCGGAGGCGGACGCTAACTTAGAGTCGCAAGGTCCTTAACAGAGCTCTATGATGTGTCGTGCGGTGACGCTGGTAGAGTCTGCGGGCAGGAGAGACGGATGAGGAGCTCAAGGTCTAGAGGAATGACGTCTGGGTGAAGAGGAGGAGAGGTATGGATGGAGAGACTGTGGCAGACTTTGGTGACTGTCAGGGAGAAGGATGCGGCCTCTAGGGAGTGGATATCTGTGATTTTGGGGTTTGGAGGGATGATAGTTCCGAGGCATTCCTCTTACGCTTTTCCAGTCGATCTCGCGGTTTAGACCTGCGAAATCTTGGCTGGCAATCCTGGTGTTGATTTCGGCCAACGGGGCGTTGATTGAAGTGAGGGTGAGATGGTGTGGGAAGTGCTTGAGAATTGTAAAGTCGATGACAGATGACTCTCCTCCACTAAACGGATGATGGGTGGGTTGCAGGGTCCTGATCGATTAAGGGAACAGTTGCTTTGCCTCTAGTATCCGCGCGGTGAATGCAATGCCAAGGAGGATGTTTGGCATTGAAATCTCCCGAGAGGATGACATTGGGATGTAGTGAAAGGAGGGACTGGTAGTCAGCCACCGCGAAGGCTCTGGATGGGGAGTGGTATGCAGATACTAACAGTACCTCCGTGGCACCAAGTTCCACAAAGATAGCTCCGGCCTCTAGGGTTGTAGTTGCGGGTTCTGGATTATGCGGTGGACTACAATTCTCCGGTTGTAGATCGCTGTGCCGCCGCCGGGGGCACCTCGGTCAATCCCGAGGCAAGTGTAGTTCGCAAGACGGAAGATCGTGGAGTGTTGATGCGTCTCGCTGATCAAAATGGCGTCTATGGCAACCCGGGCTGCAAAATGACAGCTCGTCCCTCTTCTCGGCAAGCCCGTTGCGTTCCAAAATGCGAACCGGAAAGAGGAACGAGACCTAGTTCCGTTCGCCATTCTGGGTCCCCTGGTTGCTGTCGACAAGAAGGGTGATGGCCTCGAAAACTATCATCATCTTGCTGGAGGAATCTGGTGCTTGTCGGAAGCGGACGAAAAGCTTCTGTAACTTCATAGCATATGTTTGCCACAATTGTGACAGCCACTGGAACAAGTCTAAGGTGTTTTCGCACTGTTTGGATTAGGGAGTGGTGGGGGAGGGCCTTAGAGGCGAACGCGTCTCCTGGGTTTCCCTCTGCTGAGGAGTGGCGCTTTGCCCCTCAGCAGCAGCAGTCCTCCTGGGAGATCGGCTCCGCCTCTGCGGCTTGGGAGGTGGTTTGGTTGGAGCTGTTGGTGTCGATGGCAGTTTTTCTCTAGGAGCCTGTGTCCTTGCTCGCGTCATCCGTCGAGCATCAGAGAGCTGTCCTTGCGCCATTGCAGAATAGGAGTTATCGCCGTTAGTTATGGCCTTGGTAGTTAAAGTGGCACTTAATGGTCGCGCTGGCACAGGCGGTGCCTTGGAGGTGCTCGTCGCTGCTGCTGCAGGTGGTGGCGTGGGAGCAGTAAATGCAGGGTTTCCGCTTGGAATGTTTTTGCGGTTGCCGGTGTTGCTGATCATGCGCAGCCTTGTAGGGCACCTTCCGTAGCAGGCCACGTGATCTCCCTTGCAATTTGCGCAAGTGGTGGTCTCCGTACGAGCTAGCTTACAGGCCATGCGGGGATGGGGGCCACCGCATCTAAGGCATCGAGGGTTCCGGGAACAGAACTCACTCGAATGATTGAAGCCCAAACAGCGGTGGCATTGTGCGGGGCCGCCGTCGGGGAGTTTCGACCTTTATGCTGAGGTAGCATAATGACGATAATTTATCTATCGCCACCTCAGGATCGTCGGCCCGCTCAACTATCACCAAGAAGAGGGGGATGGGAATTCTCGCCGAAAGGTTTTCACCTTGAGCGGGCTTTGATAATTGTTTCACTAATTTGGGTTTTACGCCCTGCCGTTGGAGGCCATCAGCGATGTCTCCCACCGGAGTATTCACTGGTAGCCCTCTAATGATGTGCCGGATGTCGCGTACTTTATCGACGGCGAAGGAGAAATGTTGAATCCCTCGCTTCTTGAGGTTGCTAAGAAGCCTCTGGTGGTCCGCGTCACACCTTACCTGAAATCTGTAAGTGTGCCTTTCCGAATTATCTTGCATTCGGTAATCAAGGACGGCATCACTTCCTATTTGATAGCCAAATTGGTGCTCCAGTATGAGTTGGTAGAAGAGCGTCTCAAGCACCCAATAGCGTTCTTTTAAACACCTTGGACACGTTGGGAGCAATTTGATTGGCCGATAGCTTGAAGGGAAGACAGGGCCTTTCCCCCCCTTTTTTTTTCAATTTACATATGAGCTCCCGTTTCCATACTGTTTTTTTTTTTTTTTTCAATTTACTTATTAGCTCCCGTTTCCATACTGTAGAACAGTAGCGGGGATTTATGCAGGAATTAAGCAATTTTGTCAAGTGGAGTATGGGCCGCCGTGGGAGTCGGCTGATCACTATTGGAATGGGACGGTCATGTACCCCTGCTTTGAATGGGTCTAGACGTCGAAGCTGATCCGTTACCCCTGCTGGAGTATTTCAAGATTCAAGATGTTATATTAGAGAACAATAGTCTATGATCTATACAGGGAACGGCCTTTCAGGCATATATTATCATTGTTATACGGTTGTTTGTTAATTGATTAAAAATAATAAATCCATACGTGTATCCCATGTGGTTGTCTGTGCACATGAGAATTGTTATTGCTTCGGTGTTTTATTATTATTATTATAATTATTATTATTATTATTATTATTATTATTATGAATTAATTTATAATAATTCTTGGTTAAGGTCCTGTATATGATTTTACATAATTCTATTTACAGAGCTAACAACATGGAGCTAATCTTTAATCCTATAAATTCACTTATTAACAGTTTGTAGAGAGTTTAGGCATTTTGTTTGTTGCAATTTTTTCTTTGTTTTTAGAGTGTTTCCATTCTTTTGTATTTTCTATGCATTGGCGAGCCTATATGTTCCTGACCACCAGACTCGGGTGTACAGTAATTTTGCCCACTCCCTCGCCCTTTATATTCAATATAGTTTGCTATAGGCTCTGTTCGTATTTCCCGATGAATGGCGGCATTTGTTTTGATCAGTGGGAAATTCCCCAGTTTTCGTAGGCTGAGGTTTCGTACGGCCTATAAGTGCCATCGTTATGCTGGGGTAATGATCTAAAGCCAACTCTTATATACAGCCGATCGCTTCCTGATGTTTGATTGGCTGAGTGCATATTGAAGATGTGCATTCCGATTTTAAGACCATATTTGAGAATTTTAAATCTCGCGTTTGCATATATACTTTAGGATTTTAAATGCATAAAATTCTCAACACTATTCATATTCTCCTTGTCCAAATTACTTTCCCTATCCGTAAAAATAAATTTGTGCAGTGAACATGTACTTTTTACACTACATGAAACGAGGGAATAAAACTTGTAATCTAATAACAAGCTAGGATATTAATTAATTAATCCTAGCTTGTCCAAATCATTGTCATATACTTGCAGTGTTTTTCTTATTTCGCTAAACTTCATGGGACTATCATTTTTGCGAAAACCACGTACATTTCTATCTTTGCTTAAGCATCAATATTGTAACCAATCTTGAACCAAATATTGCAAATCTTTCTTTAGGCATTTCGAATTTTCTCGAACCTGTGTAGCACTAATGGGCAACACAAACACTGCCTTACGCTTCTGCTTTTTTCACGCCAATTCACAGCGTTGCCAATCTCACCAAAACTCCACTAGGTACAAAAAATGGTTCTTTTGTATGTGTATGATTCAATTAAGTCCAGAAAATTTAAAAAACGCTGTTTGCAGTAAATAGTTGACATATACGTCAAATATGCGCTTAGCGCAAAATATGCACATATAAATAGAGGAGAGTAATTTTAATTAAACATGAAATGTGTATTTTTTTTAAACTTTTATTAAGTTACACAACTTCAGTTTCAAATATGCATTTGCATATATTTCTCATCCCTAGTGATGACTAAAAATGAACTATTCTAGGAGTGGTCTCCAGGTGTTATTCCAATTCTAACCGTTATATTGATTAATTTTATCCATATTTTTATACATTTCTACACCTTCCTTATATTCCGTCTATGAAATCATCAACTCTTGCGATTAATGCAAACTTCTCATATTGAATATTGTGTTTTTGTGCGATCGAATAATCTACCGTGGATTTTTTCCGGTTAGTTATGTTGAACAGAACGAATATGTGCATCATTTCTTATTTTTTTTATAAAGTTTTATAAAGTTGTTATATAGTATAGAGACATCTCACATTCTCAAGGAATATTGTAGATCCCAGTTTAAGTAATTTTGTAATGTAAAAATCTGTCTAATTGCAGTAGTTGTCATTTTCTAATGATAAGTTGATATTATAGCAACATGAATATCTATTGCTATCAGATATTAAGCTTTTTTCGCGGACTCTACATGAACAACAATCAAATATTCACCAGCAGGTCAACCATTTTAGTGGAATCTTACTAGACTGACTTCAACCTTTGGTTATTGTATACCAAAGTGTTGTCTAAATATTATATTATTCTAATTTGGTGCATTGAGCGTAATACTTGCTGACAAAATGTCACTTCATTCCTCAAAATTTTCCGTTCATCTTTTGTATATTTGTCCCTGAAACCTACATTTGGCATATTTTGTAATTAGACGCAGTATATAATGTTCATTTTTAAATCCTGGGTATTTTGTATTGCTGAAAATTTACGTTGGTAATAGAAGTTAAACCCAGACATTTGTATAACATTCATTTCAAAGTCGCTTAATTTTGAAAGTATATTTTGGAGCCCGACATGCTTACTTGGTGATACAAAAAGAGCGCTAGTCTGTTTGGTCTTAAGCAGATGTGTGACATTTTAAGTTTTGCCCTCACTACGAGCTATTAAAATGAAGTTATTTATTTATTTTTTTTTTTATTTATTTTTTTTTTTACATTTTAAAGTTCAGTTTTCTCTCTCTTTGTGTACAGAGCACTAAAACTAATTCGAATCCGGCTGAGCCAAGCTTGATTTTAATACCACCAGCACTTGCAATTTGTTGTTGGTTTTGTTTTTTGTTCAATGCCAGCCCGTCGTTCACAAGAACTTTGGGGGCAGCCCTCCTAGAATGACAGTATTGTACAAACCTCTATGGCTGGAAAGCCCATTGGATGCCGCTACGTTATCCCGGTGAAAATGGAGAATATGATATGGTTATGGTGAGCCAGGGGGGTCCTTAAACTTTGAGTATCTAAACGTAATCTAAAGGGATTAATGAAATGAATTAATTATACCGATATGAACTCGGAGTCCTTGGCGTCTAAGAGCTATCTATGTGCTTTTCATTTTTTTTAGGGTAAGGAAAAGCCCAAAAATCTTACCCAGATAGGTTGGGTTGAAAGAAAATCGAAAACCAGGACCTCTGGATTAGTCGCAAAAAATACTACCAAGTACTACTAGCACATTGCTGACTATGAAATGAATTAATAAGGCCAAAAACGTTATTTTCTTAAGCAGAATCCGCACCAGGGATTACACTAACAAGAGAATGGCAGGATATGCGCTGAGGAAATAAGTGAACGAAACGTAAATAAAGTTTTAGTATTTTCATTTTATATTAATTCGCAAAGTCAGTTACTATAATGATCATTCAAGAAAAATTTTAAGGGAATGTAGAATGAGAATTTCTGAAACTAAAATATGCTGTTCTGACGTACTTATAAAGTACCTTCATTGACATTCCATAGTGCATATTTGAAGTGAAGTAAGAATATTTTGAGATTAGTTTGCATTGTTTTTAAGTTCCAGACTGCTCTGAAATGGATTACAGCCTGGTTGCGGGAATACAATTTGGCAATATTACACGAATCTGATTGGACGATATATCGCATAATTCGAATGTCAAATCTCTTCGCATTTAGAAGCCAATTAGTCAGCTTACAGACACTACAGGTGCAGGTGGAGAGACTTCCTCATTTAGGAGTGCCTCCAAGTATCAGGACTAGGTCCTTTGCTTGCAGAGGACATGGAGTGTGGAAAAAGGGACAGTGGGGTGACGATGGGTTAATTTTGCATATTACGGTGTATATTTATGGTAATGTAGGTAATGTGTAATTAAGGGACTGGGGAATTTTGAATGATTAGTCATCAAGCATAAGTCTGGAGAGTTTGTAGGGTGCGCCAGGGTTAATATCATACTCTCCTAGGCCTCGAATCTGGGAATTGAAGCTCGGCAGAAGGGAGGAGTAGAAGGTTCTGGATCGGTGGACGATGTATTTGCTCAGGGTAGGGAGCTTTAGAGCTTTGTATATGTTGGAGTTGGGAATGTACCAGCCGAATCCAGTGGTGATCCTTAAGTAAAGATTTTGGAGGACTTGTAGGTGTTGAAAGTGAGTTTTGGCGGCAATGCCCCAGACTTTACATGGGTTAAAGCAGGTCAAAATACTTTGTTCCCGACGGACATCGAAGAGAATTTTGAATAAAGGACATACAACTTGGCCATCCTAGCTTGACTTTGTTGGCTAACTCACTGATATGTGCCTTCCAGGTGAGGCGTATATCCAGTCCGACATCCAGGTTGTTTGCTTCTTTGCTCCAGGGAACTGTTTCCTCCTACAATCCGGAACCCAGGCATATCTTGCAGGTATCAGTGAGTGAATGTTACCTTCTGCGATTTGGGGGAGTTGACTGCCAGTCGCCATAAACCAAACTATGTGGTTAGGATATCTGAATAATTTTACAATCTCTTCACTGCTATATGGTGTCGTGTGGACCTGGTAGTTATCGCCGTATCATCGGCATACAGATATAGTGAGCAGGGAAGAAAGGCAAGGTATTTATATTAGTTAAATAGAGTGCTGGGCCGAGGACACCTGCATTTGTGGCTCTGACTGTGGAGAGGATTTCTTCTATGGAGACGGAAAAGGTGTGATGTATTAAGTAGGAAGCAAACAGGTGTATAAGGTATGGGGGCACTGGGTATTTTATTAGACGATGCAGGATCCCCTCGTGCCAGACAGTATCAAAGGCCCGCGTGATATCTAAAAATAACACAGGGACAAATTGTTGGTTATTGAATCCACGTTGAATGTTGTCTGCTATACGAAGTAGTTGGTGAGTTGTTGAAAGCTGGCAGCGAAATCCCAACTGTTCCGGGCGGAGCAGTGCATGGCCCATGATCTTCCGGAGGCTGGTGAGCACCACTTTCTCAAAAGTTTGCTCAGGGCTTGCATGAGCCGCTATTCGGATTTGGGATAGTAATAATTTTTGCGTGTTTCCATTATACAGGGAAGTGCCCTAGAGTAAAAAGGCCGTTGAACAGATGAAGCACCAGTTGTGTCCAGCTGTCAGTAGGGCTTTCAGTGCTGCATAAAACATCCCATCATGACCTACAGCCTTGTAGGGTGACGACAACTGTAGTTCATGGATTAACTCTGCAGGTTGGATGGGTTTTATCTCCGCTCGGTTAAAGGGGGTTTCCAAGAAAGTTCGGACAAGACTGCTTTTTGGTACACAGGATCTGTATTGGGGATATCGACAGGGCGGAATGTGACCTCTAGATGTTCTGCCATTACCTCCACTTTCTCTCTAGGTAACTGAGCTACCGACAACGGTGGCGTTCCCACTCTTCATTGGCGTGATCATGAGCTCCAATTTTACCAGTTGTAGTAGGCGATCAAGCTCTCTCTTGTGTTGCGGGAAACGTGTATGTTGAAACCGCCGTCGGGCTCGGTTTCCTCTGTGGTCTGTAGTCTAATCGAATGGGGGAGGGTATGTGAGCTGCTTCAGTCTAGTAGAGGAAGTGGAATGGTGGATTGCCTGCTGGATGGTAGTTGTGATGACCGATGCTAGAGCATCTGCCTCAGCTGTGGTGGAGCACAGCTTCTGGAATGTACTGGGTTAGCAGTGCAGAAAAGGACTTCCAGTTTGTTTTACGAGAACTGAATATTGTGCGAGAAGGCTTGGACATGGGACGCGTATGAAAGAGGAGAAGAGCAGGTTAGTGATCAGAAGAGAGCTCTGGGATAGTGAATAGGCTGGTGTAGCGAAGTATATTAGATAGAATAGCAATGTATATCCAATCTGGTGGACGCCGATCCCCAAAGGTTATGGTGGGGGAGTTTGGGGAGAGCACTGCTAGTATCTGATGGTGATGTTCTAGTGGGGCATAGTTCCCTTGTTTTAGGTGACCGTGGTGTTCCAATTTTGATGTTTTGCGTTGAAATTTCCCATGGAGATGGTGACACTGAGGGAGTGGAAGAGGTGTTCAGGTTTCCAGGAAGAATATGTTTATCAGGGGAATGTATACAGAGAATATATTGGGCCAGTCACAGTTTGTTTGCAGTTGCACTCTTGTCACTTCGATGTTTGTCAGCTAAGGCAGGTGCAAGCAATGATGATGAAGAGTCTCATTAACGTATATGGCTGTGCCACCATATCCATCTGCCCGGTCTGAGCAGTGGCAGAGGGTGCCCGGGATGCCAGTCTGGGCAGTATCCTTGAGCCATGTCTCCTGGACCAGTAGTACCAGCATTTGTTGGGTGGAAACGAAATGATAGACTTCTCGCAGCTTGCCCCGTTTGTCATGGGCATTCCAGGAACAAACTTTGAGAGAATTAAGCTAGACCATCCTATTAGGATTAGCAGCTATGTTGGATTAGATAGGAAAATATTGTGTGACAGAGAATGGTTTCTGCCGATACAGTTGTGGGACGGGTAAGTAAGGCTTCTGCAAGGGAGGCGGCGAAACCGATCTGTAGGTGGAGGGGAATCTTGGCAATCACCTGCAGAAAGGTTGGATCCAAGTTAGAGTGTGAGGTGGGTTGTTGAATGGGTGCTGCTGGGATGCTGCTGGTGCAACCTGGTTGCCTTTCGTGTCTCGGGCGCTGTAGAGGTGGGAAGTCTGCAGGTGTGGTCTGCGATGTGAAAGGGTGGGTTCTGCTGTGACTGCCGGAGTGGTGGATGCAGTAGCCCAGAAGTTGACATTTGTGTTGCTGATTCCTGGAGTTCATGTGCGGGGTGTGTTGCCGGGGCATAAGTTGGGTATTGTATATAGGTGTCCTTTGGGGCAGTACGGCATGACGAGATCCCCCAAACGTCTCCCTTGGGAGACCTTGAGTGTTCTATAAGAGAGGGGCGTGGTAAAAACGGGACACTGCCATTTTTTGGTTGCCTGAAGTTCCAGACGTACCTCCTGCCACACCGGTGAGAGGTTTGCCTACTGCAGAGAAAACAGACCGTCCTGAGTTGCGCTTGTCCGACGCTCACCACAATTCCCCTTTCTACCAGATCTTTGCATGCCGGTAAATAAACAAATTCTGTCGTTCAACAAACATAATCCTCTTCCAGCCATATCTAAAAGGTTGGTAATACATCAAATTCCCGCCATTTTGTACAATAAATAAAATAAAACTCCTGCCAGATGTAAAAGGAGGGAATAATGGGAAACAAATTCCCATTATTTCATAAAAATAACCCCCTTCCACCAAATATTTGCAGATCCGTAAGGAAACAAATTCAAGTCATTAAACATAATAATGTCCATTCTCCGGCAGGTCTTTGTTGTGGGGGTTTGCACATCACCGAAGGTCGGTAAGCCTACAACATGTTTTACAACTACCCAAATCGGTAATGCTATCCCGGGATTGCCCACTCCTACTCCTAAAATATCGGTAAAACAGCTACCTGCAATGAAACTAGCCGGAAAATAGATACGCTACTAATGCACTAGCACCCGCAATTGTTTTTTTCTGAACGAAACTCGGCATATAACGATCAATTAACAAATAATTCATCCTCTTCGTTAACCAGCAATATTGATCCATTTGGGGTGGTAGTAACCTAAAGTGAAAATTTAAAAATCGTTCTAGTCTCAGCAATTTTTGTTTTTCTCAACGAAACTCGGCTTAAAACGTTGAAATAAAATAACAAAAATTGTTTCTGAAACTCAGGAAAATCGGACCAGCATTTGAAGTAGGAGTATACCTGAAATCCAAAATTTTGTAATTGCCGAGGACGCCGATTAAGGTGTCCCTGTAGAAGACGTGGCATTAACAATTGGGTATTCCCGTCAAACGATTAACTCGTCGGTGTCATGTGCAAGAGTTTGGGGGGAATAATCTGAGCATGGTCATTGTCGAATAATCGGACTTGTCCTTACAGACAGCGCCTATCTGCGGCTTCAGCACCGAACAGCTGCATAAAGAGCCGAACTGCAGAGAAGGCTGGAGCGATACGGAGCGATGTACAAATCTTAAACTGCAGTGCATGTACTCTATCAACCTTGATAGTGTAAAGCGTACAATAAAACAGACGGAGAGAACCAACCATTATGGAACACAGATAAGCAAACAATCGTAAGCCTGAAATTAGCATTGTAGCTTAATTGTTAATCACATTACGTTTTAGATGTTATACAGCTAAGTGCAATTGGAAATGTTAAGCTACCAATACAACATACAAATAAAATAATAATGATAGGGAAAAAGTATATTTTTTAGGCCTGAAAGCTACATTTTTTTAAATATATAGTTAGCGTTACTTGGTTTTACTACATTCTCTTCTCCAGCGTTCTGTAATAATCTTCATAAATTAAACTGGCTGAGTAATTCGCTTAGTTTACGCGCTCCAGGATGATCTTATAACAAAACTACAGAATGGGCAGTGCCACAAGCATCAGTTTGTAACATAAAAGGAAGTAAAATTTTTGGTTCTGACAATATTGTAGGTGAAATCAATGCATGTTTTAAATTATCGAACGCTTTACTGTCATTACAAATTTCACTCAAATTTAACTTTCTTCTTACAATTTCTAGCATAATAAAAAAAAAGTATGGCAAAATAGTTCACTATACCAACAAATTGAAGCACTTGTTTAGGCGTCTTGGGACACGAAAAGCATTAATATTTTAAATGCGTTCTGTATGAACCGCTACTTAAGTCGGGGAATTTATATGTTCTAAGAACATTTGCTGTGGAATCGCCCATTCAGCCTACTCAGAATTAATACATAAACCAACCCCTATCAACCTCTCGAATGTTCGTTTCAACTGGAAGAAATTTTGGTCACAAGATTATGAATAAATGCATAAATGATCTAAATAATGATAAAAGCGTTTAAGCATGATATCGTTGAAACATTTTTATAACAGTCAAGAGAAAGCTTGTGCATCCATTGCCAAGCTAAATCCTACCAATTAAACTGTGCATTATTCAACTCCAAAGTTTTAAAATACTTTGAAAAACAATGCAAACACTTATGAACTTGGACAGTGGAACAGAATAGATGAATATCTTACAGTTCAAGGCACGAATATCAACTGCGGGTTGCACATCACCGTTCGCTTTAGGCACCAAAAATATATGACTAGGATAATTAGAATTTGACAAGGTTCTGATGCATTTCGTTAACTTTTTACTTCATAGACAATACGGTAGCAATCGTATTGTAGGTTCAAAATCAGGCAAAACAATTTTACATGCTCGCACACTAGTACGACTAAATCAAGAAGTAAGATCATTGGAAAATTGTCGATAATGCTGCCAAAAATGGAAACAGCTTTATTCGTCAGCAAATGGGAAAATTCGAGAAAGGTTATGCTTCTCTTCCAGCTAGAAGTCTGCGGATATTAATTTGTCGCAACGCCAAAAATCTAGAGGAATGGAATGGTATTCATTTTGTAAAATAATAAGACAATGAGGAACAAATGCAAAGAAATAACATTGAATCATAAATTAACAATCTTACACTTTTGATCTATAATATCGTGCGCCCAAAATCACTTAATCAACTAAGTCCGGGCACTACGTGAAATTTGAACTTGCAAGAGTAAAATGCCATTTTAACGTATAACACAACAGTGGCAGTAATGTTAACAGATTGTGAATTAACACTGATACAAGCAAAACATGGAAGTAAGTGCTAGAGAACAAGTACCTATAATATAAAATATCATGCTTTAGCAACGAATGAAAGACTTAAAATGCTATTCCTTAATTACAATAAATCCCATATCTTGGCTTACAAATGTACGATCCTTGCTAACCAAAAAGTATAACAAAGGAAACTTTGAGTCAATATAATTCAATACAATCAATGACGTTATGTTTAACACTGCGTTCTACCTGGGTGTGATAAAGACGACTCCCGGGCCTAGCAATTTAGAATGAAGAGTCGAAATGTGTATCCATCCCACTTTACCAGGGTTTTCTTGTGTGTCGAGGAAAGAGACATGAGCACACCACCAAGCACTTACTTCGTGAACATTCGATCAGCTGTGGTAAACAAGATTTTCTCGGTGTTGAGTGGCAGGTGAGAAGAGACGGAGAGGCAAGCGTATCGATCAGGAACTAAAGGAATGGGCATAAGAAAGGAAAAAGCAATAAGATTATACATCCAAGAAGATGCCTGGACACGTTCCAACTCGATCGCTTTGTTCATGCTCTAAGGAGCATTGAGATGCATTCTTTAAAGATGTTTTAGAAAATAGTTCTGACTAGGGTATTAAAACAGTTGCTATTTCGCAAGGATTCATTAATTTTATCAATGTTAAAATCTAATTTGATAGCTATACTGACGTACTTTTCTATACATTGTAGTCGGGCCAATTAGACACAAAACTGCTGTGAAAAGTTTCAGAAAGAAAAAATCACATTGTGGAACTCAGAAAAGCTGCGATTCCATGATCTCGAAACAATAGCTTATTACCGAGGGGAGTGTATTCAGCATGCGCAGACGTTAACACGTTTTCGTTGCTTTGCGCATTACGTCACACGGGAACAAAACATGAAATTCCAGCCAATATGTGTGTGTGTGGTATCGTGTATAATTAATGTCATTGTTTTATTATTATTATTATTATTATTATTATTATTATTATTGTTGTTGACAACCATTTGTGAGTATTATAGTTTATTTAATTGTTTTTAATATATTCTGTACAAAATGCCTGTTTATGCAGTGAGGGGATGAGCTATGCGCAAGAAAATAACTGCGCAGCTTTCAAATGATTCTGATTTAAATGTTTGGTTATCAGAATGTTGCAGAAAAGACAAAGTAAACATCACCAATGCTAGTATGTGCTTCTTTCATTTTCAGATTCTTATTTTATAAAAGATTTCCGATCAGAACTGCTTACCTAACCTAGCAAATGAGAAATTAAAACCAGACGCAGTTCCTTCACTAAATTTGTCGGTTTGCACTGCATCGGGAAGTCATGTTCCCGACTTAGTGCTTTCAGATCTAAACTAGCACAGCACCTCAGGGGTCAGAGAGGCATAAACAGCCTACGAAAACGTGCCTTAGAGAATTTAAAAATTTTATCGCTAAAAAAGAGACGCGAAGTATTGAAATATGTGATATCGAATTCGAAAGTTTATAGTTCTCAGAACACAAAAGTTTTTGAAAATTGTTTGAGCATTAGAGGCCAAGAATAAACATTTAAATCAATCGTGTGTGGAACTTAAAAATAGCAACAGAGACCTCAATTAACATATTTCAAAAATGAAAACGAAAAATCGTAAACTTCCAAGTGATAGAAATAGTGAAGTTTCTGTAAAAGTGAAGAGGATGTTAGGCAAATATTTTCTCCCAATAGATCAGATCGCTTCAAAATAAATGTAAACGCGTTAATTGTAACGGAGATGACATATACCAAGCCATTACACTTAGAGCTGTGTCTCAAAAAGGCTATTGTTTTCTCGGGACAAAGATGCGTTATCTTCTACCAGCTTTGTCCACTCTGCTTTTCATTTAGAGGTTAGCGGGTCAGCATTACGACATTTAGTTTGAAAACTACTGCCACTTTTCTCGTTTTTTCATTTTATTAAAGCATACATGTGTTTAAACATGTAAATTCTTATCACAGTGACGAACAATTCGTACGTATAAAGGAATAGTTTATTGTTAAAGAAGACACCTTTCATATTACGCTGTGTGGTAGTTTCCCTCTTGTTCCCCAATGAGCCAGAGCGCCAACCAATAGGAGCGTTAGCTGCGGAAGAACCAACCGTATCTACTCTGTCAACCTTGTTCATTACTTTTAAGAGGAGAAAAGTAAACGTCATCGGATACACTGCATTTTAGAGTTGCAAGGAAAGATCGCTCACAATGAAATCACTTATCCATAGCTGTTCAGATTGATGAATAATTTGCTCTATAGACAATATAAGTTTTTTGACCCTGTTGGATGCTCATACGAGCATGTGCGTTACCATTTTCGAAAATGTAAGAAAATGCTCACAACAGACATGTTTTATTTCATCGGATTGCAGAATGAACTGTTTCTGTTATTATGAAGATATTCCGGTACACATCTATATCAACTGATGATAACACAGAATAGAGGAAAATGGATACAGCATTACCAGAAAGATGTGTAGTTAGGTTCTTTTGTTGATTTGGGTTTATTTATGGACGCTCTTTAACATCTCAGGTCATCAGCGTCCCATTCAACTCAGGGCATGAAACGGCCGACAAATTTTGCTCAGAGGCCTCTTCTTTCAGCCTTGAGGTTCTTTTTCGTGCCGTAAATGTACGACATGGGACCCACGGCTTTACTTCCCTTTCGAAGGAAGTCATACTTAGCCTTTTTACGCCCGAAAAAATCCATCGATCCTGGCCGGGTTTGAACCCGCGATCTTGGGTTTAGGAGGCAAGTATGGTTATGTGTGGTTAGGATTAGTAATTTTCACTTTATCAAGTACTAGAACTGCCATAGAGTAATAACTATCGACACTCAAAGAAATAAAACTACCAAAGTTCATTGGAAAGTCTATAGCTCTTCTCAGTTTCAGCATTACTGGCTACAGAAGAGGAAGTTGTTCATACATGAATGCAGTCTGTTACATTTTAAAAATATGTCATCAAGTAATTAAAGATGCAAGAAAGAAGAGTTACTTTTACTTTTAAATGTACATCTACACTTTGTGCTCTCGCTTTCATCTTAATGTAAATCGTGTAATTTGAGATCAATTCTGTGTTCCTTTTTAGAAAATGTATATATAACGATTTCCACTTAATTTATTAACGTGAGACCACTGCAAAGAGTTACCGAAATAAAAATCTACATTCAAAGTAATTATAATTCAGCTTCCCTGTTTCATCCCGTTTTTACCATTATAATATTTGTCGCCAGTAGTTTTAGTCTATTATATAAAATATAATACAATTCCTTCATATTAAACAAGTTGCTACGTATTATTTAAGTGGTTAAAATCGGTTTGCATCTAAATTTATATAGTTATTAGAAGACTGGTCCGTGATGTTAGTAATGATTATAAGATTGAATTGCGTTAAGGATAACAGCATCATTTTTTTATAATGGCACAAATTAGAGCAATGAATTTAAGCTCCATTAAGTGCTTACCACGTGAGTACCAAATATACATAATCTAATGTACATATTTCATCAGTGATAGTAAAAAACTTGCATAAAATCGTCACACCTTTGCCCATAATTACATGTACATTTTCCAGTAAGCAAAACAGGAAATTGATAAGCAGTTTAACATCTACTTGTGTGTTGGAAGTATTTAAAGTTATGATACAAACACCATCATCAGATGTGTTCATTTTTATTGATTTTAGGAGCGTGTTGCATATTTTAGATGTCAGTATACCGCGTGTTTCATAATTCCTCTCCATCTTGTATTTAGGGGCTGTAGTCATCCTGTTCTGATGTCCAGATTAAGCTGATAAGAAATCGCCTACACATCCTGCGCTACATAGCTAGGGCTAAAACAAATTTCCTTGTCGTATTTGAATATCATTAGGAAAATTTGACTTTATCTAACAAACAAAGGTAGGCACAAATGAATTAATTAAAGTTTGTTTGGATGGTCTGATTGATTACCACGTTCCAACAAAACTGTATCTGCGTACTTCAGGGTAGTCGTTAGCTCAACCGTACAACAACGTTCAAATGAATAGATCGATTGTCGACCACAGCCTATTTTTTTTAATTTCAAAATAAAATTAAGATTATTCTAGAAACTTCCTTTTTGGTTAACGCAAACCGGGGATGTCTGTACAACATTCTACGATAATGTTCCAGAATATTCGACACCAGCATAAAATACCTCAGTCTTTCGTTGATAACCTAGTGTCATCAAATCTGAAGATATAAGATGTTAAGTCAAGGGAGGGCGCTCATATGGTTCAGCAATCTGCAGAGACTAGATGCTGCATATAGGAGACAAGAAGACGTGACAGTGAACGTTTTCCAGACCAGCGCCTCCCCAGCTATATTTTTTTTATTTCATCACGCGGTTCTAACTTAGAAATCATCGGGACCATGAACTCAGTACAATGTTAGCGGAAAGACCAGTGGTGGACATTCATGAAGATAAAGCTTTCGCAATAACCCCCATAAGCTTCAGTCATCGCAGAAGACTTAGATATCTCCAAGCCAACCGTCCATTTATCCTTAAAGCACACCTTTGGATGCATATCCCATGTCCAAGAACTCCATCCGATATGCATCATAAAAATAGATTATAAAAAAAAAGTTCGGCATTGCACAAAATTGGTACAGATCCTTAAAGAACATCCAGCTATTATATTCGGTGAGGAATGTTTCTCTGCAATAATACTGTGCAGGAAATTTCATTGTTTTCTTAATTTACTGCACGAATGCAAGTATTACTTATATTTTTTTCAATACACAGTTCAAATATGAAATCAGAATAACTCTTTTAGTAATATTTATTATCAAAAGTTCATATTATATATGAAATAAGCTATTTTAGTGAAAAATATGACACAAGAATTTGAAGCTACATAAGTTTTATAGGGAATTTTGCTATTGTTTACATAATGAGCCGTTTTTGCGCGCATTCCTTGGTTTTCGATCGGTACACTCTCCCTTCCTTGCGGAGTCACGTCAGTGTGATGTAATGAGCAAACGGTTGACAATTGGCTCCCGTATGTAGTATCTTCAGGAGTTCTGGCCAGGCTGAGTGACATCATTTTACTTCGTTTCTCTTCATTCGTCATAAGGAAGTCGCGGTAGGATGGGGTGCATTCTCTTTCGGCTCTTAATTTCCAAAATGTTAAGCCCGGGTCCCTCTTCGTAGCCTAGCACTCAGTGACTCGTGTAGAATGTATATTTAGAATATTTTAATGTAAAATTTTGTTTTTTCGTTTTATATTGATTTAAGCTTCCTTTGTTATAAATTTTGCTTGGTATGGAACCTACATTTGTAAATTATGGAAATTTAAGCTTATCATTAGTCTTTTATTCCTTGTTAATGAATCTATTTCATGATATGCTTGTACCTTATTATTTGTCTAGCAATAATTTGAATTTGAATTATTGTGTGGTAAATGTGACTAACTTTTCAAGATTTGTAGCTTAACTTTAATTACTTAAAGCTTTGAATTTAATATGTTAATTCTTTATAATAATTTCAATGATGTATTACTGCTATACGTTTACATTATTTATGTAAAGTTAATTACTGTTTTACTATAATTTGTTGTTATTTAATTTTCAAATATATTTTTCATGTGAAATATAAATTTTTATTGTTCAGCAAATAATATAGCATTGTCCACTGTTAAAGAATGTAACACATTGTGCTTCTCCAAAGTACTGCAAAATTATCTTTCCACATCCATTTCCTGGGGGTTTTCTTCCAGTATGCTCCCGAAGTTACAACACGTCTGAACTCAACAGGAGGGTGTCAAACTCAGGTTATTAGATCATTTAATTGGAGACATGGTACAATATGACCACATGAATATTGTTAACAGAAATGCATTATAATTGTTGTGAATTCAGAACTGTACAAAATATCTGGTAACGTAAATGGATTGAAGCTGATAGCGCATAAAGCTTGTTCGGCTTTGGTGCTTTTGCCTTCTTATGATTTCGGTAGACATTTATTCTTATCTCGTTGGCGGTGGATGTGGTTAAATCTTAGTAGGCGCTTCTTCACTGAAAATAATTTTTCATCGGAATTTGCTGAGGCGATGATGCAAACTTCAAATCCTTCGCTAAGACAGCGGCGTCATTGAGAGGAAATGCGTTTAATACGTTAACCCTCTCTTGTTTCCCTTCGCTGGTGACGTAATATATATGGAGATAAGGAAGAGTGCTGGGTGGCGGACTTAAAACATCAATTGTACACGTTTTATGAAATTACACAATATACATAACATTACGAAATTTTGTTTAAAAGTATTAATTGTTGTTAAGTAATTTAATTTGATTTGATTTGCACTTACTTCTTCTTAGCAACTGACTTATCAATGTTGGGTTTTCTACTAGATACGGTTAAATGTAATGTAGAGGTTAAATTCTCGTCACTAATCCTGAATCTTTGTTTGATCTTGGTTTTGCTCATAGTTTGGATTTAAATGCGCTGGAATCATTTTAAATTCTGAGGCACACCACACATTTTAATTATAAAAATCACTGTTTTTCTCTACGCTATTTACACTATTTACAGATTAAAACAATTTCACACAGCAGTGCCTGCAGACTTGACGTTACAAAGAGAAACAAATGCTGTATGTCGTTGCTATTATTGCTGCTCTGCTGTTGCTCCTGCTACTGCGGGAGCATTGAGGGAAAAAGGGAATGGGGTTTCCTAGGGGGACGCCAGTTTCGAGCGACAGCGGAAGTTTCATAAGTAAATAAGAGCAGGATAACATGTTAGATAAGGTTTATAAGGTTAGAATGCGATTTTAAATGAGACTGAATGTGTGATCAAGCTAACAGAATCTTTTCCAATTCGCAACTAATTCATATATACACACACACTAACCTAAGGCTAACCTCGGGCAAATCCTAGAAGTGGCGAGCTGCTATAATTCCATTTCGCAACTAATTCAGGAGTAAATAATTTGTAATTGTAACGACAAGTTGCCTGCAGTGCTTTGCTTGCCTCGGCCAATGCTCCTAATTGCTGTGTTGGTGACCTTCCGCATCCTTTGCTAGGTAGCAGCAGCTCTAATGTTTATCATGTCGGTTATTGGAGCTGACCTAATTCTTTGCGTTTGTGGTAAGAAGCGGGGCACAGGCGATTGTCCTTAGACATACATTTTACACTGTCTGAAGCTGTCGAAGAGCAATGGTTAGGCATTGGCCCAGGCTAACAATATAAAACTTGCAGAATAAATGCTCTGTACAATATTAATTTCCCATTGTATTTAATTAGCTTGCTACGAAGGATGGGAGCGCATAATGTTGACCGTTGTCGTCCATTAATGGCACTCTTTCGCAGATGAGGGCTCCATATGAGTTTCCCATTTACTGCGACTCCAAAGTACTTTACTTGCTGCTAACACGGTAAGCTTTGACGGCAGAAAGTTAAAGCTTTTTATTCAAATATGTAAGCTGACATATGTGGAATAGTAGTGGGGGCATTTGGTGTAGTGGTAGGAGTAATGGTGGGGAGCTTTTGAGCCTAGTTTTCGTGACTGGTGTTTTTTTGGGGAGGGGGAATTTTTTTTTGAATGATTTATTTATGGACGCTCTTTAACAGCTCAGGTCATCAGCGTCCCATTCAACTCAGGGCGTGAAACGGCCGACAAATTTTGCTCAGAGGCCTCTC
The DNA here is from genome assembly GCA_030762175.1 of Metallyticus violacea. Classification (NCBI taxonomy): domain Eukaryota; kingdom Metazoa; phylum Arthropoda; class Insecta; order Mantodea; family Metallyticidae; genus Metallyticus; species Metallyticus violacea. Next base: position 63,960,721 of record CM060832.1, on the reverse strand, counting down.
TTTCAGGCTTGAGGTTCTTTTTCGTGCCGTAAATGCACGACACGGGACCCAGGGCTTTACTTCCCTTCCGAAGGAAGCCATACTTAGGATTTTTACGCTCCGAAAAAAATCCATCGGTCCTGGCCGGGTTCGAACCCGCGATCTTGGGTTTAGGAGGCAAGTATGGTAACCACTGTATATTAAGGGGGGGAGTATATATTAATATTATTTAGGATTTTTGTTGTGCCATTGACTTTAGCCGAAAGTACTATGTTCTCGCTTCTCTATCTTCTTTATCCGGATCTAATTCGCAGGCGAGCGCCGCGAACTAGTTGCTGCTTGCAGGAGATTGATATTCCTTTACTGGAATTGGTGCGGTAATTTTCCCCTTCTTACTTTGCTGCGGAGTTTTAAGCGAGCTGGTTTCCCCATCACTTTCGTTTTCACTATTGCTGCTGCCGCTGTTGTTTGCTGATGAGGCGCTTTTTAGTTACCAGCTCTTGCGTAGCGAAACTAATTTTGAGTCCATGCTCAAGGAAGCAATTTGTTAGATCGAAGTCCACTCGCTGAAAAGCGGGGTCCACTCGATGCAACTCTTGAACCACTTGTTGGTAGTATTCGATCTTCTGTTGCAGATTCTCCGCCTCTTTTTGTAATTTTGCCATGTCTTCGGGCGTTTATAAAGATGCACTGTTTTTAGAGGGGTTTTCAGAAGCTGGGTGCACTGGAAAGTTTATATCGTGCTTTACTATGGTACCGTTTTAGATAGTAATGCTGTGCTGATAAGTACCAACTCAATTGTCCTCCTGTGCTAAGCAGGGGATAGCGTATCGCTGCTGTGCTAGCTAAAGCCATCATTGTGCTTGCCTTGTTACCACTGGTACATTTGCGTTATTAGTTGACGTTATAAAGATGGTATACTCTTTTGGGTTCACGCTTTTTGGAAATCTTTCCATCTTCTCGTTAGCAATTCGACCTGCTGTCATTTGTGCGTGAGTTCTCAGAGGTACTTCGACCGCCACGGGTGACCGAGGTAGTTAAGGCGCGGACTCGTGAGCGGGAGGCCTGGGGTTCGAATCCCACCAGGACCGTCCTCCCTGATTGAGGTTTTTTCCAGGTTTTCCTGTCCTCATAACTGGCAAATTCTGGGGAGGTACCCTAAACTGAGGTCTGGAACGTTTCCTTCCTTAAAAAAAATCATTTCATTTCATGTATCACCAGAGTCCACCGCCTGTGGTGCCTCAGTGGTGAAAACGGGCGTTAAACACGACTCAAAAAAAAGGTACTTCGTTATATTTCTTATCATACAGTTCTTTAACTACTTCCACTTTGGAAATAGCCATCTCTTTCTCTATCTTAACATTATCATGAATTTTACTAAGTTTAGAGAGGAGAGTATATATTTCTTTCTTCGTCTCAGTATTTCTTCTTCCCAGTTAAAGTATTTAATTACGTTATTATTTCTCCAAAACTATCATCTAATAACATTTTTTTTCCTTGCTGTTCTTCCCTCCCTTCCTTTTCCATCTCTTTTCATATTACCTCATTTGTTCTTTCCTTACATTTTCTATTCCATTTCTCTCTGGAGATCTTATTAATGAATGTTTGGGCATCAATGCTTCTCCCCTATCTTCCATGGCTATAACAAGAAGAATAACCCCCGTATTTAATATTACTTCTCAAGGTAATTAGCGACTGTACTAAAAAGAAAACTAATTAATACAATAATATCAACTAACTCAATTAATTGCACTCTCTTCCTTGTTGCCGAAAGGCGCGTCCAAGTTACGTATACGTGACACGTGACACAGCGTGACGTAATTAACCTTGGTAACAAGTGACAACTACGGCACCAAGGCAGCGGCCAGCTGAGTTTCAAGCGAATAAGGACGTCTCCTTTGTTTACTTAATCACTACTACAACTTGACATTTGATTATGTATACTTAATTATCATCTACTTACAATTTGTCTTCAAGTAATATAACACTGGTTCAAATAAATTCAGTAGGTCCTAAAGAAATTTACACAATTTCACAAAGCCCATATCCCAACATACGCCCGCTCGGTAACCAGAGCGGCAATATATAGTATATGTGTAGTAAATGCTTTTCTTTTTCTTTGTTGCTTATTTAAATCGATTTTAGCACGAGATATCAGCGAGGATGTGCTTCAAATAAATATTAATAGTTGTCATCTAGACTATAGTATTCTGTTCTGGCAGGGAATGTATTTTTGATCTACGGACCTCTGAGCTATGGATCTAGCACTCTTCTTTTGGAGTATTGTTCACACACTGATGGACGGCCAAGGATAGAATTTGAGCTACTGTTCCGAGGTGGTAATCGCTCTTATGACATGCTGACGTGAATAGAGAATCCCTAATATCCAATATCAGTGTTCCAAAATGATGATCTAGGAAAGGTTCTTCATAAATGGAAGAAAAATTGCGAAGTAGGATGATTAATTGCATATAATTCAAAACTATCATTTACCATATAAATATATGAGTGTGTATAATTGTTTTAAATGTCTAAATTCTGAACATTAACAAATTACAAACATGTATGAGATATTACAATAGCACAGATAAACAAAATTAAGTTTTTTTTTCTGTTAAATGAGAAATAAGGTGTGATTCTTAAAGACTTTATTGATTTGTGTGGAGCAGTAGTGTGACAGCATATTCGGGCTCCATTTCCCCACATAGCGCCTTTCAATTTAACTATTATCCTGGTGTACGTTGCTCATCGAGACAATATTTCGGGGGGAGGGGGGGATATCTAGGTGAGAATCCAGGAGATGTATTTTGAGGAACGCATTACATCTCATCTCTGCTCGCTGACAAGTTCTCTGTAATTTCCCGACCTGTGGTTTCCTAGAAAGTGAATAACTACTGTTTTTAAACATGGCCATGCACCCGCATCTTGAACATTAAATATAATTTCAAGTTTAGTATCTTTCATCTAAACGCCGCTATGTAAACCAACGGATATTCATTTTATTTTGACTTTACTGAATTTCAAAATTGAAATTCAACCAATTAAGACCCACCGCTTTCACCAAATTCTTAATCAAATTTAGTTGATATGCTGCACAGCATTAAGATTCTTTCAAAACTGAGAAGTGGCTGATAAATAACATTTTCCTATCCTGGAATGAGTGACTCTCTTTTCAGGTATTTCTTTTTGATATGAAGACTTCTTTTACATCTTCTATCTCACTTGCACAAATAGCAACAAAGTTGATATAACCAAATTCTAATTCAAGAAGGACTACCACTACCACTTTTAAACCTCCGTATGTGTCAGAAATATTTGCCATGCAAGATAACACCTTTCGTCTTCTCACGTGAATCCTTCACTCCAGCTGCATGTGCTATGGGCATAGATGAATATTTTTCCATTGTGTAGCATTGTGTCTTACTTGTGAGAAATCTATGAACAAAGGATTACATTCTCACTTGCACTGCACACCCATTGACTCCAAGAGAGATGCAGAAATTTAGTACCCATGCTTAGGAAATGCATGTTAAATTTCTTTTGGCGATCAAGGTAAAAATATATTCTGCTACCCTTTTGTGACTGTATTTTAATCATGTTTGCTTTAAATTTACATAAATCAATATCACAAACAATCATTAAGCAACTTCTGATATAGGAAATGAGGTCGAGAAGTTGATTGTTGATTTGGTTTATTTACGGACGTTCTTTAACATCTCAGGTCATCAGCGTCCCATTCTATTCAGGGCGTGAAACGGCCAGTAAATTTTGCTCAGAGGCCTCTCTTTCAGGCTTGAGGCTCTTTTTCGTGCCGTAAATGTACGACACGGGACCCACGGCTTTACTTCCCTTCCGAAGGAAGCCATACTTAGGATTTTTACGCCCGAAAAAACCCATCGATCCTGGACGGGTTTGAACCCGAGATCTATGGGTTTAGGAGGCAAGTATGGTTACCATACACCACCAGGACCGGTATCAGAGTTCGAGAAGCCACACTACTACAAATTCTGGGTCGTTCAGTTCATTCCATAATTTAACTTATTTTCGATTTCTTCGGTCAAAATTATGCTTTGTAGCATAAGTTCTGACTATGAACCATGGCTAAGTTATTGATTCCAGAAATGGACATGTAAGCTTATACTCGGATTTTGAGCTTATTCCTGATATATATGTTTAGCAAAAGTAACAGTTTTTGAATACTTCTTAGGTTTCCGTCATATCATTGAAATTGCAAAGGACACAAAATGGGATAATTTTAGTATCCCAGACATTTAATAGAGTTACACATTAACACAGCAAGTTTTAGGCACGCATTTTCTACTATTACCTATTTTGCAATCAAAATAACATTCATAAGTTATTTTAATAAAGAAGTAATACTTTGCCTTTGTACTCTTAGAGTTAACTCACCAGTATCGCCCATCTGTAGTGCCTCAATAGTAAAAATGGACACTAAACATGATTGAAAAACCCACAAATATATCAAAAATGTTTTTGCCATTACACAATTTCGAAGCATGTTTAACTTTTAACAAGATTATACTTTTACAGAACATGTTTTTAAACTCAAGAAACACAGTTATGAAAATTGACCTTGAATGAAAGTTCCAATTCGACCGGAAGCTAATAATAATTCTCACAGTCTTATGAGGAATAAAATTAATTTTTGTGTGAATTCGAATTCACGAGAAATAATGATCTAAAGTTACATTAAATATTAAGTCACTAAAATAAAACGATGTTAAATATTTACATTTAAGAACTGTATGTACTATTAAACATCAAAACACACCCTTTTGTAGTTTCTACAAATTGTGGGTCACAGAAAATATGTTACTTAATTTTTAGAATCAGCAGATGAAAACAAATAAGAAACCGCTAAATTTTTATATTTAACAAAATGACTGTTCACCACTGTATTCGGAAAACGCATTTTTAACTTAGCATATCATAACTATGACCGCGAGTGCGCAACTATATTTGATTAAGACGTAAATAAATTTAGCATAGAAAACTAACCTAACCTAACCTAAGCTAACCAGAATTAACTAAACATGAAATATGTCAACGTCCAAAATAAATTTAAACTAACAATTTCACATCAAATCAGTGACTCAAAATATTTAGTTTCAAGAATACATTGCTAAACTATGTTTATTATAAAAAAAAAACTAACAAGTCAATGTCTGAAATAATAGTTACTATCACATGCAGGTCAGATAATTGATAAAAAATATAATTCAAACAATTTAAATCCTTAGCTACACAAAATCTCCTTACAATATAACGTTAAAGTAACACACATCATATCATTGAGTAAAAATTATGCTGATTAAATTACAATTACAAAGAGGCGCAATACGCTACACTACACATGCCTAAAGTTAAAATATAAACCTAACGCAAATTATCTTGGATCTCAAGCCGTCAAGTAAGGATGCACATTAAATTTAACTGAGATTTATCAGTCACTCTGATTTCCTGTTCCACTGCGAGATAAAAGCTCCAATATATGCAAATTTACAAAATAATAATAATAATAATAATAATAATAATAATAATAATAATAATAATAATAATACAGAATTATCTCCGAAGTATTCTCAATAAATTCTGAATAGTCTTTGCGAATGGAACTCTAATAAGAGGAAACGTCTTCAAAGGAAAATGCATGTCACTCGTTTGAGCAAAGAGACGAATCAGAAGTTAAACGCTACCTCGTGTACGTACTTAGTACAACAAAGCTAATAGTACTGAAATCGTCGACCATCATTTTCCAAGCATTTTTCTCACATGGGCAGTTACAAAGTCATTGTGTAGCACGAAGAATGTTTATGCTTAGGTACCTTGAGGTGAAAGGGCTATTATTTCCTCAATCTGGAAGAAGATATTACCCGGAATCTCGTATGCTTGCTTTCTTCCGTTTCCGTGCTGTGACAAAAATAGTTGTCAGTTTCCGAAATTTAATCAGTAATATGATAATTTGATAATAGATAATAATACAAATATTTAATTTATAATAAAAAATCTAAATTTGGTGAATGCTAAAAAATTGGTAATAGTAGTGGCGTCCGCGGTAGGAGGATAGCTATGTATGAATGAATAAATAATATATTGAACCTGAATTTCAGAGAGATTGACCTAAAAATAGTAACTTTGTAGTGGTAAAAATTAGCAAGCTTAGTCTTATAGCTGTACGAATAGGGGCAGGGCAGTCATGTAACTAAAAACATAGACAAAGGTATATTTTGTGGATATTTTTAAACATATTTAAATGAAACCATTTTTATGAATTGAGCCCTTCATGTCACCTTTACATTCACTAAATTAAAGAGCAATAACAGAAAATTTCGACTTACGATATCATGTGTATTTAAGCAGATGTTCTTAAAGTTAATATGCTGCATTAATTTAAATACAGAAATTATGAGCGCATAACAGTCTTATGTGAATTGACTAGTACCAACAAAAGAGCCTAATTGTTCCTTTCAAGGCTAAAATACACATGTTCCAAAACGCATGATAAAGCAAGGGCTTTCCGCTCATGTATGAATGCGTTCCTGAACTGACACGAATCGTAAGCTTATCGCCTTTCTATTCTCGGGATGTAACAAAACCGCAGAAATGCCACAAGTATTAGTCTGTAATATAAGTTAGGGGAAAATCCGGGACTGCTAATACTGGAGGCGTTATTACATTTTTTAAACTCCCCCAAAATGTAGCATTCTTAACTTAATTGCCATTATACGTAACTAATTTAGCAAATTAGCTCCCTCTGTCGATAAAACATCTGTTTAGGGGTTGTAGACTCATGAAAATCTCGGATTTATTGCATTCGCTCTTAGATATGCTGCGGCACTACTTTATATTAAGAAATAGTACCTACTTTAATTTAGAATTTCGTGAAACAGACAGGTCTTTCTGTATTTTGTAGGAAGTATGCCTGAGTGCAACTTATGATTCGGTTATTTATTCCGGGATATTGTATTTGGTATCTATCTTACTTTATTATAACTGTGTCCCTAATGCTATGACTAAAATATGATTTGTTTTAACAGGATAGTATTTCGGCAGTGATTGCCAAATATTCCAGCAATGGGTACATGGACATCCTGCAAGAGAAGTGGTACGGTGCACTTCCGTGCTTCAAACTTGCAACAGATATGGCACAACCACGTCCTTTGGGTGTTGCAGCAGTAGCAGGTTAGAGAGCAGTTTACTTTCGTTATTATATTTTGTTTAGACTAAAAACTCGAAAATGAGAGTTTAAAATAATTATAATTTAAAGGTTAATAATACTAACTTGAATCCTTGCGTATGAAGTATAGTTTTATATTACAAGCAAACAAGCATGCGTATAAACACACACACCGTTTTAGTCACCGTCACCTTTTCAATGGGGATCCAGCTCCAGTATGTCCTCATTGTGACCGCCCTTTTACAGTGCGTCACTTTTTACTTGAATGCCATCATCTAGCAGCTTTTAGACTTTTCCTAGCTTTGTCCTCCTCTATTGAGGAAATGCTTGCAGATTATGAGGTTGCTGTTAAGCGAGTGATCCGCTTTACGCCTGTTTGTGGTTTTTGGAGCAAGGTGTGAGACTATATCATTTTATTTATGACGGCATTTTAGACCATTTTAAGACGTTTTCAGCTTGCGTTTTGTTACCAGTCTTTTGTTTCTTGTTGACCATATTACCCTTATAATTTGTTATGGGGTTTTTATGTCATACTTTTAGAAAATTATAACACTGTTGTGTTTTCAGCTCTTGCAGCTATGTTTTAGTACCAGCCTTTTGTTTGTTTTTGGTCATTTTACCCTTGTTATTTGTTTTGGGGATTTTTATTGTTATTGCCCAATGTGCTTAATGCTTTTTTCTACATTGTGTTTTGGTGTAGATATTTTATTCTTGGCGCAGTTTTTAGTGTGTTTAGGCGCTAATGACCTTTGGTGTTTTGCGCCCTTTAAACAACAATAAGCAATCAATCAATCAAATAATAATAATAATAACAATAATAATAATAATATACACAAGCACGCTAGCACTCTCTCTTTTCCATTGTATCTCTCACTCCCTCATTATTTCTTCACTAGTGGCTTTACCACAACGTTCTAAGAACTCAAAATTGATCTTTTCTTTTCAAAAGTCCACATGCGGTTGAAAGGACGGATGAATGATTGGAGTAACAGTAAATGTCCGCAATAAATATTAAAAACGAAACAGGTTGCAGCAATATATTGAATAGTTATATAAAATTGATTAAGCAGGCTTACAGTGAAGAACATGTTAGTATATTTAGTAATGTGCACTGAGTGAAATGTGAACTGGTTTGGTGACGAGGAAAAGTTACTTATAGAGTGCCCAATAGATTCATATAATGTTGCTATTCTCGTAGTCATGCTGTAAACAATCGCAGAGGAGATTGAGATTATAAAAAACGTGTGCCCTACCTTAAAATACCGCAATTTGCTTCAAACACTGTAATAGGGTAGGCTGCTGAATATGTATGTCAAGTCCCATATTTTTAGATTGATTAATTTTCATTCTATAACCTTTTAAATGATTTCTTGAATTAGCATTACAGTAGCTGTCTTCATTGGCCGTTCCTTCCACGCTCTATCGCCTGCTGATTCAGATTAAAAAAAGAACTGGTAGCCAACAGCTCGCTATTTGCTTGTATCGCTTGTATTGCAAATAATACACAGATTCTGACGCGGGTGTTTCAGCAGGCCTATGATTTATAAGCAGTGCCAATACTACGGAAAAAAAAATATTGCCGAGTCAGGTTGAAAGTGTTACTTATAGTTTACATTTTTTTAAAAAGTTTTATATCTACTGAGAAAGAAAATAACTTGATAAAAGTATCGTTTCTCACTTCAAAGGTTTACTACGTCATACATCAGCTGTGAAGTTAAGAAGTCGGATTTTAGCACTACTGCAGTTTTTCCGTAATCAAGGAAACATATTGTACCACCAAAAGAGCTTGCAAAACTAAATAATTTTGAAAAGTGTCTGCATGAAGGACAGTTTTAATTTCTATAACCAAATAAAATTCAAAATACAAAAATAAACTCAGGATTTAAAAATGCAAAAATGTATACAACTTTCTAATTCATCCACTTACAGAAAAGTGTAAACTATACATTTGAAGTACAGAAAGAGGAACGATGAATTCAAATTATTTATTAATGCAAAGAAGTGGCATTGTGGCAGCAATTTAAAACTGTACCCAAAATGTACGAAACTCGAACTTAGACTCAAAACGATTTAGACGAGTCCTAGGTAAACAAAAAATCAAACATTACAGACAATTTACAAGAAACGGACTTAAGACTCTTGAGAGGCAATGTAGTTGTCTTGTTTTATGAAGTAAGATCTGAAAAAATGCAGGTTTTATACCAGAGAACATTTTATATTTAGATCAAAACAAGCGTTCAATTTAGAGTTTTTTTTTTTTTGAATGGTGTTTAACGCCCGTTTTTGCTACAGAGGCATCGCATGCGGTGAACTCTGGTGATACATGAGATGAAATTATATATTGGGAAAGCATTTTTTAAGGAAGGAAACGTTCCAGGTCTAAGTTTAGGGTACCTCCCCGGCATTTGCCATTTATGAGGAGTGAGGAAAACCTTGATAAAACCTCAGTCAGGGAGGACGGTCCTGGTGGGATTCGAACCCATTCCTCCCGCTCACGAATACACGCCTTAACGACCTTGGCCACCCGTGAAGGTTTCAATTTTAGTGATATGATAGCTGCTATATTTAACAATTGTTAGTAAATTTGTAAATGATTAGGAAGGAGACACATACACATAAGAGTGGTCAAGTCATCGATCTGTCATAAAATAGCTCGGAGTTTTTGCGCAGGTTCAAACTCTGTCTACATGTTCTTTTTTTTTAGTTCCGATTTTCTTCTTCTTCTTCTTCTTCTTCTTCTTCTTCTTCTTCTTCTTCTTCTTCTTGTTAGTCTTTTATTAATCGTAATTGCTCTGATCAATCTTTGGCTAGTAGTAAAGATGGAAAAGCAAATTGCTGAAAAAACAATTAATGAAGCAAATGCTCAAATTGGCGCACTATTTGGTCAATGCAAATTTGAGCACACTATTGCAGAGAGGTTCGTGTATGCTACAACATGCCTGTTGTGACTTTCCTGCATGCTTAGCTAATCCACAGCGTAATTGGTTTCTGTTCTCTGGTTCCTCTGCATAGACCTTTCCTTTAAATAGCCCCACAGGAAGAAATTCAGTGCAGTGAGATAAGGAGATCTAACCGGCCAAGTGACGGTCCCCCTTGCAAATCCATTTTTCCGGATATGCTATATGTAAGTAATTCCGTTCAATTAGGGGCCAGTGAGATGGCGCTCCATCTTGCTGGAATCACATTCTCGCCCGTTTCATCAGCGGTACATTTTCTAATAAGAGCGGGAGGTCTTCTTTGAGAAACTAAAAATATTGCGGTCCCGTGAGGTCTTCGAAAAAATAGAATCATTAGGTGATCATCTACGATCTCACACCACACTTTGAGACTCCATTGCACCTGAAATGCAGCTTCTCTCGCCCAGTGAGGGTTACTTACACTCCAATAAAGCATATTATGTCTTCACAGTTGTTGTGCAGCATGGCTGCGTCACTGAAAGGCACATTGCTTAAGAATCCGACATCAGTTTCTATCTGTTGCAATAACCATTGCGAAAATATCACTCGCGCTTGCTAGCCGCGCTTTGAAGCCGAGTTCTCAGAACACAGCGCTGAACGAAACGTATTAATTCCTCCTTACCACTCAAAGCTTGGAAACAATCGTCTATTAAACCGCAATGCTATTATAGCTGAGTTGTGCGGGAACTATGCTCTCGCCTGGAAGTTTTACTTGCATATTATAACCCTTTAATGTTGTATCAAGCTCCTTTTGGAATTTTAACATCATTGTTGACTGGCGCAAGCTATTACGCCAGCCTTACAAAACATTATATCCCGTAGATTTTCCAGAATTGAATTATTAACTTATTTAACATTTATGTTATGTGCAATATCTATTACGTAGGCGTGTCTTAAATTGACTGTAGTCTATCACTTTTTGCTTTGCATAGATCCTGTATTATTATTATTATTATTATTATTATTATTATTATTATTATTATTATTACTACTATTATTATTATTATTATTGTTATTATTATTGTTATTATTAATTTTTATATTGATGCATATGATAGGTAGCTTGTTCACTGGGAGCTTCAATGGAGTAAATAAAAATGTATATAGCAGAATGAAGGTTATGAAACGTATAGAAACCGGTACAGTTCTCAGTGTTAGAATATGATGTTTTTGGAATGAATTTATATTGCGAGTACATTCTGTCCCTTAAGCCACTTATTCACTGAATGTTCAAGCCATCTTCTGTCTTCGTATATGCGTGAGATGAGTGAACGGTGAAGACAGACCCATCTGTCATTTAGCGTGTTGCATAAATTCGAAATAATAATAATAATAATAATAATAATAATAATAATAATAATAATAATAATAATAATAATAATAATAATAATAATAATAATAATAATAGGGGCAGAATATTTACCTGCTATAATTCACCATGTCATTAGAGCCTTTCAAAAAATTCCGAGCAGCACCAGAAAATCTGAAATTATTGAATGAATATAACTAAAAGGTATAGAATGTTTATCAGCCCAAAGTAAAACTGAACTATCACAAAGTCTGTTGCTATTATAAAAGCAATCCAAAAATGTGCCACCTCACTTTTCTTTTCTTGCCAATGAAATGCATTATCTGGTTGTACGCTTACCTTCTTAAAATTGTCTTTAGAATCCAATATTCCAAGATAACTCGGGGAGTTTCACATATTAATAACACTTATAACTGAGAGACACTAAAATATTCATTAACAAAAAAACTAATGAGCACAGGAAGTTGTCAAACATGCAGAATAACTATACAAGAAGGTGACATGTGAGAAATATGATGTGAGGAAAATGTAGAACCCACTATCGAAAAATTACAAGATGGCGAGGACAATGATGAGCAATATACCAACATAAATAAATGTGGCGCATTCATCGTTAGTTTTCAATCGTTTTGGAATAACTACAGTGCAAGCACATGAAATACATTTAAAAGAAGAACATACATGTGTACAAGACACCGTATGATTAACGGAGTCAAGGAGGGTAGAGATGAACATTCAACAACGTTTAGCAAAGATTCGCTTGAGCTAAGGTACTTTCCATTTCCGTTCTCAATGTTGTGCTCCAAATGCCTTAAACACTTATAAATCAATCAATGGTTAAAAACGCATACATATTATACAACATAACCAAGAGGCATGACAAAAAAGCTCGTATGTTAAGTAACAGTTATGCCTCAGTAACTTTTTTTGCATCATTAATATGTTTCTGGACAGGTATAATACTCATAAATTGTATATATTGCCACCTCCACTATCGTCTCTAACAATTTGCAAAACTGTCAGGCATTTATGCCAATTAGCCTTTAATTAAAAAAATGTTAGATTAAAAGTTCTTTTAATACTAAGGTAGAGTATTCATATATTGATAAGTCAAAACTTGGCATTTTTCGTATCTATGAAATATTGGTATTTGGATTCCATTTAATAGTAATGTTTTTTTTTCCCCTCGAAGATTAGCAGGTGACTGATATTGTCATAGTCAAAACAATGCATCTTAAATCTAATATATATATATATATATATATATATATTGGTACAAAAATAAAACATTGCACAAGTAATGTTTTCCATATTAAGTATTGGTAACCATACTTGACTCATAAACCCAAGATCGCGGGTTCAAACCCGGTCAGGATCGATGAATTTTTTCCGGCATAAAAATCTTAGGTATGGCTTCCTTCGGAAGGGAAGTAAAGCCGGGAGTCCCATGTCGTACATTTACGACACGAAAAAGAACCTGAAGTCTGAAAGAAGAGACCTCTGAACAAAATTTATCGGCCGTTTCATGCCCTGATTTGAATGGGACGCTGATGACCTGAGATGTTAAAGAGCGTCCGTAAATAAAATAAATCAAATATTAAGTATTAATAACCAGAGTGCACATTTATTCATTTAAATTTAAGATAAATATAACTAAACTAACTTTTGTAACTAATTTCAATAGAAGAAGTGAAAAAAAAATCAATTCTAACATTCAGTAAAGTGTACTAAAGCTTATAATGTATATAAATTATGATGTAAATATGCATATTTACACACTTTGTTTGATATTTACACATATCAAATACAATTGGCTTGCAGGATACTGTGTGTTCAGAGCATTACAAAATAAACACAACTATAATATTATAAATACTACTACAATTTAACATAAATTTGGCTAACATTTTTACCATTTGTAATATTCATATTATTTTATACTGTATAAAGCCATGAACTGTAAATGTTTCCCCCCAGAGGTTTTAACTGTTTTAAAAAAGGATCAGCACACTATGAGATAATTTATTAAAATTTTTAAGTTCTGTATGTCGATATTAATTCTGAGTTTTACTATGGCATTTCTAGAGTATTATTGCTTTGGGTGTTATGATTATGTATATTTTTCTAGTATACATTTACGTAGTTTACTTTTACATATAACAAAAAGGCAAATATATATACACTTGGGTTTAGTTCTTTAAAATAATTCTTGAATGATTCTGCATTCTTTAAATGCCTAATAATTTTTTTTTTTGCCATTTTTATGGTGAGAATGAAAAAATGCACAATATACATTCAACAGTGATTTTTTGCTATAATAGAAAGTCTATAAAGCACTGTATTTTTCTAGTTTGAACAAAGTTTATTAATCTACATTTCAATTTAATTTGCTTCTATATGTATTGCTAGTAGCTTTAAAGTATTTAAATTGTCATCCTCCTGTTTGAGAGTAAACAGTATTTTTTCTGCTCTCCTGTTATATCATTAATTAAATCATAAGACCAATTTTTCCCACTCGCATTTATTAAGCGGTTCAAATGAGTCCACGTTTTCTGCTGCGATAATGAAAGCAGCAGCAGCAGCATCATCATCATCATCATCATCATCATCATCAGCAGCAGCAGCAGCAGCAGCATTAAGATTATTCAGCAGTGTAGTTTAGGTACGCAAGGTATATTTTCGTATCTTATGCGAAAAATTATCACAAAAAGCTCATCCATTTCTCATAGCCTAATTAAAATCACAAAATAAGCTCATTAGAATAAAAACAATAGCAATCTTATTTTAAACGTTAAAAATTAAAATTTCAAATGCAAAAATGTATTCCACAGAGAATGTTTATTATTTTAACAACAATAAAAGCGTATTTTAAATATCTAAAGATAAACTTTTATATAAACATGAACGTAAATACATATCTATTAAAATACCATATGACATGTGAAGATATTTATTAAACGCTTTAAGCACATTATATAAGATATTAAAATTATTGATTAAAGAAGTAATGTTTAGACATTGATTAAAATGTTCAGCAGCGTAACAAATAAGAAATTGCAATTCAGTCTGACATGTTAGATCATTAACTGCAAAAAAATTGGATATTACAAGTAAACCCAGTCCTTCACATAAATACCTGAAATAGGCAAATCTACTTCCTTTCGCAATGGCATCTCGCCAAGCTTAGCAATACTCAGAGGGAGCTAGGGAGCTAGCGGACTAGTAATCGAAACATCAAGTAGGATATGCTTTATAGCGCTTCACACTTGTTTCATACTTAAAGTGCATCGTCTTTGATTTTAGTCAGGTTAGAGGTAAGATCGCGCGTTCTTGCTGCCTGCAATAGAAGATAGTTCTTTATTATTTGTTGAATGTTTATTAGCTTGTTCGCCATTAGGCGTAGACAATTTGGAACATGCTTTGCTTGCAAACGTACACCTGTTGATAGCAGTTTGGCACACATTTAAACGTTTGAAGGAATTAGGATATTTATATTACAGTAAACTTTGCAAGCTGACATTGTAATAGGTTTACGTTGCAAAATAAAAACTCTCATTATTTCGAAATTCACGCAGGCTTTCCACACTGAAATTTTGCACTTGTTCCGTTGCTGGAAAGTAAGCAAAATTGCTCTTCCACACACCGATAGATGCTTTAGGGATACATGCCCTGCCAGATAGAAAGATGGTTGGAAAATGCTGTAAATATTATAAAAAAGCACGAAGCATCCCTGTTTAACTCCTCCAATCTCATTGTAACTTTCGTTGTTCCGTTTTCGTGTAGAATCCCAAACGGGTATAGTGGGAGTGATGCTTGTTGAAGAAGTAAGTGCGATGCAGAACTGGATTCGGGTCTGCTGCCAGAGACTTGGGGAGAGGTCTTTCTGTCGACTTCATTGGCTGAAATTACAAATCTGGATTTGTTGAGTCTTCAAAGCAGCAACAAAATGGCATATTGTGTCTGTTAGAGCTTTCAGAAAGATATCTGATGGTGATTTTCTGAAGCTTGTCATGCTACAGCCATTTAAATATGGCATGCAAAATTAAATATTAGAGCATTTATGACATCGTAACCAAATGCACCTGATGATAAGATATTTTCGGATTTAGAACAAATGAATTTCCTTTCCGGATTGAAAAAACGTTCTCTCCGTCAGTGGAGGGAATAACATTTATCCTCATCCTATGCTTACAACAAGATGGGACCCGCCATCATTTCTTCGAATATCGTTTTTGCCATGCCCGTGTAGAACGTAGACGTCGTTGAAATGTGCTCCATTTTTGCTTCCTTTGTTGCCTCCTTCAATTTATTCTTCCAAGGATATGGACTTGTAAAATGAAAGGGATGAACGACTTATTTCTCAGCGATAGCCAATTCCCTTTTTATTAAATATTTCCTGTTGCACCGAGAGCCTTGTGATTCACGACAAGATCTGCTTCCATTATTACTTTTCACACTAACCTGAAGATGAGAGTTGGGCGGTACTTTCCTATATACCAGGCAGGCACTCTCCTATTTCCGCATCGCCTTATCGAGAACTCCAAACGTTACATCTCTTGCTTGAGTATCTGAATCGGAAAGTTGAACATGGCTACATACCCTTTCGTGCTGTATTTCCTGGTACAAAGGTACTTGATGTAGATGCTTACGTATGGCCGCAGAGGTCGAGGAGAGACCTTCAATTTGGCGTTTATGTAGTGTGGGATATAGATAAAACGAAATATCCCAAGGCTACAATTAATGGACGGAGGCCATAAGAGTCAAAATACTAACAAAAAAAAAATTAGTTTTTGAGCATGATAGTAACCCAGCTTAAGCGAGGCATATTTTGAGGATCCAGATTAACAATAAACTTAGCAGATCTCTGGAATTTCGATGGCAGAAATTTCCTGTCATTCAAAGGGAACACACCTTTGAATGGCAGGATGTTTTTCTGTGCTTGTTCTATTTCTATACAACTCATTATTAGAAATATGTGCGAACTTTATTGTCTTTGTTTGTTTGAATGGAATTATCATATTCACAATACAAGCTGCAAATTGCAGCAGCTTATTGCTTTAAGCTTATTTTAAATCTAAACTCTATGCGATTTTTTTTCGCTGTTGGGAAGGGAGGTATATGATTCGGAAGCGATAAGGTCTGAAGTAAAATCTTATGTGCAGCAAGAACTGTTTTGTTAATCAGGACCGACAAACTTTCACAAGTTATGCAGGAATGTGTTCTGAGTGTATTGACATGAGGAACCCATGGTCTCCGGTGACTCATTACCGGGTAATTTCATTGCTTTCGCTTTAACTCAAGTATCTTTGTATCTGTTTACTCGGAATGTGTTTTCAAACAAAACACAACTTTTCGCTATTGTAGTACATCGCAGTAGTGCAGCGTTTTCAGTGCAGTCCGTCAACAGGCTAGAACTCCTGCTCAGTTCTGTTTCAACCCTTGTTTCCTGCAGTACATTACTTTTTTGCACGCTGCTAGTGGTACGGTATCGATAACTTTACTAATGCGCCGTTAGCCGATATGCGCCTCGTCTACGTTTCATTCAATGCGATGAAAGAGCGGCACAAAGACGGAGCTGTTCACGCAGCGACGAACCTCATCACACCACATTTGCAGGTGTACACAGGCGACTGCGAGAAGCCGGGTGCTTTACTGTTAGTATGCGAGATACTTGTCGTGAGAGGAATGTCAGAACCCCCGATCTTGAAGAGGATGTTTTAAATGCAGTGTGTGACAACCCTGCAAACATTAGTCGTCGTATTGAAGGAGAGATGAATGTGAGCCAAGCAACTGTTTTGCTTATGAATGAGAATATAAGTACTAGTCGTTCGTCAACGTCGCGGTCTCCCAAGAACATTAACATTAACATTGCAGTTGTATTTGAATTAATTATGCATGATAGACATATAACCTCTCATCAGGACGATTTGAATATGTAAAAGGTTTTCGCACATTGGAACTTGTGGCGGTTTTAATAAAGGTGACGCCGACATACACATTTGTCATCGTAGACGTTGACGTAACTACCACCACAATATCCTCGGCTAGTTCAGGGTTTGGCATTATAGCTGGATGTTTCAGATTGATACTTCTGGGGTGAAAGGATTGTGATTTTAAGTAGAACAAAACCACATGGTTAGAAATATACGGAGTTTATTATTGTTTTGTTATTATGACACGCTCTGAGAATATTATTAGACTGAATATGAAATGACGTGTTATAATTTATATTTCTCTCCCGATTTTTTCCCTGTTGTAACTCTTATACTATTTTCCTAAATGAATATTAATTCAAACTCGTAACTTCTATCCACTTATCTTTACATAACGTTAAATGCTCTTCTCTATACGGAGTACGAACCACGATTTCTGCTAATGGAATTTAAAACACAACTTCTCTCTACGGAATCCAATGCATAACTAAACATTTTGAGGTATAAACCGCCACTTATTACAGTACGATTGTAATAATACTATTCATTACAATGCATTGTATTTTCAACATACGTATACTAAGCGAATGAAAATCGTTCCTATTTGGTAGCAATAAAGCTGTCTGTCTCGTGTTTCTTTCTTGGTGCACATTATTAAAGTTGTTAACCCTTACCATTTGTTGATTCACTTAGTATTAAATTTTTCTTGTCTGTATTTTAATCATTTCATATTCTTGGTTATGAATGTGTTTCTTTGAACCGTTACATTTTTATATTATAAGTATTGTAATAAAAACCAACAAACAAACATTAGGACATGCATTGTAATAGTCCTTATCTGATACATGAAATCTGTACAGATTACAATGAGCTTACTAGATTTGTACGATTTAAAACTTATTACCAACGAATATTTGTTATTTGAACTGAAAATTAAAGCCCTTATCTAGCATAAAAACCTGTGCAAATGACCTTATTAAATTTATATAATCAAAACATATTATCAATGAATGTTTGGAGCTTTAAATCATATATTACAGCCTCCATCTTACGTAATAACATACGCAAATGAACCTCCTAAATTAACATAGCTAAATAGCTATTACCATAAATGTTTGTAATTTTATATTGAACATTATATCCCCCACTTAATATACAAACATGTGAAATGAATTTATTAAATTAATATAATTAGAAGCATATTATTAGTGAATCCTTTGAGTTTTAAATCAAATATTATAGCCTTTATCTTACGTAATAACATACGTAAATGGATTTCTTAAATTAACATAACTAAATGGCTATTACTATTAAATGTTTGCGGTTTTATATTGAGCATTATAGCCTTCACCTAATCTACAAACATGTGAAAATGAATTTATTAAAATAATATTGTTAAACAACTGCTACCAATGAGTGTTCAGGGCCTTAAGTCGGATATTTTCCGTTTCAAACTTGACACAAGACAGAAGGACAAAAGACTTTAAGTCTATTATCGGCTACTGGAAATGCATAAAAAATATCCGGATTTTTTGGAAAAGCTGGTGACACTTTCACAAACCAGAGAAGAAAGAAGTCTTTTGGGACAGTTCAGCTATACTGCTAGTGGACTGATTTCCTCAAGAAACGACTGTCAAAGTGAAGTGTACTGCGAGATCCCTTCAAGGCTGTGACACAGAATTGAGCAAGGCGAAAGAAGAAGCGATCTACAGGAAATTATTCCCTCGTGATAATAAGCGGTCCCACACCAACACTTCGACCCCATAATTGGCATCACTGGGGTTCTTTGTTGTGCTATACCCACCTTATTCGGTGGATTTCGCTCTGTCTGATTACGTTCGGCAACAAGGTAATTCAGACAGCCGTCCACGAACGGTGATGTAGTATTCCCAAACAATGAAAGTTTTATGAAGATGCCAACGTCAGTTGGTGGGAAGTACCATTGTACGCCATTTTAGTACAATTTCTTATCTCTAGCAAGTAAACTACACTTCTTTTCTTGAACATTTCTTTCACGTTTAAGAATTCATTTCAAATATACATAAA
The DNA here is from genome assembly GCA_030762175.1 of Metallyticus violacea. Classification (NCBI taxonomy): domain Eukaryota; kingdom Metazoa; phylum Arthropoda; class Insecta; order Mantodea; family Metallyticidae; genus Metallyticus; species Metallyticus violacea. Next base: position 63,941,299 of record CM060832.1, on the reverse strand, counting down.
TTGTCGGATTCTCCACGGGAGACTAAAAATATTTACAAAATATATGTATAACGTGACATAACACCATAGAACCTAATAAATGTTGAATCATCAGTCTTGTGATAAGTTCTAATTTTATTGATTTATTTTATTGTCTGCAATACTTAAAACCTGATAAGGTACCTATATCAGGGCGTATTATTCCCGTGTTTTTATTATTTTATTTTACATTTTATAACCATTTTTAATTAATTGAATGTACAGAACTACATTACTAAATAACTAAATTATCTAAAACTACAACAACACAAATTTACGCAACCTATTTTACAAAAACTTTATCATCATACTACTAACTACTGGTAACCAGTAGTAGTTTAAATTTAACTATACACAGCATTGTTCAATACGGTATGTGTTTTGTAAGTGTTTAATTATGTTTTATAATGTTCCAAATTGTATCTTATAATGCAAGTGCATTCTTCTTACCTATATGCACTTCTGTCGTTCGACATCCTGGCGGCTCCCCACCGGAACCGCACGCTGGACATCAGAGAAGTAGCTGCCGGTCTCAAGCTTCAGCTGGGATTTGTGGTAGTTTTAGGTTAAGGTTAGGGGTAAGGTTATAAAGTTACATACGTTGCTTCTTTTTCCTAGCAGTGCAGAGCTCTATCTGCGTATTCTTCATTTGCTTCCTTCCTAGTGTCTTTCGTCGTTAATTGCTTGTTATCAGTTGCACTTATATGTTCTGTGTTCTGATGATATTCTCCTTCAGTTTTTTTCGTATAATCTTTGTATCATATTCCCCGACTACTTCTCCTTTGTACTCTTCTTCTTTCGGCTTCTTCCTACTTACCAGTGATCTGCAATATTATTTTCTTCTTCCTGCTCAGTTTCGATGTTGCTAATAACTTCTGTCATTTCGTTTGGAGTTGCACTCATTTCTTCATACCTTTTTAAAAATATTTTTGATGTTCTCATTTGAACCCTTTTTGACCGCCTGCTGTTATTTTCCTTCTACTGTTATAGTTTCTAGAGTTTCTAAAATTTTCCATCCTTATCTCAGATATTTTTGCGGTTATTTTTTGTAAAGTTTTGAATTCTTCTTGATTTCTTATTATATTTTTTGTATTTTTCCTGCCTAATATCTTCTTTCCTCATCGACCAGCTGTGTGTAATTGGGACATTCAAATATTGTGCTCCGGTGTATCTTCTATTGTGCAATTGTGCTAGGTTGTAATTTCATTCTTTCTAAATAACCGTGGTAAGGACCGTGTCCCGTAATGAATGTGTTTTAGTTTTATTCTTTCTTTTATTGATGGAAATATTTTATATATTCTTCTTCCCTCATCTATCCTGTCCCTCCTGCGTTAATGCTTCTTTTATTTGACATTTGTCGGTGCAGCTTCTGCCAATTATCTCTCTTGTGTTTTTATAGTTCTGTTTCTTTACCCAATAAATTGCTGCCGTTTGTCTAATCTGAAAGTCTATTGGCCAGATGGTCCCTTGTTGGTGTTGGTGTTGTAGACATTGCTCCTGTAAATCTAATTAGACTTTTTCTTTGTGACCTTCTTACCAATCTCTTGATGAGCACTTCTCTATTTTTTCCCGGACTCCTGCGCCGTATGTTAATATTGCTGCAAAAAGACTCGTTTGATATGCAGGGTTAGCCGCAATTGATAATTTAAATTTTTTTTAATCTATATTTGCTATTTTGAACATGATGTTCTCTGTTGTTTCTCGTGTTCTCGGTGCGTTTTTTGAAATTCATTTTTCGTCTAATTGAATTACTAGATATTTTGTGTTTTCTACCTTTTTATGTTTTTACCATTTATTTTTATATATGGATCCCTCTTTAATTTTTCCTTTTAATAACATATATGAAGATTTCGTCGGGGCTATTTCCAGTTTGCAATCAATACACCAGTACTGTTTAATAAGTTTGCTGTTTTCTAATTCCTGTCTACTTTTCCCTTCAACGATGATAAGAAGGATGTCTGCATAAGTAATTACCTCTTTTTTGTTTTCATTCTTTTTTAATTTCTCCAACAGAATATCCCATAACACGGGCCCTAGTACTGAGCCTTATGGGCATCCCTTAGTTATTTCTCTGGTTATTTTTTCGGAGAATTTTGAAAAGTGCTGACCACCAGAGATTATCGAACGCTGCAGCAATATAAAAAAAAAATATGGCGACTGCGTATATCTGTGTTGTTTTTACATCGATCAATGCTGCATTAATAGCGTCTTTCATTAATTTTACTTCCCTAAACTCACATTGTTAGCACTCTTTCCTTCCATAGCTCTGAATTTGTGAATTCATTAGGCTATTAATTGTATTTTCCCGAGAGTTCTAATCGCATCCATCCTCCCTTCATAGAAACTGCGGATCGTTCTCCACCATTGCATCCCTCTAGAGAGAGAAATGTCGGCCACATGATTTTTTTTTTTTTTTTTTTTTTTTTTTTTTTTAAAGGACGCTCTTTAACATCTCAGATCATCAGCGTCCCATTCAATTCCGGGCGTGAAACGGCCGACACATTTTGCTCAAAGGCCTCTTCTTTCAGGCTTGAGGTTCTTTATCGTGCCGTAAATGTACGACAGGGGACCCACGGCTTTACTTCCCTTCCGAAAGAAGCCATACTTAGGATTTTTACGCCCAATAAAGGCCATCGATTTGGCCGGGTTTGAACCCGCGACCTTGAGTTTAGAAGTCGAGTATGGTTACCACTACACCACCAGGACCGACAGTCATGACCTGCAGCGGCAACTTTTGCTAAGCAAGCCAATGCCTGTTTTATCTGTCGAGAGTATTCGTAGAAAATCGCACAACGGGGAAGGATCTGTTAATCATATAGCGATGACCTTGTCATTATCATCCATTACAATAAAAATTTTCTTTAATATTTTCGTCAAATCCTTTCAATTTATAATGTGGCAGCTCTGGCAAGCTAATTTCTGTGTCAATGCCTACATGCTGGATATAAACGTTTTATCAGTTTCAACATAACTTAGCCACAGTGGAGCTTTGTACAATTCTGCAACCTTTCTATGGAATTTGGTTTTAGAAAATTTCTTGCAAGGTGATGGACTCTTGAGATACATCAATGTTTCTGAACAGGCATTTCGAAATATGCTTTAACACTGAAATATCCACTTCTGAAATATTGCTGTTTTTATTGTCTAAAACACCATTATATTTTTGGCCATATAAAAATATAGAGAATAATGACTTTTAGATACCAAATTATGCCTAAAGCTTTAGGAAAGCTTCTCAAACTCATAGAAAACATTTTTACTTTCCAAAAATGTATTTTCATGCACAGAATTCTAGCTCCATTGATAACCAATTTGGTCCATTCCACCTTTATGGCGTAGTCTAGAGTGAACATGGGTTCATACATCCTGATATTGTATGCAACAATATTAACAACAATTTTTTCACAGAAAGGCCGATTGTTACGCAACTGTCCAATACAACCATTGCCCAAAAGAAATTACTGCGCTTACCGCATTGGGTACACTTCTCCAATATTGATTCTTTTTCATATAACGAGAGGCAAATCACACGAAGAAAAAAAAACTTTCTCCTAAACGGGTATTCTGAGGAGTAATGTCATAGAAAAAAATCATATTTTTATCTGAAGGCGTTTAGACATGTAGCATGGCATGTAGCAGAAATGTCCAGCTATCTGATTACCGGGACCCGGATTTTTAGGTTTTTATAAACATAGAATTAGTTTTTTAACATGTTAAACTAGCTTTTTTTTTTAGTTTTTAACATGTTAAGGAAGTTTTTACAACCCTTTTAGGTTTCTCTTAAGTAAAATAAACACATTAGAACAAATATGCTTTATTAATTTATTTGAATTTAATTTTACTTGTTTTTTTTATTATTATTCAGAAACACAAAACTACCTTAAAATATCCAAGTCTTTGTAATGTCAGCGCACTGCATTTTTTAAGGTTGTAAAGCACTGAAATTATTTAAAATTTCAAAGTCTTTATAATGCCATGGCTCTGAAGAATTAAAAAACTTTAAAACACTAAATATTTTAATTTTTTTTTATTTTAAGTTTTAAAGTACTAAACTTAACTAGAAAAATTTTAATTAATCAAACTCAGTTAAGAAATTTTTCAATTAATCAAACTCAATTAGAATATTTTTAAGTTATTTAGGTTACTGTTGCACTGCAGCATTAAATACGAAGGTAGGTCCATAAGTTTCCGGCTTAACCATTTTCTATGTATGATAAAGACAAAAACTATATTTCACTTTTCAATATAGTTACCCTTTATTGCAATACACTACTCACATCTTTGAATTAACATTTCAACCCCCCCCCCCCAAAATGTCAGAAGTCTTGTTAGTAAAATGGACACAAACATCATCCATCACTTGTTCGTCGCATTTAAATTTTCTTCCTCCAAGGTCTTTCTTCAGTTTTGAAAAAATGAGCTAGTCACTGGGAGCTAGATCTGGGCTGTATGGTGGATGGTCGATCTCCTTGAAGCCACCTTTCTTCGCAGCTTCCTTTGCAACAAGAGCTGTGTGCACAGGCGCGTTGTCGTGAAGAACGCGCACACCACAACTCAGTTTTCCTTGCCTTTCCTCTTTGATGGAAGCACGTAGTCTGTGCAGTAGACCAGCATAGTACTCCCCATTTACTGTGGTGTTCCTCTCCTTGAAATCAATGAAGAGTATTTCTTCACAGTCCCAAAATATTGTGTCCATGATCTTATTGGTCGACTGAATGACCTTGGCCTTTGGAAGCGCTGCTTCGCCAGGTTTACGTCACTCCATTAATTCTCTTTTGGACAAGAGATCATAGTACAGGACCATAGTTTCATCTCCTGTAACAATGGTTACCACGGCCTGACAATAGATGATCGTTGCTGCTTTTGCACTGAAGAAAGAAGTCTAGGCACTAACCTTGTTCATGAATAATTCGAAGCACTTTTGTGTTAGAAAGGCTCAACCTTGCTGCTATTTCTGTAACTTTGAGACGCCGGTCTTCCGTAATTTCTCCTTCCTCAAGAGCGAAATTTTCGGGAGTGAGCACTTCTAAGAGCTGACCTGAACGCTCTTCGTCTTCAATGCATTCTCGATCCATTCGAAAAAGTTTGGCCCATTATTTTACAGTAGAATATGAGAGGGATGCTTCCCCATATACACCGTCCAATCGCTGTTTAATTTCATTTGGAGTAAGTCCTTCTGTTGTGAAAAATGTAATAACAACTCGAAATTCCATTTTGAACATGTCACCATGTTCTCATATAATCTTCTTTATGCAACTATATCTGAACAACTGAACACAGTGGAGCGGAAGTTACAGCTGCAATTATTTACTTAACAGATAAGATATGACACCAGATAAACATTTTGTGAAGAAAATAATCCTTATCGGCGAGACCGGAAACTTATGGATCTATCCTCGTACATTGCTAGATTGTCTATGGCGAAACTTTTCCTGTTATCTTTTAAAACATTCTTATAATAAGAAAATGTTCTCTCGACATAGCATGAAGGCATCCGTGCAAATGTCAATTAAGCAACTGCTGTCGATCTCCACAGTAAATCGTTTGGAATTTGTTCCCCCTGAAGAACAACATGTTAAATTGTTTCAAACCCTTGAAACAACGAAATGCAGAATCTTGGTGAGTTGCAAAGAACAGACTCACCCACTGGTCCATGTATTTCTTTCTTTGAAAGTGTGTCAATGATTTCCATTGCATCTTTTAGTGGTAAAGTTGGGGATTCCAAGCGTTGAATAGCTGCTGGAAAATCACTGAAATTGGTCTTAATAAAGGCAAGTGAAGTGATGTTATTCTTATTTTTAGCCTTTGCTATGCAGGCTCCTTCGTTGACGGCAAAGGTATCTATGACACTCTTGATGTCTTCAATAATTGGCATAGTAGATGGTTGCCCGTAGCCAAATACCCCAGACAGTGATGATGAGTTCTGCTGGTAGCATTTCCTTGAAAATCCAAACGCGACTGGAAACTGTCAGAAAGGCCTTTCTTTGTTGTTCACTCCTGGGAAATGTTTCTTACCTCTACAGTCAATCGGTGTTAGCTTTTGTTTGTTTGTTTTGTTTTGTTTTGTTTTTTGTTTTTGTTTGTTTGTTTTAACATCCGTTTTTACTACTGAGGCACCACAGGTGATGTTTAAGCCGTGAGCAAGGCAGGTGATATGCAGCATCTTAGTGTGAAAATGTCAATGACTTTCCCACCTTGATCATGTAGGCCGCACTGTCGGTCACAAGCAGTAGAATTTTCTCATCACGGTTTTGTAATTGCCATAGGATGCGCAAAGTATTTATGACGGTGCAGGGTATGGTGCTGGGGTTCGTTTTGTCCAGCTTCTTGCATAATCTCAGGTGGGGTTTACCAGGTTCTGTGGGGGGTCTAACTTACCCACCACGACGTTAGCAATGAAGCGACCGTTTATCGGTGGTCTCAACTGCTGAGAGTCAGATGTTATAGTCCTGTTCAGATGAATTCGATATTGGTGCAGATATGTTTTCGTTTGGTATCTTTCGACCACTGATGTTTTGAAGAAGTTTATTAAATATTGTGTTCTGTACCACATGCCATGGCACGTTTGTTGATACTGGCGCCTGACATAAACGTCCATTAAAATTGTTTTCTGAAGGGCCAGAAAAACCTGACATTAGGGCTTAAACTGGATCCCCCGTTACCTCTCAATGCTGCTGACATTCCTTGCAAACTCTTTATGTGCAGAAAATGCAATTTTAGTCATAGCTCAATTGTTTTTGGCCCACCTGTCAAAATACAATTTTGCCATCTGTAGTAAAATTGAGATCGTTGCCGATACACAGTCTAATCTACCAACTTTTAGAAACCTTTCCTTTTTTGCATCTTGCGGTAGCTGTTAATAAACTTGGTGTGTAAGTTTCTTAATAATGTATTTAGTTTGCTTCTAAATAAGAGTTACATCCGTCAATTTTCTTTAACAGAACGTGACTGACAGTAAGAAAACAGAAGACTCTATTCCAATCATTGAGAAAAATGACCTTGAACATGTCTGACAAAGCGGTGTTACAAAATTAAATTCAGTTGCTTCTAAATATAAGTTAATTTCAGCAATTCTATTAACAAATGGCAATAACGGCATTACAGAATTAAATGCAATGATTTGTCTTTGAAGGTCATCAAGACGCACATTGTTGGTTAGGTTTCAAAAGTAATTTTATTAAATTTGATTTTATTAACTTAAAATGAATTGCATTTCAATTTAATTTTAATATTTTTAAACAATAGTTTTAGTCTTTTTTATGTTTCATAAGATTCAATTATATATCTCCATGATTAAGAAACGGATAATTATGTTAAAATGGCTTAGTTAGCTACAAGGAACAACATAGTTTAATGATGCAGTCATTAAAGTACAACACATAGCGTGGATGATTAAACTTCAAGAACAAGCTGCATTCCGGATATTTGCGCTTCCACTCACAAATACTTTTTTATTTTGAACATTTTCTGCTTGTGATAAATGAAACATGTTATTGGAGCATCGTTTCAAAAATCAGTTTTTCGGCAAATAAACTTTTCAGAAATCAGAGAAATGCATTGTAAACAAACTAAAATGATAAACAAATATAAAAACATAATTTTTCAGATGAAGACTATACAAGGCTTTAAGATTAAAAAAAAATAGTAATTTTTATACCGTTCCGGTACATTTCCAAAATAATACTAGGACAATTTGCCTTTTGCATCGAACATGTGAAGCTTATTCATATTTGAAACAACACATATCAATTTTAAATGCTAATTTTATTAATTAACCATTTTTAATGGTATCTTAAGAAGGCAGTTAATGTATAACATCCAATTCTTCTTTCTCTTCCAGGCAATCACATGTAATGTCCTCATCAACACTTATTACCTTCAGCAGTATTTTGTACCGTCTGATCAAAGACGCTAAGGTAAAAATTCAGCGAGTCTATGCTTCTCCAATTGTCACCAAATCAATACCTTGTCTACATCATTCATAATGACACATTTAATCTTTACTATCAATGTCACAGTATTTGTGTCGCAAGTATTTTGCACTGAATGTTTCCTTTTCAAAACGGGTTGGAACTTTTAGGAGAATCATCTAATGTACAAATAGGTTCCATTTTTATAACAAAATTAACTTTCCTGCCTTTTCTGATTTCTTTAACGTGACCCTCTTCATATTTCTAATGGCATCTTAAGTTGTTTAGCATATTAGGTAAATACTGAAAATCTCGAACAGTTCAATCTTTACCCAATTGATGGATTGTGTCCGTTTTTCCATAACTTTCCTGGTATCTTTCGTAACTCTTTTTTCTGTAACTGCCAATATCCTATCTGGGGGAGAAATGAATGCCCCCTAACTGGAAAAATCATTGAAAGGTTTTTTATCTGTGGAGGAGAATGTTTCAAAAGTCACCATAAAAGAGCATGGACAACAGGACTGTTTTGATTTTGTCCACCACACTCATCACAGAAAAGTCTTACAATTGTAGCAGAAACATCAAATTGAAATTTACTGAGGAAATCAGAACAGAAGACACTTCACCAGCCCCAGGTCCACCCGGTTTTGTGTCCAGCAATAGAAGTGTGCAAATTTATTTTCTATGTCAGTTATGCAAGATGCATAAAATGAAATCTGCCGTAAATTGTAAGGCTCTCCTATGGAAAGTTTAGAGAGAGGCTGAACTCGCTGGAGATCAGAGAACGAGATGCTGTTCATGGGCTTCTTCTTCATAATTTTATGAAATGTTTTTGCCCTCAAATTGTGATGAACTAAGTTTAATTTTTTAGTTTACATCATTGGTGAATTTCAGTAGATGGACATACTGTACAATAGCTACATGCATCTGTTGTTGGAGAGCCAAATCTCAGATTGAAATCGTAGGGGAAAACATCCTGGAAAACCCGTTTTTTACTTTGAGATGATCTGAAACTCGGGCATCTTGAATAATTTATTAATATTGAGTTATGAGGGTAAGTACAGCCTCTTTCTTTTCTTTTCTTTCTTTCTTTCTTTCTTTCTTTTGTTTTCTTTTCTTTCTTTCTTTTTTCTTTCTTTTTTTTTTTTTTTTTTTTGGCGCCAGTATTGATTTTCTCATCTTTCCAAATTTGATAGGAACCTAACAGGAAACCTTTTCTTCTCCCTTACTCTTGCGATCACTCTTCATTCAGCAATGGGAGTTCTGCTTTTACCGTGACCGCTATAGTGTTCAGGTGACGCTGCCTGACAATGTAGAGAGCATAGAATTTTTTGCGCTTACTGAGACTTCTTTACCACGAGTTTTATCTGAAATTAAAAGGATGATAATGGTGGTGATGATGATGATGATGGTAATAATAATAATAATAATAATAATAATAATAATAATTCAGGGGCACTTCAGAGAAAAACAAAGTGTATAAGTGATAGTTTGTATACTTCTTGTCTGATGAGGAATAAAGATAAAGATAAATATTATTTTATTATGATAAAATGGGCTCTATTAAAGATTTAAATTAATATTATGCTCTAGTTCCTTCAAGTACCATTCAACAATAAACAGTAATACGCCTAAATCACCACACATAAAAATGTATTGTATATACCTGGTACTTAACAATAATAGAATTTGGCCTTATTTCCGTGGGTGTCGCCTTTAAGTTTCGAAATAGTCATTAATGTAGAAAAAAATCTGATCTTGTTTTACTTTGTTCATAGAGCCTTCTTTTTGCCCGAACTAATTCATAAGCTGGAATACTGTCACACTTGAAAAGCCCATCTCTGTACTGACAGGGTGTCTCAAAATCCATTAAATTTGAATCCTTGTCGTGATATCTAGAACCAAAATTATTTATGTTAAAAAGAGAAACATTCAAAACATACTAGCTGCAGTATATTTTAACAGTGTATATTATACATTGTTATATATGATATACATATATACACTGCTATATAATAATAATAATAATAATAATAATAATAATAATAATAATAATAATTACATGGCATAGTATTTTAAATAAATAATAAATTAAGGAAAATAATTATAAAAATTACCTGCATCATATTCTTCCTTGCGTTTATTTAAAGGATTCCTCTTCTTCTTCTGAACCCTTTAGATATCTCTCCAAAAAGACAGCCACCTTCCATCCTCTTCAGCACACGTCTTAGCACATAAGGAGCTTTTGTCATGTTGAATAAAGGACAATGTAGTTTCTATTGTTCAATTCTATAACGTTTGTATACAAAAGAGTGCAGAAAACAACGTTTCTTGGACGAACTACATTTTGTTCGACACATTGATTGAACTAAATGCATTCTGCATCCAATATGCAATTTGAGGTCCATGTTTTATATAGAAAGACGTCGTTTAGAAGAGGAAAGACATTGTAGTACTATGAAAGACATTACTGAGAGTAAGAAATTGCATCAAACAGAGTTTTGCCCACGAATGGATGCTCCTCTTTTGCTCCTAAAGACAGCAGTCACAACATTATTTATTTCCTTCAAATAGATAAGGAGGCTTCGTGAAACATTCCGTGTACTTGAAAACGTAAACGTAATTTTCAACTGCATGATTCAAAATTCTTTTTCTAAAGCCCAGACCAACAAACATATTCTTTTGCCATTGTTCCTGTTAGGTTCACAATGACGCTATAATGTTTCTCCTGGTATTGGTACGAAATATTAATTTGTTTGAGAGTATTTATTAATTTAATTTTAGATATACAAAATGATGCTAATGCTGCTTCCATTTCCTTCGGGAAATGACAAGTGCTTGACATGATGGACTTCTTGCCTACCAAAGCAAGGTGATAAGAGTTCCAAAGTGTGAAAATACCTCCTCAGTTTATTGTCCTTTTAGAAAATACATCTAACCACGAGGTAGTTGGGTTATCTCTTCGCTTGTTTACCCATAATTTCCGAGAGTTTAATTGACGCCATTAAGATTTATCTTAATTTCATAATTTGAACCTTTAAGTACCTTGTCTATGTGGGCAGGTTTTTTCCACCAAATAAGTATGAAAAACAAATACTTGGGAGCCGCACTTAACTGTAACTATCACAAGGATGTGTTGCAAGTTGAGTGTTCCATGCTTCTTGTACAATTTCCATGACCGTAGCTTCAGATGTCGAATAGAGTTAATCATTTCAGCATATAGCGAAATGTATACTTATTTGCTAAATTTGAGAATGCTCTTGGCTTCAGCATATGATAATATAGTTTCAATGTAGCTCGAAAAGGATTAAGAGTTTTTTTACTGTTAGATTAGCCGTTCTTATACAACTAGAAATGTTTTTGCGACAGAAAAATATTATCTTTAAAGCCTGAACAAGAACGTCAACATAAATTGAAATGCAAGTTCCATATTTACCGAATTGTGGTGTCAATACTATTACAAATGCACTTCATTAGAGTTATACAGTTTGTATTATCACAACTATAATGCTTGGAAAGAAAGAATCAGACTTGAAAATTCGGTCCACGGCCGGATTCGAGCCACTGAACTTCGGCCTTTTGTGCCGACGCTTATGAGAGGTTGGAGAAGGAGACGGTATCTCAGTTGGTTAGAGAATTGGCATGGAAGACCTAAGATCCGTGGTTGGAAATCCCGACCGTCACTCGAATTTTTTGTATGTTTCCTCCTTTCCAACTAATTTCCTAAGCACGGCTATTGATACAAACAATTACAATACATTTAATTAAAATATGAATGGTTGTGCTAATTTTATAATTTATACTTGCAACTTTGCGTATTTGTCGGTCAAAAAATGTAAGACATGGATTCAATACTTTAAGAAAGGTTTATTGTGTACTTAATGTATAGTACTTTGAACACATGTACATTGATATATTTATCCAAGTTGACATTAGCAGTCAATGTGCTAATCTCATGAGCTGGTATTTCTGACAATCCCATTGGAAAGATATTTTCCGCCTAAATTTACATATTCTTTATTTCATTGTATACGTTACGTTTAAATATGTGATTACCAAGATGTGATGTCTTATTTACATTCATGAGTTCACATGCACCTCGTTACATATTAAAATAGAATTATTAACTTGATAAATTGATGTTAACATTTAAGTGCTACTCAAATATAACGCAAACGCTGAACCACCTCCCATTGCATATTGTTCACTGTTATAACTAAGTGCATTCCTTTAAAAATCTCATGCTGCACGGACTCGTGAACAGAAGATCCGGGACTCGATTTCCTCAATCCTCGTCAATGGCAAATACCACGAAGGTTCCCAGTTGTCGCATGAAAAGAAAAGTACTGCTTGATATATGAAGATCATTGTTACAAAACGCACTTTGTCCATTCATGGGCAAAATTGTGTTTGATGTGATTTCTTACTCTCAGTAATGCCTTGCATTATTACAATCTCTTTCCTCTTCAAAATGACGTCTTTCTATGTAAAATATAACCCACAAATTTCATATTCGGTGCAGAATACATTTAGTCCATTCAGCGTGTCAGAACAAAATGCAGTCCGTGCAAGAAATGTAATTTTCCGCGTTCTTTGCATATAAGGTTAGAGAATTGAACAATACAAAATGCATTGTCGTTTATTCAATATGAGAACTCAATGTCAATCAATTATTCAAGATGTATAATGCCGGAGTTCCAGATCACCAAAGTAAAAAAGTTTTTCCAGGATATTTTTGCCAACAATTTGGGGATTTGGCTCTCCAACAACAGATGCTTGTAGCCATTGTGCACAAGTGTCCATCTAGTGAAATCCACCAATTATGAAAACAAAAAGTTAATCTTATAGCAGCCTTAGTATCACAATTTGAGGGCAAAAACCTTGAGAAGTCTATGAACAGCATCTCATTCTACTTTGATCTCCAGCAAGTTCAGCCTGTCTCTAAACTTTCCATAGGAGAGGCTTACAATTTACGGCAGATTTCACTTTATGCTCTTTGCATAACTGACATAGAAAATAAATTTCCACACTTTTATTGCTGTACAAAAAAAAAAAAAAAAAAAAACCTAAGGTTGTCATGAAGTAGTTAAAGGGTCTTCTGTTCTGTTTCCTCAATAAATTCCAATTTGATGCTTCTACTACAATTGTAAGACTTTTCTGTGATGAGTGTGGTGGACAAAATGAAAACAGTCCTGTTGTCCTTGCTCTTTTATGGTGGCTTTTGAAACATTCTCCTCCACAGATAAAGAACTTTTCAATGATTTTTCCAGTCAGGGGTCATTTATTTCTGCCCTTAGTTACAGAAAAAGAATTACGAAAGATGTCTGAAATAAAAACACCAGAAGAATACCAGGAAAATTATGGAAAAGTAGGCACTATCCATCTATTGGGTACAGATTGAAATGTGCCATTATGAATGACGTAGACAAGGTATTGATTTGGTGACAGTTGGAGAACTCGCTGAATTTTTACCTTAGTGTCTTTGATCAGACGGTACAAAATACTGCTTAAGATAATAAGTGATGATGAGGACATTACATGTGATTGCCTCGAAGAGAAAGAAGAATTGGGGATGTTGTGGATTAATTGCCTTCTTAATATATCATTAAAAGGGGTCCATTAATAAAATAAGCATTTAAAATTTATGTGTTCTTTCAAATACTAATATGTCAACATATTCGGTACAAAAGGCAAATTGACCAAATATTTTTGGGGGGGATGATTCCCCCCCAACATTATAACTTTTTTTTTTTTTTTTTTTTTTTTTTTTTTTTTGTGCATTATAGCCTTTTGTGGTTTTGATGTCAAAAGTTACATTATTTTTTTTTGTTTATCCTGTTTAGTAAATACATACATTTAGTAAATACATTTGTTATAAACGTCATTTTAGATGGAAGCATTATTATACAGTGTTATGAAAGACTTTTAACTAAAATCTCCATTAGAATTTCACGTACAGTGTATCCGTAAAGCCATGGTGCAAATTTGAACACTTATAATGCTAGACGAAACGAAACCAAAGGATGAAACCAATGATGCAGTGAAGAGTACGCCAAAGAGTTTCTGAAGCATACATTTCAATTTTGTGCGCACGCAAGTAATGACGTAACACAACGGGGAAGCGAATCACGCCATTTATTCAAGATGTTGACGGTGCAAAGAAAAGTTGAATGCGTCCTGTGGTTCGTAAAATTTGAATCCGTTGACACGTGTTCGTCTTGAATATCGCCGCGTGTACTATGAAGAGCTTCCACTTAGGAATATCATTCACCGGTGGTACAAGCAGCTGAAGGAAACTGTAGGCATGTTGAACTAAAATCGTTCAGGTAGGTCTTCGGTTAGTAACAAGCGCGTTCAAGTTATTAGGGATAGCTACCTAGGGAGCTCCAAGAAGTCAGTGTGTACCTGCGCTCGAAATCTAGACCTGAAGAAGACTACAATTCATAAGTTTTAAATGAAACGTCTCCAATTTACAGGTTACAAACTGCAGTTGTTACACGCTGATCGTTCAATATCATCAAGTTATCTACAGACTATGAACAAGAGACAAATGTAATACTTAAATCTACTAGCATGTCAGCCAGATCAAGAATTAATGAAGCACTGACTTATTGCCAAATGAAAACTTTAGTAAATAAAATATGTGCACGCCAGATTAATATAATGATAATAATTTTCCTCCCTGTAAAAGAATTAAGGGGGGGGGGAACTTTGTGAAGGCGCATAGGTCTACAAAATTAGCAATATAAAGACTAAATTTCTTAAAACACAAGTAAAACATCACTTGCACTTCAGGTAAAGTAATTGTACTAGACATTTGAACAAATAACATTGAATTGTGCAACTTGGAGTTCATCTGCAATTATGACTTTGATGAAAGTTTTGTAACAAAAAACAAACAACAAGTGGACCATGTGATTCATTAAACAAGATGATTATGAATTATTAACTTCATCAGGTAGTATTACTTGAACACCTCAGTTTCTCATTCATGAATATTATATCATCCTTTGAAGTGGGTAAGTACTAAAACAAAATAAGATGCGCTAGAACAGAAACCTAATCTTGATAGACAAACCGGTGATCTGTAAAAAGAAATTAAATCA
Organism: Metallyticus violacea; assembly: GCA_030762175.1. Lineage (NCBI taxonomy): Eukaryota > Metazoa > Arthropoda > Insecta > Mantodea > Metallyticidae > Metallyticus > Metallyticus violacea. The sequence continues at coordinate 63,926,265 of CM060832.1, read as the reverse complement.
CTTATCAATGAATAAATGGCGTATGCAATATTAATTTTACGTTTAATTTTATTATGGAAAATATTATTAAATATTATAAGAAAACGAAATCTAAAAAAAAAAAAAAACATCCGAATTGTAAAGCGAATATCCTGCAATTTAAAATCACCAAAGCTGTAGAATTGTCAATATTTGTGCCTGAACCTGGAAAACACTACAGTGCGGAATGAATACCCCGTCCTCTCTGGATTTAAATGTTTGAATGTACTGTACATATTAGATATAAAATGTAAATAAGGATTCCCATATTAGAGGAGTTGTAAATAAAAGGAAGATGTCAGAACGTAAAAAAGAAAAATATAAGCAATGTTGAGAATTAATGCACTTAGAGCGAATCAAATATAATGCTTGAGTTAATAATGGCAACACTGCCAGAAGATTTTATCTGATGTCAAAACCGGATAAATGAGCATTTCCGAACAATTTTGCTAGTTCCGATAAGTAATACAGCTTGAAAACTACTACAGCAAATCTGTTCAGTTATAGTGTCTAATTTCTAATACATGGCATGCATATCCATTTAAGTAGTGCTTGGTTGGATGTCTGCTTGGCAGAGAATGCTTCCAAATCCAGCTGTAATATATAAAAAAGAAAGAGAGAATTTATGTTGCAAAAGATTATCTTACTGAAAAATTGACATATGCTTTTAACAGAAATATGGAAACTTTTAGTTCCGTAATATCATTCTTCAGGTTTCAGGAAACAACAAAGAAGCAGCATAAGAAAAAAGTTCATGAAGTTATCAAAATGTTGAAACACACTGAATCAGGAACAGCACTCTTCCCTTCTTATTTACGCCTGTCTATACTACTTCGATTCAAAATAACTGAAAGTGAACACGTAGTCAGATGAAATTCGTAAAATGGAAAAAGTTAAAAGAAACTAATTCTCCGTGATGTAGAAATGAAGATAGATGAGAGTCATATTGACAATTAATCATGGTATTTAAAGCTTTAGGGATGATGTTTTTGCCATTATCAAGGTATAAAATTAATTTTGTATTTTATTACAGCTAGAGTTTTAACTGCACATTAGTAAGTACAAGAAAACAGCTCGGTAAACTACCATTTGTAATTGTAAAAATAATTGTTATTTGGTTTATTTTCGAACGCTCTTTAAATCTCAGGGCATCAGCGTCCCATTCTATTCAGGGCTTGAAACGGCTGATACATTTTGTTCAGAGACCTCTTCTTTCAGGCTTGAGGTTCTTTTACATGCCGTAAAGACCCATGGCTTAACTTCCCTTCCCTTCCCTTCCCAAGGAAGCCATACTTAATTTTATACTCCTGAAAAAATCCATCCACCCTTGCCGGGACTGAACCCGCGATCTTGGGTTTAGGTTGCAAGTATGGTTATCATTACACCACCAGGACCGACATGAACTTGATTGAATTACTTATTTCTATACATGTACACATATTAAATTTTGACATGTATTGCTGGAGACCAGGGGTTGGATGAAATAAGATATTTGCTCGTGTTAAAATATCTGAGTAAACAAAATTTTGATATATATCTTGAAAAATCAACCTTCCGCTCTTCGCCTGTTGTTTATTTGTGTTGTTATCAATCTTATGTAAATATGAATACAAATGTCTCTATATATCAATATTTAAGATTTAATAAAGAAGACTGCATGATTTGCTATTACAATGCTACAAAATCTAGCATAGTTTACTGGATAGAAGATGTCTTCTTCTTCTCTTCTTCTTCTTCCTCTTCTTCTGACAACGCTCGTTCTTGGCTGGTCAGCCATTTCACGCCCCGTCATCCAGCACATCTGTGCTCGTCCTTCTAATGAGTCTTCTCTTGAGTCACTCTGAAGTGCTGTACAGTGTAGAACATGATCAGCCGTTCTTTCCTCTTTTGAGCATAGGGGGCAGATCGGAGAGTCGACTAACCGATTCTGTACAAATGTTTTTGTAGGTTGTCGTGGCCTGTGGCCATCCTGGATGTGGTCACGGTCACTTCGCGGGGCAGATTGTTGGGGATAGGTTTTGATATAATCGGTTTCCATCTTTTACCCTTCAGGAGTCTGCAACAACTTTCTTTATACTGTTTAAAATTACATTGCATATAATGGCATAGATAGAAGGGGGTGAAGGTTAATTCATTGCGCATGCTTTCTTTGCCTATGTCAGCTTCTTCGTTTCCGCTGATGTCACAGTGACCAGTGACCCTTTGTAAGTGGATTTCAGTTAATGCTTGCAGTCTCAGCAGTGTTTCTTTACATTGAATTATTAACTCGTCTTCTTATTGCAGCTCTGGGAAGCCCAATACTCGAAGTGCAGAGATGGAATCAGACAGGAAGACTACATTTCGTTTGACATTCAGAGAAATCACTGTATTGGCCGCTTCACTTATCGTTGCTACTTCGCCATCAAAATTAGTTCTCATTCTTCCCACAGGGAAGGCTCCTCTGCCAAGAGATGAGAAAAATCCTGCTCCCGTGTGTTCATCAATAGCTCAGCCATCTGTATAAACATGTAATCATTGTGGTGCAGGATATAACGTAGCTATCATTTCGAGTGCTGCCGCCTTCAGGAATTGTGCAGCAGTCTTGGGTTTATCAATCCCGGGAATATTAATTGAAAATGTTGGCAGTTGTTTCTCTGAGTACAATTTGAGTTTTCGGATGTGTTGGCGCTCCCCTAGATCAATGTTGTACTTCTTCAAGACAGCTTCGGCGTGTGTTATTGGTGTAACTTGCGTTTTTAATCTTAAAGTAGCTGCTTCCAGAAATTATCAGCCGGTTTATGTCATCTTTCATAGAATTTAAGAAGAGCTGGTCTCTTCGGTACTCGAGAGGTTCAACCTGTGACTTTCGAGAGTAGGTATTGGTGTACATTTCGCGGCGCCACTACATATTCTCAGAGCATTGTTTAGGACAGATATGTGCAAACTTCTCCTCAAACAAATGTACAAAATGAAAGCCCATGTTGATATTTTATATTCTTATAATATTTTAAGATGATAAAAAATATAAGTTTCAAAATTTTCAAAGAAAAAAAAATATAACATCAATTGCTAATAATTTTGACTGAAAAGTAGGTAATGTGATGTGTTATACTGATTGATTTTTATCACTTCTTCTCAGTATATATTATTAAAAACGAAATTTTCATTCACATGAAATTTTGAAATATGCATAAAATCATTTAACTATAAAGTTACAACATTTGCACAATGAAATTAAAAAATAATAAGCAAGCATTATCCGTCTTTTCAGCTTAATTTACTTCCTTTTGTATCAATTAATAGCCAATAACATCTTTAAATTTTGTTTCGTCAGGTTACAGCGCCCGTCAGTAATGCCTGTTTGTTTGTAAGTAATCAATGATCTTTCTACGTCACATGACACTATGGATACATACTGCAATGAGGAAATCTGTGATAGCGTCAGGTCAAATTCTTCATTCAAGCTTTTCCTGCATATAAGTTTGTTTACTGAACAAAGAAATCTGTAATATGGATTTGATTAATAAATTTGCTTACCTTATTCATAGCTAATAAACCCACAAACTCCGGTACAGAAATGAGAAACTTTGAAGCTGCTCAATAATTGGCTATGAATGCACGGTAGTAGACCCGCGGTTTCCAATGTCCTATTGCCGTTGTTAACTCTGCAAAGTTTATTTTTACATCAATTAATTTATATCTTTGTCTGAAATGCTGTTTGTGCTTCTTTGATACACACTTCATCGTCGGCCTGAAGATTATTTACCATTAAAAGGAATAATTGTGTGTATGCTTCGGCTTTTAGCACTATTATTTAAATAATAACAAATGTATACAGTAGAAGGATGCATAGCGCAGAAAAAGTTATGTTCAAGTCAGCCAATATTGGACAAAGATATTTTAATATACATGCTAACGGAATGAAAATCTATCACAATAGCATCTTTGCAGCCATATTAAACTGTGAAGGAGGGGTTTGGGGGGAAAAGGCACGCGAGGTTCATTTTATACGTACTTTAAGAAGCTCCCAAAGAAAAATTTTATTGAGATGTACAGGGGCATTTTCCACTTCTCCAACAATGGGACTACTAGTAATATTGGGTATATGGCCAAATGATTATCTAGTTCGATTAAGAGCAGCCTCTTATTGGCTTAAAAAACAAAATAACTCAAAAATAATGTACATTGTTGGTAAAAAGTGTAGGAATAAAAAAGAAATCAAAGATTCTTTATTACAAATATGGCAACGAGAATGGGATGAAATAAAAGAAGGTAGAAGAGTGCATGAAATATTTCCATCCATAAAGGAAAGATTACTATTTAAGCACATTCATCCCAATAAGGGTTTAGTGCATTATGTAACAGGCCATGGTCCATATTGCTCATATTTGCAAAGATTTAAATTACAAGCAAATAATACACGTACGGACTGTAACGTGATCGATACACCGGAACATGTCTCATTTGAATGCCCTAAATACCAGTCATTTGTAGCAGAAGAAAGACGACTACTTGCTGGGAAACGCATCTGGAACATCATGAGAGACGAAGATGATTTTAGGGCATTGAACGAGCTAACAAATAAAATATCAAGCAAAATGGCAGAAGAGTATAAAAACGGTAAAAAAACAAACAAGAGAAAAAATCCAAAGGCCAGAAATGGTATATTCCCCTAGAAGATCCGAGAGAATCAGGGAAAGGCAAGAAAGATATTTACAACTAGAATTAGTTGAAGAAAAAGATGATAAAGAAGATAACACCCAATTTGAATAAGAAGAAGAGAGCAGAACTGACAGAAGAAAGGAATAATGGCAGTTTTCGGGCGGAAACGAAGCAGTTGAGAGAAGAAGTAGACAGAGGTCAAGAGAAGGAGAGAAGCGAAGGAAACTACACTGTCAACACACCATGGTCCAGTATAGCTGTTGCTTGAGACCGGCAGCAACTCCACTGATGTCCAGGTTCTGTTGCCAGGAATTCCAGTGGGGAGCAGCCCGGATACCGAGCGTTAGCAGAAATGAAGACGCATAGAGTAAATTGGATAATAATTGTAAATTAATAAAGTTTAAATGTAATCATTGCTACTGGGTACCAGTTGCAATTGCAGATGTTATTATAAGTCATAGTAAATAGCCGTAGTGCTGGATTCCAGTACCGGTTTTGTTTTTGAAGTTTTAATTTTGTTTAGTTATAGTGTTAGTAGTGTAGATTTTAAAATCTGTAAAATTTAATTGTAATTTAAATTGTATTGAAAGATATAAGAGGAATAAAGAAATGAAATCTGGAGTATTACGTCCTGATGTAGAACCAAGATATCAGCATGTAAGTATTGCAGAATTAAAATTTAAAAAAAAGTAGAAGGATGCAATGCTGATTTCGCAGCTTCAAATTGTCAGCACCGCCACGGGTGGCCGAGGTCGTTAAGGCACGGACTCGTGAGCGGGAGGTCTGCGGTTCGAATCCCGCCAGGACCTTCCTCCCTGACTGGGGTTTTTTCCAGGTTTTCCTCAGTCTTCATAACTGGCAAATGCCGGGGAGGTACCTAAACTTAGGCCTGGAACGCTTCCTTCCTTAAAAAAAAATCCTTTCCCAATTTATCATTTCATCTCATGTATCACCAGTGTTCACCGCCTGTGGTGCCTCAGTAGTAAAAACGGGCGTTAAACACTACTCAAAAAAATTGTCAGCATTCAACAAGGTATCACATCTGGTGAAGGAGGCTCTGGTAGCAACGATAAATTTGGTAGGCTCTCTCTATAGGCAACGTGTTGGTGTATGTTCTAGCAATGACTGGGAAACACAAGTGCATTGTTGCAAAGATTAAAGAAGTAGCCCCAGAAGCAAAATTTGTACATTGTACATTGTAGTTTTAGCGGCAAGAACGGTGCCTGTTGCTCAAAAGAGAGTTTTAAATAAAAGTGTGAACTTTGTCAACTTCATTAAGTCCAGAGCTATGAATTCGCGATTATTTTCCATTTTGTGTAATGAAATGGGTGCTGAACATGGTTCTCTTTTACTTCACACCGGTGGCTGTCGAGGAGATGTATTGAGCAGTCTGTTTGGACTGCTCAATTCAGAAGTGCAGATTTTACTTTCGGACATCCTCAGACTTCAATTATTTCACTGATGAGCAGTGGCTTGCCCGGTTGGTTTACTTGGCCCATGTATTTTGCCGCCTCAATCAGCTGAACAAGAGTTTGCAGGGCGCGCCTACTTCTACATTCTTGGTACAGTATAGAAAAAACAACTAAGCTTCATGATAACAGAAATCACTATTGGCACATCTTCTTTTCCATTGTAGGATGTTTTTAATTGAAAATGAAATTCCTCTTCATTGTAAATTGGCTGTGAATATTAAAGAGCATCTGGGGAGTATCGTCTCAGATTTCAAGATATACTTCCTTGAATACCTGGATTCAGAATTTTGAATTAGAGACCCTTTTTCAATTGCAGACATCTTGCCAGCAACCTCATCTCCTTCAGAGAAAGACAAATTGATCGCACTATCATGTGACGGAAGTCTCAGGAAAATGATCAAGAAGATGGATTTAATACACTTCCGGTTGACAAGAAAAATTGAATATCTAATGATCTCAAAAAAAAAAAAAAAAAAAACTTTTAAAAATTTTGATAATGTTTGTGACTACTTACCTTTGTGAATGTGGATTTTCTTCTCTAATTTATATCAACAAGGAAGTACAGAAAAAAGTTGAAAGTTGATCCCGATTTAAGACTAAAATTAAATCAGTTGAAATCAAACATTAAATATCTGTGTTTAGCTAATCGAGCGGACCTTCGCACTGAAACACAGTATGAGTCAGAAATTAGTTAAATTTACAAGGTTAATTCCTTTCATTGTAAAATTGAGTACTGGAGTACCTGTATCAGGAATAAATGTTTGTCGAAGTTTGTTTATGTATTTAATATACCTTAACAAAATTAATCTTTAAGGTATTTCACAGAACAATCCATTATCTTAACAAAAATCGTTAAGACATTTCACAGAACAATGAAATAAATATGAATAAATTGAACCTTTTTTTTCTCGAATAAATATCTAAATCATGCTACATACAAGAAATAACAAATAAATCACTAGTGTTGTTGTACATGTACAGAAATACTTATTTTGACTTTGTACCACAAAATGACGCAGTTTCCTCGTAAAATTTGCTTACTAATACATTTAAGGTCCTGCGTTAAATGTAATGGAAACAGTTGAGTACGCTGATTTAAAAGATCAGTCCAAGAAACGTTCTACATTGAGATCGCCTTCCAGGAAGATTGCTCCAATAAGATGATCCCCTTACATTCAGAAACTGGATATGACGCCCACGGAATCATCGAGGAATGCGACCTGCTCAAGTTTACGCCGCCGGTACTGGTGAAGATACTTTCGTCTGACCAAAGAACTTGGCGGATGAAATCCGGCTGTTGTTGTAGACAGCACATCATCGCATTGCAATAGAAAATTCTAATTTGTAAATAATTTCTGCTAACCCTTGAACCAAACAAAGTTTGTCTTTGTAATATTCAATGAATGGAAGTCTTGCTTAGATCTAAATCGGCTGCGGTTTGTCTTATGCTCAGATGGGGCTTTCGCCAAATAAAGTCAGGACATCTTCCTAATGCCGATTACCAGTCGGCCTAACCCTAGCGGCATAGACTATTTGCAGAGTTTCGTGCATCTCCAGTCGCACAATAGTGCTCAGAAAGACATGACGCAACAGCAAAGAATGTCTTGGAAATCATTGTTGATATACTGTTCTTGCAGAGAAAGATATCACCCAGCCTCACCTGCTATTTGTACCGTAGCTGCGTATTCTTCATCGGTTGTAAGACGCCTTCGTACTACAGAACCATTTTGTATCCAATGGGAACATTCTGGAAATTATTCCTCTAGACTAATTAGAAAAGGTTTCTCGTTACGCCTAGAAATATGACATAATTACCTAGAAATGAGAATTCATTACAAATTTAAAAAGCTTTAGGAGAAGTTCGATTCGAACTCGGAACCTCTTCCTTAAAATCCAGTCACCCTAACCACTCGTTCACAAAGCCCAACTGCAAATGTCCGCCAAAGTTGCTACGTAACAGATAGTTTTGACATTTCTGATTAATAACAGATGATTTATTATTATTATTATTATTATTATTATTATTATTAAAGCTCAATGTACGTACACAAAATACACCTACTTCGTACGTGGTGACAGTGTTAGTTATACCATGAAAGCCAATTTTAAATTAATGATCTGAAACGGCGCAAAGCAAGTCCTATTTAACTTAATGTTAAAACAGTAGAAATCATATCCCAAATAATATTTGGCTATCCCTTATGCTGCCATTTGGTTGCCTATTCGAACAGAGTGAATTTCAATTCAGGGATACTGTGTATCACATTTGCTTACTCCCTCTGGCACCCTCTTATACAGGGCATAGCAATACCGAGGGGCCCAAACTTTCCCTCATAATTACGCTTTCCGCGTTTGAAATACTTTTATTTTAATACTGTTCCTATAATTTCATCCCCCCACTTCTCCCTGTTCACGTTCTGATCGGTGACCCGTTGTGTGACACGTTAAAGAGCGGTAATGACGTCACTTCTAGCAATAACGTTAAGGAGCTCCCACCCAAAAATTATTGAGATATACAGGAGCACTTTCCACGTCTCCTACAATGGAATTGTTAGTAATATTGGATATATGAACTATTGATTATTTAATCCGCTTAAAAGCAGCCTCTTATTGGCTTAAAAAACAAAATAATTAAAAACAATGAACATTATTGGCAAAAGGGTAGAAATAAAAAAGAAATCAAAGATTCTTTACAACAAATATGGGCATCAAGAACGGGATGAAATAAAAGAAGGTAGAAGAGTGTATGAAATCTTCCCATCCATAAAGGAAAGATTACATTTCAAACATATTCATCCCAATGAGGGTTTAGTGCATTATGTAACAGGACATGGTCCATATTGCTCATATTTGCAAAGATTTATATTACAAGCAAACAATAAAGTAAGGTTTGTAGCGTGATCGATACCCGGGAACATGTTCGAATGCCCTAAATACCAGTAAATTGTAGCTGAGGAAAGACGGCTACAGGGCTGCAGGGAAACACATTTGGAACATCATGAGGGATCAAGATGAATGAATTAACAAATAAAATATCATGTAAAGTGACAAATAAGAATAATAACAGCAAAAATCAAATAAAAGAGAAAAGCCAACGGTCAGAAACCGTATATTCCCCTATGAGATCCCAGAGAGAAAGGCAAGAAAGATATATACAAGCAGAGTCAGTTCAAGAACAAGAAGAGAAGAAGATAACACCCAAATTGAATCAGAAGAGGGGAGCAGAATTAACAGCAGAAGTGAATAATGGTAGTCTTCGGGGAAAGGAGGCAGATTAGAGAAGAAGAAGTAAACCGAGAACAAAAGGAGGAGAGAACAGAACTGTCAGCACACCATGGCCCAGTATAGCTGCTGCTTGAGACCGGCAGCAACCTCGGCTTCTGCGGAACCCCGTGTTGCACCGCCGGCGGATTCCCTCGGTTCGTAGCGCGAAGTACCTCGGGGTAACGCTGAATCGCTCGCTGATCTTCAGGGAACACGTGCTTGCTCCCTGGACATTTAACTCTCGAGCAGCTCAGCTCTCGAACTATGAACCTGACCCAAAAGCTGCGCGTATACCGTGCCATAATACCGTCTATTGTTCTGCACAGCTGCGAAATATCGGGATCCGCAAAATTCAATTCCTGCAGAACCGGGCGCTAAGAATTATGTACGGTACTGACCGCCGCTTCCCAGCACACATCCTCCTTGACCACTCCAACCTCTCGTATATCATGGAGGTCATACGAGAAAGAGCCGGGACGTTCCATGATACCATCCTACGACCATAGAGCCCCTAGAAGATACAAATCATATAGCCTGCCCAAGGACATCATGGGACCCCTTGGGTATAAACTTCCAACTAGTCAGATTAGGCTACTTCGGCGAAGGCAACCGCCTAACTCAAATACCAATACAAAATACACCATGGTCCAAGAATAATTAGCTTCCAACCTGAGCTTCATCAATAGCCCACTGAACCCTCGCAAGCGGCAACCATGCTGAGAACTACGGTTGATCACCGAGGTTAAGCAGCATCGGGCGTGACCACTACTTGGATGGGTGACCGCCTAGAAATTGCACGTGCCGCTTGCAAACCCCGAAACACAAAACCTTCTTCATGGCCCCATTACAAATGTTCTATGTCCATAGAGCAGGTAAAGCTACTGCTGACAAATGACACTCACCTGGGAGAAGTCCCAGGTGACCTGTACTGGCTTCTGGCAACCTCATTGATGTCCAGGTCCTGAAGACTGGAATTCCGGTGGGGAGCTGCCCTGATACCGACCGTCAGTAGAAATGAAAATTGTAGATATTAAACGGTATAAAAATTGTAAATTAATCAATTGTAAATGCGTACCAGTAGCAATTGTAGGTTTAATGATAAATTATAGTTAAAATAGCCGTAGTGCTGGATTTCAGTACCGGTTTAGTTCTTTGAAGTTTTGTTAGTTATAGTGTTAGTACGGTAGATTTTAAAAGTTGTAGAATTTAAATTGTATTGTAAAATAAATGTAAGAGGAATAAATAAACATGAATCTGGAATATTATGTCCTGACACAGAATCAAGTTATCAGAATATAAGCATTGTAAAATAACAAATAAAAATGTTCTGATAGGGGCACAGAACAGTTAGGACTTTCTCGTTTGCTCACTTGGGCTAGTTTTTCCTCGTCTTCATTGAGAACAGAAACATCTTCAGTGTCTATGATAAAGTTATTAATATCTTCAGAATGTCCTATAAGGTGTTCATTGCGGACCTGAAATTGACATATGCTCTGTATGTGTTTATATATATTCCATTTATTACTGGAATCAACACACGTGTAACAGTATTTGTGTATGCATGTATTACATTGATTTGCATTTACAATCCACATTATTATCTTGCACAAAATATATCTCTGTTACTTTCGATGAGGATGGGATCTTCCAAACGCATTCTTCCCTAATAATGATGTCCTTATTTATTTCCAAGCTTGCTTTGTGCTTATGAAGAATGTCTTTCATTTTGCTGGTCAGCTTTCCTTTCGTAAGCACTATGAGCATGTCGAACAGTTTGTGTTTAACAATGGAAATTATAGCAAATATTGCTTTATCCATACGTTTCTCAAGTTTTCCATATAGATACTATGTTTGAGCGCATGATTCTTTCGCTCGATATGCATATTTGAATTAATGCCAGCCTGCAACCTGTAACAGTAAACCCATCGTTCTGCATTACTCACTAGTTTTCCTGGAAGTATGAAGCAAACTCGGAGGTGTCAAAGTTATATTTCAATGTATCTACTGCAGTAGGAAGCATTATGTCAAATGTGGTGATATCTCTCTCTTCCAGTAATCTTTAAACAATCCTGTAAACATCTTATTGTTTTTCTTCGCCTGTGACATTTTTCATACTTTTTCCAGGCTCTGTCTACGTTCCATGTACAATAGAGTCTCATTGTTGGCGCTTCCATTATTGAAATCCAAGTAGACTCTGCTAATTCTGATATAAAACTTTAGGGGAAATATTTCCAACTATCGACTTTATGCACTGGAAAAATACGGAAAGCTCCTGAAAAGCATCCTGTTGGATATAAGAAAGGCGCATGGAAACCCTTGCCCCATGTCATCAATTACTAGTAGTGTTATGAGTCCGAAACCATAGCTATTAAGTCCATGCGTTCTATCAAGTTCTATCATACACACTCGTTTCCAAAAATTTTGGCATAGTTCGCCCTGTGCGTAGTTCATTATAATTAATACAAAATTAGTGTTTTTTAATTCCGGGAGGCAGTCACTGACCATGTCTTGTGGTTTATAAAACAACACACAGGGGTTGTCACTGGAGTTCAATTCATTTGCCCGTGCCCCAAGAATAGTCCCGTCATTTTGATGCCTGACAGATGAATTATAGCATCGTTCATATAAAAATCCTGTCTGGTTAATAAATGAGTTCTTTGTAATTTAGCATCTGGCATCGAATCTCTAATTTTGTTTAGTATGCCTTGAAAAGGATTTTAGTTTGCAATATCTGCAGCTATATTGCTCCTTTCTTTTGCTAACAATCCCAAGTGACTCAAGTCATGTTGATGACCAGCATGAGCTGAGATAAATGTGACTAGGCATTCATATTCGGCTTGCCTGCATCGTATTTTTGCAGGACATACGCCGCCGATTTTATTGGTTCCTTGCAATTTTAATTCTCTGACCCCCTTTATCTTTAGAAACAAAATTGGTTGAGACACGCATAATAATGCCTTACAATATTGTCAGAAGCATGAGAACCAGCACATTTCACAAACATCAATGCCGTTGTTTCCTCCATTTCTTGCTTCCAGGTTTTAAAATCGTCAAAGGATGAGAACTGAAGTTCCTCCGATTTTACTTTTATTTCATGTACTGATTCTAAATGTTCAAATAAAAGAAGCTCGATGTTGCTTCATGACTACATAAACTGCAGGTCATTGTTTCCTTTACAGCTGAAATTCTTGTTGCCATTTCGCAATGATAGGCGCACGATTGCTGTCCTTTTAAAATAGGCTCGATAACTTTCAACTTTTCCGGGTGTACTTTAAAAACTTACTGTCTTAGATTTGTATTACAGTTGTATTCCTTTCCACATTCCAGGAATGCGAATTGTTTTGATCACTCGATTGCTGTCTATTTAGAACATGCACGACAACATTAAACTTGTCCAGGTGTACTTTTGAAACATGCTGTCTTCCACATTCCAGGCATACAAACTCTTTTGACACACTCATCATTACATTGTTTCATTCACACTGCTCGCAATAATTGTGTGCATCCCCACTATTCCTTATCACTCGTTCGGGACTGAGAGTTCGGCTCTTTTATTTGTTGCTCGGGACTGCCGCCTGCTGCCGTTGCACGAGTTGAACTAGCAGCAAGAGAGAAACAAGAGAAGACATGACCTTACAGGCAAGGCGAAAATCACGGATCTACTAGTGCAACTGGATACAGGCTGCAGTCCCGAGCGACAACGGATAGAGCCGAGCTTAATCGCTACACGCACTTGGCACTCGAACAAGCACAAGTGTTTTGAGAGACAGAAACTCACCTCATTCCCGAGCGGCCCCCTCAGGGGCCCAATTTATTGGGTACGGGGCGTAGCGACCCCGAGGCACCCGAGCTGCTCCCTCAAGTCCGCGCTTAGCGCGTTTGACTCCTTTTTATTTCGCCTCTTTTATTGTTTTATTTGTCCTACTTCCCTGTTCTTTGTCTGATGGGTGCCCCCGTGTTTGACACGGTAAAAAGTGACTGGGTAACAGCGTAACTCCCAGCACTGGGTTATCATGTAGGACGGGAGCGTATCCCCTGGTAAAGGCCAGGCCCGGGGAAGGGCCATTGCATGAGCTGTAGATTTCCTGCAGGCGATTGGGTCCCTTCGTCAGCCCACAGGAAGGTGTGACCCTGAGGTTACTTTGTTCAGGCCAGAGCCAGTAACCTAAGCCGGGGTGGCGCCCAGGAAGCAGCCTGCCATCGGAGACGGTTGCAATGGTGGAGGAATAAATCGCTATGGTACTGGAAAATAATCCTTTACATTTTAAACGTAAAAGAGTTGACGTAAAAGAAGTAAGCGAGAAGTCTTTTCCTCGATACTTGGTCATTAGTCGTACTGAAGAGATTCAGTCGTTTACGACCGTAAATCCATTTAAAATTCAGAAGGGCATTGATGCCATAGCTGGACCCGTTAAGTCCTGTACCCGTCTACGCAACGGATCACTTTTGGTGGAGACACTTGGCCAGTCTCAAAGCAACTCGTAGCTCAAGGCGACGCTACTCCACGGTTATCCCGTCCGTGTCGAGAAACATAAGACCATGAATTCGTCGCGAGGAGTGGTTACCACAAATGTTCTAGACGGAATGTCCGACCCGGAAATCCAGAGCTGTCTGGAAGACCAAGGGGTCACCTCTGTTTATCGTGTACAGGCAAGGAAAGAGGGGGAATTACAGCCGACCCGGACTCTTTTCCTCACATTCGACAGGGTCGAATTGCCGCAGAGGATAAAGGCGGGCTACGAGGTGATAGAAGTGCGCCCATATATACCGAGCCCGTTGCGATGTTTTCAGTGTCAGCGTTTTGGACACACTCGCATATCCTGTAAAAGTGCCGTTTCTATCTGTGCAACCTGCGATGAAGCAAGTCACGAGGGAGCATGCCCATCTGCTCCTGTCTGCGTCAACTGCCGCGGTGGACATCCAGCCTCGTCCCGCGATTGCCCTCGTTTTCGAGAGGAGCGCTGTATCCAAGAGATCCGGGTGAAGGAAAAACTCTCCTTTACTGAAGCCCGGAAGCGATTCCAGTCTCGCCAACCTGTTGTGTCTAAGACCGGCACCTACAGCGCAGCAGCTTCTTTTGCGCCCAAGAAGTGCGATACCAGTACGCAGACCTGCGATCTTGTTTTTACACGGGTCCAAACTACTCCTAGTTCTCCAAAGCGCTCTACCGTGAAGCCCAAAGCGGTTGTTTTTAATGCCCCTGATATTAAGTTCAGGACGAGTTTTACGCGAACAGATTTTTTAAAGTCGTCAACTCAGGTAGAGAAGAAAAAGAGCCCTTCTCCTCCTCGGAGGTCACGCTCCCATAATGGGAGCAAACCCGCTAGGCGGTCGCCGTCGCCGCCTATACCCACATCCAACCGATTCCAGGCGTTGGAATCGGCGGATGCTTCTCAGCGGGAGAGCCCTCCCTCTGAGGAGGTCATGGAGCAGGATGTACCTGCTCCAGGAAAACCACCGAGCCCCACGCGATTGAAAAAAGGACGTTTGTTTCGCCCTGGACCGTCCAAAAAGTAAGGTGGTAAATTTTTAGCTTCTTTTATCTAATTTTAACAATGGCTATCCTTTCGTGGAATGTGCGTGGTCTCCGTAGTCGAAGACCTGACCTCGAGTTAATTTTACGTTCTACTGACCCTTTGCTTGTGTGTCTCCAAGAGACTAAGCTTCGCCCAAGTGATTCTTTTAATTTACGCGGTTACTCTTCGGTGAGATTTGATCTCCCTCCCGAAGATGGCACTCCCGCTCACGGCGGAGTTTTACTTTTAATTCGCAATAACGTGTACAGCACCTCACTACAGCTCCAGACTCCTTTACAAGCTCTGCAGCTATAGTTCACTTTTCTCGCCTTAGTTTTTCTGTCTGCACTGTTTATTTACCTCCGTCCGGCACCATCACCACAGTTGACCCGGATGATCTTTTGTCTCAGCTACCACCCCCTGTTCTCCTTTTGGGGGATTTCAATGCACACCATCCCCTATGGGGTTCACCACGGAGTGTGCAAGGGGTAACCTTTTAGCTGACTTTTTGCTTCGTCACAATCTTATACTTCTCAACACTGGTCAACCTACTTTTCTCTCTGACAGCACTCATAGCTTTTCGCACTTGGACTTATCCATTTGTTCTGCCTCACTTGCTGTACATCTCACCTGGAACGTCATCTCTGATTTATACTCCAGTGACCACTTTCCGTGTCAGATCCACGTACTCTCTTCAAACGCACATTCACAGCGCGCGCCAAAATGGCTCATTGACAAGGCGAATTGGCCTCTCTTTCGATCTTTGGCCGAATTTTCAGGGTGTGAATTTCCATCTATCGACATCGCGATCGAGCATCTCCGTACGGTCATCATAACAGCCGCAGATAAGACTATTCCCCGGTCGTCTTGTCACCCTAGACGCTTACCGGTTCCCTGGTGGACCGATGAATGCCGGGATGCTTTGCGTGCACGCCGAGGTGCTCTCCGAGTTTTTCGTCGCCACCCTACTTCAGCAAATATGATTTGCTATAAACAACTTCGCGCCAAATGCCGCTGAGTCATCAAGGATAGCAAAAAGGCTTCTTGGATT
The DNA here is from genome assembly GCA_030762175.1 of Metallyticus violacea. Lineage (NCBI taxonomy): Eukaryota > Metazoa > Arthropoda > Insecta > Mantodea > Metallyticidae > Metallyticus > Metallyticus violacea. The sequence goes on along the minus strand of CM060832.1, from coordinate 63,910,303 downwards.
TCTTTTACCTCTTCTTTTAACCGAACAACGCCTTCATCCGTAGTTTGGGAACTGCTACGCCGTTGCTGGCAAAACAAGGTTTACACCTATACCCGGTCTTAGGATTTTAAATCGAGTGCTCACTACTCCGACTAACTTCGCCAATCTTTTAGGGCGAACCTTCGCTGATGTTTCGAGCTCCGCCAATTACCCGGCTTCATTTCGCGCAGTAAGGGAGCAGGTTGAGAGGAAAGGTTTCTCATTTGCCTCCGACCATCAGGAGAGCTACAACGTTGCTTTTACCGCCAGGGAACTGGAGCATGCCCTTTCTACCTCTTGACATTGCGCACCGGGGCCAGATGACATTCATGTTGCCATGTTGCAGCATTTATCAGCAGAAGGCAAAGCTTTTTTATTACGAACTTTTAATTTTATTTGGTGTCACGGCACATTTCCCAGCGTTTGGCGATTGGCCACCGTCATTCCTATACCTAAGCCTGGAAAGGACCCACATCTTCCTTCCAGTTACCGTCCGATTTCCCTCACCAGCTGCGTTTGCAAGGTGATGGAACGCATGATTAACGGACGGCTCATGTGGTGGTTAGAGTCGAGGCAATTATTAACGAACGCCCAGTGTGGTTTCCGGCGTCATCGTTCCTCAGTCGACCATCTTGTGTCTTTAACTACCCATGTAATGGACGGTTTTGTGCGCAAGTGCCAAACGGTTGCTGTGTTTTTCGATTTAGAGAAAGCGTACGATACCTGCTGGAGAGGCGGTATCCTCCGAACGCTTCACGATTGGAACCTACGCGGGCGTATGTCTGTTTTTATTCAGGAATTTATGAAAGACCGGGTTTTTAATGTTCGCGTGGGATCAGTTTTATCAACTAGTTTTATTCAAGAGAACGGTGCACCTCAGGGCTCGGTACTTAGTTGCACACTGTTTGCCATTGCGATTAACTCTATCACCGAGTGTTTACCGCCAGGAATACAATCGTCGTTATTTGTGAACGATTTTGCCATCTATCTTTCCTCTCGGAGAACCTGTCTCTTGGAACGCCGCCTCCAATGCTGTCTCGACTGCCTTTACGCTTGGAGTGTGAATCACTGGTTCCGTTTCTACGCAGAAAAGACCGTCTGCATGAACTTCTGGCGCCACAAGGAGTATCCTCCACCTTCGCTCCATCTTGGCCCAGACGCACTCTCTTTCGCAGACGAAGTTAGGTTCCTTGGCTTGGTGTTTGATAGGAAATTATGCTGGTCATCGCATATAGCGCAACTCAGAGGCAAGTGTGAACGTTCTCTTTGTATTTTACGTGTTTTAAGTGGCACATCTTGGGGAGCTGACCGGACTGTTCTTTTACGTTTTTATCGCTCACTTATCCGATCGAAACTGGATTATGGCTGTGTGGTTTATGGCTCAGCGCGACCTTCTGTGCTTCGTCGCCTTAACCCGATTCATCACTGGGGTATCCGTGTTGGCATTGGAGCATTCCCCACTAGTCCTGTGTCGAGTTTATGTGCGGAGTCTGGAGAACCTCCGTTGTTTTATCGTAGGGATGTTTTACTAGCTGCGTACGGTAGTCGCTTAGCTGCGCAACCTCTTCATCCCATGATTGGGCCGTTTTTTAATGTGTCTTTTGATGGTTTTTATGCTGTTCGGTCTTTTACCTCTAAGCCTGCCGGCTTTCGTTTTAGGGAGATTTTACGGATGTTGGGCTTGGAGTTACCTGCTTTTTTCTTTGCCGGGGAGAATTGTTCTCCCCCCTGGATTTTAGCAGAGGCCCCTGTTCATCTTGGGCTTACGTCCTGTCCGAAATCTTCAACCGCAGCACATGTTATTCGTTGTTCTTTTAGCGAGATCAAATCCTCTTTTAATGGCTGGAATTTTATATATACAGACGGCTCGAAATCTGACACAGGGGTAGGATGTGCTTTTGTTTTTAATGGAGCATGTTTTACGTTTGGTCTTAACGTTGCGACATCTATTTTTATAGCGGAGCTTTATGCTATTTATCGGGCGATTTTATTTATTTCTGTTCACGGGCTTGGGAACACTGTTATTTGTTCTGACTCTTTGAGTGCAATATTAAGTTTTAGAAATCTGTACAACCACCACCCCCTTGTGCAGAAGGTCCAGGATATATTGTTAACTCTTTTGGACGCTGGCGTCAGGGTTACACTATTATGGGTACCTGGACATGTGGGACTCAAAGGTAATGAGGCCGCAGATGTCGCAGCTAAATCCGCTCTTTTAGACCCTGCTGAGCACGAGCAAAGTTTTTATTTTGGCGATTTTAACCATTTATTACGTAGTGGCATTCTCTCGCGCTGGCGCGATGAGTGGGGTTTAATACTCGCCAATAAGCTTCGGGAATGTAAATCATCCCCTTTTAACTTGTCAACTTCTTCTCGCGCTGTTCGTCGCGAAGAAGTAATTTTAGCTCGTCTTAGAATTGGGCATTGCCGTTTTAGTCATTCTCACCTTTTTAATGGTCAACCCGCTCCAGCTTGCCCCCACTGTGACCACCCCTTTACAGTGCGTCACATTTTAATTGAATGCCATCATCTGGCAGTTTTTAGACATAGCCTAGGTTTGCCCTCCTCTATTGAGGAATTACTTGCAGATGATGTGGTTGCTGTTGAGCGAGTGCTCCGTTTTATCCGTGTTTGTGGTTTTTGGAGCAAGGTGTGAGGTGTTCTCTTTTTATCCATGACGGCATTTTAGACACTTTTAAGACTGTTGTTGTTTCAGCATTTGATGCATCGTTTTTAGTACCAGTCTTTAATCGAGTTGTTATATATAACCCTTGTTATTGTTTTGGGGTTTTATTGTTACCAGTTTAGACTTTTACAATACTGGTTTATTTTCAGCTTTTGCTGATGTGTTTTACTACCAGTTTTTATATGTTCTAGTGTTGATGGTTATAGGGTTTTATTGACCCTTTTTAGACCATTATAGGACTGTTGTTTTTCTATTGCGGCTATTTTAATACCAGTCCTTTGTTGACCATTACACCTACTTGTTATTTGTTATGGGTTTTTATTTTGTTGCACAACGTGCTACTAAGACTTGATTTGTGTTAACTATTTATATTTTAGTTCTGACGCAATTTTTAGTATGTTTGGGCGCTAATGACCTTAGCTGTTGTGCGCCCCTTAAACAACAATCATCATCATCATCATTCCCGAGCGGCAGCTGCGGCGGTAGTTTTATCTTGTAAGGAAGAAAGCGCGAAGATTATGGGCCCAGTTGTTTCAGGTTTAGCAAGGGGAATGCGATCGGGGTTTTTTTTCTATTTATTTCGTAGCAAACCGTCTTCTCTGTGGAATAATCTTCCTCTCTTGGGATATTTCTTTAGTTTTCGGCATGGGTACTTGTTCGTTTTGGTTGCGAACAGCGACTAATGTTGCCTTTAAGAATGCCGTGTGTTTTTTTCACAACTTCAAGCTCTATTGTTGTGGAAATTACCATAATGGTATCCAGTAGCTCTCTAGCAATTTTAACTTTTTGTTCAGATAAGGGAGTAAAACAGTAGCGACTTTCCTGTTTGCTCATTTGGGCTTGTATTTCCTCCTTTTCATTGAGAACAGAAACATGTTCAGTGTCTATTATTAAGTCACTAATATCTTCAGAATGTCGAATGTTCATACCGATCCTGATATGTCATGCTATGTATGTGTTTACGCATATTCCATTGGAATCAACACAAGTGCAAGAGTATCTGTGTATGCATGTATTACATTCACTGCAGATTAATTTGCATTTACAGTCCACATTATTATCTAGCACAAAATAAATCGCTGTCACTTTCGATGAGGATGGTATCTTCACAGCGCATTCTTCCTTAGTGATGAAGTCCTTGTTTATTTTCAGGTTTTCTTTGTACCTGCGACGTATGTATTTTATTTTGGACGTGTTTTCCTTTCATAAGTACAATTAGCTTGTCGAACAACTTGTCTTTAACAAAGACATTATAGCATATTGTTCTATCAAGACCTCACGCGTTTTCCATGCAGATACATATATTTGGGCGTGTGATGCGTTCGCTCTGGCAGTCTACACCTGCAGCAGGAATTGCACTAGCAGACCAGTGAATTCCGCCCTGCGTGTAAGGTCAAGTTAAGAGCAGCAATAGTGATTTCCGTCCAGCGTGTAAGGGCAAGTTAAGAGCAGCAGTAGTGATTTCCGTCCAGCGTGTAAGGGTAAGTACATGATTGGCGGAGAGTTATTTTCGCGAAGTTGTAGTGTCCACTTCAGTGATGAGCTGGTACACGTGTATCGGCCACGTGATCGATGTGCTACTCCTGCTCACAGTGAAAACGTAAGCTTCTCATGTTGGGGTTGGACTTAGCTCGAAGCTTCCTGGACACCTTAAACGAATAGTTGGAGGGATTAATAGTTTGACCTACCGCGACTTTTAAAGTTCATTTTTGCTTCCAACTGCCAGAGAAACACATCCATATGGAACAATCGTGATCTACATTATAACCAAAATGTTCATAGTTTAAGGATAGTTTAGCGTTGGTTTGATAGGCAAGAGGATATCTCACCCTCCCAAATCACCTGATCTAGTCCCTGTTGAGAACGCTTTGGCAGTAATAAAGATATTTCCTTCTCCCAAGAATTATGTCGAGCTATTGCGCAGGATGAAAGGCGCTTGGAATTACCTAGCAGAAAGGCTAAATTATTTTCGCCGGCTGGCATGTTCCATGCCGAGGAGAATGAACAAGCTTTTTCAGCATTAAGTATATTGGTGTTCATTTTTTTATTTGCTTTATGTTTTAATAGACATCAAACTGTGTCTCAAATGTAAACATTAATTTTAAGGACAAAATGGAAAGGTCTTAAGGCATCAATATACATGTTAAAGCTATAAGCATTAACAATTCCTCTTGTATTTAAAAATTAGCTCTAATGGGTTGTTGGTCATGCCAGTAATGAAAAAATTAAAAATAAAATGTGTAGAAATTGTGCGAGATTCAAGCTCACATTACGTCATACATTATAATTCTCTAATAACGCCTTTAGCTGCTTTAGACTCTTTGAGGCTGGAACGTCGAAGCTGTTCTTTTCGATATGTTTTCACATTAAAATGAACAATTAAATGGAAATCCAATTTTTCTTTACATTTTTAATCTTAATGAAGAACGTAGTAAACTTCTATAATTTTCATAAGAAACAAATGTTTCATTGAAGGTTAATTTACACCAATACTACTCTAATTACATCATGTAATAACATCGCTTGTAGGTGATCGGCTGCGACTTTGGTTATGTTCGAAAACACGAAGTGATCTTTGTTTCCGAAAAGCGGTCATTCATTATTTTAATAACTTTACATGGAATGCGCAACTGCAGACGTAAGTTGGAGTTATAGATGACCTACTCTGTGCTACTGTGTTTACTGCATCAAATAGCTTCGCCCTCAGATCTCATTTACCACAGTGGCTAATCTCTGGTGCGCTTCGATCTTCCACCGGATGATAGTACTCCTGCGATTTGCGGGGTGATGATCTTGGTCTTATGTGATGTACACAGCCCTCAGCTTCCAACTCAGAGCTCGTTACAGACTACTAAAGTTACGGTTTCATTTCCAAAACTTGTACCTTCTATCTGTGCTATCTAATATCTCCATCTTTTTTCCTCTGAAGTACGGATTTTTAATACTTTCTCTTCCTCTTAGTTGAAGGTTTTAACGCGCACCATCCCGCCACAATTTGCATGACCGCCTGCGGTGCCTCAGTAGTTAAAACGGGCGTTAAACACCATTTTAAAAAACACACAATCTGCATCTTCTTTGTTATCTGTTCGACTTCAATAAAGGTTTGTTCAGTCTGAGTGTCTCCCTTTGTTTTTCTCAGCTTAGCTTGTGTCCATCTTACGTTAACTCACTATTTGTGAAATATAAGCTTACTTCGTATATGTTGTAATGAAATTGTTGGACTTTGTAAAAGTGTGCCTTCTCTGTTCTTTAATTCAAAATGAAAATGAATGAAAAATAACTTGTTATATCTTTAAACACCTTTCACATTCGTACTTCTCTGTTAAACAGGTACAACCAATACTCATATGTGTGAACTTTCTCTACTCAATCCAAATTACAGCTTATGCCTAGAGAAAGATTGCGTGTTAACTAGAAATAGCAGCAAACTTAGAATTAATTTTTCATGCTAAAATGAATAGCAAAATGCCGCTATTTAGCTCGACTGGCATCACTAGAACATTCTCTACTGCTAACTGCCATTATAAAGAGTCTATCAATGCACATGTCATATTTGTTGTGAGAACGTGTTGTTTCAGTGATTAGATTATTTCGATTCTTAAAATAAGGAGAAATGTACATTACTGCTTTATATTGTCTAATCATCCTGGAGCTACCATTATAGTTGTATTGTTCTAATACAAAAGCACTATCATGCTAAGAGCTAATTGCTGAAATGTATACTCTGCAGTCTTATAAAATGTAATTTAAATACTTACAGCTACTGAAGTTATGAACCTATTCATTCATACGTAATAAGAGAGTGAATCTACGAATATCTTGAAATATATGGGGCATTTTCCCAGCACTGTCTGGCACAAACACTTGCAATTTCGACAGTAGGCAGTACTAATAAATTTAATGATTGGAACATTTACATGTGTTAAATTATTCCTTTTGGTTGCGGGCATATGTTTTATTACAAGATCTTTGTTATATATCTTGAAGAGGGAAGCGGAGGGTTATAACGGAAACAAAACACCACTACTTCTTATTCTGAAGCTATCATTGTTTGAACTATAAGTACAAAGACATGCTACACATTTTTTTATCTTCTTTATTTACTGCATGCTCCATTACTATAATTACATTACTATAATAATTAGTGCATTAGTGCATTAGTACATGCATTGTTATCATTTCATTGTTACATGTTATCCTTAATACTATTTTTGAACACTGTTTCATTCTTATTCTAACCTAATCATATTTTGAAGATTACCTAAATTGGTTATATATGTATGCTTTTACATTATTTACATTATCGTTCTCAGTCACCACATTTTCTATCCTATTAGTCAATTTGTGTTAATTTCAAAACTGTAAAAATTTATACTGTTTACAAAATGTTTAAACTGTTTATTATATTTTAAAACAAGTTCATTATTGTCCATTGGCATCGCGTAGTTACTTTTGCTACATCTTTCCGGAATATTTCTCACTCTTTCTTCAATTTGCAGTCCCACAAGATGTGTTCCACAGTTTGTATATCCTCCTGACATATACATGATGGTTCTCATCTATTTTGAAGCAATGAAAGTAGACTCCAAATTTCCCGTGTCCTGAGAGGATCGCTGAAAGATTGGGACTTAGAAGGAGGTTGGTTTTTAGTCTTTTAGCTACAGTTGGAAAATATGATTTTGTAATCGCTATGTTCCTTGTCATTTGCCACTCTGTTTCCCGTAATCCCTGACTTTCTGCTCTTAATTCATTCCTCACTTCACATTTTGGGATGAGTTGATAATCCACTGGTAGGTTCTTGCTCTTCACTGCTTCTTTCGCGAGTCGGTCTGCAATTTCATTTCCTTCATTGCCGATGTGTGCTTTAACCCAAGTAAAATGTATTTCCCAGTGTTCCTGTTGGAGTGATTTTAACTTCTTCCTTATTCTTTCACAAAGGTTACCATGTTTTGTATGATTGTTAATTAAATCTAATGTAATTCGACTATCGGTGTGGATTGCAGCTGTTCGTCTGTTGGGAACAGTTGGAAAAATACAGACATGCTACACATGTTCCGTCACATTCTTCCTCCTCCCCTTTTCAGGAGGATCATCAGCTACTCTGCAGTTGCACCTTCTCTTTTAGTCCTTTTTTCCACGTGCGCCTTGAACGTACATCTTCTTGTAGTATCACTATATCTCCCACGTAATGATTTGGTGACTTCCCCTTTGCTTGGTGAACATGGTGAAAATTGAGCATGTCCAATAGATAGACCTTCATTCATGGTCGCTAAAAATCCTCTGACGCCTATTTCGTATTTCTTCTTCATATTGTGCAAATCAGACTTAATCCTATTGAAATTGTGCTCAGATTTTGTCCATTTAGAAAATGAGATATGTAAGTGCAGTAGCGTCATCACTCTGGAGCAGGGGATGAGAATTATGGCGGCTTCCACACTGGTTAAATTTGTTTTTAGTGTAGCCTCCTCCACTTGTCACCATCCAAAAACTTTACTAATGCAGCCAATCATGCGATTCCACCTATCTCCCCAACAAGCCGCCGTACAGCCATGAACTTCCAATGAATGCAAAGCATCGAGCAGTGTACAAAGTTCTCTGAATTCACTGCGAGCTGCATGGAAGGTGTGGCATTGTCAGAATATAATAAGGGGGGTAGACCTTCGCGGCTGACAGATCTTTGAAATGCCATCAGAAACTGGTCTACAGACGCAAGCTCCAAGTGAATAGCTCGAGCAGTAGCACATGTGAACCACAGTAGATACGCTTTATGAACACATTTCTCTTTTGGCACATAAAAGGTGCAGGGCTTTGAGTTTTTCTTGCAAAAATTAAACTCCTTACAAGACACTCTGAGTGAACATCTGATTTAGGAAACTGCTGAAAATGCGACCATAATAAGACCGAGAAAAGTAGTTTCTAAATAAGGAGGAAAAAACTTCTGCATTTACATTTACCAATTATAACCATTATCATGAAACACACATTGGCTCGCTAATAGTACTTGCAACGAACAAAGAAAAATAACAGGTTGTCCTTTGAGCAATCTGCTTTATACATTCACAAAAAACTCAACAATTTGGCAAGCTCTTCATTAAATTCATTCATTACATTATCAATGAGATTGCAGGCAATTAGTGCATATAAAGATTTAAAGGCTCAGCACTGTTCAATTTTATTTTCAGATTAATATTAATCATTGCTTGCCTGCAATTTAACGTATACGTTTTTAATGAATAAGCAATAAAATTAAAATTAAAATGTATACTCTTACAAAATGCTAGCCGAGCATTTACAAATTTGAAAAACAACCAAATTTAAATTAAATATTACAATGTAGTTATATGTCATGATTTAGTGGGTGAGGCCTGAGAGAGAGTAATGAACCCAAAATTTATACTTGATGTCGAAAGCGATTAACCCTGGTAAAGGCGTTTCTCCCTTTGAAGTAAGAAACGCGGTCTTGACTAAGTTGTGACTTCATCGAGCTTTTTGAACATTGGGCGTTAGTGTAAGCCAATGAAAATAAAACACACACGGAGCAGGTTTCAACATGGGTAGGAAGGTGAGAAGAAGGAAAAGAGGTGTTTGACACTACTGTCTTGCAAATGTGTGCTATCGCCGATCCGTTACGAAGAGCTTCATACTCTATTGAAAAGATGTCTCCGAAGCAGTTCATTTGTGGAGCAAAGATTGTTTACGAACGATTGACAAGGGGTGGAATTAGAAATTGTTCAGATTTCTTAAGCTCTGCAAGTGATGTATGATAGTTTTGAAGGTTCTGGCCAATATTCGGACGATTACAACAGCCATCTCGGGCCTTACTACCATGTTTGAGCTGAGATCAAATTCTGTGCCTATTCCTATCTCGACAGATAGTCGGCCGGACTGTCTTTCCCAGAATAGTGGAACTATTTGGAAGACTAAGCATAACTGAGGGCCGCTTTTGCAAAACTGAACACCTGCAAACAGTAAAATATTCAGAAAACCTGCGTTATTGATTAATTATTTTAGAAATACATGAAATAAGAATTTTACAAAATATAAAAATTAGCCCTCATTACTGGATAAAAAATGACCACCAAATAATATTTTCGTATAGGTACTACATGGAAAAATCTTGAAAGTACATCTTCTTATCAAAACTGAACAACTGCACGATAAATATTCTGTGATTTGTTACAAAATACAAGCTAACTAATAGACTCTCACTAATTAATTGGTTCACTGGGGTATTCTGTTTCAATAATATTACTGCAACCTTGAAGAGTCAAAAACATTTATATTTCATACAAAGCGTACAAAAATCTTGAGTAATTTCTTAACGCTGACATTTTCTGATCTTAGTAATGAAGCATGGTCCATTTCTCACAAGTTTGCGACAGACATTTTTTTTCGACAATTCAGCTAAAAATGGAGGATCATATAACGGAGTTTTCACTGTGCATTCAACGCAATTTTTTCGATCTTCTAATAATGAGAACCCATGCTTCACTAATCTTAAATTGTACTTTTTTTAACAGTGGTATTGCATGTACATTTCATATAGTGAACTTGCCAATCCAAAAGATCCATACAAGTTCCATGTTGTTTAATATATGGTGGTACTGTGAAAACAGTAATATTTTCAAATTTTCTTTCATGTTCTCACTTACACCAAATACTCTGTTCGGAGATATTAAATTTACCTCCTGATTGGAAAATTGTGCACAATTTCCTTTTAAAACATTAATTAATTCACAAAACTAAGGAGCATAGCCATCAATACTGAATTTATTATTTTGTGAACATTACGAGTCTGAGAACAGCCTCAATGTCAGCCCCCAATCTTTTGCTTCTTTGTGTTTTTCTCCAAATTTGTTGAAAAATTTTATAATGCAGAAGTATTTTTATTGACCTTACATGACATTTGTGTTTTGAACCCGTATAATGGCTATTCATCTCCGTTTATCTCCATTATGTACAGTTATATAACCAGATCCGTTGCGAGTAAAATGTTCCTCCAATAGGCAGTTTAGGGAGGTATTTGTTTTGTTGACATTAAAACATATACTAACGTATGGCATCTGGTTCTTTAAGTTTCAGAATTTTATTACATTTCTTCCTTTCGGTCTGTTGCAATGCATTTGTTTTTTTTTGTTTATTCATTTAAGTCTTTGGTACTCTTAACATTCAACAAGAGTTCTGAACATATAGAAAATGCATCTGTTCTAGGATTGCCAAAGGATAAATTTAAAAATTGTTATTTACAACGTTTTCGTATTTGGAAACATAGTATTTCAGAAGCTCTGCTCTGATGTAATATGCACAGAGCCGTTTCCACTTTTCTTTATATTTAATTCTGGTCTAAGGTAGAACCGTGAGCATTTACTTCGTTAATTATAATGGTGATGATGATGATAATAATAATAATAATAATAATAATAATAATAATAATAATAATAATAATAATAATAATAATAATAATAATAATAATAATAATACTTTTATTGTCGTTGAGCTTAGACTCAATAGACAACTCAAGAATATATAGTGTCAAATCTAATAAAAGTGGTGTGTACAAATCAAGATTACCGACTTACATATCTACATGGTGTAACAAAAGAATATACAAAATTACAAATCATAATGCAATACAGTTCAGCACAATTAAAACAAGTAAATTATACATCAAACAATTCAACATATATATATTTTTACAGGTGCTCTAAATTAGATTTAGAAAAATGTTGCTTGTCAAAATATTCTTGTATTGAGTAAGAAAGCGTTAATAATGGTTCTCTCTGCAATGGTATTTCAAATATCTTCTTTAACGACTTCTGTCGTCTCCTTATTTTAATTTATTCTTCGACCTTCTCGTCCTTCTTTCGGCACTTCATCCATGATGTATTTTCTAACTAAATGCTTTTTTCTGTCATTTGATACTGCCATTACTTTCCTAACAAAATCTTCAACCCCCTCCTTCTCCCTCTCTATTGAATAGTTTTTACTACTGAGGCACCACAAGTGGTAGACCTCCTCTTTATTTAGCTTTGTTATGAAATAGCTTAAAGTAATCGATATTTTGTTTTGTACTTATCATCTTGCACAGTTCGTCTTTCAGGAATATATTTCTAGCTTCATGTTATTACATTGCTGGCCATTAAAACTGCAACGCCCAAAGAAGCGCGTTAAGCCGAAGCCACATTTTCTCAGAGGTAACGAATATGATTCGTCGCAAATGCGACAGCAATACCAGCAGGTATCTGAATTTGATCGCGGCAGAATTGTCTCATACTGAAAGCGCGGGACATCATTCCAAAAACTGATGCTCGTGTTCAACGAAATTGTCCACAGCGAAACGAATATGAGATTATTGGCTTGAAGTAGAATGAACATGCAGACATGAAGGATTCCAATGACTCCGACAAACAACTGAACTAGAAGACAGACATAATTTTCGCAACACTATTATGATCACGCCCAATGTGTTGTAATTTTACTGACTAAGAATGCATTATTATTATTGTTGTTGCTGTTGTTGTTGTTATCACCACCACCACCACCATCACCACCACCACCACCACCACCACCACCACCACCACCACCACCATCATCATCATCATCATCATCATCATCATCATCATCATCATAGATTTTATGTTTAAATTCTAATTTATCAATTTTGCAAATTCACTTTACTGCCTGACAACGATTCTGTTTGGAGCCTTTTGCTAAATCAAGGTTCCTGCAGCTTGTAGAATACTTCTCTTTCTTCCTCTTGGTGTTTCACTTGTCTACGAGTACTTCTGAAAAGAAGAACAATAAACTGCCTCAGCATCAGATGATGTATCAATCTCACTTCTTTAAACTTTGGTTGTTACACTGAAATCCACAAACCACCAATTTCATCATTAAAATTACATGTATGACATGTTTTTCAAAAAGTGGGAAACTTACCTTTTCTGGTTATATTAAATTTTACTAAAAAAATGTCTATGTGGTTTGCTAAAAGGAGGAAGAAGAGGGCTTTAGCTACAGATGCAAGGAAGTTATAAGTAATTTATTGCATGCGTTTTATACCGTTTTCATGGATTGGTTAATGAATTCTCCAGCATGATAAAATACTCTTCATGATTAACTGAAAGCATTTATAAATTCATGTAGAAATTGCAAAACTACAACAGATGTAAGCTATATATTTCTGAGTTCCAGAATGATATAGTATTTTTGGAGTTGGTTCAGTGACAGTAGGGTTTCAAATTCTAGGAACAAGTGATATATGTTCATGCTAAACAATTACACAGGAATTTATTTACATGCCCTTTAGCCAATAAATGGTTTTAAGTTTTGCTAAAATTAACATTAATTTGCTTTATGCAATCATAATCAGTATAATGCAAATATATGTATTTATTTCTACATATGAAATGAAGATAACCTTTAAGCATTACAAATTTTTTCCAATCAGCTTGTTAATTCCATCTACTCTTTTCCTTCCCGCCATATTGCACATAAACTCAGTGAAAGAATATGTGATATAAAGGTAATAGGATATGTGATACCTAATGCTATAATTCACAGCTTTCTATCAGAATCTAATGGTAAAACTGCAGATGTGAAAGTGATCATAGCAGGTGCTAACTATGTGTACAGCAACAAAACAGCAAGTGTTATTAGATCTCTTTCTGATATCTGAAAATAGCCAAAGCAGGAACAATAAAGTAGTAGGATGGTGTATGTGGGTGAATTTATTGTATTTACTATAGGTCTCATTTTATTAATATAAAGTAGTAGCTGTAAACATCCCTCAGGTTTGATCTTAATTATGAGTCTTGTGTAAACATAGAAATATAAATATGTAGAACTAGCAAAATATTGAAATTTATTTGCTCTGTGATCCTAAATGTGAAACTAATAGATGTAGGCAACCTTTCCCATGCTACATATAAGGCATGAACTACTTTTCAATAGTAAACGTAAACTTTATCTAAACTTGATAGGAAATGCTATTAAATGTATGATTACAGAAAAAGTTGTTATTGCAACCTGTTCTGATTTCCTTGTGTATAAATCAACACTAACTGTTCCAAAAACTAGGCCTTCTCTGTGATAGTATCTGCATGAGTAGCTTTTCAACTCTAAGAGTAAAGCATCAAATATTCAGTATTTAAGCAATAAAGCTGAGTTAGTGGAGGATATAGTAGACTGTATTAAGCTTTTAGTAATGGTTCTAACAGGTTATGGCATAAGAGATAATGAAATATCACTATACATAATTAATGGAAATGAATTATCCTCATTTTATTGTATGAAAACTCACAAGAGGGGGATTACTAAAAATAACATAAGTAAGGTATCACTAAATAAAATAACTAAATATTGCAATGAAAAGGTATTTGAAATAGCAGGAATAGAATTATTCACTGAACTTGGATGCAAAATTCTTAGTGCCATATATAAATCTTCAGGTTCTAAATATGTGACTTCCTCAAAATATTATGAAATTATGCTAAATAATGTGGAACTTATTCTTAATTTATTTATTGTCAATAGACTCATTAGAAGTGTCTGGCATTGTCAAAAATGATTCACAAGGTACAAGTAATTTGCAAAGTACAAACAAAAGAATAGTGTCTTATTACGTTACTATAATTTGCCTAACCTGTGCATATATCTACATTACATAATCCCTTATTACATTACTATTTATAATTGATCTAACCAAATAATATACACCTGTATAATATATTTCTTAACTCATATTTAAATTTATTTCCTATATATCCCATAATTATAATTGGTAATTTATTATACAGTATCAAAACTTTTATTAATTAATTGATCTTTATAAGTTGTTTAAAATTTACATGATTCTACCTCTAATATTATAATTACATATGTTACTATTTATTATGTTATTGATTCCCTTCTTCAAGACCATTAAAATTACTGCATATGTACAAAGCTGCAATCCAAAGGAGTAACATCTGCCTTAGGTCCTCTTGGTGTCACTAGTCACAAGCTCAATTTCTGATCATATTATAAACCATAAAATTCAAGTAATTGATCTTATTAATTGCCAAATGCAGGTAGATAATCAATCCATGATTGTCAGGGATACAAGGGAAACCAGAATAATGGAACAAGTGAAAAATTATCTTGTGAAAACTGAACTTTGCAATGATGTTTGCAATGCACAAAACACTAATAAAAAATGAATGCATTCTTTAAAATACTTATCCATTACCTAAATAGCCGTTGTTCTACAATAAAAAGTCTGTATCAATGAAAATTGTGCATAAAAAGAAAGTGAATATTAATTATAAAAGTAATTTTCTATAACCAAATGAGAGATATATATGAATTTTTTCAGAATACAAAATTAATTAGTTATAAGTAGTTACTTAATCATTACAAAAAACAATATAGTTTAGCTATCTTACAAAATAAGGCAGATTCTTATAAGAAATAAATTGGAAATTCTGCTAACAAAACTAAATCAATGTGGAATTTAATAAATAACCATATCTCAAAGGGGGAGAAACACACTAACATTATTTTGAGTCAGGATGAGAAAAAAGTAAATATCCCCTCATATGGTTATAATACATATATTAAACTAACATTTCCTTAAGATAAGAGATTACTCTCAAAACACTTATAGTAATATTACCAGTGATTATGAAACACAATTTACCTGTGGGGCGTCAATAATTAAAATGGGCATTAAACACTACTAAAAAAAAACCTACATTTATGGTACAAATGAAAGGGAATTAGATGAGTCCATAATGAGTTTTAATAATAAAGGGTCCTGTGTATGGGATGAGTTTTTATGCATTACGTTAAAAAAATGCTGGAATTTGCACTAAATGTTTTGGTTAATTTAATTAATTACTCAATAAATGAGTAAATGTTTAAATAAGTGTTGTTTGCCCATCCTCATCTTCAAAAAAGGATGTGAACTGACTTGGCAAATTATAGGTATATTACCCCTTACCTCAATATTTGGTAAACTTTATGAAAAAGAATTTTCAACTAGAATATCTAATTTTTTAAACAGTAATAATATTTTAATACATTACAACATAGTTTTAGGAAAGAACATTCCACTTTCACTGCAGTAGTAAATTTATTCATGAAGTTTTAGATAAAATGGACCAAAGTAAAAACATAGTAGGCCTATTTCTAGATCTAACTAAAGTTATGACAGTGTATCTCATGAATTTTTATTGGGTGAATTGGAATATTATGGTCTAAGAGGGAAAGTAAACCAAATTCTTCAGTTCTATCTAAGGAACCATTTACAGTGCCATGAAACATATTGTGAATCTAGTAACTATATAACAACACAATCTGACTATAAAGAAGTACATAAGGGTGTTCCTCAAGGATCAGTCTTAGATCCATTGCTATTTTCTAAATTATATAAATAACTTTCCCAAAGGAAATGAATATAATTTAATCTCTTATTCTGATATGTCACTTATATGCAGCAGCAGCAGCAGCAGCAGCAGAGCAACAACATCAACAACAACAACAACAACAACAACAACAACAACAACAACAACAACAACAATAATAATAATAATAATAATAATAATAATAATAATAATAATAATAATAATAATAATAATAATGTTTCAGTAATCAGACACCATAAGCCAGCACTTGAAGTAATTCTTATCATTTCTACAAAAAATAAATTAAATATAAATCTAAATGGACAACAGTTTATGAAAGATGTACTAAATTCAAACAAGTAAGTGGAGTCATTAAGAGTTTGTAGTTTGACTCAATCATAGAATGATCTTAATTAAATGATTAGCTTCACTGTACAAGTTGCAATTAGCATTTCAAGTTAAATATATTCTATTTCAGTACAATGGTAAAACAGAAGTCCATTCTCTAAATATCGATGTTAATAATAAGCAAATAGAGAAAGTCACTAACCATAACTTTTTGGAATTCCACATAGGTTATAATCTATCTTATGAAAAACATTCTCATGAAATTTGAATAAAATAAGCAAAACTTTATATTTAATAATTTACTTTTCAAAATATATAGAGGTAGAATTTTTATGGTATAATGATATGATTTACCCACATTTGGGTAATGGAATTGAAGTATGGGGAGGAGGAGGGGTTTGTGGAGTAACAAAATTTAATAGGTTACTACTGGTGCTAAAACAATGCATCAAAAGCATATACATCTAAGGAGTAGAGAATCCTGCAAATTAGCACACTATCCTTACAGCCATAGTTATTTATGTTTATAAATTGGTAAAATTAATAAAGAAAATCATCATTCATAAATAAAGACCTGAAACATTACATTAAATGCAATGCCAACTGTCACAGAGTAATCATAACCAAAATGGCAACAGTGAAAGATCCATATATAATGGAATCTATTCTTTGTAACAGATTGCCAAATTACATTAAAAATTCAAATAACAAATCCTTTAGTAAAGTCTTAAAAATGTATTTAATTGACAAATATCCTTATAGGTTGGAAGTTTTAAGGTAAATTATTGTTAATCACTCTATTGTCCATGCTCATCATAGGAAATGTCTAGAATCATTGAAAGAAGTATTGTAACTGAACTGTAATTTAATCTTTAATTTGCATATGATAGTTTTACATTATATTGACAATGCTTAATACTTGTACTAACTAGTCTACAGGCAATAAAATAAATTCAAATTCAAAAATTCATCATCAAAACCATAACAGCTGTGACCATCTCTTTGGGATCTGGCAAACCAGAGCAACATCAACCCCCTCTTGCACACCCCTTAACATTCAGGTGGATCTAAGACAATTCTTCACCCCAAAAGGTATATGATTGCTTTGTTTGTGAGTCTCGGGCCTGGTTCCAGATTGTGATTATTTTCATCAATGACTCTAGATCAGGTGAGGAAGATATGTGATTCTGTCAAGTCACATGAATGCACCTGTAGTCACTAAATCCAATCATGAAAGGGCAGTATGAAGGAAATGAAAAGAGAGAAAGAGAGGGAGGAAAGCAAGAGGGAGAGGGAGAGGGAGGAAGGGAAAGAAAAGAATGCAAGAAATATTGATAGAATGAAACAGGAGACTTCCAAAAAAAGCTGAAAATCCTGATCTTTGCCACCATAACAATGGAGTTCATTACCATAACAACCCAGTCCTCAAGACTATTCAGCAAAATAATATAAATACTCCAAGAGAAAATATTTTATATGCCATTTACTTATCTATGTAGAAAGTATATTATTTGTGAGATAAATATCACTGGTCAACATTGATTCTGCAGTAATAAAGGAAAATGTGTAATTTTAATAAAAATCAGTGCCCGGATTTCTATCACATCTAGTTTTTATGATATGTGCATAAGGTTCAAAATTCATTCAGCTTATACAGCTTACTGCTATGTTTCATTATGTTATTCTAAATCTGTTATTGATTTTCTTTCTAATGGGCTCACTTCCATTCTCCCTTATCACCCAAATGTTTATGTTATATTCCCTGCACTTATCAGTTGTTCTATGGGCCAGGTCTGTCTTCTTGTGAGGTATTTATGTTTACATTTACAGCTGTCATAGATCTCAACTTCAGTTTGGCTGAAAACTTATGTTAATATGCATGTTTGTTTTTCATATGTATAGTGCTAAAATAAAAATTTGAGTATAACTTCTACATCAGGATTACGCAGCAGACCATGTCTACAAAGTCCTCAGAAGTTTTTTTACATTTGTGGGTGTTAACGTGTTTGACAGAAAGGTTTATAGAAAAGACTCACAAACAAAGAAACTATATTACTCATATTTTAAAGAGAAAGTTGGTGATCAGGATAAATAGTTTGCACCTTATGCGGATGTAACAGTTGTGTTGGGGGATTATGTTATTGATATGAAGGAAAAGGGAAGGCAATGCAGTTTGCCAAACCAATGATATGGAGAGAGCAGCAGAATCACCATGACATTTGTTACTTTTGCATGTGTAAAATTGCTAGCTACAACAAAAAAAAAATAAGGCAGAAATTAAATATCCAAATCTGAACTCAGCTACATGGCCTATTCCTCATGGACCCAAACTATCCATACCTACACCATCAGCAGACCTCAATTTTAGTGAATGTGAAAGCAGCTCCGTGACTTCTGACAATGATTTGATTTCTGATCCAGAAGAATTTGACAGTTTACCACAACAGTTTAATCAGAGTGAAATGATTTCAATGAGGGATTTAGGCCTCATAAAACAAAAAGTGAATTACTGGACTGAAGACTACAGGAGAAGAATTTGCTATCACCTGGCGTTATATTTTTGTGGTATAGGTATCATGAAATACAGTTCCACGAGGACTATGCAGAAGAGGGTCTTGTGTTTTGTGTGTTATCTTATTCAACAGTTGGGCAGAGAAGCATTTGAGCCAAGTAACTGGTGTCTTTTTATTGATTCTTCCAAACAAAGTCTTAAGGTAGTGTTCATAATGGCAACAAGTTGGCTTCAATTTCACTTGCACATTCTATGAAACTAATAGAGTCTTATGAAACTTTGAAGCATGTTCTTGAGAAAATTAAATACCATGACTATGAGTGGCAAATATGTGGTGAGTTGAAGGTCATTGGTCTGTTACTAGAACAACAGGGAGGATACACAAAATTCCCTTGTTTTCTTTGCAAATGGGATAGCAGGGCAAGGGACAAACATTGGGAAACTGACCAATGGCTGAGAGGCTGCAACTGGAACCTGGATCAAAAAATGTTACTAATGTGGCTCTTGTTGATTGTCAAAAAATCTACTCCCTCTATTACACATAAAACTTGGCATAATGAAACAATTCTTGAAACCACTTGACTTTACTTCCAGTATTTATGCATAGAGTTTCCATTAGAGAGGCAGTATTTGATAGCTAAAATCAGAGAGGCAGTATTTGATGGACAACATATAAGGAAATTGATGAAAGATTTCATTTTACTAGCCTATGAATGAAATTGAAAATGATACATGGAATGGATTCAGAGAGGTTATTAAGAAATTTCTGGGCAATGTAAAAGACCCTCAATACAAAGAAATATGCTGGAAAACTTCAGATTGCTCAGCTATAATATGAGTTTGAAGTTTTATTTCCTCAAGTCACATCCTGACTACTTCCCATCAAATTTAGGAGCTGTCAGTGAAGAGCAAGGTGAAAGACTTCACAGGCTTGAAAAATATTTAACAACGTTATCAGGGACATTGGGATGTACATATGATGGCTGATTACTCTTGGTAATATAATAGAAGCAGCTAAATGCAATGGGTTCAACAAACAGATTATTAACCAAAATTGAAAGATTCCAGAAACAAAAAAGAATTATACTAATGGCAACTTTGAGTGATTTTTCAGGGGGAAAAACAATTGAAAAGTTCACTTACCACCCATCAGCAAATATGAAATTTAAAACAATTTTCAAGCAGTACAATATCATCTTAGCACCTCAAAACCGATACAATGTAAAAAGTTCATTGAAATTAAACAAAACAGATTTCAGGCCCAAAGAGAAAAAATCTGATATTTACTAGATTAATTGTAAGCATTGTGAAAAAATCTATCTAGGGAAGACAAAGAGAAATATACACATTAGGTTAAAGGAACATTCAAGAAATATCTGCTACAAACAAATAGATAAATCAGCTGTGGCAGCACATTTCTGGAATGAAAACCATGAAATAGAAAAAGGCATCAAGTTGTTAAAAACTGTTTAACAATCAAAAGAACTAAACATATGGAAAAGGATTTATATAAAAGAACATGAGCATTATGAATATTGACATTTCGGAAGCAGACAACACTTTATTTAAGTTTATCACTGAACCACCAGAGTCAACCCGGATACCTACCTGCCCATTTTCTATGAATGAACAGCCGTTTAACAGCTGATGATGTGGAATAAGTTCCATGAAACATATGTCCTGAGTAAATCTCATAAGTGAAACCATAAAGAGTATTCTAAATATTCTACTCAGAAGAGATTATAAACACTATTATTTAATATGCTGTATTCTAGATTGCCATTTAGTTACATTGTTTCACACATAAGTTAAATTATAAAAATAGTCGCTAAAAATATTCTTTTTACTTTATACATTTAAAGAAAAACAATTGGCAGTTTTTTTCAAATGTTTCTTTTCAGGAGAATATCTTAGTACTATGCATTCCATAGGCATTGTGTTTAAAAATAACTCTTATCACTTAGATATAGAACAGCTTTTTCATAAAATTCAAATAAGATACTGAGAAATTATTTTGTAGAATAAAAACCATCTTCTTCTAAAGTTTCAAAAGTGTCTTAATTGACAATAGAATGAGCTTTCTTTCTTTCCTACAGTTCAGTTTTTCAATAAACTTTGTTAGCAATGTGGAAGACTCATCTGTAGCATTTACAGCTTCACCATCAGTTTTTATTATTGCATAATAATAAGTTGACAAAGTTGCATTAACAAAATTCATCCAGAGCAAGATGTAAGGAGCACTAAACCACTTCTTTAACATCACTGAACTCTTTCCCTCAAAGTGACTTAAGTGTAGGATAGATTTCACAGATTCTTCTGATTGCTTATAATGGGGACAGTCATCTAACATTACTGTAGTTCAGTATTTTTCATATTCCTGTGCAACAAAATCATAAAACTTCTTTAAATTTTCTTCTCTCACAGTAAAAATCTGAAGATAGCCAAATGCCATCAGAACTAGTTTAGAATAGCAGGAATTTTCAGAATGAAAAATATAATATAGTATAACAAATTATTATTTGGGAAATCGCTGATATTTCACTAATTTCATTCCTCTTACTTAGACATGTATCAAAGGCTGTTGCCTTCACCTTCAACATGGTTCCACTGTCTGCTTCCTAGCATGGTATTAAGATGTCCCCCTGTAGATTTTATTAACTTAGTGATCAGGTTACTATTGTTTGGAAGATGAAAAATAACCAAATTTTCCTTGTTTTTGTTTATGAATATATTTTCTCACACTGTTAATTCTATAGATTTTTGAAGAGCTTTTAAGAGTTTTGGTTCCTTTTGGAATTCGTGGTTCTTTTGTCAGAAATGGTCAGTTATTGCTGATTTGTCCCTGTGTTTATATTTTATATTTCTCACGTGTTCCTTAAACCATATGGTACTATTTGTTTTTGTTTTATTATGTATTTCAGATTGCAGTCTTAGCAACCAATTTCGTAAATGTCTGATTGTTTTCCTGGAAGAATTTGTCTTTTGTGTTGGATTTTTAGGAAGTGTTTTAAACTACATTTGTTTACTGGAGCCAAAATGATGTTTGCTTCTTTAAAAATCTTCTGGAATTTTTGGTGTGCCCATGGATGGAATGTGAATTTCTTATATATATTATCTCCTTTGTAGCCTTTTAGTGTGATGATATATTATATTTGTTTTTTAATTTTTCTATTTTCTTGTTGACCAGGTGTATTGTATAGCTATTTTTCTGTGCTATATCTATTATTTTATGGTACTCTGAATTATATTCTGTCTTGCTTATTGGTTGGTTTGTTAATCTGAATGTGAGACTGTTGATTATGATAAATTTATGTTGTTTAGGATTGTGGCTGTTGCTTTTCATATAATTATCTGTGTGGTTATCTTTTCTGAATATGCTAAATTTCAGATTATTGCCAACTTTTATATTTTTTACATCCAAGAAGGGAAGAACCTTGTTGTTTTCTATTTCCATTGTGAATTTAGCAGTGCTCTCTTGTAGGTTGAGTAGTTTTTTTGCATCCTCCTTCCATTTTTCTATTGCAGAGACATCATCAACACAATGGTATCAACATTTGTATATATTTGGAAAGCCTGAATTAATTTTATTTCCAAGAAACTCATGTATGTATCTGTCAAGAATGGTGAGAGTAGATTTTCCACTGCTAGACCCTTCTTTTGTGTAGAACTATTGCTTCTGAATGTTCCCTCTCATGTTCCCTTCAGAGGTTTTCTCACCACTCCTGACACTAAATGTTATTTGCATCAAGAACAAAAGCAGTAGATTTGTTTACACTTTAATGGAGCTTGCGAAACTCATTCAACATCAAATCACTAACCGAACAATTTCCTTTTATAGACATTTTTAAACTGTATCAAATATTCTATTAACTTTATTACTACACAGTTTACCATGTGCTTACAGAAACCACAAAACTACTACAAACTAAGCATAAAGCAACAATGTTGAACTAATATTTACTTAGTTTTGAGTGGTATGAATTTTCATAGTGAAATACAGTATAGTATAACAAATTATTATTCTGGAAATCACTTATTTGAAAAGCCTTCTATAAACCAACACAAAAGACAAATTTCTGCCAGGAAAACAATCAGTCATTTACAAAATCAGTTGCAAAGACTGCAATTTGAAATACATAGGCAAAACAAAAAGAAATAGCACCATACGGTTTAAGGAACACATGAGAAATGTAAAATATAAACAGAGGGAAAAATCAACAAAACAGGACCATTGCTGGCAGAAGAACCACGAATTCCAAAAGGAAACAAAACCCTTGAAAAATCTTCAAAAACCCATAGAATTAACAGCATGGAAAAATATATTTCTAAACAAAAACAAGGAAAATTTGGTTACTTTTGATTTCCCAAACAATAGTAACCTCATCACCAAGTTCGTATAAGCCATACCATGCTGGGAAGCAGATGGTGGAACTATGCTGAAGATGAAGGCAACAGCCTTTGAAATATGTCCAAGTAAGTGGAACAAAATTAGTGAAATTTGAGTGATTTCCTCAATAATAGTTTGTTATATTAACATTCACTTGTTTCTATAGTGAAAAGTGAGAGCAAGTAGTAGACCAAAAAGGTTGCAATCGGAGAGCAGAGCAAAGGGAAACCATTAATACACATGGTTATTCATGTATTTTATAAAAAATGTTAGTTAAAAATTCATGAAATGTTATTGTTGATAAAAAAAACATTGTAATAATGAACATTGAAAATCTGAAGATAAGTGATTATGTCCAGGACATTCCAGGGGTAAATTTTCTCTGGGGACAAAAAGAAAAATTTGGAAACTGTCCATGAAAAAGGGGGACTATCTGCAGAAAATGGAGATAACTGTAACCTAACTCTAAAAGATTCTATTTTTAAAGTTACATATTTTACTTTTCTTCCTATTTTTCTATTTTCTTTCTGATTAATGAATATAGCATTTATTACCCACTTAATTTCTTTTCAGGAGTATTCATTTTACTTGGTTTGGGAATGGTCTTAGGATGTCTCATCCTAATATTTGAACATCTATTTTATCGTTACACATTGCCTATTCTTCGTCATCAGCCTAAAGGAACAATTTGGAGAAGCAGAAACATTATGTTTTTTAGTCAAGTAAGTATACTTGTTTTAATAATATTTTATGGTACCTATGCATTTGTTCAAATGTTTAGAAGCATTTATAAATTTTTAATAATGTTGGAGTTTATTTGTATTCATATGTAATTCAGGAATGAGTTTCTGCAAATCATCCAGAGTTCATCTTAAATAATCTTTGTCTTGCCAATATTTTATTTGTTGATTATCAAAAGATAGAATTAGAGAATATCAACATTTATTTCTCATTTCTCAGAAGAAATAATCAGATTTTATCTTATTAATTGTTTCTTTGGATAAAAATGTATGCTTCATTTTAATTATATTGCTTTATTAATTAAATCAAATTCCTTGTATAATAAAAGTGTAAAAGAGTAAGGATTTTGGTTTGAATGTCATTGATTTTATTATGGTAGTGTTTCTTCATCATGTAAATATTTCAAAATATTATGAAATAGTTTAGATAAATTTTCAAAAATCTATGTCTCAGAGCCATATTTAAAATCAACCTATAATATAATTATGATTACAGTTACCAATTTTTCAAATTATCAACATATGTTGAATACTTTTACATTCCATGTGATTAAATTCATAAACTTACATGTTATAATATTACTAATTGTCAAATAAATGTTCATATCACTTCATGCACAAACACAATTCACAATTATTTTAAAATTGCTAATTTTAATTAAATTTTTTACAGAATATAAAACATATTTTCAATGCATAACCTTTCAGTCGGTCCTGGTGGTGTAGTGGTAACCATACTTGCTTTCTAAACCCATGATTGTGAGTTCAATCGGCCAGAATCGATGGATTTTTTCGGGCGTAAAAATCCGAAGTATGAGAAGTAAAGCCGTGGGTCCCATGTTATGCATTTATGGTATGAAAAAGAACCTCAAGCCTGAAAGAAGAGGCCTCTGAGCAAAATTTGTTGTCTGTTTCACACCCTGAATTAAATGGGATGCTGATGACCTGAGATATTGAAGAGCATCTATAAATAAACCAAATCAACAAATCCAAACTTTAAGAAATAAAACTTCAAATCTATTACTGTAAAAAAGCACTTTCATTCTTATAAATTGATTTAGTTTGCATCCTTTACTATGCAATAGGATCTTAGCCAAGCAAAATCACAATTCCATGTTCTGACTTTATGAACCCAGGTAAGCACCTATTTCTAATCTCAGTCCATTTGTATGTCAGTAAAAAGAAACATTTTCTAGAATTCAAACTGGAAGAACTGAAAAGAACTATTTCATAAATCATTGTTGATTATAGAATGATTGAGCATGTTATACCACCAACCTACCCATTTTCAAAACATGTATTGTCAGTGATATGATTAATGACACTTTTTGCTACATTCCAGGTAAATGATAAAATTTGTTCCTATGGTTTACTATTTGTCTTCAGTCTTTTAAACATTCAATACAATATTTTAAAAATAACAAAGAAGGCTTTATGTAAAATACAACGCTAAGTTAAAAAAAATCTTAAGAGTATGGAAAGATGTACAACCTGGTTGCAGAAATGGCTCTAGGAACTAATTTTCTGCAGGGGATAAGGATTTAATGACATTTCAGAAAAGTGAGTGAAACATAAAACAAACAATATTGTAACACAACTAAATTGGAATGCAAACTTTGCACAGAATTTACAAATGGAAATATGCAAATTCATATAGTGCTTAAAAATAATTTAGTGAATATTGTTCTGCTTTTACGGTGACAAGAGTTAGCCTAAAATAAACTCTAGTGTTGCAGAAAAAAGAATATCATGTGTCTTTAAATGGATGATATATATAATCATTACATTTAAAAAGGAACTATATATGGCTGAGTGTTAAATTAATTTTTTTACATATATTTCATAAAAATTTGTGGCTAAGGGTTGCTGTGCTGGCAACTCTAAGCTTGATGAAAAGCTGAGATTACAGAGAGAAAGAGAAGAGGCCAGCAAGAATATAGTAAATAAATGTATGGTACAATGATATAAACAGGTATAAAATAGAGTCAGTTACACAATGAACATGAAATGTGTTAATAATTTTCCTGGATTTGTTGTATTCAGTTTGTTCACTCTAACTCCATTTACTCACATAACATAGGATATTTCTTTCATCATCAGCTGTTAACCAACTACTGCTACTAGAATTGGTGGTTGGATCCCAGGATGCTTTTGTGGTGGTCTTTGGTGCTTCTAGTAAGAATTTACTGAATTCTTATGTATATATTTGCAATAATAGCAAAAAAAAACCTTCAGTAGATGTCCTGAAACTTCTTAATTTACAACATAAATCTATATAGTTTACCAAAGAAGGAGATAAGAATGGTTGGCTCCCAATTATAGATTTAAAATTCATAAGAAATGGAAAGAAATTGAACTTTGGAATTCATACAAAAGAAACATACACACAGAAAATTACATAAAAAATAATAATTATAATCCCACTCCACATAAATATGTAGTGTTTCATAGCTTGGCACACAGAATAATTAACATTCCACTGACAGAAACAGGGTACAAAATAGAATACCAACATGTAAGACAGCAATAATCAATGGTATCAACAAAGACACAGTAATACATTATCAATAAATTTAAAAGACAAAAATCTATAAGAGGGGTTTCCACATTGAAGAACATCAAGGAAAGATGCAAATTAAAAAGCTTCATGTACTATCCAACTCAACACAAAAAATTTAAGAAGATATTCAAAGAACAAGGTATAATGTTAGCCCCAAATAACAAATATAATCTCAAAAATGTATTAGGTTGCACAGTAAAAGACACCACACCAGCAGAACAGAAATCAGGAATTTATGAAATCAAATGTGTAGAATGTGATCAGAGATACATCAGAAAAACAAAGAGATATTTGGAAACTTGGAGAAGAGAACATTTTCATAATATTTGTTTTAAACAGGTTGAGAAATCAGCAGTAGCAGCTCACTTTTGGACCAAAAATCATGAAATTAAAATAGAAGCTAAGCTGTTGAAAGAACGTCACAACCAATAGAGCTATTCCACTTGGGGAAAGATTTTCATCTTAAAAAATAAGAAATAGTTCATGAATTTTGATTTTCCACCCATGAACAAACTCAGCAAGACCTTATTAGAAATACCAGAGACCACCACAAAAGCATCCTGGGATCCAACCACCAATTCAAGTAGTTCATAAACAGCTGATGATAGAAGAAACATCTTCTGAAAATGTCCTAGTGTTATGTAAGTAAATGGAGTTAGTGTGAAAAAACTGAATACATTAATGTAGGACATATTACCACTCCATTGTCTACACCTTCATAAGTACAATTTATCCAATTAATTCCTGGATATACTTCATTAGTGGTTCCAATTCAACAAAACTTTTATTAGCTCTTATTATAAAATTAACTTATGAATTAAAGGCAGCAAAAACCTGGCAATCATGCATATATCATCAATTGATCCAAACTCATTTTATAAAATGAAAGTTACATTTGTTGTTAAATGCAGTCACCAAATCAAAGAATATCTTGATCACAAACAAATCATTATATTCATTGAAAAATAACAATAATGGCACTGTAGCTCCAGCATGACATAAAACAATGTTTCTGAATCCAGTAAATAAAGAGGGATTCACAAACTTTTAATATGATTATTAGGTATTACTGCTTTAGCTTTAAAATTATTATCATTAACCCAATTACTGCAATAAGAAGACCATAGCGCAAAAACATGACAATATGGTTGAAGAGGTGAATATTGTAAAATTCTCATTAAATATGGTATATACATAGTTCTTTATTTGGTATTTGCATTCTAATCGTTCCAGTGTTTGATCCGCTTTCTTTATGATTGGAATTGGTAAAATATTTTATGAGAATAACCGTAGTAGAATTCTGTAAATATTTAATGTAAAATGGCATAATTCATTGTGGGGACTAATGTCTTGGTGATTAACTCAATTAAGATAACAGAATATTTTCTATATTTAATCAAAATATTTAGAAATGTTGGTAATTAAATTGAGATATAATATGTACCTAACAGATTTAAAACAGAAAGGTATACTCTTTATCAGCCTAACTGTTAACTTATTTTCAGCAGATTAAAATGAATCATTGAAAAACAAACACAGTCCAATTTACTTAGAAGATATACCACAATCAGTAACATTATTAATTGGTTGCACCTTAATCTTGAAACTCATCCCTGAGTTATTTAATATTTTATTGAATTAATTTTATTTTTCTGCACTCTTATCTTCATAATAGCTTACATACTTCACACATCTTTGTAACCCAGCACTAAATACACTGCAATATTCTTCCACACTTAAATTCCAAAAGATATATATGTTCAAGCACATGCTCTAAGGCATTAAAATATTATTCCAAATCTAAACTGTTACTTTGCTCAGAATTTATATTGCTGATTCCCTGTCAGTATTCATGAATCTTGATTTTTTACTATCAATTAAACTATAATGAATCATTAATTAATATAACTACCAAACTAAATTATTTTAATCATTATTATCATCATTTATAGCCTATTATTTTGAAAATTCTATGTTTTCCATTCACAAAATGCAGCCTAAGATTTAATAGTTAAGAGGTGGCCGTTATTATTATTTGTGTTTCAGAAACTGTACCGGTTCATAAACTGTGTAGAGCTTGTGTCACCTCATCATGCAGCAAGAGAGCTGGTGCACACAATTAGACAAGGTCAAATCACAAGCCTTTTTCAGAAGAGTGTAAAGCGGGTATGTGCCATAACATGATTTTATTCTGCCCCATCATAATATATACAGTTACACAAATTATAAATATATGATCATTCAATTATTATTCTAAATAAAATAAAAAATTAGGTGATATAAAATAATCGCACAGTTAAAATAATATAATTTTAACCAACCATACTCATTGCACCAACGAACATTAATTAAGCTTAATTTATGTAAAGTATTTTAATAAATAACTCAACTTTTAAACACTTTAAATAACTATTAGAATTTTAGTAGATAGAATTTCTGCTAATAACAACTGATGTTAGCTAGCAAATAAAAAAAAAGCATTTAATTTTTCGCTACAGCAATTAATTTATATTAAGTTTTTTCATGATATTTTGATATACTATTCTTGGTATAAATGTCTCCTAATTTATATTAGGGACCAGAGGCAGACCCAGGATCTTTTTCAGAAAGAGGAGGGGTTCAGAAACTTTGGAATGAAGTGCGCAATATTTTTTCTAATTTCCATTACCTACAAGCAGAGCTTATTAGGAACATAATGATAAGGATTTCTTATTCAATTTTGCATAAAAGAATGAAAACAAAATTGTTGTATAGAATTTTATCCATGTACTTTCCAATATTTCTCCCCTTGCTTACCAGAAAAAAGCCTCACCTATCCTATGCATGAGTTCACTTTTCCACTCTAATAAGGTAAGGTCAATGTAAACATATACTCACTAATATATACAAGCTTACTAAATAATTTAAATTATGTGATCTTTTGAAACTAATTTTATTTACACTATAACACAATCACTGATTTTTAGTGAGCTTTTTATGAGGATATGCTTACTAAATAATTTAAATAGCGTTATTCAATTGATACTAGCCACAACATAGTTGCTTATTACTTTGGGTCAACTGATTGAGTCAGTTTTCCACATACATTTACAAAGTTAACATATGTGAAATCTTGTCTTAGGGACAAACATTCTTAATTAACTATTTAGTGCAGGAAATATTTTCAGTGCTGGACACAGGAAATATATGCAGCAATGTTTTTACATCTGGTAACATATTTTCCTTATAATGCCTCCCTTGGCCAGTCATCCTTCTTCACCCAAATAATGGCTCTACCAAAATTTGAATTCTATTTTTAGTCTATTTATTCTTGTGAAGCAAGGACAAAGAGTTATTAAAATGATTTAAAAAGGATCATTTTCAGGAGGGCTACCATAAAAGATAAGAGGGAATGGGATTGAAGAGATTTATTAAACCATTGATCACCACATAACAATGTTGAAGCAATAGTTTTAACTAACAGAAAGCAAGAATTGGCTTATTACATATTATGTCTGAATAAAGTAAATATCCATGTTTATAATAACATTTTAGGATCTTGAAAAATATATAGATTTACATTAAGAAAATCAAATTACTATTTTTGCCTTTGGAAAACTCTAATTTATTTTACTAACATCAGGTATTTCATGAAAAAGACAGGATAATCCTGAAAGCCAACCTGATGTGGAATCCTAATCAAATTTGGAGACATTGGAGAGTGGAAAACATCTTCCTTCAGCTGTAGTAGTCAACAGTTGAAGAAGGGTCGTGTGTACCTAGGCACTATATATACATTGTCATATTTTTCTACTTTACTCAGACACTAGATTCTAAGTCTCTGGACCACTGACTTTCAGCCAGTATCTCTATTTTCTTATGGGTGCATCATATTTTTTTAATAGTGTTTAACATCTGCACATTTTAACTGCTATCATATCATAGGCAGTGAGTGCTGATGCTACACAACAGAAAGTATATATTGAGAAAGGAAATGTTGAAGGAAAGAAGATTTCCAGGTCTAAGTATAGGGTATTTGCTACTAATGAGGACGAGGAAAACCTGGGAGAAACCTGGGAGAAACCTCAATCAAGGTGCCAGAAATCGAACTTAAGACTTCCCTTTCACGAGTTCCTTAGCGGCTTAGACAACTCGTGTTTGTGCATAATCCTGGACTGCTATTGTGGGTATTAGTAACTTCAAGCTGAAAGTACTAAGCGTGTCCTGCAGTAGACATTATTGGATATCACAATATTTTGCATTAAAGGAAAGAAGATTGTTTTCGATAAAGCTCCACAGGAGTTATCTGAGTGTAATTGTCTGTGACTTTGGTGTTTTACTGTTTTGGAAGTTGTAACGCGGAGTTCGGCAATGAGTCGATCGGCCCATTTCAGCTAGCTCGGGGAAAATTTTTGTAACCAAGTTACGAGGTACTTCAAGTTGAGTTATGATTATCACTGCAGAAAAGCAGCACACGATGGGCGTTCACTTCTCCCTCCCCTCTTAACTGGTCGAGTCCTTCCTCTGCACAGTGCGAGCTGTAAAGACGGAAATCTATAAAAAGTGTAAGCAGGTGTATAATTATGAATGGTACTGTTAAATAACAGTACAGTTTTGTGACTTTTTATGTGCGAATTCATTACTGATATAATTAGATCTGTGTGTGTCTAATTTACTTTCGAATAGCCCGCGGAAAAATGAAAAAATAAAAAAGAAAAGAAAAGAAAAGGAAAAAAGAAGAAAAAACTGTTCCTGCTAAAAAGCATAAATCTTAGATATGATTTCCATTAAAAACGAAAACATGATTATTTTAATCGCAAGTATGTGTGTTTATTGTATAATGACAAGACCGCTGTTGGAAAGAAAGCTAATGTGAAAGGACATTTTAACACAAGTATTCGAAAATAAATGCTGCGTTTCCTCCGAGCAGTAACGTCAGAAAGGAAAGAGTTAAGAAGCTTAAAAACTGACTGATTGGCCAACATCACTGACAGAAATAAAACTGCCTCTCTTGCTTCTTATAACATATCACAGATTGCGGCAAATAGAAAGAAGAAGAAAAAAAACTCTGGAAGTTGAAGAAAAATTTAAGTAATGATTTTTACAAACTGCAGACTTTTATTTTATAATTTAATTAATAAATATGAGATAGTGTCTGCCATAAATTCTCTTCAGCTTTCATCTCGGCTCTCGATGTTACAATGTATCACTAAATCCAAAATCTGTCTATTTTCTTGATTTTTGCAAAGTACTTATGGTAGACAATACTTTATTGGCACTTAGAGGATCAGCTAAGGGGAATTGCAAGTGTAAATTTCTTACAGCACCCTTTATTCTGACGCCATAAATGAGATGTTATCTCCAACGAGGAACGGGTCCACAGATAATAGAAGTTTCCTCAGAGGTCAATAACTATTCCAGCTAATGCTTAACCAGTGAGCTTTTCTTTTACTATAAATAGATTCGTCGCTATTGTGCAAATCCACGTCCTCAGCATGTATCGACTGGTGTGCATCAATAAATTTGATGAAGTTCTCTCGTTTCGTAGAAATAAAGCGTGTAATATATCAGTAGTTTCATCAGTTCTGTTCAAAGATCATAGCATGTGACCCGGCTGCTGGTACTATACAAAATAAAATCTTCTGTTTCCTCTCAACAACAAACAATGATTTCATTTTAAGAGCGACCGTGGATGAAACATTTCCCACATGACGCTCAAGATCTTTGTCATTACATTAGAGGTAATGCCGAACGATAAACGTTATCATTTTGGTCAAGACACTTCTTTAGTTATCTTACCAACAACGGGGTGTCCCGGCAAAAGAAGATTCTATCGACCTGAAACATTACAGGTTCAATGATTGGCCGGACTTTCCTGAATTTGAGCCAGTCTTTGGGAATAACGTTTTTGGTAACTTTGGTTTTAGATTTGCAGCATGCAGCTAATAAATCTTAATTAGCTCGGATAGTGTTGAAATATTACTGGCTTGTTTCATTGCAATACAAAACTCACTTCACCAGTCAACTTGGAAAAGCTTTTCAGGGGAATTTGCGCAAAAGTGGCTATCTGTGAAGTAGATTGACCGCCCCTTTCCCCAGCAAGTATGTACAGTACTACCTTTAATGTGCAAGAGAAAAATATTAAGTCAATTGTGATTATCAAAAATTATTTTTCGACATATGTCTATTCCGTAGTTTCCCCTTTCTTAAGCTCGGAGAAGGGAGTCTTATGGCAGTGCTCATTGAATTTCCAGCAAAATATGCCTAGTACCACTATGATGATAATTTAAGGTTATCAACTTAAGTATAATAACTGCAGCAGGAGTCCGAAGCAGGTAAAGAGCTGCATGAAGGACTGGATTTGATTGTTTGGGATAGATTAAGATATTTCAGTACTTCAGCCCTGATGTGTGGTGAAGGAGACACCGGCGGTAGGATCCACGGTAGGCGACTGCACACGTACACGAGATCCCTAATATGTTTCCAGATAGAACAATTCGAAATTTGAGCCCTTCAGAAGTCAGCTTGCATGCCACTCGCCACATAGGGAAGAACCACACCGCACCAGCATATCTCGCCCTGGCATTTTTGGCCCTGAGGCAGAACCAATAGAATGAAATTATATGCAAGGAGAGAGCGGAAAGTAAGAATCCATCCGAATTTCACGTAAGTGACCAGGGGAAACCACGAAAAAATTCCTGGTCAGAATGGCAGATCCCTTGGAATTTGAACCCGGTACCTCCCGAATGCGATTGCCAAGCGTTACCTCGGTCAACATGAAGATGGTGTTCCTTGAATTAAGTCGCTCGCAGCAGATAGAGTTTCGCAGAGGTGCACATTATTGTTGTTATCTACAATAACAGCTGCGTTAATGTCCTGCAATTCTCGCTTCAATATTTTGCAAAAATAATAACTGATAGGGGTACAGAACGTATCTTTCCACCACGTAGGGTTTAGAGTTCTTTGAATACTAAATATAGCTAAGCCGTTTTATTTCAACTTGATAATAGGATTTTCTTGCAATATTAGCCCTCTAAAGCACTTATATTACACAGCCCAGAAAGTACTATGAAGTGTTTGTCGTTTATCGTACACTGTGTTCTCTATTTATCTATAGGTTTTTTTTTTTTTATGCTTTTGATAGGCCATATTGTTCTGCATGCAATTACTGCGCACTATATATTCTTCTCATGCAAAAGAGTTTCGAGTTCAGAGTTTTTATACCCTAAAATATTCATTGTTTTGTTGAGAAACATGATCACGTAAAAGAAATCAGTAAAGAATACTCACCAATTAATAAATTATTCTACCGTTATCATTCCATAACATCCTATTACAGAAATTGACCTGAATATCTCAATCACCTTCCTGCAATTAGTGGACAACCGTGAACTTGTATGCTTTCAAGTTCAAATTCATTCAATTTCGGTAAATTAACTGATGCGTGTCATATCACTTCAATCTGTGGATCATATAATGAGTTTAGCCAACTCTAAAGAGAAACCCAGGATGTAGATTTCGTCAGAAAATACATACATTATCTATATTTGAAGAAATTGTCACGCTTTTTCTTTTAACTCTGGTGTAGAAATTGTCAAAGATTTATTATTATTATTATTATTATTATTATTATTATTATTATATTTTATTATTATTATTATTTTTTACATATAACATATCTTAAACTTTCAAGACCGATGTTCATAACGATAAAATTAAAACTTTCGCTAGGCTTGACACGTCAACAAACATTACACTGATGATGTTGGACTGATAGTCGGCGAAAGCTCTGGTTTAGTTTTTAAAACATAGACCACAGCACAGCGGTCAGGAAGTTTTAATTTTAACCTTTTTCACATAGATAACATTACAATGCCACCTTAATAAATAATACATGTTAATGAAACTTCAATTATTTACATCTAGAATGATTACAAAATGATAACTTTTTGTATATTTGGAAATTTGAATTAATTCAATGGAGAAAAAAAAAAGGTTACTTATTTTATGATTGAATAAAATCTTCCTCTGAATAGAAGATATGAGTGATAAGGTTTCTTTTTTAATGCTAAAATGAACTTGTTTTTATTAATATGCAGTTTCTTTACAGATGATGGAAGTGAATTAAATATTATTATACTGTGGTATACATCTTTTTGGGGTGCCTACAACTGGTTACTTGGTCTGTTTAAGTCCTGGTTGTAATGAATGAATGAATGAATGAATAGTGTTTAACGCCCGTTTTTGCTACAGAGGCACCACAGGCGATGGACACTGATGACACATGAGATGAAATGATATATATTGGGAAAGGATTTTATGGAAGGAATCGTTCCAGGCCTAAGTTTAGGGTACCTCCCCGGCATTTGCCATTTATGAGGACTGAGGAAAACCTGGAAAAAATCTCAGTCAGGAAGGGTCCTGGTTGTTTCTGGGTTCTTTGCTCTATATGAGTTTTTTATAATACTTCTTAATTGTCTACTACAAACAAAAGCACATCTAGAATGTACTCGCAAGCTAATAGTAAAATTCCAAATGTTTTGAATAGCGAGTTGATTGTTTATTTTTATTATCCATTTTTGTATAACAAATATTTATTTTTTAAATTTACTGAATTTCTCCCAAATTTTACTCTATAAATCATTGGGGAATGGAATGTTTTAAGATGCTCTTATTTATACAATTAATTAAAGTTCTGGTTGCAAAACATGTTGAGGTTAGTTTGGAAAAGATGTAATTAATATGGTCTTTCAAATTCATATTATGGTCAACCATAAGACCAAGAAATTTTATGTTACTTAAATCGATGATTTCATTCCCTTCATATTGTATTTTTGAGTCTGCAATGTTTTTATTTTTGTGTGAAAATTAATATATTTAGTTTTTTTCAAAGTTTATGTGAATTTTGTTACTATCAAACCAGTTATTTAGTGTACTGAAACTATCATGGGATAAATCTGAGAGACGACTTATTTTGTGTTCTTTAATGATAATACACATCTTTTGCAAAAAGAACTGAATAAGCGTTTATTACAGAGGGGAGATATAAAAGTGTGAATAACAATTTTCTAAAAGGAATGTGTGAATATCGCAGGACAATGTTTTCATCGTCTCCTGTCATAAAGTACATACTTATTTTCATTTAATTGCGAGAACTTGAATCAGTTGTGTGGATATTACATCCCCTCGCTGCTGGTCACCGCTCTGACGCCGTCAAGCTATCTGCCTTGAAAAAGAGTCTACAACACTTTTCGAAACAGTCCTGCAGTTCATTTTTGGTTACTTTTCTGTGAAAGCATATGTGCTACAAAACCATAAAAGACCAACTGTAATATGGTCCATGTCTAGTGGTAGCATTTGCGCCTACTAATCCGGAGGTTCTGGTCAGGTCAAGCGGTCTGCGTAAAGTTTATCTAAGTTCTCCCTTACCCTGAGAAGGTGAATGCCAGATAGCTTTAAGGCGCCAAAAACTTCGAGCTTATATTTCATTTCATTCATTCCTACAGACTTCGGCAATAGTATTCAGTCCACAACCTACAGACTTAGCGAAAAGACTAATGCAGTCAAAACGACAGCAAATAAAATATTTACATAAATACGGTCTATATTTATTTACTTGTATTGTATGGCAATGTCAGTTATAATAATACTGTTTTTACACGACGCTACATCGGCATCCTTTTTAAGTTGAAACGTGTTTTGTGTACGGCAGTCCCACGGCAATTTGGAACTGTTTCTTTATCGACCCCACACTTTGCGAGTCAATTTTGAAGCGGTTTATTGTGTTGTTATGGATTGCCTTGTCCTGTTGCCTACGCTTCAAGGCAGTGTCAGGGTAATTTTCGCTGTTTTGTTTAGCTCCGCTCAATGGAAATGGAAGAGAACCCTTTTAGTTACAATAATTACGTCACATACCATTTTGCATTGCGCAGTTTATTGATTGCAACGTTATTTACATTAGCAGGCGTTTCTGAAAATAAACCGGTTCGGCGTAGTGACCTTGACCTATATCTGAACCTCGTAACATTACTTTGCGACGTAATTAGAATCTGACTTCGATCTTAGGACTGCACCTATTCTCGCTTTGGATCTTCAGCCCTCAAATTACGACACGAAAACTTTCCGCCTCTCAAAGGGTACAAGAAATATTGATTTTTTTCGGTGAGTGAATCATCTTCAATCTAACTTTTAACATCCATTCGTGTGGTTCTTGCACCCGCAGGCCTAATGCACTATACGTAAAAGTAAACTGATAACATAGAAAATTATGTGCGTTGAAGTATCCTGCGAGTAAGTGATGACAAACAAGGCAAGTTGCCTCTAATATACTCCCTAAATATCACCTACCGTGGTTTACAGACGCCTCCGGGTTTCACAAATATAAGCGTGACCCTTTAAAAGTTCAAAATATACAAAATCAGTTGGCTCGCTCAAAACTATATTATGCCATATTGCTTGATCATTAAAAGGACATAAACCTTGCCTTTCGTGTTCACCTTTTGTTATACTTGGTGATTTCATTATCTTGAAATTCTTTCCTGCTAGCGTTCAGTTATATACAGAGTTATCATATAAAAACTTAATTTTTTAGAATTATACATTTAAATGAATACGTAATATAAACATTATCGATTAAACAAATATCAAAGATAAATATTAATTATAGCGGAGACATGCGTAAATACTACTCCAACGTCTGTCTCTCTTCTCACTTGACCCCATAATAGCCTGCAATTTATTTCTTACGTCTTCTATCTAGCATTTTCTAGAGGCTTTCTGACTTTGCTTCGACTTTCTCAAACTTGGAGAACACGTTGGCCTCTTCCACTACACTTCAGTTTTTGAGACTCGATAGGCCTCTGAAATATAAGGGTGCACATTGCATTTAAATGTTTGGCTTGGTGTCTTGTCTTGTTCATTGGAAAATCAAAATGTTTAACTTTTTTTGTGCTTAAAATATTAGTGAATTCCTTAGCACTTTCCTTCGCCCTTTCTTCTCCAGCATTGTACTTTTCGTAAGATCACATGCCTTTTTCAAAGCAACATTATGTGTTGCAGTAGCTTACATATAATGTTGCTGTAGGAAAACATTTATTTATAACATGTACAGTAATTAACAATCTATAATTTTGCGGTACAAATTAACGGGTGTGAAGCATTAGCATATTCTTGTCTGACAACTCAGAAATCCTATTTCAACTAAAAACAATAGCATCATGCAACTCAAGAAAAATTACAGACACAAATTTTAACTTAATCTAGTGACAGATTTTTTTTTTCATTTTTTGAGGTTAAAATGAATGTCTGCTTTTTTAATCATTGATCCATTATAGGATATTTTAGGACATAAAAAATCATAATTTTCCAGAGCACCCAAATAATTTTTTCCAAATTAAGCGAGTTTAGTTGAAATTAGTTACGGAAAAAATGTAGGGCATAATGAACATGAACTACTTGAGGAAACAAAAGAGTGAATGTGGCTTGTATACCATAAAATTAGCCTTCCAGTACAGCCGCTCCATCGTATTCTTGACCGCGCAACTAGCACAAATCTGTTCCAAAAACGTTGAGGTTATTAATACTGGCAATTGCAATTTCTTTGCTGTAATGTAAATTGGGGGCTGTTAATATCTTAAAATCGATACAACGAACACAAACAACATTTGCTGCATACAATTTCAGTCGTTTTCTCATGGAGCACAAAATAAAAAACACAGCAATGTCTTTATCTTAGCCGATGCTTTAATAATAGCTGTTACTTGTTTCAAGAATTTCGTTTTATTTTTTTTTTTTCCAGCTAGAATAAAATACATTAATTTTCACTATAAGGTAATAATTTTGTAATGCTGCACTTTGTACATAAACGACTCTCGAAATTTTCCCTCCCACCCTCTACATCTTCCCCAATTCTTCCGCTAACCCTATACCCTCTTAAATTTAATCCTTGACCCCTGTAAAAGAGCACATTGTAAATATTTAATTAGCTCTTTCTGTATTTGAAAAATGTTCTTTGTTTCTTCGTTTCTTGATATAGTTTTAAAGTAAATGGGTCTTAATTATTTTGTCAGCGTTTTTGTTATGATGTAAGCGGCCTTATCCCGGTGATAAGAGCTTTGTTGATGGTCTCTTAAAAGTTGTTTTCTTATTTTCCAGTACTACATTTTTCAAAACATAGTTGGCTTTTGTGGCCTCATTTACTGCATTTGATAAAAATAGGTTGCAAAAACTTTCAAAAAACTCTGTACACTTTGAAAAACTTAACCATCCCCATTCATTTTAACTATTTCTGTTTAAACTTTCAACTTTCTTTGTTATTTCAATGTACTTTCATTGGGAAGTTATTGATTTTTTTATACATTTTGACCGCCATGTGTGGCCGAGGTCATTAAGCCGTGTACGCTTGAGCGGAAGGTCTGGTGTT
The DNA here is from genome assembly GCA_030762175.1 of Metallyticus violacea. Taxonomy (NCBI): domain Eukaryota; kingdom Metazoa; phylum Arthropoda; class Insecta; order Mantodea; family Metallyticidae; genus Metallyticus; species Metallyticus violacea. The sequence goes on along the minus strand of CM060832.1, from coordinate 63,871,270 downwards.
CGAATCCCGTCTCCTCCCTGACTGAGGTTTTTTCCAGGTTTTCCTCAGTCTTCATAAATGGCGAATACCGGGGAGGTACCCTAAACTTAGGCCTGGAACGTTTCCCCCATTAAAAAACAAAGCCTTTCTCAATATATCATTTCATCTTATGTATCATCAGTGTTCATCGCCCGTGGTGCCTCTGTAGCAAAAACCGGCATTAAACACTATTCATTAATTATTAATTATACAGTTTTATGAGGCAAAACCTTCTATGGGGTGAGCGTCAATTTGAACTGATGTAAAATCTATGAAATGCTTACCTACTGTTAGAAATATAGCTATCTGTTTCAAATTGCTCGAATTTCAATTTATGACAAACTTCAAAGACTCTTATTCATTTTCAGCAAATATGACAAATTTATTGATCTAAAAATACGTTACAAAATCATAGATTTTAAACGTCAAAGCAGAAATCCTTACCATAAAAACTTATTTATAATGCCAATATGATGGTGCCACCATATTTTATAGTAATTTAATCGCTTTATAATTATTTCGCTGTATTGGTGATTTAATGCTCATATGATCATGATCCATCTCATATGTGTAAATTGCTTTGTCTGTTGTTATGTGCCACATTTACAATGTTGTCTTCATAATCACCAATACTTGAAAGTTGTTACCATCTTTTTAAGGAATGAAATAAGGAACATTTCATAAAAGTAAAATATGTTAAAAGTATTACGGTAAGTTTTATCTGCACTTTATGCTACCTGATTATCTATTAACAATATTATTTTAATCAGATGCGATAACTTAACCTAGAATAAAAAGCAACAATTACCACTTTAACGTTTTCTTAATTAATATGGAAATTGGCAAACTCAGTTCTTTCAGGTATATTTTTAATTTGACCTTGCAGCCTTTAAAAGTTCAACATATGATTTAATCATGGCATGAAATACTTTGCATTGCAGTCTTTATTCACTTACATCATGAGTTCATTTTTCACTAGAAACACTGAATACCTATTACTTGCATTAGTCCATTCGTGCTGCCATTGTTCTTTTAATTTATGTTTTATTTCCTTTAAGTTGTTGCATTGACTGCCAGTATTAAACTTACTTTCTCCAAGTTGCCTTTCTTTAACCAATAAACAGCGCCTCGTAATTTAATTAATAAGTCAATTGGCCATATTCCTGTGACTACTAAAAGGGCCATAGTGGCTAAATGCCCCTGTAAATCTTAATAACACCTTCCTTTGTGATCTTCTTAGAAGAGTTTTTATTTGGACATCCTTCATCCTCAGAGCCCAGACCCTGCTCCATAAGTCATTATTGAAGCAAATATGCTCGTATGGTATGCTGTAATGACGTTTAATGGAATTTTAAAATTCAACCGAACTAATCTTGCTAATTTCATCATAACGTTTTCGGATTTTTTTCGTGCGTATTCAGTATGTTTCCTAAAGTTTAGTTTTTTCGTCTAAGTAGATTCCCAAATATTTTGCTTCTTTTTGGCGTCTTATATTTTAGTTCTTGTATTTTATACATGGATCTCTTTAGAGATTTCCTTTCAAAAGCATGTAGTAGCCTGATTTAGTTGGAGCGACTTGGAGTTTAGTTTTAATGCAGCAATTACTTAATTTATAGGTTAATTTATTCGCTCTTCTTTCAATATCTGCCCTATTGTTTCCTTCTTCCTTCTATTCCTAGCTTCGTCACTGAAGACCAATCTGTAAAGAAAACCATCATCTTCGAATCGTTCTTGCAGTGCCATGCAAAAGTTGAAACGTAGGACTTTGTCATTAGCTGTTAGAGCTTGACGCAGTTTTAGGCGACATGGCTTTAGGCACCTTCGTAACACACGACATACTGTGGTTTGAGGAACTTGCAGTTCCCTGCCACACCTCGGTAGTTGATTTCTTAGGACTACGGAGATAAACGTCCCTAAGCGGATGTGAGGGGACGCCCACTGCTTTTCTCTTTGCACAAACAACCTGTATCCACAAATTGTGCGTACCATCTGCGAATAGAGTTGTCGGAAGGAGGCTCCTTCCCGTATTTTGTTCGAAAATGGCGCTGGACTATGGTAACGGATCGGTGTTGATGATATTCAAGAGTACAAAAAGCTTTCTGCTTACCGCTAACCGCCATTTTGTCAAACACCGCTGTTACTGCCATCTGGTGGTAACTGATGTCACTACAGTTGATGCAAAACAAAACTTTGACTGTTTGTCTAACTGTTACTGCAACAATAAAAAGGTATGGTTTCCACGTTTTCTAAAAAAATTCACGAAACCCCGACATTTAGAATAACCCTGTACTACATGAGGATTCCCAATTTACTTGATGCAACATTACAAGATTAACTTTCTTTGTCAGCGGCATGGCCGTAGTTTTAAATAATTATCATCAGAATCCGACATTTTAGCTATTAATTTTTTTGAATAATTTAAATTACTCTTTAAACTTATCTGCACACTTAGCACCGAGCCTGGTGAAAGTCATGCCTCCTTTCACGAACGATAGCGGAGGGTAGCGGAAAGAACCGAGCCCAACTGTAGTAAACTAATGTACATGGATAATTACAATGTTCTCCCGGTATGGTGGCTCAGTTGGTTAAAGCGTATTGCTATCAACGGAAAGGTAGTGCAGTAGGTTCTCTTCATCCCGTGAATGATTTTTTTAAACTCCACAATTTGTGTGCACTTTTTTCTATTTATAATAAATATTACATTTTTTAAGGTAGGACAGCGCATAAGTTGCAATTTTACTTTTATTTCATGTACGTTTAAGATTAGGTTAGCTTAAGTTAATAATTAAAAAAATAGTTTAGATGAAAAAAAAAAGTCCGAAAGTTATACTGTTAACGCATAAGACTGCAAATTTTGATATGGTTAGGTCAGGTTAGCTTAAGTTAAAAAATTGCAAAAGTTATACTGTTAACGCATAGGTTGCAAATTTGCTTTAGTTGGGTTAGTTTAGTTAAATTAAAAAAAATAGCTTACGTTAAAAAAAGTTATACTGTTAAATTAACTTATACTGTTAAAAGCCCATGCCTTTTCCTGTATCAATTATTTCCTTTACGTTTTACATTGATTGCTACATTATATTTTCCAATTAAATGTTGCTGTATACTAAATGCGATTATCTGCTAACAGGCTTTTACAAAGTCACTTTTGCCGTATAATTGCTTGTTTCTGTGAATTACGACTGTTATATTTTCTCCGCGTATAACATGGATGTTCAGTTTTCTCCGCTGTAGTTCGTGAAAGGAAGACCAGGCTCGGAGCTAAGTGTACGGGTTACTTTCACTCCCTGTACAAAGAAGTATGGTGGAAGCTGAGTCCCGAGCGACAGCGGAGATAGCCGAATTTATTCGCACTAGCTGAAGGCTGCAGTGCACTAGCTGAAGGCTGCAGTAGAGAAATATGGAATCTGGTAAGCTAATCGCTGGCTGCCATCCCGAGCTACAGCGAAAAGTAGAGAATCGATCACTTCGCGATTGTTTTACTTCATACGAAGCACCTGACTTGTGGGTGCTTCCCTAGCGACTGAAGCCGAAGAAAATGCGGTGGCACTCTTGTATGGGGATTTTGCAATGAGGAATGCGATGAGATACTTTCTTTTTGTTTCTATTTCTTTTTTCTTTTCTTTTTTTAAATAAAGAGTCTTCTCTGTGGAACAATGTTCCTCTTTTGGGACATTTCTGTAGTTTTAGGAATGGGTACATTTTATTTTGGTTGTGAACAGCGGCTAATGTTGCCTTTAAGGATGCCGTGTTGTTTCTTCACGACCTCAAACTCTCTTATTGTGGAAATTCCCTTAATGGCATCGAAAAACAACTCGCAACAACTTTTTCTGTTTGTTCTGAACAGCTGGGACTTTCTTGGTTGCTCACTTGGACTACTAATTCCTCCTTTTTATTGAGAACAGAAACATCTTCAGTTTTAGAATGTTCTATAGGGTGCTCAATGCAGACCTGAAATTGACATATGCTGTGTATGCGTTTACACATATTCCATTTAATGCTGGAATCAACACACATGTAAGAGAATCTGTGTATGTATGTGTGAATGATTACATTCACAGATTAATTTGCATTTACAGCCCACAGCATTATTTTGCACAAAATAAATCTCGTCACTTTCGATGAGGAAGGGATCTTCCAACCGCATTCTTCCTTAATGATGATGTCCTTGTTTATTTCCAACCTTGCTTTGTGCCTACGACGAATGTCTTTAATTTTGCTGGTCAGATTTCCTTTCATAAGCACAATGAGCATGTCAAACATCTTGCGTTTAACAAAGGATATTATAGCAAATATTGCTTTATCCAGACGTTTCACGCGTTTTCCATATAGATGCATATATTTGAGCGTATGATGCATTCGCTCATTATGCATTCTGCATTATTCACGTAGTTTTCCTGGAAGTAGGAAGCAAACTCAGAGATGTCAGATCATATTTCCATTTATCCATTGCAATAGAATGTGCGGTGGCATCTCTCTCTTCCAGTAATGTTCTTACAATCCTATACATATGTTTGTTTTTCTTGTTCATTGACATTTTATATATATATTTTTTTTCCAGGCTCTGTCCACGTCTCATTGTTGGCGCTTCTATTATTTAAATACAAGCATTATAAAAACACTCTGCTAAATCTAACATAAAAACTTTAGGGGCTTAATGTATTGGAAGAATATGGGCAGCACGTGAAAATCACTCCTGTTGGATATAAGGATGGTACATGGAAACCCTTGCCTCATGTCAACTAGCACTAGTGAAGTTATATGAGTTCGAAACACAGCTATTAAATCCAGGCGTTCCATCAATACATATACAGTAGTTTCCAAACTTTTTTGATAATTCGCCCTGTTCATTGTTCATTATAATTGATACAAAATTGTGTTTTTAATTCCGGGTGGGAGTCACTGACCGTGTATTGTGGTAAGTCATATTCAAGAGAAGTAGAAAAAATCACTTTATTACCTCGCGTTCGGGACTTGGGAATTCGGCTCTTTCCGTCGCTCTCTCGGGACTGCAGCCAGCAGCCAGCTTCTCACAGCCAGATTCCATACTTCTTAGTACAGGGTGCAACGTCAAGTTACGGGTAAGCCTTCATTCGCAACTTCAGTTCGCTTCAGCCCGCCTCGCTGTTATGCACACTGTTGCTTATATAAGTTGCTTACTACTTCCGGCCGTAAGTTTACTATCGACATTAATCGATTAGTCAGAGAACAAATGAATATCAAATTCGAAAATATAAACCCAAAATCATATTAATATAAATATGGATTTCATTCCTTAGGTTCTAATATTCAAACAAAGAAAATCTAAAAAAATAATAGACCCATTGATATTCTTTGAGCTAGTGTACTTTTTCTGGTAAAAACATTAATGTACTAGAACACAAATAATGAGGAATGAAATACAATTGGGTAATTTTATAAAGCCAAACTAATCATATAAAAATATATCTAAAATTTGCTGTCGACTAAACCAGCAATACCGGCTTAAGTCTACCAGACGTGAAAATAATACTGAACGTGTCTGCATTTCATGAGATTTGCATCGGCCTCTATACAATAAATAAATTTACATTTTTACAGGGAATTTTTCAATGTTCATTTTTATAGAGTGCTTGCATTTTAATCACTCATTTTTTTTTATATGGAAGCACATGTTACTATGACAGCAATATTTATGTCATAGTGTCATTCACTTTTGTTTATAAATTTGTTAGTCCTTGAGAAATTACTAAATTGCGCTTCTGCACGAAACAAATGAAGGCGCTCTATCAGAAAATGTGGTTGGGGGAGGGTAAATCAGAAGGCGAAATTTTAAAATGTCTTTCAAAATATAGTGCTCGGAACAATGACTACAGAGTATATAAGATTTGACATATATTTACATTTTCTCAAATCTTCGGTTTTTGTTTTATTTAATTATTTTTAAAGGGTCCCACGCCCGCCCCCTAGGTGACGATCGCCCGACATGCTGCATCCCCTGCTTGTTAGGTTAGTCAGTTCCCGCATAAAGTAACTTGGTTAGTGAAGGAAACAATGCACTCTCATGCTTAGCATGCACAGGAATCCTGAGAAGTAGGGGGTTACGTGTGGCACACATGGCCAAGCCCAGAGTGCCAGGCGATATCAAAAGAGATTCTAGCGCAATGCGATTAGATAGTAGTTAAGCTTATAGTCTAGTGTTAGTATAATCTTCCATCTACAGCTAAAATAAATTATACATTACTTTTAAAAAAGCCTGTATAATTAGTCTAACATTGTTAACATTATAAAACTTTAGACAGTCTCAATTTTGGAACCAATTTCTTTGTTGGCAATATTGAGTCATTTTTAGTGTTGGAAGGGGAAAGGTAGTATTGTAGTTGTATGGAGAGGGTAACTTGATGTCAACTATCCAAGGAAAGATGCTCTTTTCTGCTGCTGTTGTAAATGATGTGTTGACTTAGGGATGCAAAATATGGTCGACTCTAGGCGGGTTAGCGGTACTTAATTAATACTTAAGCTATTTTAATTTCTTAAAGTATTCTTCAAGCCAATAATATACTTCCTAGTATTATATTTAAATTTTGTTTTAAGTTTTAAGTTCTATAAACCTGGCAATACCCCTTTTGCATTATTTAAATCTAATAGGTAAAAGTGACATGAAATATTGAATGTACATAATAAGGAAATGTTTTATAAATTTTTGCAAAATAATTCTTGATTTTTGTACATTTTTGATTGTAACATATATATATATATATATAAATAAAAACGCGTGCACGCACGCACACAAAACATTAATGGTAATAATGAACTATACCAAAATAATATCAGAAAATGTAGAGATGTCATATATAAGCAATTTGAGATATGGAACTAAATATTACTAAATATAACCCAGTTTTATGGTGTTAAGCATTTTGTCATTAGATGCTGATAAGTCAGTGTTAAAGCCGGGTGAAAAATTGGTTTAGAATCTCTTTAAAATGCAAGCATAGAAATATCATTTTTTCTCAGCTTGTTATCAGCGTTTTTAACATTTACTTCCATAAAATCCCTCAAAACTGGAACTAATCATTTGACAATGTGACATTGAGCATCATTAACTGCCTTCTTACATTATGTAGCCTATTCGGTAGAGAGCTTTTTAACAGCTTGTGTGGCGTAATGCATAACCAAAAGCTGGTTATGCATTATGCAGGTCGTGGGTACAATTCTTGTTCTACTTTTAGTTTTTTCATTTTATTTCTTTAATATGAAGTGCTATGATATGCATACTCAGGACTCGCTGCTGATTGGTAAGTACAATAATACTACCATTTCCTTGTTTAGGTTCACTGCATTTAGTAAGCTGACAGTACAATTATGCATTTCCTTGTTTAGGCTCACTGCATTTAGTAAGATGAGGATTGTCTGTGAGGCAACATGGAGAACATTTACACCTATATTGAATTTGCAAATATGCACTTGATTTATGGTGAAACAAGAAATAATGATTTAGCAGTGGCAGCACTGTATAGGAAAAGTTATTCCGCTAGATGCCACAACATCTTCCACTTTTCAATACATCGAAAGATGTTTGTGAGTGTGGAACCTTCAAGGTAAACAGGAGCAATAGAGCTGCTAGGGGAGCTCGACGCACAGTGCAATTTGAGGAAAATGTTGTGCAGAGAATTGCAGAAGAGCCACATAATAGCACCAGCGCTATTGCAAGTGCACTGGGCACTAACCACATTAGGTGTGATGAGCCATACATGAAGAACTTCATCCCTTTGACCGTCAAAAGGTGCAAGCGCTAAGTGTGGCACACTTTGCCCCCATCTACATTTTGTAACTGGGTGTTGCTGCAGCAGCCTGAATTCTTTTCACCAGTATTGTTCACCGATGAGACCATGTATCAGGAATGGACTAGTTTTAAACTCAAGAAACAGCCATGTGTGAGATTTATCAATACGTGGTGTTGTGTAGAGGAGTCACCAATAGGTGTTTTCTGGGATCATATGGTTCGGAATTATTTTAGATATCAATGGTCCATATCTGCCTCCTCCTCAGTTAAAAGGGGATGTTTATTTTCATTTTACCTGTATTTCTAAAAGATGTGCCTCTGCTTATTAGACATCAAATGTAGTGCAACATAATGGAGCTCTTCTCTGCTTCTCGCTAACTGTGCAAGAATATCTGAACCAAGGTCTTCCTGCCCAATGAATTGGAAGATGAAGACCAACTGTAGCTTGGCAAGCATGCTCTCCAAACCTCACAATCTTATTGATTTCTTTTTCTGAGGCCACCTCAGATCATGGTATATGAAACACCTGTCAATTAATAAGAGGAATTAATTGTTCAAATAGTTGCATCCTGTAATGATATATGACATACACCAGGAATCTTAGACTGAATACAGAATCGTTCCTGCACCGATTGCAGGTAGCAATTTCAAGCAATTTCTTTAAATACTGCTGTAAAGGCTTGGATGTTTGCTTTTTTCTGTTTTTCTATTTTTCTTACCCCCTTTAAACCACTTCCCCTTTTAAGTAAAGCATGTGAATTCTATTGAATCAAGCATGATTCCATCTTTGATAAGCATGAATTGTAATTACATGAGTTGATATGTTAAAATTTAAGTGTATAAATTGAAACAACTTAAAACATAGGCAATAAGTTGTGTTATTAGGCTCTATAGTCAAAAAACAAAAACATGCAAATTTGATACAACCAGATTTGAACTGGAGCCCAAATGACCACCTGTTACTGGAAAGCTGATGTCATAATCACTGCTTCCCTTCATTGTCATATGTTATGCTTTCAAGCGGCATATTCATTGGCCAGTGGCGTATTGGCGCTTTAGAAATTTACAGCCATAGCTTCAAAATATGAACTGATAGGTCATGTTTTCTATCTCAAATTACAAGTTTAAGACACCTCTACACTCTCAAAATTATTGGTGTAGTTCATTAGCATCCTGTATATAATATAAATTATATAACTCTTGAAACAATGTAATTAAAACAACAAGAAGGAGAAGTAGAAATAGATAATGCACTTAAGTACATAGTTACACAAATATGTCTTCTGCCTTTGAAGAAGAATACAAGCACTTCAAAATATTGCAATATTTATGTTAGTATTTAAGTGTTGTATCTATTTCTGCTTCTCAACTTCTTGTTATTTATTTATATAAACAATCAAAGCAGAAAACAGGCTTTTGTGAACAACTGCTGTTAAATATAAACACTGTCCAAAGAGATGGGGGAGCAATAAAAATGAAATATAAAATGAGTATTTAAACAATGTAGTTAAAATAACAAGAATGGGAAACGAAATTAATAAAATACTTAAATACATAGTAACACAAAAATCGCATCCTTCTTCAAATGTCTTCTGCCTTTGAAGAAGAACACAAGCACTTCGAAATATTGCAATATTTGCATTACTATTTAAGTGTTGTATCTATTTCTGTTTCTATACTTCTTATACTTCTGCTTCTGTACTACTTTATAAATATAAATAGTCAAAGCAGAAAATGACTTTTGTCAATAACTGCTGGTAAATGTACACACTGGCCAAAGAGATGGGATCAAGGTTGGAAACATTTTTGAGAAAAGTGCTAACAATTACCATTTGCTTTGGTGAAAGTTAGGAATGTACCATCAAACAACTTGTTAGTTCATATGCTTCCATGCTAAGCCATGCTATTGTATGAGAATGTGCACAAGAAAACATTTGATTAAAAAATTATTTATGTGCTTTTAGTTTTTGTGGCCTTGGCAATTAAGTATTTTAATCATCAACAATAGTTGCTCATTAGTGAAGATGATATCTAAGAATTTGTTTACCAATTAATGATTGTGTTTGTTTTCTTGTAATTTTATTTGAATGACATAAGAAATGTTCTCTGCTAAAGCTATGGAAATTTATATTATTGTATGATTTAGTTTAACTACACACTCTTAATGCTGTACTTACTAAAGAGTGTGTAGTTCAACTAAATCATACAATAATATCAATTATATGATTGTCTTCATTGGGCAAGTTCCAATTTACATTTTAACTACAGAAATTTGTTGTAAATTTTAGAGTGAACTTTATTTTATATTAGTAATAGTTTCTTGGTGATCTCATAAACTTTTAAATCCCAATCACCTTGATTTGAACATAACTAACTTGGAATTATACTCTAATATACGTTACTATACTGCCATAGCCTTAAAGTTGTAAGGCAAAGCAGGCATTAAATATGTTTAAATTAACTAAATATGTAATGTATAACATTATTCAGTCTCTGAATACAAAGAACTCAATAGGTTATGATGAAATCACAATTAAAGTTTCAAAAGCATATACCTTGGTTGTATATGTTCCTTTAAGTAACTTTGCAATGAATCATTACAACGTAACATGCTTTCTGGTAGGCTTAAATACTCCATTCTTAAACCTGTCTACAAAAATGGAAAGAAAAACAATCTCTTAGCCATTGACCTATATCTCTCTTAAAAATGCTTTGCTAAATATTTAAGAAAGTGATACATAACAACCTGTCCATACATTGAACAGAATAATCTACTTGTGAATGAGCAGTTTTGTTTTAGAAAAGGAATTTCAATATGTGAATATTAATAGAAAATTCAATATATACTCTTATGAGTGATACATTACAGTGGATAACAATAAAAGTGCATTAGTACTCAATTTTAATCTCTGGTCATGAATATGACAAGTAATTCTTAAATTTAAAATTAATTTCGTGTCAAAACTAATACAGTGAAGCAATTAATTTATTATTAATTAGCTAGTGAGTTAATTTAATTTAATTCAATTAATAGTTAATTTAATACTCTTATGCTCCACTTACCATTGAATTATACAGAACATGTTTCACAGGCTTTTGCCCACATCATTCAATGGTAAGTGCAGAATAAGAGTATTAAAAATGACTCACTAGCTAATTAAGAATAATGTATTTCCTGTTAATTGGTTTAGCTTTTTGAAATATGTGGTATTATTAAATGTTCTTCATTTTTCTTAAGGATTATATACAATCAGACTTTGAAGTACTTTTATTACCTCTGAGTGTGAAGAGGTTAGTTTTATTGCTTCTGGACTTAAGTAACTAATCCCATAATAAGTTAAAAGATTTTGCATGTGTCTGTTATTGTAATCCATGACATTTCCCTTAAGTTCAATTTACAAGTCAAGACAATGCTGATTTGATTTATTTAAATTGTTTGCATAATATCTTTAAATATTTCATACAGATGTGCAAATAGTTTTTGTTATATTTTTAGTGAAGTGACATTTTCCTCTCAAAAGAGCAATTTTACACCTATAATAAAGAAAGTGTGCCATTTCTATTTTGGTTATATGTAAGGTAGAAGATATGAAAAGCCCATATTTGTTGGAAACACTGTTGAAAATCATGAATTATAAAGATTTTAACTATAATTATAAGGAAATATAACTGGTATACCTTTGGTGACCTTAAAGTTATTGCTATGCTTTGTAGCATACAATTGCGTATACTAAATACTGTTTTTTTTATGATAATAAGACAGACATGATAGGACTTTTCATTATGTTAAGAAAGAACGGCAACTCCAACAGTCTTCAGAACCAAGAAAATGAAACGTTCAGTACCTATAAATAAAATGCTTTAAATAAAATGTTGATTCTTCTGTTACACATTAAACTTGGTTTAATGAAGAACTTCATAAAAGCTATGAACCAAGATGGAGATGCTTTCAAATATCTCATGGCTAAATTTTTATGAACCAGCAAAAAAATCAAGGAAGGTATTTTCATTTACCCTCAGATACATTAACTCCTCTGCAGGGTCGCAATGAAAGGGGAATGCCTCCTGTCTCCCAACTTCTTTTTTGGGTGGGGGGCACAGTCCTCTTACTATTTTTATGGCGAAATTCATTCTCCTACTTCTTTACTTTTATTTAATTTTCAATTAAAATATTCACAATATTGAGTTAAAGCAATATATCACTAAGGTAGCAAGTTAAAATTCATTTGCATATATTGGAAAAATAGAATATAATTTTATATTCTATTTTTCAACCAACCAACTTCAACCAATTTGAGTCATCAAGTTGGTTGAAGATAGAGAGTATGTCTCTTCAAAACCGGTCCCACCATTTTTAAAAGTAAGTGAAGCATAAGAATGTGTTAGATGACAGATTAATTATAATGTACATTAACAAGCTTCATTTTGTAAGTTTCAACAGAACTTTTTAAAAATGTCTTATTTTTTTAAAGTTCTTATATGAATTAAAAGAATATAATTTGTTATAATCAAAGAATGAACTTGGAAGGCAACTCTGTACATTGTTGAGCAAAAAAAGTGTAAAATAGTTCCAGTTGGGTATCCACAAAAAGTGGAATAAAAAAGAACAATTAACATGTGGCAAGTAAAACTGGCAGGGTAAATTTATTCCTACACTTCTCTGTAGCATGTTCTGTGACTAAAGTGATGACTGATGAATATTCTTTCAAGTCTGGTCTTAGCAGACTGACAGAATTGTTCTATGACATTGCTAACTCATGGCCAGCAGAAGAAGAAAGTGTAACAAAGATCTGTGAATGATTTGTTCTTTCCTTTCCAAATGCAAGAGATGAATTCAGAAACTACATAAACAACAACGAAGAGAATAAGCTGAAAAACTGAAACTAAGTTTTATTTGTGATGACATGCTTTTTGTGAGTATTTAGACTGCTAAAGAGGGTTCAGCTTAATGAACTTAATTATGACAACTGTAAGGAATTCACTTTCTGTTTGTCATCTTTCATCTCTAATGTTCATATCAATAGCGGTGCTCCACTATATTTCTGGAACCCTGAGGACTATATAAAAGTATGAAGTGGAACTCACAGACATGCTGAGTACAACTAATGCACAAAAGGAAATCTACACTTGCATTAGTTATTAAGTAAGACACCCAAATTTTATTTACTTTTTTTAATACAACACTACTTTTAAGGGACAAATACTTTGAAACCCTTTTAATTGGTAATAAACACCATGCATATGGTGCTTTCAAGAAAGTGGCAACTAGTTCTAGGAAATGTGAGAGATTAAAATTATAAAGAGCTTTGGGCTAACTTATATAATCATACCAGGCACTGGGGTACAAATGTTGCTAAAAACACACATGCTGCACTTCTGTTTGAGCTTGTTTCTGGAGAATTATAATGCAGTCAGCGATGAGTTTGGCAAACACTTTTATCAAGTAATTACTATAGCAGAGAGATGATACCATAATCTCAAGAGAAGCCTCAGAACTGGAATTCAAGCAACAGGCAAAGAGGTGCCATTTATAAGGAAAGAGGTAAGCTAAGCCTAGAATGTTTAATATATTTTCAATTGCACACATATATTTCCAATAACTAGAAACAATCAACAATTTTGAATATCATTTTTGTATCCAGCCATTAAAAGTGAAATGTACTTTTTATTTCTAAAGCAGAATAATAATTAAAAATGTTTGCTCATTATTATTAATCATAAATAGTAAGATGCATGTAGGAGGCATTTTCTGCTTTTTGCTAAAGCATTCAATTATGTGAACCATGATGTCCTATAGACAAAATTAAAATATTATGGAGTAAAGAGATTACATAAAGTTATTTGCATCATATCTAGACAAAATAAATAAAAAAGCTGAAATAAATAACAGGAGTTAATGCTCATTCTTACTGTGCTGAAAGAGGAATATGGAGCCCTCAGAGTTCTGTACTGGCCCTCAGCTGTTCTTTATTTATATTAATGATTTACCTCTATCAATTAGTGATCTTGCTAATGCAATTATGTTTGCTGATGATGCTACAGTATTTGAAATTATCAAAAATTCTTGACAAAACGCGTATCTGGTTTAAAACTAACAACATTTATGTAATAATTTCATCACTTAACCCAGTCTCTGTAATATGCTTATTAAAAAAATACCTGGTGACTAACTTTCCTGGACTCCAATTAGATAATTATTAGTTAAACTGGAAATCCCATATTGATTTTAGCATATTTCTCATTAGCTCTTTGAGCAATTTTTACTCTCTTGAAACTTTAAAAACTGTATATTTTCATTTCATGTTGAAATAATCTTTTCAGATAGCTCTATGACTAACATAATTATTTTAAAATAAAAAAAAAAATTAGATAAAAAATTTGCAGTAAGAATAAGTTCAAGAACTGTCTGTCATATAGGCTGCTGCAGTTTGTTTTCAATATCAGCATACATTTTCTCCCTCATGACATTTTATATAAAAAATCAAAATAATTTTACTAGAAATCTACAGGTGTACAGTTTTAAACCAAAATAGAAAATAAAATCCTATAAACCAGCACCAATTTAATGTTATCAAAATGATTTTATTATTAGAATATTAAAATATTTAATGCACTACCAAACATTCTTAAAGATATATTGTATAAAAAAAGGCATTCTTAACTGAACTTAAAAATCCCTTCTACTCTATAAAAAATTTCCTCATAACATAATAAATTTAATTGATATCATTTATGATTCATAATTTAATAAATTTAAATTATATTGACAGTGCTTAATACTTGTACTAACAAGTTTACAGGCAATTAGATATGTTCAAATTTAATTCTTGAATTATTTAGGTTCTGTATCTATAAGGATAAGATGATAATATAACTTAATCCAGATTATTAATGTAATTGACATGTTCTACATTAATTAGTAATTTTGGCTATATATAAATTTACAGAACTGCATAACAGCACAAACAAAATAAGAGTAGAATATTATAAAACTAAGTAAAAACCTAGCTTTAGTCACTCAGAATTATCTGACATAGTATGTAGGGCTAGATAGATAGTGAACAAAGTCATAAAGGATGTACAAAATGATAGACAAGCAGACATCAAAATGAAATCCTGCACACATTGATAAATACCTTAATATTAAATTAAGAGACTTGATTACTATGTCATCACCATTAGAGCAAATGGGCATTAAACTTAAATTACATAAATCTCCAAATATGTTGCCTATATATTTATAAAAATAATGAACATTGTGCAAAACTATAAATAGCTATATTTTTGTAATAGTTGTGTGTACATTATATGAAGCCTTAAAGTTTATGACAAAAATGTGAAAACTGTTTATTTTGATTTATTCATTCATTTCAATTTCTATTTACTGCAGAAATGTTTCTCTTTCTTTGCAATGGGAATGTGCCCTGATTATTTGAAAATCTTGGAAGGATATTGAAACTGAATGTATGGGGAGCAATTAAAATATAGAGCATGATATCAGTTGCATTTATGTTCAATATGCTACTTATCTTTTCTTTTAACAGCAATTTAGTTTTTATCATTGCTCTTGCAGATTCTATAATTTTATTTGTTCCTGCTGGAGCAAGTAACTTATGAGGCATTTCATGCCAATGACATCTACCTCAGAAGTCCCCAGAATTGATGAGGTAGCTGAACTCTCAGCAGCACAGTTGCTTCCTCAGCAATAACAGGAGGAATTTTGTTGGCACCAACATAGGGGTTGGCCAATCTGTGAGCTGAATTTTGGAGCAAAGTCCACACAGATTTCTATACATACTCCTTTTTTGTTCCATTACTTGGAAAGTTCAAAACATGTATTGTTTTGAAATGCTTTCAAAAATAATTTTCACCCATATACTAGATAAAAGAAGACTTGAAGTAGCAATAGAAATGAACAAACTTCTTGGTAAAATAAAATTGATATATAGGACCATATAAAATATAAAAAGCATCATAAATAGACTAAAGAAATAAGTAAACCCACTTTTTAAACACTTCTGTTTTAACAATGTATCTTTCATAACTATGCATGCAAATGCAACAACCACAATAACAACAACAATAAGTACCGTTTCCTCCTCCCCCTCCCTTATTATTATTATTATTATTATTATTATTATTATTATTATTATTATTATTAAAAACTACAGAAACTGGCTTACCTCACAATTATCCAAAGAGCCTTTGCTTCATCAGTAGGAACTCAGTAGGAACTTTTTTCATTTTGAATGGTGAGTACAGATAATGGATTCAGTCTCATCTATGACATTGTTCTTTGCAGGTAAGTATTTATTAGTTTTAGCTTACCAAACGATCATTTGGCAGTTGCTATAGTAACAGGTAAAGGTAGGAAAAATTGTAGAACTGTACACAGATCAGGAACACTATTGGCAATAGTAAGATTTTCAACAATAATTCGGCCAGTCCCATTGTGTGGAAAGTTTATGAATCTCTTCCATCATAATGGATTGAAAACTACTGCTGAGGAAAAATAAGAGATATATCTGCTGCATAATATTAAAAAAATGTGTTGGCTCTTTGTTGATCATTTCCTTTTCACTTAAGGCACCAAGTTTTGATTGCTAGAGCAGCATGAATTTAGTTCAGATGGCATTCATGCTTCCTTAATCTGCTTAACTATGACATTCAGGAAACCCTTAAACACAAATACTCAAAACCTTGCTTCTGCATTCTGTTATTCCTTCATCAACTGCCAATTCATCAAAGAACTTCTTTACCTTCAATGTCATGTTGTTTTTAAAACAAAGTTTATTTTTCAGAGAGATTATGAGATTTTCTTTGTTTCTTTTTAAACAATACTGAAAAATAGCTGCTCAACTCCATCATATTATTTTGGGATAATTTTAACATTATTGCTGTCAATTAATCAATTAACTTTTCTTGTAAATATTTTGAAAGTTCTGTAATATTTCACACTGGAAAACAAGCATATTTACAATCTGAAAAAATTGAGATATTTTTTTCAATGCAAGAGATGCATATTTTTTTCAGAAAATTTATTCCAGATCAGGAAAGTATTCTCAAGAAATATCATCATATGCAAAAATTCACTTTTCAATGCAAATAAACTGTCAAATGTAAAGACCCTCTCATAAGACAGAAATTTTTTAGTGTGCCTTCGGTTGCCATATTATCCAATGCCTGTTTAATTCCTGCCATCCTGGTAAACTTACTCTACAGATGTGTTAAAGTCCCCTAATTCTGAAATGCCAATAACAGAATCATTCGGAACAAAATTGAAAATATGACCCGCACAGTGTACATAATCAGTTATTGACATTCTACCTTTGATACGTGCTTGCAGGCCATAATATTTTCTACTCTTACTAGCTGTACCATCATACCTTTGGTTATGACACTTAATAAGATCCAATTTGTTGCTATCCAGTATCTTTAATGATTTTTTTTTTAACTGTTTTGCCAATTTGCTCACATATTTTATAGAACCCAATATAAAGATTTGCAAGTATTTATGGATTTTCCTGGTTCTATTAGCATATCAAATGATTATGCTTTACTGATCCTCTTTACTTTGTTTTGAGTTGTATTTAACAAATGGAAAACAATTTAACTTATTTAATTTTGTTTTTAATAGATTTTAATACTGAGAAAGACATGGGTGAAATACGCTCAATTTATATTTGGGGGCTTAAATATTAATCCTACTTTTCTCAATCTCAATGTGGGCTTTATTGACTGATCATGAGCCAATGTTAATATTATGTTTAATATCTTTAACAGTATAAATTACTTTAATGTTTTCTTCCTTAAAAAACTGTGACACAATAGATTTATTTTTCTTCTCTCTCTCATATGTTAAATTGGATGTAAGATAAATGGCTGAAGTTTCATGCTTTTCTATCTTTTTTCCTATTGCCTGCCAACCTTTAATTGTTCCGTAACACCATGCATTTGCAGAATTCTTGTTGCTTCAGTCAGCAAAGGGCCAACACACATGACAATACATCGCATTGTATTAGAATTAGTGAATAGCATAATCAAAACCTATGTATTGCTTGTCCAGTTTAATTAAATTTATAATAATAAGATGAGCTTAAAAATCTATTTGTTAGTAGGTCTTTTGGAATGGGGCTTTCAGGTTGATGGGGTCTCTAATTTAACAATTTTCATATTTAGATCATCACTTAATTCTTCAATTCATCAACCAGGTCAGTGTCAATTAAATATATTGCATCCTCAGTATGGGAATGCCTGTATGTTGAATCAATTTTGGGTAGAAATATTCTCAGATCCAGGATGTAATATTGGAACTTATATCATCAATTGAAATACATTCACTTTCAGACCTGTCGATCCTAGTGGTGTAGTGGTAACCGTACTTGCCTTCTAAACCCAAGGTCGAAGGTTCAAACCTGGCCAGGACCGATGGATTTTTTCAGGCGTAAAAATTCTAAGTATGACTTCCTTCCAAAGGAAAGTAAAGCTGTGGGTCCCGTGTCATACATTTACAGCAAGAAAAAGAACCTCAAGTCTGAAAGAAGAGGCCTCTGAGCAAAATTTGTTGGCCATTTCATGCCCGGAATTGAATGGGATGCTGATGACCTGTGATGTTAAAGAACGTCCATAAATAAAACCAATCAAAAAAAAACTTTCAGACCTGCTATCACTAGTACTAGGAATGGATTCATTTATACTTTTAAATAATATATATTTTTCCTACTTCCTAACCGATTCATCTCTTTCATAACCTAACTTCTACTTTGAGCACCTCTTAAATATTTAGATTTATTTAAACTAATGTTTTCCCAATTCTCTGAGAGAACTTATTTGCCAGCACCTAACACACTACTTAAGAAAAAACACAGAAAACTGATATTCTGTGATTCATAATTTCTTTTCATGGCATTTGTGCACTTTCATAGTAATTGTTACTTGTACTTATTAAAGAAAATTAATAATAGAATATTTAAACTGTATATAATTATAATGTACATATTACATTTAATTCAGAGATTAATTTAATCTCCCATTTATTAAAGAAAATTAATAATGGAATATAAACTGTGTATCATTATAATGTATGCATTACATTTAATTCAGAGATCAATTTAATTTCCATTTACTATAAGTTATATCAAAACAATTATAAAAATCACATAATTATACATGTTCCAAACATAGATATTATATTGTCTATGCAAGTTGATAGTTTGTGTGAGACAAGGACGAAAAGAGTTGAACATACACATAAAAGAAGTGGGATGGAGATTAACATTTAATGTTGCATCATCTGGAGAGAAAAAAAATACATGTTCAGAAGTAATTGTTGAGAGAAATAAAACATTGTAAGAATACTGTTAATGAATAACTTGAATGAATAACTTTGGAATAAAATATGTAAAATATGTTATTCAAAATTAGAATAATGTTTTCATGTAGGCCTACATTAAAGAATGGTTTTCTCGGCCTCCTGAGCCATGGGTTTCCCCTCATTGTGGGCCTACAAGGATACCTTTTTGCTTTTTCTTTTATGAGAGTTTCAATAGTCTATGCTGTACTTGTGATCCCTGTACCAACAAAGCAGTGTTACAACAATCTTACATTTTTTATCAATTTTTTCATCTTAGTAGAAACAATTGCCATGTTTTTCAATGGAATATTCCAACTTTTAAGTTAAAATATGTTTTAAATGAATATACTTAATAGGCAATGTTCATCAAAGAAACCATTACTTTTTCATAGTTATCTTTGTTATTGCCTAAAAATCTGCCACTAATATCTGAAGGAAAATGGTACATGAAGGGCATTCTAACATTATTTTTATCCCACCATAGTCACCTTATAAATTAACATATTTATTCCAACATTTTAATACCCTCAGTAAAATAATACTTCAACTTAGGTATTCATTTTTCTCTCCCAAAACGCATCTTACTTTTGGGTAAATGAATGGAGTTTAATGTAAAAAATGAATACCTAAGTTGAGGTTATATTGCCACTCCATTGTAAACAGCTTCGTAAGTACAATATTTAAAATAATACTTGTCCAACTTTGTAAATTAAGTGTCTTTCTCAGCTTCAACCTCATTGTTTGATGTGAATATTCATCCACCCAGCCATCTCTTCAGGTTTGGGAACAAAACCAAAGAATATGGTGAATGTGGAAGCCTTGAAAGCTCATGCAGTTTTGCAATAACAATTCCAAATGTGTGAGAAGGAGCAATATCATGATGAAAGAGAACGTGCTTTTCTACAAGGTGTGGACATTTAGCCTAAATAGCATTCTTAATTTGTCCAATAGTGAAATGTAATACTCCCAGGTGATAGTTCTGCTCTTCTGGAGGTAGTCTACGAGCACCATCCGATGAAAATCCCAGAAAACCATAGTCAAGACTTTTTTTGCATATGGAACCATTTTGCTTTCTTTGGTGCACTTTCCCTCTTGCCATCTACTGTTTGAACTGCTCCCTCATCTCTTGTGTGTAGTGATGAATCATGTTTCTTTTACTGTCATGAAATATCCGAGAAACTCAAGAATTTCATTTAAACAAGTCTAAACACTTTGTAAAATGTTTATTAGAATGCTTTTTAGGTTCATTGTTAACAAATGCAGCACCCATCTTACAGAAAGCTTTCTCATATCCAAAACTTTATGTAAAATGCAGTGGACATGACTATTGAGGCCTTGCAATATTAGCTAACTCACTTTTCTGGTCCAACATAACCTTCCTTCTAGTGTAGACAAACTACCACAGGATACGTTGGGATTCCTGACTAGCAATCTTAATATATTTTAGAAGTTATGTAAAACTTTGTTCTAGACACAATATCAAGTTTTACATGTATACATGTGGCTTATATAAAAACCACAAGTATAAAAACTGAAGATTGAAACTTCTTCCAGGCTCATATCAATACTGAGCTATCTTTAATTAAATTTTACCTCAGCATCCCAAATTTGTCAAACAGGTGCCTCCATAAAAATTTATTAAAATATTTCAACCTGTTTTGAAATTATGGCCATGAAAATTTTCCAAAAAAATATTTATCAACATAATTTGAATTAAAATAAAATATAGTGAACTTTTGTAAATAATTTGAATTGCCAAAGCAAATCTAATCATCTCATTATTAAGTTACAGAGGTGAAAGATGTTATATTTTTCAGCATTTTTACAGGATTTCCTATGATATGTAACACTTTAGAGATCATGAGAAATTTTGTTTCAAATTTTAAGATGAAAAATTTCATTTTGAATTTTTAAAAAGTTCCATCTTCAAACATTTTCAAAATATTTCAGAAAGTAGTTGCTCAGGTAGGTTTTTTCTTAAGTTTTTTATTACTCTGAAAAGGTGAATGCTAGGTAAAAATAAGGGTTGTGGACTTCAGGAACATTTACACACTCATTTCATTTAAGCATTCTTTCATCATCTCTTTAGAACTTAGAGACTCTTGCAAGACATTAAACTGTAACAAATAAAAAGTTCCCAGTGTTAAACTTAGCAAATATTGATTTCAGATAGAAATATCGACATGGAAAACAATACATAGCACCTTTGGCTTCTAAATATTTTCAGTTTAAAACAAATAAAAGTGAGTTATGTGCACTTTTAGAAAAATAGATTAGTGAGATCAGTAAACTTCAAGTATTTTATTAAATGATTTACAAAATATCAAAGTGAAATAATAATAGGTTCATAGTTAAAGAAACAATGCCCCAAATCAAGTTCTTCAAGATCTTATTGAAAAATAAGAAATCAAGAATGTGAGTGTTATTATCTTTATCTAAAATTGTTTCTTTTTTAAAATGATTTTATTATATCCTAAAATTAGGTATTCATTTTTCCACACTAAACTCCATTTATTGCATAAAAGTAAGATGCGTTTCGGGAGAATCTCTCCCATCTTCAGTTGCTCACCGAACCGCCATTACTGGAAATGATGGCTGGACACCTGGATGTTTCTGTGGTGGCCTCTGTTGGTTGAAGTAGGAAACTGCTGAGTTCATCCATAGGAGGAAACTCGAAATTCATTAGGTTTTCTCTATTTTTTAATATAATTTTTTTTTCCCCAAGTGGATAACTGCAGTGGGTCATGAAGATGTTTCAGCAGTTTAATTTCAGGTTTTATTTCATGGTTTTTGGTTCAAAAGTGAGCTGCCATTGCTGATTTATCCACCTGTTTAAACCAAATATTCCTAAAATGTTCTTTCCTCTGAATTTCCAAATTGTAAGCAGAGTTACATAGGCAAAACAAAAAGAAGTTTGGAAATTCTGAGGAAAGAACATTTTAGGAATATTCGGTTTAAGCAGTGGATAAATCAGCAATGGCAGCTCACTTTTGAACCAAAAACCATGAAATAAAACCTGAAATTAAACTGCTGAAACATTTCATGACCCATTGGAGTTATCCACTTGGGAAAAAAAATTTATATTAAAAAATAGAGAAAACCTAATGATTTTCGAGTTTCCTCCTATGGATGAACTCAGCAGTTTCCTACTTCAACCGACAGAGGCCAGCACAGAAACATTCGGGTGTCCAGTCATCATTTTGAGTAATGGCAGTTCGGTGAGCAACTGAAGATGGGAGAGATTCTCCAGAAATGCGCCTTACTTTTATGTAAGTAAATGGAGTTTAATGGAAAAAAATTAATACATAAGTTTAGGATATATTACCACTCCATTGTCAACAGGTTTGTGAGTACAATATTGATTTTATTATGTTTTTAAACCTTTTTAAGGCTTCATTTTGTTTCATACAGTAGCATAATTTAATAATTCCCTAGCTCAAGACTAATAAATTTATAAAATATATTATTCTACTATGACAAAAATTTAGTTGCCATAGTAACATATGCTCCTCTAAATAACAAATTGAATAATAATTTCAGTTGTTATCTCAAACTGTCTCCTTGCAAACTAGTTAAAATAATTTAAGACAAAATCCCTTTTCATCAAAATTTTTCATATATTAACTTATATGCAGCAAATAAATATTAAGAAATTATTTAATGAACACAATACCACATCAGAAGCCTTATACATAACTGTAACATTTCATTCATAGTGTAACTCAAATGTCCATAAAATTATACAACAAATTACCACTCCAAATTAAAGCAATAGAAAAGTTAACCTTATTTAAAAAGGCAATACTGGCATATTATTTGATCCCTGTTTCTATTCATTAAATGAGTCTCTAAATAATAATGATGGTACTTACACTGTATGAAATAAAATTTATTTTTCCAAATAGTTAACTACAATTATAAAATTGTTGAAGTTAGTCCATATATTTTGCTTTTGATAAATCATTTGATCTAGGGTATCTGAACAAGTTTTTCAAGATTTATTTTATTCAGTCGCATAGCATGTGATTACCTAGTACATTATTACTAGCCTTGTAAGGTTTTGAATGTTGTGTGAATTCAAAGATTTTCTGAATGGTTTGACAAATATAAGGTATCCTTCTATAGCTAAGTTTGTTTATTTAAGCCTTGTGTGCATATTTTCTTTTCTCCTTTTACTTCAGCTCTCTTTCAAATTATTTATATGTCCTATATCATTGTACTTTGTACATGTATATGATTTAACAGTATGAATAAAACATACATATATTTTATATCTTTTAGAAAATAAGAAACAGTATTTGGTAGACTTAACTTTATTTGAATCTGAAGAGATAAATGATTGTGGTGCTGAACAGTTGAGGTCATAGGCATTAAGGTAGTTTATTTATCTTGGTCATTAGAAAAAACTGGCATTTTTATTATAAATTATCTTTCTGCAATGAATTAGGCTCCACATTGAACACTATTAAATGTGTGTTGACAATTGTAATAGTAAGGTATTTCTTAAATGTAAATGATATAAAACAATTGAAACTTGTAAGCACAATAATTGATATCATTGTATGATATCAATTATATGATTAGCTTGACTGTGCAAGTTCCAATTTATATAATAATCTCTGTGAGTTGGAATATTAAAACACTCTGTCTGGTTTCACTTAAATGAGATTTTACTCAAGACATATGTGTCGTGGACATTTTTTCCACATCATCAGCTGTTCACGACTAATGCATCGTTCGTAGAAGTTGGGTAGGTAGGTAGGAATCCGGGTGGACTCTTGTGGTCTTGTGATGAACTTAAATAAAGCGTTGTCTGCTTCTGGAATATCAAAATTCATAAGGTTAAGCTCATGTTTTTATATATATATATATATATATATATATATAAATCCTTTACCATATATTTAGTTCTATTGGTTGTTGAACAGTTTTTAATAACTCGATGCCTTTTTCTATTTCATGGTTTTCATTTCAGAAATGTGCTGCCACAGCTGATTTATCCATTTGTTTTTAACGGATGTTTCTCCAATGTTCCTTCAGCCTAATGCTTAAATTTCTCTTTGTCTTTCCCACGTATATCTTTTCACAATCCTTACAATTGATTTGGTAAATACCCAATTTTTCCTCTTTGGGCTTGGAATCAGTTTTGTTTAATTTTGTTTAATTGTTAAATTTTTACACTGTATCTATTTTAAGCACTAAGATAATATTGTGCTGCTTAAATTTTTTTTGGAATTTCTTAATAGCTGATGGATGGTAAGTGAAGTGTTTTCCTTTGTTGAATCACTCAAAGTTGTTATTTGTTTAATTATATAAATCAGCTATGGCAGCACATTTCTGGAATGAAAACCATTAAATAGAAAAAGGCATCAAGTTATTAAAAACTGTTCAAAACCAAAAGAACTAAATGTATGGGAAAGGATTAATATATATAAAAAAAAACATGAGCATAACCTTATGAATTTTGATATCCCAGAAGCAGGCAACACTTTATTTAAGTTCATCACAAGACCACAAGAGTCCACCAAATTCCTACCTACCTATCCAACTTCTAAGAATGATCTATTAGTTGTGAACAGCTGATGATGTGAAAAAAGGTCCACGAAACATATGTCCTGAGTAAAATCTCATTTAAGTGAAACCAGATCAGACTCACAGAGATTGTTAGTGCTTGTTTCACTGTGTTCGATTCCAAATTGAATTAATATTGAATCCAATTGATATTTTTATTTGTAAGCACCAGTTGAATGAGAGTTAAGGAGATTGAATGATTCAATTCAATTGACTTGCTCTGACTGACATACTGATTCATACTTGAGAAAAGAAAATTTTAGCAATTTAATATAATGGAAGAGCAATGTCCAACTGGAATATCTAAAAGGAAAACATTGTAACTTGTCATCATTGGTGATGGTTTTGTCAAACTGTAATTGATTGCCACCAGCAATCCAAAGAAGACAAAGTATTGTCCAATTATGTCATAGCCCCAGGGGCATAACTGAGGGCCCCAAAGACCCTACAATGCAGGGGGGCCCAAGGTTCTAGAGAGCCAGCTGCCCATAAAAAATTAAAAGTTTAAAAATAAAAACATGAAGAAAAAAAAAGCAATATAAATAGATTGTCATAATGAGAGGGGGAAGACATGCAAAGCAGTAAAAGAATAACAATTTTTATATGGCAGTACATGTCAACAATCAGCAAACTGAGTACTGAAAATTAACATGAGCCTATCATTTGTTGCTGGCCGCCTACAACGCATATTTAGGTAACATTCGTGAATGGTGAATGTAATGGTTTATTTTTCCATTCCTTTAGCATTATTGGGGCAGACGCTGTATCACTTGGTTGGGATATTATATCAAGTCTAATAATGCAGTAGAAGTTAAACAAAGTGTTGGATTCTGATCTAATGTTGCTTAGAGTAAAAGTAGCATAGCTCTAGCTCTAGTTAGCAATTCAATATTGATATTTTATGTTTTTTTGTTTAATCTTGGTGTTTTCTTCTTCTTTTTGAAATGAAGCCACTTAAAGCTAGTTATGAACATTTGCATGGTGCTCAAAAACGTATAACAAAGAGAGAGATTGAAAGATCAGTTTCAAAATTAGTAGAAATAGATTTCTTTCTTTAATACTAATTTAGAAATAATAAGTGAAAATTGTAATAGCCCATGTTCTAGTAAACATCTGTTTCTATAAGAACAAATTACATTAATGCAAATTCAAGCAGAGGTACAGTGAAGAATATTAGCGGTGAAGATGAGTGTGTGAATCTTGATATTGGTAAGAAACCTAATATTTCTACTGAAAGTGACAATGGAAGCAATAATGCACAGAGAATGTAAGTATTTTTTTTTTGATGATACTCTAGTACTAAAGAGGAATTTTCTACTGATTGTGCTAATTTTCAGATATGACAACACAAAGAAGTTTATTACACAGTAGGAGCCTTGCAAACCCCAAGTCCATTTTTGAAAGATCCTAAGCAAAATAATAGATGTTTCTCAATCAATTAATATGAAAAATTAACAAATCTGGGTTAAAATGCATCTATTTGCCTATACCACTACTGCCACAACCAATAATAATAATAATAATAATAATAATAATAATAATAATAATAATAATAATAATAATAATAATAATAATTACTACCTACAGGGAAATTTTAATGCCCCCAACTTCTCTGAGGTCCTATCAACCTATCAAATTTGATATTTCCTGCTGTTGAAGACATGATACTGAACTCACATATTTTAATATAAGTCGTTTGGTTATGAGATTCAAATTAACTTTGCAGGGGGGGCCCCAACCTTTCTCTGTTATACCAGTGCATGGTCCCAAGCTTTAATTTATTTCCTGAATTTATAAGTGTGCTCCTAATGGTACATCTAGCCAATAAATCTCATCTTTTAATTTAAATGTTTATAGAAGTGGAATAATTTATTACTAAAAGTATAACTTCAACTTATGTATTCACTTTTTTACACTTTACTCCATTCACTTACACAAAAGTAAGACGCATTTCGGGAGAATCTCTCCCATCTTCAGTAAGCAAGAGATTCTCCTGAAACACGTCTTACTTTTGTGTAAGTGAAAGTTGAAGTTATATTGCAACTCCATTGTCAACGGCTTCGTAAGTACAATATTTATATTAAAAGTATATTGCACATATTTTCTCTTTAAAAATACTATCAATTATTATAGTTTTGGAAGGAGGCAATTACCCGACCCTATTCTGCCCAAATAATGCTTTTGTGTTAATGTGAGCCTTATGACACAAAGGACTTGATTGCTGTTCAAGACTGAGTAAATTACATGTGCTAGAACAAGATAACTTGATGTTAGTAGTAATCTGTCAGTAACAGCAAACTAAATATTAATATATTTGAGAGAATACTAAATGAGAGGTCATTTGTATCCCACCATTTGTAATTGGTATGAAATCATCTAATCTGTGTGCACAGTAAAAACACATTTTCGTAGACCTTTTATAGAATTTTTATGATGTCATTAGAAGTTGAAATTCTTTTTGAGCTAATCATTTTCTCTTTCATTATTGTCTTCCAAAACTTGCTTTTGTACTGTTTTTATTTATTTATTTATTTATTTATTTATTTATTTATTTATTCATTCATTCATTTTAAACTTTTACTTCATTTGCAATTTTCATTTTCTAAATTCTTCATGGAGTGTTTTCTCAACTTTTTTTTTCCTTATTCATTTATTAAATTTAAGCTCAAATATCTCTTTTTTAAAAATGTATAAGACTATATTGAAACATCAGAATAAAATACATAGACTAAAATACTGTAATTTCCACACATTATAAATATCATATATTGCCATATTGGTGTGTAGTAGATTAGTATAACTTGCAGTATTAGTGTAGATGATGTTGGATATGAAATATATAGGGTATAGTGTCAAGACATACCATGTAGTAGTGCTAATATGTAATTAACCATGCTGAATAAACTTAAAAAAAAAAAAAGAATCTTATGAAAATATTTAATTTAATTCAAAAATAATAATTGAACTGTACTTATCTAGAAGCTACAACACTTTCAAATTAATGTTCATAAATTTAAAAATTTCTACAAGTATATAAACAGATCTTTTTTAATTAAATTGGACTTAAGGGGTTATAGACAATGAGTAATAATACATCCTATTATTATATATTAAATATGTTTGCTATTCTTCACTTACTTTTACAACATTGGAATATGTTTATGGTGTAATTGCTCCCATCATTAGCTGTTCTAATAGGATATAGAATTACCTTTATTAAATTTCAGTTAATCAGAATTTTAAACATAATTTACGTTTAATTAAATAAACCTCCAGTGAATATTGTCCTTAAAAATGTAATATGCTACCAAAAAGATGATGATCAGCTAACTATATAGAGTATACATAATATGTAGATGCCCATTTGATATGGTGTTGTAAAATGATCTAAATATTGAATTGGCAGGCATAGTATTGAGTGGAAAAAAAAAATCTTCAGCATATAAATAAATGAAAACCTAAAATAGAGAACACATAACTGCAAAGCAGAATTAGGTTGCTACTTGTTAAATGTTATAAAAACAAAAAGAAAATACACAGGATCTTGAGGCTCTTGCTTTCCACATTTTCTTAGTAATTTTATCATGGAGCAATGTTCAAGGGATACCATAAAAGGGACAGAAAGAGTGTATTCAAAATTCAAAAAAATAGCAATAAACAACATTGGTCTACAAAAAGGCTTTAATAATAATAATAATAATAATAATAATAATAACAACAACAACAATACTTTTTTTTTTGGTGAATTGGATTATCCTTTTCAGACTTTTCCATCATCTAGGGACTTTTTGTAATGCACATCTTATAAAATTAGTACTCTAAATAATAAATATATATTTCATTACAGCTAACTCTTAACCGTTGTGTACAATGTTTGTGAGCATATTTTGCTTTTGGAATGTCTCTCTGTCTATCAATAGCATTTTTGGTTTGCATTTTCCCTGGTACCCCTTTCCCATCATAGAAATTTCCTGATAAAAATGCTTGTCATACTCGTAGCTGACAGACCTAAGATTTTCAGGGTAGAAGTCTAGGTCGGAGTCCATGAAGGG
This sequence comes from Metallyticus violacea, assembly GCA_030762175.1. NCBI lineage: Eukaryota > Metazoa > Arthropoda > Insecta > Mantodea > Metallyticidae > Metallyticus > Metallyticus violacea. Next base: position 63,842,514 of record CM060832.1, on the reverse strand, counting down.
AAGTATGAAACACATCCTTTACCATATCATAATAATTTTATGATTTCCAAGAAAATCTCAACAGTTTTTAATGATTACCTGTCTGCTTTATACAGTAGATTTATCACTTTTTCAAATGTTCATTATCCATTGTTAGTAATCTTATTTGTAGCCCTAAAAAATTTTCTCTATAGTTTTTTCATCACTTTGAAAAATTAAGATTCAAAATACACAGATGGTGAAGAGTTTTTATCAATTGCTTTTATAAAATTTTTCAGAAGTCCCACCTTTATATGAAGGAAAAATTAATATACTTTTTCAGGATTCACTAAGAGGATCTTGACACATTTCTCTGTCCATGAATAAGATACCATTTAGAATATTGTTTCAAATGCAGTAGCAAGAATTGGTATCCCTACTGTTCAATTCACACAAAAATTACAGAATTTAGTAGATCCCAAGTTGCAAACCAAGTAATAAAATTATCAGTGATCACCTTCAAATCTCCATAGACATTCCAGTTTATTTATTATGCTACATTCTTTCCAAAAAGAAATGTTATATATATCCTAAACTTAGGTATCCATTTTTTTTATACTAAATTGCACTTACTTACATAAAATTAAGATGCGTTTCGGGAGAATCTCTCCCATCTTCAGTTGCTCACCAAACCGCCGTTACTCAAAACGATGGCTGGACACCCGGATGTTTCTGTGGTGGCCTCTGTTGGTTGAAGTAGGAAATTGCTGAGTTCATCCATAGGAGGAAACTTGAAATTCATTAGGTTTTCTTTATTTTGTAATATAAAATTTTTTTTCTCAGTGGTTAACTCCAATGGGTTGTGAAGAATTTCAGCAGTTTAATTTCAGGTTTTATTTCATGGTTTTTGGTCCGAAAGTGAGCTGCTACTGCTGATTTATCCATCTGCTTACCGAATATTCCTAAAATGTTCTCTCTTCTGAATTTCCAAATTTCTCTTTGTTTTGTTATTTATTTGTATTCTATTTTGTACTCTGCTTCTACGAGTGGAATATTCATGAATCTGTGAGCCAAACTGTGAAATAACTTTTGATAACTGCATGTTTGTACACTGTGGGGTTAAAACAATCAGCTTTGATGTGATTATCTGTGTGTGTATTCTTCCTGTATATTACAAATTCAAGATTTCCTTGACATTTCATTGATTGAATTAATGCACCCTTTCAATGAGAATGACTGGATCTGAACATATTCTTTTTTGTTTAACAAATTCTGCTTTCTATTATTATAATCTTCTTTATCTAATATAACTATTCTGTTTTCTTTGTCTGCATACAAAATAAAACAAAGCAACCCTACCATAGCTAAGATATATGGTTTACTTAAAATTCACAAGACTGCAAATGGTATGCGTCCCATCATTAACAATATCAATACTCCATCTTACTATTTAGCAAAATGGTTAGCTAACATATTCAAGACATTACCTAAATTTCAAAGCAGGAGTATAAACAATTCATATCAGTTAATAGAAAAAATTAAGGACATAAAACTACATCCCTCTGACACTCTAATATCTTTCAACATAGAATCTCTGTTTCTAAGCATACCAAAAGAAAAACTCCTAATTTATCTACATGATTGGCTTAAAACAAATGGAATTAAGGATATATACATAAAAAAATACATCAAACTCAAAGAAATTTGCATAAACCAAGCCCATTTTACTTTCAAAGGAAAATTTTATAAACAACAAGCAGGATTTACAATGGGCAGCCCCTTATCTCCATTTCTAGCTAACCTCTTCATGAGCAGATTTGAAACACACATCAACACAGCTTTTCCATACATATTTGATGAATGGTACAGATATGTAAACGATATATTTACCATAGTTAACACAAAACTCATTGATGATGCCTTAAAACTTTTGAATATGTAAGATAAAAACATATCGTTTACATACAAAACAGATAACATGTTGCCATTCTTAGGTATTAAAATATGAAATGTTGAGGAAATCTGGATTTTGGAATATACAGGAAGAATACATATGCAGATAATCTCATCAACGCTGACAGTTTTAACCTCACAGTGCACAAACATACAGTTACCAACAGTTTAACACACCAGCTAGTTAACCTACAAATTAGCAGAGAAGAATATTTTAATGAATACAAACAAATAGAAGAAACAGCATTTAAAAAAGAACTAGTACCAAAAAGGTGCAGAAATTCAAGAGACAAAAATGTATCAAAGAAACCACAACACTTTCATCAAGAAAAGATAAGCTAATTATTAAAAAATTCTCATATTATCCATGGGCTACAAAAAATTTCAGAATATTCTTAAAGATTTTAATATCAGGTTGGCACCAGTTAATAGATTTAACATTAAAAACTTATTGATAGACAATGTTAATTACAGTATTCCACAAGAGAAAAAAGTAGGTATTTACAAAATAAATTGTGCAGAATGTGAAAAAATCTACATTTGAAAAACAAAGAGAAACAATGGCACATGGTTAAAAGAACATTTCAGGAACATAAAGTAAAAGCAAATAGAGAAATCAGCAGTAGCATATCATTTTTGAACTCAAAATCACAATATAGTGAATAAAGCAAAATTATTAAAATCAGTACAAGGACCTACGGAACTAGCAACCTGGGAGAAAATCTACATCTACAAATATAAATACAGTCTAATGAACTTCCACAATGCCGGGGATGAAAACATAAACTACAAGTTTATCACACTACCACCAGAGCAGAATACACATTCCCACAGCTCAACGAATTATCCAACAGTTGAATTTTAGCTGATAATGAGAACCAATGTTCTCGAAACGGATTGTATACATTATGATAAGTAAGTAAAGCATTAAGAGTGTGTAGTTCTCAAAATCATACAATAATATCAATTATATGATTGGTTCACTGTGCAAGTTCTAATTTTAACATTTTAATCACATTCAAGTTCTAAATTGCTTGCAGTACTAGCACAGGTATTGTCACCATTTCTCTTCAAATTCTACTCTGTTGATTATATCACCATCAAAAGATAGTCTTGGATTTTGTTCCTATTTTTTACCAATTGTTTCTCTGGTAACCTCTTCACATAGTCTTCTTTTCAGCATTTATTATGTGTTGTGAAGACAATTTATTAAGCTCTACAGTATTAGGACTCTTTTTGTAAGACTGAAAAATATTTCAGTGGATGCCTCAAATCTGTAATCTGCATTCCTTTAACTATGCAAGTTAAATGCTCTTAAATAGTGTCCTTTCTCATTTTTACATGTTAATATGAGGTTATAGCTTCCTAGCAGCAGAGAGGGCATTTGGAGGAAGAATAGAAAAAATCCTGAGGAAGCATCCCATAGTAACAACAAAGGAAGAATGCATAGACGTATATTCTCAGGTGAATGCAGTAGTAAATATTCTGGGAAAACTGAAAGCTTTGGATTTGGATTTAAAAATGCTACAAAATATGTACTAGTCCAGTATTCAGGATTTCAAGTGAAATATACTCCCTTGAAATCCTGAATCTTATGTATCTTTTGGTACATATTTTGCAGCATTTTTAAAAACACAGCTTACAGTCCTCTCCTAGAATTTTTACTGCATCCACTTAAGAATATAGGTTTATGTATTCTTCCTTTGTTATTAATGTGGGATGATTTCTCAGGATTTGTTGTACCCTCTCAAATGCCCTGTCTGCTGCTAGGAAACTATGGCCTTTCTCTTTCACATTGTTAGGGGAATATCTTAGCAGGACCATCTGTGATGCCTGAATATTAAAATGGTTGTTAAATACCATTAAAAAAATCTTAGCAGTCAATAACAAGGAGTGCGCACAATATGCAAGTTTATGCAGTCATCACAGAACATATGAACTGTTGACATCCCTTCAAAATTGAAAGAATTAAGTGGGCTAATACTGCACAGCCAACTTCTATGGAACATTGCCAAGCTTTATTTTTAGTCCAACAGTAGAAATGTGGGTTACTTGTATGGACATGAGTATGACAGAATGTGTAAAAGCTTATTTGCCTGGCACAGAAGGAATATTGAATGGGAATAAGATACAGTGTCTGAACCTGCTGCATGTCAAAACAAAAAACAGTAAATATCTATGTAATATATTTCAAAGTTGGATGGAAAAAAAAACAGTAATGTGTAGTATAATGTGCTGTAAACAGATGTCACTCACATACATTATGACAGCATTGCTACGTGACAAGTAAATCAATAATGAACAAATGAAGTCAAGATTATCGTATATCAACAATGAACAAATGAAGTCAAGATTATTGTATAATGTTCTGTAAACAGCTGTGACTCGCATTATGTTATGCTAGCATTGCTACAACAAAATAGGGACAAGTTTATTGTTTGAACATGGGAAAGCAATTTTGAAGTGGTATTAGAAAACGAGAATGTTGTTGAAGTTCGAAGGTAATGGAGACGTGTGTACAGAACAGAACCGCCAATGCCGGTAACAATTGCATACATTTGCAACAAATTTGAGACTCATGGTACAATATGCGATGTTCATAAGGGCAGATCTGGGAAACCTCACACAGCAACAAGCCCTGTGCACTGGATCCAAGGTACTAGCCAAGACACTGGATAGGATGAAGAGGGGATCTAACTCCTTTGGACTTCTACCTATGGGGAACTCTTAAGGATGTTGTATACCGTAGAAAACCAGCTACACTGGCAGCACTTTGGGAAGAAATTGAAATGGCATTAGTGCAATCGCTGAGGACACTTTGCAAACATTGCTCAATCAGAGTTCAACATATCAGAAGTATATCAATGCTGGTGGTGGGCATTTTGAGCAACTGTTGTACTGTAAAAGTCTAAGATGATTAGTGCTCATCATCTTCTGTTTGTGTGAATTCAGTTTTGTCATGTAACAGTTTTTCTTTGCTTGAAGTGTGTATACATTTTTTGGCACCCGTTGTATATATAGAGTTAGAAATTAATAAAACAGTGATAAAGACACATAATTAGCAACATGGGAGAAAATCTACATTTGCAAGTATAAAGACAGTTTAATGAACTTCCACACTTTTGGTGTTGGAAACATAAACTTCAAATTTATCACACCTCCACCAGAACAGATTACCCATCCCCACAGCATAATGATTTATCCTCCAGTCAACAATGGGCTGATGATGCGAATGAAGGGTTCGTAAAACTAGCCCTACATATTTAAACAAGTAAGTAGAGCAAAAGCATGTTAGTTCAACTCAATCATACAATGATCTTAATAATCAAATTTTAAATTTACTAAATGCTGCCAACAATTTTATTTGGGGGGAAAAAAAAAAAAAACCTCTGTCTACTTAATTTCTCTTCCAATTTTTCTATGTGTTTCTTGTTTCTCCCAACTAAAATATTTATCCATCCATAATCCTAAAAATGTCATCTTCTGTTTGTAGCTTACTAAATTAAAATTCCATTTTGATACAGAGATTCACAGATGTTTTTGTATGCTAGAAATTTAGTGCTACTGTTTTCTCTTCATCACAAAAAGTTAATTTATTTTGAACCAATTAGTAGGTTTATTAAAAATGCATATTTACTTTTTTTGAAGATTGACAATTTTTTTCTGAAATGAATAGCAGCAAGTAGAGTTACATTTGCTTTAGCATCGTTTTTAAATACAAAGGTAGATCATTAATATATACTAAGAAAAGAAGGGAATCTAAAATGGTTCCCTGTAGAATATCTAATAAAATTACTCTTCTACAGAGAGTATTTTAGAGATTTATTTTTATTCCATATCTACAAAATCTACTTCTACCACTTATTCTCTTTTTTAAATAAATTTTGAATCAATTGAATGCATCCCCTCTGATATTACAATTAAACAATTAATTTATTAAAATTGCATGGTGTACCAGATCGAAAGCTTTGAATTAGTCTATAAATAACACTATTATTACCTCACTTGTGTCAAGACCACAATGGGTGGCCAAGGTCATTAAGGTATGAACTCAGGAGTGGGAGGTTTGGGGTTCAAATCCCACCTGGACCGTCCTACCTGACTGAGGTTTTTTCCAGGTTTTCCTCAGTCCTCATGACTGCCAAATGCCAGGGAGGTACCCTAAACTTAAGCCTGGAACGTTTCCTTCCTTAAAAAAATCCTTTCCTAATTTATCATTTCATGTATCATCAGCGTCCATCACCTGTGGTGCCACAGTAGTAAAAACTGGCGTTAAACACCATTAAAAAATCCTTGTGTCAAGCATATTACACAAAACTTATAGCACTGTTAGTGGATTTATTGCTTTAAAAGCCTTATTGACAGCTAATGATTATATTATATTTGTTCAAAAATAATTTTTTTATACATCATATTTTCCAAAATTTTTGAGAAAGCTAAAAGTAAGGCTGTGGGCATGTAGTTATGAACTTCAGTTGCCTCTCCTTTTTTAAAGGTAGGTCCTTAAGGAAATTTTCTACTTTTTATAAAGTGGATGCACAAGCTGCATTGTTTTAAAATAAAGTTTGAGTTTCCATCTAATGCTTCATTTGTCTTATTTTTTAATTCTCTAATCTCATTCAGTAAGCTCATTTTTAGAAACTGGATCTAAAAACAGTGATTTATCATTAATAGTCACAAGTATACCTACTTGTATACCTTCGGGATTATGTAAATTTTGAAACTGTTTTGTAACCTCCACAAAGTAATCTGTTATATATATTGCTATCTGCTTAGGATTTGTTTCTAATTTATCATTATGTTTTAATTTATAAAAATTCTGGAGAAACTTAAAAAGGATTTTAATCTTTCACATCTTCAGTTCGGTATATGAATTCTTGGCATTTCATACTAATATGTCATTATTACTGATATTTCTCATTGCAAAAGTACCAGCCTTTGAAAGTATTAATTAATTTATTTGTTGAGTACAAAGCAAAATATAAAAGAAATACAAGTTCTGTCCCTAGACCACTATAATCCTTTGAAAGTATATGCTTGCATATAACTGAGGAAGCAGCCATTCTAAATCTCTCTCTCACCACTTTTGAAAGTATTGGGTAATTTTGGTAATGTTTTACCACAACAGCAGGGGATCTATAGTCCTTAGGTAATAAGCCTTCATGCAGGAAACGTGTCGGTGCTGGTGGTGTAGTGGTACCATATTTGCCTCCAAATCCAAGATCACAGGTACGATCCCGGCCAGGATTGATGGATTTTTTGGGCTTAAAAATCCTAAGTATGGCTTCCTTCGGAAGAGAAGATTCGTGGGTCCAATCTCATAGATTTACAGCATGTAAAAGAACCTCAAGCCTGAAAAAAGAGGCCTCTGAGCAAAATTTATTAGCCATTTCACACCCTGAGTTGTATGGGATGCTGATTGGGGTGTTAAAGAGCATCCATAAATAAACCAAAACAACTGCAGAAATCATTACACTTCTTCCATTGCTCCCTGTGTACCACTTTCTGAAATAAAAATATAACTAATGGTATATGCTAGTTAATTATGTTTTAATAATTTACAGAAAAGTGTATCATTTTGACTTACCTTAAAGTTGAAAATTATTCTGTCAAATTTGTCCCATAAAGAAGATTCACTTTTGCTAGTTTTTGTGATTATCTTTATTGCAAATTTACTGTCACTCTGTCACTTTGTGACTGTCACTCTGAATTCAATGCTTTTTTAGCTAATTCTAGTATTTTTTGTACTTCTTGGCTAGAATATCCAGGTATTCTCTATCTGGAATCTAAATGTGCTGTATTTGCCATTTTTAAATTTTATGGCATTTTGTTGATTTAAAACTTCTAATACAGAAGAGCACATAGGCATTGAGTATATATTTTAATGTGGTTTTACATACTTAAACCAACACATGTGTTACATATATGGACTTGCTCCCAGTATATATTTTTCTCCATTTAACTGTTTGGTTATTTCTTCAAATGGTTTCAATATTATGCCCTTCAGCACAGTTTCCTATTCATTCTCTGATAGTTTAGGGAATTTATTACTGCGGGCAACAAGACAAAATCTAGTCCAGAATGAGAGAGAACGTCCACGACGGGAGCAGGCGACAGTCCCGAGCAACAGCAGAAGGAGCCGAACTTAATCCACGCCACACTCGTGTAATTGCTTTTACTTCACAGTGAAAAGCGTATGATTGCTGTCTTTTTTACAAGGGGCACGAAAACATTTAAGTTTTCCGGGCGATTTTAGGCATAGGAACTGTTTTAATGCACTTATTATTATGCAACAATTATACTTATTCACACCAACTTCACTTGAGAGAGGTGACTTCTACTTCTTTTCAGTCCCAAACGGCAGTGGCTGCAGCAGTAGTGCAATCTTGCACTTTTCCAACTTGCAGTAAAGAAATGCCGATGCTATCAAGTTCTTCTGTGTCCAGTTTTGCAAGGAGAATGCAATAAGTTTTTTTTTTTTTTTTTTAAATGAAGATTCTTCTTTGCGGAATGGGACATTTCTTTAGTTTTGGGCATGGGTGCTTGTTCATTTTGGTTGCGAACCCCTAATGTTGCCTTTAAGGATGCTATGTGGATCTTCACAACTTCAACTTCTGCTGTTGTGGAAATTCCCTCAATCTAATCCCAAAACTTGCAAACAAAATTTTCTTTTTGCTCTGATACGGTCAAAGACCAGTTGCGACTTTTTTGTTTGCTCACTTGGGCTAGTATTTTCTCCCTTTCAATGAGAACAGAAACATCACCAGTGTCTATTATAAAGTCATTAATATCTCTAGAATGTCCTATAAGGTGTTCATAGGGAACCTGAAATTGACATATACTGTATATGTGTTTACACATATTCCATTTAATGCTGGAACCAGCACACTTGCAAAAGTATCTGTGTATGCCTGTATTACATTCATTGCAAATTAATTTGCATTTACAGTTCACATTAATTTCTTGCAAAAAATATATCTTTGTCACTTTTGATGAGAATGGGACCTTCCAACCATAATCTTCCCCAATAATGATGTGCTTGTTTATTTTCAGGCTTTCTTTGAGTCTATGACGAAAGTCTTTAACTTGTCTTGTCAGCTTTCCTTTTGTAAGCAGAATGAGCCTATCAAACAGCTTGTCTTTAACAAATGACAAATATTGCTTTAGTTAGACTTTTCATGTGTTTTCCATGCAGATACAAATATATTTGAGCATATGATGCATTCGCTCGATATGCATGTTGGTATTCAATATATTGTGTTTCTAGGAATGCAGAGGAAAGACTGTAAGAGAAAATAATAATGAAAATACAGAAAGAGAAGAAAATGTTGAAAATAAAGAAAGAGCAGAAAGCATTCAGGAGAGAGAAAATTTAAATCAAAGACCAAGAAGAGAGTGAAAAATGCCAAATAAATTTAAAGACTTTATTGTATATAATAACAATACAAGTATTAATTGATATTATTGTATGATTAGCTTCACTGTGCAAATTCCAATTAACATTTTAATTAATGTAAGTATTGATGATGTACTGTTAACCTACAATGACTGCAAGGGAAGTCAAGATAAAGCAGAATGGAACAAGGCCATTAATGCAGTAAAGGAGTCATTAAAGAAGAATAACACATGAAGATTTGTAAATGAAGAGTGTGCAACAGGAAAATTAATGTTTAAGATCAAGCAAAGTGGAAAGTTAAAGCCAGATTGGTAGCAAGAGGCTGTCAACAAAATCAAGAAAATGGATTTCAAGGATGTTTTCAGTTTGTAGTTCATACAAGTACATTAAAATTATTGTTTGCCATTGCTGTACAGAAAAATCTTAAAATGATGGCATTTGATGTCAAGACAGCATTTCTAAATGGAGAACTAGAAAAAGAAATTTACATGAGGGTGTCTGAAGGATATTGTATCCTAGGAAAAGTATGCTTGTTAAAAAAGGCATTGTATGGCCTAAAACAAGCTCCATTAGTGATATAAGCTTCTCACAGAATTCTTAAAATAAATAGATAATTATGCATCTGCAATCTGATAAATATGTGTTCAAAACTCAAAATACAGAAAGGACAAAGTTTGTTACAATTCATGTTGATGATGGAATGTTAATTGGAGAAGATGTACAACAAATGAAAATACTTATTAAAAGGCTGAAAAAGATGTTTTGAGATCACAGTGACAGAAGTTCCAACCCACTACCTGGAGTAACAGATCAAAAGAAATGAAAATGGTATATGCATGAATCCAGGAAAATACAGTTCTGAAGTTTTGAATAGATACAGAATGGAAAACTCTAAACCAGTTAAGACTCCTATTGATAAAAATAACATCAGAAGGCAATAAAAACAGCTTTTCATATCAAGAAGCATTAGGAGTTTACTCCATTTGATATGTAAGACAAGGCCTGACGTGAAATATGCAGTGAACTATGAAAGCAGATTGATGATAATCCTACCAGTCAACATATAAACAACGTGAGGAAAAGATTAAGATACCTTAGTGGAACACAAGATAGTAGTCTTAAATACTCATTCAAGAAAGAAGATAATCGTGTGGAAGCATTCTGTGATGCTGATTATGCTGGTGATTTTACTGATACTAAAAGTACTACTGGCTATTTAATACTATATGCTGGTGTATCAATGATCAAAACTTGAAGCTCATGCATAATCTATGGCCAAAGCAGAGTATATTAAAGTAGCTGATTGTTGTCAATTAATGAGGTACATTAAAACATTTATAAAAGAGCTATTGAACAAATCATTATACATAACACTTTATGTTGATAATCAGAGTGCATTCAAGATGATGAAGTCAGGACAAATGTCAAGACGAAGCAAACATTGATGTCAAATACAATTTCATAAGCGTTGAAATAAATAATGGTTGGTTCAAAATTAAGTACTGCCCACCAGAAAATCAAATAGCTGACATACTGACAAAACCATTTCTAGGACCAACATTTGACAGACTTAAAACAAAACTAATCAGTGACTGATGTCAAATGGTGATATCACTAATAATAATCTATTGTTTTACAAGATAAATGTTAACTAAATAAATAAATGTTAACATGCAAGTTGCTACACCAAACCATTTCTAATAGTTAAGAGCATTTAAATGTGATGTATAGAAGAGCCCATTATTTTAGTTGTTAAATCTTTGAGGGAGTGTAGTAAACCTTTAATTCATATATATATATATATATATATATATATATATATATATACTCGTTAGTATGTTAATAAAGGTAGATCATATCTTGTTCAGTTGTTAACAAAACATAAACTCATGTTCTTTGTTACTAATTAAAATCCTGGTCCATTAATGCTAAAATACATAAGTAATGGGTAAGTCGGAAGGTGGGTAGGAAGATAGATGAGAGCTTGTGAAGGTGGGTGGGCAGACTGGCAGACAGGTACGTACCTACTTACTTACTTACTTACTTACTTTATTGATCCTGTCATTGGCTACTAAAATGTGTACCTGATGTAGTACAAGTCAATGTCAAAAATGAATCGAAAGTCATTTACAGTTATATATACATATAGCAACTCATACGCTCATTCCAGTTGGTCCAATTTCAAGTATTTGTGTACACTGTAGAATTAGTATAGATAAATAAAGCAGAAAAGGCATCAAATGTTGTTTTCTTGTCTATTATTTTAGGTAATTTTTTAATTTATTGTATAATTTGAACCCCATATGCATTGCACTGTAGTGGAAAGCTGTTGTGTAGGTTCCAATGATATGTATATTTTCTGTCTTGTGTTATGATTGTGTACTACATCATTTGTTTTTAAACTGTTTGAGGAGTCATTGTAATAGCCTTAATGTCTTACATTTATACATAAGTAATAACAAGGTTAAATTTAAAATTAATTTCTTGTCAGAGCTAATACAGTGAAGCAATTAATTAAATTGACTCACTACCTAATTAAGAATAAAATGACAAATTTATTACTTACACACACACACACACAACCAAAAGGAATAGTTTTGAGGTTTTTAAAATGTGGTTTGCAAAAATTCTTGTATTTGACTCAGTCATTATTCCTATTAGTCTTTTCTGGGTTATGGGTAACAGTTTGCAGTAGGGAGAGTTACCATATGACACTTATACCATCTCAGTATGGAGTGTGCACATGCAAAATATGCTATTCTAAGAGTTGCTCTATTTACATTTGTATAAGCTATCTAGAGTTGAAACAAATTACATTTAGCTTTTTAATTCAGTATTGTACATTGCGTTGGAGATGAAAGTAGGAATTCTTGTTTTAGCTGTATTAACTATTAATTTATTCCCATCAAACCACTTTGATGCTTTGTGCTTAATGTTATCCAGGAAAATTTTTTGAGATTCTTTCCCTGAACTATCCGCTAAAATGGTTGTAACATTAGCATGCTGAATTGTTGTTATTTGAGATATTTTAAATGTCAAATTGTATACAAATAAGAAAAAGATTGGTCCTGTTATTGACCCTATGATAGTCCAGAAATGATACTTTCCTTATCAAATGGCAGTATTTTATTTCACCATGCTTCATATGCTTTATTTCCTAATTACCAAGGGAAAGTTAGACTGAAATTTTTGAGGGAATGTCATATTACGCTACATAGATTAGTTCCTATCATAATGTATCTGCTATAATTTACAGGCTTTTCTATATGTTTATACCTATATAGTCACTTTCAGCATTACTTTATTTATTTTTCTAGAGCTTGTACAGCTCTAGGTAGTACCTGTGGCTTCTTGTATGATTTTTACTCTCACTCTGCTATTTGCTGCCGCTTAGCATACCACAGAAAAATCTTAAAGGCTAGGAGATTCCATGTAAATTTGTGTGTGGTTGGCTAAAAGGAAATAAGAGCCTTAATAACATTTAAAGGAAAGTAAATATTAGTTTCATCCTTTTATTATAAAAATTGGTGATAAAAATCCTGAATTTAATAACAATATTGGGTTAAATTTGATACAAAATTAAGGTGTGCACTGTACCTAAATAAATTATTAAAATGTTACATACATAATTTACAGCATAAAAATATGAAACATAACTATTTTTAATTAAACTTTCAAACCTTTCTGCAAAAAGAATGCATTCAACTATGAAATATTCTTAGATGGGAGACGAAGAAACCTACTTTATTCCGCTATCAAAACTTAAATATATCTCGGAGCAAACAAAATTTCATAATACAATTAAGCAGATAAATAACTCTTGCCACCTACCAATAATTATTTGAAAAAAAATTCTTGAAAACAGTAACTGCAAAAGTAAAATGACCAGAATTCTCCCTAGAAAGTTTGTAGTAAGAATTTACAATTTATCGTTATAAATACATAAGGTAATTCTGAAGGAGTTCATAACATAAAAGTCACAAAAGTAAGCAAGAAGCTCCCTAAAAATTTTAAAGAAAGCCAAAACAAAGTCCTGTCACCCGGGAACCTCTCAGCTACATCCTATCACTCTAGCAGCCCAGAGAAGAATCCCCTTACACTGTTATGGAGCAAGGTGTTAATCCCCAACTGCTCAAGTTATGTGTTGACCAATTAAATTAAACTTGAAAGTCATGCAACTACTATCACATGACTGTATCAAGAAAAGAGATGACGAGCACTAAAATATCGACTAATGTGTTGTCTTTTATGCAACAACAGCTCAATGGATATGATACTCAGAATGGTTTATAGAGTAATTTAAACATTTCACAGAGCACTATGAATGTGAGAGCTATGTTAGAATGTGGAAAGGTTAGCTTGAGAGACATGGTAATGGAAAGTATTCTAAGATTCAGGTTGCAACAGTTGTAACAATTTCTAGAAGATCACATTCTAAAGGAATGTTAACAAATTCGTGAAAACAACATGAGGATTGGAATGATTAAGGAATAGTTAGAAAGAAATATCAAGAGGAATTGAGGAAATGGAGCTAACTATTTTGTATTATAGGTTTTGGTGGAGCATTAAGACAAGGTTTGAGGATACGAACAAGCCATATTTATATTATTAATTAGGAAGAAAGGTATTTTACACCTTGTAACGAATTGAAATAGGATGGGGGAGAGAAATATATATTGATGACTGCAACAGAAAGAGGAGAGAGAATTTTTCAATGGTTTTTAAGAGTGTGGAAATTAAGAAGCCTGTGTAGAAATATTGAGCAGGTAATTCGTCCTATTTGTGGAGACTTAGAGGATAAAACTCACATTTTATTTAAATATCAAGGAATGGAAAGATAAAGAACAGAATTATAAAGGAAAAATATCTTAGAATTAGAAATGCTATAGGAATCAAAAGAATATGAAGGTGATAAACTTCAGATTAGGAGGTTAGAAAGCTTTTATCGAGAGTTAAGAAAAAGGTTGGGTCGGTGGCTAATATTTATGGGAAACTATGTATTTAGAACAAAAAATACGTATTAATGTACTTATTTTAAGCAACTAAACAAGAATAACCTCTAGTAATGCTGCATTCAACTTGCTACTAGTCCCTTCACTTTGTTTTTGTCTGTTTTTATATATTATGCCAACACCAACACCACAGTTCAGTCATCATGTTATTCATCCCAGATGGATCCTTCTTGTTGAAGCTATTTCTAGCTTCATTAATTTAGCATAACTAGAAATTCATAAACACCCTCAAGGAGGCCCTCCTTAATAATATCATATGTACCATTGTCCCTTACTTTAACATTAAACTATGGTCTAGCTATTTCAATTTTAGCTTATTGGTACCATCTGAATCATTTTTATTGCGAATACATCATCAATTCTGTAGTTTGCACCTGTTGGAATTGAAACTCTGATATTCATATTTTTAGAACTTTTTGTTTTACTTGGTGATGAAAATATTCATTATAAAAGTTGAATTGTAGCTTTATTTCTTTCTCTAGTAATTTATTTACTAATTTTGAAAATGAGTTTATTTTTTTCTTAGAAAACTAGATTATAAAATTTTATGGCAGAGCATGCTCAGGTCTAGTTTGTTAATTCCGATTATTGCTTTTACCTTTTCCTTTTTTGTCTGCAGAATGAACATTGGATTATCACAGATATGTTCTGATTGTTTTCCTTCTCAAACAATCATTGCATGGTTCTAAGACTTTTGGTGCATGCTGCCATTCGCCACAATTTGCAACACTACATACTGGCCAGCTGCAGATGCTGATTCTTGAAGTAAGAGTATACGTTGTACCTTGTACATCACATGCTTGTGTAGCACTGGCTGCTTCCCTTATGGTCCATCTGTTGCGCAAACTATTAGTTTTTAAAAATAAAACACAAAATGCTTTAAAAAGCAGCTAAAACGCAGGCCACTGAACATCAACTTCTCTGTACAAGAGCGCATGGCTCACTGCCTCCTATTGGCCAACAAGATGATGCCACATATTGATGCTACTGCACATTCTGCCTGAACAGCCAAGCAAGCTAAGCTATGTGCTGGCTGGTATTACTGCATGTAGTTATTGCCATTACTTCACAACAATGAAATATTAAACAATTTCACATCAAATTAACATGTTTACAATTAGAAGAACTGCAGTAACATGACCACAACTATCGTTTATTTATTATGTGTAATGTGTATATGTATACACACAAGCACACATATACATAGAGAAGTCATTGAAGATCAATTATCTGTTTCCTAGTGTTTATGTTAAGATTAGTTTTCTGTGGTTATAGCAAAATGATTCCTATGTCCTTTTGGCTCTCTCACATTCTTAATTTCTTAATTAATTTAATACCATCCAGGTCAAAGAAGTTTTCACATACATATATAAGCATGACGAATTGAAGCCATTTGAATGGAGGTCAAAAAAGGAAGATTTTAATAGAAATGGCAAAGTTCTTTTCAAAGTTAGTCAAAATGGATATGGTTTTTCAAAGAAATCCAAGCACCACCACCACCACCACCATAACCATAACCATCACCATCACCATCACCACCACCACCACCACCACCACCACCACCACCACCACCTGTGGTGCCTCAGTAGTAAAAACAAGCATTAAATACTATTAAAAAAAACTACCATAACTACTACCACTACCACCCAGACATAAATTACAGCTGTATGAGAAGATGTCTAGTTGTACTGGAATGAAATTATATAACATCCTGATAATACTAAAAATTGCATTTGACACAAAATTCAAGACAAGCTTATTTCATTTTCTTATAGACAAGGTTTACTATAATATAGGAATTTTGGAATTATAATTAACTTTATGTTACATACTATTTATGTATTATATTACTGTAAAATATATCTGTGTATGTGTGGGGAAATGGGGTAGGTTATAAGTTATCACTTTTATTATAAATTTTATTTATATGTACATTGATGTGGCTTAATTGTGTACAACATATTAAGCTGAAATAAATTAAATGAAATAGATTAACATTTAGGTACCTTTTTCTGTGACATGTTTCCTTTGTATTTATTTAACTGTTTATTATCCTTGCTAATGAATTCTACACTTTGAATTGCTAGGGTTGAGTTACTTTTTGCCAGCATTTTCCTGAATATGAATAATTTTTCTAGATTTATTTGTGGTGGTGCACTCAAGTCTCTCAGGTGTTACTGCATATTTCCATCTCATCAACTTTTAGTTCTTGCATATCTATTTCTTGAATTGCACTTACATTTGGCAATTTTTCATTTTCCTTGTTGAGTTCTAGCACTTCATTTGTAAAACTTTTAAGATCTCATATAGGTTTTAGCTATGTTTTCCTGAGCATTTGGCAATTGAGATACATCTCTGAATTCTCATTCTTTACTCACACTTCGGTATTGTCTTTCCTTTTTATCCACTATACCTAAAATTATACCACTTTTCATAAAAACTACACAAATTTTTATTTAATACCTTTTTTTTTTAACATTTATAGCTTTCACTTAGGTGCAAGTAAAACTCTGTTGGAACGGTTCGAATCTATAGCTAAACTTGGCACCATCAAAGAAACCAAGCCATCCTTACCTATTTAACTCCTGACACACTGTCCACAAAGAAGTAATCGTTAAAAGAGCTAAACAATAAAAAAAAAAAAAAAGATATGTATATCTGCCATGCGGCTAAGACCACGTTTATTGTAGGTACTTCTGGTGGACAAGGGAAATAAATAATAGAAATAAGTAAAATATGAGGCATAGATGTAAGCAATGTTAAATGACCAAGCTTATTATAATTCTGAAGTAACTTTTGATATTTTAAATAATTATTATTAGATTATTATAGGAAATCTATATCAAACATAATATTAAGATAGTGTTGGAATGGGTTGTATTGTTAGGGGTATTGTGGAGGAGGAGGCATTTCTATCTGCAATCTTGCTCCAGGGCTGGCTATTTGTGCCTAAGCCCCCAGTGGGCACCTCCAAGAGGAAGGTATGAAGTGATGGA
Source organism: Metallyticus violacea (assembly GCA_030762175.1). Taxonomy (NCBI): domain Eukaryota; kingdom Metazoa; phylum Arthropoda; class Insecta; order Mantodea; family Metallyticidae; genus Metallyticus; species Metallyticus violacea. The sequence continues at coordinate 63,825,199 of CM060832.1, read as the reverse complement.
GACATCTGTCAACCAGGGTACAGAGGTGGTGAGGGGCAGATATAGACTGGTCCCTAATGTTGCCAAGTATAGCATCCCGACATCGACGGTGCCCACCTCTCCAATCAGTTCAAGCCTCTCAAAAGGACAACTATCCAAAGCAGGAGCCTTTCCAAGGTATAAGCTACCATCAGGTGGCATACAGCTCTTCTCTCCAAGCACTTTTGACTTTGTAAAAGAACCAATGCAATAAAATGAAATGAAATGGGGAAGCAGAAAATTGTGGAAAGTTTCATTTGTGGAAACATTCACTCACATTTGTCTAAGTGACATGGGAAAACCATGATAAAACCAAATGTCAGGATGGGCTGTCTCAAGGGATTTGAACCTGGGACCAACCAAATGCAAGTACCAAGCATTATTGCCTGAGTCACCCCTCTTGGTAAGCAATAGTAAGATACAATTTTAATTGCATATATGTATATTACACCCCTGATTACTGCATGTTGAGCATTCATTATGTAACAATTTTAAATCTGAAGTGTCAAACATCTACATTATTAATGCTTACATTATTTCAGATTGACCTCATCTAAGGAGCTGCAGTGTAAAGACAGATACATGACCAACAATTTTTGTTCCTCAGGAAGAATATTCCTCCTATCTATAAATTAGCTTTTCCATGCATTCCCAGATTCCACAAGCACAATCATACCCAAAAAGAATAAAAATCTCAGTTGCTCTGAAACTAGAGTGATCAGATGTCCTTTTTTGTCCAGGCATCTTTTTGCATATTAACTGGAGTCCAAGAGGATTTTTTTACATAATATTGAATTTCCTCCCTATCCTAATTTGTATGCCTAAAATTTTTGGTTTATTTTTTTGATGCTTTCAAGTAATTTGCTTAATGACAGTAGCATCAACAGAATATATTCTTTGCTCACGGATAGCTGGTAAATTGAATGATCAATGCAGGTCAAAGTGCAAATGTAGTTTCTTTTTTTCATTTTCCCAGCCTGTCCATTTTGCTTTGCAGGAACTAAGGATTTAACTTGTGAAAGTGACCTCTTGAGTGTGTGTTCTTTTCTTTTTCTTCTCCCCCTCCCTCTCCTTTCCTCGAGCATGTGCTTCCAAAGTAAGTTAAACATTACCATTTATGCACTCAAAATGCCGATGTAAGTTCAACAATGTTCAACCAGCAATTGATATCCTGCATTCTGAAAAAGAAGAAATGAATTTGAAACTGAATATAAAATTGTGGATAGCTCTGAAGCATGTTACAACATTTCATACTGCCTTTTATTGTTTTGATAATTTAATATTCAGCAATATATTTTCTTTGACTTTCATATGTAAAAATTAATGTTATTTTGATTATAATTATATATATAAATATATTTTTAAGTATAATATAAGCCTAAACTAAAATTAATATTTTATATATGTATTTTTTTATCAATCACCACCCTTTTAAGCTTTTTATCCTCTTTTTTATTGATGTAAATCTGATAATCCTATCTGAAACTTGAATGTAAAATGGCTAAATCTATTTTGTGTTTTTACACCAGAACAATAATATTCTTTCCGATGGTTTAATCAAATAACTTGAAACAAATAACCAAGAGTATGAAAGTAATTTCAGATTTTATTCTCAAGCCTTAGAAGAAACATAAATTAATTTATTATTGATACTTTATCTCCAAAACAGACTTTTATGTACAAAAAAATGTGATATCCAAAATATGTTCTATATATTATGGTGATGGTGGTGGTGATACATATTCTTGTCTTTAGATCTTATGGTGAGAGAAATTCAAAGATATTGAACATGTCATTCAACTTATCAAGCACTTAAAACATGACATCAGAATATTAACAAGCCATCACAATTTATAATATAGTCTAACAGTAACATCCCTTGCAACTTGATAATTAATAAATGATCCTTCACCATATAGAAAAGAGTAGACTAGCTAATAATATAAATTCATTATTAAATGAAGCCGTGCTGGAATTAAATATGCATCCGTATTATAGAACACAAGAATATGTCAACATTTCTTTAATTTTTTCTAAAAAGTATGAATTAAATAGCAATTTCAAGGAAGCTGGAAGATATATACTGCACTGTAGAATAAGAGCAGTCTAAATGGAAAAATTGTAGTAAATTTATTGCTGTATTCAAGTTGATGCATGAATAGTATTGTAATTATGTAGAGATAGCTTCAATTTAAAGTTATAAAAGTTGTCAGCAACAAAGATCATGACAGAACACATCTACTCTCAAATAAAGTGAGAATGCTGATCTTAAATGATGATTGTCAACAACTCAAATTAGAGAGGATTCTTATTACTCTTTTTTGCAAGATGAATATATACTTATTGTGAACAGAATTATCCAAAAATCTATCGCATATCTCAAAATGGAAAGCTTGTTAACCTTCTGGTTAGTGAATACTGTGGATTTATATGTTTATGCTTAAAAGTACTTTCAGCTTTACAATCTAAAAATAATTGTATTCTTTTCCAAGTACTCCCTAAGGAAGGTGACAATTTTATAATTTATAATACTAATCTATTCTTTATAAGAACTCCATAGAGAATGCCACAAAGTTTCTTTACACTGCTTGCCACACCAACAATCAGATTGCTGTTTTGCTTTATCCTAAATAATTTTAAAGTTAATTTCCTATAACTATTGCTTAATTCATTTCTATGCATAAAAAATATCTGTAGGGACCTTCTATCTTGCACCTGATTTCTGTATTTGGGGTAATTTTCTGTAGAAGCATTGGTTTTCAATTGCAGTGCAAACCAACATTTTGGCACACTTATGGTATAATATTTTGATTAGGTGAGCGGAAGCAGTAGAAGAATCTCCTTTCCGTAATAGTCATTGCATGTATGCACCATCTGGTAATTACCTTTTATCTTATGCATTCCCAGAAAAGCTTGCCTAGAGTTGTATGCATACTGATTGTTATTGCACTACAAAGTTAAGTACAATATTAAATAACCATTAAATTATTGTTATGAAATACTATGTTAATGATAATATTAAATAGGAAAAACTGGCAGTTATTTCAATATCAAACAATAATATAATTGAAGTAACAATTCTTCCATTCCAGGCATTATGTAGCAGTAATAATTAATAATTTTATTAGTGGTATGCTAGTGCAGTTTCATGTGAATTTATAAAGTAATTACTTTACTTTGTTTTGTGTTCAATGATGTAAGGAAAATAAACACTATACAAATCTTATATTCTAAACATTTTTCTTTGCAACTATTAGAAGAGAAATTTGAAATTAAAAAGCTGGGCACACCACTCCAAGCATTAATTTCAGTCAAACTAAAATTTCAAAACAATGATGTATGTAATGCTCTCTGTAGGAGCAAATTTCATTTTGCATATTTCAGACTTTAATCAAAGTCAAAGTATGCGGCCATCAAAATCAACCATTTTTTTTTGTTTGTTTGTTTAAGTAAATATACTAAATTCTCTTTCTTTCTGTTGTACATATTCAGACCAACTCACATGAGTTTTAATTCTCATTATTAAGATTCTATAAACATGAAATCTACCTAGGTATAATCAGCAAGAGCAGTAGCAGCAGTAGTTAAGCTAGGTACTCTAGGTTTATGTTACTATGAGCCACTTATGCCAACCACACTAGTACTATTTACATCATCACCATATCAACCACAAGAGCATAAATAATTGTGGTAACACACAATGTTTTCCTTTTTCTTTATTTTTTACATAATCAATCTAACATGTTTCTTTCATGATATATGTCTATATTATTATTATTATTATTATTATTATTATTATTATTATTATTATTATTATTATTATTATTATTATTATTGTTGTTGTTGTTGTTGTTGTTGTTGTTGTTGTTGTTGCTGTAGCTTCTGCTGCTGGGGCTCGTCTTTCTTTGATTTGATTTGATTTATTGTCAACCGTGGGAATTACAAGAATTCATGATATTGTCAAAACAGAACAAAATAGAATAAATATACACTTTGTTACAATAAATTAAATTATTCATCCTATTATGATCATAATTATTAAAAGGTATTTACAAATTCTTCAATTGAATAAAAACAATGTTGGAGTAATAAGTCTTTCACTTTACATTTAAATGTAGCTTCTGTGGTGGTAAGTTTAATGTTATCATAATATAATTATGATATATATAATATAATTCTGGAATGTCTTATGCTTTTGCTAAATAATAAAGCATTATGTGAAGTTATGCTCAGTTTATGCCTATTTCTTGTGCGACATGCTTTTCACAATTAGTCTGAAAATATACCAGGTGTTTTCTAGCAAATATCACAACTTCTAATATATATATAAACAAGGAAGTGGTAATATATGAAGCATTCAGAATAGATTACTACAGGAATCCTTTTGTTTCTTCCCCATTATTATTCTAATTGCTCCTTTTTGAATTTTGAAGATTATATTCTCTTTATCACAATTACCCCAAAATATCACACCAAATTTTAGTAAACTGTTGAAATATCTTCTTTCCTTCATCCCTCCCTTATAGAAGACTCTACATGTAATTTAAGGAAGAGATATTTATCAATCTCATAATAGACCCAAACTTCATTTACTTAATTGTTAATACTATTTTCAACCTCTATTTTTGTGACATTATTCTTTCTTTTCTTGTTAATGAATGCTCACAAATCTTCCTTAGGACTTTGTTCCTATTTTTATATATTTTCATTTAAAAACTATGCTCAATTACCATATTCATGAATCCTCTCCCTATAGCATTTGGGTTATGTTAATATATAAATAAAATTTATAATAGCATTGAGCATTATTATAGTATTATTTTTATTAATGATTAGTACTTAACAACCTAACATGTCTCTCATTCTGCACACTCTAAATGTTTATTTCACATAAGAAGAAAGCTTACAGAGACAAAAATAAATTATATTAATGCCTATAAAAGTTCTAACAGTCAGTATATCTGCATAATTTGCTAAAGAAAATGCCTGAATTAAGTTACATGCAGTTTACAGGAAGAGTAATGAATAAAGTAAATAGATCACGGTGGATTACAAAAATTGTGCGTTAACTTCATATCTGTAGAAGTATTTGGTGTCAGCTATGTGGATTTATTGTAATTTGATACAAAATTATTTTTAGAATACTTTAGCAGTATAATATGTGTAATTCTAAATCTACATTTGTGTATATTTTAAATATTTAGATAATAATAAGCTGACAAGGCCCTTTTCAGCCTGAGTGGTCTCAGAGAGATTATAAATAAAACAATAAATCAATAAATAACAAAAAATTTTAAATGTACAAAAAAAGCAATATGACTATCTTAATGCCAATTTTCTAAAATGAATAACTTGCATGGTCTTTTTCTTTTGTGTTTATAGCTAAACTCCTTTACAATGATGTAATCCATTATTTTCTTGAATCTTTGTACAACAATTATTTTGGCAGCAGGCTCACTGACACTTGGAAATCTTCATTACTGATAAACTTTGTTCCTTTTATAAACTGAACCTGCAATAAAGATTGACTCTTTTAGTGGCATATTTCCACCAATCACAATAAGTTTTATTTTGACCAATCATATTAATCCATTTTACCCTGTACATCAATCATAGCACTACTGATTTCCAAAAGTCACAGAGCAACACATCACTTCCAGTCTTACTTTTTACTGCTTCCATACCATCAACATCATTAGTAGTTTACAAGTGGCACTTCAATCATATGGATTGTTTAAATTTATTTCATGTTGGAACTAATACAGTGAAGCAATTAATTTGTTCTTCATTAGCTAGTGAGCCGCTTTAATACTCTTATGCTCCACTTACTATTGAATTATACAGAACATGGCCTTTACTCATATCATTAGCTTTGAGTTGACTGCCAGATTCGTTGTTTATTGAATAGATTTGATATAGCTCTCATGGAGATGTTTTATGGACTTTTGAATTAATTTGTCTCCTGTTCGGATCTTGAAGTTTATAACCTTATCTTCACATTTTTTATGTAATTTTTTCCAATATTCCAGCTCAAAGGGTCCATCTATGAATTTCAATATGACTTCCATTTCTATATCATTTTTATCTCTCCAAAAGTGATGTGCAACCGTTGATTTATCTATCTCCACTGATTTATCTATCTGATTGTACCTGATATTTCTCCACGTTCTTTTAGTCCATTTCCAATGCTTCTTTTTGTTTTGCCAGTATATACTTTGTTGCATTCCAAACAGTTGATTTGATATATTCCTGACTTCTTCTCATCAGATATTTTATCATTATCACTGGAGTTGAGCAGATATTTAGACTGAATTTATTCACTGGGGACAAAATAATCCCAAACTCTCGGAGTATTTTCTAGAATTTTTTGGTGGCCCAAGAGTGATAAGTAAATTTCTTGTGAATGGTAGTTTCTTCTTCCTCTTCTCTTGATTGAATTTCTTGATTTTCTTGTCTACAATTTTTTGGCCATACCCATTGATTTTTGCCATTTGTGTTATGTGAGATTACTCTTCACAGTGTTTAAACTCATTCATGGGTATGTTAATGTGTATATGTGCTAAGCTGTTGAGAACTGCATGTTTGTGCTATGGAATTGAAGCCAATGGCCTTTAAATAATTTTCAGTCTGCGTATTCTTTCTGTACATTCCAAATGTAAATTATTGCCTGTTCTTATAATTTTGAAGTCAAGGAAACGAATCATGTTGTCTTGTTCTGTTTCAGAAGTAAATTTCATTCCCCTATCTTGTAGGTTTAGCAATTTCAAAGCATCATCCAAGTGTTTCTTATTAACCAATGCAAAGATGTCATCCACATATCTGTGCCAGACTTTCAAAAATAATGATTTGGCAATGTGCATTTCCAAACTACTTGTATATAAATCAGCCAGAAAAGTTATGAAATTCTCCATTAAACCTGCAGAAATTCTGATTGATGCATACTTCAGTTAGATGGATGTATTCCTCAATCTCCTCGTTGCTTAGTTTCAGAGACTGCAATCATTTCCGAAGAGATGTAAGTTTGCATTTTGGTATGCTAGGAAAGAGTGAATTTACACCTAAGGTCACTAGAGGATCATCTTTTTGGAGAACCAAATACACCTTCCTACCAACAAGCAAGATGGCCCTTCCTAGGTTTGGTAGCTTTAGTTTAGGTGATTCCAAAGAACTGGTGGAGAAAATTAAAGATTTGGTTCTCCAAAATGATGATCTTCTAGTGTCCTTTGATATATATTCACTCTTTCCAAGCATCTCAAATGCAAACTCTCAACATCTCTTTGAAAATGGTTGCAGTCTCTGAAACTAAGCAACGAGGAGATTGAGGAATACATTCATCTAAATCAAGTATGCACCAATCAGAATTTCTGCAGGTTTAATGGAGAATTTCATAAACAAGAAGCAGGTTTAGCTATGGTGAATCCTTTTCTGGCTGATTTATATACAAGTAGTATATACAAATGCACATTGTCAAATCATTTTCATACATTTTTGAAAATCTGGCACAGATGTGTGGAATGACATCTTTGCATTGGTTAATAAGAAACACTTGGATGATGCTTTGAAATTGCTAAACCTACAAGATAGGGAAATGAAATTTACTTCTGAAACAGAACAAGACAACATGATTCGTTACCTTGACTTCAAGATTATAAGAACAGGCAATAATTTGAAATTTGGAATGTACAGAAAGGATCCGCAGACCGAAAATTATTTAAAGGCCATTGGCTTCAATTCCATAGCACAAACATGCAGTTCTCAACAGCTTAGCACATATACACATTAACATACCCATGAATGAGTTTGAACACATTGAAGAGTAATCTCACATAATACAAATGGCAAAAATTAATGGGTATGGCCAAAAAATTATAGACAAGAAAATCAAGAAATTCAATCAAGAGAAGAGGTTAAAATAGGTTACAGCATTGTCAGCTAAAGAAGAAACTACCATTCACAAGAAATTTACTTATCATCCTTGGGTCACCAAAAAATTCCAGAAAATACTCCGAGAGTTTGGGATTATTTTGTCCCCAGTGAACAAATTCAGTCTAAATATCTGCTCAACTACAGTGATAATGATAGAATATCTGATGAGAAGAAGTCAGGAATATATCAAATCAACTGTGTGGAATACTACAAAGTATATATTGGCAAAACAAAAAGAAGCATTGGGATTAGGCTAAAGGAACATGGAGAAACCACAGTTATAATCAGATAGATTAATCAGTTATAATCAGATAGATTAATCAGCAGTTGCACATCGCTTTTGGGACCGCCATGGGTGTCCGAGGTCATTAAGGCACGGACTCTGAGCAGTAGGTCTGGGGTTCGAAACCAGCCAGGACCATCCTCTCTGACTGGGTTTTTTTCCAGGTTTTCCTCAGTCTTCATAACTGGCAAATGCCGGGGAGCTACCTAAACTTAGGCCTGGAATGCTTCCTTCCTTAAAAAAAAAATATATCCTTTCACAATATATCATTTCATTTCATGTATCATCAGTGTCACCGCCCGTGGTGCCTCAGTAGTAAAAACGGGTGTTAAATACTACTAAAAAAAAAATCGTTTTTGGAGAGATAAACGTGGTATAGAAATGGAAGTCATATTGAAATTCATAGATAGACCCTTGGAGCTGAAATATGGGAAAACATTTGATAAAAAATATGAATATAAGGTTATAAACTTCAAGATCCCAACAGAAGACAAATTAATCCAAAAATACATAAAACATCCATGAGAGCTATATCAAGTCCATTCAATTAACAACAAATCTGGCAGTCAACTAACAGCTAATGATGCGAGTGAAGGCCTGTGAAACATGTTCTGTATAATTCAATGGTAAGTGAGGCATAAGAGTATTAAATTGACTGACTAGCTAATTAAGAATAAACATGGACTGTTGCCTGAGCATGTATCTCAATCTTAATTTAAACTTGTGCACTTTTATACTTACAACAAAAGCAATATTTTTGATTCAACATGTAACACATATTCTTGGATGCATTGTAAGCTCAGTAATCCTTAGCAGAAGAAATACGCTCTAAATAAAATAATTATCTGAAATTAGGAATTTAAGATAGTTAAATGTAGTAAACTCCTTAACAGAAAAAATGTATAAGAACAGCATCTCTTTCATACATAAATTGACATGCTTCATTAGGTTTGTATGGATAAGCTTCTCAAAAGTATGCATCTTACCAACACTAAAGTTTCAATACGTTATTAGGTTACTTTCTCTCTCTTTCTCATTCTGTCACATTTGACACACTTTATCAATGTTAAAAAAACTTCATATTTGTCAAAAGATGTCTTAGAAGTGGCAGTGCATATTTGAGAATAATATAGAATTCATAGAATTTGAAACTGCATTTCTAGAATATAAGCTGAATGACAGATTCCATCATAAAGTATTATCAATACCAAAGGTGGTGTCATGTCTGATGATTCCTTGTTTTAGTCTTCATTTGTCTTCTTTCTTGAAGAAAGAAATGGTCTAGAAATTTATATTTCACCTTAAGCAGAACATTTGTTTTGGGTGTTCACGTTTTCATATTTGCTCATGTGAACTTTCCAATTGTTCACATTCCATTAATCATTTTATTTCTTGGTTATTATAATAAAATTACATATTTATAGGTTTTTTATCATATATTTATGCCTTAAACCAAAATAGATAATTTATAAAAGTATACCTTTTTCAGTTCATTTATACACCTAAGAAAATGTACTTCAGTTTCCTTGCTTAGGGCCAAATTTTAATTAGAGAATTAGATACATATGCAAAAATATTTATGGTAGTTATTTCCTTTTTAAAATTATCATGAAGGTAATTAATTGATAATGGTAACAGTAATCACAATCTCTTATTCTAGAACAATATGAGAAGGGTTGCTGTTAAAAATGTGAAAAGTTTTTATAAGTATTGTAATCAGGAAAGCTATTAGTTATCCATCACCTGCATTTTATTTCTTTAAAAGAATTTTTTATTAATATGGATTATAAAATAAAGCATATATGTTTCTTATTTACAATATTCATAGTAATCTATTTTGACTTGTTATAAATTTATGACTGGAAATGTTTATATCATGTTATATAAAGCATTAATATTTTTGAATATAAAATATAAAGCAATGATCTTCAATTAATTGACATTTTGGTCAATAAATATTTGGACTGAGGAGGCAATAAAGCAAAATTAGTCATAAAATGCAGTTTTGGGTATCATTTTAGTGTCATTATTTTTAAATAATGAATGATATATGTAATATGGTAAAAGGAAATTTCTGTTAAATTTATTGACTGTATATTATATGAAGTACTTTGTTTCAGAAGGAACATGAACAGCGTCGCAGAAGGAAAAGCAAAGCACAGTTTTTTGAAATGATTCAGGAAATCAGGAGGTAAGAGCCTACAAATTTCATTTAATGTTTCCTTTCAAGAATAATCAACAATGAATGGTAAGTGAAGTAGCAGAAACTGTCATTGATTTATTAATCATAATTTTTAAGGATGTAAGATTTTTTCTTCCAGTGAGTGACTAATAGGATTAGAACATATTGTAATATTTTACTAATCTTTGGCATTATTTACAGTATGATTATAAAAAGTTATTATTTATTAAACATACAAAACTATAGTATATCAATAAAACTTTAACATAAAAATATAAATAAATATCAGTTAGAATATAATAATGTTCTTAAAAGATGTAATATGATTTTCTCATCCTTGTTGTGATACTGTTGTTTTCATTACATTTGCTGAATTTATTACACACATTTATTTAAACCCATTCATTCATCCATTTATCTTTCTTTGGAAATATTCAGTGCTCCATGTTGATTACCATATATCCTTGTGACAAATAATGGAGTAAATTAACAACAACTTCAAATCATTAAAAGGGGTGAGGGAAATAAGAAAGCTCTAAATTTATAAATATTTTTTTTTCTGGAAAATAACACTTTTCTTATAAGTGTTTTAGCTAAAAATACTTAAATTTAAAATGAAGGAGTAACAATAAAATATGTTAAAACTTAAATAAAGCAATGCTTAATATTTATATATATTTAGAAATTGTTGACATTGAAATAATGGAATATTCCAAATTAAAAAGATTAACAAATTTAATAGACAAAAAGACATTTATACAATTAAAAATATCAAAAAAAATTACAAATACATAAATTCACATATACAGATAATTCACGAATACATAAATTCACACATATCAAAAGTTGCGGAAGATCATCAAAAGACATGGCATAAAACTAATATAAAAAATAAATATAGTATAAAATTAGGTTCTTCCCTGAAAGGCAGCATACCCCCAGAGAAAAAATTTATGCAATAGAATGCTCAGATTGTAATTTAAAATACATAGGAAAAACTAAGAGAATTTTTGAAACCAGGAAGAAAAAATTTTTCAAAAATATCTGACTAAAACATTTGGAAAAATTACTGGTAGCAAATCATTATTTAATGTTGGCCTGCCAAGTGATATACAAAGGTAACTAACTATAAGAGGATTTTGAAAATCCAAAGAAGATTCATGAATTAGAATGATAAATTGTATTATTATTAATTATTATTTTATAAACAATTTCTTTGGCACTGTTAATGCTAGAGTAGCATTTTATTTGATCAAAAGTAATGCACCACAATATCACTGAATGGATCTTTTTATATGAATATTTTCAGACCAAGCAAATATCTATTATTTTTTCATCTTTGATCATGACTTCTACTCTTTCTATTCTGAAACAAGTCTGTTGCTTTGTGTACCTATGTTAGTATAAAGACTAAAGCATCCACGCTTCTAAGACCTATTTTTATTCCAGGTTTTGTTAATTGGGAGAATTTTATAACATCATGTATGGGATTTTGCCAGAAAATAACTTAAACATTTTTGGATCTTATATCATTGATGAACAACATTACATTACTTCATTTAAGAACTTTCGAAAAATAAGGCATTTTTAAATAATTCTGTTGGAACTCACATAGTGAAGGTTGTTAAATGTAAATTATAATTAATCTGTCATCTAACACACTCTTATGCCTCACTTACTTTTAAATATGGTGGGACCAGTTTTGAAGAGACATCCTCTCCATCTTCAACTAACTTGACAACTGGTATGAGAAACCAACATCTATGAGGACCTGTGGCTCCATCCTGGTGGTGTTTTTTTTCCTTGTTTTCTGACTGATTTTTATCTTCAGTTTTTAAATATTTTCACTGGTTAATTTATGGTCCCTTGACTCAAAAAATTATCTTCATACTCAATATTCATTCTCTGATGGTTTCAGAAAGTTTCACAACTTTTGGATATTTAAAAAAAAACATTTGGGGTTCAGATGTTTGCAAAGGTAATGGAGGCAGTGCAATGTTTGTTAAAGGTCATACTAAAAATATTTTTCTTAGAAGGCATCTACAAGTGGTTCAAGTGTGGTGAATGGGTCAAAAATAGAACAAAAACTGTTTCTGTAAGCACTATTGGGCATAAAAGGGACCACTAAATCTATGTAATTAAATCAATGAATTTCCTACAAACAGTATCGCAACATTTAATCCAGCAGCTATAATTTCTATATATTCACTAGAGGAAGTTTCCAATGAGCTCTGTTATATAAATAACATATGAGCTTCACATGCGTTAAGATATTCTTCTCCCATAAGTAAGTTAACGATGGCATTTTATTAGGTTTCCATAAAGGTTGTGTGCATGTAGAACATTTTGGTTCTGACATTCAACAAATGTCAGAAATGTCAACAATTTAAAATTTGTTTTTAGAACTTTATATGCATAGTGGACATTCATTTTATCATACACTGGATATCTGCAGCCTTCTCTGGACATTTATTTTCCCTGACTGCCACCTTAGTGTACTTGTCAGAATTGCTGGCTGCTGTGTGGCATGTTCTGGGTTCCATCCCCGATACCTGCTCAGACATAAAGAGGTCTGGAACAGAAGCCACCCAACCTCATAAGGACAATTGGAAAGCTACCAGATTTGAGAACCTTCGATCTCAAAAGCCGTGTGATGACGACTGGCAGCTTGTAAGTGTGCTGATCACATGCTCTGCGTACAAACTGCCCTCTGCCCTCTGCCTATTATGTTGCAAGATGGAGGTAGAGAACTATGCCTAGCCCGTCTTGGGCTGTCACACAGGGAGAAGAAGGAAAAACTTTGTTTCTAGTAGTTGAGCTGACAATGAGTTCTGTTGCTTACAGCTGATATCAGTGCTTATGCTTTTGCCAATTGATATACAATTATATTCTACTTTTGAGTTTCATTACTTGTTTTGAAGCACGCATTGAACATATTATCTACAAGAAGCTTCATATAAGAACCTGCATATGGAGCACTTTACTGTATTTTTTGTTTTAAATCAGCTACTTTCATTTGAATTACTTCAAAAGATGACTTCATATTGCAAAAGAGATTAATTCTTATTAGAGAAACTGAATACCAAACTTCTGATGTTTGCAAAGACTGCTTTAAGTTTGAGCGGATGTTGTTAGTCTCCTAAATGCCCAATGACCCAGTGTTGAAAATGTCGTAGTCATTTCCATAGATAATGTGGTAAAATTTCAAATGCTAAACATATAGGTACTTTTAATTTAAAAAGATAGTAAACATTTTATAATTACTAAATTATGATAAAGAGTAAATTGATATCATTAGTGAATTAAAGAGTAAAAACAATTAAATTGTTTATCTGATCACTGTAACTGATTTACTGCATTTCCAAAATTTATTTAAATGCTATTGGAGGTACATTTCTGATCACCACATGATACAATTTCAATCACAGGTATTTTACACAGATAATATCACATACCCCGTGGTATTATATATTTTTCACAAGTTTTCCAGTGATTTTGTGAATAGACTCTAGACTATAATAATTTAAGGCTGACACCTTTTGCCTGATATGTGTATTGCTTTCACTGCCTTTTTTCGATAAGCTCCGGGGAGTTAGGTGCACAGAAGTGGAACTTTTTTTTTTCCTTAGTGCATTATGTTTCGCAGGTGTTGGAAGGAAGTACATTTTGTAGCCTTTCAGAACTCATTTGTGCTGTTTCTTTCTCTACAACATGAGGTTCTTTAGGATTTTTTTTTAATGTAAAGATCTAGGCTCGGAGGTGAAATTTATTTCTACATCTTTCTTGGATTCAATAATATCTGGAGACTAGCCTCCGGGGGATATCAAACTTCACGGGAGTGGTATATATTAGCCTTCAAATTTTGGCAATATTAATGTAATAACACCTGTACTAATGTTTTTAAAGTCTCTTTGTTTTATGATGTGTAACTTGGTATAATTATCCTAAAAATGAAATTATGAGAATCAATAAAGTAATATTATAGCACTCAATAACTTACATTTACGGTAAACTAATGCTTTGAGCCTGTAGCCAGAAGCCAGAAGCCAGTACGGGTCACCTGTTTTCCAGTGGGTGTTTGATGCCAGCAGTACCCAACCATAACACGGCTTTACCTGCCAGGTTGATGGAAGATGATGATGTTTATCTGATATTTGTTATTTTCGGAAAGGTTCTTTGTTGGTGGGCCTGCCACCCATCCAGCGTTCGACCAAGGTCACGGCTGCTTAACCTGAGCCGGGGTCACAGGTGTCGCCTCCGTGACCTCTTGATCTTCTGCTGGCAGCTCAGTAGGGTAGAAAACGGCCGTTTCAGGGGGGGGGGGATTGTTAAGCTCAAAGTTTTCTTCTTCTTCGGTTGGTTATGAGTGTGCAGAGACGAAAAGATGAGAGCCTGCAGCTCATTTATGCTGCGTGTGTGGTTCTCAAGGTGAGTTTGTTGTATGTGCCCAATGTTTGAGAGCATAATTTGGATGTCCTGCTGGAGGTCGTCTTGCTTGCTGTGGAGATATGTAAGGCAGGAGCCTACCTCCGATTGATGGTTGGAGATTGTGCTCTCCAGTGACGCCTGGCTCTGTAGGGTGTTTTGTGCTGCCTCTGCCGGTCGCGCAGCGGGGGTGGCGAGATTCTGAACAGCAGCGTTCAGCGCCTCTGATTAAGGTGGCGATTGCCACTACCAAAGACCTCGTTTCCGGGTATGCTGGCTTCCGGTTTCGGCGCTTGTCTTCCGGCGTGGTTGCTCCTGGGCGTTTTCTACTGCTTGTGATGATGGCTCGGGAAATGCTACCGGTTTATAGTTTGGATGCCTCGGGCATCGAACCTGACCAGTGTAATGGGCTGCGCCACCGCAGGTGGCGCAGAAAAGACTGCGGTGTCTCAGGTCGTGCTGTTGGCATTTGGAAGTCAGTTCCTCGGCACCACAGTAGTGGCACCTTGGTTCTGATGTGCAGCTTTCTTCCTCATGTCCATATCTGCAACAACGCCAACATGGTGCTACGCGAGTGCTTCTACTGGCCTCGATTTTAAGCAGCTTGCCCGCAAGAGGCAGACCAGAGGCAATGGCAGATGCGCTGTCTGAGCTGTCAAGGACTATGCGCACCAGCGCGGTTGGGCCCCTTGAGGAACCTTGGCTCTAACCGCGGAGGGCCAGAGGCCCTGAGCGGCTTTGAGCACATAGGTCGGCGAGTATCCCCTCGGGACCCCCACGGCGACGACACTGCAGGTACGGATGGGAGAACTGTTGACGTCAGGAATGGATTGAGTGAGTGAAGGTGAAACGGCAGGATGAGTAGGAGGTGCTTCAGCTGAGCAGGGGGAGGAGTTATGGCGTGGGCGTTTTCGATAGCCTGGTGTAGAAAGCGGAGGAGGTCGCCGAATTCTGAAGGGTCGTTTGTCCGTGCTGTTCGGTGTGGGTCTACGACCGCCGTGCTGAGCAAAGATGTTCCCTCTTGAGGAGCCGTGTTGGCAGGAGAGGCTTGCGGTGGGCTGCCAGGACGAGACTTCTTGGCATGAGGGGTGCCGGAGAGCCCAGTGCCTGCAGCAGCGCTGCCAGTGCTGCCTAGCGGAGAGTCGCCGCAACTGTGCGTCTTCTTCCCCATCTTGATCTATCTGCGTTGAAGTCAAGAGCCGAAGTGCGCCTCCGTCGAGGCTGTAGTATATCTGTGAATGACATCAATGAAACTTTCTGTGGGATCCTCGGCCCAATCAGATGACATCTTCACATAAGCTTGATTTAATACGAACAATGAACTTAAAAGAAAGCAAATGTCAATAACAGCGTCAACAATTTTTTATGTCCTTACATCAAGCACAGTTCTTTACAATCATTTTCACTAAACACTTGAAACTTTCAGAATATGCCCTTAGTTTTATAATTTTCATAGCCTTGTCATTAAACATTTGCTCCATTTAATTAATTATACTTCTCACAAATTTCCTTATAATTCTCATAGTTTCCCCCTCTCCCTTTTTCAAAGAGCACTCTTTTTAACTTATACTACGCCCACTTCTGTTATTTTATTTCAATTCATTTAGAGTTTTCCGCTCTATGTCCATCGGAATTGTGAAATTTCGAGTTATTATTTTTGTAGGTGTTTTCTTAAGTTTAAAACTGCATTTAATGTTTCGTCTAAAATCCCTAAACCTGCATTGAAATTTGTAAATTTTCGTTTCTAGCAAGATCTCCTTGCCAAACTTGCTAAATTCGCCACGTCCTTGTTTGTATGTTCATGTACTATCATAATGGACTTGCAGCACAGAATATAGCATGAACTGTGCGACAGGTACTCCACCAGAGGATTTCAACAGCTTTAGGTATTTAAAACAGGTGGTTCTAAAGCATACTGAATCCATGTAATGTTTTCTCGTTTAGGAGAAGCATGAAAAAGATTATAAAAGTCCCTAACAATATGCAAATGTATATTTTTATTGGGAGTTTATACCTGCAGTTGGTGACAACCTACAAACACGTGCTCTGCAGTGAATGTAACTTAATGTAAAGACCGACGAAACACTGGCTGCAGCACGCCTCCTTCACGAACGCCAGCAGAGAAAACCGAACGACGAAGTTTTGAATGTTAATCGCGCCTCTTCTAAAAAGCAGCTGTATTATTGTTTTGCTAAAGCCGACTGCAAAATTACCTTGTGAGTTAGAAAGTGTAAGTGTGGAAAAGTTGAGTGTTATATCGTCCCTTTTTTAAAAAGACAGCAATTGTACGCCTATCACTGTGAAATGTGCAGTTATAAAGTTATAGTGTTGTATTACTATTTTTGTTCATAATGAGTGCATCAAAACAGTTCGTATGCCTGGAATTTGGACGAAATATCAGTACAATAAAAATCTAAGACAGCGTGTATGAAAGTACGGACATTAAAAACTATTAAAAATATTTTTTATCTGTATATTGTTTTAAGGATTTAACACACTGACATAAAAATGCACATTTGTTTAGAAATATATTCCATGACACGACTTCACACATGTATAACAAATTAAATCATTTTATTTGTTTTTATCATCTTAAAATGTTTCTGAATATTACATTTCTAAACGGTCCAAAATATTTTAATATGCATATGTTTTAATATGCATAAAACGAAAGCGTGAAAAGTTTCGTATCATTTGGTTTAATCGTTTCTATATTAGATAATAAAAGTTCTATTTGTGAAAAATGGCAAAAACAGAAAGTATTACATTTTATAATATAATTTTGCGTTTGGTTCTGTTTTCTGGTATCGATAGTGTAAGTATCATGTCAATAATGAAGGTGTTTGTTTTCTCTATGAAAAAGAGGAAATGCTAACCCAGGTAAACAAACAAGAAAATCACAATTGTTCTGTGTCCCTGTCAGAACAAAAAGAAAAATTTAAAGACAACATTAGCCGCAGTTACAAACCAAAATGATCAAGTATCCATGACCAAACCTAAGGAAATGTCCCAAAAGAAGAACAGCTTTTCACAAAGAAAACTCTTTACTACAAATAATAATAATAATAATAATTATTATTATTATTATTATTATTATTATTATTATTATTATTATTATTTCATTCGCCCCTTGCAAAACCTGATACAACGGAAGCCACTACCTCGCTCTTTCTTTGCTGCAAGATGGAAAAGAAGCCATTAGCGCCACCTCAAATTAACAAGCATCGCACTTACACAATTTGGAACACTTGCAAACTTATAATGTTAAAAGCGCATGCATTTTCCAGTATCATTATTATTTCCTTTACGTATTACATTGCTACATTATAGTTTCCCATTTCATTTCGTGCCACCTGTAGTGCCTCAGTAGTAAAAACGGACGTTAAACACCATTAAGAAAATAATTTCGCTGTATGTTGAACTATTAACATGCTGCCTAAAAAGTTTATTTTTGTTGTGCGATTTCTTGTTTCCGTGCCTTTTTAAGACTTTTCTATCCGCCTGCTTTTGTTGAAATAACACTGCCACACGGCATTGTCTCGATTTCCTCCGTTGGCCACTTCTCTTGCAATTAGACTCGGTTTTCTCAGCTGGTGTTCATGAAAGGAACAGTGACTGCAGCGAATGTTTCGTCGGTCTGTAGGGTAAGTATGCTAGGCAACTCGTGTACTGAGTGCGGACCCCTGTGACAGGTCCACTAAATTTAGCAGTGCCATTGAAAGGGCGTGTTACTAATGTGTCTTAAAAAGTTTTTGTTAATATGTATTGTTTATTTTCAATTGCTGTGTTTATAAATTCAGCTGCAGTATTCTTCAGTTCAACGAAACACAAAAATCTTTCCTTCACTCCAAATGGGGAAAAGGTGCAATA
This sequence comes from Metallyticus violacea, assembly GCA_030762175.1. Classification (NCBI taxonomy): domain Eukaryota; kingdom Metazoa; phylum Arthropoda; class Insecta; order Mantodea; family Metallyticidae; genus Metallyticus; species Metallyticus violacea. Next base: position 63,806,495 of record CM060832.1, on the reverse strand, counting down.
TAACGAACCAGCAAGGACAGTTCACTTTGGTTACAAACATCCGTAGATTCTCCTGCCATGAAGAAAAAGTATTTACCACGGAAAATTGTTTTATCTTGTTTATCTAGAACCTCGTCACTAAAATTTAATAATTAAAAAATTGCGTATTTGCTAAAATGTGTGGATCTTTCACTTTATAAGTTAATTCACTTTACAAGGTTAATGTCACCTTTTCGTTCTATCTTACGAATTAGAGGTTCATATTTCGTGTGTGGGGAATCGCTTCCTTACTAAGAAATTACACTCTTCCAATTGAAGAAGACACAGCTTGCCAGCTCAACATTTTTCATTTTCACATTGTTGAACTGTCTGCGCATTTGATCTTTGTGATCTACAATTTTTAAGTGCATCGGGTTTTGCGTATTTTGCTCACTTGGCGTGCTTTTCTAGTCAGTAGTATATGACCCTACTTAAGCAAATGGATTAATGACAATTTGCCGCTGTTTGCGCTATTGTTTCTTAATCCTTGGCGGAAATTTGATTTCTTAATGCAGACGGGAAATTTGAAAAGCACCTTAGCGATAAGCAATGTTAATCCAATTTCTTTAGTCTATGCCATTTATTTATTTATTTATTTATTTATTTATTGAATATATATGGTGGGAGAAATAATAATTACATAATGATGGTGGGAACTGGAACTATGGTAGTGAGAATTTGCATGGTGGTGGCAAGAATTTGAACAACGTAGAGGAGAAATTTGGAATGTACTTGGTAGTAGTGAATTACAAAATGGTGGAGGGAAATTGAACTACGTGGTGTAGAGTATAACGTGATGGTGACGATATTTGAAACTAAAATTACCGGAAATTTTACTACATAGTGGAGGAAATTGTAACCAAATTAGCGGAGAAGTATACGATAGTGGAAAGCTATGATAATGGAAATTAGCTGTGGTGGAAATTCGAATAAAATGGCAGAAAATTATTTGGTGGCAGGAATTGGAACTGAAATGGAGGAATTAAGAATTGCACATTGTCGCAAACGTTTAGATGAAATATTTGCTAATAATGTTTTTTTTTTTTTTTTTTTTTACTTTTTTATTTTGAGATAATGTAGGGTGGTAATTTCTTCCGATTTAATAAAAGGTAAACAGTTCTATATCAAATGGTCCAATTTGCCAAAATTAATCCACTAAACTCTTGCGCTGTATAATCTAGTTATTAAAATTAATAGCCCTCCTTTTGTCTGGGGTTTTAGTGATATAAGAAACTAATAATCTCACATCTTGCTGTTGTATCTGGCGTGCAAGGGCAGAGATTTTAGCGCGTACGCATACAGAGATTCAGAAATGTGCCTCGTTACACTTGCATTACATATTAACGCCACAGAGGAAGAAATAATGCTTTACATGCGACTTGCTTAGCAGCAGTGAAGCACAATTCAAATTCTTCGCCAACATGTTTGTTCACGTTAGTTAGCTTCCCCAGGAAGCTGTATACAATATCATATCGGCAGGAAACAATGGAAGAGGCACATCCCATGAAAAGGGTTGTCTTACATACCCAGAGGCTTTCCGTCATAAACATTTTTGTTCATGTCCCACATCTTAGATTCTCCAGGACAGAAAATAATAGGTCCGCAGAGTAAGGGAATATGGGTGGTCTCACATCCGGCGAAAATAGCTATTCGAGAATGGGGCTTGTTAACTTTTTTTCATGTCCGTTATCTTCTATTTGCATGGCCGGAAACTCTTTAACTGAGATTGCCAGGATTAAGAGCAGGCTGGATAAATTACTTTGTACGCGTCTGTTATTTTACAGAAAAAGGAAGACAAAACAACCGCGTGAGAGTTGCCAAGTAATATTTCCTTTAAATGTTTGTGATGTTTCAGCCTGAACTATTCTTTTTTATTTACGCAGTGCATCGCTGATTTTATTAACCAAGACATTATTTTATTTGTATTTTCATTACATTTATATATTTTCACTTCTGTTTTAGAAGCTCTTTTGCTTTACTTAGTACATCATTTAATAAACCGCTGCTGGCTGTCTAAAGTTAGAAAATGGAGTAAGCGAGGACCTATTCCATAGCTATCAATACAGAGGGTGCCAAAAATGTATACACGCATCAAGATAAGAAAAAAAATGTTAGCTGTTGTTAACATAACAGCACTGAATTCACACAAACAGAAAATGATGAGCACTAACCATCTTAGACTTTTACAGTTACAACAGTTGCTCAAAATGCCCACCATCGGCGTCGATACACTTCCGAGATGGTTGAGCAACATTTGCGAAAGTTTCCTCGGCGATTGCAGCACATGCCGTTTCAATTTCTTCCCGAAGTGCTGCCAGTGTAGTTGGTCTGCCCAGACATGCCCTTGTGAAAGCCGCATACGGTACCATGAGTCTCAAATTTGTCTCGAATGCGTGCAGTTGTTATTTGCGTCGGCGATTCTGTTCTGTACACACGTCCCCATTGCCTTTGAACTTCAACAACATTCTCGGATTTCCAATACCAATTCAAAATTGCTTTCCGCTGTTCTAACGATAATCTTGACCCCATTTTGTTGTAGCAACGCTAGCATAGAGTCACATCTGTTTATAGAACATCATATGATAATCTTGGTTTCATTTGTTCATTGTTGATTTACCTGTCAGTAGCAACGCTATCATAATGTATGTGAGTCACATCTGTTTATAGAACATCATACTACACATTACTGTTATTTTAGTCCAACTTTGAAATATATTATGTGGATATCTACTGTGAAAGTGTGTATACATTTTTTTGGCAACCTCGGTATTTGGAAACAGTAAGCAATGTCATATGGTGCGCTGTGGTGGCGATAATTGGAACTTTTTTAAAGGTTTCACGTTTTCAAAGCAATTGTAGTACTGTTCAAGCAATATTTTGGCTTACCTTTTACGAGGTGAGATGCATTTTTTTATTTGATTTATTTACAGACGTTCTTTAACATCACGGGTCATCAGCCTCCCATTCAAATCAGGGCGTGAAACGGCCGACAAATTTTGCTCAGAGTCCTCTTCTTTCAGGCTTGAGGTTCTTTTTCGTGCCGTAAACGTACAACACGAGACCCACGGCTTTACTTCCCTTTCGAAGGAAGCCATACTTACGAAAAAATCCATCAATCTTGGCTGAGTTTGAACCCGCAATATGGGGTTTAGAAGGCAAGTATGGTTACCATTACATCACCAGGACCGACCAGAGAGGTGAGATGGAGAGCTTTAATTTCGACTGTTGGCGAACTACTGAGGTGTTGATAGTATGAAAGGTAAAAAGTAAGAGGGGAAGAGAGGTGTTGCTTTGTGATTGCTGGAAATAAGAAATTTTATAATTGGTGAACAGGGTGACATAGAGCGGCATAATTGGTTAAAATAAAACCCATTGTGTTTGGTGAAAAATTGCAACTTAAACGGTCATTTTTAGAAGCTTGCCTATCCTTAATTGATGTATAATTTCGCGGTCAATAATCCGTTAATTCACTAGTCCTTATGAAGAAGGCGATTCCAACAAATTTGTATTTATCGAGTATCAGAATGACATTTGTTTGCATATAGTAATGAAAACTGGAACCACAATGGTGGATGGGCGAAATACATGGTGGCAAATATTGGAATTAAAATTTTACCCGCTGATGAAAAATGGAACAAATATTGTATATTATTTTGTAATCTTACATTGTTATATTTTATTTACCTTTTCTACTTTAAATAAAAATTGTTTTTTCAAATGTTTTTTTTTTATATTTGATGTTCTGTTTTGCTTTGGAATCTACATTTTCTGTACATTTTTTTCTATTTTCCGCCCCCGTCCCCGTCTGATTTTTTTTTTTTTTTCAGTTTCCTATTATTTACTTTTACTCTGAACAAACCGTGCTTTTCAAAAAAGATTTTTACTTTTGATATTTTTTAACTTTGCAATCTAACTGAATAAACCGTGCTTTTCAAAAAGATTTTTACTTTCGATTTTTTTTTTAATTTTGCAATCTGAACTATTTTTACTATTGATTTGCTTTTCTGTAAACAAAAATTTATTTTAATTGTTTTTAATTTTTCACTGTGCAATCTAATTTATTTTTACTTTTGATTTATTGTGGTTTTGAAAAGAGTTTTTTCACCTTTGATGTAATTTGTAAAAAAATGTGTTTTATAAGTTTTACTTTAAACTCGTAACAAGTTTTCATTGTAAACTTCAGAATCGATTGTTCACTGTGAAAACTAATAATGTTTTTAAAATGTAAACGATATTTTAATTACATTTAATAACTTTGAGGGTAAATCGTGCACAGCCAAAGATGCATTAACCCAAGAGTAGGTTCAAGGGAAAGACGAATTTACAGTTACATTAAGGCAAGTATATATTTTAACCTAATAAATTTCTTGCTAACCTATTGAGTAGTTTTTTGGAAGGGAAAATTAATGGCTGTAAAATGATAGCATATACAAATGAAAAAGTAAAAGAATAGATTTAACAGTTATTTTTAAACTTTTAATTTTTAATTGTTTAGTTAAAAATTTAAAAATGGCGTTTCTTACAATCACCTAAGGAAAATATTATTACATATTCAGATAGAAACCGATGCAGCTGCAATATTTCATTACTCATAGCAATAACAACATTAATAATAATAATAATAATAATAATAATAATAATAATAATAATAATAATAATAATAATAATAATAATAATAATAATAATAAATAGGGTGTTTCGTTTTTAACAGAGATTTGTACGTTCTAAGATTACATTCCATTTGCAAATAACAAAAGATAAATGTAAATGTAATACCTTAATACTTTGGAACACAATACAGAAAATAATAATAATGCAATAAGTACAATGACTGAGAACAACGATGTTAATTGCATGATTCACGCTTATTTTTATATAAAATCATATATAATTATATTTAAAGGAATAGTACGAACAATTGAATTTTGTAGATTTTTAAGTATTTAATTGGATAAATGAAAAATTACTAAATCAAAACTGAATGAAAAGTGATCGTTCAATTCTCAAAAATAGATAGAACAACAAATAGTAAACTAGATTATTATTATTATTATTATTATTATTATTATTATTATTATTATTATAAAAATAAACCATATATAAAACAGCATAAAATTGATGGTGAAAACATGGAAATAAATGCGCTTCTGTTTTAACAGTTTTTTTTTTTTTTAATATTTTCGAATTTCGTAGTTAAATATTTGAGTTATTATTTCTAAAAACCCGGGCTAAAGTTATTACAAAATGGTCAGGTAGAATCCGATGCCGCTGCTATATGTCATCATGCAAAGCAACAATTATAATAAAATTGTGTTTTGTCAGTAACAAAGAGTGATGATTCATGACACAAGGAACCACACCGTTGCGTAATATTATTTAGTATTATTGTTAAAAAAATAATTCCATGGCACAAATGATAGTTCTAGCTCCGAATGCTCTGAGGTTACTTTACATTTGCAAACAACGAAAGATAAATATAATACTTGACAAGATTAAGATAAATTTAAGTGAACTTTCCACTCTGTCTCTGTCTCTCTCTCTCTCTTTCGGACGCTCTTTAACATCGCTAGTCATTACAACTCATTCAATTTAGGGAGTGAAACAGCCGGTCAATTTTTCTTAGAGGCCTCTTCTTTCAGGTTTTAGGTTCTTTTTCGTATCGTAAATCTGCAACGTGGAACTCAGCTTTACACCCGAAAAAACCCATAAACTTTAGCAAACGCAAATGATAAATGCATGAACAAATAATAATGCAAGAAATACAAAGACTGAGAAAAACCAGACTCATTGCATGTATCACATTTTTCGTTTATTTTTATTTGAATCCTTAAATAGTTTTATTTAAAAATATGGCATGAACAACTGTAATTTACAGATATTAAAACTGTTAAGTGGATAAATGAATAGTTAAATGTACAATAAATTTACAGTCAAATTAAAAATTCCTTTATGAAAATCTGCCATTAATTGTTTTAAGAATTGCTAATACATATATGATTGTACTTTAGTGCAAACCTATTTGCAAATATAAGTTTGTACATGTTTTTAGGCAATGAAATAATTTGCGCAACATGTTTGATATGCTTGACACACTAATCACCTTAGCCGATTGGATACTTAAAAAAAAAAAAAAAAAAAAAAAAAAAAAAAAAATGAGATTGTAGTGACGCGTATATCTAAAAAGGGATTAAGAAGTTTATAATTTATGGCTAATGGTTTGTGGTTAAGCACCTATAATTTTATGTCTTCACACAAGTAATCGCCACACTTTAATCATTTGAACATGTTAAAAATATAGATAGTGGTTTGAAGAAAAACAATACATCTTTATATTTTGCGCTTTTTAATCTTAAGGGAAGTATTTTTCTTTTGATAATGGTGTCAACGGTGCCAAAGACGATACAGGAATGAGTGTAGGAGAACTGTGTGGTACTCTAACCTCCAAAAACTGTTCGTCAAAATCATTACCCTCGCTACAACATCCATCCTCTGCTGTATGCAGTAATGTCCAAGGAAAACTGTAATATAGCACTAGATAGACCTATTGTTTTTATTCAGGATAATCTAAATGTTCAAAATGTTGTCGTTACCAAGGTGAAGACATACAATCGTGGACGCTTAACCATAAACCATACATCACAAATAATACATTTCTTAGCCACTTTTTAGATATACGCGTTTCTGACATTTAATTTCTTTTGTTTCAAAGTACATGGGAATTTATTCCGAATCCAGGTAAGATTAAAACATATACTTTAGGATATCCGAATCTACTAAAGTACTGTGTACCAGTCAGGTGATTAATGTGTCAAATATATCAAACGTGCTGTGCAAATAACATTCTCAGTGACTAATTTACAAACTTATATTTATAAGTGCAAACCTACTAAAGTACTGACTATATTTATGTCAGTAATACTTAAAAATTGAATTTCAAATTTTCGTAATGAAACTAATTTGACTGTAAATTTATGGTAAGTTTAATTGTTCATTCGTCCATTTAATACTTAAAAACCTGTAAAACACATTTGTTCATGCAATTCTTTTAAATTCATTAAATTTATTGATTTAGCAGTTTATTAAAAATTAAAGAAAGGCGGGATATACTTGTAATTAGATTCGTTTTTCTCATTTGCATTATTATTTTTTCATATATTTATCATCTGTATATTTAAATTTATAATAATATTGTCAAAGTATTATATTTATCTTTCGTTATTTGCAAATGCAAGTAACCTAAGAGCATTCGGAACTTAAACTCACATTTTCGCAGTGGAATTATTTTTACTTTAATAATAATACTATATAAAAGGACGTAACGATGAGGCTATTTGTGCCATAATTCTTCATTCTTCGTACTTTTTATTATAATTTTTGCTTCCCGTGATGAAATATTGCAGTGGCATCGGATTCTATCTGATCATGTTGTATTTTCTTTAGTTTGTCAGAAATAATATTTCTCATACATTTAACTTCGCAAATAAAAAATAAAGCTTTTTTAAAATAAATGTAAAACAGAAGTGCATTTATATTCATCTTTTCAGCATAAATTTTATGTTCTCTTGTTTTGTATATGTTTATATTCTAAAAATAATAATAATTTACTTTACTATCTTATTTGTGTATGCTATCGTTTTATATCCAGTCATTTTCCCTTCCATAATAATAACTCTATAGACTAGTTAGATATTTACAAGGTTAAAATATGGCAGATTGATAAGTCTGGTAACTTTCAAACTTTCAATGAAATGGCGGGTATTTTTTTGTTAAGCGGCAAGAAATGGTTTACCTTCCCCCCCCCCAATATTCAAACATATTCAACGCGAAGTTTCTGGTCGGCAACTCTCTTAAGCGATCGGCGTAACACGTTTCGTATAAATGTTAACCATGTTATCTCGTATCAACGATGAACTACATAAATCAAAAAGAGGTGTGAAGAAACATAATTTTCAACGTTTTGTCGTTTAATCATGTTATTTGTTTGTGCCTGGCACAAAGTAGACCTGATGAAACTGACCTTAACTTTAAAAGTGTTATTAAAAATATAATCACTACTAACAAATAGCATCTTATATTGTATAGTATAATCTTGAATCACTCGCGTGTACCGGCACTAGAAGTACACCGCTGCTGTTGTACATTCACATTATATAACCTTATCTCATCATGTCTAAGCCGCAACTGTTTTAGGGGACGAAACAATTCCTTCGTTAACAAGATATCAGCGTATGGCTGACACACGACGGCATAGGAAGGGGGGAGGGTCGGATTCCGGCAATCTGGTCACAGCAACAAAAGTGAGCCACCGCCAAGCCTCGCTGGAGACTTGTTCATGAATCAGAAGCGTGCCTTTGTCATAACAACTTGCTGTTGCCAAATTAGTTAAAACGAAACGCTCGTTTCTACGCTCAAGTGCTATTATTATAGTGCGTGTTATTCGTTTAAGATCTTTATTGCATGCAAAAAGCTGTATACAGAGACGTTATTTGTGAAAATAGAGATTTATAATTAATTGCAGGATACAGCAAGGTGCAGAAGTGTCGCAAGGATTACGTTTGGAGGTTAGGATGGGAGGGGAGGTAACTGGCTGCTACTCCTCGCTCCTCGGACAAGGTGTCTGAGGTGGCAACACCGTTCTTCCATCTCTAGTCAATCCTGAAGTAATATTTGCACTGATCAGAGCCTCTGAGTATAGTATCCTGCATTTGTTATGAGCTTACAGATACCGGCAGTGAACCGTATACTTTATGCGGTCTACTTGCGAATAGAAGGTTTCAAATATGTCTCGCTACACATTGAAAAGATTTTCTCAATGTCCTTTCTATAGAGGAATCTGAGCATGTTTAAAATAAAGCATGTCCTTAGTTATTAACAGTCTTTCATTTCCTCAAGAAATTTTCATGCTATCCAACACAGCTTTTGAATAGTATATTTTTCTAATATCTGTATCATGTTTTGTTTTAGTGCATCTTCATCTTTGCTCTATATTATTAATTATTTTCTTTTATAATTCAATTTTGTATGTTTACTTTAAAAATACAATTTCTCAAATGAACAGAATGCAGCTTATAAATTAATTAAATAAATCAATAATCTACTGTAATATGGCATAATTTATCTAACATAACATTAACATAAGTTACCTTCTATTTACGGGGCTGAAAGTAGTTTTTTCACACCTTTAGATATCATTTCATCGGCATCAAGATTATCAATAATGCTTTTCACTATTTTAGGCAGAAAGCACAGGAAATCCGCTTTCTTACTCAACAACAGTCAAAATTGTGATCAGTTGGAAATATACGCCTGTAATTCTATATGTGGAAGGAATATAGATTTTATTTTCCCTAGTTTCCTAAGTAATTCGGGACGAACATGAAATGTCATAATTCAACTAGTCCTTCACTGCCACCTGGACTGTTTAAAAAATAAAATAGAGCTACTTTTCCGGGAATTAATTTTCTGTACCTATAATTTTACACCTACGAGGGGCGTTCAATAAGTAATGCAACACATTTTTTCTCGGCCAGTTTTTGTTGAAAAAAAATTTAAATTTTGTATAGGACATCTTTAAATATCCCCACTTCACCTCATACAATTTCATTAATTTCCGATAGGTGGCAGCGCTATAGCTAGCCTTCAAAATGACATCTATAACGGAGGTGCGTTCCAAACAGATAGCAATTATTGAGTTTCTTTTGGCGAAAAATCAGAGCATCACAGATATTCATAGGCGCTTGCAGAATGTCTACGGAGACCTAGCAGTGGACAAAAGCACGGTGAGTCGTTGGGCGAGGCGTGTGTCATCAACACAAATAGGTCGAGCAAACCTCTCTGATCTCCCGCGTGCCGGCCGGCCGGCCGGCCGCACACAGCTGTGATTCCTGCAGTGTTGGAACGTGAGGACTCTCTTATTCCAGCTGATCGACGGCTCACAATCCAACACCTCTCTGCTCAACTTGGCGTTTCTGTTGGTAGTGCTGACACACTTATCCACCAGTTGGGGTACTCAAAGGTTTGTTCTCGCTGGGTTCCCGACGCCTAACTGACAACCATAAAGATCACAGAAGGACCATCTGTGCGGAATTGATTGCTCGTTGTGAGGCTGGGGGTAACAATTTTTTGTCAAATATTATCACAGGCGATGAAACATGGGTTCATCACTTCGAACCCGAAACAAAACGGCAATCCATGCAGTAGCACTATACCAACTCTCCTTCAAAGAAAAAGTTCAAAACCGAATCCTCAGCTAATCGTAAAGTCATTACTACGGTTTTCTGGGACTCTGAAGGGGTTATTTTGTTCGAAGTTCTCCCTCATAGTGAAACGATCAACTCTAAAGTGTATTGTGCTACTCTAAGGAAATTGCAGAAGTGACTTCATCGTGTTCGTAGCCACAAAAATACAAATGTACTTCTCATTCTACATGATAACGCAAGTCCTCCCACAAGTCTGCGCACCCGAGATGAGCTCACAAAACGTTAGTGGGCTGTTCTTCCTCATCCACCCTACAGCCCGGATCTCGCACCTTCCGACGTCCATCTGTTTGGCCCAATGAAGGTTGCACTCCACAGGAATCGCTACATGGATTGTATGGAAGTTGTTGATGCAGCAAGACGTTGGCTCCGACATAGACCAGTAGAGTGGTACCATGCAGGCATACAGGCCCTCCCATCAAGGTGGCGTAAGGCTGTAGCATTGAACGAAGATTACGTTGAAAAAAATAGGGTTTTGTTGTCAAAACATTGGAGGATAATATGCTTATTTGAATCCTGAATCGTCGGTCCTGGTGGTGTAGTGGTTACCATACTTGCCTCCTAAACCCAAGTTCGCGGGTTCGAACCCGGCCAGGACCGATGGATTTTTTCGGGCGTAACAATCCTAAGTATGGCTTACTTCGGAAGGGAAGTAAAGCTGTGGGTCCCGTGTCGTACATTTACGGCACGAAAAATGTACGAAAAAGAACCTCAAGCCTGAAAGAGAGGCCTCTGAGCAAAATTTGTCGGCCGTTTCACGCCCTGAGTTGAATGGGACGCTGATGACCTGAGATGTTAAAGAGCATTCATATATAAAATCAATGAAAAAAATAAAAGAATCCTGAATAAAACTTTAAGAAAAAAAAATGTGTTGCATTACTTATTGAACGCCCTTCGTATTTTATCGCTAGCATGACTCATCTGACTATTTGTTTCAGATTACGTTGCACGTTTATATTAGCCAACATTTTTTTTGTAATAAGATAATATGAGATAAGTTGCAATATGGGGAATTTGTTATATCATCTAGCACTTTCTGCATTGTGACACCACTTGACAGTTTTCCCAAAAACAAAGAACGAATTGTTATTAAAACAATCACTGTGAAAAAAAATCAGGGCGACAAAAATGTTTCAAAATTCGTTATTATCTGCATACCTATTTTGTCCTTTTCTTGCAACTGTGTATAAGCCAATGCACTGTAGTGTGACTGCTATTAAAATGACTTTTACCGTGTCAAACTTGAAAACTGCTTCTATTGAGCCAATTCACATTTAGCAAGAGCCTTGAATGTTATGATGTATTTTTACAGTTCCTTTAGAAGTAAAGAGCCAGACCGATTGCTTGAATAATATATCTTTAAAATTAAAGAAGAAGAAGAAGAAGAAGAAGAAGAAGAAGAAGATGATGATGATGATGATGATGAAGAGGAGGAAGAAGAAGAAGAAGAAGAAGAAGAAGAAGAAGAGGAAGAAGAAAAGGAGGAAGAGGAAGAAGAAGAGGAGGAGGAAGAAGAAGAGGAGGAGGAAGAAGAAGAGGAGGAGGAAGAAGAAGAAGAAGAAGAAGAAGAAGAAGAAGGGGGCTTCACTCTTCCAAGCCACGAATTATGAAATAAAAAGCTGCAAATTACGATAAATTAACACAATGAGTAACTTTAAATTATGCACCTAGAGCATGCACAAGGATAGTCATATATTGGGCAAGAGCAGTCGCAGCCTAATGGCAATAATTCACGAGGTCACATATTAGTCAACATATGAGCGGTGTACAATACTATGTTGACAAGCTCGGCCATTTTGAATATTCAGTTAATTGTTGACAGCTATTTGGCTGTCACACTTATGTTGACAAGCTCGGCCATTTTGAATATTCAGTTAATTGTTGACAGCTATTTGGCTTGGACGTGTTTTGGCTCGTCTTCGATTTTTGACTATTCCAAAAAATGGAACAAAGAATCGGTATCAAAGTTTGTATGAAAAACAAAATTAAGTGCGCGGATGCATTCCGAATATTGACTGTGGCATATGGTGAAGCTACCTTGGGCCAAAGCAAAGTTTATCGGTGGTACAAAATGTTCTCAGAGGGTCGAGAAGATGTGAACAACAAAGAGCGTCCCGGACGCCCGAGCTCGTCAACAACAGACGAAAACATTGAAGAAGTGAAGAAAATAGTATTGGCCGATCGTCGAATCACCGTTAGAGAAGTTGCTGAAGACCTAAATATATCGATTGGCTCGTGCCAAGTTCGGTCGAATGTGTAGGTTTTGCTTAGTTTTCTTCGATTGCAGGGGCGTGGTGCATCATGAGTTCTTGCCACAGGGTATAACGGTCAATAAGGAATATTACCTGCAAGATATGCGCAATTTTCGAGAAGCATCCGCCAGAAACATCCGGATTTGTGGAAGAACAAAAATTGGCTTTTGCACCATGATAACGCCCCAGCGCACACATCGTAGCTTGTGCTAGAATTTTTGGGCAAAAACAATACACTTATGATGCCGCAGCCATCGTACTCCCCAGACCTGGCCCCCGTGACTTTTTTTTTTTTGTTCCCAAAACTGAAGAGGCCATGAAAGGATGACGCTACGCCACGATTGAGGAGATAAAGACGGCATCGAGGAGGAGCTGAACAAGATCACAAAAAACGATTTTTTAAAGTGCTTCGAGGATTGGAAAAAACGTTGGTACAAGTGAATAATATCTGGTGGGGATTACTTTGAAGGGGACAAAATAGATATTCATGAATAAATAAATAAATACTTTTGGAAAAAACGCAAAATTCGCGATACTTTTTGAACAGACCTCGTATATTTGATAGGAAAATTTATAAAATCACATTGGCATGCTTTTTTAACTAGAACATGTGCTATGATTACATTAATGATTGATGTTTATGAAATGAAAATGCGAAGAAATTGTTGTTTTGTCATTTCACATATATTGAAAATTACAAAATTATAACAATGGTTAAATACACCAAATGAAGTATTTGATTAGAAATATATAACCTATTGTATTTTTCAACTGCAATATACATAAATAATTGTTTTCTGATAATGTGCAAAAATTGTTTTAATTCTATCGTTTATACTTTGTATTCTGCAATCGAAAAAGTGTAACAGTATCTTAATATCAGTAAACTTTTATATTAACTATTCCTAAGCACTATTTTATTTAGTTTCTTCATAATTCACTCTTGACCATGCATCCCACGGACCAGGCTGAGCCAGGAGAATCGATAGAGCACTGGTATGCCTCACTTTCAAAGAAGAGCAACAGCAAAGCCGATCCTGCCTGCTCTGAACTAGAATGTTCCCCTCAACACTAACTATATACATGAAATCTCTTAATTTAAGCACTCCTTTACTGTTACCTTCGCTTTGCTGTTTAAAAATAAAGCAGGACTGATTTTATGGAATTCGTTCGAATTTTATACTTAATTTATCACACTGACACTTCTGACTATTATGTTGCACATTATATTATTCAGTAAGATAAATCCCTATACAGGGAATCCTTCTAGGACAATTTTAAATAAGCTCTCAACTTCGTATGCACATTACGTTTATACACATTTCTTTTCTGAATTTCTTTGCTTGCATTCGTTTTTATTTTTATTATGATTATTTTTTCTACCCTTAGTCATTTGTACTGTAATGCGCTGTTATTTGTGGCAGCCCGGTATTGTTTTGTGTGTGTGTGTGTGTGTGAGAGAGAGGGGGGGGAGAGATTCCAAATCTTGAAAAAATGCTGTTTTTTGTATTTTTGGTCCAGACCTTTTCGTTCATCAGTCCGGACAGTCCGTGAAATCCTTGGCAAATGACAACACTATCGCCATAAGGACATGCAAAGGAGCTTCTAGCACATGTTACAACTTGATGAAAAGTTTTTTAATGTGCTACTAATGTTTTATAATTTCAAAATTTTGTCTTTAAACATTCAACAGAATTTTGTTATAATTTCCATATTTAAATCCAAATGATTGGTTAGTATATTTAAAGCAAAAACCACAAGTATCAAGAAAACGACTACACTAGATCCAACATGCAATGCTTGGAAAGCCGCGAAACATTTGGAGGATGAGCACACAACAAATGTTGCAAAATACTGAATATGTATAGGAAAGTAATCACTAGTCGGGAGCAGCATCAATCTGGGTGTGTATAGTATTCTTGGATCCAGAGGACCGTGACGCCGCCATCGCAGCCGGCCTACAACTTTTCGCCCGCGTCCTCACCATTGAGCACAGCCTCCGTAGCCACACCGCGTCATGCCCCCGCTGTTATGCCCGTGGACACACAGAGGCCGATTGCACGGACCATCTGCGATGCCATTATTGTGGTACTACCGAACTATCCGCTGTGTGCAGTTACACACAACACGACCTGACCCGCCGTCACAAATTCTGCGCCTCTTGCGGAAGCAACACCCACTTTACGGGTTAGGCATCTTGCACACTGCGGCCCAGCTCACGCCAGAGCGCTTCCACCTCCACACATCTCAGCAAGCTGCCAATCAGAACAGCCTGCTCTTGCCAAAGCTGGACCTGACGCTGGCGTCAAGAAGCCACAGAACAAATTCTTTCGCCGCCAATCTGGGCCTAACCATTTCGCCCGCACCAACGAACTCTATGAGCACATCATCCAACAACACCAAAGACTGTCCAAATGGATTGAGGAACTTTTCAGCCAATCCAATGCAGCAATAGCCTTTCTTGCATCTCGCTCGACCGCCTGGAAGAAGCATTCACCGAACTCCACTCCTCCAATTCCAGCTCATCATTCAGTCTCATCCAACAATTTCAGGAGCTCAAGACCACAATCGAATCTGCAATTAAGAAATGTTCCGCCGAACAGGATCTCCTAATAATGACCCAGTTAGACCAGATTCTACGCTACAATTACTCCGACTGTGCCAACAACCACAGATGAATCGATACTTCTCAGTATTTACAGAACGCGTAAGACTGCTGCCAAAGATATGACCTCTACAACAAATGGTGATTAAACATATAATACTCCTAATATTTGCCCACGCTCACCATTGATCCCCCTTGTGCTACCCAGGGCTTCAGCCATATGTGGCATCAGATTCAATTCCTTACCCCCTCTAGGTAAACTGCCTACAACTTCACCACATGTTCCTTACAAAAAAGAGGGTGCATTTTAGTGAACTTGGAAATCCTTCCTTTCCTCGGACTACTTTCCTACCATATCCTTTAAAAAAAAAGGGGGGGCAGTAATCATTAAAGTCGGGAGCAGCTATCAGTGCGGGTCTTACTGGCTACTGAGCAGAAAGAGATAGCTGTATGTTTTGCGGAGGTGACAAACCTCCATGTCCTGGAAGCATGCTGTTTGATTGAGAAAGGAAAGAAATCATACATGTAAAGTAAACTAAGATAATTCGCAATGGAAGATGATAGTATTAGCGTTGCATGAATACAAAATACTTACAAATTATTTACTCACTGTAGCGTCACTTTCGTCGTCCTCTGACTCGTCTTCTGACTGATTAATTAAGGCTGATGATGATCGGTTCAACCGCACTGTCTTATCAGCTCTTGCTGGTTCTCGTTTTGCAGTTTTCCCGCATTGAAGTTGTTACACGATCAACCGTATCGTGTGTAAGTTTTTCCACGTCAACAATTTTGAAAGTTTTGTTGTCGGCAACGTAATGTTTTACTCTTGACCAAACGAGCTCGATGGGATTACGATGGCAGTGACAAGGTAGAAGTCTCGCTACCCGATGACTATGGTTGCTGGCGATTATGTGTAGTTTTTTTTTTTTTTTTGAATTGTGTTTAGCGCCCGTTTTTATTACTGTAGCACCACAGGCGATGAACACTGATATTATATGAGGTGAAATGATAAATTGGGAAAGGAATTTTTAATGAAGGAAACGTTCCACGACTAAGTTTAGGCTACCTCCCCTGCATTTGCCATTTATGAGGATTGGAAAAAACCTCAGTAGGGAGGACGGTCCTGGTGGGATTCGCACCCAGACCTCCCGCTCACAATTCCGCGCCTATCGCCCCGTTCTTATACTTGCCAAAATTCAAGTTACGTAGAATACCCTTAACAAAGTCATCTAAATCAGTTACCTCTTTTTTGTGCACACGATTTTTCCCTGGTGATCTAAAAAGAACAGAACCGCTATCATTCAGGGATGATCTTGCTTCTTTCACAATGTTCTGCACCGTTCTCACACCAATTCCACAGGCTTCAGCCGTGCGTTCTTGGTACTTAGCAACACCGTTAGCTGAGCTGCTGGTCACGTGCCGTGTATCGGCTGCCTCCTCCTTGAAGAAATGGTACACTTTATACACCTTTTCACGAGCAAGTTGATACAAAACAACAGTTTAAGTTTTTCTTGCTCAATGTTTTATTTCTCTATAATATTTTAAAGCGAAAACAAAAGTATACATTGATGCAAAACCACGGAAATCACACACCAATTCACATACAACAAAACACACTAGACTCTCGATTTCAAATGGCGCTTATTGGTTGAGTGGCACGTTACTTTTTGTCTACTGTGCAACATTCCCAGACCCGCACAGATAGCACGAAACCGACGATATTTAGGGAGCCGAATACGAGATAAAAATGGCGGCTGAAGTGACCCGATTAATGCCAATAGCAAATACGAAAATTTTGGACGTATTATGTTGATGACATTATTCATCATTAGGAAATATTTTGATAGTTTTTAAGAATCTGAAATTATTTACAAACAATATTTATCATATGTAAACGAAATATAAAATAATATGAATTATAAACTTATCCACTGATAAGCACTATTTATAAAATGCAACCTCCAAATAACGGACAACTTAAAACTGATCGATATCGAGGCGATATCATCATATTTATCGTCCGTTATTTTAGGCAAAAGGACACAGTATTCCTTGGTAATAGTTATAAACGGGAGTACCTGTCTTACCTTAACCTCAATTGCAAAGAAGTTGAAATGTGTTTAGTACAACAGTTCTTTCCTGTAGCCTAAAAGCCTTAATAAACAATAGTAAATCCTTTAAATTTGCTCTTAGAAAATACGTATATAAAACGGACTATTATTCTGTAAAGGGATATATATATATATATATATATATATATATATATATATATATATAATTCTGAGCTAAAAACACTGCATTTATTTTATATCAATGCACATAGTAAAATTTGTGTGATTGTTTCTGCTACTCTGGTTCTTGTTGTTTTGGTTAAGTTCTAGTAATTTTATTGTAATTATTTATGTAGATGTACATGATATATTTATTTTTTTAAAAATATAGAATGTGTGCTAATGTAATAATTGTAAATGACAGATTGTCTATATACGTAAGTTTCTGTGACTACTTTGCGAACTCACTGAATGCTGCAGGAACTAAACTAATCATAATATCTTGCTTACACCATTCATTAAAACTTCTTCGTCCCGCTGTAAAACCCGTTTCATACATTTTTTTCTGGTTTTTCCTTTCTTTCCTAACCCAATATATTGATAGATTAGAGAAATTTGCTGGGAAAATGTTCTCCCTAACCACAAAGTTTGGTACGATGGATTTAATACACGCTATAGTTTCACCACTAACCTAAAATTTGCTAGATGTATACCCCTTTTTTTTTATTTACTCCTTTAATTACTGTTATTTAGGAAATGTAAATGTAGTATCATGCCATGCATTGCCATAATAGACATCAAGAGCCAACCCATGTGTTTCGAACATTTACTATTTAAACAATTTCCTGGTTTAATTTCACTCAGTCTAACTTGTTCATTTACTTTCAACTATAGCAATAAAACGAAACACTGCAAATTAATAACTTGAGAAATCAATACACACGCCATATATCCCGTCATCAGATTTTTCTGCTACATAAACAATATCATCTTGTCTACGTTCTATACCAACCTTAGGGTCTGTTAAATATCGCCGCTCTCGGATAGCTGCTTCCGACTCTAGCATTATTTAGCTTTCCATTCAACCAATCAACTACCATTTCTTTCTCTAGACGCAGTAGAAGAATTGGAACGCTGAAACAAATCATACACTGTGCCCCTTCTGTCAGGCAAAAATTTAACAATCATAGCCAATGTGTATTACTATCGAGATGTTCTTGTGGATTTTGCTACTGAGAACATCGAAACATCGATTCGATAATTAATTCAAGCAGTCTGTAGCCAGCATGTACACTCTTCATTCGCGCGATGTTACGAACAACATAGAAAGACCGCTGAACGTCGTTCATAAGAAAGAAAAATGAATGAATAAAACCGAAAATGATAAATGCGGACATATTAGAGGATTTTAAAAATTGCACGCGTATGGCATTTTTGTTATAAAAAAGCGAGCATTTCCGCATAAATGCTGACATATGATAAATATGATATAGTCAGTGTTATACAAGTCACCACAGCAAATTCGTAAATGTTTCTGTATATGCTACAATTCCTATATAATTTCTCACTACATCTAATTGATTGAAGATCTCTCTGAATTAGGCTCATTTAGGCAATAGAACACTTGATATAACTTAGAGATAAAGAGATAGTGTTAACTATGGCGTATGCTGAACCTGAAAACCGATCCTTGCCTCCTAAACCCAAGATCGCGCGTTTGAACTCGGCCAGGACCGATGGATTTTTTCGGGCGTAAAAGTCCTAAATATGGCTTCCTTTGGAAGAGAAGCAGGGAAGTAAAGGCGTGGGTCCGATGTTGTACATTTACGGCACGAAACAGAACCTCAAGCCTGAAAGAGAGGCCTCTGAACAAAATTAGTCGGCCGTTTCACGCCCGGAGTTGAATGGTACGCCGATGACCTGAGATGTTAAAGAGCGTCCATAAATAAATAAATGAATAAAAATCATCAATCTGAACCTGAAGTAGGGTGGTGTTCAAAATGTAATGCCAGTGCCGCAAAAATGTTTCTAAACACAAAATGATGACTGCATTTTGTTTTATATAATTTGGTTTATTATAATAAAGCCAAAATAATATTTGCTTTTAATTAAATTAGTTTATCTGTTTCATTTGAATGTCGATATGTCTTTCATTCTTGAGATGCAAACCTGTCAATGACAGCATTATAAAATGAGAAATGAGTCTCTGTCCCCCCACTCTGACAGTATAAAGATTACTCAGTCTTTTTTGCGTTTGTGTACTTCTTGATTCTTTTACGGGAACGTCATAGACTAGTAATTAGGCAGTCATCAGTATTAATCTAACAAGTTAGCACACTTCAGAAAACCCTGTAAAAGTGTCATTTTCACACATAAAATAACAAGTTTGTAAACCTCTTTTTCAAGAAATTCTGCTGGTGTATACAGAACACTTAATTCCTTCTTCAATCATTGTGATCAAGTAGGTTCAAGTACTGCGCTACAGTTTATTTATGAGTGATTCAGGAAATATTTTCTGATATTTGTGATATCTTTGATGAGGCAATAATTTAACATATTCCAGTTTTTCAAGTTGAGAGAATCTACAATTAATATGATAGATTAAGCAATCAGTTATTTCCATATACAGTCGATAATTATTTTCTTCTTTCGAGTAGTCTTGGCAGTGTCATATCGGTTTTGTCTGATAGTTTTCATCTTTGACACATTGCTGTTCCATAGTGACGAAAATAGTTTCTCAGTCATACTGAAGATTTTTCTGCTACATAAACAATATCAACTTTTTTGTTTGTAAAAGAGTTTACGGGGAGATCGGTATAAAATGGTGCAGTTGGGTAAATCAGAGTATTGCCTATATTTCTTCCAATTATAACGGTCATATGCTGAAATATTTACTAAATGCATTTTTCACTCTCCCCTACAATCTACTTGTTGCGAGTTCATGTGTTGGAGAGAAGTTAGGCATGTATTGCTTCGTTGTATTGTCACTAAACTTGCAATTGGGAGAGGCATGTGCCTATTTAGTAACTTTAGGAAAATGTCCAAAATAGAAATGGCAATTTTTTTAAATTTGTCTCACGTATGGAACTGAGCAGTCTACACACGAATTCGTGTCAACAATGAAAAGTTAATCATTAACGGCTGGCCGTGCCAACAATTGACTTGCAATTGTCGTTTGAATTTAATTTCTACTTTTCTTCTCTGTGTGCATGGTTTGGTGCTCATATCCTGTACTGTGTCAGTTGGTGAAGTATAGCAGTGTGAAGAGAAACAATGTCAAAATACAAGTATTCGAAAGTTTCTTCAATTCGTTCTGGTTGGTTAATTATAATGACCTTATTTACGACCGGAAAATAATTTTTGCCGATTATGTAACTAACAGGTTAAAACATTTTCTTTGTTACGTTAGGCAAGCCGGTAACTAACTTTGAAGATATGTAAAAATCACAAACTTTGTTCTTTGGAGTTATAGCAATTTAATAATAATAATAATAATAGTAATAATAATGTTGTTGTTATTATTATTATTATTATTTAAGAGGTTAGACTCTCCAGTAAATCAAACCTCAATAGGAAGGAAAATTTATTCAATTAAAAATATTTATTCCGAATCATACAAGAGCCAATTATACTTTCAGATATTCTTGAAAAAATCTCACATTAAGCAGCATGTACATGGCGCAGAACATACAGAAAGAATTAAAGAAAAGAATTTGCGAATCAAAATGTGCTGACTCAAACTTCTACGAGCTTGGCAACAACTGATGATTTCAATTCAGATCTTCGCAGCGCACAACCTCTGAAAGGCTGGAACATATCTGACCACAGACATCCGGGAAGTTGTGCATACTTGTTATCAAGTGCAAGTACATGTTTATGCAAATAATATAAATTCCCGCTTACCTTATATGTATAGAGTGTCGGCGAGCTATTTGGTTAGCTAATGCGATATAAGAAGAAAAAGTTAGTAAGGAAGTTACCTATAGTGCTGAATTGGTGGAAACAGAAGGATTGTAGTTGGTGGAAAAAATGAAGAGGTGAAATATGACTGGTATAAATAAAACGTTTGGTGATTGAGTGGACAGGTTCAGGTGCGGAGTCCGCCGTCCCTCGAATTGAAAGTAGATTGGTGTGGAACGGTGTAGGATTGAATGGGAGGCGCACGGTTAAGCTATGTGTGAAAGTTTGGTAGCAAAACTGTGAACTAAACGGGATTAAGGAAAGCAGCAGGCATGAGCGACCGGTGGTAAAACTGTAAACTAAACATGAGTTGAATAACAAAATGATGGTTATTTCAATTACAATAGTGGTAGTAAAGGTAACAACTAAATATGTACGGCGAATATGCAGTTGGGGAACTGAAATATATTAAAATACCGCAAGAAACAAATGGAAAAGTAATTCTCATTGTCATGTTACAATTAACATTGAAATATTAATAGGTATTAATAAAAATAGGAGTTACGCTATAAGCAAATTGACAAATCCTATAAATATTTGTTTGCAATTGATTATTCTGTTTGACAAATAAAATATACTGATTGCGAAAAAAATGTCGTTTAAAATATTTAATATTGTTAAAAGAAGTTGTGTTTTGACAAAAACATTACATTTCACAAAAATTCAAAGCACAAAAATAATTTCACCCACAAATAAAATATGTCAACTACAATAGAAAGAAAATGCATACTAGTACAGGTTGTCATATAAAATTTACTTGTTTGTGAAAAAATATTAAACAACAATTTCCAATATTTCATTTTGCAAAAAGAAATTATGCTGTGCGAAAAAAATATGTTTTGTTAGAGGCAAAAATACTTTCACTCTTTGGTTTTCTTTTATAAAACCAAGGAACATTTTGTAATAGAAAATATCTGTTTGCGAAAATGAAACGTTTACAAAAAGAAGTTACATTGTGCAAAAATGTAATGTTGCAATTAAAACAATATTTTCACTCTGATTTATTTTTATAAAGAAAATTCATATTAACAAAACATTTACTTCAAACAAAAGTGATATTTAAAATATTTAACTTAGAAAAAAAGTTATGTTGAGCAAAAATGTTTTGCAGGCAAAGACATATTTTCGCGCTTTAATTTACTTTTATAATTAATGAATATAAGAAACAAAAAAATACTATTTACAGTATTTAACCTTGTAAAAAGAACTTATTCTATGCAAAAAAAAAAATAAATAACAATGAAAAGTATTTTCACTCAATTTCCTTTTATAAATAGCATTTTGTGCAAAAAAATGTTCTTTTACAAATAAAAATATTTTCGTTCTTTAATTTACTTTTATAAATCAAAATTGCCGAGAACCCAAAACAAATTATAGTATGTAAGTTTGCAAAAATTATGTTATACTGAGCAAAAAATAATTTATGTTGCTATAAAAATACACCTAATTTATTTAAATTATTTGTACAAAAGTAATATTAGAAGGAATATTAACTTTGAACACAAAAAGTGATAGTATTTAACTTTGAAAATTTTACGTTCTGCAAAAAATGTTATGTTGCAATAAAATATTTTCACCCTTTTATTTACTTTCATAAACAATGACACAAACAAAAAATATTTACAATATTTAAATTTGCAAAAAGAAGCTAAGCTGTGCAAAAAATGTTTTGTTGAAAACAAAAATATTCTCACCCTTTAATTTCCTTTTATAATCAAAAATAACATTAGAAACACAAAACTATTTTCAATATTTAACTTGGGAAAAAGATATGCTGTGCAAAGGAGATATTGTGTCGAAATTAAAAAAATAATCAATTTTAATTTGCGTTTATAACAAAATTAATATTAGAAACAAAACATTAAATTTGAAAACAAAATGAAAACTATTTTCACTTTTTAATTTTTCAAAAAGTGCTTATTTATGCTGTGCTGCAATAATAAAATATTTTCGCTCTTTGCTTTACCTTTAGAAACAAAAAAATAATGATGTGAGAAACGGAAAGATATGTTTTTTCAATATTTAACTTTGCAAAACGAAGTTATACTATGCAAAAAGTTGTTATATTACTATCAACAATTACCTAATAACTAATTTTTACAATTAATTTAGGTTGTTGAGAATATAGCGTCCCGGTTGTAGCGGCCAAGCTTACAGCAATGGTGGGATGTTATAATACAATTTATTCGCTATATCTCGTTTAGGAAGATTGGATTATGAACTGACATGTTTACCAAAATATGTATTGATTTAAAATCATTCATTTAATATTTTAATTCATAGTTTGGCCTTTTTAAACCAACAACTTTATTTTCCAAATTTTCAATGTAGATGTTAATTTGTCGCTGTTGATGGTATGACTATAGCTACTCGACGTATATCCACAATAAAAACAGATAATTATACAGCACTACTTCTCGTTTTCTAATAAGACACATTTAAGTCTATATGTCTAGAAATGAAGATACAAGAAGAGAAGAAAGCAAAAGGAGGGACATAAGAGAAGAGAGGAGGGGAGAAGAGAAAGAGAAGAGGTAGGGAAAAGGAAGAGAAGAGAGGAACGAAGTGTGGGGAGAGAAGAGAAGAAGAAAATAAAAGTAAAGAGGAGGGGTGAGAACAAGGAAAGAAGAATAAGGACGGTAGATTAGAAGAGAAAGAGAAGAACAAAGAAGAAAGGGAGGGAACAGAGCACTGAGTAGGGGAGAAAAAAGGAAAAGAGAAATGAAAAATATAACATAAAGGGAGGGGAAAAGAAGTGAGGAGGGGAGAAAGAGAAGAGGAAGGGGAAGAAAATAGAGAAGCAAAGAGTGGAGAGAGGAGAGGAAAAGAAAATAGAAGTATGGAAGGGAAAAATGAGAGCGGAGAGGATGAGAACAAGGATAGGGGAGCAGAAAAGAGAAGAAAAAAGAAGATGGAAAGGGACAGGAGAAAGATAAGTAAAAAAGAGAATAAAGAAATGGAAGGGGAAGTGAAGAGAGAAGCGACCCGAGAAAAGGTGAGGAAAAGAACAGAGTAGAGGGGAAAGGAGAAAAGAGAATGGAGAAGAGGTGTCAGGAGGATAAAAATAGTGTGAGGAGAGCAGAGAAGAGGAAATATAGAAGGGGAGAGAATAAAGAGAAGTAAAAAGAGAAGAAAGGAATATAAGATAAGTAAATAAAGGTATGAAGAGATAAAAATGTAAAGTAGAAAGGCGGAGAATTGAGATATTAGGAGATAAGAAAAGACAAGATGTAGATAAAAGAGGGGTATGAAATAGAAAAGAAAACAAATGAAGCAGAAGAGAGCAAATGAGAAAGAGAACAGAGGGGATAATATTAGAAAACGAAAGAATAGAGTGGAAGAGAAGAAGAAAAATGAAGAGAAAACAAAAGAAGGGAAAACTTGAAAAAATAGAGAATGGAAAAGAAAAATAATAAAAACATTTGAGAAGAGAGAATGGATAATTTTGCTGTCAAGTATGCCAAATGAATATAAAAAATAGTTTCTACGGTGCATAAAAAGTGGGAGATATATAATGTAATAACAAAACATATTACAAGTAATATAGATAATAGTTTGTAATAATTAAAATATCTAAATACGAGGTGCATTCAAGTTATAAGACCGATTTTATATTCTTACTAACTAATCACACGAGATCTATGAAACTTGTGTCACTTCTGGACGTAATCTCCCTAGCCCGTACACATTTTTCACAATATCGATGCTATGATTCCATGGCCGCTGTGAGTGCTTCTGTAGAAGTCTGTGTTGATCACTGGAAAATCGCTTATATAATAGCGGCTGGTCTAGTGAATATGCGACCACGGAGAGATTGAAAAACTAATTCATGTCTCATCCATTGTCACAATTGATGAAAAGAACGTACCGTTCGTGCCATCATCATTCATCAACATTGCCTGCACAGGTCATGTGCGCAGGCCTTTAATTCGTTCGTCAGCAATCGTGGCACCCACCTGGAGGACACTTCGTATTTTCAGGTCAGCATGCAGGATTATGTGCACAGATCACACGGAAATGCTAACGTTGGAGGCAATGTGTTCCACACTCATATGGCGACCCTCCAAAACAACTTTTTCCATTCGCTCCACCATGTCGTCAGACCGGCGAGGCCGAGATTGCCTGTGTTTGTACTTACACTAACTGTCGCATCCATGAACGAACAAAAGATACATCCATGACACCATCACCATGTCTCACTCAACTGGGGTTGAATTTCTATCATGCATATGCAGAAAACCATGCAAGTGGAGAAAACGAATGATTACACGCTGTTCTTCTAATGAAAACATCGCAATTTTGAAGTATCAAAAACAATCCTCACCTGCCATTGCTGCTAAAGTTCTGTGAGTAATGCTGTACTGTCATCTCCGTCACGCATTGATAACGAGTGGCGTATTTTAAAACATACTCCATGTTTCTATCTGTTTTTAGTCCTGAGAAATAAAGTAGGAGGTGGTATAACTTGAATGCACCTCGTACAATTGAAATGTATTTAATGTTAATGTATAAAATGGAAGAGTTTTCCTATTGGATAAAGCCAACAAAACTTATATAAAGTATATACGATGTTGTTTGAAATAAATAAAATGTTTTAAGCACAATATGAATCTTATTAACATTATGTGTGTTAATTGAAATAATTAAAATTACTGTTACATTGGACAAAAAATTAAAATTAATAAACAATAAAATTACATGTAGGATTTTAAGGTGGAATTGTTTTAAATGAACAGCACACATAATGTCTAGAAAAGTTTTAATACACACAAATAACAAGAAGCTTTTGAATTTAAATGTAAACATGTTAATATAATAAAAATGAATGAATCAATAAGTAATTATTGGTTAACAATAAAATAGCACATGATTTTAAAGGTACAAACGATTTTAAAGCAATAGCAACAGATAATGTCTGGAAAAATATAATTATATAAATATAAAAAATGAATCAAAATGTACGTTTACGCCAGAGAAATTGCTGTACGAATAATAACAATTATAATTTGGAAATGAATAAACATAATTAAAGGAAACAAATGAAAATAATTTTTAATAATCTCCAAGAAATAATTACAACAAATACAAAATATAAAAATCTTAACATTATAAGTACATAATTAAAAATTTATGTAATTGTATAGAAGTGCATGAAAGTGAACAATAAATCTTTACGAAAATAAATAAATAAAAATAATAATATGTATTGTAAGTGACTTTTTGAGTGGAAAATAAAAGTGCAAATGAATAAAAAAATTTAAAATAAATGTCCAAATATGAAAATAAGATTAATAAAATATCCAGAAATGAATAAAAATAATGATCAGGCTTTATAATCAACAAACACTTTGAAGTATAGATATCAACATAATTTATCAGAAGTTGAAAATACACCACGCTTGTAGCGCTGTGTACTTAATGCTGTAATGACAAACTGTGAGCTTTATTATACACCGAGTGCCGAACTGTATCAGCAATTTGAGTACATAGCTTTTGGGGAAAACACTGCGACCGGATGCTGATATAGCGGCTGGCAACGGAAATGATGATCTAAACAGATCATCTCCGCTTTGCAGATTTATTCTTACATTGTTTTTCTTGCATACTCATATCTTCAATTTATAAACGATTTTCATTTATTTATTTATTTTTCCTAAGTTTTTGTTCATTTAATTTCAAGATGATACTGTTAGTGTTTCTAGGTCTTGCAATTTAAAATCGTAAGCTTAATTTTATTTTTGCCCAATTTTATATAATTTTATCAACGTAATAATCATTTAAAATATTTCGATTAATATAATGCTGAAGTTTAATAACATTTACACGTTGTTTCAAAAATAATTCTATTTAGTTGAAATAACAAAATATAGTTTATGTTTTGTTTCATTTATCCAAAGTGAAATTTTTATAATTTTTAAATTAACATTAAATTCAATTATCAGTCGAACTAAAAACATTTTATTTACTTCATTAATTTATAGTTACTTGTAAAATATTTTATTATTACATTATATATCTCCCACTTTTTATTCACCGAGAAACCGATGCTGTTGTATTCATTCGCATACTTGACAGTAAAATTATCCGTTCACTTTTCTTACTTTCTTTTTTATTAGATTTGTCCCCTTTTTGTTTCTCTGCTTCATTTTTCTTCTCTCCTGCTCTATTCTCTGGTTATGTAATATTTTCCCCCCTTTTCTTTTTCTCAGTTGCTCTCTTATGCTTCGTTTATTATTATTATTATTATTATTATTATTATTATTATTATTATTATTATTATTATTAATTTTTTTTTTTTTTTTTTTTTTTCCTATTTCATATTCTCCTCTCTTCTCTTCATATTCCCGTTCTTCTTGTCTTTTATCTCCTGACCTCTCAACACTCCCCCTTTCTCCTTTTTATTTTGATCTCATAACTCCTTTCTTTACTTCTTTTTCTCCTCTCCTCTTCTATATTCTTGTTTATTCTCTTATCTGCTCTCCTCACACTCTTCTCATCTCATAGCCTCTTCTTTCCTCACCTCTCAGTACTCCTTTCTCCTTTCCCCTCTTTTCTTTTTATTTCCTTTCCCGAAGCTTCGCTTCTCTCTTCACTTCCCCTTCCTCTTCTCTTTCTTCCCACCTCACCTCACTTCTCTTCTGTTTCTTTATTCTCTTTTTTACTTGTTCTCCTGTACTTTTATATCTTTTTTTTTTCTTTTGTGCTCTCCTCTCCTTGTTCTCGTTCTCTCCGCTCTCATTTCTCCCTTCTATTCGTCTATTTTCTTTTCCTATCCTCTCCCTACTCTTCGATCCTCTCTTTTCTTTCCCTTCATCATCCCTTTCTCCCCTCCTCTCTTCTTTTCTCACTCTATTTTATACTTTTCATTTCTCCTTTTCTTTTTTCTCTCCTGCTTAGTGCTCTGTTCACTTCATTTCTTCTTTGTACTTCTCTTTCTCTTCTAATCTATCGCCTTTATTCTTCTTTCCTTGTACTCATCCTCCTCTTCTTTCCTCACTTGCCCGCTCTGTTTTCTCCTTTCTCTCTTCTCTTCCCTTTTATTTTCTTCTTCTCTTCTCTCCCCATACTTCGATCTTCACTTCTTTTTTCCCTTCTTCTCTTTCTCCCCTCCCCTCCTCTCTTCTCTTTCCTCCTTCCTTTTACTTTCTTCTCTTCTTGTCTCTTTTCTTTATTTCTAGACACATAGACTTAAATGTGTCTATTTGGAAATGCAATGGAAAGTGTTGCAGAATTGTTTGTTTTTATGGTAGATATACGTCGAGTAACTGTGGTCACATTTAGTCATATACGACAACAGGCGATTTTTCTTTACCAAGATTGAAAGACACGCTGTAGCCATCCTAGCGAGGTGCCTCAGTATAAGCTTCATCTTGCAATTAAGTGTTGGAACATGATCTCCAAGCAGAACATCAACAGCGGGAAATTAACACCTACATTAAAAATTTGGAATATAAAGTTAAATAGATTAAAATATCCAAATTTCAATTGAAATATAAAGTAGGTACTATGAAATCAACACATAATGCGGATTCCTATAATTTGGTAAACATTCCAGTTTTATTATACAATCTTCTCAAACGAGAGAATATACTAAATAAATTGCTATTTAGTAACATCCCCCCAATGCAGGAAGCTTTGCCGCTATAACTGGGAAGCCATGTCCTCAACAATCCCACTGGTGTTCCACATAATTTGATTGTAAAAATCAATTTTTAGGTAGCTGTTGATTGTAACATAATTATTTGGCTTATCTTCTTTTTGCAAGGGTTAAATTGTGTAAATGGTTATTTTTATTCATTATTTTTTCGAAGTTTATATTTGGTTTCCAATATGAATTTTGATTTATAAATATCAAACAGTAGCAATATTATTTGATTGTAACGTAACATCTTTTTCGCTCAGCATTACTTATTTTTCCAAAATAAAATATTTTAAATGATAAATTTTCATTTTTTCGTAAACAGTTATATTTTATTTGTAATATTTGGCAACCTATATAAGTATGCATTCACCGACTTATGTAGTTTTTCCTTAATGTTATAAACACGTTTTATTTGTGGGCGAAATTATTTTTTATCATTTTGGCGAAACGTCGTTGCGTAACATAACTTCTTTTTCAAAGTTAAAAATTGTAAGCGGCACGTTTTGAAAAAAAAAATGTATATTTATTGGCAAATTTTTATCGATTTGATATTAAATAAACAATGATTTGCACAATTTCAATTTTGCTCCAAGCATATTTATTTATCAAGAATTATTTCAATGTAAATTATTGTAAATATTACAAGTACAATTATTTTCCTTGTGTTAGTTCCACCGGCATCTGGATAATTTGTTTTAGTCCCGCAACCATATACTCGCCGTACATATAATTCCTCAGTTTACCACCAGTATTGTACTCATATTATTAGTTTAACTCTTTTGCCACCAATTGCTTACGCCCGCCATTTTCATTAAACCCAAACGGGTTTATGTGTTTGCCACCATTATTGCAGTTCAAATTTCCATTTTATAATTCAAATTCAACTCATGTTTATTTCACTGTTCTACCACAAGTGCTTACGCCCACCTTTTTTATTAATTCCGTTTGGTTTACAGTTGCGGCACCACCAATCTAGTTAAAAAATACCCCAATTTGGTAATTCAACTGCAGTTTAGTTGATGGTTTTGACAACAAACGCTTACGCCCATCATTTTTCTTAATCCAAATTGGTTCACAGTTTTGGCAGCATTACTGTATTTCAAATTCCCGCCATCTTGTACTTCAACTCGTGTTTTGTTTAGTTTTGCTACAAGGGGCTTACCCCCATCATTTACCTTAATCCCGTTTAGTTCCCAACCTCTTTCCCCCACCTCGGAACGGGGAACGCTGCACGCTGAACCCCGTCCGTCTAATCACCAAGCTTTTTATTCTGACCAATCATATTCTCCTCTTCAACTTCACCCACCACAACCTCCTTATTTCCAACAATAACAGCTCTCCGCGTCACTTTCTTAAAAAAAATTAACTCCTTACATTCCATCGGCTAACTCAGTATCTCATTGAAACTCTACCTACACATAAACATGTCTTGCTTATAGATATCCGACTGCTTCCCGGATATATGCGGTTTACTTGTTCCAAATTGTCAAACAAAAGTTTGGTACCAAATGATTGCAGTTAACTTGTTTCAACCTGTGTGGTATACAATTCACTCCCTCTTTCCTCATTCCTCCTTATAAGTCGTCCTGTCGCTGCGAAGGGTGCCACAAGGTCTTGCTAGAAAACCAAGTTTCTACTTGCACAATAACAATTTATGTACTTGACAAAATAATAAAAACGACATTAGTGCCAATTTAATTCCAGGTCACTGTCTTACCAACATTTTGCTCCTTACTTAATATCATTTAACTAAGTAGCTTGCCGACATCTTACCTACACATACCAGATAAGCAGAGTTGATATATTATTTACATAAAAATGTCACCTAAAACAATAAATATTTTCAATATAGTATATCTATACCACAATCTTAGTTCACAAATAGGCCACTAAAGCATTTCTATAAAATATATCATTCACCATAATCAATCAGTATTATCTACACAAAAATTTACCACCAAAATCATCAACTGGACCATAGCGGTACCACTACATTAGTTCAAAATTACTGCACCATTCTACAGAATAAGCAAAATATATAAAATTTAAATAGTTAAATTCCAATATAACATATAATTGTCATACATTAAGACATGTATCTACTTGAACAACAAAACATGCATGTACTTGCACAAAAAATTACAAAATTATGCCAAAAAAAAAACGACCACGTATATTCCTGCACGATTAATGTTCCTACAAAAGATGCGTGCACTTGCGCAATAAAGCATGTCTTTACTTAATAAAAATAAAATAAATTATTAAAAAAGATAAGCCCACAAATGACTGGGGGAAAATGCCACAAAACAAAGGCTCTAGCGCCATTTTTCAAATGCTTGTAAACTTGTTTGTACTTATTATTTATTATATATAATATTATATAAACATTTACTACTTGCACAAATAAACGTATATGACAAAAATGTTAAACTAATAGAAAACTAGTCCTGCGTTGTCGCAGTTCAAATAACGCCAAAAACAGCACTACAAAACGACACTAAAACCAATTTCCCCCCTTGTGAATGACCTTGACATTGTGACGTAATTTAACTGCGCCCCGCGGGACTCATACTACTGGTGTCAGTGGTGCAAGAAGCTGAAGTGAAAATTACTACTGCTCAGGGGTAATTTGGGGACATAGAAGTGGGAGATTGTAAAAACACACACACAAAATCCAGGATATGCTGTAATGGTTCGTGTGATAAATGTTTTGGTGGGGAAAGGTAGAGAAATTCAAGAAGAAGTGGACCTGAAAAAATGTAATTAAACATGTTTGCCCCTATAATATCTGTGCCAGTGGGAAAATCATTTTCAGCCTTTAAAATGGTTTTAACATCAAAAGACATATCCCAAATGTTGACAATTTGGAGTAACTCTTGATAATATATTGTGTTGTCAATTATGAAATAAGTAACACGTGATGTCTATAGCGCTTTTAGTCACTCAAAAATGTAGAAATACTTACTCTGCTGCATAATAAAAAGGTAATACCTAATTTAATGATTTTTGGCCCATTTTAAATGCCAGAAGCATTTATATTTTCTTACTTGAAATTTAAAAACTGCCTAATTATCATTTTGCAACCTTTTTAGTTGCCTAAAACATAACTTTTCATGCCTAAAATTCTGCAGTATATAACTAATAAAAATTTTATCTGCACTAAGCATCATTTCTTAAGGACCAGTAGTGACACAGAACCATCGAAGTGGCGGAATAGATGTTCTTACCAGTTTTCGTACAAAAAGGAAAAGGAGATTACTCTGAAGAATATCCTTAATAAGAAAGAGAATTTCCAGTGATAATGGAGGGAGAAGAACAAAAATATTTCAAACAAAATAATAGAAAGAAACAAGAAAATATTGAAGATGACTAAGAAATGTGCAATGATGAAATAAATGCAGCCTGCATAATCTGTAATGAGGTATTTTGTAATTCTAAGTCATAGAAAGGTTGGATTAGGTTCAGCGGTGTTGAGATCATGATGATGATGATGATGATGATGATGATGATGATGATGATGATGATGATGATGAACTTTACAAATGTGAATGTAGTGATTAACTGAAAGAAAAGGTAAATTAATTATATTACATTTATTTTTAACTCCCTCGATATAAGTAAAATATTGTTTCCTCAACTACAACGCATAATGTGTTTTAGATATTTTGAAATTTCCTGATTTACCCTATAGTTTGGATGGAGCGTGATACTTTCACTGATTAGTGCATTTTACTTATTTATTTTTAATTGCATTTAAACCCTAATATTTGGGGATATACAATTTTCGAAGCTGCAGTTGTGGAAATTTTAATTTTGTTGAATGTATATGAAAGTGTAGAGGCGTTTATCCACTGTTTACCCTATTTTACCCATATGTATAAAGAAAATTAATGTAACAACACTATTAACACCTAAATTAACATTAGTTATAAAAGCAGAAAAAGATAAAACACTAAGAGAAAGTCACACTTGTAATCGCAAGTGTTTCTCTTATTGTTTTATCCTTTTCTGCTTTTATAATTATTGTTAATTTAGTTACAGTGTTAATAGTGTTACATTATTTTTCTTTTATATTGTTTGCACATCTAGTGTTGCTTTTAACTTTTTTTTTTTTTTTGCTTTTGATTTCTTTACTATTTATCTATTATTCTTTTAATTTTATTTCTTACTTTTCCCTGTTATCTAATACACTTTAATGTTATTATTATTATTATTATTATTATTATTATTATTATTATTATTATTAAGTTTTTTGTTGTTCAATACATCTATACTATGACATCTATCCAAAATAAGCGATTTTCTCGGAAAACTTCAGAAATATTGTTTTAAAAGCTTAAAGAAAAGCCAAAACGTCAAGTGATTGGATCACTGCATCGGTATCCCAAACTGCAGAATGTTAAAGAACATTTTCAAAGGACTCAAAATGTATTCTTTTGCAGTGTGGCAATGTATAAATGTAAAAATCCGTCCATTTGATGCAACGGAGGGTAATTTTTTCTCCACAAGTTCTTGCAATGTTCATTTAGAGAATTTTTGTAAAGAAGCCGGAGTTTTCATATATGTTTGAACATATATTTTACACTCTTTAATCACTGATTCACTTGGCTGGAGGACAAATTATGCGTGAAGATTGCGAATGGATAGGCTGATAAAACGAGATTGTAAGCTCTTCACATGCCCGCTTATTACGTAAACCCCGTCACGTCTGGCCCATCAGTGTTTTCAAATTCATTAACAACTTGTCTACAGAACAAATGAACCACCTAAAGCGCTATTTGCACTCTCTGTAGAGCCTAAGAATTATACATGGATTAACTGTCTTTCACATGGTTGAGATTTATTCTAAATAGCAAATGGTTCGTCTAACGTGATAGCTACCAATAATATCGGGCTAATTTGATTTGTTATTTTATTTTATTACATCTAACTAAATCATCCTGAATCAAGGGAGAAATTCCTCGAAAGACTGGGGACAAATTTATATGGGTTTTTAAAAGCGAATCGAAGGTGTTCAACAAATTAAGAAATTGTAATTTCTTAGTTAAAAGAACTCTCTGATTTGTCATGTCAAAGCGAGTTCTTAGTTAGCTAAAGAAAATTAGCGTCAATAATCAGTATTAAAGCAACTCGGTTTTTTATCATCATCTGTTCATTACATTTGCTGGTGTCATGCAATAAAAATGTATGCCAAATGGTTTTGATTTGCCAAATAGTATAGAACTTTAATTTGCGATTTTAAATGTTAATAACCTCTTTGAAGTTTCACAACGCGCTAACCATTCCACGTTTTTGCATTGCGAAGTAGAAAATTGGCTAATGTGTTATTTGGTACAGCGATACCACATTTGCAAGGGCAGGGTTGGTCTATCTTTACTCAATATATCTAATTTCTCTTTTAACGGGCTGAAGAAAATTGATTTTGCAAAAGATCTTGCACATTGTCCACAATTAATATTTAAAAACACTGTATATTACATCCTTGTACATGAAATATGTTGAACTGCGAACTCTAAGGAAACACAAATTGTACATTTATGCTTACAAACAAGAATGCTTTTAATCCATCTGCTCTGTCATAGTTCCCTTACCCGACCAGCCAACGGGCACAGAGAAAAGAGACCGTGGTCAGAACATCCAACCGATAGCCTAGCAGATGATCCTCCTACCCATTTTGTCGCGCAAACGCACGCATTTCAAGGTGAAGAAGTTCTGGTGAGGGAGTGCATAAACATAGATTTCAATAAAGTTGGAGGTTGAATAATTCAGTTCAAAGTAAAGCAAAAATGTTAAGCATAGGCTGTCTACTGCATACCTAGAAAATTCTAAGTATGCACCCTTGATAACAAACACAAATAATAACTGGCATTTCCCAGACAGCAGTATAAATATATGAACATATTATCAGCTTGAGGTATACATGAAACATCCGCAGCAGGGAGGAACGAAATCCAAAATAATAAATATCCCATCTTCCGACATTACGGCGCCGCAAGTTTTATAAGAGGCTATACCATAATGACCTCATTGACGTAGCTGTCACGTATAGTAAGATTGTTGCATATATTTACTCAAATTTTCGTTCTGAAATTTGAAAGAGAAAAGCTGAAAAGTACTTAAATGTGTGTTTATAACAAAATTATCAAAAATTCGTAAACCTTTTTAGTAAAGTATATGCTTTTATGTGAAAATTAAAATTGAATTATATGCCTATCAACTCTCGATTGAATATTAAACTTTGTTTTACGAATGTACTTAAAAGCAATATATTTATACATAAATTCTGCTCCTAGTAATCATGATAAGTTATGTAAACAATGGTTCATTAAATGTTAGAATATTGTGAAACTTCAGAGATGTTATAATAACGGAATACCGATAGAATATTTAAGTTAATATATACTCCCTTTAAAGAATGAACAGGATTGTTTAAAAACTTAAAATGGCTGAAAATAGTTTTGAAAATAAAGATATTTGCACATACCTGTTTCGGTTAAAATTACTGAGAAAACAGAGAACCTAGTAAAGAAACCCATTAAGCATTCATCAATTAAACAAATGGTAGATACCATAAATATAAGTTGTTTCAATTTCTAAATTAAAATCATATTCCAAATCAATTAATAGCTGCAGTATTAAATATTTATAAAACCAATACTCTGTAGCTCATTAAATGTTTGGTACATTACAATATTGTGAAACTAATGAAGGAGTAAACAAGAAACCGATACCTAAGCACGGAGATGTGAACAGCAGGTCTGCGGTTCAAGTTCTGCCTCGGTAGCTCTCTCTTCCTGAAATTTTTTAAGGTTATCTTGTATTCCCATCATTGGCAAATGCCTGCAAGGGTTAGAACGCTTCCTTCATAACATTCCTTTCGTAGATCATCATATCATGTTATGTATCAGCAGTTCCTACCGCATGTAGTTGTAAAAATGTACATTGAGCATCATTAACAACAGCAAACAGGAATTTGAACTATCTCCATTTATTATGTACAGTTGGAGTTGGAGAGGTCAGTTCCAGCGAGAACAAAAATAAATGTGAAGATAAAGTGCAATTTGTGTGCATGTTGAATTGGGTTCTATTGTTTGCGGCGGAGAAGGATATTCAGGTACCTGAGCCTTATTCACGGCTGGCCCATTGTGCCAGCGCCCCCAATGGGAGCACCTTAGATAGGAAGCGACGAGATAAGGTAGGCAACGGGCTGCCAGGATCTAGGGGCATGAAAGATCGGTTCCTAAAGGTATGATTTTTAAAGGCGTAAATTGAAACTCTAGCTGTTCGGGTGGTCCCACAATATGGGAAATGTGCGCCCAACTGAGTTCAGGTTATGCGCAAGATGGATAACAGAGCGTTCGCTACATTGGTACACGAGTTAGAATGTGATGAGGATGATTTATTGTGCATGAAAGACCCAAATAAAATGGTGGATAAATTGTTACCTGGAGAAGAATCGAACATGCTTATATATTGTTAATGGAACGATGACTTTCAGGAAATGAAACAAAGTTTCGCGAATATTCTAGGCTGACTTTAGAGTTATTCTATATGACGTTAAATGTCCAAAAAGATATTATAAAACAGTCTTGAAACGAAATAAGAAAATCCTAACAGCCCAGAGGAAAAATTAGGCCTTGTATTAAATTAAGATGATATGCAGGATGAGCACAAAATACTGATTATAAGTAATTATACCTCAACGTCTATGCTTGATAGAGATATGCGAATGTTCGCAAATGGTAACTCAACGCATAACGGTTCTATGGACACATCTAGGCGAACCTCAATATCTCTTCATGTGTTTGCCAACATCTTTTCCGTCACCGTCATCTCGTATTTGTGCCTTAAGAGTTTGTACAAAAAAGTCAAGAGGGGTTATGTCCTGTGAACTTAGTGGCCACAATGCTGGACCGTTTCTACCGATCCGTCTATCCGGAAAGGTTTCATCCAAAGAAGGGGCGAACAGAAAATCCACAGTGTGGCGGTGCACCATCTTGTTAAAACACCACCCATAGTTTAAATTACTTAACTGGCGTTCAACATAAAATTTCAACATGTTCTGGTAAACCTTTGCCATACTGGTGGATACGATGGAAAAAAAAAGCCCAAGAATGTTGTTGTGCATTAAACCACATCAAACATTCATTTTTGAGCTATCACATATTGTAAGAAGATTTCATTCTCCGACCCCCAGATTCGGACATTAAGTCTGTTTACTTTATTAAGGTAGTTATTGTATTGTTGCAGCATGTGTCTAGCAAACTCAGTGCTTTTGGCATCAAAGTTTGCTGGAGTTGCACTTTGTATGCAACCGTTTGTGTAAAATCTTCACTGCAGTGCTCTGACGTGTGCCGTTTCTCTGAAGGCACGATGCGTCGATTTCTGCGCGCTGCTTTGAAAAAACTCTACACATGGTATCAATAGTTTCGTTACTCACTGCAAGTCTACCACTTCTTGTCTTCTCACCAACACTGCTAGTCTCTTTAAATTTTTAATATTATCCTTTAATGCTCTTCACATTTGGCGGATCTCGACTACACAGCCTTTGGAACTGTCGCTGAAATGTAGTAGACGATCGTGATTCATGAAACCACAAAACACACCGTACTTTTTCCTGCATAGACGCCATTGTGACAGAAGCAGCACTCCTAAATTGCACTACCTGTAACACACACACACACACACACACACACACACACAAACAATTAAAAATGTAAATATACTCGTATATATGAATAGATAGACCAAAGTATCAAATGGGGAGAAACTCGATGTGTTGGACTACTTAGTGCCACTGGTTTTATTTGTGTATCTAACATAAATGTTATGTAATTAATCATAATTAGGAGAAAACCTTGTGCTCTTTCTGTATATTATACATTTGATTTTAACAATTATATATATATATAGACAACTGAGTTTTAATTTTAAATGTTAATAATTTTATGTTGATTTTTATAAATCGCATCTTTTTTAAAGCGTACTGGAATCAACTAAGAACTATCTTATATGAAATCACAATGTATGACATTCACTAAAAGTATCAATGATATCAAATAATTATTAATTTCCCTTATTTGATTTTTCTACAGACAAATATCGTCAGCGCAGGCTACAAAGAACAATCAGAAAGTATTGAGAAAAAAAAAAATAAAACTTATCATGGAAAAATGGGAGAACATAAGATGATTGGTGCTGGTTAAGAAATGACAATGTTCACATCCAAATGATGCCATTTTCAGTACTTTTAATTTATTTTTAGTGCATTCTGACACAGCTGCGGTATTACTCAGAAAAATAATAATAATAAAAATTAATCTGGTAGCAGGATCTATGGTATGCTAAATAGTCAGCTCTAAAAGAAGAAATGTTCTTTCCTTTCTTCCTTTTTTATTTCCTGTATGAAACTATTATTACCTTCCTCAGGAGAAAACTTTAAACTCTTATTACCAAAATAAGAAAAACTAGCGCGTTCTGATAGGCTGCTGCGTCGGCATGCAACTACGTCTGCTCGTTGCTTCCAGCGTCCAGCGTGTTCAGGACCGGCTGTTGCGGAGCCGGGTATTGGGGAGCACCTAGCCACAAGTGGCTTTATCTCCCACTTCTCTGGATGTCCACTAACGTCTCATTTGTTTGAGTTGGAAGGTTGATGGTGAGGAATTGAACGTGTTAGCCGTAGCACTTATAGACTTTGCCAACACACGTGGGTTCACTTGTTTGCTTACGCATCCAAGAGCCGACCACGCCCAAAACGGCTTAACTTAACCTGCAGTTCCAAGACAGGACTGCTGAAGTCCGTCAGCCGATTGGCGTGGCGTCGGCGGCAGCAGTTTTAAAGACTGCGTGAATCAAAATGTTGTACCAAGCCCACCGAAGCAGGGCTTTTTGTGCTCCCTAAGGCCATCCTGACCAAGCCTCTCCTTTGGCAGGGGGTAAGCCATGCAATTAGGGCCGCGCCTGTTAACCGTGTTCTCCCAGGCTTCAGCTGGATACTGTCTAATGGAAAATGTGATTCTGGACTGGAAGTTATGGCAGAGCTGTGCAAAACTGGATGGTTTTAGTGTCGTTGTGCCCTTCTGTCATAGCTTCATGCATGAAACTATGGCAAGAGGGCATTATGAAAAAGTCAGGCTTGTAATGACTGAACATGTTTTTGGCTTTCCAACTGAAGGTTGTGTACCCCGTCCTTTACCATATGACATGTATTACATATAAACTACATTATATTTGAGAAAAAGTCAGGGAGGAATACAATAAGGTAAATGACTTCATTGCTGCTTTGAAGAAGATTCTTGAAAAGGCCCACTCATTAACTTTTGTGTGAGAGGTTAAGCACTTTGCCTAACAGAATTCCCTTCATAGCAAAGTGGGTACTTGGATGAGATGTGCAGTTTTCTTACGCAAAATCTTTGAAAAAAAATTAATAAAAAGTTTCATATTAATGGACGCAATATTCATCAAGTATACTCAAAATTGCTCAACAACAAATAACTATAGTTACAACATTGCATGGCTACAGGTATTTACCTGATGTGATTCAGAGTATGAAGAAGGTACAAAAAGGGAGGAACAGTGGAAGAAGTTGACCACCTTGATGGTTTAGGCAAAAGAAAATGTGAATTCATTTTGAGAGCCATCCGGATATGGAAATAATTGCAACCTCCACCGAGCTCCCTCTCTGTATGTTTATGAAATATGCTCCATTAATTTCAATGGATGTTGAGCAGAGTTTCTCCTTAAATGTGGATCTCCTGGGTGCCAGCTACTTCCATTTGAAAACATAGAAGTGTTCTGCATTTTTCAGTTTAACATATTGGCTGAAACCCAAAAATCCCATGCTTACCTACTAAATATTGATTATTTCCCTTACCAACCATAATTTGAATGTTAAAATCTGTTTTCAGAATTAATGATGACAATTAACCAGTTATTAGTACTGCTTTCATGAATCAAAAGAAAATATGATGATTTGAAACTACTAACTCTTTTTTTTCCCCAATTTAGTTCATTTTTAATTTCTTATATTTATACAACCATTGTAGAATGTAGAATTTGACCCACAGATTATTCAATTCTTGTGGTCCTACTATAATGAGATATTTGAATATTTGTGCATTGCATTGAAATATTAATAACTTGTTTATTCCTTTCTACTCCCAAATTCAAAGACATACAAAGCTTAAATTATGCAATAACAATGTTCATACAGGGGTAAGTGTGAGATCATTTTCCCATTAGAAGAGAGGAAACATTACGTGCAAACAAAATAACATTCAGGAGAAAAACATTAAAAATCATTAGTGAAGAGATGCAGAAGCACATTTATAATTAGAGGAACTATGATAATATTATTTCAAATTAGAGAAAAAAGCTGAAATGACACATCTTGGATAGACACCCATAATAATGTCGGTTTACAAAATTACTATAATGTTTTAAGAATGAATCAATCAACTTTGGTAAAATTGCTGTTTAACCACTGAGATGAAGATCCTTAGAATGGCCAAAGAGATGGTGAGAGACCATAAAGGGCATAATGCAGGTGATGGTGATGGTGATGATGATACTAATACTGATATCAACAATTTAATTTGTTTGCAGTGTTCTTATGTAAAATACACTTTTGCCACTCAAAGGCACATTGTAATTACATAACTCATACTGTTTTTATTGAAACTAATAGAAAATGAACTTCCTTTAGTTTATGTATTGCCTTGGATCTTTGTGATGTTTATCTTCTGCATGAATTACATACTGTTAAGCTTACCATGTTTATTATTTTGATATTTTTGTTTTATTTGTACAATATAAGAACATTTTATCTGATGATTCTTTTATTTGCAATCATATTACATTTGCTTCAGTTATGCCTTGAGAGTTACATCATCATCATCATTACTATACATGTTCCTGGTAAAATATTGCCATATACTAATATTTATAAGTATTTAGAATATGCATATATATATTCTAAAATCATATATATTATAGTATATAAATGAAAACTTTTACATGTGTTATCCCAATGAACAAACATTCATTACATTTACAGTTGTTGTAATCACCTTTGTAAGTAAATATATTCATCTAGTCAATTTTGAATATGTGAAATGGGAATTAACTAAGAGGAATATAAGGTTCCTGGGACTTAAATCATGGATCTTTGACTTTCTGTAACAATACCATAACCAATGGGTTGTATATCCTGTTCAGCCCCAACTGAAAACTTCTACCATTTAAATCCATAAACCTGGAAATATAAAAGATATTTCATTACAGAATGTTGATCTCTAATAGGTATTTCAAGTATTTCAATATTCTTCCCACACTTCTCCTCAACTTCATTAGAAAGAAATCAATTAAAAAAACATTCACCCTCTTATACTGAGGTTCATTGGAAGTATGGGCCAAAGGGCTCAAATGTTTGTTACCTAATAAGAGAAAAAAATATAGCCTTTGAGGTCTTTAGGATATATAGACTCAGATAACAGAATTCCTGATCACTTATACTGAATTATTAGAATTAGAAAATTGACACAGTAAACTGAAGATTTATGGTTTGAGTCCAACCTATGGCCTCAACTTTTTAATTCTTCTGATTTCAAATCCTAACCAACACATGTATTTTGTATGAAAATCACAACCATACAAAAATATTTAATACTAACATTAACTGTATATTTCATAACAATACTTTGCAATAAAAAATTCCATATTTAAAATTTATGTTAGATCCTAATTTTAAAGTGAATTACAAAGTGACATAACTTAAGCCTCATACTATTATAGTACTACTGTCTAATGCAATATTATCATAATCAGTTTCTCATTTAATGTAAATGTTTTTCTAATTTGTGCTAGAGTGCAGCAGGAAGGAAGAAATCATTCAACTTCTCGGGAGCATCCAGGAGAACCTGAAGCACAAGCTGGTAGACAAACCACTCTTCAGAAATGTGATCATCACAGTGGTAAAAATCTCCTTAGTCCCTCTTTGCTGCAATCAAAGAGCCAACCCTCCAAAATATCTCCAAGGAAACTTGAAAAATTAAGGAGTCCAAGATCCACTGATACTCTCAAGTTTTATAAGGAAATATTCAGTCCAACAGGTACCCGTAAGAGCAAAAGTCCAAGTTCATCCAGAAGAGCAAGCACTGATATGATACTTAGCCCTTTAAGGCCAAGATTGGATTGCCCTTCCAGTGCTGTGGGACGAAGATTAAGCAAAGATTCTGGAGGATGTAGCAGTCCTCCTGATATAAACTCTAGAAAAAATAGTTTTTTAGATGTTAGTGCAAAACAAGACAAATTAAGTGCTTTAGATATGCGCTTTCAGCAAGGGAGGTCACATTTGGATGTTAGATTGCCTATAGAAACTCACTCTAGTGGCTTAAACTTAAGCACTATACCAAGATTAGGAAGTGTTAGTAATACAAATATCAGTTCCTCAAATGTGAAACATGAAATTGGTGTGCGCAGAATGGAAGTAAGTTCAGTGCAAGAAAGATTAAATACTATAGGTTCCCGTCTAGGAAGTTTAAGCAGTTCTGATATTAGCTTTGGACCTCAAAATTTATCTCGTTCTCATTCTAAGAGCCCAATACCTTCAATGATAAATTTAAATATTCCAAGCCCCACAGAGATTAAACCTAAACCTTCAACTACCCTAAGAGTTAGGGAAAGAATACGTTCAGAAACAAATGTCAAAGATGCAATGCTAAATAGGCCTAAATTAAAAACTCCAAGCCCCACTGAAATTAAAGTAGACAAAGATCATCAAAGCAAATTGAATTCCACCTCTAGAAGGAGTCAAAGAGTTGAAAATCAGAAAATTGCTCAAGATGAAATTAAGCCTGCTCCTGAAAATGAGGGAAATACTGTACAGCTTCAAAAACTGAAACAGTCAGATTTAACATTACCATATGAGTCTATAATTGAAGTGAATGTGACTTGTTGTGATTCTACTCCAGAAAAAGTAACAAAAGATATCTCCTCAACACACCAAACAAAACTAAAATGTCAAGATACTTTAACTAGATCTCAAGAACAAATACACATTTGTGCCACCTCTCCCAATCTTTATAACTCTTTAAGAAAAAGTCAATTTAAACGGCGTCAAAGTCATCAGCCTCGACTGGAGACTACATACACTCCTCACCACCAGATAATTTCACCCACTTCATCCTCCCAGTCATCTACCAAAGAATTTCTTGCCCCAGTTCAAAGACATGATAATTCTTCATCATCGTCTTCATCTAGAAGCCCTGTAAGAAGACGGTATCAGAGTCACCCAGTGAGGTCAGAAGCATCTCCAAAACAATTGTCAGCTATTGCCAGTTCATCTTCAATTCCTGATATGTCAACAGCCCAAAATTTCAACCATCAGAAGCATCATCATGGTCGCCACCACAGAGATTCTTCTTATGAATGTGATGAAGTATTTGAAAATATTCCTCCCCCACCTCCCCCACCATCCTTTCCAGCACGCAATGTAACTAATGGAGAGTCTCCTTTAGATAGACTCAATAAGGAAGAGCTAGTAGCCCTTTGGCGTAGCTCAGAGTCAGAACTTAGAAGCCAT
Organism: Metallyticus violacea; assembly: GCA_030762175.1. Lineage (NCBI taxonomy): Eukaryota > Metazoa > Arthropoda > Insecta > Mantodea > Metallyticidae > Metallyticus > Metallyticus violacea. The sequence goes on along the minus strand of CM060832.1, from coordinate 63,763,130 downwards.
CTACTGAGAGCAATCAGAGCAAAGGAAGTGAATGATCCGCCATGAAATAAAAATATAATCATTCCAATGAAGGAATGGTGAAATTGGTAACTTTTTAAGGGAACTGTTTCTGTAGGTTTTCTCTTTTTCTGTTAAACAACTGAAAGAGCAGGGAACATTTTCCAGCTGATATTATTGACAGCATGGCATATCTAGCAAGAGAAGGACAGCAATAAATATTTAAATTCTATTTAGGATGGTGTTTGCAGCAGAATAACAAATTTTATTTAAAGGACCTGTGAAAGCATGAATGATGAGAAGTTTACTATGTCTCTATCACATTCTTGCTGCACTGGTGCTAAAGTAATAATGTAGTTTTTCTCTTATCTTAGAAAATAAGTTCAAGACTCAAACTCTGAAAGAAAAAATGAAATATAAAACACAGAAGTGTTAAATGGTATAAGAAATAATGAAATTATAGTTCTTTAAAAAGCAACATCTTTCCATATTCAGTTTTTTGAAATTAACTTTATTTTAATATACACTCAACATACTCATACACTTCAATATGATGGTAAACACTGTCTGATTAATTTTACTAGCTATTTTGTTTCCAATCTCTTGATTGTACTTTTAAAATTAGCTTGCTGGAAAACATTAGTCATAGAAGTAGTGATCAGTCATGTGAAAAGAATTTTAAAATAATCTTATACATCTATATGATGTAAAATTGACTAGTGCTTGAGAAGTATTTGAGAATTAGTATGATAAGATCATCTATTTGACCTTGTTTGGAATATGTCAATAAAGACTGCCAGTATGATTGTCTGATATGGAAGGCAATAATTAATAACTCTGCCAATATTTCATTTAAAGAAAGAAATTAACATAGCTTTAATGAAATAATAAATTATATTTGGACACCAAAATGATGTTGGCCATTCACTGCGTCTTCCATATTTTTGCACTAATACACATATAGGTAGTTATTGTGTCATAACCTTATTTTTTTAATAGATCAGCATATTTATTGTTTTGGCTCTATTTGATTAAATTATAATAATTGTCATGCTTCATTATATAATGTTAGTAAAGGAAAATATACAGGTTAAGGAATTATTTGCCTTTTTTTATGCTTCCACAAGTCTTAAAATGTAATATTAAATAATTTCCTTTGCAGTAAAAAAAGCAGTAGCAGAACTCTTTTTATTTGAGGGTGAATCGATGTGTTATAGTTCTTTTTTTTTTTTCTGTTCCAAATTTCATATATAAATAAATTATAATACTTATTTGACAGAAAAAAGCTGAAATCTACAAAAATCTGTTATAAATATTAAATTTATGTAATTGTAGTTTGACTCGTCTCATTTAATAGGTATTAATTTACATACTACATATAAATATATTTTATGCCAAATTTCAATTTACATAAAATATAGGTAAACAGTATATCTGATATGAGTGTGGCTGCTATACTCATTCCATTTTATTAAATCAAGTAAACATAATGATACAAATTTGCTTTCTTCATCATACTTGGACATTTAATAATTTACTCTTTGTACCATCATTTTATATAAAATTTAAGACCTTTGCATTAATATGTGCATAACATCAAAATCCTTTTATGAAAATGAATAATATTATATCTAATGCTGATTATTTTTAGTGTCAGTACATTTTGCTTCCTAAGCTTAAGCTTTCCTTCCAATCTTTCATATAGATTTCATATTTCCATAATCATTTACATTACTGTTTTGAGCTATATCAAAAATTTGAAATAAAAATGTTATTGTATCCTATATTTCAACAAAAATAATGGATCTCTCTTTTCTTTCATTCTCTCTTATTACCTTTCTTTCTTTACTTCAGATTTCACTTTTGTTTCCATGTAGTTTTTTCTCAATTAACAGATATGTGTAATTTTTTAATCTGATGATTGTTTCTGACATAGTTGTCAGAATTTATTATGTTAATTGTCTCTGATTATGCTATTATTCAATTATAGTGGCACAAACAAACAAAAAAGCATTAAATAAGCAATAAATTTCTTATAGTAACAAATAACAAACTAAAGGGTATACGGGATGAAAGAAACTTCAGGAAACCATTTTTAAAGTTTCAATAAAAAAAAACATGTGTATAATTTGGTAATGAACACATTTCTATGTCAAAATAAAAACAAATATATTTTTTAAATACTGCAAAACTGCCAGTTTATGAAATGAACACATATATGTAAAATACACTATAAAATGAGCAAATTTATAGCAAAAGAAAAGGGAATGCCAAATTCACTGATTAAAAAAGAAATATTATGCTTTTGTACAGTAATATATAACTTAATTTATTTAATTATCTACTGTATTTGTGGCACAGAGACTGAAAGTACATTTTGGTTTACTTGCAGGAAAATTTTCTTCAAGTGATTTATGCCAAATACTTCTTTTTTATAAGTGGAATGAATCTAAAAGAAAATAAGTATAATCTAGATAATAACAATTATAATTTTAAAAAATGCAACTGTATATTAGACAACAAGACATCTACAGTACTTATGGGGCAGAGATTGAAAGTACAGTTTGGTTTCCACGTAGGAAAAATTTTCCTCAAGCAATTTACAAAACATTTCTTTTTTATAAGTGTAATGAATTTAATAGAAAATAAGTACAGTATAGATGATAAAAATTAAATTTTATAAACTATGTATTAGACAACAAGACATCCTGTTTTCATTATACATGTTATGATTCCTGTAAAGTTAATATATTATAACAAAATCTAATTTGGCAGTTACATAATTGAGCAGTTACTAAAGTAGAAAATATTAATAGAAGAAGAAGAAATGGAAATTTTATATATATAAATTTCAATTTCTTCTGATATTTTCTTGTTAGTAACTTTCTTGTTAGTAACTATATATATATATATATATATATATATTACTTATGCATCAACACCAAGTTCACCACCAGTGTATACTTAAAAAGGAATATTTTTTAATTTTAATTTTATTAAAAAAACATAAGAAATTATATTTCTAAACAAAAACCTCAAAAGTATGTGGACTTCTCAGAAAATGTATAGCAGTATATCACAGATATTGATATACCCACCCACCACTAAATGAAGGGGGAAAAACTTTAGTTAAAATGAAATGCAACAAAATTTTAGTAAACAAACCTAAAAAATTCGAATGAAATTCAAAAATGCAAAAATTATACAAGTACATTATACAGCTAAAAGATAAACGAGTGATATTTATATAAACAAAGGAAATAAAATAGCCATTTTGAACAAAAATATAAAAAAAGAGTAGAAATTTTGTTAAAAGGGGAAGACTACAAACCAATCGAAAATAATCTTCTTAGTAATTGCAATAAAAATTTCACCAAAATACTGAAGGAAGTTAAAAATGATCTACAACTGAAAAACAGAGAGTCACACAAAGCAATCCAGTATTACCCAGACCTCGTGCACTTCCTAAAATCCATACAAATGATAACAAAGCATGACTCCAATAATATATCAATTCACCCATATAAAAATAGCAAAAATATTAAATGACAATTCCAAAGCTTGGGCATCAAAAATTCCATTAGATTTATTCTAGCAAACTCCATTTCTAACAAATTCATTCATTAGTTCCTTTAAAATACATATCATCAAAACCTTTCCACTCATTTTCATGACATAGTATAGGCATGTGGATGATATATTTGCAATAATATAAAAAAAAAAAAAAAAACATTGAATAGATGCTCTGAAACTCCTTAATTTACAACATAAATCCAAACAATTCACCATGGAAGAGGAAAAAAATGGGTAGCTCCTATTCCTAGAATTAAAAATTATAAGAAATGCAGGCAAATGAACTGTAGAATCCATAGAAAAGTGACACACACAGAAAATTACATAAGACATAACAGTCATAACCCAATCTTACACAAGTATGTGGTGTTCTACAGCTTTGCACACAGAAACAGAATAGAAAAGAGACTACTAACAGACAATTAATACAATAATAAGCAATGGTTTTAACGAAGACACAATATTACAAGTTATTAATAAATGTAAAATACAAATATCTATAAGATGGGTTTCCACACTGGAGAACATCAAGAAATGATACAAATTCAAAATGTACACATATTATCGAACATACCACAACAAATTAAATAGGTTATCCAAAGAACATGGCATAAAGTTAGCCCCAAAGAATAAATATAATATAAAAATTTTACTAGGTTCCACATTGAAAGACACCATACCAATAGAACAGAAATCAGGAATTTACAAAATTAAATGTGCAGATTGTAATCAAAAATACATTGGAAAAATAAAGAGAAATTTAGAAATTTGGAGAAAGGAAACAGTTATGAATATTTTTTTTAAACAAATTGGTAAATCAGCGGTGGCAGCTTACTTTTAGACCCATAATCATGAAATTAAACCAGAGGCTAAGTTACTGAAAGAACTTTACAATCTAATACAGCTATCTACTTGGGAAAAATGTTTAATCCTTTAAAAAAAAAAAAAAAAAAAACTTAATGAATTTTTGTTTCATCCTTGGATGAACTCGGCAAGTTCTTATTCTAACCTCAGAAACCGCTACAGAAACACTTTGGGATCCAGTTACCACATGAAGTAGTTAGTCAACATCTCATAGGATAGAAGAGAACATGTGCTAACATTGTATAAGTGCAGTTAGTGTGAACATATTTAATAAATTGTGATAGGATACATTATCACACTATTGTCTACAGCTTCCTAAGTACAATTTAAATAAATATATATGATTATTCAATTCCTTACTTGTATCACAAATTCTGCAGGTTTCTCTTTCTTTTCTTACTCATTTTGCTCTCATATAAGTCCAGTGGATTCCTCACATGCACTACCGACTTGGTGACTGAACATTTACACATCCAATACTTACTAAAGAAGCTTACTCTTTGGGCTAGATGTTCAATATAATTAACACATTGTCACTGTTTACTTCCTCTGCCATACTATGATGTATACACATTAACATTTCATCTTCATAGCCTGTATGGTAAGTAATTCTTTAACTGTTTCTTTAACACCTTTAAAAGCTATCAAGTCAATTACATTATGGTGCTATGTCCATTTATCATTTTGATTGCCTTCACCCTCCTTCCCCTGTACCCTTACACTAATATTAAATTTGGTTTTACAGTAGTTTTGGCCAATAAATTTTATTTTTATGCTTTTGTTTTAGTATATGAGTATGTTATTTCCAGTATTTAAACTAGCTTTTAATTATGAAGATATATTTTACTTGAGTAAACTGATATTTTAATCAAGAATTTTTTCTTCTTCTTTCAGTGTATGAAGGGGGAAATAAAATTGTCATGCTTTTTGTGAATTAAGCGGATTATTCTGCCAATGCATCTACAGCGGTATGACAGTAACAAAACAAAATATTCACATGTCTGATGTACTAGGCTGTGTATAGAATTTTTATTTTCTGGTTAGTAGCCATCTTTATTACTGAAGTCTACAAATACTGAATTTATAATATGTTTGAGATTTATTGAGACATGGGTTCAGTATTTTTATTACCAATGCTTTAAAATTAGGTATAAAGGAATAGTATGATTGCATTGCTTAGCTTTGTTTGCTACAGAGTGCATTATTCTTAGAAATATGACACATTAAATGTAAAAACCTAAGGTCTTTACAGGCTTGACAAAACACCCTTATTTCTTTATTGAAATTCAAAGACAGTTTCAGCCAGACTTTATGCACAAATATATTTACTCACAAGCATGTGCTTATACCCCATCTCTTAAAAATCTGAAGAAGAAGAAGAAGAAGAGGAGGAGGAGAAGAAAAAGAGGAGGAGAAGGAGAAGAAGAAGAGGAGGAGGAGGAGAAGAAGAAGAAGAGAAGGAGGAGAAGAAGAAGAGGAGGAGGAGGAGGAGTAAGAGGAGGAGAGGAAGAAGAAGAAAAAGAAGAGGAGAAGAAGAAGAAGAAGAAGAAGAAGAAGAAGAAGAAGAAAAGGAGGAGGGGGAGAAGGAGGAGAAGAAGAGGAAGCGGAAGAAGAAGAAGAGGAGGAGGAGAAGAAGAAGAAGAACAAGAACAAGAAGAACAAGAAGGTTTATGGGGTGTAGGGCTTCTTATGTGCTATGGGGTATACTCAATAACTCCAGGAGGAATCAGGATGGGATTTCTAATAATTCAATGAAAATTAAGCTGCTATTAAATGCAGTAGTGAAATGTGTGATTTGTAATTGCGAATATTTCGTTGCGCATATTTAGCCATGTTCATTAATTTTGTGCATTAATCATAATTATAATCTCTCAAAATGTGTTTCACATTCAGATGACACAAAGTAAACTCAGCAGCCGTAATGCGCATGTTTTCAATGGTACTTGTACATGTACTTTAAAAAAATTTCATAAACATATTTTAAATAATTATATGCACCTATTACACTATCTTTTAATTATAATGGTACTGACTTAAAAAAAATATATATTACATAATTTAATATGTGAAATGTTAAATTTTAAAATTTAAAGTTATACAATTCAATCTTACATATTTTCTATTTACCGGATTTCTTTGTCTGTCCTCTGTGCAAGAATGTTGGAACTGCAGTCTAGCTTAGGACTAATTTACTGCTTTCTTATTTTACCTCAAATTATACATGACTCAAACTACTTTTGTTAAATGAAATAAAATTAATTTAGATGTCTGAAAGTAAAACTTGTGCTTAAAAGGCGTGTTAGAAAACACATACATTTATTCACATAGGAGGTTTCTATCTTCTCTCTTCACTCTCATAGAATTTCTTACTCACAAACTATAGATAATTCCGCCGATATACTCCAGATATCTAGTGTCCAAGCATTTACTGTAAGAACTAGTGAAAGTATCCTTCTGACCAAACCCAATGTAGTCTGTTATTGCTCTCTGCTTTCTTCAAAGGTGCAGTGAAAGCATTTACATATTAAAATATTTTTCAATTCCATTTGTGGAACAATTACCAATAAGTTATGAAATTTAAGCACAGAATAGTAAATATGCCTGTGTAATTTTTGCGATGGGACTGACGGTTTAAAATTAGTATAAAAAATGCAAAGTTGTAATTGAAGTTTATTTATTGTATGATAACATGTAAGGACATAACCAGGTGGGGGGATCTTGGTGGACCAGACCCTCCAGAAATGAGTGAGGAGAGGGGAAAAAATCAATAAGATTAACATTTTTTGTGTTGAAAACTAAACTTGTACAATAAAATGGTGGGTAATAGTAATAATGTATAATATCTGTTATTATCTGTTGTTAGATAATTATTGTTACCTAACAGCTCATTATGTTATAAAAATAGTGTCTTGAGTGGTAAACTATAGTTTTTGCTTAATATTGATTTTGATTGATTGTATTTGAGTGGAAAATAGAAGTAAAAACGTGAACTTGGCATTACATGAAAGTAGTTCCGAAACAAAAAATAAATGTAGAACATACGAAGAAGAATTAAACGAGATAAATAAAAAATCTTGCTGGTGGCAACAGTAAACAACAAGGGTAGGTCCATAAGTTTCTGGCCTAACCGTTTTCTAGGTATGATAAAGACAAAAACAATGTTTCACTTTTTATTACAGTCCCCTTTATTGCAATACACTCACATCTTTGAATTAACATTTCAATTCCCCCCAAAATAGTCAAAAGTCTTGTCTGCAAAATAGCCATAAACTGCATATCATTTCTTTGTCACACTTAAATTTCCTTCCTCAAAGGTCCTTCTTGAGTTTTAAGAAGAGGAAATAGACATTGGGAGCTAGATCTGGGCTATGGGGTGAATGATCGATCTCCTTGAATCCACATTTCACAGCTTCCTTTGCAACAAGAGCTGAGTGCACAGGTGCATTTTCATAAAGAAGGCTCATACCATCACTCAGTTTTCTTTGCCTTTTCTCTTTAATAGAAGCACATAGTCTGTTCAGTAAGCCAGCATAGTACTCCCCATTTACTGCGGTGTTCCTCTCCTTGAAGTCAATGAAGAGTATTCATTTACAGTCCCAAAAGATTGTGGCCATGATTTTCTTCATTGACTGAGTGACTTTGGCCTTTAGAGGTGGTATTTGCCAGGTTTACGCCACTCCATTGATTCTTTTTTGGACAAGGGATCATAGTAGAGGACTATAGTTTTCTTCTCCTGTAACAATGGTTTAGATAACTTCTCTCTCATTGCCACTGCAAAGCTCCAAAAATGCCTGACAACAGATGATGACTCATGGCTGCTTTTGAACTGAGGATAAAAGTCTAGGCACCCATCTTGCATTAACCCTATTCATGTTTAAATGTTCATGAATAATTCGAAGGACTGTTGTTTTAGATAGCCCCAACCTGTAACTATTTCTGTAACTATGAGCCAGTATTCCATAATTTCTCCTTCCACATGTTTCAGGACTGAGCATCTCCAAGGACTGACCTGCACGCTCTGTGCCTTCAATGCTTTTTCAACACATTCGAAAAGTTTTTGATTCATTCTTTTACAGTAGAATATCAAGGGGATGCTTCCCACATACACCATCAAATCGGTGTTTGGTTTCATTTGGAGTAAGTCATTCTTTTGTGAAGAACTTAATAACAACTTGATACTCCATTTGGAACATGTTATAATCTCCTACACATAGCCTTCTTTATGCAACTATATCGGAACAACTGAATACAGTAGAATGGAAGTTACAGCTGCAATTATTTACTTAACAATAAGATATGACATTAGATAAGGCTTTAGAAGGCGATTCCTTATCGGCGAGGCTGGAAACATATGGACCTACCTTCATATCTATATAGTAATATGTAAAATTTATACACTAAAAAATATGTACTCACTAAATTGCTTTGCATACCATTTCACCTTACAGATAACACGGGTTATCAAAACTGACAGGAGTTCTAATTTTCATCCGTCCTCTATAGCTCCTCTTCGTTTTCATCTTGTGTAATTCCTTTTTAATTGCCTATGCAATTTATACAACTTCCTGTATATTTCCTTGTGAGAAATTGAGTCAAGTGCTCTGTTGCAGCTGTACTTTTTACCTTATTTTTTTTATAATTTTTATGTTGGATCCCTACAGTTCTGTTTAAAATGGAAGAATTATAGAATGTTTCAAAACAACTCATCAAGGGACTGTGAAGTCACTTATCAGCAGTTCTATTTTCTTTGATTAGCGTGTGCAACTAGCAAGGGCATATTTAAAGGGGGGGGGTTCGGACCTCCCCAAATGTTTTGGAATTTGAATAAATAAAAAAACAAATATAGTTTGAAAAGCAGTGAAAGAGTATTCAAGATCTTAGCATGTCAACACAGTCATACTGTCATGCAGTTTCAAAGACTGCAGAAAAAAAAAAAAGAGCAGTAAAAGTAAATCACCACTTCGGTTCAGCATGCGCCTCTCTTCATTTTCTTGCATTCCTTATTTCCAAATATTCCATAAACCCAAAGTCACTTGTGGAGGGTGAGGTACAGTCAGTTGACATTGACAATTCATGAGGAGCACTATGGTTCTGTTAATGGTTCATGCCACGACAATACAATAATAATACAGTGCATAACACTAAATACTATGCACATTACCTACATCCTACCTAATTGAGATGCAATTTAATAAAAATAATTCTTTTCTATAATATAAATATTTAGAAAAGTCTAGGCTCGTTTATTAAAACAGAGGACTCGTGTATGATGTTCGTTAACGTCAGGTGCTGCAGGTTTTTAAAGAAAGCGTTAAAATATAAACTAAATTATATTTTTATGGTCAAGATAATATAAAGGTGAAGTGTGCAAATCATTCATTTTTTGTCCAAACTAATTTTTTTTCTCGTGTGCTAGCTACAGAATGATGCTATACTCTCACTCATTCATACTAACGCGACAAAGGTTGGTGCAACGATTATGAAAATGGTCAAATGATGTCCGGGGCAAAATTTTCCCAACATTTGATCAAGGGACGTGAACTGTATACAACATGACTCACCTAAGAAAAAAAATAACCACTTTATTTCTCAAATAAAATGGAATAACATCGTTTAAGAGAAAACTATTACTAAAACACTCTAATAATCAAATGCAACTCTTTCTTTTGCTCCCGACTATACACACACACCACTTCATTCAAAACTCAATTCCTTAAACCGAAAGGAAGTAGGGGCTAGGGCTGAGTCGTCCACTACCAAGCGACTACTACTGAAGGGTGGAGGTTCAATTTGTTTTACGGGTCTTACAGGTTAAATTTGAAAATCATGCCAGTAAGCATACATTTCTAGTATTGTGAAGTTGTTTTTGTGCTGTGACAAATTTAAAAAGTGGTTTTGGAGATATGAAGAGGAACAACAAAATCGATAGTGTTTCAAACTTAGGAGTAAAGTATCGAAGACTAGCTCTTTGACTCAAAGCTTACATTGAAACATATCGTGTTTATATGGGTAATAAGGAATTGAGCAGTTTCCCACAGATTAGTACCGGTAGTACATTGGCCTGTTGGCACAAGAAACAAACTGCATTAGCATTTCTAGAGATATTAGGTAAGACATGCTTTCAACCGATTGATAAATCATTTGTGTTTCCTATACGTTTACATGTGTCTAAGAGACTCGCATTTCAAAATAAGTGGCTGGATAGGTGGCAGTGCCTAACATATTCAAAAGTGCAAGATGTTACTGCCGTTATTGCGTTCTTTTTTTAAACAAGATAGTCATCATAACTTGCGATGTTTGGTGACAAAGTCATTCTGTAAATGGGAGGATGCTATGGAAGCATTTAACAATCACTAGGTAACCGGTTATCATAAAGACTGTGTCCTATCAGCTGAAAGTTTTTTTTTTTTTTAAAGCAATAGAGATTATCGAGATGTTGCATCTCAAATCGCTAGCCATAGGTGAAAGAAATTACAGAATACAGAGTTATTCATCCAATAACAGAAACAATATTTGAAAAATTTCGGGCTCTTACGTTTACATCATGATACCCAGAAAGATGATTCAAGCGAAAAAAAAAAATGCAACTTACAGTAGCCCTATAATTCAGAATGAATTTCTGGGTATATGTGGAGAAATAATACGACGAAAGCTTATCAGTGAGGTATAAATGAGGCAAAATATTTTATCATAATTGCAGATGATACTTTGCATATTTCAGGAAAGGAGCAACTCTCGCTTCGTTTACAATCTGTCAACTCCTGCTATTTTTTGAGACTGCTTATGTTTCGTGCCTGTATGTGACTGGGCCAGTAACAACATTGCTAAGACAGTCATGGAAGAGTGCGTCATCTTAGGTCTAAATATGAGCAACCTGGTAGGGCAAGGGTATAATGGTGCATCATCTATGACTGGAAAATTCAATGGCGTTCAAGCTAAAGTGAAAAAACAACATCCAAAAGCTGTATTTGTTCATTTTGCTAGTCACAAATTGAATTTAGCTCTGTCCTCTGCCCCGACTACAACTCATGAGGTAATTGTTTAGGTACTATGAGTGACGTATGTGGTCTATACTTCTCAATCATCCTTTTGCCGGCATCACTCTAAAGAACAGTATTAATGAGGTGTTGTCTTCCAGTAAGAAGTTCAAACTGATAGGCGTTTGCAATACAAAATTTGTAGAGAGACATGATTTGTTATTGTTTTTGTTGAGCTTCTGAAACCAAATGTGTCTTCAGTCTCTTTCAGTAAGCGAAAATCTATTTCCAAGACTGCAACACAATTACTGGCATTTGTAAAGAAGAGTTTGTTTCTCATCTCATTGTTGACATGCGGGAAACGGTTGTCTTTCCCGGTTCGTCTATCAACCTATTTGCAAAACCCTGGGCACGATCTTAGCTCCGCTTTGGAATATGCCAAAGTAGCTGGAAACCTTAAGAAGTGATTCTGGTGAAGCAGCATCTTTGAGCGGTGTTTGAACACAATGAAAACCCTTTTCGATTCTAAAATCCAAATTCAAAGACTAACAGGAAAGCAGACGAAGAGGGACAATCACCCAGCACATACTGCAGAAACATACTGTTTTTATTCCTCGCACTGGTGAATAGATTTCAAATCTCAAAAGCGCATTTTGAACATAACAAATGCATTGTCTGCTTTTGGTATTTTTTTGCCCAGAAATTTCGAAGTAGTTGCAGCTGATAAATTAAATAAACTTTCTTTATATTCAGGTGATAACACCTGATACTAAAATAGAGGCAAAATACCTGATGTGTTCAAAAATGGAAATCCACGGAGAAAAAATAAGATCAAATATTGCCCTAAGATCTTTGGCTGCATGTCCTGCAGAATTATACCCTAGAATTCACTGTCTCTCTAAAATTTTAGCCCTTAACTGCCAGAGCCGAAAGATTTTTTCAACAATGAAATGGCTCAGGACTTACCGAGAAATATAACCAGAGATAAACATTTGAGTAATTTTGCTTTAATGTCTGTACATTGGGACAGGATATCAATCCTAATGAGGTGTGAAACAGGTCCATTAATTTATTACTGTAATGTTTTGTGTACATATTGTGAACCTTTAGGAGAACATCAAGGACTATAATGCAGACCCTCGTGGACAATGCTTCACCTCAATAAAGTTTCAGGCTTTTACAGTGATTTCTTAAATTAAAACTTTCTTTTAGTGTTGCTAATACACTTTTCTTTTACGCCAAGGGGATTATTAGTAATTGTTGTGCAGTGTGCACGTATTTTGACAATGCGTTTGGAGTAAAATGGAATATTTTTGCATTTTTCTAAACCAGTCCACATGTTTGTTTGTTCATTATCAAAATAGTGGTGGTGAGAAATACATATATGCAAATGTATATTTAACATTAACGCTCGACACTGCTCTAGCAACTTTACTTCGTAACCCCCACACGCAAGTTGCAGCGACTTAACACAAACGTGTACGCACTAAGTCATCTATGTCCACGGCATTCTTTTGTTCTTTAGACATAAAAGTATGGTCGTGTAGATACGCCTTAAGCACAGTCGTGAGGCATTGCGTAGCATTATCAATCGATGACGTTATGTTATGACCATTCTGAATTTTTGTCCGCCACTCAGAAATGAAGTAATACGAGTTGCCAACCTTTAGTATGACTAGCGTTCATCACTCCTATGCTAAGGTGTGGAGTTTGTTCTGTACAAATAGGGAACTCCCTTCATATATCGCAAAATTGTAAAACATTGGGACGGATCTGGAAGTATAGCTAGGTTTTTTTTTTTTTTTTTTTTTTACACAATCAAAACTGTTCTAATACCTCCCTCGTTTTTTCATAATAGCTTATAAAACATGTCCGACTTGTGTTTTGAATTTTTAGTTTTAACTGGGAATATTCTATTTCTTTATAAATGTACAGGGGCAAAACTAATATTGGAGTCAATGATGAAAATATTACGATAGTATTCTTGTACTGGTTATTCTTATAAGAAGGAGATAAATGTGATTGCAAAATTATAGAGGAACTAATTTTAACACCAAATTATTACATGTGTGGAAGGATAATCTCAAAAAGAATAAAAAAAAAAAAAAACAATTGCTGACAGTCTAATTAATAAAAATAAGAATGGCTTTAGAAAAAGACGTTCATGTATAGAAGGTGTTTTACCTTAAAAATGATAATTGAGAAAAGAGCAGAACTTAACATTGAGACTCACATGGCCTTTTTAAGACTATGAAAAGGCATTTAATAAAGGTAGACGATCACAATTGTGGAATATTTTAACAAAAGAGGGTTTTAGTATCATAAAATTCATGTTATAAAAAGCCTATACAATAGCATATTAATTTGTTTTGAAAAAGGATACAAAATTGGAAAACAATTTCATTATTACAAATCAAGGAATAAAACATCTGTATTTGTCAACAAACACGCTTGTTTGTTGACAAATGTTTAATGTGTACTTGGATGAAATGCTTTCTGAATTGTTAAAGAGCGTCCATAAATAAATCAAATCTTTCTGAATAAACTGTCTTTAGAGGAATAAAAATTGCAGGAAATTGATTTAAAAATACCATTATATATGCTGTTAACCAAAATCTCATTGCCAAAACAGAAGACGAGCTACAGTATAAAACGTAATGAAATATATCAAATATTTAATTGTAAAATATCAAATAAAACCCAAGTTATGGCTTTTTAGGTAAAAACTCAATTAGATTCAAACTACGATAGATTTTAAATTGAACATAGCCCATATTTTAATTATCTGGAAAACCAAGTTGCTTGTGATTATGACAAGGATATTTAAATAGAGTATTCGCGTTTCCAGAATATGTACAGTATAACCAGAAAAGCGTTGGGAAATGTAACTAGGTAGCATAAGCAATTGAAATTTAACAAAAATGGCTATTCCGTTACATTTATATTAATGGTAATGCAAGATTTGAACTTAAAAAAAAGGGAGTAAAATAAATGCTTCCAAAATAAAATGTTTAAGAGCAGTGAAAGGATGCACGTAAAAAAGCACATTAGAAATGAAGATATATTTAAAGAATTGCAATTACACCCTTCTCCCAACAAATAAAATATTACCGAACAGGAATGAGAAGAATGGAAGAAGGTCGCGTACCAAAAGGAGTTTGGAAATACTTCGAATTAACAACCGGAACAGACGTGGAGGTGATGTACTAATATGCCGATACGCTTGTAATTATATATTTCATGCATTTTTTGACATTAACAAGTTCTGCTTAACTATAACTTAGTTAATGCAAGGTGATCCCTTTAGGTACAGATAAAATGAAAACATTTACTACTAATAATTATACTTTCAAACTTTGTGTATACAACATTCAAAGACTGCAGATTTCTCAGAACGCTACATGGCTCCCATTGCGCACTGTGAACAACTCATCATGATGATGCCATTCAGCCCATGCAAAGAATGCTCCATAAACGCTATTGCGGCTCACTCCACACGTTAACTGTTGAACTTGATCCTTCAAGCTCACGGGAGACATGTGGATTTTCTCTTGTCCAAATAATGCAGTTGTGAGCGTTTACTCTCGCTCTGACATGTCTGTAAATAGCAATTTATTTAAGAAGCCGTCATCATCTTCAAGCCGTTGGTACATCATGAATGTATGAAATGAGCTTTTTGATTATCATCGTATAACGCTTATAAACGTTGTAAGCGATGTGGGTACAGTTTCAGGTACTTTCGAACAATATGCAGACAGGACGTGTATGGTACATTCATCTCTGCTGACAGTCATCTCTAACTTTTCTTGTCATGGCTGCAGATAAGCTGCTTTTCGTACTGGGTTTCGTCTACGACCTCCTGTATGCTTTATAACACAGAACCTATTTCTACAAATATGCGATATCACAACATTATGGAATCTTTACAACACTCTCCATGAAAATATAGATCCCATTGTCTGTCACGATACATTATTGAGCTGTATATTCTTTTACATTACTCTATAAAGCAGAGTGTGTTGGAGTTTTGTAATTATGGCATGGATTTTTGATTTTATTTATTTATGGACGCTCTTTAACATCTCAGGTCATCAGCGTCCCATTCAAAACAGGGCGCGAAACGGCCGACAAATTTTGCTTAGAGGCCTCTTTTTTTCAGACTTGAGGTTCTTTATCGAGCCATAAATGTGCAACACGGGACCACATGGCTTTATTTCCCTTCCGAAGGAAGCCATACTTAGGATTTTACGCCAGAAAAAATCCATCGATTCGATCGCCGGGATCGAACCCGCGATCTTGGATATAGGAGGCAAGTATGGCTACCACTACACCACCAAGACCGACGTTATGCAATGGGGATTTCGTTCCAGTCTTGCCTGGAACATGAGCGTTTATACTTTATTTGTATATTATATATACGTTATACTTTATAAAGTATGAATACCAATTAATAGAGCAGAGAGAGAGAGAATGAAAGAATGAAAGGCAAAACAAAATAAAGTGACTAGGGCTAATGTCTTAACTCGACACAGTATATATTTACTGAACATTATGATGATTATCATTATCACCACCCCAACGATGGCCGAGGTGTATAAGGCACGGACTAAGTCTGAGGTTCGATTTCTGCCTCGACCGTCTTCCTGAGATTTTTTTTTTCTTTTTCTTCTCTCCTTTTCTCCAGATTTTCCTCAATCCTCATAAATGGCAAATGCAGGGGAGGTGCCCTAAATTCAGGCCTAGAATGCTTCCTTTCTTTAAAAAAAAATCCTTTTCTAATTTATCATTTCATGTATGTGTCCACCGCCTGTCGCCTCAGAAGTAAAAAGAGGCGTTATTTATACAACTGGTAGGATATGAGCTTAAGTGTGCTTGCAGAACAAGGACCGCCGAGCTGTAACGAAGCTCATCTCACTAATTGTATACAATATTTTATTCCTGTTCGTTTAATAATTACTTACATCGTAGTATTTTAATAACATCGTTCTGTTTTATTCTACTGCACTATGATTTAATGTAGAGTATGCCTAGTATTTCATAAATGATATGTTGGTTTAGAAATAACACGGTAATGATGTTAATTGCGTATATAACAATTGATATACGATTAAACAGAACGGATGAAAATCTGTGAGGAAGGAAAAACATTTCTTTTTGGAAATTGAGCGATTCTGAGGACAGTTTACCTTTAGATATTGGATTCGGTGCTTTGATAGTTATTTCATCACCTTTGCCAAGTAAATCGAATGTGAAATGTGAATTGGTACATGAGCGAAAGTAAGTAATATCGTAAATGAGAAGATTTTGTTCGAAAATTTTGAGCATTTACCAAACTAAAAATCAAAATTGTCATTGGGAATTCTCAAGAAGAAATGACATTTGGAATTCAACTATTTAATTGCAAGGAATGTGTTGTAATTATATATAATAAATAAGAAACAAAGTTCATGTGTGTTTTTATTTAAGTAACCTTTTTGCACGATTCCTTTTAAAGGATGTAAGTAGCTATTTTAGTTCATTACTGCATTCAGTGCGGTAATAAGATGATTGTTGCACTCATTGGAATAATGACTGCCATCGCCATAGTGATATGATGCTGGATAAGTAGGTATTATTAAACAAACGCAAATAAACACTTAAAATAATATCTTCATTCACGGATTTAGACCACTTGGCCCCCACGATGGGTAATTTTTTTTTTTTTTTTTTTTTTAATCTGGTAGAAGTTGCCAGCCTCTAGCTAAACACCTCTGACTGGAAGGCAGGAAACTAGAATTTCGGGGTATTATATCAATGTTGCATTTGCTAGATTGTATTTTTCCTATATCTATCATTCCACATTGGGAAGTTGTTCTGCGATTTATTTTTATCTCTAACCGTTAGGGATAGCTGGAAAGAAGCGATATTAAGCTTTTTGTTAATCTAAATTTATTTGAAACATGTTTACTTCAAGATTTATATCATAATACTAAAATAATAGTTGCATATCATAAAAACAATTCTTAACAGTTACTCTTTCCTTTTTAAACTTACATATATTAAAAACACCATAGTTTACAAAGCTCGCTTTTTCATCTCCCGCTTGCGCCCTTTTTTTAATATTCTGAAGTAAAATCCCGAAATATTGCTAATTTATAGTAAACTATACGTTTTTATTTATGTCAGCATGAGAATGAATGGGGTTTATCATGCTGGTTTTCAGTTTTTAACTATCGTTTTTGTGTGTATTTTAAACCCAGTTTCGTGATCATTAAAATAAAACAAAAACGAAGGATGACTATTTCCGTGGTCTAGGTGTTAGCGTTCTAGCTTCGTAAATTGTAGGTTCTAGGTTCGAATCCTGGTATGTTCAAGTTGTCGCAAATAACATAAGTGACAAACAAAACAAAACCCAAACCCACCCCCGAGCAATTCAAAACTCAATGGTAGGAAACCCCATCAACACAGACTGTAATT
Organism: Metallyticus violacea; assembly: GCA_030762175.1. Lineage (NCBI taxonomy): Eukaryota > Metazoa > Arthropoda > Insecta > Mantodea > Metallyticidae > Metallyticus > Metallyticus violacea. Next base: position 63,745,263 of record CM060832.1, on the reverse strand, counting down.
CTGAATCACTCTGGACACAAGTATAGAGTCATTAACTGAAATCGGCCCCAGGGTCCGTACAAAGTTGAATCAAAAAACACTGTAAACACCCAACAATGTACAAACCACGTGGACTTTTCACGCTATTCATAAATAACAGTAAAAATTAAAAAGAAATGCTTTCCATGTCAAAAAAAAATTAACTATATAAAACAAACAGCTAGAGAGTCGCATAATCAACCTAACAAAAAATCCAAAACCGAGAAACAAGTCACCTTTAACAGCAAAGCAACCAATACTTTTCAAGCAAGCAATACCTACACTGAATTTCGGTAAAAATGTAAAGTACAGCAAATAGAATCAAACAGCACCGAACAGGAGCAAAAACCAGAAGAATGCACACAGCCGTAGTTAAAGGATCCATCCAGAAATCTCTGATAAAGAAATCCTACAATTCATACAAAAAAGAAATATCCTCCAATAGTTAGTGTGAAGGATGATTAGCAAAGGCCAAAAGACCACTCTTGTACGCGTTTTCACACATGAGCTTGAAACCGTCACTGAAATGATGCACTTATAGAATATGAAAGACTTAAAGTTGAGACTTTGAGGAGCACCATACTCCATGCAAACAGTGCCATTCTCAAGAAACTGTACAAATGAAGAAAAGTGTTTTTATGGCGGACAAAAATCGCTTACATTTCTATGTAAACACCCTAACACTGACAGAAAAAAAAACATACTGTGCCACAGGTCAAGTGAAATGCCCACAATATCCAGGGACATCACCTAAAAAAAAAGTAACCAGGTCTCAGAAACATATATTTTCCCGCATAATAACCCTCTCATCCCAGCAAAACCATAGATTCAAGCCGAATGGTCTTCAATAAAAAAATCCCAAAATATCGAACGATAAAGAACTAACCCGAAAGAAGCCACAACCACATGAAGAACATCATAAATAATATTAAAAAAAAACCTTCAGAAAATGCAAGAGCAGATTAATGCCGCACAAGAAAAAATCCTACAACATGCTATGACATCATTACACGCACAATTGACCATCTACTAAAACTATAGTACTTGCACTGCACGAAACAACCCCGCCCCTAAGAAGACAAAAAGTCATTAAACAATTCAACCAGGCCCTTCAAAAAACTCTGAAAAGAAAAATGCTCACTCTAAAGATAGGAAATCAAATTGCCATACATGTAAATCAGACCACAGAAAACAAGCACCAACTAACAAAGAATAAAACAAAAATATCAATAAATCAAACATCGTAATGCCAGGCACAAAGTTTAATCAGCAACACAATCTAACAATACTTTACATCAACATCAACGGCATACAAAGCAAAAAAAGAAGAACTCATCAGCACACACAACCCTGACATAATGACAATTAACGAAACCAAGCTTAAAAAACACAATAAATTCACACCATACAAAATATACCGAAGGGACAGAAATCCTAAAAGGAGGCGGAGTTATAACCCACGTGTTACCACCAATGAAATAAGCATGAAGGAGTGTTTCTCCCAATGAAGAAGCCATCCTAATACACGATCAAACCCCAACCATAACAATACATGTAGCAACAATATACGTTAAACTAATCGTCACAAACTTTCCCAGACGCATTACTACATCACTTACAGAACAAATACAAGAACCTAATAATCGCGGCCGATTTGAATGCACAACACACAGCACTGTTAGATAATATCACCAATCCACAGGGCAGAAAACTATTAAAAATACTAAACACAACTAAACTTCGACTAGCGCACACACCAGGACCGACCAGGTTTGGAGTAGGATCGCAATAATTCACATTCCAAGACAAAATACTTGCAACACCACCAGTACATATGAAAATAAATTAAATAATCACCGACGCTGCACCAAATTCATATCAACTACCCATAATAATTAAAATCGCAACACGAACCTGGTACTCCGAGACCAAAAACGAATTCGAAGCCTTCAACTACAAATTAACCAACTGCGACAAATACAGAGAATTTATAAATGACTGGATGACCAGCAATACTATCCCCAATAAAATCTCACTAAATGACATCGAAGACACAACACAAATACTGAAGATAATATGCGAAGCAGGAGACCAAACCAAACCAAAGATCAAAATTAACCCGAACTCCAAACAGCAACAATTACCAAAATATACAATAAACTTCATAAAGCACAATAGAAATGCACACATAAAATTCATGAAAACACACAATATTGACGACAAAAGAATACTAAACATAATTTCACAAGTAGTGAAAAACGCCATATTGGAACACAAACCAAAAAAAAAAAAAAAATGAAAAATGAAAAAAAAATAGACAAACTCAAAGACAAAAAGAAAAATGACCCGACTGCCTTTTGGAGACTCATAAAAGCAACAAGAGGAAAAGAACATTCTACATACCCAATAAAAATAAATGATACCCTAATCTGAACAACCGATCAAAAACTACACATATTCAAGAAGTCTACCAAGTCCCACAAAATTCCAACTTCAACGATAGTTTCTACAACAAAGTGAATAAACACATCAATGAAATTCGGCAAAACTATACATCACAACAAAAAATAACTCTACTACCAGAAAACAATGAACTAGAGATACCTATCACAGCACAGGACATAATACAAGTCCTGGAAAAACACGAAACTCTGCCCCTGGACCTTACACCATCACCTACCAGATGCTAAAGGAATTACCACCCGGAATACCCCAAATAGTGAATAAACTATACAACTCAATTCTGACGCACGGACATCATCCACTACAATGGCAGAAAGCCAAGATATTAATACAAAATAGGGTAAAGACCAAACCTCACACCAAAACTACAGACCAACATCACTGGCTGCCACACTCTCAAAATGTTTCAAAAAAATAATAGTAAAACGCCTCCAAACCTTCTTGACCAGTAAACACATCCTACCAAAAACACAAGCCGGATTCCCACAATATATCAATATAGACGACCAACTGGCTGTTCGCCAAGAAGACATAAACAACTATCTTCGAAGACTGGTACCATAATGCCATCAACACAAAAAAATGCTCAATCTCCATAAAAAAAAAAACATACATTCCCATAATATAGACTTACTTGAACCACGCCCCCTCCTGACCTACTAAAAGCAAGACCAGCTGACTAAGTGGTGCGGCTGCTGGAGAGGACCCCGGAGCTCAGGCACTACACGCTCCACAAGGCCCAATCTACTCCCCTGCAGAAAAATCCCAACTCTTTGCCGAACACCTACATTCAAAATACACAGAAAATCCTGCTCGGAATGCTGCCCACGACACATTGGTAACAAATTGGACACGTGTGTGGAAAAATCAACAGCCTACACAAGACATACCTGCAATAACTCCTCTACAATTATACAACACCATACGCAATCTACCAAATAAAAAGGCACTAGGACCGGATAACATATAAGAAATGAGGACCTCAAAAACCTGCCAAGGAAATCCCTTGTACACTTCACTCAGCTCCTAAACTCCTGCCTCAAACTCCACTACTTTCCTCATGCATGGAAGGAGGCCAAAGTAATCATGCTTCCTAAACCGGGCAAAAACAGGCACTACCCTGAAACTTACAGGCCCATTAGCCTCCTCCCATGCATGGGCAAGGTGTTGGAGAAACTTTTATTTTGCCAGATCCAACACCACACTCCCGAGCAAAATGCCCTTCCCTCACAACAATTTGGGTTTCGTAGAGGCCACTCCACAGAACTACAAATACTCAAAATAACAGACGACATCATCACTGAGTATAATAACAACTGCAGCACGCTGGCACTATTTCTTGACGTAGAGGCGGCCTTCGATAAGTGCTGGCATAATGGCCTCCTGTATAAACTTTATCATTAAATAGCGCCTATGAGGCCCCACCTCCCCATACTAGCCAGCTACTTACACGAGCGCCGCTTCTACGTTCAAGTGGAACAAGCCAAGTCTCAAACTTACATCATGAACACCGGAGTACCACAGGGAGCCGTTCTAGCTCCATTCCTGTACAACCTGTGCACTCGGGACGTGCCTGGTGATCACAAGTGCAAAACCCTATTATATGCCGACGATACGGCCATTTATAATCACAATTCATATCCTGCATATAATCAATTGGAACTACAGAGATACGTTGACAAATTTTTAACCTGGGCAGGCACATGGAAAATCTCCATAAACGCCGCCAAGAGCCAATTAATATATTTTTCGAAAACCCTTAAGCAATCCAAAACAATAAGCATTCGCATAAACAATCAATACTACAGTGCAAACCAACTGCAAAGTACTTGGGAACAACTCTGGACAGTAAACTCACCTGGAACAACCACATCAAGAACACGATCCACAAGGCAAAGCAACGTATCTACATGTGTTCATCAATATTTAGAAGCAAGCAGATGCATATAAAAACAAAGTTAGTGCTCTTCAAAGCTTTCATACAGAAATTTTTACTGTATGCTTGCACAGCATGGGCAAATACATCCCACACTAATCTCCTTTCCATGCAAACCCAACAAAATATATGCCTCCGAAAACTACTAAATGTCCCCATCCTCACACCAAATACACAGATCCACGCAGAGCTAAACACACCAACATTCCTGCAAACACTAACAGACCGCTGCACATCAACCTGGGCAAAAATAAAAAAGCACAAGAATCCCCTAATAAATCAAATAGGTAAAAGTGCACCTCAACATAGAAAGCATAAAAGAATCCGCGTTTACTGAAACACAGTACACTCCCACACAAAAATTCAGCCCTACGCAAAACTGTAAATATTAGTTATTGTTGTTAGTTATTATTATTATTTAAACTAGATAAGCAACAAACATAATGTACTAGTAAACAAGTGAATGCATGCCTTGAAAATACTCACAATGCAACTATTCTCATGGGAGCGTCAGAGCGCCCATGCATGGGTTACATATGACAATTTGTTGAAAAATCTGCATACATTTGTATGACATGTAAATTATGACCTGTAAGGCTGTACTATAACAGCCAAAAAGGCACCCAATTCAATAAATAATCTGCAAAAAAAAAAAAAAAAAAAAAAAACTGCAAGTGGTGCGGCTATTCAAATATTGAATGCCTTCCATTAGGGCAGCTGAACGTCCTGTGATACAGAAATTACGTTTCGTAAATTTTTATTGAATGCTCTGGACAATAAATCAACTGAATATGGTGTGTGACGGATCTTTTTGTTGCCACTGCTTATACCTATCTATTGTGATTGCATTAACAATGCGAACAGATGCAAAAGCGTCAGTAGCTGGGAACTATTTCCATATCACGAGACAATACATTTGGGAAGTGTAATGTATGCAAACAAAAAAAAAAAAAAAAAAAATCAAAATATTTTTGGAAATACAACACATTTAAAGAATTACTTGGAAGGGATGCACTCTGCGTTGTTCTTAGAACAACACAAATAAACGCTGTTGAAAAACAAGTGGATGATCCAGGCCGACAACCGCAATCTTCAGCGTCAACTAGAGTTGAATACAAGAGTAAATGCTGCATCTACTAATCGTTCGTTATCAACGGCATTTAACATTGACAGGCTCTAATAAACATCTTCTGTAAGAGGTAAGATAAGTGTAATTATGATTGCAGTTGATATCAGCTACTATCAGTAGAGTACATCAAACAGCTAAATCCCGTACATACATTGTCAAGCCAGAAATCATTGTGTACTACTTGTTACGGAGCTGTGTGCTGGGTAAAGTTAATTGTGTGTCCATAACTACAGATATGTAGTCTCATTATAATATATAACACGTATATACTACTTAATTTTTTAGCACAAATGAAAGCCTACCGTTCTAGCAAGCAGGCAACTCTTCGAAGCTAAATGTTGTAACAATACTATTGCAAATAATTGAAGAATGAAGTATTGAAAACAAAATTACCACGATTTTATCACATAATATCGCAATATATAAAAAACTGGTTGTCAATTAACATTTAAAAAGCATCATCATTCGTGCATGGCTTCTGAATATTAATGAAGCCATCAATAATAGCGATGTGCTGACAATTTGCTAACAAAATGTACAAAATTGTAAGCCAGTTTGAGCGCAGTCGTTCTGCAAATAAACTACTAAAACAATTTCAAGATTAAATGGGGTCTCCTGCTTTGCAAGATGAAACTCAAGCCTCATTATAATTGAAAGGTTACTAGAACTTAAAAACCCTTTATCTTCTGTATAAAGGCACCTTCCTGGGGCATCATCTACTTTGGAAGGCTAACGAATCGAACACTCGTAATTTTAGAACGTGTATATTTTTTGAAGTCAGTAAAATGTATGGTAAAAGAATTATCGGCGAAAAATGTACCTTAATAATTCCACTAATAAAAGGATTGCAGTTCAACACTAGGCAGAAAATTCCCCAAACTGAAAATGGGGAACTTTTGAAGTTTTGAAGCATATGCTGATGGATGTTGTTGGAAAGCTTTTGGGTGCATTTGAAAAAAATACAGTCTTGGATCCCAGAATTGAAAGAGAGTAGATTGAACTAGCCAATATACTTAAAACAATACTAAAGAAAAAGGCGCACTTCCAAACACTCCTATTTCTAACAAAGAAGACAACAACACCAAAACCATTCCATTGGCTGAGTGTGACATTGCACAACACTGGAATTTGTTTTGTTTCTCTCACCTTTCATAACAGTAAAATATTACCTGCCTTACAAATGCTATCTCAGAATTCTAACAATTAATACAGCAACATCTTACATAAATCAGGATGGGCATGACAAAAATTCACAACTGCAATGGCCAATCTCCAATGACAACAAGGAAATTCCATGAACTTAATACAATAAATATCTTGAGAATTTTTGTATCAAAAGTTCTTTAATTGTATAAATGTTTCATTTGATAATTATACATATACTTCTGGACTGTAAAATTTTAGAATCGGTTTCCTGCAAGCTTTACAGTTTGCTCTGGAAGAATCAGTTGGTCATATGAAACATAAGATGCATCATTTTCTTCCATTCTGTAAAGCTGAGTCTTTTCCCTTCACAAGCACATTGCTTTGACTTCGTCATTGTCAACTATTCCTTAACACATAGCATCATATCTGTATTTGACTGGTTTCTTCATTCTTCTGCTCTGAAATTCAACTAGGTCATAACTTCCATGTTTCACATTTTGTACAATCATAGGTGAAATTATTTGATGCTGTGATGAGTTTTGACCCTCATCTGAATCTGAGTACACACCACAATATTGCCAACTTTTTATAGTCACCTGGTCAAAAATAATGCACTTTTCATTTTTAGAATCCTTTGTTCGATCACTAACAAGGCTGGTTTTGTCTAGAGATCTAAAATAATATTTTAAGAGATTTTCATCTTTCAACAAGGTAATCTATGTGCTGAGAGATGTGTCATGAGTCATGAATAGGCCTTTAACTGACTTTGCTGCACTTATATAAATTTCTTCTGCTTGCCTTGTCTTCACCTCTAGTCCAACCATTCGTTTAAAAGACCACCAACAGCACATTTCCCATGGGAAGTTGCAAAAATATTTCACTTCCCATCGACATCAAAGTCTTAACAAATTTTAAAGACTATATTTATTTATTCTTTAATTGGCAGCACAGCCAATCAAAAATATTGATACCTCTAACAATGAGGTAAACTCTTTCTTAAATTTGTTGATTACTTTTCTCTCAGAAAAATCCAAACAGAGAATTTACTATGGTATCATGTGACAGATGATTGTTAACAGCAACATATTTTATTGGAGAGATCTTTTATCCAAGCATGACATATAAAGATTGTAATTGTTTGTGATTGCAATGGGCTCTATGGACTTCGTCTTGAGCTATAGCAGCAACCTTTGCAGCAAAATAACTTGTATAACAGCAGTTGTAACTCTTTTCTTCCTTTCAAAGCATTTTGCTTCAACTCTTCAAAAAAAAGTGAATCTTGAAAGTCTTTACTTGGTCATGCAGCTCTGTTATAGAATCTTCAATAGATCCATCATGTACTACAAACAATAATGGCATAGGCTTGTCATTCATTTTCAATGTTGAAATTACAGTAGGGTTTTTCAGTAATTCAATAGAATCATGGGGAATTGTAACCTATTGTGTCATGCCATTACAATAACATTAAAATTTGCATAGTAGCGACACACACACACAAAGGAAGCATGAAAGGTGACCCAAGCTCACAGAAATAGGGATAGGTATGTGGATACTTACTCTGAAACAAAAAAAGGCTTCTTTCATTATCATGGTCAGATGATGTTTCTGCTTTAATACTCTTTTCCCTGTGACTGGATCTTTTACAGATTTGCAATCTCACTTCCCAAGTGCTTGAACACTGAAATCACTCTGGATAAAAGTGAAAAAGCTGTTGCTTTACTTCATCCAGAACCTCGTTGCAAGATTTCTCCTAAACAATGTATTTGGAACATCTGGAATTGCTTTTAAATTTTTCCTCACAACTGCACTTTTTACTTGGGCTTATAGGAAGTCTTTAAAGTCACTGCACACATTTGTATGTGCCAAGCTCAGGGGCTCTATTTTAATTTTTTGCTCTCTCTCTTTTCCCTACCTGTACCCTTTGCCTTTCAACATCCCTTTGTCATTTAGCCTTCAGTTTATTAATGTCTAATGACAAACCTTTCTTTGCAAGTGTTCAGCTCTTTCTATCTCTTCCCCTTTCCTTCAGCAAATAAGATTTCTTTGATTCTTCAATTTCATTTCAATTTCTTTCTTCAATTTTGTTTTAATACTCTCCACTTGTTTCTCATCTCTTTATTCATAAAAATGAGGTACTAAAATAGTATTTGACATTTATATATTAAGTAAGGACAACAATAAGTAATACGGCAGAACTTGGATAATTTGAAGCTGAAGGGACTGGAGAATTTTGAAATATCCAAAATTTGAATTACAAAAGTTATATCTTAAATATGTATTTTGTCAGTATTCATTCATAATTAAGGCTATAAAATAAAAAAACTATATGTTTGAACAAATTTTTGCAATATTTATTTTTATATTAAGGGGAATAGTACTTAAGAGAATATACAGTGTTTGCATATTTTACCTTAGACAGTAAATGAATTATAATTGTGCAGAGAAGCTTTAAATATCTTATTGTTTTGCAGAATTTTAAGATTTGCATTCGTTAAGCTCGTTTAATGACTGATTTAAAGCAATTTACATAAAGGAAACTCACACTAACCGATCATCAACTACTGGTTTTAAGTTCCCCACCTCAGCTGAAATCATAACATTCCAGTTTAATGCCGATTTCTTTCTTTATAATGTCTCAAATATTTAGATAAGATCAGCAGAAAAATTCATATAATTTTCATTTTCTGTGGTATGTTATTCCATCGTCAAATTTTATAGATATTGAAACAAGATATGTATTTGATATTCTCTAGAACCATGTTCGATGATTCGTTCAATACTTTCGATGTATATGCGTGTATATTTAAGCACAATTTGTATATTTCTGGAGTTCTAGGATATAGCTCTTCCTAACAGGATTCAAACATTTGTTTGCCTTCTCAGACGAGAGAACACTTTAATGGATTCCGGCAAATTTTGTTTGGAAGTTTGCTCTAGTATGGCAGTTTCTTTTCTGTTTTTTTTTTTTTTTTTTTTCCTTTGCTGTTTATAGGGATAGGTTTTTAAATGTCAATTCCTGCGGATGTTTTATTCAGCACTCCTTGAGCATTTTTGGTCTCATGTATATTTTCTTGCTTTTATTTTGGAGATTTCAATTTCTCCTTCAAGTGATATGACGCGACAGCTCCTAGAAACCCGTACTGCCTAAATTTATCCTAAGGGCATTAAATTCCTTACTGGCTCGGATCAGTTGTTTGGAAGGCTTGGTGGAATAGGGTGGTAAGAATATGTTTCTTCTATACGCTATGATTCGTCCAAATAACGGTTTGTGAATGTTCGTCTTCCCGCAGACAAAATAGTCCAGTATCTCTTGATTATTTGATTTGTAATTGATTAATGGGGATAGTATAAAACAATATAGCATATTAGCCAATAACGTTTTCATTTGCCAGCACAGTTAATATTTAGTTCTAATTAGGGTTCCAAAATATTTTCTGCACATGTGATATATATTTTTTCTTCTGAACTTTGAGCTCCCCCTATAATCGTTGTTCTATATCTTCATATTTTAATATAAAAATAATAATATGCTGTCTTTGAAGACTGGCATACTCATCCTTAGCGATATTTTGTGGAATGTTTGCTACAATGCAGGAACATTGTACGGTAAGTTAGTCCTTACCATGGCTATTAATTCAATTATAATTTAAAGCCTAATATAACAAATTATCTGCCTGCTTGCCCTTAGCGATAATTTTGTATTGCGCGCAAAGGTTTCAGGACAGTGTCGTCTATTCAATTTATCGAGTTCATCACCCACCAATAATAAAAAAGTAAACTATCTCCCTGCACACAATTCTTAAAGGCTTCGCCTTTCGTGTTTCATCGAAACGACTAGCTTAAATTTATCGATTTCTCAGATATACGCAACCCATTTTACAATTATTGTCGAATGTAGCCTTCGAGACAACCCATTTTACAATTATTGTCGAATGAAACCTTCGAGCAGAGAGAGTGACTGAACAAGATGATCCTATAATGTTTTGTCAATAATTGTCTATGAATCTCATGTAGTTATAAAATGTATTTTGCCTCTAAGAGGCCGTGTCTTTGAGGCATTCAATATATAGGGCTAGTGATATCGTTGAGCCCATGCTATTTTGTCCACCTCTTCCTAGCATTTGAAGTTATACAATAAAGTATGACGCCACTAGAGAGCATCTGAAGAGCCGAAATGTGTTCTTTTCAGATGGCCTTCCATGTCATTAAGCGGCAACCTGGGGAACAAAAATTCTACGTAAAAGCAAACAGAGTAATCAGAATTCCGTTCATTGTTAACTGATTGCACTTAATGAATTGATGGAATTGGTGACATGATGCTCACAGAGATACTGTGGATCAAGCATAGAGGGAAGTAATTTGGCAGCAATGTGTGGGGAAATCAATGGCATTCATGATGAATTGTAATAACACTGCTAAATATTGGACATCTATGCAGTACAGGTACAGGTATACACCTGTATAATTAGCAATCATTTATTTCTGGTTTTCTGGTGGTAAACTGGATTTCCTTGTGAAATCAATCTTAATCTTGACCATTTCTTGATACAGGACACATGAAATATTTTGTTGTCGCATTCCATGGTCCAGTGATGATCGTGCGTTGCCCTTGTCAGTTGGCAGAAGTGTATGATTTTTTTCCTCCTTGTTTGAAAGTCCTGCTTTCGACCAGAAACATGTTATTGCTGGTAGATTTTTCCTTGAATTTGATCATTTTACAGAATTTCTGCTTTAACAGCAACGTTGGAGAGGGTCCAGGTAACTTACTTCACTCTGCTGATGATGTGGGCGGATAATTTACACTTAATTCCTTTAAATAGAATGGATGAAGCCAGTTGGTCAAGATTCTGGTTTGTGAGGTTCTCCAAGAGACTGTTGAGGTCGAAAGTATTTGACAGACCGGGGTGGCTCAGGCGGTAACACTTGGGAATCGCATTCAGAAGACTCCCAGATTCAAATCGCTTGAAGCCGACCGAGCTTGATAAACAGGCCAGCAATAAATTACCCAGTTCTTTTATTAAAAGTAATAAAATTAATAATTCACAACATTAGTCCCACTTATAGCAAATACCGGTATAGTCTTTCATTTTTATAAACTTTCCGATCTTCCACTTCAAATAATTTCCTTCGGTTAGTTCTGTTACATAGTCGAGGTTGTTAGGGCGAAATGGGCTGGTGTGTTGTGAAGATGACTTATTTTTTGGAATTTTTTACCCCATAAGTATTATGAAAGCGTACTTCTGAGGGAGAACTCCGCCTGTGTTGAGGTGTTCTATCTGGACATAAAGTTATGAACCTTCATCTGCATCCATGTCTCACCACACGTAAATCTCGGCCACCTAATGTCCCCCTCATCCCTCTCTTCCAGAGATGTGCTCACAGTGGGACAGTTGAGATAGGAATGAGTCCCAAATATCTTTCTGCGTCTCTGTTGTCATGGTTCAAGCTTGTATAGTCTCATGATCTATATGGTAATTAGTTTTAAAACGTTTACATTGAGGTGTGATAAGTTTACTATCTATTGTAGAAGATGGCGTGAAAGCCGTTTGCATAAGGCTTCAACCAATTTAATTTGGGATATTTAGGACCACTTTCTGTAATATAGGTTGCAATGCGTTCTTCTGACTATAGAAGGCAGAGAAAGTTATTTATAAGGCTTGAGGTTTTCACTACGTTGACTATTAAGTACTATTTACGGTTTTACAGAAAAATACATATTCAAGACACACATAAAAGAAGCATTTAAGAACTACATGACTTCTGCACTAGCAAAATCAGCGGTTACACAACGTACCACCTGAACCAATCAGAAGTGATTGAACACATGGATAAATAAAAAATAGATTAATGTTGGAACAAAGGAAGCCTTGAAATTAAAATTAAGAACTACACCCAATTTGAACATATATGGAGAAATTCAGACAGTATTATAGTTATAGTTATTATAGTATATAGACAGTAGTTATAGACAGCTGTATTAACGCTACTAAGATAAGCTCAGAGAGTTGTTGTTGAGTAGTGTTTAACGCCCGTCTTTACTACTGAGGCACCAAGGCGGTGGACACTGATGATACATGAGATGAAATGATAAATTGGGAAAGGATATTTTTTTTTAAGGAAGGAAGCGTTCGAGGCCTAAGTTTAGGTACCTCCCCGGCATTTGCCAGTTATGAAAATTGAGGAAAACCTGGAAAAAAACCCAGTCAGGGAGGACGGTCCTCGCGGGATTCGAACCGCAGACCTCCCGCCCACGAGTCCGTGCCTTAACGACCTCGGCCACCCGTGGCGGTAGCTCAGAGAGAGGGGGGGGAAACACCCACTTGGAGTAATCGGCAAGTAGAATAACTAACATCTACCGTGGCATCCTAAAATGAGAGTGGTTTTTCCCAATTCAATGTCATTTATCAAAAGTCTATTTTACAGTTTAAATCTGAAAAGTGATCGATCAAAGCATTGTCGATCAGATCAGCCAACACTTTGGTGGCACGTTTGGAAGTTTTCTTTGATTTTGTGCAACTTTAAACAAGAAGCTTTCGTCACACTGACAGAAGCAACACAGAAATAAACTGATACAGGTTACAGATCAACTTTGTGCAGTCCACATTTTTTAAACAGTACATAGCTTCTATTTGTGCATTTTCCAAACAAAAAATGCATCTTACTACCAGTAGTGTGGAGTCCAAACCTCTATAATGAGTGTTTCTGATAACCAGAGAACTTATCAGTCTTTACTACAACAGAGGGACAATAGATAAGCATCTGGCCCTATTCGACGAGAGAATTTCCACCAAGCACATAAAGAATATTGTCATTCATAGCGTGGATAAGTGCGAGCGACCATCTCTGCGAGCAGGCAAAACTGAGAAGCCTGGCTCCTCAACTTCACCGATGTTTTTTAGTTTCGATTCATTCGTCCTGCATACAGGAGAGAGAGGATAGCCCATTAGGCCTTGCTTCTGAGAAAGCGTAGCTCTCGTCCTCATTTTTAGGAAGAAAAATCCGCTCATAACGGACAGTCAACAACATCCAGAAGCACTGCATTGGGTTCTAACCCGAACAGTGCCACAAGAAGGTACATTTTTCCAATCTCTTGAACTCCTTCCAGAAAGTGATGGGCTCTCTCAAGGAATATATGCCCAATCTTATAGGGGAGCGCAGGGATATTAAAAAGAAAACCACTTGCTGGATCAAGCAAAAACAACGAAGAATATTAAAGCTTTGTAAGCTCTGTTAAAAACAGGTAAATTCAACCTTTTTTCTTCACTGCAACAAAGCTTCATCAGAAGGCTTCAAGTATATACTCCAGTGAAAAACTCACTTCTGATCTCATCCACCAGGGGATTACCCCTTGAGTCGTCAAGCAATACACGAAATTCGCTCCAAATAGTCAATCGCCCACAAAAATCCGCAATTATCCTTTGTTTGGTCTAGTCCATTGTCAGATGATACTGAGGTAAGATAGACACATACATGTTTATTACCTCAGAGTAAGGATGTAGTTTTTCTTCACCTGGTGACATTCACGCTGTTTGGACTTTAACCACGGCAGTCAGTTCTGTTTCCGAGACCCTTGCTGTGGTTTACACCCTAAATAGATCGGCCAATGTGATCCAAAAGAGAATTCAACTTGCGCAAACCGTAAATATGATCCTATGGCTTGTTATGGCCGATATCCAAAGAGCATTAGAATAATCAGGAACGGCAGACGAGAAAGATTCTTCCATAACTCATCAAAACAACTTAGAGTCCAACATAAACAATAACTAAGCCACAACAATAGAACCAACCACAGCCATCGACAACGCAACACAACACCTATTCCAATTCCAATCCAACTGGTTTTAAGTCCTCTGGAGCTGCTGCAATAGAATTCATATCTATGGCAGTCTAAGTAGCTATTCAACCACTTCCACAACGCATATAATTTCTCAAGCAAGATGCCTGTTTTATTTGAGGAAATAACCCTTCTTTTCACAATAGTCCAGGAGGCTCAAAATGGCGGGCGCAATTACATCCTACACTTAATTTCGATTTGCGTTTTGGAATTCAAGCGGTCTTAATGAACATAGACATGAGCTCCACTATTTTGCTTTTCTTGTTGTCATACTGGTCAGCGAAGCGATTTCCATCAATATACTCTTTCCATCAGCCGAAATACACATGTCTTCGCACAGATCACTCTGGCCAAAAAGGAGATAATGTGATCTTTGTCTGAAGAAACGCAGTTAATCGCTCATTTCAGATCCTAGCTATAAATCCTAGAGGCAGGGCCATTGACTCCGTTGGAAAATCATGAAGCAGTGTCTTGGAGCAATTGTTCCTCCAAAGCCCAGAATCACTGACTTTCCAACCTTACGATACACCCTCCTCACATTTCCACCCAGACCTCACCCCTCTGGACTTAGAACTCCAAATTTTCCGATCCTGGGTAACTCACAGGCTGTGCCAAGGACATGCACGCCATTATCTAAAACTTAGGAGCCATAAATGTATATTCCTATCATGGCATCATAGGAAAAGCAAACACTCTCGTTGACTACTGGAATTCTATTCTGAGGACGAATTTAGGATGAATTTTTTTCGGGTCGAATTTGCCGAGACGTTCACTAGGGAACGATGACCCTAAAATTCCCAAATTTCATCCTGGGCACAATCCAGCATCACATTCCTAAAATGGCTGTTGAATCTGATGAGTTGGTGCCATCAAACCTTACAACATTCTTTTCAAATTCGTTCACTGAACCATTTTTTCAATATGTGTGCTATCTTGGGTCATTTGCCATGCGATTGGAGAGAGGCCCGTGTGATGTGCGTATTGAAGCCTAGTAAAGATCCCAGTTAGAGTCTCTCTACTGCCTCAAAAGTATTTGTGAGACTCATTGTCATAGCCATTAACCTAATGCATAGATAATTACACCTTGGAAAGCTGGTATAGGTGTTGGCTAATGTGAATCAACCAGGGGAAAATTTATGCCATCATCTTCAACAAACATGCCCGCAAAATGTCCCAAACTTATTAACAAACAACAAAGGATTAAATAGGAAAATTCCTTTACTCATTTGACAGCTCAATTGGATAAAAATCTAGCGTTTCATTGACACATAAATATAAGCTACTCACATAGCTTATCGAGCAATTGCTCGGGTGTTCCTTGTGGTGAATTTCCAATGGATGATCGCATTTAAAGCTACACCTTTTCAAGACTTTGACAATCCCCATCATGCTGTATGCTTGCAAAATAGGTGGCATGGTAGCAGATAGGTGTTTTTTTTTTCTTCAAAGAGTTTGAATAAGGGACTTCGCGCCCTCTATTCTATGTAAC
Organism: Metallyticus violacea; assembly: GCA_030762175.1. Taxonomy (NCBI): domain Eukaryota; kingdom Metazoa; phylum Arthropoda; class Insecta; order Mantodea; family Metallyticidae; genus Metallyticus; species Metallyticus violacea. Next base: position 63,729,248 of record CM060832.1, on the reverse strand, counting down.
GCTCCACCGGAATGTTGCGCGAAGCCTCTTCTCTTCCATAAAAGGAGGACAAAATATGGCGCCAGGCAAGAGTATTGTCCACTACATGAGAGTGCTCACCAGTCAGACTGCCTCAAATTGAGATTCAAGGTACTGTGCTTGCTTGCACCTTGAATAATGCTAATAGTAAACCTTTCAAGGGTAAAAAGTCAATCTAAATTTTAGGTGGCTCTTTATGTCAAATTACATTTTGAAAGATATTTATGGTCGTGGTGATACTCTTAATCAGTACCCAGTATACACTCATAATCAGTACCGCCTCTGATATCAGATCCACTCTTCATAATTCAGATGGGTCCAAAACTACCTTCATTGCTCCCAATCCCTTAACACATTAAACTTCATATAAAAGTTATCCTACTCTACGGTAGAGTCCAAAGAACGTGAAGGTACGCAGCAATCGTGAATAGAATGGTTACTAACCAAGTCTTTTTATATTTCCGGTTTGATCTGGTTCCGCTAGTATCAGTTTGGTTTTCTGATTAGCTCGCTTTGCCCTACACCCTAAAAGAAAGAAACTCCGCTTAAACACTTCTATAAAATGAATCCCATTAGCCCCTTTGTATTATCCTGGGTAATATGCCCATCTGCAATATGGCCGAGGAGTCTAAAGTCTGGCACTATAACTCTCCCTCCTGTTCTATGGTTAAGCTCCTTCGCGGGAAGAACATTCTGCAGATTAATCATTGGTCCATCCTGATTACAGTCTGAGTCTCTAAAATAATTACTGATAATGGGCACTAAGCAATTTCTAGCCACATTCTCGGCATTTTTCATCTTGGCATAACTGATGACTCTTAACCACAGTTGATAATTAACAAGAGCAAATCTTCAAGTTTCAATTAATTTTCTCTACAAGGTGTAATGTTCAAGTTTAATGTATCCATTATAAATGGATAAATATGTAGATTTATTTATGTAGATTTATTTCATTTCTGCCACTAAGGTACCAAGCTGAATTTCTGACGCCTCAGAAATAATTTCCGAAAATATGTAGATATCCTTATTTCCTCGACATATTCCTATAGTAGATGATATTTTTATGTAAACTATTTCGTTGTTTTTTTTTTGTGCTCTCCTAATCAAGTAACACAGAAAATAAATATGCCTATAGTCTCTTTTTCTTTATTTTTTAACTGAAAATTATAATTATGTCGATATATACGTCAACATAAATCCCTGCGGCTAAGTGTGGAGGTCCTGCCGAGAAAGGCCTTACAGTTACTGCAGAAATAAACCTCGTCCATACAACAACGCAATATATAAGGTATCCAGCAACAGAAACAGGGACATCTGTAACATAAAATTTTAATGTTACTCTGGTACCACTGTGGTTACAGGCGTTTCGTGAATATATCTTCACACGGTGAGAGTGATATTTAATTTATTAACAATTGTCTGTTAAAATAATGGATTTGTGGATATTTGAATCTTTTAATAAAAGAATATAAAATATCTTCTTAAATCACTAAATGTCGATGTGATGAAAGTCCAGTTTGTAAATATAGTTCTTATACACTTACATGAAAAGGGCTGTAAGATGTGTCTGGGTACTATATGCATACTCGATTCTACTATCGTAAGATAGCTGTCCGCAGTTATTGCAATAAATGGCATCTATATTTTCACCTTCACTTGCAATTACACCTGTTAACAACAATCAGATATACATTGAATCTTGTACACACTATAAACTAATGCTATGAATGATGTTCATTATTTTAAACTGAAAGTTTTATCAGCTTGTCACTTTTTTCTTCTTTTTTTAATAATATTACAAATCGAAAATATTACAGAAAAGCTCTCCTGATTTCAGACTCCTTATACAATCCTAATAATATTACTGCCAACCCTCTGGACAAGTGTTCTATATTGACGGAATTTAACTTTCCATTTTATTATGTTAGTCAAGTTTCACGGAATGCACTTTAAAACACGGGCTTTAAGCATACAAAAGACGTTACTACTGTTATAACTTATTTGTATTGTATCATGAACGCTTAGAATTATTAATGGTATATAATCAGAGAGGGAGAGAATGGAAAATGCTTGTGAAACCTTATTAGTAAGTTTTCAGGGGTTTTAGAGCGCAAAGAGAAAAATTGTTCATAATGAAAGTAAAAGGAATCTATTGAAATACACTATGCTAAATAAAGATAAAAATTCGCCTTATTTCTTTCTCCTAATAATAATGCAGGACAAATCATTAATGTTTTAACAACCGGTATATGCTTGCGGTAGAGATAATGGTCGGAGCACAACATATCATTGATGAAATTATTAGATATAGTGCAGAATGGGACTTGAAGATAATTTGTAATAAATCAAAGATAATAGTGTTTAAAAAGGGAACAAAATTAAGAAGCGATGAGAGATTGTTTATAAATACAAGCCCAATAGAGGTATGAAAGAATTTGATTATTTGGGGGTGAGATTTATCAGTAAAGGAAGATGAGAGAGCCCGTCTAAATGTGCACAAGGTAAATTAGCTATGAAAGTCGTCAGAATAAGCTTGTGTAAAGTTTCCACATTGTCAATGAAAGACAATATGAGGCTGTGGTTGAGTCGAAGATGATAGTAGAAATTTGGGGAGTGTCAAAGGAGTGGACAAAGATTGATGTATTGCATAGAATGTTTCGTAGAGAGGTCCTGGGGTTATAAGAAAGTTCACCAAGGGGGTAAGCATGGGAGAATTAAGAAGAGTAGGAAGGAAAGGAATAATAGTGGAAAGAATCTTAAAATATTGGCATGGATGTTTGAAAATAGACAATAATGATGTCCTAAAAGAATGTCTTACTACCAAAGAGATGTATTGGGAAGAGGGTTTTGGCTTGGAGAGGTGGGGAAACTATTAGAAGAAACTGGAATGGGAGATGTATGGCGATAATGCTTGTGGGTTTTGGAAAGAAGTGAAACAGAGGGTAGAAGACATAGAGAGGCAAGTTTTCCTCTGTTCTCATAAATGCCGGGGTACAACCACTAGACCTGGAACGTTTCCTTAGATAAAAAAATCCTTTCCCAATATATCATTTCATTTCATGTCCACCGCCTGTGGTGCCTCAGTAGTAAAAACGGGCGTTAAGAAGAAGAAGAAGAAGAAGAAGAAGAAGAAGAAGAAGAAGAAGACTTCTCTACACTCTCTGGAAATATTTCGGCGTAGTTCATTAACATCTTGTATATAACATATTCATTTACTAATGTTCCACTTCTACCTTCCCTTTCATAAGTCTCTAAGCGATCTTACTAAGTATATTGCACTTTCGTGTTCAACTGGTCAGGATAACCAGTTGCAAACTTGGAGAGCGCAGGGTTGCGTCCTTCTTGGCTCTAGGTATTACAGAGTAACTTTCTCAGAAATGTTCCCTCATACTGTAGGATAATAAAGTGTGACATTAAAGGCTCAGGGTAATATTATATAATAACAATAATAATAATAATAATAATAATAATAATAATAATAATAATAACACTCTACTGTTTAGATAAGAAAAAAATTATTTTGTCACTTTGGCATTATAGCTTGGTGGTAGCTTGGTGGTCCGCCAATGTATGAAAGATTATTTTAAAAAATCACGCACCCAAATATGGCGATAATATGAATGCTTAACAACATATTGAAAAATTGCTGTGTCCAGTTGAATGTGTGAATAGTATTTTTATTCAGTTGCGAAAATGTATATTTGCCAATGCATCCATTATGATCAATTCAAGTGCAACTTAGTTCAACCATGTTCTTGTTATACAAATTACATTATTTATTGACATATAATGATTAATTCCTTGATTGTAAGCGCTCAATTCTTTGTTAGGGATCCGCAATATATAACTCACAGTTATGGCAACACAAGCTCTTACGATGAATATTCCATTAAAAATGCGTAAAAACCGTATTTTGCCTGTGGCCTGTGAAGAGCCGAATGATCTGTGTATTATGTGATTTTTGTTACTACGTTATTTTGGAATTTTATTAGCAGAAAACTACTTTCGAAGGTTGCAGGAATTGCCGAGGTCCTACAACAGAGCTATAGGCTTGAAAAACTATAATGTAAAACTGTATAAAAAAAAAAAACTAACCTTCTTGCTCGCTAGAAGAAACCTTCCTCAATGCAATAGATGTAGGCCGACTCGATAACTTGAGCTGAGCAGCCTTTCTTCTATTTTCTTCTTTAAGTTTCTTCTTCTCAAGTTCCTTTGCTTTCTTTTCTCTCTTTTTTTCCTCCTTTCTTCTCTTCTTCTCCATTTTTTCTTGTTCAAGGATGGGGTTCTTAACAACCATCACTTTACCGTGATACAATGCACTGGGGTTACCAAGCATTGTTGGTACACCTGCGCGAATCAAATATTGGGATTGCACGTCCTGTGGTGGTGAAACTGGCAAAGTCTGTTCTCTAATTTCGCCGGTTTCTTGTGCGGGAGTATTCACAGTACTGTCGCTCATTGCTTAAAGTATAAAGAAATATTTTCAATCATATATTTAGGAGATGAAATAATATTAGCACTTTACTGAAAAAAACACTTACTTATATGTAAATTATTTCTCTCTAAAAATAAAACAAAATGTACATAAATTAACCTTAATACCGGGCTTCCAAAATACATGGCTCGTCCATGGTTGACTCCCCTCCCCACCTTCCTGCCTGCTTGTCCTTGAGCAGTAATCAATCCACATTCGTTCGAAGACAGCAAAACAATTGACTTTAGAGTTCTAAAATGTAATGCCAGATGATTAAACCATGTTTCCATATAATGTGCGCAATGTATATGTTGTGAACTGGATAGGTCCTGCTTTAGCGAAGAATAAACAGAATATTATTTCATTTAATATTTATTGTTTAATATTGGAGATGAAAAAGAAATCAAAAATACTTTTAGAAAGATGTGCTTGAAAATTACGAACTGGAGTAAACTGAAGAAGTATTTTAAACATCGCCTCTCTTACCTAGAAACCGTACATTATATTCCTGTCTCGATAGAATTTATGCCGTTTTAACAACAATGAAAAATACAACAAGTAATTTGAATTTGGTGTGGATTTTAGCCCAATCCCTTTATCGGCCGGGCATTGCACTGAAGCGGCAGAGGGTAGAAAAGTGTAGACCATCTATAACTTGCGCACCGAGAACCGGTGGACTATATCATGCTAGACGATGATCAAGTTGAAGATAGGGATGAGGCGAAATGAGAACCTGCCTCATCCGCTACATACCTCACTGACTGCCGCTGGGATCGAACTTGGGCCTCAGTGGGAGGCGAGCCTAACTATTAACAAGTCAGCCATGGTGTGGCGCCGCCATATTCATGTCTTATTACCATTTCAAGTTTTCTGGCATTCGTCAGAAGATCTCCAGAATAAAAAATAACCATTTCAGTTGAAAATACAATAGAACGACAAGAAATAATAATAATAATAATAATAATAATAATAATAATAATAATAATGATGATGATGATGTATTTATTTATTTATTTTGGAGGGAGGGGCATTAATGGATTTCCAAACAGAGCTTTGTCTTGATTACTGCTAGTTCATGTTAATACGTGTATTTACGATGTCATCCCATCTAATTTAACACTCAGTAACTGGCAACACAAAGAATTTTCATCATTTCATGCATTGCTTCTAGCTTTTGTTATAAATTGGCAAAATACCTTTCCAATTAGTGTTTTAACAATTTCGTATCATGTTTAATGCCAACGCCCTTTAATGATCACAAGACTAGTTTTAGCACAGTCATTTGATAAGCAATACATTCTTCATACTCGGCTTAAGTATTTTACGTAAATGTAAAACATTTAATTTTTCATTCTCATTTTTATTCTCTGTAGAACTTCTTCCAAGATATACTAATTAATTCAATTTGTGAGAATTTTTAAATAAATGTCATATCTCCAAAACTAAAAAAAAAAAAAAAAAAAAAAATAATAATTTACTTCAATGCGCATTTCACCATATTTGCTATTGGAGGCAATGTACGGTAACTTAACAGAGAATACACTGAAACAGGTTTTCGTCATAAAAGTAAATACTACTCTTGGATTTGCCAAAAGTTTGTGTTTGCAGCATAGAAGGTGAATTTCACTTGGGCTCAACATTGTATTTGGAATTACGAAAAAGGTTAGATTTAGAAAGCTTTGGTTTTATTAGTAACATTTTAAATTTATCCAATTTACATAAGGGGTGGGCAAAGCGATGTTACAACGAGCAAGGCTAACCAGCTAAACTCTCCCCTTTATTTCACGTTATAATTAAAACACTAATTGCCATCCTATAAACGTTAACAGAATGTATTAGTCTATTTACCTTAAGACCAGAGTACACCTAGCATGTGACTGTCGTATTGCATCTACAATATTTATTGTCTCTGCCAGGTACATCTGCATAAACAGCTAAAATGGTATTATTTAATTTATGAGCATACTACTGATTTTTCACTAGTAGGAGGAGTCTTGGCTATAACTGTTGTTTCATTGGTAAATTGCATTTAGGGCGTCTAACGAAGGAAATCGTTAAGCATGCTGCGTCCAAATAATTATATGTGCTTTCAAAGTAATTCTACAATCAGATGAGATGAGATGGTAAATATTTTATAATAAATATATGTGAGCTAGCATTGGGAGCCTTCCTTAACATTCTAGCAGTGCTTCTTAGTAAACCTAATAGACATATTTGATTTACTGTAATACAGTACTAACAATATTTAAAAGATTAACGTACTTTCTAAGATGTTCATAGATAGTACTTCTACATCTACCATAATAATTGTATGTTTTAAAAAACTTATTTCAATGACCTTTAAAGATCATATTTAAGGAGCTCTTAAATGCTTACTGTTTTACTACTTTGCGATGTAAACACTGGATCCAAAAAGCTAGCTTTATGCCATTAACAGTCATTTATTATATTTATATTAAATTTATTTTTCTTAAAAATAAACAAACGATGTGTTCATGGCCTACTATAGAAATTCATACTTATTTATGATCTCAACTGAAAGTCCACAACGTTAGTGACCTTTTTATTGTTCAAAAGCTTACCAATTCATGGGATATTCAACCTATTAATCAATTCAAAAGTTACTAGCAATGGAAATGAACTTATGAGGAAGGTCAGCTTTAATACCCGGAAGATAAAAATGTCTCTAAAAATAAACTAGACGCTAACAGTAAGGGTTCAAAAATAGAGTAATGCAATAAATGTCAACCTGTACCATAAAAATAAAAAAGTCTACTAGAGATAAACTAAATGCTTCAAAAATATCTTCAATTGCACATTGAAATTGTTATTTCACTTTAACCGTGTATAGGAAGAACCAGACAAAAAATTCGGGTCATGGCCGAGATACGAATTTTTAAAGTTTGATCCTTCCTTTTCAATTACGTTCTTACACACGACTAGTGGTAAACAACAATTTCCATACATAAATTAGCCCCTTTATATTTGGTGCTTGAACTAAAAACCTTGGTTATAAGTATTTGTAGCGTTATGGTTCGCCTCTTAAGGATTAAGGAATTCGTATACGAGTATCGCTCATTGTAGAGAAAGCTTAATGATGGCTCCGGGGTATATAGAGATGAGAGAATCGTAGTTTCATGCTTGGAAGAAGTCCGGTAGTTCTATTGGTTGGAGCGTTAGCATGAAAGGATGAAGATCCGTGGTTCTAATCTCGACCATAATCAGAGATTTTCAAGTTTGATTCTTTCCTGTCACTAAAATTCGGAATTTTCTAGAACAATAACAATTTCATTGATAGGTATGTGTTTTTGTTGCATAGCAACATTGAAACAAAAACTTTTCAAAGCAATGATTTTGCTATGTGAATATCTGTGAATGAGATACTTCTAATATAGGATGTAAGTAATAACATTTATGATATTTAAGAAAGTTATAAATGAATTGCTAAATATAGAAAAATTATTCAATTGAAATAATTTCAAATATACACGAAAACTTAAAATTATGTATCACAAACCTGATTCCTTCACATTTTGTTAATTTTTACTACACAACACCATTTGTAATTTTTAGAGGTAAGAATTATATAACAAAGTTAATTCTTAATGATTATAATAATGACGTACTTATGATTCTTTTCTTGAACGAAGCATTGGCGACAGGACACTATGATGGAATATGTTCTATATGAAAAAAGAGAACCTCCCCACTGTCATTGGTCTTTAAACATTAGGGTTTAAAACAGCAATTATCCCAAAAATATAGCTGAGAGGCAAAGAGAAGGCGAAGAAAGAAAGAGATGTAGAATTGACATTTATTATGCGCAAAAGGGACACAGAGAGAGTAAAAGCCATATGGGAGTTCATGAATCAAAGACAATTGAACTGAAGCAACAGTTTGTTACTTGTTACTCAGCATAATATTATGATTATCGGAAGAAGCGAGTGAATGTCTCACAGAATTTATCAGCAGCAGCCAAAGTGTTCCGACTAGTCTAACAAACACAACCAGGAGTAGTAGCATTAAACAAACTCTGCCATTATCTCACTATAGGTCCCGACAGAGTCTGGAGAAAGCAGAGCAGTGAGAGCAAGGAATTCTAACTTAAAAGGCCACAGAAAAAATTTAGAAGTTCAAAATATGTCACGGAAATGTACGGTGACAGAACAGGGGCATCATACGCAGAATCGACTCATGTGTTATGCAGACGAAATACATACAGGCATACTAGTTTGCTACACTAAAGACGAAATACATAAAATGATACTAGTTTGTAACACTAAAGACGAATACATGAAAGCATATCATTTGTTACACTAAAGACGAAATACAGAAAGCATACTAGTTTGTTACACTATAGACGAATTTGTTATACTAAAGACGTAAAACGTGAAATCATACTAGTTTGTTACACTAAAGACGAAATATATGAAACCATATATTGTTACACTTAAGACGAAATACATGAAATCATACTATTTTTTTTTTTTTTTTTTTTTTTTTTACACTAAAGACGAAATACATGAAATCTTACTGTTTTGTTACGCTAAAGACGAAATACATGAAATCATACCAGTTTGTTATACTAAAGACGAAATAAGTGAAAGCATACTAGTTTGTTACACTAAAGACGAAATACATGAAACCATACTAGTTTATTACACTGAAAACGAAATACATGAAATCTACTAATATGTTATAAATCAGGTGGATGATCTTTGTGTTTGTTCGGAAAGCTACAAAAGAGGTTATGTTA